>JAREYC010000005.1:83935000-85220000 GCA_030015325.1 Cryptoblepharus egeriae
TAAGAAAAAAACAGTTCCATTCAAAAGCATAATTAGGTTTGAAATGTTGAAGCACCTGCATATCTGATCATTAGGAGGCAGTGCATCGTGGCCTCTTGTTTGTATGTATCAAATTGGATTGGACAAACAGTATTACTTGTCTGGTGCTGATTGCACCTGTCAACTGTTTTAACATCTTTTTGACACCTTTGACAATGCCACCAAAAAGATGTGGTGAAACATCAGGCTCTGAAAATAAATTCTTTGAATGGCTAGGAAACCCAAGAACAAATACACAGCGTTGGATTATAGCTGGCCAGAAATATCTTACATCAGTATTGATTGTATTAACAAGATAAACTGCAATGTGACCTACAGGCAGCAGCCATATTTGTTTTTTGGGGGAAGGAGATCTGCTAAGCTTAATCAAGCTCGGGTGGAAAACATGTTATAATCTATGCCCAATTTCCAAGTGAACAAAAAGTTCAGATTTTATGACTTAAAGAATTGTCAGGCATTATAATGGAAGACAGGGTGTTACCAAGAGAGCAGTAAAAATGGGGAAATTAGCTTGTGCTTCTCTTTGGTTACTACAGGATCTAGGCAGGACTCGAAAACAGCATCATGCAGAGAAGATACCCCTTGTTAGGAAGTGAACCACTAAGGAAAACTTGTCACAAAGATGCAGATTTTATTGTCATAAAGCATGAACCAATATTACATACATTCAATAGCCTAAAATGAGATGTACTTGTTCAATGCCTAGTGTGTACCAAGGAGAAGGTGGAGACAAGGGAAGGGGAAGAGGAAAAAAAAACCATAGCTACCTTCTTCAAACCATGCCAAGATTCAGGAGGAAGAGGGTCCAAGCAGCAAGAGAGTCCGAACAGAAAAAAAGAGGGAACAATAGGATGCATGGCTTTTTACAACCTAGGTCCAGGAAGGCTGTTTACCTTACAGGAAGGGGAAGGCTGGCAGACGCCATCTGAGACTATCACCCAATCAGAAAATAAAGAAGAACCAGCTAAGTGTGGTCAAGGTTTGAAAAGAGAAAGAATGGGGAAGTGACCATGTGGCTGGCAAGAACAATAGAAGACCATGCTTCACATTAGCATATAAATGAGAGTGGCAGAGTAGTTAAAGAATTACTTGCTTGTAAGCTCCAAAGGTATGTTTAGGAGTGAAAGAGGGAGAAGGGAAGTGGGACTTTGCCAACACATTTATAATGTTAAATTAATAAAATGTATAATATAATAAGGGAGCAATTCTTGTAACAAGGGCTGTAGTGGCTCGGTGCTTAAGACGCTGTGCCTCTCAACCAGCAAGCCGGAGTTTGAGATTAGAGTGCTGCAAGGAGTGAGCTCCCATTTCTTGCCCAGCTTCTGCCAATCTAGCAGTTCAAAAGCATTGAAATGCAAGTAGATAAATGGGTACCACCACAATGGGAAGGTAACAGCATTCCGGACTCCTCAGCATATAGTCATGCTAACCACACGACCATGGAGACATCTTTGGACAGCGATTGCTCTTCAGCTTAGAAATGGTGATGAGCCCTATACCTTACAGTCAGCTACAACTAGCAGTACAACCTGCAGGGCACATCTTTACCTTTGTAATGGAAGAACGGTGATTTTTTTCAAAATATTACTGGCACTTCTGGGGCTGTACAAAATCCTAAATTATGTGTACTGTTTCATTCTGATATCTCAAGAACATCTGCATTTTAAAAACTGCACTCCACCAGCGCCGAAAGTTTTCATTCTGTCTGATTAAGTGTTTTCAGTAAAGATTTGGACTGATATGATCACCCAGCTCTGCTACTTTATAGCAATTTGTCATTTAGTGAACCAAAGAGAACAAAGAAAAATGTTCCCAAAAACAGATGATCTCAATAGTAAGACTTGCTTTGCATTTTATTATTTTACTACTCAGTCATCCTTGAGAAAGCACAGTCTTTACGAGGAATATTCTTAATAGCTAATAGTTCTGAGGAATATTAGAACAGACTATACTATTGCCACAGATCACGTGTGCAGTCACAAATCAAATGAAAGAGATGCTCCAAGTTATTGGTTGTTGTTTTTTTACTGCTGTGCAAGTGTTATGACTGTTGTAAGCACTTAATGCTGTGTTACATGCTTTAACTGGAAAAGCAAGTTAAAAGTACTTGGAAATAATTACCATAAAAACATGTTATTGAGAAGGATACAAATATACTCATCTTTCACAGGAAGATACTACAATTAAAACAAGAAGGTTTCAATCACAAAAGAGAATTTTGCATTTGATTAAAATTAAGTATGCAAGTATGTAGCCACTTTTTCAGCTCCATGTTCAGGCCAAAATTAATTTGTGGACTCCAGCAGTATGAAAAAAATATAGACACGATTTAAAAAATTGCTCACATTATTCACAAACAGTAAAAAGGGCAACTAGCTCCTAGAACCCAGTGTTAGAGAAACATGGACACTTTGTGCAAGGGGATACCGTAATTTCAGTATAGTGGTGCTTAAAGGGAAAAAGATTACCTTTCAAGTAAGCTTCAAGAAAACGCATTACTTGTGCTACATTGTGCTAGTGCTTCAAAGCTGAGCGCTGTCTCCCTTGGAAAAACAAAAGTCCATCAGGAATAATATCTATTACTGGGTTATGGGCCACAGCAGATGATGCACACCAGAGGTGGGGTAACGTGGTAAAACCACTATTGGCAAAAAAATTTAAACCTTGGTATTTTTGAATAGTTTTATTATTGGCATCCTTCAGTCTCGAAAGACTATGGTATCGTGCTCTGATTGGAGGTCCTGAAACAACATCTAGTGTGGCTAAAGAGGCCAATGTGAGAGTGGCAATCCCTTCCACACTGAGGACAAATAAATTCCGTCCCCTGCCAAGGTCCCAGGTTTCGCTGCTTTTGGGTCTGTCTCTTTGCTTCAGCCTGCTGAACAAGTGTCTCTTCCAGTTGGAGAAGGCCATGCTGGGTCTTTTGCCTCCACGCTGAATAGTGCCATCATGTTATATATCATTTGATATGCATTTTCATGCAGAATGCATTATGAAAAATCTTTATTTTATCAAAAATATCAAAAGTTATAGGCCAAAAAAAAAACAACCCAATGGGTATGGGCAATAGGGCATCACCATGGCTTCTGGCCTGGGCATTTCCCCACCCACTGCATCATGGGGCCTTCCATACCAGACGATGTGGAAGTGATGCTGCTGGGTTTAGGGAGATAGCATATATCTCAAGTTACCTCCCACAATTCTTTCTATCTATGGGCATCTCACAGATTTTAATCTATGAAGAAGGGCACATATACATAGGTATATACAGTATATTCTCACAATATCCCCTGGAAGTGGAGATGATAGAAGAGGAATTGTATCTATATTATGAACCATGCTCATTTCAGCATTCACATTACTTGTTTAAAAGCATTACATCTTCAGAAATATTTATATGAATAAAGTTTCTGATACTTAATTTAGCATTTGTCAGCATCTGGGTTGCAGGTATTTAAGTTGAGCAAGGATTAGCCATGAATTACAATCCACAGGAGGAAAATGTGTTTCAAAAGAACACAGATAAAACTGCAGAATTCTCAGACTCCCCCTCCTACTCAACAGCCTCAATGACAGATAAGACTGCACTGAACCATTTCACTTTAGGATCTCTGTTTCTAAATAAGGGCAACATGAAAGAGACAGAAGGAAAAAAGAACCCCACATCGAAATTTCACTGCTTCATCAGTTAGTTACCTTTAAACATTTGCGCCTCTGGTTAAAACAGAAAAATAGTTTCACAAAGGGCCAGTTGAACTTTGATGCCTAACTAACAGCATTATTCTGCTGACATGAACAAAATGTTTGCTCCTGCCCTACAACACTCGATAATCTTTCTCTTTATTAAAGTTGCAAAAACTTCCTGCGATGGGAAAAAGGGCAACACTTCTGTTGGCACAGAAAACTGCAGTACAATGTGTGCCAATTATTTCTGGCAAGCTTGTTCCTTTCTAGAGTGTTGAGCTGCACATTAGAGGATACACAAGGCCATGAAACTGACTTAGATGGTAACCTCAGACAGAAGATTGGCATCAGATGTCTACTTCCATCTGCCCACTCACCTTCACTAATTCTTCTCCTCCCACGCCCCAGACTGGAAAGGGGAGAGTGAAATAAAAAGGAAAAAAACTATAATCCTGAGTGTTGCTAATACTCTAGTCTATTCCACATACATCTTTGTGGAGGAAAGACGAAGGAAGTGACATGATCATCACTATTGTAACTTTTTTAATACTTCCCTCCCCCCCCCCCCCCGGTTGTATGACCAGTTCATACAACAACCCCAACTGCAGTTCTTTCTCTATGATGGTTCCTCCATTTGTGTCATGTGCATCAGATGAAAAATTAGTGCAGTTTAGCTGCTTAAGAAACTGAAATGTGATCAAGCCCCTGATTCACAGTTCCTGTCTGACATGAACTCCTCATTTCCCACATTTGCAATATGGGGATAAATGGTAACTGAACAAATTCACATTCCTGAAGAGATGTATCTTGTGTGCTTGAACATTCAGAATTTACTATATAAGAAATGCAAAGTACTCTCAGACTCATCAAACACTATCAGAAGATACTAGATTTATGCAAGGCAATGACTCCTAGCTTCACTGAACAAGGCAGACAACCTGTTCCTCACAACCACAGTGCTAAAGGTCAGTCCACTAATCTGGCCTACTTTGGTATGCAGACTTACCAGTGGCCTCTTGAGTTCCCATGCTTGCTTTGGTTCCAGTTTCTCAGAGGAACCAATAAAAATGAGTGAAAAGTGGTTACTGATCTACTTATCAACAACTTGTCAGACTTTAAGTCCATGACCAGAGTTCTGTGAGTCAGCGACACTAGAACATAACTCACTCATTGTAACACAAATAGCTGCAGCAACTTAACTCATGAAAATTTTGAGTCTTTCAACTCAAGTCACCCACCCCAAAAATAGGGTCTCCCACAGCCTAAGCGCCACCTCTCTTAGTCTTTCCAGTCTGGCGTGGCCATGGCGCTGCCTCCTCCAGCCTGCCCAAGTCTCTCAGAGGCTTGGATGGGCTGGAGGAGGATGTCCTCTGGACGCGCAAGACCCTCCCAAACCTTGCGTGGCCAGAATGCTGCCTCCTCCTGTGTGCCCAAGTCTCTCAGACTTGCCTTGGGAGGGTCTTACAGATCCAGAGCACCACCTCCTCCAGCTCGGCACTGGAGGGCAGAGACTTGGGAGGGTTGGAGGAGGCAGCACTATGGCCATGCCAGACCTAAGCACACCAGTCAGGGACACAATAGGTTTAAAGGAGGAAAACATTTTTTACTTTGTTTTCCTCCTTAAAATCTAGGTACGTCTTATGGTCCGGTGCGTGTAATAAGCCAGGAAATACTGTAAGATGGAAATCAAGTCACTTCAAGTCCCAACTTTTTTTAGAGTTACTAGCCCAAAGTAATGTTCTTAGACAACTTGAGTTCAGTCACCACCAGTTGAGTCCACCTTCCTGAAACAGATCCTGCCTAAAGCTGTCTAGCTGTGTCTCATACCTGCTTGCTGAGCCCCATACATTCTCATGTTTTACTCTGCCCTGCCCTTTTCTAAATTCAGCTTGGTCACATTGCCTGTTTCCTTAATTTTTGTCCAATGCAGTTGCATCATTTGCATCCTGACTTTTCCAATACATGGAGCCCCTATAGGCTGAATTAAAAACAGTCACTAGATATCACATGAGCCAGACCTTACAACTTACAAAGCGTTAGAATCCGAAACACAAGCAGAAAGTGCAACGTATTCTAGAGGGAATTATTCTTACAATCAATAGAACTGGGTTTCATGCCAAAATTCGCTGTACAAAAGGCTGTTAGTACTGTAATACAGCAAATGAACCTATGTAGCTCAGCAGGGAAAGTATTCCAAATTCCCAAGAACAAGCATAAAATTTTAGGTACTTGACTGAATCAATAATTCACATTCCTTCCTAGGCAGCAGAAGCAAATCTTTCAGAATCCAGGCAACCAAACAATATTGCCAATTACGATACTGATATACTCCTGGCTCCCTCCCTTCCCATGGTTTGCAAACTGGAAGCTAGGCTTGGACATGTATGCTCTCTGCCTTTTCCTAGTCCCTTTGCTAGAGCAAAGTCCTCCCTTTCATGGCATAACCTATGGTACATGTATAAAGATGCAATCCCTGGTTTCCACTTAACTAAGGTCTCTGAATTGACTTCATAGTTTCAAACTTTGCGTAAGTAGCGGAACTTAGTATTAATCATGACTCATGATTAATACTATGCAACTCTGAACCTTAGTTAACAACAATGGGGAAGAAGAGAATTTGCAAGGAGGGAATAGTAATTTAATTTTTTAAGTGATTCTGCTTTTTTGGTCAATCATCCAGTGGTTCTCAAACTTGGAGCTCTACTCCCTCCTTAAGTCTTTGCAGGGGAGGCCTTCGAACCTTCGATCCTCAGGATCATGCCCCAGTGGGAGGATATTTACCAATAATCCAGGCTCCCCAAGATTTGGACACTCCTGACATTAAATTTCTGGAACAGATGGAATTTTTCACAGATTCCCAGCCAATCTCCAGACTCTATAACATTTGGGAAAAGCCTCCCTTCCTCCACAGGGTCATGATCCTGAGGATCGCACTGCTGCTTTCTCCTTTGCCCATCAAAAGGAGAGGGGTGCCATTACACAGACTGGCCACAACCCCCAGTTTGAGTATGACTGCATGGTAGTTGAGTCCCATGGCAGCTCACAGTATTAAAATATGAGCAAAAACAAAGTGGGGTAGAGATAATACATAATAATTTATTATTCAAGCTGGATTCTGGCTTGCCTAAACTGTGATATGCAAAGAACCAGTGTTGTATCTGCATCAGAAGGAATGTGAGGCAAAATACATTTTAGGAAACAGCCTCATAAAATCCTATATCCATTGGAATACCAAGAGGTAGAAACAACACTATGGGTAATTCTTCACAGTACATATTAACTCCGAAACCCATCAAGTTGCTTTCAGAACACAAATCCTCCTAATTTATGATCAAGGACCTTCTCATCCAGCACTGTAAAACTGCAAAGGAGACAGAATGCAATCAAAATGTAAAATGCCTTGTATAAATCCTGACTTCAGGATTACTTTCAGCAATTACTTCCAGCACCCAAAAAGTCTGTTTGAAGCAACACTCAGTTTCACAGCATAACATAAACCTTCCTCAGTAAATTTTCACCCTGAAATCCAAAAGCACATATATTTACATTGCTGCAAGAGTATCCAGCTACTAAAAAGTATACGGTGGTGCCTCTTATTAATAAATTTTAGCACCTACAGACAACCTGCATTCTGCAAGCACTCTGGTATCATTAGGTGTTTGTGTGTAACCATCAGTATCACAAAAATCAAACTAATTATTTCCATTTAGGCCCTTTAAGATGAAGTGGTATTAGCATCATGAGTAAATGGAAGAGAGAGAAACAGGTTTGGCTTGGACTGCAAGCCAAGCAATCAAACCACAGTGCATCACATCTATGTCAAAATGCAGAAGGTTTAAGATTTATGTCATTCCTTGAAGTGAGGTCCATATATGGAAGACTTACTAGACTTCCCCTACAATCCAGAGTAACTACATGAGCTTGTAAAAGACATTACGTGCACCCGTAGTTACTGCACCACCTAGTGAAAACCTATGGAAAATTCATATTGCAATCGTTTTCAGCCCAAAGCCAACTTCAATGGGAAATCCGTGAGGACTAGAGAGTAGCAACACGTGCCCCACCAATTTCCCAGACTCAATATTCTGGCTATCTATTGGACTGACCAATTGTGCTTGTTATAATTAGTTATGAACGTTGAAACTTTGTGGCAAATGGAAAAAGTTCTTACGTTTCTAACATTAATAAAAAGTTTAAACATTTCAGTCAATAATCAAGTTGGAGTTACACATCCTCAATAAGGTCCCCCTACAGGACTGATAAACAGAATTTGGGCATCACACAAATACCACCCTTGTTTTGTGAGCAGTCAAACCCAGATCTGAAACAACAGTTTAAACAAACTGTACTTTGACATTATATTTAACCCAACAAACCATAGTTTGGGACAATCTACCCTTAGCTGGCTACAGGTTAGGATAGCTTACAGGAATTCTCAGGAAAGAAAGATGCTGCACAAAACTAGTGCATTTGGAACATAAATCAAGGCGTGATGTCTAGCATTACCACAAACCATTTCAACTAAACCATTTGCATACCATTTCAACTAACCCCCTGAATGTAAGAAGGTAGTATACAATATTACTACCAATATTCAAATAAAGAACAGTCTTTAAAATGGTCAGTCTTAGGCAGATGCCCTCAGAAATATAGGGAAGGCCTCAACAGATAATGATGTAACCAGAGTAGACAGTAAAAGAAAATAGTTCAAGTCAGTGGTGGGTTCCAGCAGGTTCGCACCTACTCGATAGAACCGGTTGTTAACGAGAGATACAACATATAAAGTTTGAAAATAGCAATTTAAAAGTGGCTGCCAAATCGGCATAGAACCGGTTGTTAATTTCTTTGAATCCCACACTGGTTCAGGTGCAGAAAAAAAGATGGTACTGAGAACAAGAGGGCAACAAGCAATCAAAGGAAGAAAAATATTTTAAGGTTGTTGTTTTTTGGATTGTTGAGTAAGTAAGTATTAAAGTAAAATTTTAATACAGTTTTTCTCCAACTAGTGTTACAGGAACCACCAGTAGTATATGAGGTAGTTCTGGTGGTACTTACAGGACCCAGGATACCTGCCGCCCAGCAGCAAGACCAGAGATGCAACATGAGAAATAGTTTGTGAACCGAGTTACAAAGCATGTTTTTCACAAGTTTGAAAAAGAACTCCCATTCATCCTGAGACTCCTACTGGTGCTTATTGCATCACATCTGGCCTTTAAGTTAAAAAAAAAAAAACAAATGGCAACAACATCATCACCAGATACTTCCAGTAGTAATTCCACTAGGTGGACCCAGTAAAGTGGTATATGACAGGGAATGACTGATGAATAACACTGTTTTAATATATTTGAGCAAAATAGCCTATGGTGTTTTTATAGCTTACTTAACTGTGGGTCTGTCAAATGAAAATTGTGAAATGTGGAAAACAGTGGATAGAAAAAAATTAATTGTACAGAAATCCAAACACAATTGAGTTGCATCTGATTTAATTTTAACTAAAACCAGTAGAGAATGATAATAATTTCTAAGACTCCAGAGGTGTGAAATTTGTACAGTAATAACAGCAATCACTGAAGTTGTCACATCATTAATTCAAAGCAATACCACTATAATATCTTTTTGTGAATACTGTACAGCGGCACACCTGGAAATTGAGATACTGGTAATTTAATTTTTCAAATACTGTTAAAATAGCAAAAGAAGAATGATGTCACCAAAGAAAAGGACAAGACTTCTTCAACCTACCCTACAATCCAGAGTAACTACAGGAGAATGTAAGAGACATTTATGTCACTGTAAGTTCTGCACCACCTAGTGGAAACCTATGGGAAATTCATATTGCAATCCAGAGTAACTTGTTCTTACACCAGAGCAAGGACTCACCATAGTTACTCTGGACTGCGCTATTAATCAAACAAAATTGGGTAGTCTTAAGTCACAGTTTCTCAGCTTAATATACCTTGATGGGAAACTTTGAAGGCAATTAAGAATGTGAAAGCCCTCTACGTGTTGGATTTGTTGTTGTTTAGTTGTTAAGTCATGTCCAACTCTTCCTGACCCCATGGACTACACAGCATCCTCCACTAGCTTCCTAAGTCTATCCAAATTCATGTTAATTGCCTTGATAACACTATCTAACCATCTCATCCTCTGCCGTCCCCTTCTCCTTTTGCCTTCAGCTTTTCCCACCATCAGGGTCTTTTCTAAAGAGTCTTCCATTTTCATTTGAGCTTTAGCTTCAGCATCTATCCTTCAAATGAACAGTCAGGGTTGATTTCCTGCAGGATGGACTGATTTGATCTCAGCTCTCGCAGCCATACATTACTACAGGGAAAACCATACCCTTAACTAAACAGATCTTTGTCAGCAAGGCAATGTCTCGACTTTTAATTAAGTCTACATGTGGATAGTCTCTCACTATTCCCCACAATACTATATACTAGTGGTTCCCAAAAGTGAACCATGATTCTCTGGGAAGCAGTCAGATGGAAAAAATCTAAGAACCATTGCTTTTCACACTTTACTGGAGTAATTCCACTGAACTCAATAGACTTCTGAATAGACGTGCATAGGATTGGGCTGCTAGCTGAAGTAGAGAAAAGGACTTTTAAAAGTGCCAATCTTCTTGGAAATGATGGATTTTGAGAAAGATTTGAAGAACGTGAGCATGGAAGTTTCCTATAAGTGTTATGGGAAGCCACTGCAAGCATAAGGAGCAGCAATGAACAAAAACACAAATAGTAGCCTGGTCCTATTTTCCCATTCCTTGAAGTTAGACTTCTATGGTACATCATTATGACCCACAGTTTTTCCTTGTTTGATTATTTATTTAAAATAGATCTATTCTGGGACAGCTAACATACTTATACCAGCCTTAATGCAACTGCAATGCAGCCCTGAGGTCAAAGAACAAACATTTCCTTAACCTATGAATGTCTCACCCAGCAACCACAGGATATAGCACAAGCCCCATTGGCACAGGTAGATAGGATTGGGTTAAGATGTTATCGATGTTGTGACAAATGTTAAGAGTTTCATTCTATGGATGGCAGGTCAAAGTCTTTCCAATTCCAAAGGATTATTTTTTCACCTAGCCATCCCAAGATTGCATGAAGAAAAATACATGGAGCACTAGGAATTATTTTATGTTCTTTTTTATCTTTCATTTTGCAGCTCTGCTGAAGTTCAAATGAAAAGCACTGTAAAACATAAAATGGACAAAAATGCCTGGAGCTAAAGATGTAAATATTTATCATATTTTTGTTCACATTTGGTTCAATAGCTGCACAAACTGGAACATGAGCCAGAGTGACAAATGAGAAGCAAAGGTGTGTGCCTCATCTTTAATTACAGGCATAATGTTCCAACTGATTTATTACACAAGTCTCTCCACTGTATGTGGCCTGGCTCTATTAACACCCTGCCACCTGTTTCACTGAAGCAAAAGGGTTGAAAAGTAATCATTTTATAGAACCAAAGAAGGGGGAGAAAAGAGGAGAAAGGTGCGCACTTGCATTTAGAAGATTAAGCCAGTCAACTAGCTATCAACTGAAGCTACTTTAAGAATTATCGGTACATCATGCTTGCATATCAACCACTGGTTCAGTCATCTGTGGGATGCAAAAATTCTCTTTCAGTGATGAAAGATGTGCAAATATATAACAAATATTATAACAGTATAAATACACAGAAGTATAACAAATATTCTAAAAGACTTAACTTTCGTAACTAATGTGCAGCATTGAGAAACCATGAATGAATGAAGTGAATGAATGAATTGATGTGCTGCAACATTTCCTAGTGCCTATAAACAGGGAGTCCAATAAACGGGCTGTCCTCTTTTTTCCACTCTGCCTATCTAGCCTTTGCCAGAAAAGCCACTGAGAAGTGAAACCTTGGAAGCAAAATTACACTAACCCTACAATCCAGAGTAACTACTGGAGCACGTAAGAGACATTACGTGTACCTGTAGTTACTGCACCACCTAGTGAAAACCTGTGGGAAATTCTTATTGCAATCCAGAGTAAGTTGTTCTTACACCGGAGCAAGGACTCCCCATAGTTACTCTGGATTGTGCCCTAAGTAAAGAGATGTAGTAATGAGATGCAAATGTTCATAATTTATGACAGACAATTTCAGGTTCCATGGCACAGACATGGCACAGACAAGACAGCCTTGGGTACCAAGATCAATAAAAGATCCTTTTATCAAGGGCTCTATTATGATATTTGTAATGATAGTATGTAAGCATGTAATTAACTTTGTCATCATGGCATTTAATGGACTCTATAACAAAGAATATAACACCATATTAGCTGATTTGGAAAATTATTGATATTAAATTGTTGTGTAAGCAGTTTAAATCTTCCCTGTAGAGAAGGAAAATTGAACTTTGCCTTAAGAGTTCCTCTGCAGGTTCTGCAATAGTCTACTCCTCATAAATTCCCAGATGCCTGGCTCCTGATGTGGCATCTAGGTTGGGATACTAGGCAGTTTTTAAAGGCTGGCAACACTTAATGGGTTGTGTCTGGAAGCAGCCACTGCAGAGAACATGAATAATCCCAACATCAGTGTAGGACCTTTGGCAGTGCTCAATAAGCTGACCTACAACACAGACCCTGTGCAAAGAGCTTGCTCTCCAAAACGAAACCTAAATGCAGACAAATGAGAAAAGGGTGACTTCTCAGGATACTCATCCCAAAAAGCATCTTGAAATATCTCACAGTGTGATATAACTGCATTTTCTAAAGCACTACTACCTGTAAAATATTAGAAGTTTTTTAATAACCTTCTGCAATTGTCTCCTCCTGCTGTCTACCTCTGAAGTAAATTATCAGTAGCCTTTAAAAGTCAGTTCCAATTGGATAATTTGACCTTACAGTCACATTAATCATCTTCATGTTTCTGAGTTGAGACAGGATACTAACTGGGTGAAAAAAATCTCAAAAGCAAGGTGGAAATGTCCTTTATGCAGGAACACTATCAAAAATGCAAAACTTTACAATTAGCCATCAAGAATATTCAAGAATGTGATCTATGCCCCTTAATTGAGAACTAAAGTGATTTCAGAGATAGAGCAATTACTATATTTTAGCAGGACTGCTAATACAGAGAAAAAATCTTGCAAAATACTTGACGTTAGAACTGCACAGAATTAAGTAGCCAGATCTACAAAAGCTATGTTTTAGAAGTTCATGCATTCCATGAGAGGTTTGTCTAATTTGCTTTAATGTTGCTTAGCTAACATAGTTAATGGATGGGTGGATTTGCTAGCTCTGCAAAATTCTGTACCTGGCCCGTATAGCTTATGGTTTTGAATTCTATACATTCATTTTTTTAATTTTTAAAAAACCAATTTTATTGGTTTTTTAAATATTTTAGATACAGGATAAGAAAATGTAGGGTACATATGTCTGTTCACATATGGTTTTTGCATTTTAGTTTGTAAGCCTTTTGGGACAGGGATCCATTAGCTAATAATTAGCTATTAATTTTTTCATTTTCTTGTAAACCACTTTGCGAACTTTTCAGTTGAAAAGTTATATATAAATATATACTGTAATAGATAGATAGGTGTGTTTTGCTGGGTCTCATTCCAGGACTCTTCTCTGTGAATGCTGGTACGCACAGAAGAATGCATGCTGACCAGGAAGATAATGAATTACAATGCATTCTGTGACTACACTGGAGGAAGAGCATCAGAGCGATCACGAAGAGATAGCAGGCAGCATAGAAAAGTGCATATACAGGCTTGAAAATGCAGCAGTTTTGCTATGATAAAACAAAACAAGATTTTTTTTAAAACAAGATTTTTTAAAAGGTGTCCCTGTTATCCATGGATAACTGAAAAAGTCGATACAGAATCCATGATACCGAGGGGACAAGTCGGGGGAGCCCAGACTCAAGTGTTTCTCAGTGTCTTCCATGCACACTACTCATGTCAAGGCAGTAAAAATGTGCATTTTGCCACTCAAATCCAAATCACCCGAGTCACGTTCCCATTTCTGCTTGGGAATACAAAAGTCTGAGTAGAAATGCCTAAGATTGGAGCGTAGATTACCTTCAGGCCTTTCCAAATTAGGTAGCAAAAGACACAATCCTAATCAATTTAGGTCAGCATAACTCACCCGGCATATGCCGGTGCACTGGCCTCGCCTCCCCTTCCCCCCAATGAGTGGGGCAGAAGTGCCTTATAGGATTTTTGTGACACACCCAGGTTAGCGCAAGACGTATGCCTTATGCCGGCATAACTGGAAGTTAAGACTGCAGCCTGAGTTTAGCTTAAGATTTATCACAGGAGTGTAAGGGATGTTAGTAAACGTTTTGCCTTTTCAAAAGCTATGCCTCACAGGAAACAAAAAAGGTATCAAAAATGATTCACCAACTTCCTGCTTTAATTTTAAATAACCTTAAATTTTATAGACAATTTTATTGTATTTCATTCCAGAAAACCTATACTGAATGCATAATAATCCTTTCACAAGAGGGCAACTGAAAGTAGAGTGCAGAGATTTACAGCATAATCCCAACCATGTCTACTCAGAAGTAAGCCGCATTGTGATAAACTCCTAAGAAAGTGTCTTTAAGGTTTACAGCCTTAAAGCAGGAAAGGCCAAGTCCTAGTCCCTTTCCCCCAGACCCCAGACCCCCCAGATCCTGTGGCACAGACCTATTCAGCTTTTAGGTTGATATACTCCTCAGGCCACAGAAACTCATGACTGCTCCCTTACTCTGAGGAGACCTCTGCAAATGAACCATCATCACTGATGCAGCAGTAGCTGTTTTGACATAGCTGACTGTGGGGACAGGAACAGGATTGGATCCAGTTTCATATGGTTTGACCCCTTCAAAAGGAGGTTTTTAAAATACAGCTGGAAAAGCACAGAAATCAATGTTTTTTAATGTTTCACAACAATCATTATTAGCAAGTGACTATTTGGTCCAGAAGCACAGATTTACAATTTCTGCAAGGAACTCTATCCACAACCCACTACATTTTCTTTAAACCATGTTCAAAAGAAATGGAGAAATGATATATTTTGAAAAATTGGGAAGCACACCATCTTTCTGGAATTAAAATGAGGGCAAAAACCCACATAAGGCAACTATGTAACAAACATTCCTAGTATTGATTTAGCATATGGCAAATACATGGATTTGTAATAAATCAAATGTTAATGTCCAGTCCACCCAGTGAAAGGTCTCAAGGGACACTCGGACACAACTTGATGCATATTTTGTTGAGGAGCACCACAATTACGCTGAGGGGTAGATATAAGACCCCATTTAGTCCTAGCAGACACCATGATGGGTATGGAAATATGATGCTAGTTCGCCTACGCATGGTGCACCCCGGATTGTAAGAAAGTGCGAACCAAACGACTAGCAACAATTTGCAGCCAGTCTACATTGAAGAATTGGCAGTTGGTGACAGTTGGCAGCCAGACATGACTGTAGAACTGCTGGCTCTCTAAATATACCACAATGGTTCAGTGTTCAAACTGACATTCTATTACTGTAGTATTAGTAGTATTTATATTTATATACCACTTTTCAACTAAAAAGTTCACAAAGCGGTTTACAAAGAAAATGGAAAAATAATAGCTAATGGGTCCCTGTCCCAAAAGGGCTCACAATCTAAAATGCAAAAAAGAACACCAGCAGAAGCCACTTGAACAGACATTGCTGGGATGTGTGGGGCCAGTTACTCACCCCCTGCTAAATAAAAGAGGAACACCCACTTGAAAGAGTGCCTCTTGCTCAGTTAGCAGGGATAGCAGGTAACTGTGTTAACAGACAAGGAAAAATTCCATCTACATTAGCAAATTTAAATACTGTATATGTGTGTGCTGCTTTACTTAGTGGGTCTGGTCCCACAGTTTAAGAAACTAGAGAAAACTGAGTTCTCCAAACCCTGGCCCAGGAACCAGAAACAGCCCTCACCGAGCCTCAATGTGGCCCCCGGCAAGACCCCTCTATCCAGTCCTTGGGCAAGCCTTGTAATCCATTCCAATACATTCTTGTATGTAAATTTATTCAAATTTGAAATGCAAATTAGTTTTCCAGCCCCCGAATCCGTGTCAGAGCACCGTGTCAGGCATGTTGTGGCCCTCCTGCCAAAAGGTTTGGAGATCCCTGATCCAAGGGAAAAGTCTATGGAGAAAAATAACTGCATCAAGTCCTACTCATTTGGCAGTGAACCATAGATATATGGCAGAAACGGGCAAAGAAATCAGATCATTTATTACTGAAGCAGCGAAGAACAAACAAGGCTGCACAAAACAGTCACAGGAAGAAATTCTTAAAAAATACTGAATTTTGCATATCACTAATCCAGGAACTTGCAACTATTCCACAATGAAAATGTGGTTCTTCAACGTCATCTTACTGTTCTACAAGGATGCCATATGTAGTCCTCCTAGGTCAAAGGACAGGGACAAGCAGGGACATCTATTGCCTAGCATCCCCAAGAATCACTGTTTCCTGACCAATGAGTACTACAACTGGCACTGGGGCAGAATGGTAAGGTCCACTCACTGGGTGGATGAGTTCATCTGAACCTTAGTTCTGGCATCTGGGAGAGGGTTTGGCTGGCACAGAATAATCAAATAAACCTTACTGAAAAAAATTTAAAGTAATTATGGGTGCAATCCTAACATAGGACAGCACAACTAATTGGTCTTCCTGTTCAAACATATTTCTAACGCAAGTACTTGTACACTTCTGCACATGGAAGGGCCCTATCTCTCTCCCCTCTTATCTAGAGGAATGCCTCTTCAAAGATGGCACATGTTAGAAAACACTGATGAACCAACACCAAAACAAAAACTTTTAAGAACTATCATTTTACCTATATGCAAATCTTATCAATTCTATCAAATTCTTATGATTAACCTACCAAGCTTTTTCCCATTATCCTTCAATTTTTTTCTTTAATTGCACAGCTATTTTACTTTTAAAACTATGAAACAATCTTTTCAGCCTTTCACTTTTTTTTTATAAAACAGATGTATAGGTAACAAGCTTCAAACCCTTGAGAAAATTAACAGACTAATTTTTTCTCACTTCCAACAAATTAAATTTAACTTGCTAAAAAACTTCCATAATACACACAGACTAATGCATTTTAAAAAATGTCTTGCTTGTTTAACACAATGCTAAACAATAAAGACTATAAATTCCTGTGGATCAGGACCCACCCGAAACCTCTAAACACTCACAAATCTGCCATGAAATGGAAAAGGTTTCACTTTATAGAAGTGAAAAGAGTGCAGAATGTGGCTGGAGACCAAAAAGATATCAATTTGCATTTGCTTTTTTAAAAGCCACTTCCTAGTTCTTATGGGTGGCAAAGACAAATAAACAAACAAACAGTTGCATTGTCACAAATAAAGTTTGTGGGCAATGACTTGTCAAATCTCAAAGCTGAACAGAAGCTGAATAGAATTTCTACAGCTAGATACGATCGCCAGGACTGCAAGCTAGAAGTTAAATTTCAGTGACCTACGTCCTTTGCCTCTTCCCATGATTTGCAAAACCAGAATCATGCAAAATAGGAAACATTTTAATTAAATTATTCAAATAAGACAAATTTAGCAAATTTAAATTAGAGCATTAGAGAGTAGAATTTAACATTATGGAGAATTTGAACAGTCCACGTACAAAACCTTTACTATGCCAAAATACATACAAGCATATATATCCTTAATGTTGTAGTAATTTTTGTTTAAACTAGCAAAATGTGCTCATGTTGCAGGAGTAAAATTTCCACCATACACCATCCCCCCACTGCACTTCATCCCCCATGTGCAACACCCTCATGTGCAATACCCCCTTACAACATCCCCTATGCACACTATCCACTCATGTACACCATCCCCCATGCGCAATAATACTGTACAACATCCCCCCATGCGCACCACTCCCATGCTCATCAACCTCTCATGTGAACCGTCCCCCATGCACAGCACTCCCCGTGTGTACCCTTTTCCACCCCCTTAAGAATTAAATTTCTCAATATCGGTTCTTGGTGGGGGTTGATGTCACAGAAAGAACCCCTCCCCAAATTTCATGCTTCTAGGTCCAGGGGTTGGGGCAGGGCCTTGATCAGTAGGGATTCGTCAATGTAAAGAGAGGAAAACGCGTTGTCCTCCTTTTCACCACTCTTTGGTTGAAATTTCTAAAAACCAGTTCTTAGTGGGTGCCTCCATCACAGAAGGAACACTCCCCACCCAAAAAAAAAAAATAATACACACTTGTAGGTCCAGTGGTTTTGGCTGGGCATTGATGAGTGAGTGAGTAACTTTTCAATTTTATATACAGTGGTACCTTGAGTAAAGAGCAACTTGAATAAAGAGCGTTTTGGGTAAAGTGCAAAATTTTCTCAGAAATTTTGACTTGCGTAAAGAGCACTGTCTTGAGTAAAGGGCACTTCTGAGGAAGTTTGGAGCTGGCTTCCATGGCAAGTGGACCCATATGGAGGACGAGGGGACTAGCTTGAGCTACAGTAGGGCCCTGGGCAAAGTTTGGAATAGGTTTCCATGGCCAGGGAACTCATGAGGGTCTGGGGGGAGCAGCCTGAGCCAGGTTTGTATGTGGGATCTGTGTGTGGCAGCGTGGAAGGCGTCCTTATCAATGTTCTAGAGCTGCTCCCCATCAGCAGCTTGGGAATATTAAAATTGCACATTAAAGACAAAGATTCCATTGAGCCAATGGATAGCAGTGTCTCCATTAGTGATTGCGAAAGAGCACAATCCTAACCATTTCTACTCAGACGTAAGTCCCATTGTGTCCAATGGGACTTACTCCCAGGAAAGAGTCTTTAGGATTGCAGCCCAAGTCATCCCCCTCTCTGTAACCTTCATACCAGCCAGGAAGGTTTTCAAAGATACAGAATTAGTTCAATACTGTACAGTATTTTCTTTATTGCAGTGTTGTGTATTACTGTATATTACAGTGTTCTGTACTGTGTTATAGTAGCGTTTTGTAATCGTTTTTATAAACAGTTAAAATTTTTATATGAATATTTTTTTTTGGTTCTGGAACCAATCGTCTGTGTTTCCATTGTTTCCTATGGGAAAATCTGCTTCATATAAAGAGCATTTCACGTAACAAGCATGCCTCCAGAACGAATTAAACTTGTTACGTGAGGCGCTACTGCATATATAGATTACTTTATGTGTACACAGTTTTGGGTTTTTTTTTTCCAAAGGTTAGAATGTATTCATTCATGCAATATGAAATAACTCTATCTCCAAAACTATTCCCTCTTCTCTGTCTTGTTTTCATTTGCAATTCTCACTTCTCCAAAACAATATTTTAAAGTGTTATGCAATCATTTGAATTCATCACACTGCACTGCCTGGCAATATTCCGAGACAAAAAGTTGCCCCAATTGCAAATGAAATTCTGCATCTTTAAACATCCAATAAAATTTTCATTGCTTGTACCAAAATTTATATTATATATTTTTCATTCTAGTTCTTTCCTTCCATCTACTAAAAATGTATACAGTCATGCTTATTAAATTAGTTTTCTTCTGAACAATAACATACTGCATTATATTTTAATCTGTCACACGTAGGCGTGAATATTTAAAACCTATTTTGTATAGTAATACCTGGACTAATGCTGATTTCTCTCTTTAAAAATATGTCATTATTGAAATAAGTTATAAAAAGAAAAGCCTTAGAATCATAGAATCCTAGAGTTGAAAGGGACCTTGTATGTCATCTAGTCCAACCCCCTGCCTGCAGCAGAAAATCCTCCTCCTTAACCAGGATAATTTAAAAGTTTGACCAGTCACATTTTTCTATCCTACTCCTTAACTTTCCCCAAAACAACATAATGAGACTGGAAAGAGGCCTCATATGTCCCGTGACATGCAGTGGGTTCGAAAAGACTGTCATTCTAAAAAGTGGATCCCAGTGCTAAAATCTTTAAAAACCAGTTCTAAAATATTGCAGATGGATCAGTGCTAAAATGTCTGAGAATTATCCCATTATAAAATTGGTTTCATTATAAGTTATTTTGCATAAAAGTTGCCGTTTCCAAGATCCTACTGACAACTTTAAGAGAGTTGTTAGCCATTACCTTTGTAGACAATATCTTACCTTTCAGCATTCAGAGCAAGTCCCAAGATTTCCAGAAGCTTTACATGGACAAATCTTTATCAAATAATTGGATATAAAATTCTATTGCTTTACTACATTGGGTGTCATGATAAAGCAGGCCTCCATCAGTCTTGAAAGACTATGGTATCATGTTCGGCGCTGCATACGCTGCATGCGAAGCACGAAAGCCTGGGTTGGGTTGTTATGGAGGATAGACTGTTACCCAAGCAGCAAATCACCCCTCTCCACGCCACTGAAATAGTCCAATGGAAAGGCAAAGCCAATACGATTGGATCCAGCTGGTGTCGCAGGGCTGGGCTAAGGACAGGAGCTCACCCTGTCTTGTGGGGCAGACCCGGGTCTCAAACCCTGGCCTGCTGGTTAACAGGTACAGTGTCTTAACTGCTTGTGCCACCCACAGCCCTCACGTCATGATATATGCCTGTCTAAATATCCATGCCCTTCACAGTGGATGAAAAGAGCTAATTGCCCCATTTTCAAAAATGTTACCATTAATTTCAGCTCATTCTGTTTTGTTTTGAAAACAGACTGTGATCAATTTAACATATGCTATAAAATCGTATCTTGGGAGGGGCAAGTCCTTGGCAAGTCCTAATCATTTTATGCACTGCTCAGAATATTTTGACAACTGATCCATTTACAAATTAGATTGCTGAGAGGTGGCGGAGAAGCGTATGGCTTGTTCTGGGTATGCACATCGGGGGATTTTTGCTTTTGTTTTTAAACTGTTCATAATTGCCAAAATGGACAGTCCCTGGTCTCTGAAAACAGAGCTATTCCTAGAACAAAAAGGGCTTTAGCTCTTTGGAAGAAGCAAGTGCAAAAGGATCTTTTTCAAGCTCAAAGCTGTGTTGGTTGGCAAGGCTATTTTACTGATAAAATTTATCTTTGCCTATGTGACTTGCTTATAAAAAGCAGGCAACACTGGCATCCACTGAGCCCAGTCAGCTGGCCTAGGCTACTGGCAACTCATCAAGTGAAATGTTATCTTAAGCAAGTGGAAAATAGTTCAGACTTTTTATCCACAGGAGATTTGTTCCATGATCCCTCTCCAACAACAACATTCCCACCTATACAGCAAATCCTGCCTCTCCCACCTTGCTCTCAGATCTACTTTTCTTGCCCCCTTTCTCTCATCCCTCTCTCCCTCCCTGGTTGATCCCTTGCCAATTCTCCTGAGCGACTTCTCTTCCTCTACTACAAATCTTATGGCGGATTTTTTGTTAGCAGTCTCCCGTGGCAGTCGTAACTCCTAACCTCTCCTACTCAGGCATAAATCTTGTTAATTCTTGTTCTTTCCTTACTGTCTGTTATTGTTTATCCTTATTATTCCTAATGCCAATGAAGGTTATGATGATAATACAGCAAATCCAAGCCACTTCCAGTTTGAAAAGCAAACAAGAGGTGGCTTTCTGAGGCTTCCAGGAGGCCTCTGAGAACCCATGGAGGGCTCAGAAAGCCACTGCTGGATGCTTCAAGCTTGACAAAGAAACCAAAAGTGTTCTCCCCAGATATCATCAGTAAAATCCATGAATGATAAGTCTGCTGATACTGGTGTCACAACGTACTTTCCTCCTTGTACACTTTTGTTTTGCATACAAGCTCAGGTCCAGATTTCCCCTTCCAATTCAGGTCCAGCAGATCACTGCAACAAACAAGACTTATACTGCTGTGGCATTAACTTTGTGGAATACTATCTTCTAGAGCAGTGATTTTTCAACCATTGTGCCATGGCATATTGCTGTGCCACAGATAGTCTGCAGGTGTGCCATAGGATTTGGGGGAAGGTCATTTATCTGTAGGGCTGCTGGGGATTTGAACTCCCTACCAGCAGCACGGTGTGCCTTCTCAATGGTCCAAAAAACTGCCTGGACAATTTTAGCACCTTGTCAGTGTGCCATGAGATGAAAAAGACTGAAAATCTCTCTTTTAGACACATCAGCCAGATCCATATCAAGTGAAAACATGATTTTAGAATGTCCTTTGACATAGATTAGTGTATTTTTTCCTCTTCTGATTTGTGCAGTTTTTTTTTCCTTTTTATCTACTAACTGCCTTTATGCTAGTGTTTCTCAAACTTGGGCACCACAATGCTCCAGCCAGAAAGCTTTGGGCTGTGACTCTTAAGGGGTTTGGGAAAAAGTAAAATGATGATGAGATCACCAGGACTGCATCACTATTGACAGTAGCTGGGGCTAGACTCGCCTCAGCATACAGCAGCCTCCCAGACATGCAAGGACCCCAGTGCCAGCACCCACAAAGACCCTAAGGTGCAGAGGGAAGTGTACTGCAACTTTCATTCTATCTGCAACTTTGGGATGCAACCTGCAGAGTCTGGCACACAGCTTCACATACTCCTGGGAGGCTTGGGTGAGTCCAGAAAAGCCCTTGCTCACCACAATAGCAATGTGGTGTGGAGACTGCATCGCTGCCTTCACCCACCGCACACACACTTACATAAAGCCAAACTCTCTCTGAGTGTTTTGAGAACCAGTTCTTTAGGGTGTTCTTGAATAGGGTGCTTTTGTCTTCTTATAATGCTGTTTTGGTTGTAATTTTTAAAGTGGTTGTATTTTTAACTCGTAAGCCCTTCTGGTCACTATCTGAAGAAGAGATTCAGATATCAAGATTTTTTTTAGAAATTAAAAATACAGCATGAATACAGTTTCACAGACATGTTTTATTAAAAGTCCCTTAATTAGGCCTGCTGACTCATTCTCAACTCTCACATGAAGTCAGCATCTTACTAAAACATGTCTAAAGAATACAATCCATGACATAGACAACGCACCTTCCTTTCTTAACACTAACAGCACAATCCAGAGCAACTGATCTGTCCATATAAGAGCCCTTGGGTTGCCCTATCTATCACTAGGGTGGAGCAACTGCAAGATACTCCACCCCAGTTACTCTGGAAAAGGCTTAGGGCAGAGCAAGGCAACATAGGGTGCCCTAAGAGAGGTGGACCTGCTCTGCCCTAAGCAGTTCAGGGGAGGCATGTTGAGGGCATGTTTAGCATTACCTAGGGCAGAGCAGTTACTCTGTATCCAGAGCCTGTTTCCAGGGCAGAAATGCCCTCTTCCAGCTCCTCAGAGATATACCGCCTCAGGAGCAGGTATAGTAATGAGTAGACCCATAGGGGTCCATGATTAGCCCGAGTAAGAATGGCAGTGCTGACCAAAAATCTGAGTTCTTGGCCAGCCTAGGTGCAACTCCTGCCTCTCAACCTCAGGATATGGAACAAACTACGGCTGCCCACAAACCTCAGGATACAGCAGGCCACTCCAAGAAGCCCCTTGTATTCACTGCAGAATGTACTGGCATCTCATCAGGGACTCCTTATAAGGCAGGCACCCAGGGGTGCAGCTGGTGTGGGCTGTATTGGGTGATGAGCTCTGTATGGGGTGATGTGGCGGAGGAGTTTGACAGTCCTTTGGCAGGCCCCGGGTGTCAGCACACCCATTCAGGCCTGCTCCAAGGCGGAGAATCAGCCAGAAGCTGCCTCTTGTCCTCGGAGCTGGCCCAAATGGCCAGCTGAGGTACACTGGGCAGAAACAAACTGAGCATGCCGAACTGCTTCAGAAGAGACTTCCTTATAGCAGAGGAAGTCCGCGCCTCTGCACGGCCATTCGGCCTCACTCAGGAGGTGGAGCGGCAGCCGAATGGCTTCTGTAGAGTACTGCACAGGCACCAACTCTGATGCCTGCATAGTCTCCTCTGAAGCTGAAAGGCTTCGGAAAAGTACAGTGCCCGCGTCAGAGATGGTGCCTGTGCGGTACTCTTTCTGAAGCCAGTTGGCTTCAGAAACAACTGCGCAGGCGCCAACTTTGGCATCTGCGCAATCCAGGTAGGTGGTGCGCGCCATCCCAGGGGTGACGCACAGACTTCCACACCGGGTGATGCGCAGAGTCATGTCACCATGTAGGCACCACAGCTGTTCCTTGTTCAGTGTGCTCTGAGGGGTGTCTTCTCAGGAGCAAGTCCTCCCCATGTGTCAATTACTTAGCATGGTATGGAGCAGTTAGGGCAGCCCAGGCTTCCTGACTCTCTGGATGCAGTATAACTTTCTGCTCTGGATACAGAATAGTTAGGAGAGAGCAGTTAGGGCAGAGCAGGCTGAACTTGCTCTGGATTGTGTCCTAAGGCACCATTTTAGCACTGCCATTTCATTTACTGCAGTTGACATAATTTTAATAATGATAATAATGCACACTGATCCAATGCACACTTACATGGAAGAAAATCCTATGGCACTGAATGGATCTCACTCCCAAGGATGCATGCAAAGAACTATAGCCGTAGCCATTCAAAGGGATTAATCACTATAATACAGGAAACTTAAGTAAAAAGTAGTTTGTCATATATGTTTGTGACACTGCATTATTAAACTTTCATTGTAATCATTTTAATAACTTATTCAGTTTGAAAACATAGGGAGTTTTTTCATTTTTCAGAGCAGGGTAACCTATTACAGAATAACACAGAATAGATCAGGTAAAGTCTTCAGCTACATGCAATCTCTGTGTGTTTGTGTGTGCACGCACGCATGTTTGTGCGCAATGGTGTGTTTTATTAGTATGAAACATACATACTAACAATACATACAACACATACATAATGAGTGCCCCTATTTTCAACTGCCCAGAGTCAGAGAGACTGTTTTCGTCATCCCCATCCCAGCACTGAAGCTGAGCTGCTAATTCTCTTCCCGAACTACACATTCATGAAAAAATCACAAAGTAAATAAAACCTCTCTGTAACACTTCCATGTCACCTCCAGCACATTTATTGTATTCATTCTTGTCCTTGCTGCTACAAGACTCACCAATATTTCTAGAAAATTTGCAGCAAAAATAAATGCAAAAAGTTATTTCTCATTCCAAGTTTTTAGGTCTAATAAAAGAAAGGCTTTGCTTCATAAGTTACTGAATTAAATGAATTTCATTTTCAATAGCATCTCCTTCTCAAATGGCACTGCTTAGATTTTTAAATTAAAAAGTGCACTTGAAAATATTGTTCTAAATTACTTTACTGAAATACTGATAACTGATTCTATCCACACTCTGAACAATTACATACTGCAGATCTTCTCAGCAGCACTTTTTTTAACAAAAGAAAGATACATTGAGTAATTTTATATTAAGCATAATAATAACTCTTCAAGGGCCTGATGGAAAAGGGTGCTGCATTCATTCTCTTTGCTATATAGGAAACATTTGATTTCGCTTGCAAAAAAATAAAAAAGAGCAAGAGAAATTCTTTCCATATTGACTTCCTGAGACATCTGTCAATTTATATCCTAACCAGATACATAAACATTGCGTTCCATGTTTTTAATCAGTTTGAATAGGCTTCTAAAATCTGCTCAAATGCAGAAATCAATTTGAATCCTGCATTATGATAAAATTTTTTTATCTTCATTGCTCCCAGGAACAAGGTTAGTACCTTCTCTTCAAAAGAGCTGAGGCAGAACAAAAAAGTACATTTCCAGTTAGGAGCACTTGTCCTATTTATAGCTCAATCCGTGTACATGACACTGCATATATCATGTAGAAAGAAAGACACATGTAGATGCATCAAAGAAATCCACATTCCACTGTCCAATATTCTAAGCTACTTTAACTTTTACAAAAAGAAATAACTGACTTGGAGAAGAGCATCTCTATATTAGACCTTTGTCTTTTAACCTTTTCCCTTTCGTGGCACACTGTCAAGGCACTAAAATTGTCACGGTACACCACCAGTTTTTTGACATTTGGCAAGGCACACCATACTACTAGCTGGAGGTTCACATTCCCCAATGGTACTTCCAATAAATGACCTGCCCTCAAACTCCAGCAGCACACCTGAGCACCACAGCACACCAAAGTGCCACAAGCCTCTGTTCCCCTCACCTCCAGAGGGTATTCTGGGGGCTGGAGAGGCTGCATGAATGTATCTCTCTCTTTGTATGAAAAGTCGTAAGTGCTGGTTTGAAGATCACCATCTCTGTGTTCGAAAGTGTTATGATCTGAATTGAATTTATTCATTCATAAAGTTCCATCTCTAATATATTTATTTACATAAATTTATTCAAATACAAAATGTAAATAAATTTTTTTCTTGGCCCCTGACACAGTGTCAGAGAGATGATGTGGTTGTGATGCCAAAAGGTTTGGATACCCCTGCCTTTGACCAAACAGTTTAGCATTGTAGAATTCGCATTTAGCACTGCAATATCTTTGTCTACATGCTACTAAGGTGACTTCCAGTTTCTTTTGTTGCTGGCCAGAATTCAGCTCTGTGAAATGAGACTGGCCAGATGACCTTCCGATCGATCTTTAAGATGGTCGTTGATCTTTTTGTCACAGAGGACATAAGTCATCATGCGCCACTTTGCCCAACCTGCATTTCCTCATGCAGTGTTTCATGATTTAGGTTGCCATCAGCTGCAGTTGTCG
Source organism: Cryptoblepharus egeriae (assembly GCA_030015325.1). NCBI lineage: Eukaryota > Metazoa > Chordata > Lepidosauria > Squamata > Scincidae > Cryptoblepharus > Cryptoblepharus egeriae. Next base: position 83,961,294 of record JAREYC010000005.1, read on the forward strand.
AGCTGAGGTACTGGAACATCTCAGCATGCAGCAAGTAGGCACCATTTACATTGATTGTCCTAGACTCTCTGTGGTCCGTCATCACATATTATGGTCCGTCTTCTTAGTGTTGAGGCAAAGGCCAAACATTGGAAGATGATCACTACAAGCTTGTACTTGCTGCTTGAGGTCTGCCTTGTTTTTGGACACAAGGAGGATGTCATCTATATAGCGGGGTGTACATGGCACCAACTTTTGAAGTTCACAGGTGATAACGTCCATCACTGTAATGAATAGCAGTGGAGAGAGCGCTGATCCTTGGTGAACGCATACAGTAATGTGGAAATCCTTTGTGATTCCATGGCTCTTTGGGTCTCTGTACAAGAGCTTCACCCATTGGATTAGCTCTTCTGGCACTCCTCAGCTATGCAGTGCAAACCAATGACATCATTATGTCACATCGTTGAATGCTTTTTCAAGATCAAAGAAGGCAATGTGCAGAGGCTTCTGTGCTTTCCTTTGTGCTTCTTCAACAGAAGGTGGGCAGCATGCACTGCATCTAATGTGCCACAACCACTAATAAAACCTGCTTGATTTGTCATGAGTTGGACAACACTGCAGACGTGGCAGAAAAAAAGGCCTTTGCTAGGGCAGTATGCTTTAATTGTGGGGTTTTTTTAAGGGATGCAATCTTATGCACGTTTATTCTTGTAAAAACCCTTTTAAATACACCGAGACAAAGGTGTATTGTGCTATCAAAGGTGAAAAATATGTATTATGTATCATACAAATAACTAGAAAGATTTTTATCATTATTCCTTTATAAATCATATTTGCTTCACTAAACCGTAATGTAATCACAGCATTTACTCTTTTCTGCAAATCTGGTCTTAATAACCTTGGGGGGAGGGAGTATATTTTGGACTTTATGTGCAGCCAGTATAGAAAGCTATTTTTTGTCTGGATGCATACCCTGCTGCCACAGACAAGCCTGAAGCAAATCAGCTGTCAAACTCAATTTTAGGACAGCTGTTAAAGTTACACTTTAATACACAACTGGGCCTTCGAGCACTTTTCAATCAAAAGCCTAAATTTGCTTAGATTTTAAAAGTATTTTTAATGTGAATAAAACAGCTTTTCCTTTAATCCAGTGATCACATTTGCAGATGTTGATCTAAAAGAGAAAGAACACTTTTGCAGTTTTTGCCTGGCTGTTTAGGGTAGAATTCAAAAAGGTTCTATCAGTAGTTAGTGTTTTTCCCAGTTCAGATAACAAAACATTGAGATACCAATACCAACTGATGGCTTACAAAATTCTTAAATGTGATCAATTGCTAGGCTTTTATATCTGGAGGCAAAAGCTAAGAACATAAGAAGTGCCTTGGTGGATCAGGCCAAAGTGCCCTGCTAGATCAAGCCAATGGCCAATCAGATCAATGGCCCAGCTTCGTTCGTGTATCTCACAGTGCCCCACCAAAGACTTCAGGGAGCATGTGAGACAACAAGAATCCTAATGTCCTCTTTGAATCTGGCTACTTCTAAAATCAGGAGGTTGCACATGCCCAACATGGCTTGTAACTTGTGATGGACTTTTCTTCCATAAATTTGTCCAATTCCCTTCTAAAGAGGACCAGCAAGGCAGTTCCCCCCTACACTCCACATCTTTCATCTCACTAAGATACACAGCAGAAGCAGAGACTAAGCTCTAGTCATGCCGTAAACTAACTCTGCAACCACTAAACTAAACTAACCACTGCAACCAGTTGACTCTTGCAGGATTATTTGCATTTGTTACAAAAATGAACATGCTGCCCTTCAATGTACAAGTAAATATTTCTAGGTAACAATTCATAGGGAAAGACCATTGCTCACTGGTATAACATATGAATTTTCCAGAGTCAATCCTTGGTATCTTCCGGCAGAGCTAGGAAAAAGCTGTGTCTAAACCCTGGACAGCAGCTGACAGTCAATTCAGACCATACCCAGCAAGACAGACTTAGGGCAAAATCCAGAGAAATTACGGGGAGTCCTTGCACTGGTGTAAGAACAACTTACTCTGGATTCCAATATGAATTTCCCATAGGTTTTCACTAGGCGGTGCAGTAACTACGGGTGCACGTAAAGCCTCTTACGTGCACCCGTAGTTACTCTGGATTTGGGGCTTACAGTGCAATCCTAAGCATGTCTACTCAGAAGTAGTGTTTTAATCTGTATTTATTATTATCTACTTTTAATGGTTTTTATTGTTGTTAGCCACCTTGGGTTCCCTTGGATTAGGGAAGGCAGGATATAAATCAAATAAATTATAATTATAATAAAATAAACTAATAAATAAATTAATAAATTATTTAATAAATTATTAAAATAAATTAAAAATATAATAATAATAATGATAATAATGATAATAATAATAATGATGTTCAATAGTACTTACTCCTAGGAAAGTGTGATTAGGATTGCAATCTAAGGGTCTGACAGTATTAGGCAGCTTTGTATGCTATACGTATAATAAAACTACAAAGATGCTTATAGCGATACGGGAGACGAAGGTAAACTGTCCATATCTGTGTACTGTACTTTGATTTGCTTCAAAAGCATAAGCATGCATCACAAATCCTTATGCAGAACACACTAGCTAAAATGACACCCAAGAAATCTGGCTCCTGGGCACAAACCCACCCAAGGCAGCCCTGCTTTGCAAAAAGCATGTTAAAGAGTCAATTTCTAAACATGTAAGCCAACATAGCCACTTGGAAAAGCTGAAATAGTCCAGCGAGTCCATAAATTTAACTCAATAAATTAACTCAAACAGATGAGGCAACAGGATCAATTTCAATTCATCTCCAGTCAACCCGCTGGCCTTCTCCTTATGATGACTATAAATTGCAACTCTATTAGTCCCACAATCTTGTTAAAGTGGAAGAACACAATTTCCTCCCATGCAGTGCAACATTTGGATGCCTCCAGTCTCACAACACAAGCATAGAATTTCAATTTCACACTGCTGCCATTTTAGACCTGGGAGCATGGAGAGCACAGGGGCAGAAATGTCAACACAACTTCATGAGAAGATGGATGGAAAGTCACGAAGGGCTTGAATTTCTATAGTTCACACTCATTAGTTTTAAGCATGTTTCTTATCTTGAAGGCCAAAAATAAAATTGTATTTTAATTATGTTTTAATCTATATTTATAATTCTATTTTAATGGTGTTTTATTTTTTATGTGATGTTAGCTACCTTGAGCTCCCTCTTGCAGGTGAGAAAAGGCGGGGTATAAATTAAATAAAAAAATAAAAAAAATAAAAAACCTAGCGAGGTAGTATCTTTTCAACTGTTTTACAAATATAAATAAATTGTGAAATTCAAATTAGCATATACTAATGAAGCAAATACACTTGCAGTCTACTTCTTTTTGACATTTACTTCGGCTGCAATCCTAAACCACACTTTTCTTGTACTAAGTACTATTGAACACTGTGGGACTTACTTCTGGGTAGACATGCTTAGGATTGTACTGTATATCAATCAGTCACATTTATATTCTGTTTTTCAACAAAACATTATAAAGCAGTTCACAGAGAAAATGAAATAATGTACTTTAAAGATTAATGACTTTATCAGTACTGTGGTGCCTCACATAAAGAGGTTAATTCATTCCGGAGACATGCTCTTTAAGTGAAACGCTCTTTAGTGAAGCAGATTTTTCCATAGGAAATAATGGAAAATCAGACGATTGGTTCCACAACCCCAAAAATATTCATATAAAAATATTAACTGGATGTAAAAATGATGACAAAACACTGGAATTGAATTCAAAACATGCATTCAATGTGCATGATCCTATGAAGTCTACTTAGGATAATGACACTTTCCTGAGAGCAAGCCCCATTTAACACAATGGAGCTTACTTCTGGGTAGACATGGTTAGGAGGCTGCAATCAAAGACACTTTCCTTGGAGTAAGCCCTGGGCTGCTGCTGGAGGTTCAAGGTGGTTGGTGGGAGGACTTGGGAGCAGTTAGGGGCAGCAACCTCTGGCACCCCCAGACAACTGCCCCCAGATTGGGGGCAATCAGAGACAGGAGCGCTGGCCAGCAGCCCTTTTAAAGCGCCTCCGTGCAGAGCGTCAGGGCTGCATAGCATGCGTGCCCATAGCACGCTTGCTTGTTAAGTGAAGCGGAACTTGTTAGGTGAAGCAAGATTTCTTGGAAATTTTTGCTTGTTATGTGAAACGCTTGTTAAGTGAGGCATTTGTTAAGCAAGGTACCACTGTACTTTATTAGTAAAATGTACTAGTGATTATTTTTCCCTTCCCCATTCAACATATTGTGATAATCTAGATTAGAAAATCAAGTGGTGACCTCCAATGGGTTCTGATCAACGGTCTGGGAATGACTGGTCTAGATCATTAGCTTGAACACTCTTATGCAAAATTGGAGATTATGCTAATTTAAACTTCACAATTTGTAATTGTATACCAGCGCTTTCCATCAGTAATGAATATGAGGGATCAGTCATAACCAATTTACCAGCATTGGTTAAGTGCTGCATCACTGAAGTTTGCTCAACATAAAACAGTGTTTCTTCCCTTACCTCAGAGGTGCATTGCCTTTATCCTGGAGTTGGAAAATTGGTTAGGACTGAGCCCTGAAGGAGTAAGATATTCATAAATGAGGAAAGATATGCAACAGAGTAGATTTGTGATTATTTGCCATGCACTTTAGATCATGGATAGCGGCTAACAGTGCCAAAGAACGATGCCAAAGAATATAGTTTATTTCTGCTATACCAATTTAATCTTTGCTGCTGTGGGCATGGTATTAAAATGAACATACCTAAGATTTAAGGGCATTTCTGAAGACTCCTTATTGCAAAGTTAAACTATGTCTATTTTTAAATCAGTTTAATAAACAAGACACAGTTTGCAAGGGCAGACAGAGGTAGAGACGATCTTAAAGGCAATGAGAAAGAATAAAACACTCCCGCAGGAAACCAAAACTATTATATTTGGTACCTTTAACTGTAATTGGATCAAATAATGTTTAAAACATGTTTCACCAATACTGAAAGAAAATTCCAACTTTTTATGAGTTTGTGTCAGATCTTTTTATGAGTTTGTGTCAGTTTGTGCAGAATCCATGCAGCAGAATTAATGCTCCCTTTCATGCAAGAACAGCAGGGCCTTTTAACCTTCTCAGTTGCAGGCTTCCCAATTTCTGAGCCAGCTTTTCTGAGCCAACCAAGTACAGGATCGGGACTGGGATAAAAACACAAAAGGGGGTTTCCAGGGGAATGGAGGCAAGACCAGAGTATCCCACAGGCAAAAATCAAGACTATGAAGCCCATTCAAAACAACACAAAATGGGTAAAGAAGCCAGGCTGGTGAACAAGAAAGTTGTTGCATTGGGACAATGCAGACCAAAATATGGAGACAGACCAAAAATTGTGGTAGGTTAATCAGAAAACCATAAGAGAATGCTAGGATCACAGGTAGGCAAAGCAAGAGTCTAGCTGTGGCTCATGCAGTAGCCCAAGCTAAGACCAGGATATGATAGTACCACTGCTATTGAGCAGGCAAAGCAGATCGTTGTATCATTCGACAAATTCTTTAAGGCTGCAATCTCCTCCAGTTAGGCCAGCCTAAACCCTTGCATAAGTCCTTTGCTGACATGAGGATGTCACAGAAGAGCCACTCCTGGGTTAGGGATAGGCCAGTGCACCGAAAGGTGCTTGCCTCCCTTCATCACCACGGAAATGGGACGACCAATGAGTTCTGCTGGCTTAAGTTAGGCTTGCACCCTAAGACAATCAAATATAATTTAGGCTACAATCCTAAACACCCTTTCCTGAGATTAAGTCCCAGAGAACACAATGAGACTTACTTCTCAATAGACACGTATAGGATTGAACCCTTAGTCACAAGACATAAAAACAACAGCAGTTGTATCTTATGTGTTTAGAAACGGTGTGCTGTATTACTCTTCTGCTTCAGTACATCTGATTGCTGGCTGATTTTATGATTACCGTATCTGCTCTCTCTTTGTTTGGGAAGATGAAATTTATTCACGCTACTTTCAGTTTTTTTTATTGTATATCTCTTATTTATTGTAAGTCGCCTTGAGCATTCAAATAAATGTTAAGGCAGGAATTTGATTCAGTTTGCTGGGAATAGTCATCACCATGTCTGCTTTTGGGCAACTGAAGGCAGCCGATTTGGGGGGGAACCTTTAAAAAAATGGATGTTGGAATGCTGCAGAATTAATTCAGACCAATTCATTATTATCTTGAAATCCCATTGCCAACATTTAAAGAGATAATTCCCTCGCTTTAAATTCTCTTTAACTTTCAAGATCTTGCCCATTAACAAATCTCAATCTTATAATTAGGGTTTTTATCGAAAATTGGTCTCATGAAAGTGATTTTCATAGATATCTCCTCTCCTGCTCTGTCTGTCCATTTCTTTCACACACCTCTAATAAATTATTGTTTGAAATAATCTTTTCTCTATCAACCTGCCAACAATGTGCTTAAAACCTTCTTCCTTTTGCCAACTGATAACTGTTGGAACTGATTAAACCTACAAAAGGAGGCTATGTAGCTTGAGAAATACTGTCAAAGATTTTAACAAACTAAAATATGATGGCCATCCATTCCATAAGGCAAGAAATACCAGGCTAATTCTAAAGTCAGTTACTTTTGCCAAACAACCAAACATTTTATGAGCATAAAGAACAAAAATGTTTCACAATTGTTTTGTGCTTAAAAAATTAATAAAATGGGAAAATGGACGGTTTGAATGTTGGACAAACAATCCAACAAGAATTTCTCCTGAATCATGTTCAACTGGAAGTTTAAAAGTTAGTTTTGCTGGTGCAGCAGGCAAAGTTTCTGTCTGCTCTGCTAAAAAATATCTTTTGTCTTGTTAAATTGTGAGCCCAACATTCAAGCCAACAATTTCACTCTTTTCATTCTTCCATCAAAATATATCATCAACTCCTACTCTTTCCTTCTCAAATTTAATAGAGTTACAGTAAAGTCTGTCAAGAAATACTCCTTTCATCAAAGTTTAAGTTTTACTGAATGGGTGATGCTGTCTTCTGGCATTTTTTTCCACTTAATTTTTTCAATTTGATTTCCTCTTGCTCACTTCCTATGCGTTCCTCCTACATATTGCTACTTGCATACCTTTTTCCCCCACCCTCCTCCCCCACATTTATATTCTTTTCTTACCTTGCCTTTTTAAAAACTAGCTTAGTAGTTATGATTTTCCTGATGAATAACTTTAAGGTCTTTAAAGGTGAGAATGAACTTCATTTTCTATAATTTCAGTAGGGAGAATGAATCCCTAGATAGGAACTGACCATTAATCCAGAGAATTGGGTCCCTTTTCTACATCTCTTTATCTATATGAGAGCTACTGGCTGCAACCTGGTTGGTTAGGGTATGCGGTTTGATTTTTACAAATGACACAAGCAACAAGCCTAAGGGATAAGACTTGGTATGTAAACACAGCATCAGAATGCACCACATGTTCTAGCTGTTGCTCTGTGTTTACAGGTTTCAAAAAGTTCACTGCATTAGCATTTATTCTTTGAAAATCTCCCCAATTGGTGTAAAACTATGCCTTTGTGCACCCAACACAGGGTTTTCCGCATTAACCAAAATTCTAATAAGAAGACTTTAAAGCTGTGATTCTTAACCTTTATGGGATCATTGGCCCTTTGGAGAATCAAGTGAATGAAAGCCCCCTGCATCAAAAAACGCACATAGACATAAAATTTTGTTTGCTCCTGGTTCACAGACCCCCTGAAGCCTTCCAACAGACCTCCCAAGGATCCATGGACCACAATTAAAGAATTCCTGCATTCAAGTTTGACAAATCAATACAATGCGAAAAGCTGAGCTTTCTCCCCCCCCCCCCCCGAACCAGAAACAAATTATAGCAACCTGTCAGTATGATACTTCAGAAATGGAGGTACAGTCTATCAAGCCTGGCTGCTGGATACCTTCTAGTGTCTATTGTGGGACTTGTGCACAACTCCTGAAATGCTCTACTAAATCAGCACAAGAATTTCTCTGAAATGCAGAAGTAGCAAGTCACCCTTATCTTTTACTGTACAATGCCAAGATAAGCCCTGAACAGGGTCTAACATCACAAAGACTCCCCCCTCCCAAATCATATATAAAGAAAATAATTTCTTCATCTTACATAGAGGTGTAAACCAATTGCCAATATGAATTCACTCTTTAAGAGAATGAATAATCTGTACCATACGAAAGAAGGAGAAGCAGGTTTGCAGGAAGAAGAGTATGCCTTTAGGTCCTACTGTGGGCTTCCCAATTTTATTTTGTTGAACACTGTAGAAACAGGATGCTGGATGAGGCTTTGATATGATCCAGCAGGGCAGTTACATTCATGTGATCTCTGGATCCATCTAAATACCCAGCCAATAAGATCAAATACCTGACTATCCAATTCATCAAGCTGAGCTGACATCAATTCAACTGGGTTGGTATCAGGATAAGCAAAAAGGTCAGACCAGTTGCCCAAAGACTAGTCATTGGGAATGCAAGTTACTATGAGCCACTTCTAAGTAATAACAACATTAACAGTTGGCTATATAAACCTCAAGGCAAAAAATCAGCATGCTAATATTTTACTTATAGGATTTATACTTTTCAGGAAAGTAAATTATACGTAATCCTCCTGACTTTTTCAGAAGGTATAAAAAGTATAACACTTCCAATCCAATCCAAAAGTCAACAGCTACTTTTCATCACTTGTTCAACGAGTATACAATCAAGTTAATGGGCCACTTTCAGACATAACACCACTTCGTATCATCTCAGAAATAATGTTTCTCAACTGATATAGTATAGTAAAGCAATATAATGTAGAAATTTCAAGTGATGAACATGGATGTGTGAACTAGTTCCAAGTGACAATTTCCAAAGTACTGTGTGCAAACTCTATGCAGAAAGGCAATTTAACACAAGAAGCTGAAACCCTACTTTAATAGAAAATAGAAAATTCCAATTGTATTTTATCCAAGGTCTCAGACATTCTTAAATTTTGGTGTCATATTCTAGAACCTTCTGTCATCTTATGGTCTCATTATCTACAGTGCAAGAACTCTATTCCTTCTTTGTATTTGTCACTTCAAAAATAAGAAGGGAAGGGGAAGATATACAAGAAGGAAAGGGACTTCAGAGAAATGTAAAAGACAACCCAAGGCTTTGCTGCTAATAGAATAGTTCATTTCATTTGAACTGTCTTTCTCTATATGTGTTCCTACCTTAGCTGTCAACTTCCATAAAGTCAACATTCAATAACATGGAGAAGTAGTTCTAAGAAAGTCACATACCTTCTATAAATTCCCATTTGTGATAGACTTGGACAGTGCAGTTTTAAGTAATCGCATTTCTCTTATTACAGGAAAATGAAGTCAGTCAGCTGCAAAGTCCTTGAAACAAATCCATTCTAGAAGCAAGCAGTCCCTTTCAGATGTGAGAGTGGTGCTGATGCAAGCAAAACTTAGGCGCATCATTAGGATTATCATGTACCAACCAAGCTGATACAGCATGGTGAAAAAGTGATTGAATGGTAAATCAGGACTTCACATGTTGGCATTGGCCAGGAACTCACTAGATCAGGGTGACCAGATGCTGAACCCAAAATCCCCCCCAGGTTCCCCAAAATTCCTGACACCCAAACCCAAATTCCTCCTGTTAAAGAAATGTAGGACACCCCCAAAAATGTAGGACAAGTGTAGGACATGTTAAAATAAAGCAAAAATACTCGTATTGCTTTCCTATACTTAATTTCAACACTTTTAAAATTGAAAGCCTCTTTGTAAGAGGTGTTTTCACCAACAATGCACATGTGAAGCAGATATAATCTTGCCCCAGAGAACCCAGCCCCACATTACCTGTCCCCATACCTGCTCCCACACACACCCCATGCATGCAGTCACACACACACACACACACACCACATGCATGCACTAATTCACACAAACATTATCACATGCATGAATTCACTCTCACACACATGCACTCACCTTCAGGTGGTGCAGCCAGAGGGGATCAGAAGAGGTGTGATGGCCACGGACGACTGGGGCCAGCTGCTGAGGCCCCAGTGGAGGTGTGGCTGGCTGAAGAGGGCAGAGAGGAGGCACGGGAGACCCTGGCTGATTGGAGAGTCAGCAGGGGCGTGTGGCAGCCAAAGGAGAGAGAGGACTGGCCAGTGAGGCTGCGGTGAAGTGCAGAGGGTGCTGCAGGGGCTATGAAGAAGCTGCAGCCAAGGCATGCTGCTGCTGCTAGCTACAAGGTGGGGGAGGATCTTCCTCCTGGTTCTGCCTCGGTACTTTCCCACTCTAGGGGACTCCCAGAGTAGCACACAGAAGCATGCAATCAAATGGCTGCTGGGTGTGGATCCTGGTGAAATGGGGGTTTTCCTACTCCCCTTTGGCCCCCCTTTATCCAGAGGTCTCCAGGGATTACCGGTCAAATGGTCAGCCTGCACTAGATGGCCTTGGACAATTTACCCCTCCTTATTATAACCTCCCTAGCAAAATGAGGAGATAATAGTCAGAACCCAATCCTATACCAGGCACAGCAACTGGGCTGTTTGTTTCTGGTGAAAAGATTTACACCCAATGCTTTCCTGAACACACAATTGAGTAAGGCAAAAAGCATCCATTTTCAAACACCTCTACAAATGCATTCCTGGAAAGTTACATTAGTTAGGATCTTAAAGCACAATCCTAACCATGTCTACTCAGAAATAAGCCCATCATGCTCCATGGGTCCTACTCCCAGGAAAGTGTGTTTAGGATTGCAGTCTTTGTCATCTTACAAGGTTACAATGTCATCTTACAAGGTCAGAACACCCACATGAAATGCTTACCACAGTCAAAAACCATGAAATGTTTGCCACAGTTCAGCTACTGAGTGTTATTATGACTTGTCAAAGAACCCTTCCCAACTTCTCCCTGGGTAGCAGGTATTTTTTTTAAGTTGGTTCCAATGTTAAATTTTGAGAACCACTGCCATAAGACATTTACAAGCCATATGTATATGACTTCCTCTCTCTCCTCAGTCCTAACAATATGCTAAGACATTTCATTACATTTAAATTTAGCCATTCTGCTGGAAGAAAGATGATTCTATATAGTCACCCACATCAAACACATGAAACACGTCAGGATTCTCCCTGAGATATACTACCACTTAAATTTTCTAAAGGAAAAGTAGTGGCTCACTAACTGAAGACTCAAAAGTATGATTTTGCTGCATCTCCCATAAATCCAAGCTAGACTGCCTATTAATACCTAATGACATCAAAGCAAAAATAAGCAAAAGCTTCTCTTTAAAATAATACAAGATATACAAAGGTCCAAATGTCTTATTAGAACACTAAAATATGGAAATCTAAATCTTAAACACTAAATTTAACAAGTAATATTCAGGAGCTATTGGCCAGCATCCCAAAAGTGAAAGCACTGATAAATATGAAATGTGGGATTTAAAAGCTACATTAGTGCAAAGAGTGACACATCTGATGATATCATACAATCAGTTTTTTGAAAAAGTGACAAAATCATTTACTACTGTACTAGAAAGTAGGACACAGCAAGAGTACTTTATTCAAAATACAGGTGCACTCCTAACCAATTTAGGCCACTGAAGTTCACTGATCTCCCTGCTCCTGCAGTGGCATGGTGAGGCAGGCACATGTCTGTACACAAGCATAATCCCCCCAGAGTGGTGCAGAAGCACCTTATGGCACTTTTGCGACATCCCCAAGTCAGGATGGGACTTGTGCCAGGACCTGTGCCAGACTAACCAGGGTTTAGGATTGCTCTGTACCCTCAGAGCATCAGATGAATATCAGTGTCAATTTGTACACCCACCTGTGCTCACTCGAGAGCAGAGAGATCTGAGTAAACATCAGGTCTTAAGGCTTGGAGGCAAAGCCCTCCAATGAAGTGAGAAATACAGTTGTGCCCACTTATGGGAATCTCCCATAGAACCCAGAATGGAGTCCCCCATTGATAGCTGAAACCAGAAAGAGGCTTGTCCCTGAAGTTCTTGCCTCCTCTCCAGAGGTGAGAAATGCTCTGCTCCCTTTACCTCTGGAGGGGATCTGAGCTCAGCAGAGACTGTGGTCATCTGTGGGAGGACTCAGACTCCTGGACTAAGTGCAGCAGCTCAAATTACATGGTTTCCAACTCAAATCAAAGGTTTTCCAGTTTCACTGAGAAACTGAAGTGACTTTTTAATGCCTTATAGGACACTGAAAAAATTTCCAGGGCTTCCCCCAGCCTCCTAATGCTGGGGGATTAGGTATTAAAAAGTCACTTTGGTTTCTTCAAAAAGATTTGTGATTTAAGCTCTAAAGCTCAGTCTTAGCTCATCAGAGGCAGTGGAAAGATGCCCATGGCTACTGCTGAGCTTAAAAGCCCTTCCATATGCAAGAGGAATAGTTTCCTTTGCCCCCATAAGGATAGATGACTACATGGATAAGTGAACCCTTGGATGTGGGATCCGCAGATATAGGGGCCCTGTCGTTAAGGTAGTGGGCTGCATCCCCACATTATTGATTTCAAACACACTCCCTATGTGAGTGCTTGAAGAGACTTCTGCACCACTCCAAGTGAGAAACAGAAGGCCTGTGTTTCTAGGGAAAAGAAAAATGCACAACTTCTACAAAACTCTCCAAGTAATTGTCAGGATCTTTTCTTTAGCCAGTTTGGCTGTATTAAGTTACACCAACCAAAAGAGAACAAGCTTCTACTTTTCTTAGTAACTTTAAAAAGGGAAAAAAAAACTCTTACCAAGGGTGTACTGTCTCTTGATTCCAAGCCAAAGACATTCCGCCGTTTCACAGTCAGAACATCAAGGTCCTTTGTATCATCATCATCCTCTTCAAACAGTTGCATGCATTCAACTTTTGAACCCTTGCCTGCAAGAGACTCCTCTTCCGTCTCCGGCTGCCCCTGTGATGCACCCTCAGCTTCATTTGCTTTACTGCAGGGCTCTTTTATCTCCTCTCCTTCCAATGTTATCGTTTCACTGAAGAGTGCTCCGCGCCTCTCTGCCTCATCAGTGCTTGAAGGAAAATGTACTGCTCCAAACTGCTCAACCTCCTGTGAAAGGCCTGCTTTTTCAGGCTCATTCTCAAGCCTTTTCTTCTGGGCATTTTGAAGAAATCTTACACGCGGGGCCACTGCAAGTCCAAGGGAACTAGCAAAAACAGAGAAAAGCATAAGAACAGGTTCAGTTATTTAGTCATTCTAGGGCCAAACTACATATTATGCCTATTACACAACTGGAGATCACGTGCTTAATTTTAGAATGTAAATGGCAGACATGCACAAATTCCAATTCAGACTGGACTGCACTGGTAAAGAAGGGTTTAAATATCTTCTACTACCACAGCCCCTATTCACAGGGAGAACAGCATCCACTGCTTCTATTTACTACAAGAGAAAAGCTACCATTAGCATGATGGAATATATCAGGGGATATAGTAGCTGTAGGAGGGTGGAAAGATTCTCAGTAGCAACACAATGCAGGGAGGCAGGGGTTACTTTCACTACTTCCAAACAGGAGTCCTGATTCAGACTGCCTCTCCCCCCCCCAAAAAAAAAAAGCCATTATTTACAATATGGGGGACAGGAGCATCGCTAGGCTTTGCATCACCCTGTGCAGGAGTCCAGCACGTCACCCCCATACATTGGACAGGCAACAATATGAATGGTGGCCATGGTTATGTGCCATTGCCCCGCCTTCACTGGTGTTTTTTTTAGCCATACATTTTAATAGAATAAAGATATTTCAAAGTGATTTGTTTCACTGCTTGCTGCTGTAAATTACAAATTAAAATTACAAATTCAAACATGATGGGATTATTTCTACAACCATGATTTTAGTGATTTAAGATCACAAGGGCTGCCACCTCCTTCAGGGGTGTCCCCTTCCTAATGTCCTAGTAATGTCCCATTTTGGAAGTTTTGTACTCTCCTAGACTGACCTTCCACTGTACCCAAGGCATGCCTGCTTACTCACTAGTAAACACAGCTGTGCAGTTCACATCCATTTTCAATGTAATCATCAGGGACCTCCTTCTGGGGTTTGTGGGGGCTGGGTTCATTGGATCAGGATAATTCTGAGTCTTTAGATTCCTCTCAGGCTGCCCTTTCCAATGAACTATGGCACATTTGCCTACTCATAAGTAAAGCCGCAATATGGGTCACTTTCACTTTCCATAAAGTTAAATGAATATTTTAGTTTTTTACTTTTTTGGCCATAACCTTTGATAGGAAGGTGCTATTTCAAAGGGACTTTTGCATTGGATTTTGCTCTTCAATGCACTGTGATGTCATCCATGTAAAGTAGATGATTGAGCTTTATTGATGACTTTGAAACCCGATATCCAAGGCCTGTTTTGTTATTTTGGACAATGATATCAATGCTATCACAAATAGTAATGGGGAAAGTGAATCTGCCTAGAATATGCCTCGCTGGATATTGACATTGCCCATATTTTCTCCGTTTAGCATTAATTGTTTTCTATCAAGCCATAGATTTTTCTACAGTTTGATATTGTTGCTAATTCCAATCATTTCTAGGAACTTGAGTATCCAATTATGTGGAAGTGAACCAATAGCCTTTTTGTAATCAATCCAGGCAACATGTAGGTTTTGCAATTTGCAATTTTCAAGGATCATCTTGTCTATTAGAAGTTGATCTTTTGTTCCTCTTGAATTTTGCTTATTTTCTTTTTGTTCAGTAGAGAACAAATTGTTCTTCTCTAAACCATACTTTATGGCATCAGATATTATTCCTGTCAGTAACTTAAAGGTGGTTGGTAAGCAGGTTATTGGTTGAAAATTGCTTGGAATTGCTTTTTGTTTGTCTTTTTGGAGAAGGTAAATTATTCCAGTTGTTAACCAATTTTCAATTTTGCCTCCCTCTATTAGTATGTTCATTTGTTCAGCTATTCTTATATGTAAGCTACTTAGATGTTTCAGCCAAAATCCATGTAATTCATCTTTTCCAGGTGTAGACCAGTTCTTCACCTTTTTTGGCACATTTTTCAACCAGATCTTGTAGTTATAACAGGGTATTGCATGTTTTGTCCATTCAGCTCTTTTTCAACATCTTGTATCCTTTCTGCTTTCTTGTTGTAATCCTTCGGGTCTTCCCAAAATTGTTTCTTCTTCCTCCTCCTCCTCATCATTCCAGCAGGAGCAGTTTTCAGATCAGCCAAGCTGTAAACAGTGTCGCCTCCTGACTCATGACAGCTTTAGCAGCTTTCAGTCCCCCATCCAAAAGTCATCTGGTCTTTTTCCTGCTTTGCAATCTTCTGGAAGACTTTCCCAAGCAA
The DNA here is from genome assembly GCA_030015325.1 of Cryptoblepharus egeriae. Classification (NCBI taxonomy): domain Eukaryota; kingdom Metazoa; phylum Chordata; class Lepidosauria; order Squamata; family Scincidae; genus Cryptoblepharus; species Cryptoblepharus egeriae. The sequence goes on from JAREYC010000005.1 coordinate 83,976,667, forward strand.
TCCAATACCCAGCAATTCAGTTCCCAGAATGGACCTCAACTTCCCATACCCCTCTAGCGGGACAGCCAAACATATAGTTACAAATGCCTCTGGTTCTCTAAATTTGCTCTGTACACAATATGTTTGAGTGCTACTAGACAAATGAAGTACTGTATTCCAATTTACAGGAATATAGGAGTATTCCCATTTATTGGACAAGATGGAAAACAGGAAGCAGCTTTTATATCAAAGAGAAAATGGAACACAGTTTAAAATTAGGTTTCTATGTGAAGAATCCCAAAATGTTTATAGTCAGGCACTTATCTGCCACAGATGGATGGATTTCTGGCAAAATTCTGAAATTAATTACCACAGAAGAATGTGTGGTTCTTACACAATTCATTACAGCTGGATCAGGTACACCTACCTGATCCTCAAAAAAAGATGCAGAAAACACACAGGTAACAAAAGCAATTCAGCTTTAGTAAATCAATACAAGACTATGAATTCAAATTTCTAACTGCTTAAATTGGAAGTAGAGCCCTTATCTACTACACAGGAGTACAGAATAAATACGGATACAATAAAAGTAGACAAATAGAAGCTAAATGCAGAGTTACTTTCACTGGAGTGGCCAAGCTTATTAAGTTGGAACAAGGGGTGTACATACACAAAAAAAAATTAAATATAATTTTTCTTTGAAACATAATAAGAACCCTGGTGGATCAGGTCAAGGACCCATCTAGTCCAGCTTTCTGTATCTCACAGTGGCCCACAAGATGCCTCAGTGAGCACACAAGATAAGAAGATACTTGTACTGTGGTTGCCACCTTGGATGAGCTACCTCTCAAACCCAGGGACTGCATATAGTTAATGGATTGTAACTGACTTTTCCTCGATAAATCTGTCTAATCCCCTTTTAAAGGCATCTAGGCCAGGTGCCATTATCAACTGTACGCTGTGGTAAGAAGTTCCACAGATTAATTACATACTAGGCAAATTTGTTTTGGCCTGTTCTTATTCTCCTATCACTCAATTTTAGTGGATGTCTCCTGATTTTGGAGTTGTGCGAGAAGGAAAGTAACTCCTTCAAACCACCCTAGCCATCCTATACATAATTATATATACAGTTCCCTTACATTATGCAGATTCCTATTCCACAGTTGCCCTCAAAACCAAGGCAAGGCAAACCTGAACCCTCCAGAGATAAGTGGGAAAGTACCACCAGTATTTCTTATAAGGCATAAACTGTTTTAGCTTTTGGGGTAGGTGGGGGGAGCCATTCTAAGGCTTGCAGAAGCAGTCGCACAATGAGACATGGTAGTGAGATTTTCTTAGGTTTTATAAACTGCAGTTTTACTTGCTGCTATTAAACTGTTGTGAGTCACAATCCATTCTTGATCTACCAAATAACAGATCACCCAAGGATCCATTAATATATTCCATTTTCCCTTGCTTAGAATTGTTGTTGATATAATTAAGTGTTAAAGACAGCATAGGAGGATTGAACTAATGCTTCATTTATTGATGTTTTAATGCATGCCATATTCTTATTTGAGTGAGGGTGCAATCCTAACCTAGGCCAGCACAACTCATTGGTCTTCCAATTTCCATGGAAGGCAAGCACATGTTTGTGCACTGTTCTAACCCTTCCCTGGGAGTGGTGCAGGAGTGCCTTACAGTACTTTTGTGACACTCCCAGGCCAGCTGAGGACTTGTCCTAGACTTTATGCTGGCCCAACTGGGCATAAGGATTGCAGCTCGAATCTCATAAATTTACAGACAGCTCACATTTCAAAAAGAATGTTTTCATTTCTAATTGGAAACAGAGAGTACAGTTCAAAAGAGACCAGGAAAAAATTCAGATTTCTACTGAGCATATTTAGCATTTGTAATTATTAGAGATAATTGCACTTACAGGGCATAGTCAGCTATCGGCAACTTGAAAACATCAAAAACTTCTTTGTTCTTCATTAAAAAAACAGACCGCAGATAGGAAACAAAACACTAAAAGAAAAAAGAAACATTTTGTTTCAACAGCAAAGAGAGATACTTTGACATCAAAAAAGAGGCAAAGAGTCCAAACCTATCCAACTTTTCAGCAATGATACTGTCATGCCAATGAGGTATGCACTACATCCTATGGGGAGGGAGCACTCAAAGGCCTTCATCAAAATAAAAGCAATTTGCTTCCTTAGGCTGTAATCCTAACCTGCAGTTAGGCTGGTCTAAGCCCCAGCGTAAGTCCTGGGGTGACATGAGAGTATGACTTCGCTTGGTGCGCCAGTTGCGGCTGTATCTGGATCGTGTAGACCTGGCCACGGTGGTCCACACCACTGACATCAAGACTGGATTACTGTAACACGCTCTATGTGGCGCTGTCCTTGAAAATGGTTTGGAAACTGCAATTAGTTTAAAATGCTGCGGCCACGTGGCTGCTGGAGCCAGATGATTCAACTCTGTCAGGCCGCTCCTCCAGCGACTGCACTAGCTGCCCATTCGTTTCTGGGCCAAATTCAAGGTGCTAGTCTTGACTTATAATGCCCTAAACAGCTTGGGCCCAGATTATCTTAAGAACCATCTACTTCCATACAATCCAGCCCATTCCCTCAGGTCATCAGAGAAGGCCCTGCTACAAGTACCACAGCCTAGGGAGGTATGTGGGGTGGTGGCAAGAAATAGGGCCTTCTCAGTTGTGACACCAACCCCCTGGAATCCTACCTCTTGATTGAAAAACCGCTCCCTCCCACGTAACTTTTTGGCATGGCCTAAAAACACTTCTCTTCTGAATAGTCTTCTGAGCTTTTTAATCTGCTGTTTTTTTTTTAGTCTGGCTACTTCTACTGTATAAGTCTTTTATTATGGTGTGTTTGTTACGTGAAGCACAGTTTGTTACATGAAGCAGCATCCTAGAGAAATTTTTGTTTGTTACATGGAACGTACTTTATGTGAGGCGTTTGTTACATGAGGTACCACTGTATCTGGAAGTCATTACAGAAAAACTATCACTATTCATTAAGTTTTTCAGTTTTAAAATATTCAAGTGATTCAGCAAAGGCAAATAAAGGAGGTAACTGATACCTTACAACGTTGGCACAAACCTTTAAAATGAACAGAGGGCAATAAAAGCCATGGCTAAAAAAGGCAGGCAAAGGAAGCAAAGTGGACAAGAATGTGGCACGTTTGTGACTCTACTGGCCGACACAAGCAAGTTGCGCTGGCTGAGCACACCATACACTGCATTCACAGTATATCAGTGTTATAACTAAATGGGTAGCATGCTAAAACCAAAACCTAAACTATGCTTCAGTAGCCTGGTGCATCTGATATTCATTGTTGATGTCCTTTTTTAAGATAAACTATGTGCTGCTTTCTTTAAAAGTTGCTGTGATAACCAAAGTTGAAGCAATAAAGTCTGATTGAATTAAAAATTCAATTTGGCTCTTCCACCACAATATCTCTAACAGCGCCTCAAGGTTTGATGACAAAGTGATGGATACATGCTACTTTTATATCTAAGTCTCCTATAGATCTAGCAGAGCCAACAGAGGAAAACATTTGAGATCAAGATACTGTATCTTTACACTGTTGGACTGGTATAGCTGTTAATGTCAGACCTTTCTTAACCACAATTAAGAGACCAGGAAACAGGATTGGCTCTCTCCTTACTACCATCTTAACGGCAATTATAAGCCACCTTTCTGCTATTTATCATGGCTAAAGCTTCTCTGCTTAACCAGGATTCTTTACCCAGCTAAAGATTATGGCTTAGGAGCAATCATTCACATTAGTGTAGATGCATCTTAGCCACAGTCAAGGCAGATTATAAAGATTTGTTCCAACAAGGAAAGAGAGCATGTGATTCAGGGCCATAGCCAGGATTGTAGAAGCGGAGGACAACGACCGACACACAGTTGTTTCAGGGGAGGGGAATTAGGCCAAGTATCTATACTGGTGTATACAATATAACAATAATTTGCATTTAGTAAGTGCATCTCTGTATATAGTATGTATTTGTTTACACAGAAACAACATGCAACTTATCTTTTCATTTTGCACACCAACACAATAACATAGGCTTGCATCCCTACAAAAGTACAAAAGCCAAGAAAAGGCCCCAGATGATCCCATGTGGTCCCCGATATGTAAGGATCTCTTTCACCACCACCAAGCATAGATTTCCTGCATTCAATGAACTCTAAAAGCCAAGAAAAAGCCTCAGGTCCATGTGGTTCCTCAATAGGTAAAGATTCCCTTGCCCCTCCAAGCAAGCATTAAATTTAAAAATATATCTGAAAGCAAAAACCCTCTCAGGGTTTCTCCAAGGAGAAACATTTCTTCCCATCCCATTCCACCCCCAGCATCAACAGCTTTGTAATAATTTATTTGCATGATCCAGAATAGAATATTTTCTAACTCATGCCAACTGATGTCAGATGGCGCCTTAGCCTTCATCTGACCTGAATGGACCAGACTGCCTATAGGGAGGGGTGAACACTCAGGGAACAAAAATTGAGGACTGAAGGATAAGAGGCTGAAAAAACCAGGACAGGTCTGTGAAAAATACTAGGGGAGCAGGCTGCTGGTTCAGAGAGGGCCTACACCCATTCTGCCCCCACAGCTATGGCCCTGATACAATTTCAAAACAAATCAAACCAAAACCCTTTTGACATCCCAAATGTTATGCTTGAACCCTATGTATAATCAGTTATGAAATGGAATTAAAATCATTCCTTAGGTGCATTTGGGTTTTCCTTTTCCTCTCACTAACTGTACTTACTATCCTGCACTAGAACTCAGTCTGGGTTCCACATTTAATAGCTGCCTGTGAGCACAATCCTAGCCATGTCTACTCAGATGTAAGCCCCATTGTGTCCAATGGGTCTTACTCCCAGGAAAGTGTCTTTAGGATTGCAGCCTGTGTCAAGAACAGTGGATCTATACAATCCAAGGATTCCAAAAACAGTACTTATAGTTACAAAACAGTCTCCAGTTTCCAATCTTTATTGTGAGTATTTGGTTAAATGAAACAGTCATCCAGCTCTAAGCAGTTGCAAGACTTAAACTAGATTCAGTTATGCACAAGCCTCAGTCAAGCATGCTCCAGCCTTCTCTTCTTGAACAAAGGGAGAACTTCCTTTTTACAGTAACTCTATTTTCTTGATTTATTCAAACCTCTGCCAACTAACAAAACAGGATATAAAACCAGGATTTATTATAAACAGATAAAGAAACTATTCATTAACCTTTCACATGTAAAGGGTGCGAGAAATGCAGAGATCCAAGGCTAAGGAAGGTTTAAACAACATGGTTTGCTATTGTGCCTGAATTGGCACAACAACAACTAGCTATAACCAAGGGATCTAACCAAACATGTCTGCTAAAGCATGGTTGCATGCACTATGGGTGGTACACATGTACTAAATTCTCTTCTAACTCACACACCTCTGCCAACTGAGGATAACATTTCGTACACCCAATGAAGTGGGTTCCAGTCCACAGATGGCTTTGTTTTGCTTTTGCTGCCACAGACAAGCTATCCTGCTAGTACAGCCTCACTTTAGCAGTCTCCTACAGATTTTTAAAATGACAACAGATTGACTGAGTCAAAATCTATCAAAATAAAAATAGTTGAAATTCACAACTTTTATCATGAGTATCAGAGGACTTGCAGTATTGCAACCAGGCTGGACATCTTTGAAGCTGAGAAAAACTGAAGGAGCCATCAATGTGGTCCACTGTTGCTTAGCTGTTAAGCTGTGTCTGACTCTTTGTGACCCCATGGACTGCAGCATGCCAGGTCACCGTATCATCTACTAGCTTCTGAAGTTTGTCCAAATTCATGTTCATTGTCTCAGTGACACTATCTAACCACCTAATCCTATGTGCTGTCCCCTTCTCCTTTTACCTTCAGTTCTTCCCAGCATCAGCATCTTTTCTAAAGAGTCCCTTTTCATGATGTGGCCAAATCAGTGTGGTCCAGACTGCAATAAATAGCTGAGTAGATATTATCTGCCCTAAGGCCATCAAGTAAGCTCCTATGGAAAAGCCAACTATTACCCCCCCCTTTCCTTCTTTCATTTAAGCATTTTGAAACCAACTGCAAGTTGTACTCAATGGAAAAGAAGTAGACTGTAATTTTACACTGGTATCATGCAGCAATAAAATATGGTTTTAAATATAGCAATAAAAATTGGATTTACAGGGCAGGTTCATCACAAGATCTGTCAGCTGTGACAAAAAGCCCTTGTTTGAACTCATTCCATCAGTATCTTGAAACCAAGATTATTTCACTCCACTCAATTTAATTTTATCTCTCTTTTTTAAGAGACTGCCTTAAAAAGCTATTGCAAAAAAGCTGTTAAAAATGGGAAAGGTTTATAGCTTTCCTTAGTCTAAGCCAAAATGTTCAATAGTCTGCTGCTTCCTCTGACCTCTCCTGTTGTAGCTACACAGACCTGACCTATCTGGCAAAACTGACAACATACAACCACAGGCTATTACAGGATGCGCCAAGGCATTCCTGGCTGAAAGAGAACCTTGGAAAGTCTTTATTGTTCAGGAGGTACCCGTTATCCATATTAAATTGTAATAAGGCCATAAATACTGGGCTTTCAATCAAATGAGCAATCTGGCATTTATCACAAAGGTAGAATTATCTGCAGAGGTGTTACTGTATTACATGTCTAAGTTGTCATGACCCTAGCAAATGTTTCTGTATCTCAGCCATCACAAACATCATCATTATCTTAATTTTCTAGACACAGAAGCAAAAGCAGAAAAGCACTTCCCTATCCACATGCCTCACAGCAAACTATTTTAGAGATTTTTTTATTTCATGCTTCAGTGGTTGAAGTGGCAAACTAAACCTGGGAAAACAAATGTTCAAAACTGGTATGATGCCCAATAACAGAATCCTACTGGGACTATGTCCGACTCTCATAAATGGGTCTGTAATGGCACAAGTACCACACAATCAGTGGACCATTCTGAACCACCACTACAAAATGGTGGGAGCACTGGAGGAGTGCAGAAGTGGCCAGCACACTGCATTGAAACTGGCACTGAAGAGGAGGATGGCAGGAGGTGAAACTGGTCTCTATTGTTGGCATAGGTTCATGGAGAGCCACAGCTCGGGGCTTACTTGGATGTAAAAGAACACAAATTTCCAGGGAAACCTCTGATTACCATTTAACCCTGTGAAAAGTGGACACAGAGCAGATGCAGTTACAGTATTTGTCTTGGCTCCCCAAAGTGGAACGTTATTTCCATGGTGGTTCTGTGTATTTTCCTGAAAGGTATTGTATGCAAGTTACTTAAATGTGAGAATCCAAAGAGGGTACTGTTTTAACAACCTGGAATCCTTTTATATTAAGAAGTTAATACTTCAGAACCCTATTTATACCATCAAGTCCCAATCATGGAAAGCACAGAGCAAAGAATTAGACTGCATGCACAGGACCCCAACCAACCTCCACATGCTCAGCAGAAGATATGGATGTAGTTCTATATGCATACGCTTGAATGTGCAGAAAACTCTGATTATGTAAGATCCTAGATCTATACATGTATAACTCTTCTACTAGGAGCAACTGGTCTTGTAGTATTCATACTACTACAGTAGTATGCACTATACACTACTAGCCTACTATTACTACAGTGGTGCCTCACATAACAAATTTAATTCATTCCATGAAGCAGAATCCTGGAGAAATTTTTGTTTTGTTACATGGAACATACTTTACGTGAGGCGTCTGTTACATGAGGCGCCACTGCACTAGCATGATTACAATTATGATTATTATAATTATTTAAAGTACAGTATTTATATACAACCTACTCTAGTGGCTCAGTGATTTAAGATGCTATATTTGTCAACCTAAAGGTCCTGACAGGTCAGTAGTCAATCAAATAACTAACGGGTCCCTGTACCAAAGGCCTCACAATCTAAAGCGATATCAAAGAATACCAGCAGAAGCCACTAGATAAGACACTGATGGGGGGCCAGTTACTCTCTCCCTGCTAAATAAAAGAGCACTCACATGAAAAAGTCCCTCCTACCCAATATGAAGGGGTTGACAATGGTTTGTATTCATTTATTTATTTATAATGGTTTGTATAAATTTATTTATTTAATGGTTTGTATTCGTCTACTTTTACAGAACTAAACCTGAAAAGAGAGCCCTGCTCCCTCCTCATACACACAAGGTAGGTAGCACCACCAGAAAGCCTGCACCACACTTTCAGTTAATGCAATTTGAAAGTGTCAATAGTGAAGTCTTTAGTTGGTCCAGCACCCAATAGTGTAATCCTATGCATGTTTAAGCAGAAGTAAATCCCAATGTGTTTAATAAGGTTTACCTCCATGCAAGTATGTAAAGGATTGTAGTCTAAATATACTGTATACTGTGTAAATATACTGTAGTCTTTCAAAAGAGATGCCATGTTATAATACCAACATCACTATGGGCACAATCTTAACCATATCTACTCAAAAGTAAGCCCCATTGTGTTCAATGGGTCTTACTCCCAAGAAAGTGTCTTTAGGATTGCAGCCTATGACAGACTAACAAGCAACTCACCCTTTGTGCTCTCTCTTTCAGTTCTTGATCTTGAGCTAAGAAGGACTGCATTTTCTTCTGGATATCCATAAGCTTTTCAGGGTTGATTCTTTTTTTTCAGGGGAAAGGAAAAGGAACATACATTGAAACAAAGTAACATAAGCACAAAATACCCAAAAGAAAAAAAAACACTGTAAAAGTATAAATATACATTATATATTAAAAATACTATAATAAGTACTCTACACATCAATAGAAAGGCCTCCAAAGATTAAAAAATACTATATTTACTCAAATCTAACATGCACCTTTTTCAGCCAAATTTAGTTTCCAAAAGTGGTGTGCACAATAGTCAAGAAAATATATTTTGATTACTATATAAGTATAGATCAGTATTTAATTTAACTGTTTACTATATAGTAATAAAAATATAACAAACTATTGTATAAAGTGGTGCAGTTGGTTAAAAATTATAACATAAGCCCATTGTCATATTGTCATATAACTAATTATAAACAGTAAAATTAAATTTTGCACCTCCTTTGCAGCTGCAGAATCATCAGTAAACTTTTTTATCTCAAGCCTTTTAAAATCAGGGTGTGCATTAGATTTGGCGGCATGTTCAATTCAAGTAAATATGGGTATTTTTATTTGTAATTGTCTTCTGTCAGCCATGCATTTGGATGTTGATAAAGTTAAAGGTCCTCAATCCATTGAGTACTGCTGTAGCGGGTGGCACCTATTCTTCTAACATTTTTAATATACAGAAGGTCTTCTTGCTCCAGTAAAAACACTGAGAGTCCATTTTTGTTGTCTTGCTATTAACTTCCATGAAATGGGTAAATAATTCACAAGGATATAGGTGCATATCAGTGCATCAGTATAAGTGCACGTCACAGTATAGCTTTAATACTGTACAATTAATAACTCCTTTCCAAAAAACCAACAACTCATCTATCAAGGAAAAAGATCACATCATATGTGTAAATATTGGCATTTGCTGAATTACAGCATCAGAATTTAGGTTCTTTAATGAACCTCTTAGATGTTAAGACCCCCCCCCCAAGATGTAGTGACCAGTAAACTCTGAAAAATTATTTTTGTTGAATTAATTGCATCTTTCAGAATTGATTATAGGAGAGAAAGAAACCACACATGCAAACCATTTTTACATTTTCTTAAAGGATGAGAAAATTCTGTATCAAATTCACAAGAGCACTTTTTCATTTCTCTGTATTATTCTAAAATGGATACAGGACCAGCTCCTCTGCCCAAAATTCAGCTGAAATCATGTCAGGCATGACGGCCATTCAGCTCAAATGAATAATGCAGAGAACGCAAACAGAAGCTCAGGTCTTTTATCCAGAGAACAGTTTAAACTGGAAGAGGCAAACGATTTTTCAAGGTAAAGCTACACAATTAACATTAAATTGCTTCTTGAGCTTATAAAAAGGTGGAAAATTGAGCTCATAGTGAAGAGAGGAGCAAAATATACGGCAATAATACTTCACATTGACACAGGGGAGAAGAACCAGGCAAGATTTTTTTTTCTTATTTGAGCTTAAATAAGAATCTCTCTGGGAAGGTCCAGAGCCTGAGGCATTTCTACTGAACTGTGATTTCACAGATAAAGAGAACACAAAAGACCAAAGTAGACTGTTTGGGACAACTGTGCATTGGTTGCAAGTGCTTTCCTTTTGTTTACCTAGAAAATCGGTGGGGGGGGGTCTACTTTTTATGACCAAAAGCAATGTATAGCAGAGAGCCCCCTCCCTTGCTGTGTTCCACTGCTTGTAAAATGTACAGGGTGATTGAAAAGGAACCCCCTATATTGTAATTTATAAGTATTTTAAAATAGGAAGTTACTTTTCAATCACTGGGTAGATATTGTGACTTGCAAACCCAAGATCATCCAACCTATGACAAATTTGTCAACATCATGTTGCCCTGTTGGGGAAGTACTTGCTTCCATGTGATGACAGAGCAGTCCAGGGAAATTTATCTTTCAGATTTCAGTGAATAGAACCTTGTTTGGGAATGGAGAAGATTCTTCTTGAAAATGAGTTGGTTCTGGGAATGGTCTGTGGCATGTGATGCAACGATAGTGCTGAAGCTGGGCCACTTACATTGTCTAAATGGAGAATATTTGGGAACCCCTGTAAACCACAATGCGATCTTTTCAGAAAGAGAAAGAGCAACTCATTTCTTCCTAGCCCATAGGTGTTCATATTTTATCCCAACTTGATTGCTAACCAAGATCAATCAACTAAACTGGGACAAATCGCTCCCTTAGATACCTCATATAGGTACCCAATGATTTTGGCCGACACCTACTCAAAACAGTACTACCAATGTCTTCATGAACTTGGGAGAAGACACCAACACCAAGAAATTCAACAAGTTTAATCATCATCCTAGAAAAGGAAAACAAAAAATGTTTAAGAGATACTGTATATAGCTCCAGTGGGGTGCTCTGGCACATATGAAGGGGCTTCAGAGTAAAAACTGAAAATAAACAACGTGAGGCCGCAATCCTGAAGTGCAGTTAGGCCAGCCTATCTTCACAAGACTACCTAATTCCAAGTAGGCCAGCCTACCCACAAAAACCAAGAGAAGGCTTGGGCCAGTGTAAGTCTACTTAGGCTGGCCAAAGACAGATGGATTGTGGCCAGCCTAGCAGGGCTAGCCTAGCAAAGCAATGGCATGATGAGCATGACCAAGAACAGCGCAGATAGCCCAAATCCAGAGCCTGTTTCCAAGGTAGACATGCCCCCTCACAGCTCCTCCTAGTTAGGCCACCTCAGGAGCAGGCATAAATCTGAGTAGATCGATAGGGACCCATGATAAGCCAGAGAAAATACGGAAGCAAAAGATAAAGTTCTAAGTTTTAGGCTAGCTTAATTACCATTCCTGCCTCTTAACCTAAGGATATGGCACAACTACAACAGCCCACCTCAAGATCTGGCACAACTAAACCAGCCCAGTGAGCATACTGCCCTTGTGTTGTAGAAGTTAGGCCAGACTGGAGACCTCTTAACCCTGTGGTTTTGGCCTAACCGTCAGCTCAGGATATGTCCTACTTAGACCAGCTTAGCTAAGTCTCTGGACTAAGTCAGGATTGTAGTCTGAAAGTTGTATCCTTGTTTGACAGGGGGACCTAGGAACTTGAGAAGAGCTCCTAAAAGACAACAAAAGAGGGTGGGAACAGCTTGTCTAAGCTTTCAAAGAATTCAGAAACTACAGTGCATAAACAAACTGGAATGTGAGTCAGCAACGTGATGCTGTCATTGAAAAGGCCAATGCCTTTTTTAAAAAAAAAGGTTTATCAGCTAGCTAAAGAATGGCTGCCAAAACTGGGAAACAGAAACACCATTTTATTCAGCACTGGATGACCTAATCAGCATGTTGATGAGCATTGAATTCAAATTCAGCCACTGGTAGCACAATCCAGAGCAACTAATCTGTCCACATAAGAGCCCTTGGGTTGCCCTATCTATCACTAGGGTGGAGCAACTGCAAGATGCTCCACCCCAGTTACTCTGGAAGAGGCTTAGGGCAGAGCAAGACAAGATAGGGTGCCCTAAGGGAGGTGGACCTGCTCTGCCCTAGCTGGGGCAGCCTAGGCAGCTCAGGAGAGGCAAGTTGAGGGCAGGTTTAGCATTGTCTAGGGCAGAGCAGTTACTCTGTATCCAAAGCCTGTTTCAAGACAGAAATGCCCTCTTCCAGTTCCTCAGAGATATACCACCTCAGGAGCAGGTATAGTAATGAGTAGACCCATAGGGGTCCATGATAAGGCCTGAGTAAGAATGGTAGTGTTGACCAAAAATCTGAGTTCTTGGCCAGCCTAGCTGCAACCCTGCCTCTCAACCTCAGGATATGGCACAACTATGGCAGCCCACTAACCTCAGGATACAGCAGGCCACTCCAAGCATCCATCTTGCACTAGAAGAACTGCAGCTGTAACTGGTTGTCAGGAACTGCTGGGCTTCCTTATAATGTAGGCACCACAGCTGTTCCTTCTTCAGTGTGACCTGAGGGGGGTCTACTCAGGAGCAAGCCCTCCCCAGCTGTCACTGACTTAGCATGCTCTGGAGCAGTTAGGGCAGCCCAGGCTTCCTGACTCTCTGGATGTAGCATAACTTTCTGCTCTGGATACAGAATAGTTAGGAGAGAGCAGTTAGGGCAGAGCAGGTTGAACTTGCTCTGGATTGTGCCCTAAGTTTCTCAAAAGATATTGGCAAATGGGCAAGATTCGGGACAGAGTTGTGAAGATGCAAAACTAAGGAAGTTAAAATAAACTATGTGCTCAGCCTCAAGAGGAGAAAACATGATTAATTTATGCGAGGAGCAAGAGGGAAAACACCAATATCCCTGGCAATGTTGGAAACCTATCAGAAGAGAAGAAATGAGGGGGCAGTTTACCCTACATTGTACAGACAGAACAGGGTCAGAACAAAGAAACATTTTAAGTGAAATATTATAGAACTTCCTGTTAAAACATTGCACTGGAATAAGCTGGCTACGAAAGAATCAATTTGACTACTACAGACAAGACCCCTGCACTGTATAAACTGGGAAGGAAGGACGGCTATTGCAGGTTACTTTGGATGCAAAATATGATTGCAGTATGGCCTGCAATCAGCTTTTCAGCTTCGGTTCTCCTGGATCTTAAACAATTGTGGAGAGGAAGGAATTTCAGCACATGCAAGTTGCCAGAGCCCTACTGCTTGGCCAGCAACAGTCTTCCTGGCTTGTCCTGACCTTTGGTTTAATCTCAGATTTGCCCTTCAGCTTCTAGTTCATTAACATCCCAGTTGCAGCATTTGCAACAGCTGTTTGTTCCTGAGCAAATCGGGGTGGGCATAAATAGCATGCAGTGCAGTGGGCATGATCAGGGGCTGGGGTGATCATGGCAAGAACTGCTTTCTCCAGGAAATGCTATAGCATGTGCACAACCCAATATGAAAGCTTGACCTCAGTATGGTCAGAATACATTGAAGGAATAGGCCTCTTTTCAGACATTTTTACACTTGTAAACTGGAAAGGTCAGTGGAGTAAGACAGAAGTAACAAGATGGTTCTAGGTGGAATTTGAATTCAATGACCCTAGTTTCGTCATGGCTCATCAGGCTCACGACAAAAGGAGCTTCTTTCACCAAATAACAGCTCTGCTATTTAAACGACCTTTGCAAATTATATCCTGTTAAGAAAACAAGAAAAGAGGCCATTTACAAGGGACTGCAAGTGTTACTGCATTCCCACTTTATCATCCATGATTTAAAACAGTACTGAAAACAGCATTAGTGGTTCAGCTACTTCAGTGGAGCATGTGAACCAATTTCAGTACATAGTGAGTGACTGAGATATTAGGCACCAAATGGCAATTAGGTTTGTATGCGTGAAGGTATAAAACAGATGTCATTACGTAAAAAAGAAGTAAAAAAGAAGGATGAACTTCCCTTAGAGGAAAAGGGCTAAAATCAGTAATGATTCTACAGAGTTAACACTACCATATTGCAGGATTACCATTTTAATAAAGTGCCACAGAAATGATTATATTACTGTTTTCCAAATCTCTGATTGCTGCAAGGGACTCCCCAACCCTGCAATTACAACTGGAGGCACACTTTATATGCAATAGATTTGTTTTTAAGAGTACACTCCGGTTTTCTACATGAATTACTCTATGTGGCTTCCCTGGCCGGATAACGGCAAGCCCACAGCAATGAATCAGGCAGAAACACAATTGAAATTCTCCTTAAGGGGACCCAATCATACCTGCTAAAGATACAGAGCAGAACAGAGGCCTATCTTTTTATTGTTTGCTACTGGTTTTTAATTTTTTCCTTCTTTGCTTTAAACAAGATTTTTATGTTGTTTTAAAAAAGGAGATTTGCAGCATCATCCTAACCAATTTTCCAGTTCCTTATTTTTCCAGTTCCAATTTTCCAGTTCCTTATTAAGGGTAATGCAGCTCCAAGGTAAAGAAACAAACATTCCCTTGCCTTGAAGAGGCCTCCATGAAGACGCCATCCTCCATGCTCCACTGGCACAGCAATGCCAGTGCTGGTTAGAATTTATTAAACATAAAATTTAATGTTTATATTTTTATTATTTTTGTAAGCTGCTTTAACAACTGTCAAGTTGTTAAAGTGAGGTATAAACTTGAAAGTAAATAAACAAATCAGTCCAGGAAGCAGGCTGATGTGAAAAAGGTATGGTTAAGGCAAAGACTTGTGCACAAATGGGCTCAAACGAGCCTTAGGGTGCAATCCTATCCAATTTAGGTTGGCTTAACTCATCTGGCATATCTTCCCATGGTGATGCGTGGAGGTCAGCATATGACTGATCTATCCCCCACTGACTTATAACGCACTTTGGGAGTGCCAAGAAAGAATGGGACTTATACTGCCTAACTGGAGCTTAGGATTGTAACCTTCATCAGACAACATTAACAGTTCTCTGTCCCCTCAAGTGTCTACTTTGTGGACCTCTTAGGTAGCAACTTATTGCATTGCCACCCCTGGACATTTAACGATGACAACATCACATTAACTTCTGGGTTGCCATCTCCACACTGCACAGAGCTTGGCTGGGAAAAGCAATGCCGTACTGCGGCTAACTTTTTGGGCGCAATCCAAAGTAACTACGGGGAGTCCTTGCTCCAGTGTAAGAACAATTTGCTCTGGATTGCAATATGAATTTCCCATAGGTTTTCACTAGGTGGTGCAGTAACTATGGGTGCATGTAATGTCACTTATATGCTCCTGTAATTACTCTGGATTGTAGGGTTAGAGGAACATGCTCTTCTATGGGGACTGAAAGGGGGCAGCGAGGCTAATTTCAGAGAAAGAGAAACTGCATTTTTTAAAAAAACTAAACGACCTACTTGATGTTGTTTATAGGAACTTTCTTCTGTGACAACTGCTGAATCATGCCATTTTCTTCTGAAGGAAGCAGTACAAGTAGAGCTTCTCCACCTTCTTTGTACCTAAACAAATATAAAAATTTGCTGATCATGTTTCTAAATGGTAAGTAAATATTAACATCTCTTCTGAGAATGCCCCCAGATATTCAGCTGTTTAGTACAATTTCAGCTTGTTCAGTGAACATTGGATACGGAGCAGAAAAACCCAGACATAAAGTTTCCCAAGTGACCTTAGGGCAATTCCTATCTCTCACCTTCTGCACAGGATTACTATGAGGATAAAGAAAGGGAAGGAAGAATGGATATTATCCTGAGCTCTTTAGAGAACTATGTTCCTTGACCTCTAGTTGCCTAACCTTTTTTTATAAAACAGGGTGGTCCTCATTAACTGTGGTTTCAGAACCTGTAGATGTAACTCACCACAGGTTCAATCTCACAACAGAAGGAAAGACCTGAGATTCCAGATACAAGCAAAGATGTTTTCTGGTCACTTCTGGGAGGCTCTGTGAGCCCCATAGAGGCCATGCATAGAGGAGCTGCATTTGGAAGTCCTATATGGGTCCTCCTGCAGATCCCACTATCCACATATCTTGGCATTCCTAAGGGTTCCATATTACTAATACTATACTACTTTTTAACAAAAAGTAGTGTGCATAGTGATTATGCTAAAGTATCAAAAATGTTATGGTACACATGATGGTCTGGAATACAAACCTCCCAAAGAACAAGCCGGGACAATTTGTATTCCTGGAGACTTAATCTTTGCTTGTAGCTGGAAATCCTCCAATTAACTTCAGCTATATCAGAATCTCTCAGACTGTCTTTAGGCACATTTTTTGGTCTGCTCTCTGCGCTTATCCCCACATACTCTCTATAGTTAACATTTCTTAAAAATAAAAATCTAAAATCATTTGTGACACTGTCATTATTGAAGTTCTCCTTTATGTAAAATCCTTATAGCTATACCTAGGTAATTATCCTATCAAGTAAAGAGAAGACAGTTAACCACCAACAGATCTAAAGTGTCACACATTAATATCACAGCTGAAACTAAAATTGCCTCTATCATATTGACTCAGGCTGCAATCCTTAAAACAGTTTCCTGGTTTTAGACCCATTGAACACAATGGGGCTTACTTTTGAGTAGACATGGTTAGGATTGTGCTCTCAGTTAACCAAAGATGGTTATTTCATAAGGGAGATTCTGTCCTCAGCACTTAGGATGTTGTAGCATTTCAAGAAATAAAGCATTCATGGCTGATAACTATAGCAGCATTTATGACATGCAACTGGCTACTAAAGTTTTGAAGGACGTAATCAGAGTAGCAAAGGGTAGCAAGTAATGAGTTTTAATAGCTCAATTTTCCCATCGTTTGACCAGTATACGTTGTGTGGGTATTATTGTGCACTGTGTGCCTTGAACTCATTTCAACCTACATGTGCTTACACCTTGGGAGAAGCTATTAACTCTGGCCAACTCACTGGGTTTTGAACACAGAGTATGATTAAAGAATTACCCATTATAGGTTAAATGGACCTGTGTACAAAGATGCACATTATTCACTGGAATAAAATTGAAAGTGGGGGTGTTAAAGTTTGCCCACTGTTGATAATATACAATCATTAAAATAACTAAAATATTCTTTTTTAACCTTTTGAGGAAGGTGCAATTTAAGCTTTGAATATATTCAAAACTAAGTCTTTAAATCTTGCTTAGAACCTTCCCCCACGGCGACTGCCCCAGATCCTACCCACACATAATTAACATATGGAATTCACTGCCACAGGACATGGTGATAGCCCCCAGCTTAGAGGGCTTTAATGCATGGAATAGGCATTAGTCATGATAGCTGTATAGAACCTCCATGGGTATAGAGAGAAGCTTCCATTGAATACTAATTGCTGGAAAGCCACAGTAGGCGATGGATATTGCTCCTGGGATGCCCACAAGCATCTGGTTAGCCATTGTGGGGAAGAACATACTGCATCAGATGTTCTGTTCCCTCTTGTAGCTGTTTTTGCACAAGCAGAGACTTGCACTACTAAAAGCTACTTACAATATCCTGAGTGAAGAAAGCAGGACTGGACATCTCTGCTTAGAGTATGGGAGGCACATATCCACTGGTCCTGTATCTACAGTTTCATTTATGTGTGGACACAGGACCTTCTCCACCACCACACATGCCCATTAGTGCAATTTTAAGACTTACTCCAATGAAGATTCTTCCTAAAATGAGGTCACTATAGCATCTCATGTAGCACAATCCAGAGCAACTAATCTGTCCACATAAGAGTCCTTGGGTTGCCCTATCTCTCACTAGGGTGGAGCAACTGCAAGATGCTCCACCCCAGTTACTCTGGAAGAGGCTTAGGGCAGAGCAAGGCAACATAGGGTGCCCTAAGAGAGCTGGACCTGCTCTGCCCTAACTGGGGCAGCCTAAGCAGCTCAGGAGAGGCAAGTTGAGGGCATGTTTAGCATTGTCTAGGGCAGAGCAGTTACTCTGTATCCAAAGCCTGTTTCAAGGCAGAAATGCCCTCTTCCAGTTCCTCAGAGATATACCACCTCAGGAGCAGGTATAGTAATGAGTAGACCCATAGGGGTTCATGATAAGGCCTGAGTAAGAATGGTAGTGTTGACCAAAAATCTGAGTTCTTGGCCATCCTAGCTGCAATCCCTGCCTCTGAACCTCAGGATATGGCACAACTATGGCAGCCTACTAACCTCAGGATACAGCAGGCCACTCCAAGCATCCACCTTGCACTAGAAGAACTGCAGCTGTAACTGGCTGTCAGGAACTGCTGGGCTTCCTTATAATGTAGGCACCACAGCTGTTCCTTCTTCAGAGAGATCTGAGGGGTGTCTCCTCAGGAGCAAGCCCTCCCCAGCTGTCACTGACTTAGCATGGTCTGGCACAGTTAGGGCAACCCAGGCTTCCTGACTCTCTGGATGCAGCATAACTTTCTGCTCTGGATACAGAATAGTTAGGAGAGAGCAGTTAGGGCAGAGCAGGTTGAACTTGCTCTGGATTGTGCCCATAGTGACCTTCAGACTGTCAAGGCAGCCAGGTTACTTAAAAATACATGACGGTTAAGAGGAAGTAGCACTTAATAGGAAATCTCCTTGCTACAATTCCTAGCTATGCAAGGTTTAAAAATGAAGTGTTTATGATACAAACAGCAGTTCTACACAGACATGCAATGTCCCCAAATGTGGTGTTATCCATTTGTTCACCAACGGCTCCAATTCACCCATGTTGTTAATTTATACGTTATATTCTGTACATTTATATACTGTACCATGTTTCAACATAAAAGCAGTTCACAAAGCTAAACAAGTAAGTGTTACTCAGATAGGCTTATATAAGTTGGGGTTCCAATCTAAAAATAGGACGTCTCGCCATTCAAAAAAAACAAAACCAACCAGGAACAACCAAAGGAAAGGATGACAATTGGTCAGCTGCTCTCCTCCTGCTAAAACAGTGGTCAGGGAACAGGGGTAAATTACCCCAAATGGGGTAAAAATGAAAATCCTGGGGGTAATGGATGGTCATGCTGCTGAGACACAGCCGGGCATACATATGAATCTATATGGGGGAATCTATAGGTGGGAGGCAGGGAAAGATTGCGTGCGCATGCGCAGTCTTTCTTCTCAAGATGGATGCCCACAGTGCCTGCCCGGATGGCTGAACTCAGTCTCAGCTGCCCCCAACTGCAGCCTGAACCTCCCCAGCCAAGGTAAGCACCTATACCCAAGTGTCTACTCAGGAGTAATCCCATTAATTCACTGGGGCTTACTCCTGAGTTTTTTTTAAATGCCAGACATCCTACATTTTGTCCTACATTTTTTTAAAAGTACAGATTTTTAAAAATAGATTCAATAGAATTTTGAATTCAAATAATTAATAATATATGGTTTCCTACCTTTCAAATCAAGGGGGCAACGTCGGTGTATCTAAATATATTTTGCGGTAAAAGGTAAAAAAAGTTTCCTGACCCCTCTGCTAAAAGAATACCACTTGAAAAGGCCAAGTCTTTATAGTCAGAAGTTCCCAAAAATGGAGGCACAGCTTCATGGGACGGTACAGAGAACATGCAATGTTGACATAAACACTTAATACCAAACAGCTGATGGCATCAGAGGAGAGGCTCAGCTTGGCAGGCAGAGCTCTCTGTGTTAAAAGTTTTTGCTGCAGAAAAGACAACCCATCTCCATGAGCTTCTTAACCACATTTGTAGCATCCCTTTGGATGACTGTAACCCAAAATAAGTGGTGGGCATGTCGCTGCCACCAGGGTGCCAAGCGTGGAGGACAACATGGAGAACAACACAATAGAAATGTTTAGAGATAACTGCCTTCCAGCAAAAGCCCATAGACTAGTCCTTGCACTACTTGATCTGAATAACATATGCTGAAGAGTAATTGTATGGTTGTAAGCATAATTTCATGAATAACATAGCAACAAACTCAGGTTCAGCACTAAGTATCCAGCTAGTAGGGAACTACAGACAGATACTCTTAAGTGAAAATGTAGCCCACCCATCAAAAATCAATGTCTCCTCAAAGTGCACTAAAGCAAACCCACCATGCTATCCATCTTAAGAGACATATTTTCAAGCATATATTTTATTTCATTCACGCACTGCTTTTTACAAAACATTTTTAACTTTAACTATATTCAAAAATACAATTTAAACCTAACACAGTGGGAGAAAAATACATTCACATGGCCATCCAAATATGAAAGCTAAATACTGCTGTCCTCTAGTGGCATTTACTGTGTTATATAAATATGACATATTATATAAAACTTGACTCAAGTATGCTGCATGGACTAGTATGGCACATAAGCAAGAGGACCACCAGATTTTGGAATAAGCATACTATGGCTGCAATCTCAAAGACACTTTCCTGGGAGTAATACCCACTGAACACAATGGGGCTTACTTTTGAGTAGACATGTTTAGGATTGTGCTACAAATTTTATAAGACATTCTACATGAATAAACACTACATTTTTTCTGGAATAAATGAATGTGTGTTAATAAGAGCAAAATTGGAGGGAATGGTGTTATTTTTCTGATATATATCAGAAACCATCTGATGGAAGGTTGCACACACATGTGTGCACACACATACTCCCCTTGACTCTGGGTCTTATGAGCATGGCAGAAGCCACCCATGGCCTCCATCCTGCTCAGAATGACTGAAAATAGAGAAAAACACAATCTCCAGAGCAGGTGTATGGGAGGCACATAGTGGCCCATTGACCTGATGCACACTTAACTGAAACCCAGTTGACTGAAACCCCAGAAATGGGATAGGGCCCCCATGCATATTTTCTAACCTGTTATTGAGCAGATATATCGAGTACTGTTTTTGGTCCATGTTTGGTCAGCAAGGGATCTTCATGGGATCAGAAACCTACATGGCTACAGAAGGAATCACCCCTGGCTAGTAATTTAAGCATGGTTTGGTATGCTGTTGCAACTGGCAAATCAAGACTTGTGATCAGCCACCAAATCAGAACCCATGGTTTGAAGTGAGTGAACAAACCATGTTTAAACATGGTTATCAAAAGATGTTAGGGCCGGGCACGGCTGCACAGTGGAGATAAGAAAAACAGTGAGCACAATCCTAACCATGTCTACTCAAAAGTAAGCCCCATTGTGTTCAACAGATCTTACTCCCAGGAGAGTATCTTTAGGATTGCAGCCTTCATAAAACTTTACCTTGTTTTGTATACTGTATATTTGGAAGATAAATTACAGTTTGCACAAACCTTAGTTCAATGTTATGATTGGAAATTACAGTTTGAACAAATCATGGTTCAACATTATGGTTCAACTCTGATCCATCACCTATTATCCTAATCTACGTCATGTACATTTTGTGAGAATAAAAAGAGATAACCCCAAGTTTACTTCCTTGACTCAGTTGGAAGAAGGACACAAATCAAATGTGCTAAGTAGAAAACGACTCATTCCGTAAAATCACAGAACGTTTCCATTTAAGTCAAATTCTCCAACAAATTTAATAATTTAATTTGAGAATTAGATAGTATCTGTCCACACAATTTTAATTACAGCCAGCACACACAGAGTCCTAATTAGATAAGTTACTCAATTTAGCTTTCATTCTATGCGGTTATGCACTCTCATGGCCCATGAAGCTTTCTAATTATCTCTATCTCATTAATGACTACTAAATTGTCAATTTAATTTTATGAAGTTTTCAGAAGTGTACATTGGTACCCTACTTGCTAATTTCTGCAGTATTCAGGAGTTGCAGTCACATAATGGAAACATTTGGACTCTGATGAAGGAAGAAACAAAAATAAATAAAAGACAACCCTGGCTACTCTAGATTTCAATCATACTTAAGTATGTTTCACATTATCTCAATTTGGCCAAGAGTGCTTAGCAATTAACCTCTTTTAACTTAATGTTACAATTGAAAATTTGATATGCACAGAATCAAGCATATTCAAAACCCAGCAAAGAAATGGGATTTAATCCTATACACCCCATCCTGTTTCACCTCTGCACCAATCAGAGCAGAACTCCCACTGCATGCTGCTCCTTGCACTGGCACACAAGGAAAGACTTTGGCCTTCCTGCCAAGCATGCCCAGATGGTACACTGCAGCAATGTGCTTTATGGCATATTTGTGACAGTATGCAATCACTAGCACACAGGCATCATATGATTGTGCTGAACACTGAACACAGTGGAATTTATTTCTGAGTAAATATTTATATGATTGTGCTGTAAGTGAAGTAACAGAGTTATTGGACAAGATTTCAAACAAGACAGCAAGGATGGTGCAGTGGTTCAGGTACATGTCTTAGACCTGAAAGTGAAGATTCAAATCCTGCTCTGCTACAAAGCTTCCTGGATATCCTTGGGCAAGCCACTATCCTTTAGACCAGTGATTTTCAACCACTGTGCAATGGCACACTAGTGTGTCACGGATAGTCCTCAGGTGCGCCACGGGAAATTGGAGATTGATATTCATTAATATAAACATTGGAGGATTTGAACGATCTGGTGTGCCTTGTCAATGGTAAAAACAATTGATGGTGTGCCTTGACAATTTCAGTGCATTGTTAAGTGTGCTGTGAGATGAAAAAGATTGAAAATTGCTACTTTAGATTTTCAGGGTTGTTGTAAGCACAAAAAGAGAAAAGGGACTATGTATAGCGCCCTTAGGAATGGCAATAAAAAAATGTAAGTTTATGACAAAGATTTGGAGCACAATCCTAAGTATGTCCACTGAGAAGTAAGTCCTATTGTGTTCACTGGGTCTTACTCTCAGGAAAGTGTGGATAGAACTGTTGCCTTCAAGATGCATAAAGCCAGCATCAAAAACAGACCAACTTAATAGCCTGGAAGCAAATACTGATTGAAGCGAAACGTTTGTGAATCAGATCAGTAATCAGTACAGATCACTGGTGGGTGCTCACATCCCTTACTAAGTAAGTCAGTATGTAAAGGTGAGCGCAGCTTGCTATACATACCTATATGTTACCGATATGTATATATGCATACCGATATGTTTCAGTCAAATTCAAAGTTGGTCAAGAGATAGCATTTTGAAAAAAAAGGCAAAAAAAAACTATATCAGAACCATAACTGTCCCCCAAGGCATACTGCATGCATTCTGTATAACTGTTTCATATATTTATGGTCTCACTGAAATGTGTATTCTTTCTTGGCAGGGTCAGCTCTTATTTATGGGAGGCCACTTCAGGAAGACCATAAGGCCTGGTCCATCCATACCCACATCCTGTGCAGCCAGGACAGCTTATAGTCTCTTCAAGGTAAGATTTGGGTAAATATAGTAGTTTGATCAGGTCAGTATTTTGTTTAACTGTTTACTGTAATGTAATAAAAATGTAAAATACGTCCATTGTTGTATAAAGTAGGACGCAATTAGGTAAAAAATAACATAAACCCACTGTCATATTATTGTATGTGGAAACATTAAATTTTGTACCTGCTTTGCAGCAGTCTATTACAAATTGACAACAATTTGTATGGTAATTTACAAATCACCAGTAAACATTAAAAAAAAAACTCAAGCCTTTTAAAATTGTGGTGCTCATAAGATTTTATGGCACATTAAATTTGAATAAATATTATATTTCAATCACATGCAAAAGTATGCAGATTTCAAGCTTGTTCAACTGATTAAAACCCATTTGATTAATCAATATGCACTTCAACAGGAGATAGCCCATCATCTTCCTAAATATTCCCAATTCAAACCTCAGTCCTAAAGACCTTTACTACAAGTTAATTTTATTCTGATGTGAACTGCAGGAAACTGAGGAACGCACCTGGCTGTTCTCCCGACTCTGTGGATGTACGTTTCTGCACTCTCGGGACAGTCAAACTGAATGACCCAGTTCACTGCTGGGAAATCTGTGAAGAGGTGAAGGAAATAGGCCTTGAGTTCAGAAAACATTTCAAAACCTCTCATGCAAAAAAGTTTCTCAGTGGGCCATATCATTTGCTAAAGTGCAGCCAACTCAGATCTGTTTTGTAGACACTATTCTCAAAGCCACTGTTCACAAAATTAGAATTAATCACATATATATAATTCGGATTTTATCAGACTGTTTCCTATGTGATGATAATGAAACAAAGTCCTATTTTACACTTCTTAGGGATAGACAAAATGAATTCTGTTTTTAAGGTAGTGTTTAAGTGCAGTGAAAAAGTGCCCAGTTCTTGTTAGGTTGTAAAACTGACAGGGCAGATTAGGCTTTGTGCATCATGGTTAAACAAGATGTTAGAGCACAATCCTAACCATGTCTACTCAAAAGTAAGCCCTATTATGTTCAATGGGTCTTACTCCCAGGAAAGCGTCTTTAGGACTGCAGCCTAAAGTAGGAGAGAGCACTGCTGTCCAGTAACCATAAAAGCAATAACACTTGGCAGCACTCTCTAGGGCAGGAGTGGTCAACACATGGCACACATGCCACTAGTGGCACACAAGCACTTTCTAAGTGGCGCATGCAAAGTTATCACATATTTTTGGAAAACATGCAAATGACAACAAAGTAAACACCACAGCAGTTTACATTTTGCTTAATTTCTTTGCTATTTCTTACACAGCAGGCCCCAAGTTCCTAAAGCTGCAATGGGAGCATTGAGGCATGCTATACCTATTCTGCTTGATTTGCTGCAATTAGAAAACAGGGAAAAGGAAGGAAAAGGGTGGTGGAAGGCATAGAAAGTCAATAAGGTAGGATAGATGCTAGCGAGCCGCATTCCACTGCATTCTGCTAATAAGAGTCACCCACTTATAATAAGATTGGTGGACTGCTGAATAGGCAGCAGAGGCCATCAGAAGTTGAGCAGGTTCACGCAAAGATGGCTGATGAGATCAGCAGAGCCCAGAAATATAATCATCTTTGGGAAAATCATCTGCAAAGTGATCCTTGCTAAGAAAATCTTTGAGGACAAGAAGGCACAAGGGGCTGGGCTGAGCTATGCAGAAGGGCAATGAACACACCTTAACTGGCTGGGCTAACCGGTCTTGCAAGCAACCTTTGGTCCTCATCAGCAGTCGCCAAGATGTTTAGAAGGCCCCAAACAGGCAACAGCATCCCTATGTTCCTTGTTCTAGCTAGCACTTAAATGTACTGCCCTTGCACTTTGAAGGTACAATTTAGCTATCATGATAAATATTAACGGTAACATTAAGGTAAAGTCGCACAGCCAAGATTCTCTACCTAAAAAAATGGCACATGCCGTACTGTAGTTTTGCCACCTCTAAGTGATCGGGTTACGAGCTTACTGGACAGTGGCAATGCTGTGGATGTCATTTATCTTGACTTCAGCAAAGCATTTGACAAAGTCCCACATGACATTTTAATTAGGAAGTTGGAAAAATATGGGCTAGATAGGGCAATTGTTAGGTGGATCTGCAACTGGCTCGATGGCCGCACTCAAAGGGTTTTAGTAAATGGTTCTGTGTCAACCTGGAGGTCAGTTTCTAGTGGGGTACCCCAAGGCTCTGTCTTGGGACCAGTTCTCTTTAACATTTTCATCAGTGACTTGGAGGAAGGGATACGGGGGAGCCTGATCAAATTTGCAGATGACACCAAACTGGGAGAGTAGCAAACACATCAGAAGATAGGAGAAACCTCCAGGAGGAACTGGATAAACTGGAATCCTGGGCTGTAACAAACAGAATGAATTTCAACAGGGAGAAGTGCAAGGTTCTGTACTTAGGCAATAAAAACCAAAAACATAGGTATAAAATGGGGGATACGTGGCTTGGCAGCACAACATGTGAGTGGGATCTTGGAGTCGCCGTGGATAACAAGCTGAACATGAGTCAGCAGTGTGATGTGTCTGCAAAGAAGGCAAATGCCATTTTAGGTTGCATTAAGAGGACTGTAGCTTCCAAGTCACGAGAAGTTATAGTTCCTCTTTATTCAGCATTGGTCAGACCTCACCTTGAGTACTGTGTTCAGTTCTGGGCACCTCACTTTAAGAAAGATGCAGCCAAACTGGAGCAAGTCCAGAGGAGAGCGACAAGAATGATCAGTGGGATGGAAGGGAAGCCCTACGAGGAAAGGTTGGGGGAACTTGGGATGTTCAGCCTGGAGAAGAGGAGGCTGAGGGGAGACATGATTGCCCTCTTCAGATACCTGAAGGGCTGTCATAGGGAGGAAGGGGCCAATTTGTTCATAGCTGCTTCTGAAAGCAGAACTAGAACCAATGGGTACAAACTGCAAGAGAGGAGATTCCGGCTGGAAATCCGGAAAAAATTCCTGACTGTGAGGGCGGTTCGGCAGTGGAACAGATTGCCAAGGGAGGTGGTGGACTCTCCCTCACTGGGGATCTTCAAGCAGAGGCTCGATGAGCACCTGTTGGAGATGCTCTAGGGGGAATTCCTGCTGCAGGCAGGGGGTTGGACTAGATGACCTCCTAGGTCCCTTCCAACTCTATGATTCTATGATTCTATGAAATAGTTTGGGAACCACTTTCTAATGGTTTGAAACAGTTATTCCTTAGGCATGTATGCACTTGTTTGGCTTTAAACATTTTGTACACAATGGTGTCAGCAATGAATGAGAAAGACCACTTACACAGCATGTAGTAAAGTACCTGTTGTAGCACATGCAATATCTCCTGCACCCACATGTAGCTACACTATTGCATCAACAGAAGACAAAATTTGGGTATAGCCATACTAATTTTAAAGCTCCATTTTATCCCCCTTTTTATGGACTTTTCACAAAGGTGTACGTACACAGGAGCATCTGCAGCTACAAGTAACTGCTAGATCAAATGCAAGAAAATTATAGGTATTTCTGCAGTTTCATATGAATGCGTAGGTTGAAACCACTTACCTAGCCCCCGAGATGCTAGATCTGTGGCAAAGAGAACTGCCGATTTCTTACGCACAAAATCATTATAGACTTCCATTCTTTTCATCTGTTGCTGTTTGCCATGAAGGGCAAGTATGGGGAGGCCAGGTCGAAGGCGACAGAAAACTTTAAACAGGTACTGCACCTAGAAAGGAATAATAATTTACTACAAACTCTTTGAGACAGGTATCTGCCTTTTGCACAAGTCCCATGCTGGCCAGGGAATATGTCAAAAGTGCCTTCCTCACTACTCCTGGCAAGGCTTCTCTACGCCACTGTAAGAACAGGAAGACTGGCGAATTGTGCTGGCCTGAATTGGTTAGGCCTGCACCCTGAGGGTGAAACCTTAAGTCCCAGTTAGCCAGCGTAAGCCCCTGTACACATCCCATCCTCGCCTTCGGGTGTTGCAAAAGTGCTATTAGGTCTGATAGTGAAAGTCAAGCTAGTGCAAAGACATGCACTGGCTTCTCCACACCACAGGAATGCAGAGCAGGTGAGTTGTGCCATCATAATTTTGTTAGGATTGCCTCCTGAGTATGCGGTCCTCAATTCTTCTACACTGTGCAATGGATTCCAATGCAATCATTTTCAATGCTTTACTGTCAAACATACTTCCAGCCAGGAATTTATGGTTAAGTATAGGGATTTTTTTGCATGTGATTTTAATAAAGGCAACTTCAGGGCTTGTACCATATGGTGACAGCGTCTGCTTGTTGTGGATTGGAATTTCATCCAATACACAGTGGATGCGACTTGGTAAAACCTGGCCTGCCTGTCACAGGGCCCTGTTGCCAGGGCGTTGCCTTTCCCACCAAAGTGGTACCTATTTATCTACTTGCATTTGCATGCTTTCAAACTGCTAAATTGGCAGCTGAACTAAGGATGGGAGCTCACCTTGCAGTACTCGGGTCTTGAACTGCTGACCTGCTGAGCGGAATTGCAGTCAAGCAGTGTTCTAACCCCAGTGTTCTAACCACTGAGCCACTGCAGCCCTCATGTAATTTTAAGTTCAATGGTATTCCAAAAGGATCCACTTTCAACTTAAAATTACTAAAAAGATATTAAGTACTCTTTTCCAAAACTTTGCAGGGACACACAACACCCAACAGAGGCATTTTTATATAAGCACTTAGATTGGTGGCAACCTATCTAGCATTTTCACAGTCAGGGAGTTACTCCTCAAACAAACGTTCTTCACAGAGAATACTTTTATTAGCAGAAATAAAGGTTTACTATCTCATCGTCCACTTGTGAGGCTTAAGAAAACTTAAACTAAAACAGAAATTTGGACCACCAACTTATAGCACAATCATAAGTATATCTACTCAGAAACAAATCCCACCATATTCAGTGGGGCTTATTCCTAGAAAAGTATATACAGGATAGCAGCCTTAATCCTGGAAACGCTTTTACAAACGACAGGACTTGAAGGCTCAGAGATCTCCCGAACTGGAAGGCACATCACCAGTGGATGTGCCTTGGATCACCAATGGATCACCAATGCCTTGGATCATCAGTGGATCACCAATGGAAAAGGCCTTTCACACGAGGCCTTTTCCATTACCGCACATTTTTAAAATATCCCATTTAAAATATGCATGAACAGATTCATGTTCTTTGGGCAGACAAAATGATTTTCACAGCTGGTTTTTCATTCTGGAGTTCTGGCATGCAAGGTAGACCTTTCTAAAAACTATTTTTACAAGTGGTAGGAGCTAGAAGAATAGTAGTATAAAATACCTCTTTGCAGCTTGCAAAAAATACAATACTCTTCTTCTTCAGGTGACTTCTCAGAAAGGAATACAACATGGTAATTTTTTGATGCAGTTCACAAACAACATAGTTCTGTTCCAAAGTTGCTGGAGTACTAAAAATAAAAAAATAATAAATAATAATATCATAAATAAAAGGCATTATTATCAACTGAGGGTATTGAATAAGACACACAATTCTCCTTACTTCCAAGTATGGATGCAGCAGTGAGAGATATTGTTCATGATTTCTAATCTTCCCAACAGCTTTACACTTGAGGTCCCAAAATGCAGCTTGATTGCAACTGAGCATTGCTACATGGTGGGAGCCAATGTCAGGCAATCAGGCTTAAACTATAAAAATGTAGGGATAGAGCAACTCCACCAGCTGTTTTATGTTCCTGCAAACTAAATGATGGCTTTCAAATGGGAACAAGAAGATAGGACTCTGTGTTGCTATAGCATTTACTTAGCTTCACAATCTAATTCACAACTGTATTTCAAGGGTGAAGAGGGCACTACAAATGGGCAGCCCTTGCGATCTGGTGGGCATTGCAAATCTCCATGATTATGCCATTGATAGAAGTACTGGTACCCACAATCTGATAGAAGTATTGGTACCCACAATCTTGGTTGATGGCTTCTGCATCAAAGTTATGGACTAGCCCTACAATCCAGAGTAACTACGTGAGCACGTAAGAGACTTTACGTGTACCCATAGTTACTGCACCACCTAGTGAAAACCTATGGGAAATTCATTTTGCAATCCAGAGCAAACTGTTCTTACACCAGAGCAAGGACTCCCCGTAGTTACTCAGGATTGCGCCCTAAGTCAAGGTTGTCAAACATAAAGCTAGCTAGAGCAGCCCCAGGAAGCTCTTTATTTCATAGAATCATAGAGATGGAAGGATCCTAATAGGTCTTCTAGTCTGCCTGCCCCCTGCCTGCGCATAGTCCCCTCACGTACACCCTCCATCCCAGTGCATCAGGCACCAAACTGGCTGGATGTTGATCAGCGAGTCTTCAATGTTAAGTATAGGACAAAAACACTTTGCACATCTTTTCACTCCCCTTAAGGGTTAAATTTCTCAACATCGGTTCCTGGTGGGTGCTCACATCACATAAGGAACACCCTCCCCTAATTTCATGCTTCTAGGTCCGGAGTTGGGGCACAGCATCCATCAGTCAGGGATTCTTCGATGTAAAGTATAGGGAGGAAAACACGTTGCACCCCTTTACACCCCCTTCTGGTTGGAATTTCCAAAAACCGGTTGTTAGTGGCTCCCATCACGGAAGGAACACCCTCCCCAAATTTCACACCTCCCCAGCTGTTTTGGCTGGGGGTTGATGAGTCAGTGAGTTGAGTCAGTCAGTGACTTTTTCAATTTTATATATACAATGGTACCTCACTTAACAAGTGATCCACATAACAAGCAAAAATTTCTCTAGGATTCCGCCTCACATAAGAAGTGTTGCTTCACTTAACAAGCACACTCGTTGGCAGTTGAGGCAGATGAGCTAGCCGGCAGCCCTTTTAAAAAGCGTCAGGGCTGCTTAGCGTGCCAGCCCATAGCGAAAGCTCTGTTCCTCCTGTGGCCAGACGTCCGCTGGGCAGAGGGAGTGAACAGCAGTGGAAAAAAGGGAAGCAGCTCAGGGCTAGCCAGAAGGGAGCAGGGGAGATAGGGGCTTAGTGGGGAGACACTTTGAAAGTGTCTTTGATTTCAGTCTCCTAACCATGTCTACCCAGAAGTAAGCCCCTTTGTGTTAAATGGGTCTTACTCCCAGGAAAGTGTCTTTGATGGCAGCCTCCTAACCATGTCTACTCAGAAGTAAGCCCCACTGTGTTAAATGGGGCTTACTCCCAGGAAAGTGTCCTTAGGATTGCAGCCTAAGTACACTTCAGAGGATCATGCACATTGAATGCAAGTTTTGAATTCAATTCCAATGTTTTATCATCATTTTTACATCCAGTTAATATTTTTATATGAATATTTTTCGGGTTCTGGAACCAATCGTCGGAATTTTCATTATTTCCTACGGTAAATCCGTTCCACATAAAGAACGTTTCACATAACAAGCATGTTTCCGGAACGAAATAAACTTATGTGAAGCACCACTGTATGTAGCTGAGTTTCTGCATAAGAACGCATAAAGCTGTCGTATATGGATTCAAACCACTGGCTAGTATGTACCCGAGCAACCTCGCCTCTGTCTGGCAGTGATTCTCTAGAGATCTTTCTCTGAGATCCTTTTAATTGGAAGATTCCAGGGGTTGGATTGAAGTTTTTCTGCATGCAGAGCATGTACTCTGCCACAGAGCTATGGCAGAAAGCAATGTCACAACTTGCAGGTTTGCAGAATGAGACAAAAGAAGGCTGCACTCTAACTGTGGCAGTGACACACACACAAAAATACTGCTGAGATAGAAAACTAGTGTCTTGCATCATTGCTTGCTTTTTGAAAGAAAGAACATGGAGGGGAAGACCAAGATATTCTCTCCTCTCAAACCTTCAACACAAGCCTTTTTTTAAACTATTCACTGTACCCCGCCCCCACACACACAGTTGACTCTAGATCCATTAAAAAATGAGCACCACTGTTTTACTGATGATGCTACTTGCTTTGCTGAAATTACAGTCTTCCGTAATGATGTGATGCAGCCCATACATCTGTAAATTATGCAACCCCCCCCCCACATCCTTCTAGCAAGTCAATGAAATACTGTTTTATCAAGGCAATAATTTCTGCCGAAAAATAAAATTGTATTTACTTTTAATTCATTGATGGTTCAGGGTCCTCCTCACATATTTCAAGATTGAAAATGTTCTCAGAAATACATTAATCTTTTATTATTGGGTGGGGGAGGGAATACCCCACCATCTTCTTCTTCTTTATATATATAAAAGAGAAAAGTCACTCACTGACTCATCACCGCCCTGCCAAAACCGCCAGGCCTAGAAGTGTGAAATTTGGGGTGGGTGTTCCTTCCATGATGGAGGGATGCACTAAGAACCGGTTTTTGGAAATTCCAACCGGAAGGGGGTGAAATGGGGCGCAACAAGTTTTCCTCCCTATACTTTGCACTGGAGAATTGATGATTCATCAACATTCCGCCCCAACCCCTGGACCTAGAAGCATGAAATTCAGAGAGGGTGTTCCTTATGTGATGTGAACACCCACCAAGAACTGAGGTGGAGAAATTTAACTCTTAAGGGGCTGAAAAGGAGTGCAACATGTTTTTGTCCTATACTTAACATGGAAGACTGACCATGTTATCAGTCCAGCCAATTTGATGCTTGGTGCCTGTGCACTGGGGAGATGTTGTTCAGAGGAAGAGGTTGCGCTGGGAAGGATGTTGCACACGGGGGACTGAGGTGCATGGGGGACTGAGGTGCACATGGGGGGAAGATGCACATGGGGGGAAGTTGCATACGGGGGGAAGTTGCACATGGGGGAATTTTACTCCCACAATGGTTTCAAAAAAGAGGGGAGAAATAAAACACTTTCTGAATGTGTATGAGGTATGTACTTTTTATAATAAATATTATTAACCATCCAAACGCTCAAAGGTTCATAATTGTGCAAATAAGAGATCAAATTGAGAGAATAGTGGTTTACTTGAGATCATCTATTAAGCCTGTGGTAGAGTTGAGATCAAAGAAATCTCAGCTCAGCCAACCGCACAACATACATGCTCAACATGCACAAATAAAGATCTATCACAGGGCTGGACAAAGACTTCCCAATGTTGTACCCGTGTTTACTCAATGATGTGTCGGATCGTCTGCTCCTCCCATTCTTCAACCTTCTAGCTCAGCAATCTTCCCCGCACATTTCTTCTTTGCCCTCTTCCTTCCTTTTCTAATCCAGGGAGTGGAAAGAGGAAGAGAAGCAAGGAAGGCAAACGTACAATCGACCAATATGCTGCCTTAAGTGACAGCATCAGTTGACCTCATGGATGTGCCAGCCCTTGTCCATCAAGTCCAGCAGTATGCCTTCCACAGGTGCCAACTAAATATCTCTGGGAAGCCGATAAGCCTCAGAGACACCACTTCTCCATTCCGGCTGCTTCCTATCCACCCCCAATAACTGATATTCAGAATACTTCCTCTAAACATGAAGGCTCTACATAGGCATTGTTACCAACAACCTATAAGTACCACTTTACCACTGATTTATCAGTACAACTGACTTACCACAAGTACATATAATGGCTTGGTTATCGCTGATAAGCCAAGCCAAAATCTTCAGCAACCTCCATGAGTATAGCAAAAGATTGCTATCACAGCCGGTCCTGATCAGGCTTCCTCAGACATAAAAAGACCCATAGCTTTCGGAGGGATCAAATTATTCAGCAATCCTAACTGTGCTTGCAGAGGGCTGCATAGGAGGTTTACAGTTTAGTTTTAAATGAGTCTCAGTGGGACATCTTAAAGCTGCTTTTTTTAGTTTTCTTGCTGCATGCCAAAGCCTTTGAGATGGGGGTGGACTGAAGCAGACCAAAATTGCATGGTCTGGCTTTTGACAGCAACAACTTGGCTGGTTTCATCTGTTTTAAATTGGCTATTTTATGTACTTGACTCCAGCTTACAACTTCTTGCCCAAAGGCTAAAAATTTATAGATCAACGTGATTTGTGACACAGAGAACTTGAAATGATTGAGCAGCAACTGAAGCAAGAATTCCATAACCACACTTCTACTGACCCGATTATTACTAATTATTTGTTTTTGAATATGCCAGTTTTCTGTCGTGCTTTATCACAAGGCCATAGAATGAACCACAAAATTCTTTCTCATTTACAAACAGAACCAGAACATAGACAATGCTACACTTTTATTCCTCTGATGAAGACTTAAATGGAAAGAGCTTTTTTTCCCTACCTGAACTTTGCCTTTTCGTGCACCCAGACATATTCCGGATCTTTTAAGCTCAACCGCGCCAGGTCCTTCACAGACTTTGTTTGCGTTGCCGAGAAAAGGAGCGTCTGTCGTTTCTTGGGAAGGTTTTCTATGATTGCATTCATTGTATCAGCAAAGCCCATGTCCAAAATTCTGTCGGCCTCATCAAGGACTGGAATGAGAAAGGCTGGCTGAAGGAAATTGGATTTTTTTTTAAAGCTTCTAACCTTCAGACAGAAAGCGAGACTAATTTCCACACTGATACCAGGGCTTTATCTCTATGCAGTGCATAGCTCCAAAATTCACACAAGAAAAGGGAACTCACATGTGTGACCCCATGTCTTCTTCACCTAACTCAAAATCAAAAATTCCAGGAAGATGTCCATTATAATCTTCCTACAGAAGTTTGGCAGAAGAGCCTCCTCCATCATGACTTTAGAACTTCTCACTAAAGAAAAGGCACTCTTTCAAGCATTTTAAAAGGCTGTGTGTCACAAACATGTCATAAAGTTGCACCAGCTATGGTGAGTTGTACTGGCCTCCCTGCACTGCTCTAGGCCCAGGAAGCTGGTAAGAAATGCTGGTTGATCTTGCCCTGTGCTGGAGACTGGAGAGAGCAGGCAGAGGGTAGATAAGAGGCAGACGGGTAGAAAGGTGATCAGAAGGCATTTCCAGCAGACTGGGCAGGGTGCAGAAGGCAGGACTGGGACCCAGCACTTGTGCCAGTTCCACGTCCTGTTCCCATGGCAGTAGGGAGCAGCCTTAGGCTGCCGTGGTCTGCTCAGCTCTGTGCCTCCTCCTGAGATGGCTCAGTTCTGTGTAGACCTTCTGGGACTCTTATTGCATTACACAGAACAAGGAGAAAATTTTTCCTTTGCCCCAAGATAGTACAGCAGCAGCCCTCAGGTTGTGCCAGATACAGTGCAGGCAAACTGGTCTGCTTGTTCCAGCACAAGTTAGGATTGTGCTGTCGGTGTTTTAATCACTATGTTTTGCTTTCAGATTTACCCTACAATCCAGAGTAACTACGGGAGCACGTAAGAGACATTATGTGTAGCCTTAGTTACTACACTACCTAGTGAAAACCTATGGGAAATTCATATTGCAATCCAGAGCAAATTGTTCTTACACCGGAGCAAGGACTCCACGTAGTTACTCTGGATTGCGCCCTTATTTTACTTTTAATATTGGATATACCACACTTCAGCTGGAATTGGCACTCTCAGAACAGCTCATGATTCCAAAAAATTACAATAGAATACCTTAAAAATAAGCAATAAACTAAAGATAAAAGAGACAGCTGCTGCTAACTCAAAAATTATTTAAGACCTGGATTTTTTTTAAATTAAGTTTTGGTCTGATACCAAAATAGAAGAAAGATGTCCAGAGACAGGAATGAATTCCACAAGAGGTGTACCAGCACTTTTTTAAAAGTTGCCTCCAACCTCCCTAGAGCAGTGCAGGGAGGCCGGTTGGAGGCAACTTTTCTAAAGGACACCAAATTCACATTAAACCTACCAAGAAAACTATTTCAACGAACATATGACTTACTCAACATTTGTAGATCAGAGGCATGAAAATAAGATGTTTCATCCATGTGCTGCAAAAGCCGACCAGGAGTACAGATGAGTATATTTATATTGTGGATTCTGCTCGATTCTTGTTCCAAGTCCTAAAATAGCAAGCAGTTTCAGGGTTCAAATGCAAGCCTTTCATACAATGAGCTGTCCTAGAAAAAGCAGAAACTCACACTACATGCCCCCATGAGATAGCAAAGAGTTTGCTCTGGAAATACGAATCTCTGGTGGTGGTAGATAAAAACGTACCACCTTTATGTTTATTAACTTCTTGTCTATAAACAAAAAGTTTTTGTTTCATGCAAAAATCTGCATCCAGAGGTTGTGAAGTCCCTGGAACAGAACGTTTGCAAATGCTGAGACTCAACCTGTAATTCTCACAATAGTGCTATCTGACCATAATCGGGGGGGGGGGGGGGGGAATGCCAATGCGTTTTGGATGGTAATTCTTAGCTTCACATAAATTTGCAAAATGATAAAACAATACCCTTTTATTGTATTGTATCTGTAACTCTTCTGTCTATATTCCTCTATTTATCTATGTATCTAATTACATTCTCTATAACCTCCAACTCTGACTTGGAAAAAAGAATGAGTCTATATGGAAAAAGGCGGGATATAAATAAAGTCAATAAATAAAAATTGAGTTTTATCATTAATAAATAGAACTAGATACCTTGGTTTACTATAAGCCCAAAGTGCCAAGAACCTCTCCAATTCATACCCTATTAAAATGCTCTTATTCAAACTCCCTTCACAGATAAGGCAACTTGCAAAGGAGGGTTTTTCAATGACTACATGTACATAACACATCCTCATCAATAACTTTAGCAGAACATATAGTATGATTTCCAGACAATCTGTCAGTTAAGATACAGATGAGCCCAGGTGACTTCTCCAGTAACCTTTAAGTAACCTTAAAGATGGCAGAGCAAAATGCATGACGAGGGGTGGTGGAATAAAAGAAAATTGTCACGAAAGCAGAATGTGCCGGAATTTGGAAAATCACTTTCTCAAGACAAAGCCCACTGGAATATTGTTACCATGCAAGCAAAATAATATGTATAAAAAAGAGGGAGAGGTCAAACCTTTCCACCAATGATAAGACCAGCTGAAAAGTCATGGTTCTTCCCCACTTTCCGCAGAACCTCAAATGTCTGATATGCCAGCTCTCGAGTAGGTGATATTATTAAGACTCCAAGACCATCCATGGAAGACCATTGCAGGCGATATAAGATTTCTAGAGCCTGAACAATTACAAAACTCTAATTAGGAGCCCTGTAAAATTCTTGCATCCAGCATTTTTTAATTAAAATTAAAATACATTTTTCTCACACATTGTTTCTACAGGAACACTCAAAATCCACATTACAACTACGAAGAATGCAGCTTTATTAACTTTATCCTGTGCTGTATGTTGTTTTTTTCTGAAGCCTCAGTGGCATAATGTTTCATGGACACATTCTGGTTTCATGTCCATAAAAACATAATAACTGACAACATGATCTCCAGTGAGAAGATTCATTACTTACAGGTACAATGAAAGCCAGTGTTTTTCCTGATCCTGTTTTGGCAGCTCCCAGGACATCTTTACCTTGCAATGCCAAACCTATAGTCTGCCTCTGGATTTCAGTCACCATCCGATACTGAGATTCCTGTAAGCCTATTATATGAAACAGCAGAAAAGTCTAGTTTTCACATGATTGTAAACTCCCACCTACTCACATGTGACAAGCTGAGAATCATTTGGCAACCAGGCAGGCAAAATCTGTCAACTGAAAGAGAGCCGATATGGCTGTTGCTATTGTTTTAAGATTTCAATCTACTGTATTACAAATGACTGAACTTCAACTATAACACAATCCAAAAGATCTGAGTAAGAAAGTCCCATAGATTCACTGGGACTTACTCTCGGGTAAAAGTATACAGAACTTCAGCCTTAGCGCAGTAAACAGCTTTGCTTGGCATATGAATTAATGTTAATGCCTGCATATCATAGGAGACAATTAGGACAGAAACACTAGAAAGACAACAACCTCATCATGGCCACCAATCATTATTCCCAAGACCAGTGGTTCCCAAACTGACCAACATCACAGCTCTCTTTTTCAATGTGCCCACTTCCCAGAGGACCATCTTGGTCCTCTACCATCTTTGATCTTGCATGATCCATCCAGAATCCCAGGAAGATAATTCGGAATACATTTTGCAGTTCCCTTTGGAGCTGTTCTTAACTGTTTGGGATATATGGTTTTGAACAGTTAGATCAGAGATTCAACCTTTTTCATCCTATGGTACACTGACAAGGGGCTAAAATTATCAAGGGATACTATCAGTGTTTTTGACCATTGCCAAAGGCACACCATACTGCTAGGAGGGAGCTCCAATCACTCAATTCCTCTGTTAATTAATGACGTTTTCCTGAAGTCCGATGGCACACTTGCAGACAATCTGTGGCACACCAATGTGCCACAGCTGAGTTAGATCATGGCCAACCCATGATCTAACAGCCCATTATATTTTGGATACCACGAAAGTTAATTGCAATATTCATTTGATCCTTTTTGGACTCACACCTAGATTGCAAGCAAGTGACCATGACTTACTATTGTATTTGTAAGGCTATGTTGAAATGTGGTTATTTCTCACAAAACTAAATAAAGAAGTTTACAAAAGTATGGTGTTTACCTTTCAACGTTTTCTTAGATAGTGGGAAATCCGAAAACCTTACAATTTCATTTGCATTTATCTGAAAACAAGCACAAGAAAAAAGAACTCTAGTGATCAAATATCAAACAAAATATGAAAGAAGTCAGTTAATCTGTCATTTTACTTTACTTACTTAACTTTTCTGCCTCCAAATTATCTATTGTAATTATCTTCTTTAATCATTCATTCAGCAAGCCAACTTGAACATTTTATTGAAAAGGGAGACACCACTACCTCAAAATTATTTCCGTGTGGAACATTCATGATCAGGGCAAGGAATGAAAAACCCCACCTTCACACACTAAATAATGCAGGGGAAGTCCTGCAATCCAGAAGGTGGTACTAAGGGACAACCATGAGACCAAGGGACAAGTGGATTGGGTTACATGGTTATAATTGCAGTTTCCTTGAACAGATTCAAACTACCACTTCTAGTTTTATACTTTCTATGAAATAAAGTAAATTGGTTCAGAATTGTGTATTTTTTTATAAATCAGATATACCACATAAGCGTAAAATTGGGAACTCAGGGTCACATATTTAAATTTAAAATATTTAAATTTTAAAATTATGATTAAAAACCTGTTTTAAATTTAAAACAGGTTTTTAATCATAACCCTTAGATGACCCACCGGAGTTACTGACCGGCAATTTTAATTTATGCAAATTAGGCTATTTTTAGATGGTCAACTATTAATAATGATGGGTGCAAAGCTTGAAGACACAAGGTCCAGATCTGACATTTATCAGGGCACAGGATTTAGAGGGCAGACCATTTAGAGGCGATGCAGCAGGCCTCACTTTGGACCAACAGATCCTCCATTTCCATTTTCTGGACATGTCGCAAACATTTCATTTCAGTTAATCAAAACCACTAAAGATGAACATTTGCAACACATCTCTGTATACTCACTCTTCGAGAGAGAGAAAAAACATCCAGTATTGTACTTTCAGCTCCCCCAAAAGTCTTGAGATATGTTTATGTGCACATGTGTTTTCTTAACAATAAAACAACGATGTCTCAACATATTTCAACCTATTATTTTTAATCAGGCATTTAATTTTCATTAGGAGATTGACTGCAAAGATAAGAAGTGATGACAGATCTGCCCTGCTTAGAAGTTTTAAAGTTCAGATATAGTACATCTTCTTAACCAAATTGACCATGCTCATTTCCACTCTGCATCCCAGGATAAGAAATTAAAAGGAATTGCCACTTTGTACCCCATAGTTTGCCATAGAGTGGCATATTCTACGGATCTGAAATCCTATTATGTAAAAAACATAAAAGCAGGCCTCCGTCAGTCTTGAAAGACTATGGTATCGTGCTTGGTGCTGCATACGCTGCATGCAAAGCACGAAAGCTTGGGTTGGATTGTTATGGAGGATAGACTGTTACCCAAGCAGCAAACCCCCCTCTCCATGCCACTGAATTATATGCATGGTTTTAATTTAATGTTATGGAGAGCTAAAGAATATCACGCAGTGGAAATTTTTTTTAAAAAAAAAATAAAAATAAAAAGTGTCTGGAAGCACAGCCAGGGGGAAATCTACAAAAGTTGATACAGCGGGTTTTGGAATAGTAGTGGCATAAAATAATTCTAAACAATATATTCTGTTTTGAGTATTTCCGCAGGTTTATGGGTTGAAAACAGCATTTATACCAGGTGAGTCAACATAAAGATATGATCTGCTCAAGACAAGTTCTTCATCATTGATTTAAAAACTCAATCTCATTCCATTCGTTAAATCTGCTATGAAGTTAGATCTTTGAGCTGTACATCTTCTAAGCGAGGTGGGTTAAAAATGCAAATGTCTGCTATCTTAGAACCAGAGTATGAGCCAAGAAAGGGAAAATCTGACAGAGATAGCAATGCCCTGCAATTAACCCAATATCAAGGGCACATCTACACTGCAGCTATGTACAGTGGTACCTTGGTTTATGAGTGACCCAGATTGTGAAGCATGAAATTTGGGGAGCATATTCCTTCTGTGATGTAAGGACCCACTTAGAATCAATATGGTGCCCAGTTAGGTGCTTGGTAGGGATGCCCATTAGAGATGGGAAGTGCCCTGTGGTGTCCAGTGGAGCCTAGCGCCATCTGGGGCCTGATGTATAATGCCCTGAAGTGTCTGCTGGTGCCTGCTACCCAGCAGTACCCGCTGATACCAGACTTGCCTGGTCCGACTGACTCAGTGACTGACTGAGTGATGGGAAATGCAATCCTGACTTTAGGTCAGAAAAATAGCCCAGATAAACTGGCCTAAGTAGGCCAATTCCTGAGCACCAGATTTGGAGTTATGAAAAGTTATGAAGAAGGACTCTGGCTGGCCTAACTGCTCCTGAAGAGGCAGCAGCACAAGGGCAGCATGCTCAGTGGGCTGGTGTGGTTGTGCCGTATCCTGAGGTGGACTGGTGTGGTTGTGCCATATCCTGAGATGTGGTTGTGCCGTATCCTGAGGGGGGCTGGTATGGTTGTGCCATATCCTGAGGTGTGGTTGTGCCGTATCCTGAGGGGGGCTGGTGTGGTTGTGCCGTATCCTGAGGTGTGGTTGTGCCGTATCCTGAGGGGGGCTGATGTGGTTGTGCCATATCCTGAGGTGTGGTTGTGCCGTATCCTGAGGTGGGCTGGTGCGGTTGTGCCGTATCCTGAGGGGGGCTGGTGCGGTTGTGCCGTATCCTGAGGGGGGCTGGTGCGGTTGTGCCGTATCCTGAGGGGGGCTGGTGCGGTTGTGCCGTATCCTGAGGGGGGCTGGTGCGGTTGTGCCGTACCCTACATCTACATCTACAGTATTTATAAACCGCTTTTCAACTGAAAAGTTCACAAAGTGGTTTACAAGAAAATGAAAAAATTAATAGCTAATTAATAGCTAATGGGTCCCTGTCCCAAAAGGGCTCACAATCTAAAGTGCAAAAAGAACACCAGCAGAAGCCACTAGAACAGACACTGCTGCGGTGTGGAGGGCCAGTTACTCTCCCCCTGCTAAATAAAATAAAATTTCCATGGGTACCCTAAGGGGGGCTGGTGTAGTTGTGCCATACCCTGAGTTCAGAGGCAGGGCTTGGCCTATGACTTGGAATTTTTTGCCATCACTTCCAATTTTATCATGGCTTATCATGGACCTCTATGGGTCTACTCAGATTTATGCCTGCTCCTGGGGTGGCCTAATTCTGAGGAGCTGTGGGAGGGGATTTCTGCCCTGGAAATAGGCTTCGAATACAGCCTAACCACACTTTTCTAGGCCCTGCTAAACATGCCACTCCTGAACTGCATAGGCTGGCACAGGTCTTGGGCCAGCCTAGTTGACTTACGCTGGCCCAAGCCTTTCTGGTGTAACTGGGCCAATTTCCAATTTCTTGGAATTGGGCCAGTCCAGTGATAGATAGGCTAGCCCAAGTGCACTTCAGGATCGCAGCCTGAGAGCACGATCCTAACCATGTCTATCCAAAAGTAAGCCCCACTCTGCTGAATGGGAAGGGTGTTCCTCACTCCCAGGAAAGTGTTTTTAGGATTGTACCCTGAGTCTCTGAGTTTTTAGTGCCCAACCAAAACTTTGGACCTCTGCCAGGTTGTCCCCAGTCCCTGTTGGTGCCCACGAGTATTATTTAAACTGTATTCCCACAACGACAGGTAACTTCATCTAGTTTATCAACACAATTTGTTAATTACAAGAAGGCTCTGTGCTGCCTGCCCCAAAGGAAAAGGAGGACAATGAAGTTTTTCCAGGACACAAGGCTGAAAAAGAGGATATGCCCTGGGAAGATAGGACATGAACCAGACAAAAGAGGACATATCCAGGAAAAAAGGGGACATGTCCTAGGAACAGAGGACATAATCTGGAAAAAGAGGACATGCCCCAGACAAAAGACCACATGCCTTATACAAAAGAGGACGTACCCTTGAAAAAGAGGACATGCCCCAGACAAAAGACCACATGCCTTATACAAAAGAGGACGTACTCTGGAAAAAGAGGACATGCCCCAGACAAAAAAGCACATGCCTTATACAAAAGAGGACATACTCTGGAAAAAGAGGGCATCCTCTGGGGAGAAAAGGGACATGCCCCCAGAGAAAAGACCACATGTCCAGGAAAAAAAAACAGAACATGCCATGGGAAAAGAGAATATGTCCAGGATTAAAAGGGGACCAGGAAAGAAGAGGACATGCCCCAGACAAGAGAGGACATGTCCAGGAAAAAAGAGGACACGCTCTTGTAAAAGAGGACATGCCTTGTAGAAAAGAGGACATGTCCAGGGGAAAAGTCCATGCCCTGGAGAAAGGGGGGATGCCCAGGAAGAGGCCACGTGGCCACCCTGTGCATGGGAGGCTCCTAGAGGCAGGGAGGGGTGGTGGTGCAGCTGGAGGGCAGCGGAGCCTCTTCTCCCTTCCCTTCCCTTCCCTGCCCCTCACCTGCGAGTAGCGTGCCTGGAGGCGTGCGATGCCCTCCCTCTCCTGCTGCCAGGGGGGCTGCTTCTTCTGCTGGCGCTGCAGCCTCTGCCTGGCCCTGCGCTTGGAGTCCTTCTCCTTCCAGCGCTGGAAGTGCCTCACTGGGTCCTCCGGCATGGCTCTGCCCCAGAGAGGATCCCACGCCGGGCACCCCTTCCTTCCTTCCCTTGCCCTGCCCAGGATGCGGGAGGAGGAGCCGGGCGCAGGGAAAGAGCATCACCACCAGCACCGCCCTCTCCCTCCCTCCCTCTGCACAGGCATGCTTAGAGTGAGGCTCCAGGGCTGCGCTCCTAGCCCTTTTCCTGGGAGTAAGCTCCATTGACTCCAGTGGGACTTACTTCCGAGTAGACAGGCATAGAGTTAAGCTCCAGGGCTGCGCTCCTAGCCCTTTTCCTGGGAGTAAGCTCCATTGACTCCAGTGGGACTTACTTCTGAGTAGACAGGCATAGAGTTAAGCTCCAGGGCTGCGCTCCTAGCCCTTTTCCTGGGAGTAAGCTCCATTGACTCAAATAGGACTTACTTCTGAGTAGACAGGCATAGAGTTAGGCTCCAGGGCTGCACTCCTAGCCCCCTTTTCCTGGGAGTAAACACTGACTCCAGTGGGACTTACTTCTGAGTAGACAGGCATAGAGTTAGGCTCCAGGGCTGCACTCCTAGGAGTAAGGTTTCATCGGAGTAAACTCCATTGAGTCCAGTGGGACTTACTTCTGAGTAGAGAGGCATAGGATGGGGCTCAAAAGCATTATACATAGGTGATTGTATGTCCCCTTTTCCCCCAGGACATTTCCAGGATTTTAGCCTTGTTTCCTGGAAGAAATGTGAATGTCCTCCTTTTCCTTCTGAGCAGGTAGCATGAAATTAATAATTAATAAATAATAATAATTAATAAAATTTTTCTTGTCATTAATATTACACATAATAAATTGTCTGTAATAGCTTATAAATTATATATATATTATAACATAAATTATATACAATATAGTTTTATAAACTATATAAACAGTTTAAAAATTGTATATAATATAAAATTCAACACTCAGAGCACAATCCTATCCATGTCTACTCAAAAATATGACCCATTGTGTTCAATGGATCTTACTCCCAG
Source organism: Cryptoblepharus egeriae (assembly GCA_030015325.1). Classification (NCBI taxonomy): domain Eukaryota; kingdom Metazoa; phylum Chordata; class Lepidosauria; order Squamata; family Scincidae; genus Cryptoblepharus; species Cryptoblepharus egeriae. The sequence goes on from JAREYC010000005.1 coordinate 84,020,011, forward strand.
GATAATGTCTTGAAGATTGCAGCTAAAGTAGATTTAGGCTGCAGTCCTAAAGACACTTTCCTGGGAGTAAGAAACAATGATCACAATGAGGCTTACTTTTGAGTAGACATAGGATTGTGCTCTTAACTTTGAAGCTTGTTTTTTATGCTAGACCACTAGAGGTCGTAACAGTTGCATATCTATATACAGAATACTAATTAGTGAAATAGAATGATTGCAGATAGGAGAGCTGAGTTAGATTTCCAAAACCATGAATCTTTTATATATTGATAATGCAAAAGAGTGTTTCTGAAAATGTTCAGAGTGCTTTTCCCTCTCCACTTATTATAATCCATCCCTGACACTCACTTAGGCTGATGGGTTGGTTCACAGATTACACCTTACCTGTAAGAATGAATGTGCAATGTATTGCATGTAGATCATCGCATAGGCTGTGCTCTCCCAGTGCACGTACAACTTATAGACAGAGAAAGAAAGTCAATGGTCCACAATCAAATTTCATCTACATTCCCATATAGAATGTACATATGGAATTTGTACATTCCCATACATTCCACACAGAACAGCACGCAGCTGCACTTAGGTTCAGATATCTCTTATTTACAGGCACAGCACTGGATAGATAACAGCATTGGATAAAACTGCTTAATGATATTTATTCATCACCACTCAGCACAGGCTCACATGGTCACGTATGCACATGTTTGTTTGTGCGGTTGTGTAGAGAAATCAATGGAAAATCCTGAAAACCAAATCAGCCTCTATATGCATACCCCAAATCTCGTTTTTTTTTTTCTTGGCTACACTTAGTTAGGACGTTGGGAACTTGTCCTCAAACAGGCTAGCTCACTTTCGTCCAGGCACTGTGAATAGTGTGGTGGTGTGAATAGTGTTCCTCCTCCACTGCAAAGACAGAATAATACATGAGCCACATCAGGGTTTGGCAAAAATTTTGGCAGGAGAGCCACATCATCTCTCTCCAACACTGTGTCAGGGGTAAGGAAATTAATTTACATTTCAAAATTGAATAAATTTACATAAATAAATACATCAGAGATGGAAGTTATATGAATTAATTATGGTAATTTTACTGAGTTTATTTATTATACACATGAAAACATATTATACATGTATGACCTAATTATCAGTGTTTTATTCATCAGCAAATTTGTGCTGTGGGTGGCGTAAGCGGTTAAGACGCTGTGCCTGTTAACCAGCAGCCCAGGGTTCGAGACCTGGGTCGGCCCCACAAGACAGGGTGAGCTCCTGTCCTTAGCCCAGCTCTGTGACGCCAGCTGGATCCGATCGTATTGGCTCTGCCTTTCCATTGGACTAATTCAGTGGCATGGAGAGGGGGGATTTGCTGCTTGAGTAACAGTCTATCCTCCATAACAATCCAACCCAGGCTCTCGTGCTCCACATGCAGCGTATGCAGCGCTGAATATGATACCATAGTCTTTCAAGACGGACGGAGGCCTGCTTTTTTTTAATTTTGTCTCAATACAAATGATAAAGTAAAAGATAAACATCCCTTGAGTAGCAATTTAATGGCTGGAAAGCAGCCTGCTTACCATTTTAATGAGGCAAGTAATTAAGATTGCCTGAGAAAGGGTCATAAAGAGTGTAGGGCACCCTAACCATGTCTACTATGAAATAAGCCCCATTGTGTTCAATGGGGCTTATTCCCAGGAAAATGTGTTTAGGATTGCAGCCTTAGTCTGGTTTTAGGTTTCAACCGGTTTCAATCACATCAATACAAAGTGATAATCACTTCTGAATTGCTTTGCAAGGGGAAACCTCTGCCTCTGAGCTGAAACTAAGCCATTTTAAGCCACTTGAAAGGGAAATTGATTCATATTGATTTATTGCTTGCCTTGATAACATGGTAAACAATTGCTAAAATGGGTAACCATGGAGGTTCCTGGAACCAACCATTGCGGATGGGGAGGTTCAATCTGTACAGACATATAGAATCACATGGGAACTATGAACTGATGGCCTCTTGCATAGTGATAACATGCATACAGAAACATGGAAATATAAATTATAATATAAGGTATATGAATTAATTATATATTATATAATATAATTTATATATAAATATAAGGCAGGCCAGAGCCTCATTGGAAATTGGAAGTGCCTGAAGGATGCAAATGGCCCCCTGGCCATGATTTGCCCACCCATGAGCCAGACCCACCATCTAATATCTCACATGGTTGTTTGCTAAGTCACCTTCTGAAAAAGCAATAGCATCAATGGGATTTTCACACCGGCTGGTATTGATGCAGAACACTCTATTCATTGGTAGTATATAATGTGTGGTGCAAGGGAGAGGAAGTACTGGTCTTCCATTACCACTTAAGATTAGAAATTATTTTAATTGCTAATTGACTCTGTCAATTGTTTTTCACCTGTTGTTGGATTCACCTATTGTTTCCATCTTTCTGGTGAAATTGCTCCAAGCAGTCACTAGGATTTGTATGACCCAGTGCAAGAGGACATCACGCCAAAGATGGACCTCTTCCCTTGTTGTAGATGGGTAACACCTGAGGTAATGTACATATTGATGCACCATTTCCCTGCCTCTGCTGGTTTTTTAGCTATAACATTTGATAGAATAGAACATCAAATGATATATAACATGAAATATTTTTAAAATGTTGATCAGTTGTGGTGTCAGCCCAAACATCCCAAGCCCCCCTAACATCATAACTTGTTCCAACCAAGTTTGAACCTGTAGGATTAGGGTGCTATATAAATACAATAAAATCATATTATGCATATCACTGAATATTACATGACTGTAATATTCAAAACGCACCAAAGCTGTCGGCAAAAAAGGTGTATGATACAACTTCAAAATGAGCAGGGAAAAGAAGACAGTGCATGTTGAAGAAGAAAGTGGAATAACCTGAAAACGTGAACATGGCTACTCCTCAAATTTGTTTTCTTAAGAAACTCCAGCAAACTATGATGCCGTCTATCAAAATCGCTAATCAGTTTTTAAAATCTCTTTTTTCCAACCAGCAGAAGCCAAACCCATTGATTCATCCCGTCTAATTGCCATGTTTAGGATGACCTACTTTGCTGTTAAATCTGGGTGTTGTTCCACCCCCTTTCTTGCTGTCTTGCCTCTTTGAGACATAATTAACAGGAGCTTCCTGTTTGCACATTATTTTTCCAACCAAAAGTTGCACCTCCTAAAATCAACCTAAAGGGTTGGACTGACAAAGATGTTCCGCAGAATGCATATTGCACCTGTCTTGAGATATCTTCCTGATGGGGAAAGCAACACAGAAAATTTTCAGCTTGTGTTTTGCAACCTAATTCCTGGATCCAAGGCTTGTACAGAGAGCTCACAAAAAGGTACTGAGAAAAGTTTGTTAAATTCTCTTTTCTGACATCAAATCAGGATTGAAGAAACTGGGGTTAGTAGAGACTTAGTAAATACGGGAGCAAAAGAAAGCTTGCTTTGTTGGTTGATCTGTCTATCTATAGTATTTATATACCATATTTATAAACTTTTCAGCTAAAAAGTTCACAAAGCGGTTCACAAGAAAATGAGGCACCATTGATGAGGCACTGTCTATTACACAGTCGAGAGATGAAAGGTAAGTCCTTAAAGTATGTGAGTTGGAGGTACTGAAAGAAGTGGAGTCACCTTGGCCATGACTGTTCATATTTCTGTAACCATTTTGTGCAGTAGGTGTGATCTACTCTTTTATTTGGGCAACATTTTAAATTTATTTTGAATTTTCTGCCACAGCTCAGACATAAAAAACTGCATTATATCGAGTCCAACCATTCATCCATTTAGGTCAAAATTGGTTCCTCAAATTAGAGGGCACTCTCCAAGGTGTCAAGATACTTTTAAGGGTGGGGAGCTGTCTCCAGAGTTTCTTTGAGTTGCTGCTGAAGCTGGTACCCTTAGGACCACAGCATGCTTTCTGCCGCTGAATTTCCCCATGTCTTTCCCCATGGCTGTCAAAAAAAACATTATGTCTATGTCTACAATCTTAATCCTTTAATCAGGATTGACCAATAGCCTGCCTTGGTTGGCTTTCAGATGAAGGCCAAGATATAGTGGTTAATCCACAATACAGTTAATTTTGCAATTATTCCTGGTGTTATACACTCTGAGGGGAATTTCAGGTCTTGATCTTTCATCTGTAGCCTGAAGCATGGTATTCTTTATAAAGGCCCCAGATTGTTAAAACTCATATTATTTAATAATGACATATTATTTGTCATTCACAGTTTTCATTTTCCTAAATTAAATAATACCAGACAAATAATTTTAGAAGTGATCACTTCTAGAGATGATTAAACTCTATAGACTTAAAGGCCTATAGAGACTTAAAGGTATAGATATTCCACTCTAGACTCAGGTGTAAGAGTCATTCTCTTCTCATAGAAATCCCTGATAATATTAATTCTGTTGTGGATACTGGAGAATTGCGTTAGAGATAGGTCAGGAGCTCTCAAAACTGGTGTCAGAATGCCTTGAAGAATGCCAAGCCACAGTCATTCAAGTTATATAACATTAACATTATACATGTAATATAACATTATACATGTAATATTGGATCAAATATCTGAGGCCTCAAGTTTTAGCTTGATGTTAATTATCTCTCAGGATGTAAAGGGCCAACTGCTACTAGCATGGATTTACGTCAGCAATTATCTCTGATGTGGATCTAAATATCCCCATGGACGTTTCTGGGGATCTGCCCAAGGTTAAGGAATGAATGTCACATTACTCTGAGCAGATCCCCATCAGCTTCTATTCCCACTCTGGACTGCTATATGGGATTATCATTAGGATTGGGTTGTAAGAAAACCTGATTTTTTTCTAAATATCTGAGTTGATAGGGAAAAAAATCCTGTGGCCTCATCCATGTGACATGTGCGTCATCTCTTAACCATTTCTGCCCCTGCTTTATATCCAAATTCTGCTGAAGGTCATAATCTTGTTCTGAATAAGCTGTCAATTGTCCATTGTCTTCTATAGGAATTTATTTAATATCCTTTTAAGAAATCATAATTTTTATAAGCACCTGGAAAATGGTATAGAAATCTTTTAAATATCTTGTGTTTTTATGGAATAAGCATTCACTAATTTATAGTTGATTAGCAGTTCATCATTTAATTCTGCATTGAACTTTATTATAACCTTTTTCAATATCATATACTATACTTGATTGCCTTTTAATCCTTTTGGAAGTGTGGTGTTTTGAGAAAGACCAGGTAAACAGGTTTTTAATTAAATAAAAATCAACAAATTACTGCTTCTGAATTGCCATGGCAGTAATTTTACAGGATCAATGTGCCTAGTAACTAATTTATTCCTTTTATATGTTACTATACATGTGGAAAATAGACTGTCTTAATAACACATAATTATCATGAAACCAGAAATCTAACATTCATAAAGTCGATCCACCCATATTAGGAAGGTTTGCTGGCAGAGGCATCACTAGGGTTTTGCAGAGGCATCATCCGATGCAAGAGTTCATTGTGTTACCCCACTGATGGACCTTCTCCTGGACCAGACTACACAGAATTACAATATCTTATGCAAAACTAAAACACAGTGGCATCACTATGGTTAGTATCAGTCCACAGGCAAATTGTGCTTTTTTGTATGTTTTGTGCAACAATCATAGTTTATGCACTGAACCTTTCAGTGCATAAATTTATAATAATATATATAACCTGATGGCCAAATATAACCTGAGTGGTTATATTTATATATATAACCTGATGGCCAACCTGATAAGCAGGCCAAGCAGGCTATATATGGCCAACGTGATAAGCAGGTTTATGCACCGTCTTTATGCACCCCCAGCCCAAAGACAGAAGGCAGTGAACATAACCTCCTGTTCCTTTACCTTTCTCTACAATCTCTTTAAAAGTGAGGAACTTTTAAAGATTGTATTGTTTTTTTCAGCCAGCAGTATTACTGAGCTGCCAACTAATTAACTAATGAGCTAATTAATCTCTTTCTAGCACATTATGGTCACATATGTTTTTCAGAGGGCAATTCTAAATCGTCCTTATGTGCTAGAAGGACATTAAGTAGCTCACAAACTAGTTATCATTGTCCTTAGGTGGGCCCAAGTCCCTTACACCAACATAAGGATGTCATAAAAGTGCTGCTGGGTTTGTGCTGCAAATCAAAACATGCTAGAGGTGTGCTTGCGATATCACTTCCCACTGTTCTGATTGAAAAACAAATGTTGTCAGGATATGCTGGGTATGTGCATCCTACACTTCCTGTTGTTTTAATGGACCACACAGAACGTTAAGGAGGTAGGAAACAGGCTTGCTGTCTTCTGATTTGCTTCCTGCTAACTTGGTGAGTGGGAAGAAAATCAGAGTAGCTTCAACTGGAAAGTGGGAAGTGAATCAGAGTGGCTCCATCTGCTTTGAGATGTGGGAAGTGATAAAAAGACTGGACATACTGTATTTACTCGAATCTAATGCTCACCCTTTTCAGCCTAATTTAGTTTTCAAAATCAGGGTGCACATTAGTTTTGAGGGTTAGATTTGAGTAAGGATTGAGTAAGGATTTAATCCTAAAGACACTTTCCTAGGAGTAAGACCCACTGAACACAATGGGGCTTACTTTTGAGTAGACGTGGTTAGGATTGCACTGTAAATGTGGTATTTTGATTATATTGGGTGTGCATTAAATTCGATGGTGCATTCGATTCAAGTAAATATGGTACATCTTCATCCAGGGTGACCCTATGTCATAACAGCAAAAAGAGGATAAGGATCTGCAAAATGTGGGACATGACCAAATAAAAGCTAAAAACACTCATATACATTCCTTTCATGTGGTTCATTTAAGCACTATATTATTTATTATTAAATTTAAAACTATTCGATATAATTTATTTCATATAATTTTTAATTACAATAATTCTACATACTGTCTACTCACAAGGAAAAGGAGGACAATGAAGATTTTTTCCAGGACACAAGGATTTTAAAGGTGGACATGTACTGGAAAAACAAGACATAATCATCACCCTGCCAACCCTGCTGCTGGCTTCCTGAAGCCCACTGTGGGGCCACTCCAATCCCTTCATTGTTTCAGTGAGGCAGAGCAAATTTGGAGCGAAATGTTCCCCCCCCCCATTTTTTTTTTTGCTGCTCCACAGCTCATCACTTGATGCAAGCTGCAAGCCACCTTCTCCTGAGACCACCCCTGGAAGTTGGCAACAAAAAGTTATCAGAAGAATAAGTTACAGTACCATACTGCATTGGCACACCATCACCTAGGGGTGCCAGGGCCCAGGATGTGACAGAATGAGGGTGACCAAAATCACAAAAATAGCTAAAATTGTTTGGAATAATCCCACCATATCACTGAGATTGTTTAGAATAACCACATCATGTCACATACCATTGGATGCATATTTTTCAGCAGAACTAAATGCAAAAACCAACTTTGAAATATCTTCTTCCTATTAAAAGTTATGGCGGAAAAACTAAAAGAAATCATGGAAAGTGAAACTGAGTCATATATTACCTTCACTTGTGAGTGGGCAAATATGCCTTAGTTTGTTAGAAAGGGCAGACTAAGAGCAATCCAACAACACCAGAATAGACGTGATCCAATGAGCACAGACCCCACAAATCAATCAGGAAGCTCCTGATAATTGCAAAGTGGAAAGTGGAACTGAGCTACACAGCTGTGTTTACTTGTGAGTAAGCAAAGGTCCCTTGGCTTGTGTTCCGTCAAGTCCAGAGGAATGCAAGGCCGCCACTGAAAGTGGAGCACAACAAGTGGTTCAGAAAGCAACCTCAAACCCTCGTCCCAAAAAGTAAAGGAGAGGTTTAATTGGTAATGTGATTCTTAAATATGAAAATATAAAGATAGAATTAATATTAATAATAAATAAATAATTTTGACATATGGAGGTCTCAAAAAATTTGTGGGCTCCAGGTGCCAAATGACCTGGGTAAGCGACTGATGTATTGTGATGTTACAAATTCAGTAACAGCTGGCCAGGGGCACTGCTGTGCATACATAGTGTCCCAGGTAAAATTCTGGCATCATCAGTTTAAAAAGATACTCCCTAGCAGGATTGGATTATGGCCTCAGCCTTGAAGAGATGCTACCAACCAGAATTAAAAAATACAACTTTTAGGGCACAATCCAGAGTTAGGGCAGTGAGGAGAGCCCTAGCTGGGCTGCCCCAACTATTCTGAATCCAGAGCAGAAGCTTATGCTGCATCCAGAGAGTCGGGAAACCTGGGCTGCCCTAACTGCTCCAGAGCATGCTCAGTATGCACCAAGTCAGTGACACCTGGGGAGGGCTGACCCCCTCAGATCACACTGAACAATGAACAGCTGTAGTGCCTGCATTATAAGGAAACCCAGAACTTTCTAACAATCAGTAACAGCTGCAGCATGAGAATGCAGTACAGCAGTACCTCTAGTGGAGGATGGATGCTTGGAGTGGCCTTGTGTATCCCCAGGTTAATGGGCTGCCGTAGTTGTTCCATATCCTAGGGGTTGAGAGGCAGGGGTTGCAGCTAGGCTGGCCAGGAACTCAGATTTTTGGTCAACACTGCCATTCTTACTCTGCCTTATCATGGACCACTATGTGTCTACTTATTCTTATATCTGCACCTGAGGTGGTATAACTCTGAGGAGCTGGAAGAGGGCATTTCTGATCTGGAAATTTCTGCCCTGGATACAGAGTAACTGCTCTGCATTAGGCTATGCTGAACATGCCCTCAACATGCCTCCCCTGAGCGGCCTAGGCTGGCCCAGTTAGGGCAGGCCAGCTTCATCTATCTTGGGGCAGCTTATGTTGCCTTAGGCTGCCCCAAGCCTTCTCTAGCATAACTGGGCTGCCCCATCTTGGACTTGGTAGTGATAGACAGGGCAGCCCAAGTGCACGTCTGGACTGCAGCCTTACTAATTTTGTAAGGTGGCAGATGCTAAAATGGGAATCTATTGCTAAACCAATAAACCACCAAATGTAAAACGAAGCAGTTCATCTTCATAAGAAATTTAGCTCAAAAGAATCTCCTGTTCAGAAGTGTATTGTTGTATAGCGGCTGCAAAAAGTTCTTTCATAAGGAATGAAGATAAACCTCTAATGAAGAGCTTTTGGTAAACATGAATATAGCATCTACCATAAGTAAGCCTCACTGTGTTCAATGGGTCTTACACCTAGGAAAGTGTCTTTGAAAAATTGGTTTCTTTTTCTTCCTTCATTAGCTCCTGTTTCCTGAAAAACAGACTCCAATTGAAGCTTAACAGTTAATTATTTTTTTAATCACCACTAAACATGTACACCCATCCTGTATTTCCTGATATCCATGGGTGTCTATATTGGAACTCTATGCCTTTCCAATATAGACACAAATGGTTACCAGGAACTGCAAGAGGATGCAAACAACTTGCAGTGTCAAGGTGATGAATGAGATCCTTAAACAAGAAGAGGCAGAGTATAAATTACTGACTTATCCTGGTTCACACTATATCCATTCCCCAGAGGAACCCTGAGAATATTAGATTGGTGAGGAAACTGCTGATCTCTAACAGAGAATCTCAGCTCCCTCACCAAATTATAATGATTCTTTGGGATGGAAAAATGGTAGATAACCTGATATAACACAAATATAAGTGGAGCTATTTAGCCAGGATGATTTTGTAAATGGAAAAGGCATCAGAGACCATTTCTCTGTGAACACTTGAGAAAAAGAGATTTCTGAAACAACTGAATATGAATCTCCCATTTTTCTGTTATTTTCATTGTTGATTTGCATTTACTTATTTTTCTATTGCTTATTTATATTAATAATCCTATGGAACTAATCTGATCCCTTGGCATTCTGATGCAATCTGCTTTTTGTAAACATGAATGGAGCATTACAATATGAGCACAATCCTAACCATGTCTACTCAGAAGCAAGCCTCACTGTATTCAATGGGTCTTACTCCCAGGAAAGTTGCTTTAGGATTGCAGCCATAGGCAATAGGCTGCAATCCTAAAGATACTTTCCTAGGAGTAAGACCCACTGAACACTTCTGAGTAGTCATGGTTAGCATATGCTGTATATCTATATAGAAGCTTTGACCTGTTTGAGAGGTGTCCCCACATTTCGTGTTAATGGAGTGGCTGACGGTTCTATTCCCATAGTTCTCTTGTGACTGAGGAGAGGCAACTGTCAACATTTCATTTGCATTTCAGCTATCATTCCTAACTGTCTCTGCTAAGAACAGACTAGGGGGGCTATTGAGAGAGTAGGCAAAAGGGCAGTTGAGGAGAGCCATTGAAAAGAGAAAAGGTCAAAAGGACAGTATCTTCATTTACTGGTAACGTGACTGTATTGTTAGATTTGGTATTGGAAAAAATATTACACTTTGTTCAACAATATATATTTGAGAGAGAATGTTAACATATAAGTGAGATCATTATATATTGTGATGATTAGCAGTAGATATTACTGGACAACTTTTTAAAGAATTGCCTCACAGGAATTGCCTAATACCTGATCATAGGATCAGACCTACCCCAGTATTCTGACACCAGAGTACTACCCCAGTATTCTGACACCAACTGTGGCCAACCAGATTCAGTCATATGTCTACCCATCGCTACATATAATTTTGTAACATTTACTGTATAGCTACAATATAGTACTAGTCCATACATACTCAGCATTGATTTTTGAGTATTCCAACATGTTGCACCCACAGCCTAAGCCAAAAAAATTAAAAAGCTAGAAACTTGATAGTGAATTTCACTCTGCTTCAAGTGTGGCAGCAATTTTTAATTTACATTTTTATTTGTCTCATTGCACAAAGACATAGAAGATTAGAGTCATATCTTTCGATCTAAGCTCTGCCTTCAGACCAAGGAAAAGTATTTTTTTCTGCTGAAATTCTTCATGCTGAAATGCTTTTTTCTAATCAGGCTTGCAGTTTATGTCATCACCAGCAGTGTTTTATCTAGAGGTGGTATAAAGCACAAGGTCTTGCAGGGAACCTCAGCATGCAAGCAGTTCCTCTCCAGGGGAGCAAATTGAGTCATTTACCTTCATTCTGCTCCAACTGCCCAGAATAGCTCTGATCACCATCAGCAAAAAGCAAAAACAGTTTTATATTTAGCGTATGCATTGCATTTTCTGGAGCATTAAGAACAGTTTGTCATTATAGATAGTTCTTTGCTTGTCAGTCTCCTCCTCCGCACTCTTTAAATGCACAATGCATCAAGTCTGCGCATGCAAATGGAATGTTTCTTGGTGGAGTAATAATTGGACCGGCCCCAAGCTGTACACAAACAATATATTTCGTACAACACATTCATTTATTTTTCCATTGTGCTATTTTTATCTCCATCATTGGGCAACAGATCTTAGCCTAGTATCCTTTTTATGACCTGCATTTCCACTCTTCCTGGCACAATTAAAAATCAACAGAAAGTTTGGGACCTTTGTTGATAAATCTTAATAATAGGGAGGATGCAGAAACTGGTGCTAGTGGGTGTCTTCAGGAATTATCAATTACTGTATGTTTGTTTTGCACATAGGCTTACCCTACAATCTAGAGTAACTACGGGAGCACGTAAGAGACACTTAGGTTGATGTAGTTACTGCACCACCTAGTGAAAACCTATGGGAAATTCATATTGCAATCCAGAATAAATTTTTCTTACACCAGAGCAAGGACTCCCCATAGTTACTCTGGATTGCGCCCTTAAAAGTTTAGGGAACAGAGCAGCTGGGATTCTGAGCACCATCTGCCACAAGAAATAGAAGGTACAATTCTATATACACACTTTCCTGTGTACAGACCTATAAAGGACAAATTGATTTACTTCTGAGTAGATAAGCATAGGATTGTGTTTTCAGTTGTGTTTCCAAGCAATGGCTGTGGAGGCAGTTGTTCAGTGCTATATACTTATATCCATTCTAGAACTTTCACTCTTGATTTGCTAAGCAGGGCAAATTCTCCCATCTTTCTCAGAAATATTTATGTTCCATCAAATTTTTGCACTATAGGGCTTATGTCCACTGCAGCCTAATTAGCCTCCCTTTCTCACAATACCAGCCCTAGCTCTGTAGAAAAGTCACTTTCTGACTGACTCACTGACTGACTCATCAACGCCCTGCCAAAACCGCTGGGCCGAGAAGTGTGAAATTTGGGGTAGGTGTTCCTTCCATGACTGAGGGGTGCACTAAGAAGTTTTTGAAAATTCCAACCAGAAGGCGGTGAAAAGGGGCACAACGCGTTTTCCTCCTATACTCTGCATTGAAGAATGGGTGACTGAGGGATTCTCTGCCACAACCCCCGGACCTAGAACCATGAAATCTGGGGAGGGTGTTCCTTCTGTCACATGAACACCCAGCAAGAACTGATGTGGAGAAATTTAACCCTTAAGAGGCTGAAAAGGGGTGCAATGTGTTTTTGTCCTATACTTAACATGGAGGACTGACCAACCAGCAGCCAATTTGGTTCTCGGTACCTGGTGCACGGGGGGAGGGGGGATGTTGTTTGGAGGGAGGGGTTGCACTGGGGAGGATGATGCGCATGGGGGAGAGATTGCGCATGGGGAGAGGTTGAGCACGGGGGTGTTCGTGCTCATAGGGGTGTTCATGTGCATGGGGAGATGATGCGCATGGGGAGATGATGCGCATAGGAGACTTGTGGGCATGGGGGGTTGTTGCACATGGGGCTTGTTGTGCATGATTGGATTATATCCAGGGGGTTGATGCACATGTAAGGGCTGTTGCGCATGGGGTCTTGATGCTCATGGAGAAATGACGCGCATAGGGGACATATGCACATGGGGTGATGTTGCACATCAGAGGGATGTTGCGCATGGGGGATGTTGGACATGGGGGATAGTTGTGCTTGGGGAGTTGATGTTCATGGGGGTTGAGGCGCCTGGGGGGATGTTGTGCATGGGGGGGTTGATGCGCCATGGGGGGATGGCGTATAAGTGAATTTTACTCCCGTACCATGGGTACACTTTTCGCTAGTATTTATATATATTAAGCTTGCACACCACGGAGTGCTTCTTTCCCTGTAATTTAAAGCACAGGTTTAATTAAACTTGTCTGGCACACTACCTTTTAATCTTCACAAGTTAAGTCATCTAGCAACTCAGTCACACGGGGACAGACTTGATCCTACAGACCTTCAGCACCTCTGGGCTAATTGCTGCAAGATTCTGCCCATTTTCACAGAAATCTTTTTTGTGCTTTTTGTTGAGCACACCTTACACCTTTAAGGGTTTTAACATCCCTGTCACTTTGAAATACATACTAAAAATGAGATGATTTAAAGTCTCCAATTCTCTCATGCTCATGGAAAGTGTTCTTTCCATAGCAAGTCTCTTAACCCATAGCAAGTCTCTAACCTGCCTACAGCCAACATGGTCCCGTAAGAGCCTCTGACCCAGTTCACCAAACATAACTGGAGCTTTGATGGTGGGGTGCGGGAAATGGAGGGTCCACTTACAGTAACTGTGTGCTTTATTTCTGCTTTATTTCTGTGCTGTGTGCTTGCAGAAGTCTTGAAAATTTGAGCTCATTTATTCAATAATCTAAGTTCCAGCTCTAATCTTTTTAATTAGATTTTATATTTAAAATATTTTTTCCAGCCCTTGACACTGTGCCAGGTCAAAACGTTTGGAGAACGCTGCTTTAGACCAGTGCTTCTCAACATGTGCTCATAGGAGTATCTTTCTTTCCTAAATCCTCTCCTGTTCTAGTGCTTTGCAAGTATTTGAATTTGAGCTCAGTAATGCGCACTCTGTTCTCTGGGTTTTTACTGTACTTCATGTATGCAGCACTGAGACACCTTCTAGGACCATAAAGTGCTCTGGAAGGGAAAAAGTGTGATAATTGATATTCAGACAGTATAGCTGACGCAGAGGCAAACCTACAAGCCCCAGGACAGTAATATCACGACATAGGCTGCAATACATACATACTTTTCTAAGGCTACAATCCTAAAAACACTTTCCGATTGAACACATTGGCGCTTACTTTTGAGTAGACATGGTTAGGATTGTGCTGTTAGTAAGTCCCATAGAATACAATGGGACTTACTTCTGTGTAGACATGTTTAGGACTACACCCATAATGTGACATCTCGATTGAGGCACGTGTTGGTGGCTTCCTGCCCCCTTTCCTTTTCCTGTGGAGATTCCGCTTTGAAGGGGGACCACTTGGTACTCAAACGTTCCTTGGAAGAGGAATTCTGGTGGTTTTGTGTCCCCAAATTCTTCTTCCAAGGAGAACCCAGAAATGATTGCCTTGCTCTGCTTACAAGGGGAGGGGACTTTGGCTGCAACAGTTTTGCCTCCCTGTTCCTCCTATAGAGATTCCCCCATGAAGGTGTATCACTTGAAGATGGTGCGACCGACCAGAAGAAATATGAAGCTGCTGCAGGGAGTGTCCCCTTCTCTGGGACAACCATAAGGCAGTTTTGAGTATCACCCAGTTGAATTCCTTTCAGTCTCCACCCTTGCTACACCTCTGAACCATAGCATGTTAAATGTTAAAATAACATTTAACCTGTTAATGTCAGTCCCTGCAACCAGCAGCAATATTAATATGTTTTACATGAAGCATCCCACCAGGTTCTTTTCCTCTAAGAGATGAGAAAGCAGGCGCAAAATTTAAGCCCATATATCAAAACTCACTTCCAGGCAGGACAGAGGTAGAGGACAGAGAGCCTCTACCTTTAACCACTGTATAAAAAGGGGAATTCAGACAGGTGCTGCTTTTAAAATCCTTCTGTGATAAGCTAAACCTGCCTCAATACCCCCTGCTATGTAATGGTTAAAGGTACAGGCCTTCTGTCCTCCATTCTATATGGTCACACTGCTTCCAGTTTCAAAAGACACATGTAACTCAAGTCCGTATGACTCACAAAAACTCATGTAGTTGCTATGTTTTTACTCATGTTTTTGTGACTTGAATCAGAGTCATTCAAGTCAGACTCATTTAAGTCTTAGCTAGTAAAATAGGAATTAATTTTCACTTGAAGTCCAGCCTACAAACTTCATAGGGTTTAACAGTGGATTGTGGACTGTATTTTTGAGTGTCATCCCAGCTCCATCTGCTGGCTATTACTTGTATCCACATCCATTTGAACAAGCTTTTGCTGTGTTCTTTCCAGCCAAGCTCAGGAATTTCCCATAAGTCTTGCTGCACTTTTACTTGGTTTTCATTATTCTGTTTAATTCATTTTCTTTGGACTTTTTATAGTTACATTTTGACTTTGGATGCACTCTTAAAGACACTTTCTTGGGAGTAAGATCCATTGAACACAATGGTCTTTATTTTGAGGAGACATGATTAGGATTATGATCACAGTCTACAAACCCTACAATCCAGAGTAACTGTGGGAAGACTTACTCTGGATTGTTCTATGCATTTCCCATAGGTTTCCCATAGATGGCACCATAACTACATCGGTGTAAAAGGTCCTGTAGTTACTCTGGATTGTAGCCCTAGTCTTTGTTCACATGTAACAAAGTGGGTTGCTGCATCTTTATGCCCTAAAGATGATACTGTGAATTTGACTTTTAATAATTACTTCTGGGGTTCAGTTCTCTCCTTGCAGGGAAAGTTTCCCAGATGTCCCTGCCTGTTCTTGGCAACCTGGGATGTCTGCAGATGAAACCACCAAGTTATTCCTTGTTCAACTGATGACCCAGTAATTGGAGGCACTACTCCCTTGCACATAAAAATAACTGAAGCCTTGTTGCAAACACTTTGTCTTCTAAACAGACATGTATAGAATTGCCTTGCATAACTGGACAGAGAGAGACAGAATGTTGATAGATGATGATTTAAGAAAAAAATGATTCACTCCAAGAATATGAAAAGTGACTTTCCATCATGTTAACATAAGGATCTAGCAATGGGGAGGCAAACTAAATGTTGAGAGGTCCTTGCCCTATCGCCATTCCTTGAGTGCCAAATGATTATTTGATCTTACATTGAAAAGTTACATATTCCTTATAAAAGCAAGAAAATTGTATCACCTTAAAGATAAATTGTTTTTGTTGCAACAGATAGTTACTCTCCTGGGCACTTGCATATTAAATTCAATGAGACCTGTTTCACATTCATCACCCTGCAGTACATTCATATGCATATTTACTCAAAAGTTCTTATGTACAAAGGATTTATTTGCATGTAAATATCTCTCTCTCTCTCTCTCTCCCTCCAATGTACAATGCAGACCCAATGAAGACCAAGTGAATACAAGGCCTGTTATTCTTATGATGCTTGCTGGAGTAGCAAACAGATTTCCTTATAAAAATGCAAAACATCACACACACAAAGTATCCTGACATGGCACACACAGCACTTTGGTGGATTACATTAAACAAAAAGTGTTTTCAAACATATGCACAGAACTGCAGCCATAGAGCACAATCCTAACCATGTCTACTCAAAAGTAAGCCCTACTGTACCCAATGGGTCTTACTCCCAGGAAAGTGTGTTTAGGATTGCAGCCTATATCTTTATTCCCCACTCTATTTTCCCCTTGACTCAACCTACCCAGGCCTTCATGCTTCGCATGCAGCGTCAAGCACAATACCATAGTCTAATGGATGCCGAGTCTGGATTTCCTAGATTTAGCTGCAATCCTAAACACACTTTCCTGGGAGTAAGACCCATTGAGCACAATAGGGCTTACTTTTGAGTAGACATGGTTAGGATTGTGCTCTTAGCCTGCAATCCTCAACACACTTTCCTGGGAGTAAGACCCACTTAGCACAACAGGGCTTATTTTTAAGTAGACATGGGCTGTGATCAACACACTTTCCTGGGAGTAAAACCCATTGAGTACAATAGGGCTTACTTCTAAGCTGACAGGGTTAGAATTGTGCTACTACCCTACAATCCAGAGTAACTACGGGAGCACGTAAGAGACATTACATGTACCCGTAGTTACTGCACCACCTAGTGAAAACCTATGGGAAATTCATATTACAATCCAGAGCAAATTGTTCTTACACCGGAGCAAGGACTCCCCTTAGTTACTCTGGATTGCCCCCTTAGGCTGCAATCCTAAACACACTTTCCTAGAAGAAAGACCCACTGAGCACTATAGGGCATACTAATAGACATGGTTAGGATCAGTGATGGGCTTCAAAAAATTTAAGAACCGGTTCTCTGTCCATCTGGCAGCCACTTTTAAATGGCTATTTTTAAACTTTATATGTCCTATCTCTTGTTAAGAACCGGTTCTATAGAGTAGGTGCGAACCTGCTAGAGCCCATCACTGGTTAGGATTGTGCTCTTCAAGGACTTTAGAGAAACTTATAGCACAATCCTAACTATGTCTACTCAGAAGTAAGTCTCATTGGACTTCAGTGGGTCTTTCTTCAATGTTCAATGGGTCTTACTCCCAGGAAAGTGTCTTTAGGATTGCAGCTCAAGTTTGGTTTGGTTTTCCATATTACTGTTTCTAGGAGTAGGCTGACCATATGTCCTCTTTTTCGAGGACGTGTCCACTTTTTTAGACTTGTGTGCTGGGGTAAAAAGTCTTCCATGTCCTTCTTTTCCTGAGCTTTGGTGGATCTTATCCTCCAGCTCCCCAAACATGACACTCCTCCTCCAAGCCTCCATCCAGCAAATATTTGCTGGAGAAGGCTGGCTGGCTGGGAGACACAGGATGAGCCCTGCCTCACCTGCAGCACTCCTCCCCCTTGCCAAGAGGGAGTGCCTGGCTGGATCAGTGGGGCGAACAGGCACCTCTTGCAACTTTACAGGAACTTTACGCACAGAAGCTGCTGGGCGATCAGAGGATGCCCTGCAGGTGTCCCCAGGTGCCCACCTGCCCCTGCTGCTGACCGGCCACCATGACCACTGGAGCCCCTTCTGGGCTGGATCTGAGCTTCTTAAACCAGGAGGAAGCCAGGCAGATCTTCCAGGTGTTGGAGAGGGACACCCGGCTCAAAAGGGCGGAGAAGGAAAGAATCAGGTACTTGGAAATCCTTCCTCTCCCTCTGGCTTCCCTCTTTACCTCCACTGCTCAGCTAGCAGGTGACATTTCCAGGATTTTAGCCTCCTGTCCTGGAAAAAATTTCCAATATCCTCCTTATTTCTTGTGAGTGAGAAGCATGGAGCCTTCTTTGAATTCATCAATTAAGGCTACAATCCTAAAAACACTATCCTGGAAATCAGACCCACTGAACACAATGGAGTTTACTTTTAAGTAGACTTGGTTGGGCTTCTGGCTGCAATCCTACGAACATTTTCCTGGGAGTAAGTCCCATGGAATTCAATGGAACATACTTCTGAGTAGACTCAAATAGAATTGCACTGTTTATGTAATAAATTTTTGACTGCAATCCTAAAAAACTCTTTCCTGGGAGTAATCCCCCTTGAATTCAATGGAACATACTTCTGAATAGACACAAATAGAATTGCACTGTTTATTTAAGAAATTTTGACTGCAATCCTAAAGACACTTTCCTGGGAGTAAGACCCATTGAACACAATGGAGCTTATTTTTGAGTAGACTTGGTTAGGATTTTATAGGTACATGGTGCATTTAGATTAGAATGAATATATCTTATGAATCCAGTGTATGAATGGGTAGGTACCTATGGGCCACCCAATACTGTGTGTATATTAGTTTTAAATTTTATAATAATAGAGTGTTTAAATTAAATTAAGCATATATATACCACACACACACATATTCCATATTCACGCTAATCTAAATGCACCATTGAATCTAATATGCACACTATACTTATAATCAAAATACCATATTTACAAAATACCGTATTTACGTACTTACCGAATTTAAATCTAATTAATCATCGTATCTAATGCGCACCCTGATTTTGGAGACTGAATTTGGCTGAAAAAGATGAGCGTTAGATTTGAATGAATGTAGTGTGTTTGTGTGTGTGTGTGTGTGTGTGTTAGCTTTTCTTTTGTCATGTCTTACATTTTTCTAAGGTGTCCTGCCTTTTGGGGCAGGGGCCTTAGCTTCTTTTGCTGTTTCCTGGCATCTGGCCAGGGTTACCCAATCTCATAACCAAAAGAAAAAGGGCAAGGAGCCTCCAAAATGAAGGACATCCAAGAAAAATGTAGAACATGACAATAAAAAAGCTAAAAACACTAATATGTGTTGCTTGTATGTGGTTAATTTAAACTCTCTCTTATTTATTATTAAATTTTAAACTATTAAATGTTATTTATTTCATATTATTTATAATTCACAAGGAGGCTCCATGTTGCCTGCTCACAAGGAAAAGGAAGACAATGAAGCTTTTTTCCAGGACTCAAGTCTACAAAAGAGAACATGTCCTGGAAAAAGAGGACATATAGTTACTTGCATCTGGACAAACATGCTCCTTGGGAATCCTCCCTCTCTTTGTTGCTTCCCTCTTTAGCTCCAATGCCCAGCAAGCACTGCTGCAGGCATATCAGCTTGGATCCATTGGGATCATTGGGATCCATTGGATCATTGGGATTTGCCCAAGAGCTGCTGCTAGGACAATACTTTCCAGGGCGATGTGTGGAGTTGCTGCATGTTGCAATATAGGCTAGCCAAACATAACTACTGTATGTTAATTTTGCCTCCACCACCAAGGAGCTGATCTGCCTCCTATTCCTGTGCCTGGGGCAAAGGTGCGCTCTTCTCCCTGCTGCTCTGCACTGTGATCCAGAGTTCATTCACTTGGGGTTGCAGTGGAAGGTCACTCCTGAGCAGGGCTTGCTTTCTTCTCCAGAAGTGCTGGATCCGGCTCAAACTTGCCTGGTTAGCAAGCAAAGTCGTTGACATTGAAACACTGTGCCTCAGTTTGAGGTAGATGCAGCTGAGTTCTTCAGGGAACACTCTGCATATACACAGAAGCACATGTTGTTGTTTTTTTAAATCAATTTCTGCGCAGGTTTGCACATATGCACCAAGCACCAAACCTGTGAACCCCTGTGGACCAGGCAGAAATGGGTTAAATATGCTGTAAACCAGGACTTAATCCATTTCTTCCCAGCCCACATGTGTACCCATTTGGTTCCATTGCCTATGCAACCTTGAGAAAAATGGTTTAAACTGAAGGTCCAGGTTACAGTCTTTGGAAGATCAGGCTTTAAAATGTTATTTTTTAGATGTTGCCACATTTATTTAACCAAGTTTGGCAACTTGAGTGAAAACGTCACTAGCTAGCATGTATCTTGGATCTTTCTGTACATTGGATCTGTCTTTACCAATGTGCTGTGCTGATTCCCAGAAATGTCACCAGTGAGCGAGCTGCTGTGTGCATTTTTTGCTGGCACGCACAGGATTTGGTTTTGACAAAGCCAACCAGAAATTATGCCAACTATCCACCTTGCATGTCAAATCTTGCACGTGCAGGTGAGTGCATAGAGCTACCTTACCTGGGGCACCAGCAATGGAATTTGGTAAGGGCCAGGCTTCCTCTGCCACTGATGCACTAAATCTGGGCATGAGATTCAAACCTGTGCTCGGAGTCTGGGTTTCCTATGCACGCTTGAAAGTAACAGCTTTGGCATTAATTGGGTTTCTTTCAGAATAAATAGGCATAAGATCAAAGTGTCAGATTGCTTACCATGAAAGGCTGAAACGTGCATTTAGACATCTTTATGTATCTTTTGCCATATGAGAAAGACTGCAGAAATATAATTTCATCAGCAGTTTGGCAGATCTAAACTTCACTTATTTCCAAAGTGAATTTCTTAATACGCCTATTTTCCCTTCCTTCAACATGTTGGGTGGGGGTGCTTCTCCTTAGGATTTGTTTATAATATGAGGTTACTTTATAATACGAGTACCATAGGATTTGTTTATAATATGGGGTTAGTTATACTAACTCCTTTGCTAACTCCTAACTCCTATTACTACTCCTGTTACTAACTCCTATTACTAAATATACTAAATGCTTTACTGTAGGTTAGCAAAGAGGGAATGGACTGGTGTTATAGGAGAGGCTAGCAATTTCCTGTAAGTCTGCTTGTTTCTGAACTCCCTCTTGTCTTCCTGGAGGACTTTGCCCCATTGCTTGGGTTACACACACGGTGCCTGAACTGCGCAGTTGGGCCATGAGCATGGATTGCTGTACATGGTGCATGTTTACCTTCAGGACCTGAATTCCCAACACACTGACTTACGAAATTGACTAGAAACTGCGTACAGATTTATTAGACAGGCATGGGGCTCCCAGTGTAATTCCAGCAATGTAACAATATCTGGCTTTCCCCACTCCTTTCACTGGGCACACCAAGTAGTTAATTTATTATTTATCCTTTGTATTTACATGCTCCCTATACACCTAGAGGTGTTTATTTGACACGAGATTTTTTAAATCAAAGCTTTTAAACTACTGTTGTGGCTACAGGTGTTTGTTCCTTGTATCCAGTATCTATTGATTCAGTGCCCCACCATCTCCTGGTGCCCACTGCCCTCCTTTTTTGATAAGCTAGCAGGCTTGTTTCTAACTTTTACAGAGATTAGAACAGGAATGCAACCATCGAGCAGGCAGCCTGCACTCTACAGTAGCATTTCTTGAGCACTGCAGCCAAGGGACACGTTCTATGAATGACAGTCTTCCCCCGGGACCCCTCAGAAGTGACATCAGCCAGGACGTGACATCACTGTCATGCCAGAGCTCTGCCTTGTCTACCCAGAAGTAAATCCCATTCTGTTCAATGATACTTAATCCCAGGAAAATATGGATGGCAGCTCAACTGCCCCAGTCCAAGATGATGGCGCCCAGTGACAGATTCCAAGATTTTGGTGCGCAGTTTTTCTTGACCCCTCTTAAATTAAGTTGCAACACCCCCAAAGGTCCTGACGACCTGACCCCCAACTTTGAGAACCATTACCCCAAGGGAACACAGTTGGAATGTTATCAGGAAATTCCCTGCTTTCTGTTAACATTTATCCTCCAATATTGCAGGCTGCATGCCTGCTCGTTGCATTCTTGTTCTAGTACCTGTAACAGTCAGGTACTACTGTACCAGTATACAGGTAGTATACAGGTACTGTAATAGTACCTGTATAGTACCAATAAACAGTCATACTTGCCATTGACAAAAATGAAAGGTAAAGGGTACAGGGTGGGAGTGCGGAGTACTTTTGTATGTGGTACGGATACACCTTTTGAATTCATGGTTTGTTTCCTGGGGTTGGGCTGGAATTGATCCTTTGCATATATGGGGGGCTTTTAGCAGACCCCACACTAGTGGAAAATTGCTAAGGAGGAGAAGATACTGTATATGGCTCCAGTATTTTTAAAAAATGACATTGTGTCAAACTATAAAATGTTGATCACAGCAGTTAAAAAGCAGCATAAAAACAAAATTTACAGTTAAAATGCACACTTTAAAGCCCTGGGGAAATGAAATGGTCTTTGGTTAGCAAGTGTTATTTGCTCTAGCCAAGCTTCTCTGGGGAGAACATCTATAGCCGGGGTGCTACAATTAAGAAAGCGCTCTCCCTAGTTGGCCACTTTCAGAATCGCTGACACTGACTTTTCTAGCTTTTACTATTCACTGATTCACAGCTTCCCTTCTGAGTAACTATCATTGCAGTCCTAACCAACGGTTAGGCCAGCGCAAGCCCAGGCACAAGTCCTGTGCTGGCTTAGAGGTGCCACAAAAATGCTGCATTTCTGCACCACTGCTGGAGAAGTTTGGCCAGTGCGCAGACATGCACAGACCTCCCCACACCGCCACAGAAAGAGATAGACAGGTGATTTGTGCTGGCCTTAATTGGTTAAGATTGCATCCTACGTAATTCATAGACCAGCTCCCTGACCCTGATAGGTTTCTCACAAGGTTTGGGCATTGCTGAAATTGCCTAATTTTGCTGAGTTACGTAATTAATATGTTGTTCTGATGCCACCATCAGAAAAGGAAAAAGAATCCACACATCAGCCTAACCTCATACATGCAGACACTCTCCACTGTTCCAAGATAAAAACTTGATAGGAACACTTAGTGGATAGGCAGGATTTTTTAGTTACTATTGTGAGTCTTATTATCCTTCTTATTTCCATTTGAAATGAGTCATCTGATTCTTGGAATAATCTACATTCAGGCTGCAATTTTGAAAGGAAACAAAGGTGGACCTGTCCTCTGTAGTCTACATACATTTGTGCCTCTGTTTTCTGCACTTGGCTACTGTCTGCTCATACTGGAGACCATAGAGACACTTGGGCCATATATATTCTTTACTGTGTATGCCTGTATATTCCTACTCAAAATCTTTTTTGCTCCCTGGAAAATGTATATAGGAATGCATCTTTGTTGTATTAAATGCCTTCATTTTCAAGTTATTCACTTGGCTGATTTCTGGAACTTCTGATTTTCCGCATAAATACTGAACAGAACATTGCCATCTGAACAGTCATTAACTAGCCCCCAAATCCAGAGTATCTATGGGAGCATGTAAGAGACTTTACGTCCACTCATCGTTACTGCACCACCTAGTGAAAACCTATGGAAAATTCATATTGGAATCCAGAGTAAGTTGTTCTTACACCGGAGCAAGGACACCCCGTAGTTACTCTGGATTTTGCCCTTAGTAATATTTACTACCACTCTAAGAGATTGGCTGAAGAGATATACTTTCTTGTAACCTTCAGGTTTTCTCCTTGGCCTTGAGGAAATGAAAACCTAAATTATATTTTCCATTCATGATGGTAGCTCCAGGCAAATTCCAAATGAGATTTGACGTCTTCCCCATTACTGGTCTAACTAGAACTGTTTTCACTAACAGAGAGTCTAGTAATTTAGCAATTCAGAGTCACATCTGTGAATTAATTTGATGTCACAGTAACCATTGCTTCAGCATGGATTCTAACGGGAAAGTATGTGCAACACACCTACACTGCATTCATTGGGAAGAACAGCTCTCTGAATTGCTCTGATTAAGAGTGGGTTGTAGTTTTGCTCTTAGGTCTTACCAATGGCAGCACCAGTTTTTGGAAGGCGCAGAAAAGATTAAATGCATTTTTTGGAGGAGTTAGGCAGGCTCTGCCCCACACGTTGGATTTCTAAAGGAGATATGTCTCTTTCATCCTATAATATTTTCTCTGAATGGGAAACTGAGGCAAAGTACAGAATATTTGTATACCTTTTTTCCTTATCATTCACAAAACGATTTCCATCTTAAATTAATAAATGGTTCCTTGTCCTCAATGGGCTCACAAAACTGAAGTGATACCAGCAACAGGTCCTGGAAACAACAACACCTGAAGCAACAGCTTCATTCTAGGCTAAAGAGAACAACTGTTCTCCCCTTTCTAAATATGCTACTTTAAAAGATGCCTCTTTGTCTAGTTAACAGGGGTGACCTATGAAATATAGATTGTAAATATTTATAGGTGTAGATAATTAATATCTGTAAAATATTGATGATCTATAAAAACTGAAACCGTTGATGCTTATGCCATATTGAGTAACAGTTAACAACAGTCTTAAAGTCTGGAGCTTTGAAGAGTGCCTTTCTGATTGCTACCAGAGCAATGTTGCATAGGTGTTAATCATCCTTAGTGCTCCTCTGGATGTCTTCATTTTTTTGAAAGACATGAGAACGTAGACAGCCAGGACTTTCCTCCAGGTGATCATAGGAATCGAGGAGGAGGAGGAACAACACAGCTCACAAAAATTAGGGGATATTACATTATATAGATAGATAGATAGATATAAAATTATATATATAATATAGGGGATAATATAATATAGGGGATAATATAATATATTTTGAAATATCCTCTAATTTTTGTGAGCAGTATATTTCTCAGAGAGCAATTCTCCACACTTCATAGCACTTTACAACACAAAAATAAAACTAACTAGAGTTAGGGAAGGAAATGTGCTTCCTTTAGCAAAGTGTTCTTCACATTGGGGTCATGATGCCAGGATTGCAAAGCCTCATTTGTGGTGTTATGCATTGTAGTTATGGCTGCACCTGGTGCTTTGACAGCACCAAAATTGCGAGAGAAAAAAATGCATCATGTGGCAAAGGTGAACTTTGTCTAACATTTTGGATTTTAGAAGGTAAAATAATACAGATTTTGTATTCTATTTGCTTTAGATTCATAGAGTTGGAAGGGACCTAGTAGGTCATCTAATCCAAACCCTCCCTGCAGTAGGAAATCCTCCCAGAGCATCCCCGACAGGTGCTCGTCGAGCCTCTGCTTGAAGATCCGCAGTGAAGGAAAGTCCACTGACTTTGGTGGAGTCAGTGTGTCATTAAGGTTTGCGGTATAGGATGTGGCGTAGGATGCCAGCAAGTCACCTTCATGGTAGACCTCCTCCCAAGCAGTGAGTGGAGTGATGTCCCAGGTGGCGGATATGGTGATATACCTTTGCTCTCTGCTGATTTTTTTTTTATTATAACCTGTGATTGAATAGAGATATTTCAAAACAGTTTATTTGCATTCTTCATGAAATAATGCATCATTTGATGTATAACATGATGGTATTGTTCAAAATTACCTAGATTTAAAAAATATTATGCCAGTAGTTGCATCATTTCACTTGTGTGTGTCACCCGGTGTAGCCAGCACCCTCTGTAGATGCCACCTGATGAAATTCACTTACAAGTAACCATATTTACAGAGCGATCCTAACTGGGGAGGGCTTGCTCCTGAGATCTGCCTCAGATCACACTGACCAAGGAACAGCTGTAGTACCTGCACCCTACCTGTCATATGGGAAGCCCTGGAGTCAGACCCTGGCAACCAGTCACAACTGAAACATAATGGAAAGCAAGGGCATGGCTGTCAGTCTGGGAGACCAGATGCCATAACTGCCAAAGGAAGAGAGCAACACACATACCCCCCAATGAAGGGCACCCAAGATAAATGGGGGACAGGACCAAAGAAAGTTGGAAACACCCACATCAATTTTTGTCATGTGGTTCATGGACACACGACAGTCCCTGTAGTATAGGCTGGTTGCAAGGGGTTTGGCTGCTGGAGTGGACTGTTGGAGTTGGGCTGTATCCTGAGTTTGACATGCAGGAGTTGCACTTAGGCCAGCCTTGGACTCAGAATTTTTGCCATTACTTTCATTTTTACCTTTGCTTTACATGGACCCATATTGGTCTACTACTCTATCTTGTGCATGCTCCTGAGGTAGACAAGGTGCAGGAGCTGTGAGGGGGCTTATCCGCCTGAGAATGAGGTCTGGATATGGCCTATCTGCACCATTCTAGGCCATGCCCAACATACCTCCGGCATGCCCCTGCTGGATGCCTAGGCTAGCAATGCTAGGCCAGCGCAGATCCATCTGTCTTGCGTCATCCCAGATGGACTTGTGCCAGCCCAGGCCCTTTTGTGGTGCAACTTGGCTGGCTTTAGGCATTGTGCTGGTACAGTGGCATAGGCTGCTGCAAATGCACTTCAGGATTGCATCCTTTATTTTAAGTTATGCCTTGACAATGGGGTTGTGATAGTGAACTTGTTTGGCAGCACACTTCCACCGCCAGCATCACATGTGATTTGTTCAGAGGGTGGAGGAGATCCATAGGATTCCTCTCTTCCTTCCGATAGATGGGCAGTGCCACACAGTACAGTATTTGTTTTCATTCAGGCAGACATTTGAGACATGGTATTTTCTGCTGTCCATTTCTATGCTATTGCTGTTTTTTGGTAACATTCAGAGATTTATTGTTAATGTCTTTCTTCCTTGCCTCTTTTGAGTGTATTTTCTGCTGAAAAATATAATAAAAATTAGTAGAATAAACATAACCAAATAATGGAAGGGACTCTGAAATGCAAACATTCCACAATTGTGGACTTTCACTCTTTCCTTCTTCCTGATGTTTCATGTTTGTTATATTAAGAATTATTGGACAATTTTATGTCAGTGTGAGCAAAAGCAAGAGTAGACCAGCAGGCCTCTGTCAGTCTTGAAAGACTATATTATCGTGCTCAGCGCTGCATACGCTGCATGCGAAGCATGAAAGCCTGGGTTGGATTGTTATGGAGGATAGGCTGTTACCCAAGCAGCAAATCCCCCCTCTCCACGCCACTGAATTAGTCCAATGGAAAGGCAGAGCCAATACGATTGGATCCAGCTGGCGTTGCAGAGCCAGGACAGGCTAAGGACAGGAGCTCACCCTGTCTTGTGGGGCCAACCCATGTCTCGAACCCTGGCCTGCTGGTTAACAGGCACAGCGTCTTAGCCGCTTGCACCACCCATAGCCACAGGGTAGACCACACATAGGAGTAATGTAGGGGGAGTGAGCAAGACTGCTCTAGCAGTATTTGTTGTCCCCACAATAGTAGTTTTTCTTACATAGAAAATGAAGCAAGGTTGGATGGAGCAGAATAACTACATATTCCCACAATACCACCTTTTTATACACAGCGTCTATAAGTAAGCACCAGGGAGCAATTATCCATCAAGGTTTGGCCATGTCTGGGAGGGTTTCTAGGGCATTATCTGGATCCTTCAATTAATGCACAACTGGTTTTTGTTGGTCATCAGCCTTCCAGCAAGTTCAGTAATTGTTATTGTTTCAAAGACTTTTGTTTCTGGTGATTGACAGCTCCTTTTTGAGTGGTCCTTTTTTTGCATTTCAAGTGTTTTGCTTTTATCTCAGTGTGAATTATATAAAGACCCCAAGCAAACAACTTTGCAACAAAGGTAGTTTGATCACAAACTTAACAATGACTAGCAAAATGTACCCGTGTTGCAGGAGGAATATACCACCATATGCCACACCACCACTATTGCATACCACACCCCATTGCGCACTCCCCATGCACACCATGTTAATTGGCTGGGTGTTAATGAGTCAGTCAGTCATTGAGTCAGTCAGTGACTTTTCAGTTTTATGTATATAGATTAGTAAAATACCCCCCATGCACATCACCCCCATGCACACAATCCCCCATGCGCATCACACACAGACCCTTCACAATATCCCTCATGTGCACCATTCCCTCTCCCCTGTGCACCCTCCCTCTCAGTGCATCAGGCACAGACACCAAATTTGCTGGATGTTGACCAGAAAGTCTTCAATATTAAGCATACCTGTTCAGCTCCTTAAGGGTTAAATTTTTCAACATTGTTTCTTGGTAGGTGTTCATGTCACAGAAAAAACATCCTCCCCAAATTTCACACTTCTAGGTCCACACAGAGCATCCCTCAGTCAGGGATTCTTCAATGCAAAGTATAGGGAGGAAAACGTGTTGTGCCCCTTTTCACCCCCTTCCAATTGGAATTTCTGACAACCGGTTTTTAATGACTCCCTCCATAATGGAAGGAACACTCTCCCCAAATTTCACGCTTTTAGGCCCAGCGGTTTTAGCTGGGTGTTGGTCAGTCAGTCAGTCAGTGAGATTAGGCGAGAGATATACGGTAAATGAAAGAAAGCCCAGCCTAATCTAGCCCCAGTACTATGCTATCATCTTAACTGTTTTTAAACATTTAATTTATGTTTTTGTTTTAAAATCTTTCTGGAGTTCTCTGTTCTGGGCTTTCTCTCATCTTGAGTGCATTTTTTTTAGTATTATCAATAAAATAATACAAGAAGTCTGTGCAGTAAGACCTTGGACTGAGAGTGTTTTACACAATACGAGTGTTAGGAATGTGAGTCCCTGCAGGAGTAGCAGGGCTAAGCAGAGTAGTTGTGCAGAGGATGAGAGGGCAGCAGCACAAAGTAAACACACAGCTGTTTATAGTTCAAGATAACTATATTGTTCAAAAGGACAGGCAGAAGATAAGTCAAGTAACACAGTCCAAGGTCAAAGCAGTAGATCAGTCATATACATACATCCAGTTGCAGGGTTATTCCAATCTCAGTAATCCAGTTAAACAGTCCACAAGTCAGTCCACAGATACAGTCCAGTCTTTCAGAGTATCAAACAGTAATAATACTCCTCCTCAGTAACCCACACTTTGCAATAATCTCATACACACTTAAATATAGTGAAACACCAATCAGTTAGAGATATTGCAGTCATGTGACCAGTGACTCAGCACTTCCAATTCTGCTGAATCATGCTGTAAGAGCAGTTACAGATTGCATCAGCATCAGCCTTCTGCAGTATTGCATCAGCTTTGAATCAACTTGCCTGACCAAACATGTTTCATTATTAGATTCAAACCCTAACACTGAGCAAACATTCCTTAGCTACTCCTGAGAGACCAGCCTATGCAAGTCTAATCTGAAGTAAGCCTATCACAGTCAGTGGGGCTCACTCCTATGCAAGGGGGCAATATGAAGAAGCCTGAGAGTCCTAGCCTTGGATGTCGACTCTAAAGTAAGCTTTATTATAATCAATGCGGCTCACTCCTGTGTAAGGGGGCAGATTGCAGCCTGAGAGACCTGAGAGGCTAACCCCCAAATCCAGAATAACTATGGGAGCACGTAAGAGACTTGATGAACAATCAAGTAATATTTGATGAAAATCAATCTACACATGATGCAACATTTGTGTTGCATGTGCATGTGATGATATTCCTGATTATTTTTTTAAGATGATAAAAATCAGCACCCTATGCACTTTGTTTTATATTTGAAGTCCTAAATGTCTGAAAGTTTTACCACATAGGGCGCAATCCAGAGTAACTACAGCAAGTCCTTGCTCTGGTATAAGAACAATTTACTCTGGATTGCAATCTGAATTTCCCATAGGTTTTCACTAGGTGGTGCAGTAACTACGGGTGCACATAACATCTCTTATGTGCTCCCATAGTTACTCTGGATTGTAGGGATAGTGTAGTTTCCATTCATATGTGCAAAGACCTGTACCAGGGAATAACGCTTTCACAACTAAGACTCTTGTTTACTTTTGAAGGAAATGGAAAGTTATCCAGCCACTGCCACTTGCTTTAAGAAATATTATGGATGAGTAATTGTAGGGTAGAGGTACAGGATACCTGTGTAATGTATAGAAATTACTGTGTTTTATTTTGTTTTTTCCTTTATTAAAAAAATAAAAAGTGAATTAAAAAAAACAACCTATGAATACATTGTGGCTTGCTAGACTTTTTGTATTTAAATTATGGTACAAATATTTATTACTGCCGAGTCATTGGGGCTTGTTTAGGAAATTCAGCCCTTGCCTTGGGGAAGCTTACCTACTAAACTAAATGATAGGGAAAGGTGTATGATGAACTAATGAACTAGGCTAGGCTGAGCCATCACTCTTGGACCGGGTCCATTGGGGTGAATAAGATTCTGCATGTGAGAAACTGGGCATCTGTTGGTATAATAGCTGCGCAGTCAGCGGTTTAACATTAATACAAGGGTTGGTTAGGTGGCTGTTGAGGCTTTTCATTAAAACTGTTTGTACAAAAACAAGCCATTGGCATAATGTGTATTTATAAGGTCATGTGAGTTCTATGAAAAGATTCTGGTGGAAACTAAATGCTGAGGTTGCACATGAATGTATGTAGCATAGCATTGGAAAACTGACTTTCAAGTTGATGCCGATTAAGGGAAAATCTGCTTCCGAAGCATCTTATGCTTTAAGTGAAACCTCTAAAATAAAATATTTAGTTAAAAGAAAGAAGGTGACAGATTTTTGCTTGGAGTCTACCTTCAATGAGTGGAGTTTCACTTATGGAATGGAATTTTCTTACTGTTTCCTGCTCAAAAGGATTTCTGGATGCCCTCAAATAGTCTGTGATGGAGCATGAGGGCCTGCAAAGAATGGGGCAGTTGTCCCAAATTGTTAGATTGTAAAGTGTATTCTCTAACACTGAGCTGAAAATACTTAAGTGATATATGTTGATTTAGGTGGCTTCACAATGAGATTTGACAGTTCACAAATTCAAGATTTGAGAGTATGCCGAGATAGGAATTCTTCCCTATTCTGACAGTGAAGCTTTAGAGCTCTGTGCTCTCCAACAGGGCCAGTTTCTAAGCATGCCATGGGGATAAATCTGTCTTCCCGGACATGACAGCTGCCCTTTGGCAGCTATCGTTTCATAGGGTTCAGTTTGCAAAGAAATGTTGTCAAGCTTTGCTCCTGCCTGGAGGTGGATCTACAAAAGTTAATAGGGATGTGAAGTTTGAGTTTAATACAGATAAAATGGCAGCTTGGGGGATGATGGCTGTAAAAAGAGGAAAGTTATCCAGCCAGTGCCAGATTTAACAGTGCTATTGAGTCATACCTTGCAGGTAAATACACACAAACACCTACTAAAAAAAACACCAGCTCAAGACGACAGCACTAAAGAGAACTAGAGGGTAAAAATACAGTATGGCCTTGTGATCGTTCTTAGGAATGGAACTGGGCAATAACATATACCTGTATACAATGTGTATGCAATGTGAATACACGGTACAATGTGAAAGGTATACTATACCTGTATATAATGTGAATTTTTAATAGATTCTGGTTATTCTATTTTTCTGTTGTGGCACTTTCAGAATACATAGTTTGATCATTTAAAAATCTCTGTACAGTTCTGTACAGTACAGAACATGTAGGTTCATGTACGATGTTTTCATATCCATGGTTTCCAGATCTACAGTGGGTGGGCCTGGAACAGATCCTTGTGGATTTTGATGGATGCCTATATGTGTTATGTATTTTTATATTGTAATTTTTAATGTTTATTTTTAAGCTGATTAAGCTACCCATCAGGGTTAAGAAAAGCAGAGCATAAATATTCCAAATAAATTAATAAAATGCCAACAAAATTCACACCAGAACTTTATATTCAAAGAAAACAAAACAACCATTTGAATAAACAGAGAATTAAAGCAGAACAACCAACTAAAAGCATGTAAAATGAGATGTCATTGCTTGGTGTCTCAGTGCCAATAGGGCACCATAAAAAAAAAGTCAAGGGCACAATACCACAATTGAGAAGGTCCTATCTCTAATTCCTTTGAGAATAATAACCTATGAGGTTAGGCTGGAAAGGCCTAACCTTAGCCAGAGGGCTTAAAGTCATATACAAAATAATCCTATGCATGTCTTCTCAGGTAAGTTCCATTAACTGCAGTGGGACTTATTCCACAGTGGGACTTATTTTTTAAAAAAGTCTAAGCATTTTAAAGAGCCCTCCTTTGAAGAATCTTCCTTTAAGAGAGTACAGCACATTTATGACACTCCCAGGTAAGCATGGACACTGTCCCAGGACTGATACTGGCCTAACTGGGGATTAGGTTTGCAGCCTGACTTCTGATGTGAACAGGGTGCACTTTCCCATTGGGACCCACTGCAATTTATGTGCAGCTCGAGAAAAGTGTACCCGCTTTGTGGGAGAAAAAATTCCCCTGAATACCATCCCCTATGTGCATCAAACCCCCATGTGCAACTTCCTCCCATGCGCAACATCACCCATGCGCATCATGTCCCCATGTGCAACATCACCCATGCGCATCATGTCCTCACATGCAACTTTCCCCATGCGCAACTTCCCCACATGCACATCAACCCCCATGCGCATCATGTCCCCATGTGCAACTTTCCCCATGCGCATCATGTCCCCACGCGCAACATCTCCCATGCGCATCATTCCCCCATGCGCATCATGTCCCCATGTGCAACTTCCCCACATGCGCATCAACCACCCATGTGCAACATCCCCCATGTGCATCAACACCTCATGCGCATTATCTCCCCATGCGCATCAAACCCCCATGTGCATCATTCCCCCATGTGCATCAATTCCCAACCGCAACATCCCCCATGTGCAGCATCAACCCCCATACGCAACACCCCCCCATGTGCAACAACCCCCAATCACAACATCCCCCATGCGCAGCATCTTCCCCAGTGCACCAGGCACAGAACACCAATTGGCTGGATGTTGGTCATTCTTCCATGTTAAGTATAGGACAAAAACACTTTGCACCCCTTTTCAGGCCCTTGAGGGTTAAATTTCTCCACATCAGTTCAGGTGGGGGGGGATTTGGGGCAGAATGTTGATGAGTCATCAATTCTCCAATGCAAAGTATAGGGAGGAAAACGCGTTGTGCCCCTTTTCACCCCCTTCCGGTTGGAATTTCTGAAAACTGGTTCTTAGTGACTCCCTCCATCACAGAAGGAACACTCTCCCCAAATTTCACGTTTCTAAGCCTGGCAGTTTTGGCAGGGCGTTGATGAGTCAGTAATGATGATGATTAGTTTTATAAAACACATTGCACCCCTTTACACCCACTTCTGGCTGGAATTTCTGAAAACTGGTTCTTGGTGGATCCCTCCATCACCCTCATCAAATTTCATGCTCATAGGCCTGGTGGCTTTGGCTGGGTGTTGATGAGTCAGTGATAATGATGAAGATGCCTTTTATATATATAGATTAGTTGCATATGATTCACGCCAGATTAGGACCAGTGTTATCCTTGACAAAATTGCTGGAGATGCTCTAGGTCCTAGGAGGATTTCCTTCTACAGGTAGGGGTTGGACTAGATGACCTTTTAAGTCCCTTCTAACTCTGATTTTATGAGACAGTAGGCTTTGGAGGTCTCTTAAAGATGGATTATGCTCTTAAAGGAAGATTCTTCAAAGGAGGGCTCTTTAAAATGCTTAGACTTTTAAAAAAATGTATGATCTTTTTCAGTGCTTGGACTAAAAAATGCCAGATTCCTCATTCTTAAGGCAAGGATTATGTGCTCAAAAACAACCACACCTAATAGACTGAACTGTAAAATACCATTAGCTACACCTCTGCCCCTATAAACCCTTGGGGTGTGGGTTTGATGATTTTTCACAGTTTATGTATTGGCCCATTGGTAGTTTGGCTTCTGAAGAAAGAATGCAGGTGGGCAGAAGAGTGTCAGAGAGAAAAAGAGAGAGAGAGAGAGAGAACCAGTTGCACAAATTGGAAGTTTCCCTGGAAACTGTATGATCTTCATATTTAAGGAATTTGTTTGGGCTTTAATCCCATGGCTAGTGACATGGGATTAAGCTTCACTGAGAACTTTTCTCCCATCCATGACAAAGTTAAAAAAGATTTTAGGAACTTTTTGTAGTGATTCAAAATAAATAAATGCAGGCCACCATGCTAATCCATTAGAAATAGTTCAAAAAGGAACTGTACTGCAATTTATTCTTTTAGGAGTCAGCAAAAAAAAAAAATCACAAAGCAGACAGCAGCTTTATTAATTTGAGATTCTTTACTCATCCTAATAAATGTGTTCCTTTCCTGCCTGGATTTGCAGAAGATGTTTCTAAAGCATCATTTTGGGGGGCCCAATACAGACTTATTATATGGCCTCCTTTCCAGCTCTTTCCACCACCACCCCATCTAGATGGGGTGGCTTCACCTGCTTTAAAAAGTTAGAATTTACTGGTGTCCTTGAGCTTCAGTGGGCCTCTTTGTTTTATCTCCTTACATTTATGGCTGCCTATCCCAGGGAAATAAGTTTTCACAAAGAGCCTCAGGCATGAGCTACAGAAGGGGTTCCCAAGCTTCCCTTCCCCGTGACCCACCTGTGGCAGAGGGCACTGACTCATTCCCCAGAATCAGATCTCCACAGGCACCTAAAAGTTATTTTCCAGCTGCTTCTGGTGTCCTTCTGAGGCCAGCAGAGGCCCAGCATGGTGTACAGTTGCATTTAATGGGACACAAGAGTGGGTGGGATGAACTCCTGGACATCAGGATTCACCAAGTAGGTCATGATCCATGTTTTGAAAAACTCTGATTTACAACTTAGCCTTTCATTTTTTCCCACTGGCTTTGTATATACCATATTTACTCGAATCTAGTGCACTACTGAATCTAATGCGCACCCTATACTTATAATCAAAATACTGTATTTACTAAAATCTAATTAACCATGGAATCTAATCTGCACCTTGATATTGGGTTAAAAAGGTGAGCGTTAGATTCAAGTAAATACAGTATATCCAGGTATTGACCGAACTGCAGTTTCATTTCAGAAGTATCTTATTGTCTCTCGGATCATGTCCCAGGTCTCTTGGATCATGTCCCTTGGATCATGTCTTCTTTAATTGCCTTGGAGGTGCCATTCCAGAATCATATATGTGTGTGTGTGTGTTTGGGTGGGGGGATAATTAAATAGCAAAGAATAGGTCGGACGCAACAAGGACCAAATTGTGCTGTAGCAGTGATTTTCAACCACAGTGTTGTGTGCCTTGACAATTTTAGCATCTTGTCAGTGTGCCATGAGTTGAAAAAGAATGAAAATCACTGTGCTATAAGCTAAGTTGCCCCCTTCTGAGAGTATATTTTAAGAACTATTGCTGTGATTAATTTGTGCTTATATGTCTTTAGCTATACCAGCATTAACAGTGGGATAATAAACTGGGGGGAATGCAACCTCCCCTATTGTCCTTGCAGTGTGGACTCCCTGATTCCCCTGTCCTGTTCCCTTCTCTGGAAGGAATATTTTCATTGTTTTCAGTGTTGGCTTAGCAAGATGTTTGCATAGCAAAGTAAAAATAGCAACAAAACAAACTTGTGTTTGTAGTTCCTTGGATCCATTCCTACTTGGCCTTACTACTTATGGAAAGAAGGTGGCAAAATTCTATATGCATGTTTAAAACTGTGCCACCAGGGGTCAGGATGGTGCTAAATGCTAATGCACTTAGCAGCATTCCATTTGAGGACTAGGAGCAGTGCACTATCCTAACCATGTCTACTCAAAAGTTAGCCCCATTGTGTTCAGTGGGTCTTACTCCCAAGAAAGTGTCTTTAGAATTGCAGCCTAAGTAAAATAAATAAAACTATTTTTGCTGCAGTTTCAGGAATGTTGTTATAAAGAGAAAGGTATACCTGTGAAATTGAGATTTCAGGGTTCAGCAGAGAGAGAAAAAGAAAACAAAGGAATACAATACTAAACATGTTGAGTTAACGATTAATAGCTCAAACTTAGGTGTGTTTACCCAGAACTCCATCCAATGGTGTTCCGTCTAATTGCTATAACAATCTTTCCACTACAAGTGTAACCATGCAGGGTTGGGAGTGAACATTGGCCTTGACTTGTCATAGCACTGGCACTTTGAGACCGTGAGAAAATGTAAATAACATAGGGTGCAATCCTAACCATCAGTCTTCACGTTCCATGGTGATGTGGGAGGCAAGGCCATGTCTGTGCACTGACCTTATCCTTCCCCAGGAACGGTGTAGAAATGTCTTATGGCACTTTTGTGACACCCCACACCAGCACAAGACTTCTGCCAAGGCTTAGTATGGTCTAACTGGAGGTTAGGATTGCAGGAGATTGCCTGTGTTTCACGTTTCTTGAGAATATATCAACTCAATTCACAAATCACATGACACAATATAATTTAAATATTGTGCATTTAAATCAAGGCAAAACTCTACTTCAGTTTAGGTATTTTCTTCATGAGTCTTTATAATTGTCAAAGAAACAGCCTCAATTCAGATTTATAAGATTTAGGGTGCACTGCTAACCAACTTTCCAGCACTGGTATGTGCCAGTAGCACATGGGCTACATTTGCAGTGAGGGAGGCAGTCACAGAGGCCTCCTCAAGGTAAGGCAGTGTTATCTCAGAATTGTATTGCTCTTATCATGGGGCTGGAAAGTTGATTAAAAAGTTACACCTGTTAACTGGGCAAAGAGGCACCTATTAAAATGGAGCAACTGTTTTTCTTCACCTTTCTATGGCATCTTTTCTAGTGATTATTGCTGGTGTTTCTTCTGTTTTTCTTTTAATTGTGATCCATTTGGGGACAGGGAACCGTAATTTTACCAGGTAAACTGTTTTGTGAACTATTCTTGTTGAAAAGGAGTATATATAATTCTTGATGATGATGATGAAGAAGAAGAAGAAGAAGGAGGAGGAGGAGGAGGGCTAAATCAGCTAGATCCTGTTAATTCATTATCAAATGTTAATTCTAATTATTAACATTTCAACATTTAATTATTATTTATTATTATTTAATTATTAACATTAACTTCATATCAAGTACACACTTGTTTATGCTTTAACTTATATTTGCATATACTAGAACTAAAGTATTTAAACAGTTGATGTATTGCCAGGCCTATAATCAACTGAAAATCCTTTTGTCTATTTACTGCCCTCATCACAGTGATATATGTGATTTGTTCTCCCAGCAGTTGTATTTGCATTTCCAGATGCATTTCAATGTGAGTAAACAAAATTATGCACATTGGGGCAAAGAATCCTAACTTTGCAAATAGGATTATTTTCTCTGAGCTATCTGTGACAGAGCAGGAGAGAGATCTAGGGTTTCTAGTGGAGAGCTTGACCCAATGTGCAGCAGCAGTGAAGTAGACTCATTCCATTCTTGGAGACATTTGAAGGAATTGAGAATAAAACAAGTAATATTATAATGCCATTGTACAAATGTCACATTTGGAATACTGTGTCCAGCTCTAGTTGCCACATCTCAAAAAGAATATAGAGGAAATGGTGAAGGTTCAAAAGAGAGGACCAAAATGATTGATGATCTGGAACACCTTCCATATTGAGGAAATGCGACAGGATTTGCGGCTCTTCAGTCTAGAAAAGAGGCGCCTGGGGTGGGGATGCCCTAGAAGGATTTCCTGCTGCAGGCAGGGGGTTGGACTAGATGACCTTCTAGGTCCCTTCCAACTCTATGATTCTGTGATTCTGTGGTGGGAACACATGATTTGAGACATTGAGGCTGCAATCCTAACCTCTGTTTAGGTTAGCTTAAGCCCCGGCATAAATCCTGTATTCACCTGGGGGGTGTCAAAAAAGTGCCGTAAGGCACTTCTGCCCCACTCTGGGCAGGTTAGCCCAGTGCACAGGCCTAACCCAGATATGCTGATTTCCCCACACCACCATGGGAAGATATGTCAGGTGAATTTGCTAGCCTAAATTGCTTAAGATTGCACCCACAATTATGCAAGGGATGGATAGAGTGAGATATAGAGAAATGCTCTTTCACCTTTCATATAACGCCAGAAGCAAGGGGCATTTCCACTCAAATGGACTGTTGTGAGAATGAGGACAAAAGAAAATAATGGTATTTCTTTACCCAACATGTCATTAGCCTGTGGAACATCTTGCCACAGGATGTGGTGATGGCTGCTGGCCTCAATGCCTTTAAGAAGGGAATGGACAAATTCTTAGAGGAAAAGAATGTCACAGGTCACAAGCCATGATGGGTATGGGTGTGTGTATTGATTGATGTAGGCAACCTCAAATGCCAGATGCAGGGGAGGGCAGCTGGATGCAGGTATCTTGTTGTCTTGTGTGGTCCCTCTGAGGCATCTGGTGGGCTGCTGTGTGATCCAGGAAGCTGGATTAGATGGGTCTTTGGCCTGATCCAGCGGAGGCTCTTCTTACGTTCTTATGCAGTTTCAGTGAGTTTCATCACCAGTTTTTGCCTGATTTTGAGTATATCAAAATTTTCAAAATATATCAAAATATCAATACTGATTTTCAGTATTGCAAATCTCAGAGTATACCAGGCATTAATTTTCAGTTCTGCACACAGCATGAAGGCTTTTAAAAAGAGGGGTTCTAAACTAGAGCTTTGTAGCCATGCATGGATATGGTCTGTATTGGTTGTACTGATGCTACACAAATAACAGTTGAGAGAGGTCAACTTGTCTGGGTTTTTACAGTATGAACCACCCACTTTAGCATCCCAATATTCAGTGCATGAAGCATTCCTGGGATCAATTGGGATCTATTTATTAGGGTAAAGAATCACATAAGGTAAAAAATAACTGTACTATATAGAAAAGGGGATCTTGCATGATTCCAATGCTGTCTTTTTTACCTCTAGAGGGCATGCAAATCATTGAATATACAGTGCTTACATGTCTTCCTTGTACCGTACAGTATTAGAAAAGAGGGAGTCTAGTTAGCAAAGGAGCATTTAGCAATGGCTTGCCTTTCTGCTATATACAAATAATACTAGGAAATACTGATTAAATTATACCGATGATATAAATTTACATTCCAATTAAATTAATTAATGCACTTTAATTAATATAAATCAAATATGTATACAGATGAAACTACAAAATTAAACTGTCCACACTGACAGCTGGATCGAGCTGTCTGGACCACATTATCATACAACATAGTTTGCTCATCAATATTTTACAGCCAGGTGATAAGGAGGATTTTACTTTGCCAGTTGGTGGTAAATGGCTATCTATACGCACCTCTTTGCTCAACTCTTTTGTGCTTATTGAATAATTTTGATTGTCAAACAAATTCTATACGTGTACCATTTGTACCTGAATAGGCTTGTTTGCACTGTCATAAACACTTTTTTTGGTTTAAGCTTCTGATTATGCCTATATATTTGTTTATTTATGAATTCAATTTATATCCTGCTTTTCTTCCTAAAAGGAAGGATACCCAAGGCAGCTATATATTCATTATGCGTGTAGGATCTCTCCTCACACTTCACTTGAATGTGTGTAGTTTGGATTGGGGTCTGCCACCAAGATCCCCTTTTCAACTCAGATTTCTTAAATGCACATGAGTCATGAGGCTAGTGGTTTTTGATCAATAAGCTTTTGCTTTCAGAACATCAGCAAAAGAAAGTCTGGTTAAGATTTCAGTCTTCTTTTAGTCTACAAAGCAGTTATTGCCTCTAATTAAAAAGTCTGTTTTGGATTTAAGGGCCCTTTGCATGTACCAGCCCCATGTATTTAGAGCACGGTTTACTAAATTTACATTAAATGAGTAGGAGGGCAATGCAGGAGTGGGCTGCAGACCTCCAATTCATCTGAAGTCATCACAGTTATTTTTTAAAAGATTTTAACACAATACGTTTGGTTCATGTTCTTTCTTTTTATTGTTTAAAGCAAACTTTACAAGAAAGAACAAGATGCACAGAGGCTTCCAGGAGTGACCGGAGAATGGTTTGAAGACTTACAGAGGAGAAAATTACAGAACACCGAAGACACAATGCTGAAGCAGCCTCTCGCTCACAGGTTTAGAAAGGCCATCAGAAACGGTGAGTCAGTACTTCTCCAAAGTCACAAAATTATAACTTAATTGCAAATTAATTTGTAATTGATTTATTTTAGTAACAAATTAATGTCACAAAATGAGAATATAAAAAATGTCACAAAATGAGAATTTTAAAATGTTCTTTTAAAAAATTATTGACCTTTTCATTTTAGCATATAACATATAAAAGCCAAACTCAAAAATGAACAACAGGAATCAAAAATTTCCTCCTTCACCCACAGCCAATCCCTTTAAACACATTCATCCTATATCCTGACAAATCCCCTTAAACCGGGAATATTTAATTTAGGAAGTTTGCAATAACATTTGGTGAAGTGACAAAATTCATTTAGTAGGGTAATAAATAAAATTATCCTTTTTCAAAATATTGAGTCAGTAGCTTCTTTAAAGTTTGCATCACGTGTTGTTGTGACCTTGTCACCCCTCTGATGGACCCCTTCCATCTTCCAGTGGGCAAGGCAGTGCCATGAACGGTGGGCATTAAGATGTACCATTAATCCGCCACTGCTGGTTTTTTTTGCTATAATGTTTGATAGAATTGAAATACCATATTTACTTGAATCTAATGCACTATCAAATATAATGCGGACCCCATACTTATAATCAAAACACCACATTAACTTGAATCTAATTAACCATCAAATCTAATGCACATCCTGATTCTGGAGATTAAATTTGGCTGAAAAGGGTGAGCATTAGATTCGGGTAAATACAATATTTCAATGTGATTTCTTTCATTGAGTTCTGCACGAAATTACACATAGATTGATATATAACATGATAGTATTTAAAAACAGAAAGATTTTAATAACGTTGGTGAGTATTGATATCTCACTCCCCCCAGCCCATCACACGGGTTTATCCACTAGAAACATCACTGCTAAGAGTTTTAGATGAGGAAGAAGATCATCAGGTTTTCAGGTGGGAATAACATCCCAGCAAAATAAAAGGGTGTGAGAAAACAACTTTGCAACTCATCTTTGAAGTTTTTTTTTTTCCATGCTGTGGTGTGAGGGATGTTTCAAAGACAGTTATCCGTTTGCTGCAGCAGGTGTTAATCTGAATAAATTGCTGCTGTGCTAGCTTTATAACGTGAAGAGTACTTAGGAGTTTAAAAGGGGGGAAAAAACAAAATATCAGAGGGAAAATGTAATGACTGATGTATTACACTCAAGTCCAAGCAATGAGATCTGCAGAAAGCACTTCAGGTAAATCTGATAAAACAATGTGCACCACAATCTCTTAGGTGCGGACAGGAACTCAATCTAGATAAATGAAATGGATGAACAGAACCTTGATGAATCATACGGCGCACAGAAAGCTCACAAGTGACAACCTAATCAGAATAGAGGGACAGGAAGATAAGAGCCTATATACTGTTGTTTGATCAATTTCCTCAATTTGCTTTTCCTGCCCTTTTCACATTCTTGCATTCTACAGAATGTTTTCCTATTAATACATCATGTATCGCATACAACTGAAATCTGTAGCAAAACGTCCATTGAATGCAGATGGTTTGGATTCCATCCAACTTCTCTTATTTCTTTCAACAATGACGCTGATCCAGCTATGGTTACTTAGATGTTCATGCTTACTCAGAAATATGGACCACTAGTAATGGACTAGTAGTGGTGGACTCTCCCTCATTGGGGATCTTCAAGCAGAGGCTCAACGAGCACCTGTTGGAGATGCTCTAGAAGGATTTTCTGCTAAAGGCAGGGGGTTGGACTAGATGACCTACTGGGTCCCTTCCAATTCTATGATTCTAGGATTCTTTAATGGGTGCAGTTATATTTAACCTTTTTCATCTCATAGCAGACTGACAAGGTTCTGAAACCGTTAAGACACACCATCAGTTTTTTAATGAAAGATAAGGTACACCATTCTGCTGGCAAAAGGCTCCCATCCCCCAATAGCCCTGTTAATAAATGCTCTCTCCCAAACTCCCATGGCATACCATTGCAAACCATTGTACATCAGGTTTGGGCTCTTAGTGGGCTGATAGACTACACTGTAGTTACAAATTGTGTAAGCATGCCCTCGTTCCAGATTTTCTTAAATTCCAAATCAATTAATTTGCTAATTAGAATCAATAATATTGAGATCCCTGCTATTTGGGTAAAGAGGGACCTTTAAAGTTGTTTATTTAGCTGGTGGGAGAGCAGGGACCTTTAAAAGTGGTTTATTTAGCTGGTGGGAGAGCAGGTATCAATTCTATTCAGCATAACATCCCTCCTATTGATGGTGACAGATGTCACCCTTGTGTCAACCACAAGTTTTGTGTTATCAGGGCGAATGTTCCTGCTGAAGTGGTCAAGGGAATCTATTTCTAATTCCCTGTAGATCCTGATTTACATGGATAATGAATCTGTGAGGTGAGCCTCAAGGACCTCCAAGATGAGCCTCCAACACGTCTCCAAGTTGTGTTGAAGATGAGGCCCTCCAGACACTGAGGCTGCAATCCTAGACCCCAGTCCTATGCTGGCCGAGGGGGTGTGTGTCACAAAAGTGCTGTAAGGCGCTTCTGTGCCACTCGGGGGGAGGGGGGGTTGGCCAGTGCACAGGGCAGAGCCAGCCTCCACACACCACCACGGGAACAGGGAGACAGGTAAGTTGCACTAGCCTAAATGGGTTAGGATTTCGCCTCTAGTCAGTACCCATGTTGAGCATTGGCACTAGGATTGCCAGAATTATCTTCCACAAATTCAGGACAGGACCCTCTGTCCCATTTGCTAGTATGTGAACACAATCCTCAAAAATTGGGATTGTCCCTGTTTTTCAGGACATATGGCAACCCTGATTGGCACTGAAACCATGGATAAGGAGGCCCACTGCATCTGGAAATGTGAACATAAGCCCAGTCTATCACAGATAACTTGTAACTGCAGTCAAGGGTTGAACGTTAGAGTATAGGACAGACATAGGACAGGATCCCAAGGGTACAGTTGCTATGTATGATCAAGACATTTGCTTTAAAGAGAACTAGAAATTAATCTTACTGTGTTCATGTTCATTTTTCCACTTTTCAGATCCTCCAAACGTAAAACTCCCTGCACCTCAGATCCCACAAACCCAGAAGAATGCCTCACCCTCTATCTTGGGAGGCTTGCGAACGCCTTTTGCATCTTTCTTCTCCTCCTTCAGAAAATCCAAAAGGCAACCTCCAAAGCCTGTGCAACAGCAGTCGCAGTACCCTGCACGGTGAGCTAGAACCATGGGATTAGTGTACGTTCAGTTGTTCTGGCTGAGTACACAAAGGATCCCAAGATGAGGGCTCTCCCAGCATGTTAACTGAGCTCTCTCCTACAGTATTTTGAATTTATTAACATTTATTTACATTTTTATTGATTATTATCATAATTATACACATTTTTATCTTCTATCATTTGCAGCCAATGAGTTTTTATGTGAAAACAAAGTGCTTCTATCTGGCCACGATCTGCTTAATGATGTCACTTCTGGCCCTTAAGTAATGCCATGAATGCTATTTGGCCCACTACATGAAACAAATTTGAAACCCCTGCCATATATTGTTCTACACTAGAGGCGTCCAAACCTTTAATTTTAGAGCTCCTGGACCTTTAACAATTGTAAAGAAAAGGGAATTTCGGCAGGTACAGCTTCTGACATGTGGGATGAGAAGCAGCACCTGCTGAAATTCCCTCTTTTACAGTATTGTTAAAGGTCCAAGGGCCCTGAAGCTGAAAGTTTGGACACCCCTGTACAAATGCACATGATCTTGACCTAGCTAGCAAGTATTGTCAAAATCATCTGGCATAAGTTCTTGGTGAACTGATCATGTAAATGTAAAACATGTTTCATCTTGCTAATTGCAGGTTATAAAGGAAGCTAGCCCTTGGATCTTTCTATTGATGATGATGGTATATAATAATAAATACAGCAGCATCTATAAGATGCAGCCCAAAGTCTTAATGCAACTCTGAGCATTAATGTTTCTTCTCTTAAGAGCTCATTGCCTGCACATAAATTTTCACACAGTGTGCACTGAGCATTTCTATGTTCCTTGGATATAATGGTGAAGCCCTCGCAAGCATAGACTTCTATGCTTATGCTGTTCATGTGTTCGTATGTCTCTGTGGAGCTCCTGTATCTAGATAATGAGCAAAGTAAAGAGTGAAATGTTTGTCCTGCTCTTTCAGTACTAATGCTTGGAAGTGGATTTGTAGTTGGTTATAATACAAGTGAAAGTGTCAGTTCAGAATCAAGTTATGGAATTTGCTTCCAAAAGATGTGATTGCAGCCACTTGTTTCAAAATGGGATTGAATTGATTTCTCAAGGATAATTCTGTCATGTCCATGTTCAAAAGTAGAATATCCCAGCAACTTAATACTAGCTCCTAAGGTATAGGAAACTAGGGTATGGTTTCTATATTTTTTGTCTTTTTCATTTCATTTAGCACTGACAAGTGCTAAAATTATATTACATACCACTAAAATTACACACCGCTAGTTTTTTGACAATTGACAAGATGCACAGCACAGGATGTTTGGGACTCTCAGCCCCCATTGTCCCCAAATTCCCATTTGGACCATTTATGGCACACCAATGTGCCATAGCACAGTGGTTGAAAATGGCTATATTGGAAAGAAAGACAACATGGGGTGCTATCACATTCATTCCTGGTTTTAATGGCTTTGATTCACATTGACAGAATGTTAGACCTTTAGTCTGATCTACCTGAGCTGTGTATGTGTTCAAGGTGCTTTCAAAACTCTGGTTTTGTGGTTTGTTTTGGTTTGTTCTTGGCACGCTTAACTTA
Organism: Cryptoblepharus egeriae; assembly: GCA_030015325.1. Classification (NCBI taxonomy): domain Eukaryota; kingdom Metazoa; phylum Chordata; class Lepidosauria; order Squamata; family Scincidae; genus Cryptoblepharus; species Cryptoblepharus egeriae. The sequence continues at coordinate 84,064,678 of JAREYC010000005.1, forward strand.
CACTGCTTGTTCCTTCCTGCAGTCTTAGGTTATGCTACACTCTTAGGTTATGCTACAACAAATCAACTTCCCCATAGGCTATGTGAGCTATCCCTGCATGCCTATCACATTCACCAGGCCTCATCTGACATAACACTTGTCTGCACAGGAGGGTGCTTGGAAGAAATCCCATAGTGGAGGGCAGAGCGCAGTGAGAAACATAAACAAACAATGCTGTCATCACACCAATTGCTAAACATTTGAAATGTCCCCATTAAAAAAGATGGAGGGAGTTTTGCATGAAGATAAAGCATTATTTCAAAGCTCTTTGCCACCGACTAGGTAGAATTTATTTAGGAAGCATGAAATTCTGCCATTGGCACCAGAGGTAGTCATGTAGGGTTGTAATTATGTAGTCGTGGAGAGGGCTCCAGAGTCATTAGAAACTGAACAAAAACTGTAGAACTATTTACCTAATGCAGTTTCTTAAAATACTGCATTTACTCAAATCTAATGCACCATATAATCTAATGCACACCTTATAATCATACCGTTTTAACTCTAATTAACCATAAATATCTAATGCGCACCCTGATTTTGGAGACTGAATTCAGCTGAAAAAGGTGAGCGTTAGAATCGAGTAAATACAGTTGTTTCATTGAATGCATTGATCATTATATTAATCCTCTCCTATGTAAGCTAGGACAGAGATTTTCAATACTTCTCATGACACACTGATGTCTGTCGCCAGTTGTGATACAATTTCTGAGTTCTGCAACTCTGTTTTGTGGGCAGCTGTTTAGACAGACAGACAGACAGACAGACGTCCAGGAAACAGAACTGCAGAACCCAGAAGAATTTTTCAGTGATTTTCAACCGCTGTTCTGCATATTCTTGTGACACACCTGTGGACCTTTCGTGGCACACCCCTTGAAAATAGCTGAGCTGAAAATAAATGAGGTCCCTTTAACAGCCGCCCGATTTGCTGCAATTAGCAGGTGATCCGTGTTTAACTCCATATTATGGAAAGCTTCACTTGTTGGGTGTTCTCTGCAGATCAGATCTCTGTTAAAGGAACAGAAACAGGACAGGCCGGTTTGCCTTAATATTTTTTAAAAATTGGCAGTCCTGGTCTATAGCTATTTATCCCGCAGCTGGGCTTTATGAAGTATAACTAGACAAACTCATTGTAATACATTTGATGCCCTGAAGTAAAGTGACAGCGAAGATCTTCTAATATTCCATGGTAATTAAACATTTGCTCATTGTTAACCAGGATTTAAATTTTAAAATGTCAACAAGTTGGACAGCGTTAAGAAGGGGGAAATTAACATAATTGTGGGGCTGGAGCAAGATGTTAACTCCTGTAAGTGCATTTTGCCCTCCTATCTTTAATTTGACTGAGACAACTGTGGTGGGTCTGTTTATTTAAAAATCCTTCACAACAAGATAGGTAGAATTACGGTTCAAAAGAACACAATTAGTGAATCCACTCAGAAAAGATTCACAGATATAAGATTCACCAGTTGGTGGGGGGAAAATCCTATGATTATACGAGAATCTACATTTCTATCGACAGTTATCTACATTATTTATATACTGCTTTTCAACTAAAAAGTTCACAAAGCGGTTTACAAAGAAAATGAAAATAAATTAATAGCTAATGAATAGCTAGTGGGGAACATTTTGGGGGAAACCCTGCATACCTTTAGCGTTACCAGATGAAGGTCAAGCACTATGTTTTGAAGGATGCTTCATCGTGCCGGGTACGTGCCCCTTTCCTTCACTGTTGAAGCTGTTTCACATTGCTCTTGCTGCTTGGAATGGCTCTGATGGGCAGAAGAGGGGTCACGACTTCCCAATCCTGAAAGGGTCACAACCTCCCAATCCTGACACTTTAAGAACCATTTCTCCAACGGTTATATGGGGGGAGGGTTGCAGGAGGCCTCTGCAATGAAACATCAAATATGGGATCCAGGAATTCCCCCTATACAACGCTTACTTTGCCTTCCAAAGGTTGCATTCTCCAACTTTTCCAGTTAAACTATGATGTATGGAAGCTGGTCTTGGTTATTTAGGCTTGACGCTCCATTATCTGTAAGCCCTGTTGAGTGATGGGGCTCATTTCTGTGTAAATGTACAGATATTTGGACTGATTCTCACAGCTTCAAAAGGCCGTGTTTCAGCAGGGAGGATTTTTTTGGGAGTCCAGGAGCAAGTAGCTTTCTACTTTATTTCTACCAAAGCTGGCCCTTCTGTTGTCGTGGCCAGCTTGGCTTACTTCCGTATTTAGTTCCTGGAACAGGACGACTGGGAAGATGTAAAGTGATTGACAATTTACAGGGTGACCAGATGACTGGAAAAACCCGGATTTGTCCAGATTTTTAGCCTCCTGTCCAGGTGTCCTACATTTTGGCATCATTGTCCTACATTTTGGCTTCATTTTGAAACTTCGTGATAGTGCACAGTACCCATCATGCCATATGTCGTTGGATTCATATTGAAGAGCAGAATCCAATGCAAAAATCGGTTTTGAGATATCTCCTTCCTATCAAAAGTTATGGTCAAAAACTAAAAAACAAAATATATTTTTTGGCAATTTTTTTCAGCGGGTAGGAATTTTGGCCTGGGATTAGGACTTCTGGCCTTGGGATTCAGGTTTGGGTTTGGCATCTGGTCACCCTGTTGACAAAGGCAGCTTAACTTGGTGAATCTGATCCAAAATGTGACCTGGTTTACATGGAAGTATTTTATGTGGCATATTTATGCTGTGTCACATAAAACACACAGAAGTATTTATTTGACACATTATTTGTTAGGAAGTCAGATATTGTTCAGAATTCTTCTTCAGAATTTTTGTGCACAACAGCCAACGTCACCAGAAAACTATGGCCATTTGTATAATATTTTTCTACTGGGTCCAGCCCAGTTGTGCGTTTATTACAACTGGGATTTCCAGACTTGGCCAGGCTCTAATGGAATTCAGATCTAAAATAGCAGAAATGTCTACAGAATAGGTGCTTCAAAGCAGGAGGGATGTACCAAGAGTGTTCCAGATTTCTGACAAGTAATTCCAGGACATTTCTTTGCAGTAATGTGAGTAGCGTAGTACCTTTAATTGGATCAACTCCAATGTCACAAAGTCATGTAAGATATTTACTTGTACTTCTCCCTTATATCTCCTTCTGAGGGCTCAAAATATGTCTGGTTCATCTAGCATTCGAGTGATGGATTGATGTTCATCCGTGGTGCCTGTATAATAGTGTGGAGGCTCGTGGGGGATGAAACAGTTTGCCCCCCCCTCTCATGACGATGATCACGAAGAGACACCCATGATCTGTCTCAAGCATTGCATTTGAAAGACCTTGAGCTTGTTCATGTTTGATTTAAGCAAAATACCATGTTTTTTATCCTTTTAGGACAATTGGCAAGATCAGTGTTTGGAAGAGGTGGTAGTCTGGATGGAGATATTTATGGATAATAGATGGTGTTTTCTTCCAGAGGCACCATTTGAGTGAGTCAGATGTTACCATCATGTGGTCCTTAAGAGCCAAACACTAGAATCCAGAGTAACTATGGGAGCACATAAGAGACATTACATGCACCCGTAGTTATTGCACCACCTAGCGAAAACCTATGGGAAATTCATATTGCAATCCAGAGTAAATTGTTCTTACACCAGAGCAAGGACTTCCCGTAGTTACTCTGGATTGCACCCTAAAGACACCACCTGCAAGCCTAACCTCCAGTTAGGCTGGTGTAAGCCCTGTGCTGACCTGGGAGTGTCACAAAAGTACCATAAGGCACTTCTGGGGGGTTAGGCCGGTGCATAGGCGTACACTGACCTCTGCACACCACCACGGTAAGTTATGCCAGGTGAGTTAGGCTGGCCTAAATTGGTTAGGGTTGCACCTTCAAAGCATCAAATTTTGAAGCAATTGGAGCCTTTTCCCGGAAGAGGCTGCGTACCCGGAAGAGTCTACCTTGATCTCTCCAGCTGCCTGTCAGTTGTCAGAAAAAAGGGCAGGCACTTGTACCTTTCAACTTGTTCTTCCCTTCCTGGAAGCACATTACAAATAAATGACAAAGCGTTTTGGGAGGGAAGGCGCTTTCAGGCAGACAGAGCATGCCAGTGAGCCAGTTTCTACTTGCTGCCGGAGCATAATAAAGTTGGTTTGCTTGAATGCACAAGCAGGACCAAAGGAAGAGAGGCTGAAAGGAGCAGATGGGGGAGGGTGCTAGAAACTATGGTGAACAGACAGGCTGAGGACAGGAAGCCAAAAGGATTACTGTACACAAACCTGTGCAGCAAGTTAAACTGTGACCAGCAAGGAGTGTCGGTGTGGTAAGCAAAGTTCCTTTAAATTTGGGAAGGGGGGAAGCAATCCTTTGGAAACAAGCAACTTGCAAGCTTTGGACTGAATAGAGTGGCCCCTTTGTGTGTTTCTTATCTGCAATCCAGAGACCTGTTTCACAAACTGGAACTCCAGCCTGTCATAGATGAGTGTTTTGCTGATTTCAGCAACCACTTCATTTCATTTGCTGTAAATCAACAAATTGTGTTGTAAAAAGGGAATGCCTCCCCTTTGCCCTGGTCTTCTTGGGATAGCTACATTTTTTTGTTTTAATAGTTTGTACTCCAGGTAGGAATGGAGCAGGAGTTTCTTTTCCCCCCTACCACTTTGTTGCAACTTCAAGCCAAGAAAAAAGAAAACCACATCTGTTGATTTTTCCTGCATGCTGGAGAGATAATAAAGTAACGAGATTTGCAAGATGGCAATGCTGGTTGTGGCAATGCTAGTTGTGTTTTTCAGTGCAATTTTAAAAAAAATAGTTATGAAGGAACAGTATTCCAGCAGTGTCGTTTTGGACTGACATTGATGTGCAGTGGTAACTGAGTAGGTCAAGACAGAGCAGGGATTTCTGTAATCACCTTTAACTAAGCCCCAACTGACTCAGGTACGGGTTCTTGCTCAGGGAAAAGTGCTAAGTGAAAATTCCTATAGATAGTAAGGAATGCAACTGAATGCTGCGAGGAATTTCACGGAGCTGGTTAATGAATTGCCTTTGTTTCACCCTCCCCAAGCAGGGTAGTAATTCCAGTCTGAAGCAATTCTGCAATTTTAAAAAGGTCCTAAATTCTGAATACTATTTATTTATTTATTTATTTATTTTTATCCCACCTTTCTCTCCAAAGAGACGCAAGGTGGCTGATCCTCCCATGTTACTCTCAGCCTTAATTTCATTTACAGTACAAGTCATTTACTCCATCTGTAAATCCTGAAAATAGATCCTGCTTTCATTGAATTTTATTCTATAGTATATTTCTTGAAGGTATAAGTCTTCATCCTGTTTTGGGTGAAATGTGGGGTAAATCCATATACTGTGGTTGGATTTACTGTGATTTGTTATCGATATCTAACATGTTTCAGTTGCTTTACTAACAAGTTGCTTTACTAAAACCTCAGGTGCGTTGAAGTTCTCTTCTTCTATGTTTTTAGCAATTGCGTGGAGGTCCAGCAAGCAAAAGATTTTCCATCAGGCTAAGCAGAGAAACATGGTTTGCCACAGTAGAACATAGATTGGTTTGATTCATAGGGCTATCTTGTATTCATGCTGGAAAAAAGGAACTGCTTTTGTGGGATCCTTATGTCATGCAGTAATTGCAAGCCTAGGAGACGCTCTTAGGCTGCAATCCTAAAGACACTTTCGTGGAAGTAAGACCCATTGAATACAGTGGGGCTTACTTTTGAGTAGACATGGTTAGGATTGAGCTCCTTAATTTCTAGTGTATATGATTTCATTGCCGTTCCTCATATAGATCAAATACAGATCTTTACAGTTTCTGACTGAGCCAAAAAGAGTGCTGAGTGCTGCTACAACAAATACTCTTATGACCTTTAAGACAAAGTTTGTAAAAGAGCGTGCAAGAGCAGATTTTTTTTCCAAGGCTGGTGCCAAACCAGCTGCAAACCAGCCTATTACTGGGGGAGTCTGTACTAAGCCATTAGGTGAACTACAGAATTGGAATGCAATTTATTACAGCTTTGAGAAAACATATTTCTCTCACACTGATTATAAAATTTCAATGATTTGAACAAGTCTCTTCTTAAAAAGCATACTAACCAATAGACATACTAACCCGTTTCTTGAAAAAATCATAGCGTTTGTGATACCACACATAGTTCTTAATTGTAACTTTTCATAAGGGAAGAAGTATTACAGAAGCAATACAGAGATGTGGCTGACATAAACAATCTAGGAGATGGTATATTGATTACAAGAATTTCTTCATTCATTAAGGATTGTGTTAAGCGCACATCGGCGTATAGTCATGCAGGCTCCATGACCATGAACGTGTCTTCGGACATCATTGGCCCTAAAGGCTTAGAAACAGGGATAAGCACCGCACCCTACAGTTGGTCACAACTAGCAGTACTAACTGTTAGGGACCCCTTTATATTTTTTATACTCATGCAATCTATTTTAAAATGCATAGAACTTTTTTGTTGTCAAGGTCCATTCGGAAATAACAGTGCAAAGCTGTGCATGCCTACCCAGAAGTAAGTTCATTATGTTCAAAGAGGTTTACTCTTACCTAGATTGTAGCCACAAAGTGAAGTCCAAAACCCACATTCTTGGCAGTAACCCTACAATCCAGAGTAACTACAGGAGCACGTAAGAGACATTACGTGCACCCATAGTTACGGTACCACCTAGTGAAAACCTGTGGGAAATTCATATTGCAATCCAGAGTAAATTGTTCTTACACCGGTGCAAGAACTCTCCGTAGTTACTCTGGATTGCACTGATAACCAGTTGTGTTACCTCTGGGGTGGGTGTGCAGACTTCATCAGTTGATGCATGCAGGGTGTTGGTGATACCACTCGAACCAATATTGTGAAAGTCATGGTATATTCAAATAATATCATATCAATTGATGTGAAATTTAATTCAGAACATAGTGAAACATATTGCATTGAAATATTTGTATCCTATCAAAAAAAGGAAGCTGTAACTGCTCTATGTAACAAAAAGTGGGTTTTCTTAACTCAAAACTAAACAAGGAAACTGATTGTTCCGAGAGCCAATGAGGTGTTATTATGACAGAGCAGGGAACCAATAGGGTGTTAGAATGAGTCAGCACTCATTGCCATGTTTCAGAACAAATACTAGAACTGTTATTCAGTGGAGTGTCATCAAGTTGGCCACTGTTTTTTGTTGGTTACAGATTTGTTGGCTGACCTGTACTGTCATATATATGGAGGTAGCAGAAACCCTAGTGATGCATTTAGGATGTGTATATGGTATTGTAATTTATCCGGTATGATCTGGTATGGGAGGAGGTCCAACCTGGGGGTGACACAATGAGCTCTCACACAAGTGATGCAAACCTTAGTAATACCTCTGATATTATGTGTGCCTAGAAACTGTATGTTATTTATATGTTCTAAATAATGTACTGTTATCAATGTTATTTGTATTATATACAGTAAAGCCTCATGTAACAAGCGCCTCACGTAAAGTATGTTTCACGTAACAAGTTTAAATTTCCAAGGAATCCTGCTTCACATAACATATCTGCTTCATGTAATAAGCAAACCCCTCTGGCACCTAATGGGCACGCGCGCTATACAGCCCTGATGCTCCATGCGGAGGCTGTTTAAAAGGGCTGCGGCCAGCGCTGCTGCCTCTAACTGCTCCCAACTTGGAGGCAGTTGCCTGGGGTGCCAGAGGCAGCTGCCCCTAACTGCCCCCACCAGCCACCTTGAACCTCCAGCAGCAGCCCAGGTAAGCCTCCCAGGAAAGTGTCTTTGCTTGCAGCCTCCTAACCATGTCTACCCAGAAGTAAGCCCCATTGTGTTAAATGGGGCTTACTCCCAAGAAAGTATCTTTAGGATTGTAGCCTAAGTAGACTTCAATTACAGTGTTTTGTCATCATTTTTTACATACAGTTAATATTTTATATGAATATTTTTGGGGTTGTGGAACCAATCTTCTGAGTTTCCATTATTTCCTACGGGAAAATCTGCTTCACGTAAAGAACGTTTCACGTAGCCACCATGCCTCCAGAATGAATTAAATTTATTACATGAAGTGCCACTGTAGCGAGAAAAATTACGGCAGTATGTTTTTTGCACCATGTTACCTTAATGACATAAACCTAGCTATGTCTGTTCAAAAGAAAGCCCCACTGAGTTAAGTGGGACTTATGTTTAGGTAAACATAAATAGGTTTTGGCCCTAAACAAGATTGAAAATATCTAAGCAGATTCTGAAGATATTTATAGGTTCTATGCATTGGGCAGAAATATGGATTTTTGAGCAAAGTTTTGGGAGGAATCAGAGGGAGAGAAAGAGCTGCTCTGAAAATGCATGCAGCTCAATCCTATACACATGCACCCAACGTGTACAGAAGTTGTCATAGGACTGTCATAGTACATAGGACTTGTCATAGTAAAGAAGTATTCATAAGATTGAATCCTAGTTCTGCTTGCTTCTTCTGCAAATCAGCTTCATAGGAAGCATCATGTTATGAAGATAGATATGCATGTCTTGCAAAATGTTACTTTGTCCCTCTTCAAAACCACTATTATGTTATTTTTTACAGATATGAACACTTTGTTCAAACGCCTTCTGTGGAGACAATGGCAAAGGTGAGTCAGTGTACAACTTTATTATACCACTGAACCTGAGATTAGGGGCATTTAAAATAAACTAGTAATTGAATACTTACTCTCCTGCCTAGTGGGAATATTGTGTTGAAGATGGTCTAATTTCAGAGTTGCAGGACTTGTGGATCTGACCCTTCATCGTGCAAGAGGTTTTATGGGGGACCAGATGCCAAGCACGTTGAAGCTTCATTAGAGGTTGAATATAGTATCCATTATCAAGGAAGGAACCATGGAACTAGGGTTGCAATTTCTCGGGTGATACCTGGGTCCAACGGTCATGACTCAGAAAAAACTGCCTGCAGTTCTCATGCTCAGCACAGAGGGTCCTGAGGTTGGTGCCAAGTCAGGAACCCTCTCTGCATGCACTAGCCTTGCTGGCGCATGTGCAGAGACTCCCAAAGCTGGCACCAAGTGAGGGACTCTCTGTACACATGCTGGCCCATGCAGAGTGGCTCTCCAGGCTGGCACTGAGCCGGGGACACTCTGTGCACATACTACCCTCGCTGGCACATGCACAGAGCATCCCACTGGGGAGGACTGGGTGGGACAAGAGGAGGGTTTTACCCCAGATTGCCCTCCTCTTGTCCCGCCAGGTTGTGGGGTTGTAAATTATGGAACTCAAAACTTTCCTGCCGCTGCTTATAATGTCAGAGCCAGGTATGAGGCATCTAGGGGGAGGGGACACCAATAACACAAAGCAGATCAGAACTTCCAAAAACTCCAAACCGCAGAATTGCCACCATGGGAATTTGGACCCTTTCTCATATGGTCCTAATCTGACACTTCAGTTATTATGCCACTTTGGATACATGCAGTCCAGTGTATTGCATGTAATAGAGTGTATTGCACTGCAATCCAGTGCAAATGCTGGTATTTAAATACATGTGTATTTACTACTTTAATTTTAAATTTTAATTTAATATGTTTTCTTTTTAATACTTAAATTTAATATATGTATATTTACTGAACAAGCATGTACATGTTTATCGTCAGTGTCTGTATCTCAAAAATTTCTAGAAGCATGTTTTGCATTGTATATAAAGATGGCGATGATTATTTTGACAGTCAAGTGAAGAGGGCATGGGACCATATTCGACAATCCATTTGGGGTCTGGAGTAATCAAAAGCTTAAGAACCCCCCGGTCTAGCACAACTTGTCTCACTTCCTGAAATCAGCACACTGTCCCCATGTGTTTTCTGAGCCTCACCCCACTTCACTGCCATGGGAGTTGATGGGGAAATATACAGTGTTTGGGTGATAAGATCTAGACTAAGCTGTGCACAGCCTATGGAGGAACTTTACAAAGGGATTTCAGCAGGATCCCTCTGATTCTTAAAACATGTTGCTCACTTAAATGCCTTTGCTTTTGCTACTCAAGCCCTTTATTTTTTATAACACTGTGTTTTGATGACAACTTGTTACCTGTATAAGTTAGGATAGCAGACAGCCCTTATGAAACTCTTCCTCAAGTCCTCAGATTGGTAGGAGATGCTTGGGTTCTGAGTGTATGTGAGTGTGACTTTTGGATAGTGCTTGTGTTTCCATCACACATCACTCCAGTGTCACTTGATGACTGTTGTCATTGCCAGGTCATAGTGACTGACCATGTCATGCCTACAGTGACTATGTCACAAATGGAAGACAAGCAGGCTCTGAATATTTTGATTAATAATTTTGAGATGGAGCTATGGACCAGAAGAGAGAACCGCTTGTGTTCCATTTTCTGCTAGCTTGTCACAGAACATTCCTTCTGTGATGCCATTCGTCTTCAGAAAAACTGCCAGGCAGTCTTTGGAAATCATCAACAAAGTTGGTTTAGTATCCTACTGTTAATTTAATTCAGTGTTTCCCATGGGAAATTCAGTGTTAATTCAGTGTTTTTCAAGGGGCTGCCTTGAAATATTAAGTTTTCATTTTGGGTGGGTCCACCACCACCTTTATAGCCCTGTGCAGTGGGCAGTGACATCATCCCCATATCACACTGGGGCTTCCAGATCTAGTCCATGGTATGGCTGACAAGCATAAGGGGAATTGCCAAACACTACCATTGCCCAGAAACAGCAGTCCCATGCCTGCAGTTAGGCTGGTTAGGCAAAGAGGAGGGAAGGATACCAAGAAACAGTGTTAACAGGGTTTTCCTGCCGTTGCAGGTAAGATGCCAATTCATTGTTGGAGAGGCTGATCAAGAAACTTTTTTCTTCCTTTTGTATATGGATCACTGCTGTTTGCTTTCAGTTTTAACCCAAAGTCTTAATTCAGAGGAAACCTGAATCATCAAACATCTGAAGCACAGTAATCCAGTGTTTCTCAATTGATGGTACTTCAGAGTAGCTTGGGAGGATCAAGTACCACTGGTTGAAAAGCACTACTTATAAATGTTAGATGCAGTCAGGCTAGAAAATAAACAGATTAAAAATTCCATTGACAGAACTCAAGTCTAGTGATAAAATGTTGTGGGTTCTTGATTTTGACCCTGTAACATCTTTTCTCTTGATGTGACACAGTTTTATTGTGCTTTTATTTGAAACTTATTGGAAACAAGTGTGGAACCGCTGCAAAAAATAAGGTAGGATTGCTTTTAAAAAGTGGGGAAATGCGTGAGATCAACATGCATTGAACTATATTCTCATGTATTCCCATTCAGACCAGACACTGATGGACAACCCAATCCTATAGATCTCACAACCACTGGGTACGGTAGCTCCAAAATGGCTACTGCTGCATCTAACAGGTGCAGGATTACTGCTGGAGGTCTTCTTGGGGAGGAGGACTAGGCACTCGCCCTACAGTGGGTCTCCTTGCTTCTGTGCCAGCTATTTTGCCAGCGCAGACGAGAGAACCTCCATACTGAGCTTGTCATCCCAACATGGAGGATAGGATCTAGCAGCTCAGAACTCTGCCTATTCTACTCATTCCTGGCTGGTCATCCCCACATCCTGCAAACCTGTTCTGTCGCCCAGCAGATGAATTTATTGCTACAGGCAACACAGAGTTGTCAACATGGTGCTAAGACCCAGCACTGGCAACCCCTCTTCTCTGGGTCTTGTGGCTTTCTTACAGCATGTGCCATCTTTTCTTACAGAGCTCAATGGAGACCCATAGGATTGGGCCTTTATTCAGATGTTCAGACACTTGCTATTCAGCTTGAACCCAATAGCATAACAAGGCTAAGGCAGGGTGGTGGAGGTTCAGCGATGGTATAAATTACACCCCAATTAGGCCAGCCAAACCCCAGCACAAGTCCTGAGCTGGCCTGGGAGTGTCACAAAAGTGCTGTTAGGCACTTCTTTGCCACTCCTGGGGAAGGGTTAGGCCAATCCATAGACATATGCTTGCCTCCCTACATTAGCATGGGAATGGGAAAAGCGATGAGTTGTGCCAGCCTAGGTTAGGATTGTACCAGGTGGAGGCTAGCTCTACCCTGAGTGACTACACAAGTTGTAGGCCTGGCATCCAAATTGAGATCTCCTGGCAAAAGCCAGGTCTACTAGTGGATAGAGCTGGCCCCACCGGGGATCTTGAGGTGGAGACATGGTCTGAGTAACCTGCCCCTGGGAGTCCAATACCCTAACTATAGCACTGCTTTTAACCAGGGCATTTTTATGGGGGTACTCACTGGTACTCAGTACCAGCACTTTGTTCTTTATCCACCTGCCCCCCAGGAGCTAATTACTATGGGGATGACCTGTGGTGAGTATTGGCACTTTTTTCCCCAGAAAAAAAGCACTGCTAATAACCAAATGTTTCTAGTATTGAATCCTTCCCACCCCACCACTGAAGGGCTCAGAATGGCTGCTTGTTTTTGGGGGGCTTGCAGTGCTGACAAACATTTCTTTGGGTTTCAAAATGTGCAGAGTTTAGGACCATTTGTCCAGTGAGAATATATTATTGCAATTTATATGAAGGAAATGGGGGAGACAAAGGTGGTTTGAAATAATCAGGGACATGCAAAGTAATGTAACTCTTTGTGGCCAGCCTGCCATTAATATTATCAATGCAACAAGATGGGATAAAAGTATTTCACATAAGCAGACACCAGATATTTTTTTCAGCGAGGCCAGTAATGAGCTTGTTGTGCTGTAAAAAAACATAATAAAATCCACTCATTTTCTTTATTTGTTGCTTCATAGACTGAAACATGCAACTCCCCCTTGACTCCTGAACCAACAAATAATCGTCTGGATGCAAGCCAAGCTGAGATCATGGAACAAAGCATGACCACGTGGAGTGAAAAACTGGAAAATGAGCTCTTACGGGGTAAGTCCTTCAGGCCCTTATTAGTTTGATAGCCTTTATTTCAGTGGTTATCAAAATGGGGGTCAGGATCCCATTTGGGGGCTGCAACTTCATTTCAGAATGGTTGTGAAAAACTGGATATTGCCATATTGTTGCCATCTGGGTATTGACATCTTAGAAAGGGGCATCTTGGAACAGGGCAGGCAGCTTTCCTGGGAGTAAATATTTCAAACTGTCTCTGCCTCCCATTGAATGGGACTTATTTCCGAGTAGACCAGGAGGACCTCTGGCACAGTGATGGCACTTCCAGCTGTGACATCACTTCCAGGTGGTCCTTTATAGGTTATCATTCTCATAAAAGGGTCCCTAACTGAAATGACTGAAATACATGGATATTTATTAAAATATTTATTAAAATTTATAAAATATCTGTATCCTGCAGTCATCTGCAGGGATGACTAGAGTAGCTTTAAAACTGTACAGCAAGAAACAAAACAGCCTTTAAAAACTGTACAGCAAGAAACAAAATATTGTCATCAAACCAGCTGTTGAAGGGTGCAGTCCTAACCTAGGCCAGTATAACTCATTGGTCTTCCTGTTCCCGTGGTGCTGGTGGGATAGGGTGGCCATTTTCTTGGAAAAACTGGATGGCTCCTGGATTCCAGGAACCCAGGAAATGACAAGCACTGCCTGCTGTTCCCCAACTCAGCACCGGGCCAGTCAGCCCAACGCTGAGCTGGGGGACCTCTGGGCATGTGCCATGATGGCACACACACAAAAGGCAGTCCCTCCCCTCGGCGTCAGGCCAACACGGAGGGAAGCAACTGCCTCCTATGCGCACCAGCCAGCAAATGCACAGAGGTACCTGTCCAAAGGCAAGGACATTTGCGCATATGCCAGCTGGCATTCACAGGGACCATCCCCTGCACACAATTCCTGGCACATGCACAATGGTCCCTGTTTTTGGGGACCTCCGTGGAGGTGCTGGCTGGTGCACAAGCAGAAGTCTGTGCACTGACCTAACCCACCCCAAACCATAGTTTGGCTGGTACAAATGTAATAGGGATGAAGGGAGATCAGGGCACAAAAGGAGAGTTCAAACACACACAAAATTCATTCACAGAGACAGGTTTAATTTGTATCCTGCTTTTTTTTTTGTCCAGTTACACTCAAAGCAGTTTACAACTGTAAATGAAAAATGCAAATCAGTAAACACTGTGAATACTTTTATGTAAACAGGCAAGTAATCTAAAATCAGACCTCAGTCTAAGGTTTTGTTTCCTCAAACAAGGAAAATGAAATAATCAGTATTATAGTAATGAATTGTGACAATTCAATAACATTACTAATGACTAAACAAAAACATTTAAATAAAAATAAAGTGCATACATATTTACATAAACCAAACTCCAAAAAAAAGCATAAAAATCAACAATAGCTTAAATAAACTGGCTTTTACAGTAATATATTTCAAGGACCATCACACTCAAATCTGGTAACTTTTCAAAGTACTATATAATCTGGGCAGTTGTAGTTCTGTATAATTTGTACAAATTATACTTTGTAAATTTGTAATTTTAATGATAATTTATTCTTATAATTTTGTTAGCCTCCAAAGGCACCCAGCAATGTGAATAAATTCATTTAAAAAGTAATATTGATTTGGCAAACCATCCTTCATCATCCTTGCTTTCCCCTTACTTTTCACCAGCTCTCACCTGGAGCAAACCCGTCCCACACATGCGTTCTCTCGTAGGAAGGAAATTCTAAAAATCTTTAGATTTAGTTTAGAATCTGATCTACAGGAAATTGTAGTGGGCTATAGCTTCCTTCCCTGAACTAACTAGATTATTACTTAGATACTGATGGCCGCAGAGTGCAAGACCCTGGTTTAGAGTGATTTCTGAAGCAAGCCCATGTCCACAAGACATTTGAATCATAATTCTACTTTACTTAAAAATTTACTTTACCTTATCTTCTGGTAAGTAGTTAGCCTATTAGCCTAATCCTAACAAAATTCCTAACTGGTGTGGCTTCTGCCCTATCCCACTGAGAAATTTTGTCTTCTGGAGGTTTCCTCAGGATGAGGTGACATTTGTCTCCTTGCCCTGCAGCAAGCCCCAGCTGTCAGTATGAGTCAGCTTGGACCTGCGTCAGTTATATAGGTGGCGCAGGTCTGCATTTATCAGTGTTGGCTGATCTGGCTTGGTTAGGATGGTAGGATTCATCACGTGCCAGCATCACCAATCACCACCTCCTGGGCCACTCACACTACCACCCTACTGTTACACTGTTACATGCCCCCCTGCACTGTTCCACATCCTGTGCCAGAGATTCATCTGCTGGTTCATTTGAAAGAGCAGGAAAAGGAGGATAGGATACATCACCTCCTTGGTTCAGCCTGCCCGTCCCACTCCCTCACCCCACTTTTGCCCCTGACAGGTTCCCCTGGCAGTACTTGTACATAAGAGAAGGATTCAGCCTTCCTGCCAACATGCTAGCTAGAAATGCCCTTGCAAACTATTTTCTGGCACTTTTGCAACAGCACATACCAGTGGAACATGTGCTGTTGCAAAATTTTTCCATGAACATGGAAGCCAGTTAAGATTGGACATCTCTGCTCTTCCTGGTATTTTACATATTGCCCTAAATTAAGAAACCAGGGACATCTCTTCCATATTGCATCATTGTACTACAACTTGCTTCAGTTTCAGAATGTCTTGCACAATATGTGATACATTCTGCAACATGCTGACAAGTGCTTTCTACTAATTTTGTTTGTGTGCCTCATGCTGACACTTAATTCTTCTGTGATTACAGACAGTAGTAATGGGCATGAGCATGTCATCTCAAACGTTATGTGCTGACAATTGTCCTTACGTTACATGCCTTTAGAGCCTTTGATGTTCTAAATAAGTGTAGCATGTAAGATTTACATAGAAGCCCACCTCTTTTGTTGCAAAGATGCATCACAGAACTCAGAAAGATCCACACACTAACCTGAAAATATGAAAACACAAAAAAAGCCGGGGCTTGACATTATTGTAAATGAAAAATAACAATGATCTGAGGTGTCTGGTGCTAGCATTTCCATGTTACAAAATCCAAAGTCTTGTCCAAGAACTACAACAAAACAAAATGACACAAATGAAATGAAACAAACCCAAAGTTCTTTAGAAGGTCAAGACATGATTCCCATGGAATACCCTAGTTTCTGGTCTGCTTGCCACTTCAAAGGCAAATAGTGCTGAGCAATGAAGGAGTTACGTATGCACCTGTCATATACAATCATAAAAATCCTTTAAAAACACATGGTGCACAGATTGACATAGGTGTGGCAGGCAAAGGAGGTTGTGACTAACTGCATCCCAAACAAAAACAAATCAGCATTTTAAAAGTTGTTTCAGCTTCGCTTATATCAGATCAGAATTACTGCCCCCAGTTGGACGGCAGAGTTGGGTGGCCAATGAATGGGCTGGTCACTAGTGAATCTGTATTTGAATTGATTCACATTTCAGTTTCTGTGCATTACATTTTGTTAGCTCTGGAAAGATTTGTGACATTTGGCTATATTCCTGAAGGGCAATTTCTTCAGAGGAGTGATTCACCAACCTTGGGTTAAAACAAAACTTCCTTGCTGCTATTTTGGTGAACAGGAAAGATCAGTTACGACTGCATTTCTAGCACATCAGGGCCCCTCTTCAGTCTCTCCTGGGGCCCTGGGAGAGACTGAAGAACTTTTCCACTCAAGTGCACACATTTCTCTCCCCACCATAGCCTTGTGTGGAGAAAATGGAGATATTATCCCCAGAGAGCAGAGGGTCACCAAGCATGGAAGGTGGATGGAAGAGTATGATGGTGAAGGAATGTGAACTGAAGATGCAGAAGAGAGATGGGTTGTTGGGAAAAACTGAAGAGCTGGCTTTTCTTCAGAACAAGTGTTTGGTATATTCATCTGAGATCTTTTTGTAAATCTCATTACATGTTTTTGTTTTATAAGTATTTTTGGAATGAAATCAATTAGATTCTGGAATATATTGAGATTCAAAGTAGAAATAAGTCACCAGAGAAGCAAACATTTCAATGAAGGTCTTTGGTTTTTTTTTGGTTGTTGATTGAAAAGTTGTTGATTGAAAAGTTGATTTTTTTTGTTATGGTCTCAGTGAGATGTAGCTTTGGGGCTGTCAACAGAAGCTTCTATACTCTAAAAAATACACACTATGCGTATGTCCTCAATTTAATAGATGGAAGTTTTTCCACTAAATTTGGCAAAAAATCAAATATTCCCTATTCCTCTCTTTTAGGCAACATAATGAGTTCAATTTTACACTAAACAACTAGATGAACAAGTTGTATATGCTCTAATTAAGGGACAGTAAACTTTTTTTACAAAGCATTTTAAAACTGTTCTTGATAGAAGTGTATCTAAGGCAGAGGCAGACAAACTCCTGTGTGGAAGTAGGGAACTTCATAAATTGAGCCAAGGGCAGGGCAGGAGTGGGGACCTTTGGTCAACAGGGACCAAAGGACATTGTAACATATCTGGAGGTCTCCTGAAGTATCTTTAAGGGTTTTGGAAGCTTCCAGCTATTCTGAGAACATCCATGTGGTGGCCACCATGTGCTCTGATCAGCAATCGAAACTTAAAGCAATTGTATGAAGGCTTACAGAAGGGGCAGCGAGATTCTAGGACCCTGCTATTTTAGGCAGTAGGTGCCCAGTCACCACCTCAAGTACCTATACCATTGGTTGGGCCACACTGATCTGAGTGAAAGGTACAATTCTAAAAGCTGCCTTACAAATTCTGTAATAAAAAGCAGTACAAGCTTTTTATTTGTAACAAGCATTTGAAATTTTCTAACATTGAATCTGATGTTTTTGTCGGACTACAGATGGATTTTATGGTGTGATTGTCAAATATCAGAAATAAATCTATATATTTTCTTCTCTCTTTCTTTCTCCCCCCCCCCCCCAAGTTTTGGGCAATCTAGATGACCATCTGGCACGGGAACAAGCCCAAGATCCTCTGAAACGAAGGACTACAACTGACTATGGTTCCACAGGACCAAATGCTGATCCATACCCCGCTGTGACTAGACAGGCTTTCCATGGTGGAATACAAAGAAATGAGCGGAGTATGTTTTTATCAGATGGAACAAGGACATTGAGAGCCAAAGAAGAGCACAGAACGATTGTCAGACCAAGGATGCTTTATGATACATATATAAAAAAATACCACGCTGAATCCTGGGCCCTTAATGACAGAAGGTCTGCTACCTTGAAAAGAGGGCATTCAACACGTTCTCTTGGACATTCCTCAGAAGGATCTCTTGGATATTCCTCCGGGTTACACCCCAGTGGATTTAGACACACAGGCTTCCCAGGTACAGATACAGTTAGCAGAAGTTATTCTTTGTCCTGTCTTACAAGGCGCCAGTCATTGGAATCTGCTGACCCACTTTTCCCAGGTGGCCTGCAACATCCCATGGCGAATGAAGGCCACAGAAGTTTCACAAAAAGGAACTATCACCACCATTTCAAGCGTCCTCCCCTGTCATCTGTTATGTGGAACTCACCACAGTCTTCCAGACATCCAGTATATCCAGACAACCTGCCTAGGACACAGTCACTGATGGAGTTTGGTTCAGCTTTTGAAAGTACATGTCCTCTGCAGGAAAATAGCAGATACCAAGTTTATTGCGCAAAAGTCAACTACAGAAAAACACTATCAAATACCAATCATTTGAGGGGGCTCCACTACACTGACAGACTTACAGGCACTCTGCATTTTGATAATCGGGGCAATTATGCATCACCTCAGTCGGAAAGGAAAATTTGGAGACCCCGATGCAGATATCCATCAATGAATGATAGGATGACCCCGTTCTATAATAATTTTCCTTGTGGAAGAACAGAAGAGCAACATTTTAGACCAGATGGTGAGCAGTGTTATGAAGACGAAGTCTTTCTTAGCCCCAGTACCAACTTTGAAAGGATTCCAACTAATCAAAATGATTGGCAAAGGTCGCATGTAAAAAACATTGGATTACCACAGTGTGGGAGTGATGTTCAACGCCATGGAACAGAATACTTGATGAGCAGAGATCATCCAGAAGATGTAAGAGCCAGATTGTTTTGCAGGCCCGCAAAAGGTGCACAGAACTGTCCAATGTATAATTCAACGGCTGCTGTGCCATTTGCCAAAGCATGTGGTGCCAATGAGCCTGGCATCTCTGTTTCAAGGACCAAAATGGAATATACATTACAAAGACAAAATCTAATCCTTGGAACTGGGCAGATCCACCCAAAGCCTCTTGTTGCACAAACTATGCAAAGCATTAAAACTCTTACTTCAGAAGAAAGGAGGAGTTCTAATATATTGGGGATTGTGGAAAGTGGTGAAACTGAGGAAAAGACATTGCAGCGTGTTTATGTGGAAGTGGATGCACAAAGCCCAACAGAATCTCAGGTGTTTCTTCCTAAGACTGCTTCCGTAGCTCTCCCACAAACCAGTACATCTTTTAAACCACTGTTCCTGGTGACTTCAGAAAGGCAGGCTGAAGCAGCTTCTATAAAAGAGGTTGAAAAAAGGTGCTTTTCTAGCATTTGCGACCGAAACGGACAACAGAATGCCACAAGCAACAATGTTGAGCAAACCCCTCAATTTCCTGATAACAGCACAAAAGCACCCATTCTTCAATGTTTGCAACAAACACATCAGTCAGAAAGTTTGGAAACATTCACATATAATAATAATAATGAGAATATTTGTCCTTTAGCTTTTGATGGAGGCATTGAGGTAGTTGCAGAAGATCTGTCACCAAATCCTTGCGCTGAAAAATTCAGCAAACAGAATAGCTTTGTTAGTCATGCAACTAGCAAGAGTGTCAGTGGATGTACCAATCATAGTCCTTCCGAATCTCCGACAGTATGTTTTATCTTACCTAGAAAATCAGCCATTATTGATGGTAAGGTTATTTCAGAGAAACCTATGTCTTCCCCTAAAACACTATTTAAAGACAGGATCACCAGGAGAGATAATTTAGACACAAAACATTTACATGGAACTGAGAACATTTGTTCAGATAAAGAGAAATTATCTGTCAAAGATCCAGCCGGTTCTTCCTATAACCCCTCACTCAAAAATGAAGAAAACATTCCACTAACTAAAGACTGCCATTTACAGACGAGCCAAGAAACAATAGCTGGTTACTCAGAAAACATCGCAGTTGTTAGCAGTCCAGAAAAAACGGAAAGTTCTGTGCTTCCTGAAGAAACAGATCCCAGTAATCCTTTGCAACAATACAAAACTACCAGCACACTTACAATCAGCATTGAGGAAGACAATGTCCAGTATCATGAGCTTATTTCAGTTTATTACACCTTACCACGAAAGAAGTCAAAAACTCTGGGCAACCTCTTTATAGATGATTCCAAAACCATGGAATCTTCCTCACCATTGAAAAAATCTGAAGATTCCCCCCCAAAATATCAAGTTCGTGTTGGTCCCGTAAGTGTTGCTTTTCCTTCTTCCAGCTTAGAAAAAGAAAGAAAAGCAGGTCCTCCAGACACAATGCCTGTTGCTTCTGTTATGTCACAGAACACCAAAATTGCTATTGATGTGGACGAACAGAGTTTCTGTGTTATAAGTCCCATTGGGGAGAAAGCAGGCGCTTCTCAGTCACAAAGTACTGTATGTAATAAAGAAGCAGCAGTAGGGTGTCAGACAGAAGGCCCAGCACTGAACTGTGGGGTGGCTGAACATGAACCTGTTGCTGTTCAAAAACCCAGGGAAATGGTGGATAAATCAGTTAATGTTATTACCAATGCACAGGGTGAACTACATGCTGGCATATGCCTTTCTCCACTGAAAGAGAGGTCAAAGCTTGACACCCCATTAAGCGTCAACTCATCCAACTCTACTGAACCAAAAATCTCTCCAGGAAAAGTTGCTGCAGTTTCTTCTACATTGAATGTTGATCCCCCAAAAGAGAGCCCCCTGTGGGGTCAGCCACTATCCAATGCAACAACGAACAACAAGCTGCATACTTTACCTTCCCGTTCAATTGGTAATAACCAAGAAGGAAAGTATGCTGCAAATCCAGTAATCAGCAGCCCCCTGAACTTTTCTGAAGGCCAAACTAAACAGGAAAGTGCACGTTATATCTGCCATGTTATTTCCAAAAAGGGAAGTGGGTTACAACCAAGAAATCAAAGTAACAGAAGTGGCACAGATGAAGCATCTCTTTCAGAAGCCAAAGTGCATTCAGATTACCAGAACCAAACACTTCAGGTAAAGGCAGCTTCTTCCACAGTTAATCCAGCTCCTCAACAAACCATCCCAGATAAAAGTGGTTTAGAATATCCCAAGACTGGAGATGAGGAGACAGCAAAGAATTCTGCAATCTATGAACATTATGCCAAGTTACAAAGATCTATGAGAAATATTGGAAATAACCAGAACCTTACTAACTCTAAAGATCAACTCCCAAGTACCAAACAGGATATAGCTGACTGTTCAGAAACAGAAAATAAGCTTGAATTGGATTGTACGAAACATAAAACTAGTGATATAGAAAAAAGAAAAAACAGGTCCTCAATTAAAAACAAGCTGGCAGCCATGTACAAAACAAGCCGAAAGTTTTCGACTAAGAAAAGCATAAGTCCCAGGCAGCACATAAGTAATATATTTTCACAGAACGATGCCCTTTCTCTGGAGACCAGTGAACCTCCCCGCATGCTGATTTCACCTGATGTGCCTCAGGAAAGTGTACAAGCAGGAAATGAGAACCAGAATCAGAACTCTTCATCTGAAAAAACGGATAGCAAAGTGCTTGAACAATCACAGAATAAGAAATTGCAAACTAATGAGAGCCCTCCATTGGTTCCCAATGAGAACAGGAAGCCATTTACAAACTTGTGCAATCAGAAGAGGGAGGCTTGCAAACCAAGTGATAAAAATGTTGATCACAACCTGCAAAATCTCACAACTGTATTTCCAAAAGAAATGTTACCTGCACTAAGCCATAATTCCCAAGCAGGTGACAAGAGTTTAGAAAATAGCAACCAGTATGTCTTGGCCAGAATTACAGCTGGAGATCTCAGTCAAAAGGGAAAACAGGTCGGAAAGATGGGTGAGGCTTCATTGTTTCCACTTTCACCCAATAACTCTAGCATTCCCACCAAAAATTTTTCTAAAGCAAACATCTGTCCACCACAAAAAGTTATTTCTGCTACAGATTATGTTCATGATGAATACATTCAGCCCCCAAACCAATTAATAAATCTAAATGTACCCTGTGGAAGGCCAATCATAAACAAAATGCAACGTGAACGCCATTTTTCTGAAAGGTCCTGCACACCAGAACTCCACAACAGCCCAGCCTCAGAGAACAATTTGATAAAGCACAATAATAGGAATAGTAGAAAGTTTAAATCCCATTCTGAACTTCTGTCTTGTGATGAAAATGAAAACTGGGAGGTCTGTAATGATAGTAAAAAAACCTTTGGCTCTAAACGTGCAATGTATCCATCAATTGAATTTGGTATTTTTGGAAAAGAACAACAACAGACTTTCTTGGATAATGTCAAAAGATCACTCACAGAAGGACGATTATGGAGGCCATGTCTGCTGAAGAACCCTGGTTCCTTAAGGAAGGAAGAGGTTTGTTCAGTCACTGCATCCAAGCAGGTGAATTCAGGTTCGACAGAAAAAAACACACCAGTAGAAGATGCAGCTCCCACTGAGCCAGCTGAAATCCAGAAGGAAGACCCTGAGGACTGTTCAGTTTCAGATTCTGACACTACTACAGATGATGAGTACTACCTAGATGAAGACGATAAAGAGTCAGAACTCTAATAGGCTTTAAGATGAAAAAAGTATCAAATATCTGGTTTTTTATTCATAGGTAGTTTATAAAGTATTTGCAACCAGGAGCTTGATTAGATTCATGTAAATATACTGATTTGATCCCAAACCAATTAATATACTGCCATAGTCACCTAGCAAAAATCATATTTATCCTACAAAGCCAGATCATGTAACCTCTATAAATTCCTTAAAAGGATGTGGTTCTGTTCCTCAGAGTCATGGAGAATATTATGATCATATATTAGACTAGAGGTTCTCAAATAGAATTGCCAGTTTTTCTTCCAGATAAAATGTCTGGGTTAACAACTGTGGCAATGTTGAGAAATCTTTCCCCTTCATGATTTTCTGCCCATCAGGCAGTTGTTAAAGACGAGAGCCCTGCAAGAAGAAAAGAGGGTTTCCATAATCTGAACACAGGATTCTGTGCCAGATGGCAGGGTTGCACTCAGAAAATGTTCTGCTTCCTATGTAAACCAATTGTCCCTCTAATCCAGCATATCCTATTAGTTGTAAACTTTTCTTCCTTGATAATTTGCAAACTAAAAATGGGGTTTTTATGTGCATACATTTGTGTGTTATACATGAATACATTTTCATTGTGGAAGCAGATACCTAGAGGATATAATTCCATTTAAGTGAATGTGGCAGTACTGGAGCAATTTTTGGTGAACTGCTTCCTAAGCATGTGGTCTACCAAAAGTCCTACTGACATAAGTACAAGAGACTTCCACTGAAATCAAAAGGATTTTGAAGTGCTTCATGGGCTACATTGTGCCTTAAGGCACAAATGCCATATGGCACAGACACAAATATCTTAGGGCCTTGAGTGTGGTTATATTTGGGGTGGATATAGTTCAACACCCACATATTTAAAAAATTGTATTTTTAAAATTTTAACGACTTCGTTAAAGAAGTGTAAATATGAGCTTATATTCTTTTAAATGCTACTTTGGTATTTCTGTTTACTGTACAAAACATTAATAATAAACTACATATTTATACTTTAGTGGTTCACACAACCACAACAGTTTTGATGAGGTTTGAAAGTAGAATCTGGTAGGCATTCCTGTGAAAAATGTTATTTAAATATTAATTATTTCAACATTTTATGTATATTAGGGACAAGGTTCTATTCAGCACATATTGTTTTTGTATCACAAAAGACTTTGAATTAAGACAAAAATATTTTATGAGGCTGTACAGCCAAAAAAAAAAACACCCCAAAAAACAAACAAGCTAGTTCACATGACCCAGTAAGTCATGTAGGATAAATGTTTACATGGACAGTTTTGCAGTTGTAGTTCTCTTCTTTTGTGTTTTGGTGTTTCCACGTTGTGCTTTTTGATCTTTTATATGTTGTAAATATATTATTTTGAGATTTTTAAAATGTAAATGAGTACATATAGCAGATTCTTACCAGCCTTTCATAGCATGCTGCAAATATTTTTTAAAAAGAAATTCAGTTCAAGAGCAAAATGTCATTTTAGTATTCATTTTTCATTTTCATTGACCTTTATTGGCATTATAGAGAAATAAATAACAAAAGGAGAAAAAAATATCAAGGCGATAGTATCAATGGTGATAACAACAGGAACGGGCCTAAGGAGTAAAAAGGAAGGGAGGAAAAGGAAATTTAAAAGAGGGGTAGAGGAGAAGAGAGAAAAGGGTATGAGCAGGGAAAGAGAATCGGGTGGGGGGGGGGTCAGCATGCCATACTGGGTTTCTCCAGAGACCTATTGGGTCTACTGGTTTGGCCCCACTAGGCACGGACACTGCGAGACTAGCTATCCCAGCTAATGGCTGTGTTTTCCATGGGTCTCTGGAGTCCCCAATCTCTCCACCCAGCCTCATGCTACTTCCTCAGAACATAGCTGACCAGGAGAGAAAAAAGATGGGCCTTGATACTATTGTTTTTCTGTCCTTAGTTGTCATAATAGCATTTTAGTATTCTGTCAGACATCAACTTACATAATTGCTGGTGGAAATGGATGCAGCTCTACTTAGGATGAACCAGAGGAGATATTAAATGCCTCCCACACATTATAGTCGCCTCCAAACCAGGCGACTCAACAACTGAATAACAACAAAGTCAATTCATATGACAGCTTCAGTGTACATCAACAGTACATTCTAAAGGGCTTCATGTGAGTGTTTGTATCATCTGGACTTGTGTAGATAATTTTCTATGAGTAGAGTAAATTCCAAAACTGTAAATTGCAGAAGGGAGCTTTATTTATTTAACATATGGCAATATATGGTTTAGTGATAAAATCAGATGTTAAACATCCAGACCCCTCATCCACTCAATGACAGAGTGGCCCACATTGAAAAAGTCAGACATTGGGCCAGTGTAGGCTCTTGAAGGACACTCAAACACAATGTGATGGATATTTTGTCGAGGAGCACCACAGTCACACTGAGGGGTAGATGTAAGATCCCACTTAGACAACGAGTCCTGGAAGACACCATGCTGGGTCCGGATCCCGTTCAGAGAGTGTGAACCAAACATCTAGCAACAACTGGTAGCCAGACTACATTGAAGAATTGGTAGTTGGCGACAGTTGGCAGCCAGCCAACCATCTTTGTAGAACTCCTCGCTCTAAATACATGGCAATGGAAAAGGGAGCTGATCAGCAGAGATTTCTGAATCACTTTCTTTGACGTTACGCTGAAATCAAATACTGAAATCAAATCAAAATCAAGTCCCCAAAGGTAAATTATCTAAGTGCTGAGTTGTACCTTCTGAAGTAAATCTGACACCCTCTGCTTCATTTCACTGTATTTCCACATTAACGTTCAAGAACTGAAGCATAAATAGCATTTATTTAACAGAAGATGCTGATTTTTGTGTTTTATTTTTTAAGACTACACTGAGCTACTACCTCTGTTGTACTGAACAGGGCACCTGAACTTTAGAGATCAGACTTCTGTGCTGATAGTGGCCAATCTTTTTGGCAAGTGAGCCAAAAGTCAAGGCCAAAATACAGCCAAGTCTAAATGTACTTGTATTTTTATACTACAACCTCTTTATACTTGCTGAAGTTTTGTCTCTAGCCAACTGTACTGGGAAAAAGAAGGCCAATTTAGGGGAGGAAGGTAAGCCTGGGTCTTATAATAAGCTATTAATGTTGATTGTCAGTGTTTTAAAATAAATGGAGCATACTTGCTACTGAATTCTGGTGCGCTTGTCTTATCTCGATATGCAGTCTCCTAACCACTCTGATATACTAGTTCTGGGAGGTTGGAAGTGGGTGAGTATGGATGAAATCTGGAGGATAAAATGATGAGCCAACACAGATGCCAGCACAGAATCTTATGCACTTCTGGTGGTGGGTATCAACAGATTTTAATTTTTAAAAGTGGGTCATTTAAAAAATATTTTGAGAACCACAGTAGGGTGCCTGTCCTCTTTTGCAGTTATGACATATTTTCACCCTGGGTGATGCTCCCTGCAAAACTCATAGGAGCCCTGCTGGATCAGGTCAAAGGTCTATCTAGTCCAGCTTCCTGTATATCACAAGTGGACCACCAAATACTTCAGGGAGCACACAAGACAAGAAGAGCCTGCATCCTGGTACCTGCCCCTACATTTGGCATTCTGGAGTAGCCTTCATCTAAAATAAGGAGCTTGCACATTCCCATCATGGGTTGTAAGTCATGATGGACTTTTCCTCCAGAGATTTGGCCAATCCCCTCTTTAAAACGTCTAGGCCAGATGCCCTTGCTACATCTTGTGGCAAGGAGTTGCATGGATTTAGTGCTTTGCTTCCCTTCTACCCGCACCACCACTACTACCTCCCTCCAGAATAGGGTGACCATATGTCATAACTGCAAAAAGAGGCCAAAGTAGAATGTACTTTTGCTGAGTGTAGAGCACTCAAGAAAAATTTATTGGATTTGTACTCCACATTTCTCCCTGAAGTGGGGATGAGCACTGAACCCTACAATTACTCATAAGTAGCTGTGTAACCTGTGGGAGACACCTTTACCTTTTCTCCCTGAAGGGACCCAAAGCTGCTAACAATCAATGATTTATACAACAGTAAAATATGAATACAACAAATATACGGTTCTTAAAAGCAACAAAAAACAGTAATATACAAAGTATGCTACACAATAAAAATGTGCAATTAAAATATAACTTCATAACAGCAACATAAAAAAGTATGTAGGACATGACAAAATAAAAGCTAAAACACCTCTGTGTGTGTGTGTGTGTGTGTGTAAATCTTTTCGCTACAATCCTATACACACTTTCCTGAGAGTAAGTCCCATAGAATGCAGTGGGACTTACTTCTGAGTAGACATGTGCGATTAATTTAAACACTATTGTACTTATCATTACATTTAAAACTTATATTTATTACCTGAAATTTATTAATTACAAGAAGACTATGCTGCCTACTCATCAGGAAAAGTGAAGATTTTTTTCCAGGACTAAAAAAGAGGAGGTGTCTTGGAAAAGACAGTCCTGGTCCTCCTTGGGCAGGGACCACTTTCAGGAGCCAGAGGATGCAGCCTGTACTGTGAGCTGCCCTTGGGGAGGAAGAGGGATGCAGCGGCCCCTGATTGGTCAGCGCGTCGTCCAATCAGAAGCTTCCTCCTCCCAAAGTTTCCCAAAGTTTGGAGACCCTCCAAAGCAGGGCTGCTTCCTTCCTTCCTGCATCTCCATTGCCTTCCTTAGACCAAGCGCGATGCTGCTGCTGCTGCTGCTACTTTTGGGAGCCCTGGTTGCAGGGGAACCTCCCCCAGGGGTCAGCCCCAAGAAGAGCCTGGCCTGGGGGCCCGGACTGCAAGCAGGGCTCACCCTCCCCGTCCGCTACTTCTACATCCAGGCGGTGGGTGGCAGCCCAGGCACCAACTTCACCTCCTCCCCTCCAGGTACTCTCTGGGGTGCCCCTGAGCAGCCTTGGCACTCTTCTGGGCTCCCACCCAGAGTTCAGCCCCCTTCTCTTCCTCTCTTCCAACTTTACCCCACAACAGCCCTGCAAGGTAGACCAACAATAGTGAGCAGCCTTGGTACACTTCTGGGTACCCACGTAGAGACCTTTTCTTTCCCTCTTCTTTGTCCCACAGCAGCCCTGCAAGGAAAGACAACAACAACCTGAGTAGCCTTGGCACACTTCTAGGTATCCTTAAAAGAGTTCAACCCCTTTTTCTCTTCCTCGCCTTTCTCCCACAACAGCCCTGCAAGGAAGGCCAACAAGAAACAGGACATGTCCTCTTCCACCAGGACATGTCCTCTTTTTCAGCCTTGTGTCCTGGAAAAAAGTCTTCATTGTTCTCCTTTTCCTTGTGAGCAGCAGTGTGTAGCCTTCTTATAATTAATAATTACTTAATATATAATTAATATATGATTAAATATATAATACATAAATTTATATGTAATAGTTTCTATTTAATATTAAGTAATATAGTGTTTATTGGGCTGTGGTGGAGCAAGTGGTTAAGACACTGTGCCTGTTAACCAGCAGGCCGAAGATTAAGACCTGGGTCCTACAAGACAGGGTGAGCTCCCATTCTTAGCCCAGCTTCTGCCATCCAAGCAGTTTGAAAGCATGTAAATGCAAGTAGATAAATGGGTACTACCTCAGTGGGAAGGTAAAAACAGCGTTCTGTGCGCCTTC
Organism: Cryptoblepharus egeriae; assembly: GCA_030015325.1. NCBI lineage: Eukaryota > Metazoa > Chordata > Lepidosauria > Squamata > Scincidae > Cryptoblepharus > Cryptoblepharus egeriae. Next base: position 84,093,066 of record JAREYC010000005.1, read on the forward strand.
GGCAGTCATGCCAGCCCCATGACCACGGAAGTGTCTTCAGACAATGCTGGCTGTAAATTTAGGCTTAGAAACGGGGGTGAGCATAACACCCTACAGTCAGCCACAACTGGCAGTATTACCTGTGGGGGACACTTTTACCTTTAATATAGTGTTTAAAATAGTCACATGAAAGCAAAATATATGAGTGTTTTTTGTTTTTACTTTGTTGTGTCCTACATTTTTCTTGGGCATCTAAAATTTGGGGGAGGGGCCTTGTCCTTTTTTGGTTATATCCTATGGTTATAACATATGGTCATCCTGAGCACATTTTGTGGTTATAAGATCATCCTTAGCACATTTTTGTGCATCCACCCAGAGTTCAATGTCCCATTCTCCTCCTCTTCCTCTCCCCTCCTTTGTCACACAACAGTCCTACAAGTATGCCAATAACATATATCCCCTTTTTCCAGGACATGTCCCTTTTCAGTATTGTGTCCTGGAAAAAAATCTTCATTGACCTCCTCTTCCCTGTTAGGTCGGAGAATTAGGTAGAAATGGCCTCCATGAGAAATCTGGGAGATGATACTTGATAGAGACAGGTAATAGGGAAGTGGCCATAAGCAATATAGAAGCAATATTTTTTACAGCCTTTTACGCTGGAAGTCAAGAGAGAAATGAAGACTGATGTGGAAGCTAACAGCTTGTAGTGTGATATCATCATCATCATCAACGTCATTGAAAACAGAGGAGCAAATGGGGTCTTACAGACATACAACCCAAGCTTCCCCAGTCGGTGTCTGAAAAAGCTTCTGAAGAAGAATCTGGTTTATCTCGTTAATGAGCAACGCATTTTTTTCATTGTCCTAAAAGGATTGGTGCAAACTAAACATGATTGTACCTATGTGTGCTAACATATGACATATGTGTGCTGACATACTATGTGCAGCATGGTTGACTGCCACTGTGCACTTGCATCCATGTAGATCTGGCGTTGCATTCTTGCCCAAGCTTTGTGCAGGTTAAGAAGCAACTTGAGAAGGAATGTGATATGGAAGGAATGGTGTTAGTCTCCATCTGATCTGCAGGGCCAGGCTCAAAACATTTTCACATTTTCCAGGTGCAATGCATAGAAGAATCTCTTTAAAATCTTCATATGCAAGACTCCGACACACACACACAGTTTATTTATGACTGGTGGTATGTATGCTAATGTGAGACATATTTGCAGCATGTGTGGCACCAACTAAAAGTGCACTGTATTTTTAAGAGAGGTTTGACACTGTTCAAATTCATCTTTGAACAGTGAATTAACTCACAAGAAATTATTCAAGTCCTAGTGACCTTGAGAAATTGGTTTAATCTAATAGAACAATTACTCTGCCTATTTGGCCTTATTTATATTAAAATACCACACCAAGTAATATTTAATGCTTATAATTATTTTTTTAAAGGGAGTTCACAATTTAGAGTGACTATCAAACCAATCTCTCCTAAAGAAGCTATCCAGATCCACATCCCTGAGCTTCTGGACAGGAAAGATGGATCCTTTCTTGTGAGATATCGGATGTACGGCAGCGTCAAGGAAGGGTTGAAGGTGGAGATACTTTATGGTGAAGAACACGTAGCTCAGTCTCCGTATATTCTGAAGGGTAATTTTATCTCCCTTTTCCCAGGGCCTCAGTTGTGCTGATACAATTCCCTCCAACCAAAAGTGGGCATTAAGTTGTTGGGGCATTTTGTGATATGCAAACATAAACCCATCCCATGTGGAAAGCAAAGTAGGTTTCTTAAAATTTAGGCTTCCTTCTTTTGATTATGCAAATATAGATAAGAAAGGTCTAAACCAGAGAAGTTCTAAGTTCTCTCTATAGAAGAGTTGATAACGTATCTTATAATAGTGTGTGTAAGACTATAACTTATACAAGGTCCTTCTTGACCATGAAATATTTAATAATGGTTGGTAATCCAAAATAGTTGACTGGTCAGTTGACCACAGCCAAGGGTCGCCATATGTCCTGAAAAACAGTAACAGTCCGATTTTGGGGGATTGTGTTCACATATTGGCAAATGGGACAGAGGGTCTGTCCCAATTTTGTGGAAGAGAATTATGGCAAACCCTACTACTGTCTACCACTACTAAATTCATCTCATGATTTTGTGTAACCAAATATTTGGAATCAGAACTAAGGCATTTGTTTCATATGGTTAATTATTTCTTGGAAATTACTGGTAATTATTTCTTGGAAAGCTAACCTAGCATGTGAAAAAATATCTTCGTGCACACACCATAGGATTGGGTTGATATTCACCATAACGTAGTTTTAATGCTTTACTCTTTCAGGTCCAGTTTATCATGAATATTGTGAGTGTCCAGAAGAAGATACTCTCATTTGGGAGAAAAGTTTTTTCTGTCCAGCAGAAGCACCTCAACTTACTAAGGACTTCAGTGCATTTCCTACCATAGATCTTCAGCGAATGTTGATTGAAGTCCCAGCAAGATTTGGCCAAAGGATGGGAGCCATTGTTCATTACACTGTTCTCAATAATCACATCTATCGTCGTTCCTTGGGAAAGTACACAGATTTCAAAATGTTCTCCGATGAAATGTTGCTATCATTGACAAGGAAGGTATACTTCCACAGAATTTTACTTATTCACAGCTATTCAAGTTAGCGTACACCAAATGCCCATATGTCTTCTTTTTCTGGGACATGTCCTGGATTTTGGCCTGTGACTGAAAAAAACTTCATTGTCCTCCTTTTCCTTGCAAATAGGCAGCATGTAGCCTTCTTGTAATTAATTAATATGTACTGAATTTAATATTAATGAAATTTATTAATTAATATTACTGTAATTAATTAATTTAAAATTAACTTAACTTAATAATAAGTAGGGTACTGTAGTGTTTAAATTAAATACATGCAAACAATATACAGTGGTACCTCTCATAACCAGGGCCTCACATAACAAGCGATTCCATAACAAGGAATCCCGCTTTACATAACAAGTTTCACTTCACTTAACAAGCATGCACACTATGGGCATGTGTGCTGTGTAGCCCTGACACTCCGTGCGGAGGTTCTTTAAAAGGGCTGCCGGCCAGCACTGCTGCCTCTAACTGCCCCCAACATGGGGGGCAATTGCCTGGGGATGCCAGAGGCAGCTGCCCCCAAGTGCCCCCATTGGCTACCTTGAATTGGCCACCCCATTGGCCACCTTGAACCAGCAATAGCCTCTCAGGAATGTGTCTTTGATTGCAGCCTCCTAACCATGTCTACCCAGAAGTAAGCCCCTTTGTGTTAAATGGGGCTTACTCCCAGGAAAGTATCTTTAGGATTGCAGCCTAAGTAGACTTCAAAGGATCATGCATATTGAATGCATGTTTTGAATTCAATTACAGTGTTTTGTCATCATTTTTACATATGCCGTATTTACTTGAGTATAAACTGAGTTTTTTGGGCCAAAAAAATGGGCCCAAAAAGCCCCCTCGGCTTATACTCGGGTGAACTGAAAAGTGGTGGGATCAAACCCCATCATGTCATATACTGTTGGATTTGTATTGAAGAGCAGAATCCAATGCAAAAATCAGTTTTGAGATATCTCCTTCCTATCAAACATTATGGCTAAAAAACCAAAAAACCAAAACTATAAAAATAAAAAATTCATTTTTTGCAATTTTTTAAGCGGGTAGGAATTTTGGCCTTGGGGTTCAGGAAATTTGGTTTTGGCATCTGGTCACCCTGTCCTATGCATGTCTACTCTGAAGTAAGCCCCACTAAGTTCAATGAGGCCTACTCCCAGGAAAGTATGCTTAGGATTGCAGCCTATGAGTTCCAAGAAAGCTACAAAGAAAAGGACCAGTACCAATACCTGCTGCATTTCCAACCCTAGGCTTATACTCGAGTCAATAAGTTTTCCCAGTTTTTTTTTGTGGTAAAATTAGGTGCCTCGGCTTATACTCGGGTCAGCTTATACTCAAGTATATACGGTAGTTAATATTTTTATATGAATATTTTGGGGGTTGTAGAACCAATCGTCTGAGTTTCCATTATTCCCTATGGAAAAATCCGCTTCACTTAAAGAGCGTTTCACTTAAAGAGCATGCCTCCGGAACGAATTAAGCTCTTTATGTGAGGCACCACTGTATTAGTACTTTTAGCTTTAGTGTTCTTAGGTAAAATACAAATACAAAGGTTTGTACTCTCACAAAGGTGAATACTTTACAAATACTCAGTAGGTCAATGTGCTAGTATTATTCAGTTTTCTAGTATGTTGTTTTGTTTTCCCGTTTCCCATAGTACAAGCAAGTACTATTCATTTGGGGGCTCATTGAGTTTGGATGATGCTTCCATGGACCCTCAAATGTAATGATTTGTTTTCTTTCCATCTAATGGCTCCTGCCTAGGATGGGAGTTGAGGGAAGAATTGGGCTGCAAGTATGCAGTCCTGAAGAAGGTTTTTTTGTTTATTTAAAATTTACTACAACCTCATATTAGCTACCTTTCCTGTACTTAAGGCAGTGTGTAAAGAAAACATCCTTGAAACACCCAATGTGAAATTGATGCAGTGAAGATGAAAAGAAGAAAAACAACCATCCAGTTTTTCAAACAGAGGCTGAAGGACAGTAACTTTATACCCTTTTGAAAAGCTCCCTTTCTCCCCAGGAGAGCATTGCAAATACGATTCTAAGGTCGTTGAGCAACAAACATATCTGCCTTCTGGCTGTGGTGAGAAACTAAAGCATGTGGATGATCAGAGCAGATGGTTCCTGATCCATTGAATGGTCTTAATTGGATTGGGCAAGGAGGCATTGCTAGGTGCTTTCCTGAAATAGGAGGGTAAGCAGAGAAATTGGTTCCTCTTCTTTGTCCTACTTCTCATCTTCAGGGGTGTGATGTAACAAAAGATAAAGGAAAATATGTAGTGTCAGTTGCTGTATACTTGTAGCAATAATAATTATTCCTGATTGACATTTTACATACAGAGCAGCTTCAATGGTTCAACAGTAACCTTCAGTGTTGGTAGCCAAGGCACATCAAAAGCCAAGCAAGGCTTTGAATCACAAATTGTTTCTTTAGGTTCGTCTACCTGATGTAGAATTTTATCTCAATGTTGGCGACTGGCCCGTTGAGCATCGGAAAGCAAACGAAACCCCTGGTCCCCTCCCTATCATGTCATGGTGTGGTTCTATGGATTCAGCAGACATTGTGCTGCCAACATACGATGTCACTCATTCAACCCTGGAAACTCTGCGTGGTGTCACAAATGATCTCCTGTCTATTCAAGGAAACACAGGTAAAGGAGAACGGATCCCCATCAAATTTGTGTTGCTGTTTGATATTTAAGGCAGGGGTTAGACTGGCAGCTCCGGCAAATTGATAGTGGTATATCCGTTCCTTCTACCCTCAAATGCAGTCTTCCTTGTTTTTCAGATAATGTATCTATAGCTATCTCTGCTGCAAACAACCATTTCCACATCAACTTTGCTCTTCCCATTGTCATTAAGCATCTTGACCAAATTGTTCTAATATCAGTTTTACCACTGAAAACAGTTTTAATTTTTTTATTAATGTGCCAGGTTTTAATAGCAAAACAGTAGGACCCTATGATTTCTACATTTTTCCCTTTACTCCAGGACCCGTCTGGGACAACAAAACCGAACAAGGGTTTTTCCGAGGCCGAGATAGCAGGGAAGAACGGCTGCAGTTGGTGCAGCTCTCCAAAGAAAACCCAGAACTGCTGGATGCTGGAATAACAAGTTTTTTTTTCTTCAGAGAAAAGGAGAAGGAACTGGGCAAGGTTCCTCTGACGGGGTTCTTTGACTTCTTTAAGGTACACCTAGCACTGCAGAACTAGCATCAAACGAGGGTCAGCAAATTTCCTTGTGTTTTCCTTGAAAGTCTGATTGAGGGAAGCTTTAATCTGTCTGTCACACATTTCTTTGTTTGGCTGTGCATGAATTCCTGGCCAAAGATCTTTACACCTGATGTTCTTTATAGGAATGTGGCAACCTTTGAAGTAACTGTCATTTTGGCATTGATCCAAAGGGCGAAGTCCACACATCCAAGCACTTTCTGCTTTTTCTGTGGTTACCTTGATTTTCTGGTCTGTCCACATTTATTGTATCAAAAGACCTAAAAAATGTCAGGTTCATCTGGTCGAGTGACCCCATATACTGCGGTCTGAAAGCGAAGGTTGCAAAGGTTGCAAAGCGAAGGTTGCAAATTTGTGCATGCAGAAATTTCATAATAAACAGTATTTTAGATTCCAATCACAGGCTGGAAGGTGACCAGAAAATAATCTGTCTTGTACAGTCGTTACAGTCATGAAATGTTATTTGGTCAGGGTGCATTTTTGAGTCAAAACTTTTTGATTTATGCTATTTTATTCCTCCTTTTTGTGTTTCCACAGTACAAATACCAAGTGAGCATAGATGGCACCGTTGCAGCCTACAGGTTCCCATACCTCATGCTGGGCGACAGCCTTGTGATAAAGCAGGCTTCTCCATACTATGAGCATTTCTATGTGGAGTTGGACCCATGGCGCCACTATGTTCCCGTGAAAAGAACCTTAGTAGATTTGCTAGAAAAAATAAAATGGGCCAAGGTAATCATCATTGCTGTAGGAAAAAAGCTGATATGTATACACACAGCCATTTTTTCCCATGTCCATAGTAGTAGATATAGACAGGCTTGATATAGACAGTAGTAGATATAGACAGATATAGAGGAAGCAAACCGGAGTACAACTAGCTCATTCCTCCGACTACCACAATTATTTGTCTGATCCACTGTCACTAGGAGAGATGGAAAGTGTCATCTTATTAGTTCACAGGTAGGATCAGTACTCAATTCTGTGCCCCTTCTGTTTCCCACTTGCAGAAGAAAACTAGCACTGAATTTGGGTGGATGCCAGATTGTCAACTGGGTGAGAGTTGGTTCTCACTGGCTCGAAATCCTGGTCTATAGGCTTGGAGTGGCGCTCGGAGCATGAACTAAAGCCTGGAAGTTGTGACTGGAAGCCATGCCAGACATTATCGTGCACACCCTCTTTTATAACCAAAATTCCTGAGATAAACAAATGTGATTTAATCACAGTCTGTTTAATGATGCAAAGTCCTTGACAACTCTCGGTTCTCCAGGTTTCCCATGTTCACATCACATTATGCACAGTAAAGAACAGCATAGTACACACAATGGGCTTTACAGTTTTGTGACATAGAGAGCGCTCCACATCTTGCTCTCCCATCTCTGAAAACATCACGTGGGAAAATTTAATTTGTTTTTGTTCCTAAAGATAATTTATATTTACATGAGCATCTAAGATAGCGGTCACCTGTTTTCCCTTTCTGTTTCTAAAAGCATGACAGGGAGTATCTTGCAAGAGCATTCCTACGTTGTGATCGTTTCAGTCTTTGAAGCAATGGTCCTAATAATGGAGGCTCCTGAAATACTGGAGTTGCAAAAGCAGCAGGACTGGAAATGGCTGGTTTTTTTTGTTTATAACATTTGTATATCACTTTTGAACAGATTTCTCATAACCTCAGGCTTATTGATCAGTAGCCTAAAGCCAGGCATTTCCATTTTTATCCTAGCTCATCCTTTTATATACAAGAGTCGTTCAAAAAGTTTTGCCTCCATGTCTGTAACTACTTTATTAACAGAACAAAATGAAATATTTTACATTGACAGTCCAGACATCCTGGACTGTACTATAAAACATTTATAAAGTGTATAGTAGATATTTTCAACTGGCATGCCACAAAATGTCTACAGGCATTTCCTGCTACAGGAGTTTGGAGCATTGACTGCAGATTGCTGAAAAATATGTCCAGGTTTTGTGACTATGGGTGCAATCCAGAGTGACTATGGGGAGTCCTTGCTCTGGTGTAAGAGCAATTTACTCTGGATTGCAATAGCAGGCCAGGGTTCGAGACCCGGGTTGGCCCCACAAGACAGGGTGAGCTCTTGTCCTTAGCCCAGCTCTGCGACGCAGCTGGATCCAATCTTATTGGCTCTGCCTTTCCATTGGACTAATTCAGTGGCATGGAGAGGGGGGATTTGCTGCTTGGGTAACAGCTTATCCCCCATAACAATCCAACCCAGGCTTTCATGCGTCGCATGCAGCGTATGCAGTGCCGAGCACAATACCATAGTCTTTCGATACTGACGGAGGCCTGCTATCTAGGTTTTCACTAGGGACGTAATCCAGAGTAACTACGGGGAGTCCTTGCTCCAGTGTAAGAACACTTTACTCTGGATTGCAATAAGAATTTCCCATAGGTTTTCACTAGGTGCTGCAGTAACTACGGGTGCACCTAATGTCTCTTATGTGCTCCCGTAGTTACTCTGGATTGTAGAGTTATTCAAATAGGGCAACTATCCTGTTGGGCACTATCCAGAGTAACTACGAGAGCATGTAAGAGACATTATGTGCACCCGTAGTTACTGCACCACCTAGTGAAAACCTATGGAAAATTCATATTGTAATCCAGAGTAACTTGTTCTTACTCCGGAGCAAGGACTCCCCTTAGTTATTCTGGATTTCACCCTATGTAACAAATTGCCTTTTACCTCTACTGGCAGAGCCCAAGTTGCTTAGATGAGTGTTATTTTGTGCATAATTATGCATGCTTACTCTTCATGATTGGATTTAAAGGAACTTTATATGTGTGTGTATATGTACGCACTAAAATAAATAAATGCCAGGGTACTTGGTGGTATAATCCAGTCAAGTCAATCCAGAAGTAAGTCCCATGGAGCTTAATCAGACATGCACCTAGTTAAGCGTGTATTGCAGCCCAAGTTTTGCATAATTTAGTTTTTGTGAAGTAGGAAACAATGTGGTCATACAAAATAATAATACAGATTCCACTTAGCTGCAGCAATGATCCAGACGTCTGTGTAAGAAAGGCTGGAAGTTTTTAAACCACCTATAGTAGAAGGTAGTGGAACAAGAAATAGAGTTGTAGTTATTAAAACAAAGCTGAACTTACGAAAGGTCCTGTCTAAATAAAAGACTGCAAATTTTGAAGTGTAGCTTTGGAATTATTAAGTAGAACGACATTCTTAATTGTGCTTGATTATATACCTTCTGAAATCTATTTCCTTGTATTTGCAAGGACAGGTCTATTTATAAAAGTTTCACGGAACAACTCTGAGCACATAAAGAAGGAATGTTTGGTTGGCAGAAGACAATGGTAGTTACGTGTTCTAAGTAACCAAATCTGTGTGCGAGAAATCAGTGCATTAAATTATCTGCAGTTTGGACAACATAAATTATAAACCACCTTCCTTAATTAAAACACCTTCCTTAATTTCTTAACTCTACTGCTACTAATCACTCTGTGGCTGTAAATTTCTCTGAGCTTTGAAAATATAGAAATATGAAACTTTGCAGGACATAACAATTGGATGGTACAGTTGCAGCATATAATAGCTGTGTGCATTGCGTGGCATTCCTGCATCCATTGAAAATCCATTTTGATTTCCCTGATTCCCAGGAAAATGATGAAGAAGCCAGAAGAATTGCCAAAGAAGGGCAAGTAATTGCAAGAGAACTACTGCAACCTCATCGGTTTTATTGCTACTATTTCAAAGTGTTCCAGGTTAGTTCCTTGTGTTATTTTTTTTACTTACGCATTTAATTTTCCTCCTCCTGCTTCCATGGAGTTATTACTGGCATATCTGTCAGAGAAGAGCGACAAGAACGATCAGTGGGATGAAAGGGAAGCCCTATGAAGAAAGGTTGGGGGAACTTGGGATGTTCAGCCTGGAGAAGAGGAGGCTGAGAGGAGACATGATTGCCCTCTTCAGATACTTGAAGGGCTGCCATAGGGAGGAAGGGGCTCATTTGTTCTTTGCTGCTTCTGGAACCAATGGGTACACACTGCAAGAGAGGAGATTCCAGTTGGATATCCGGAAAAAAATTCCTGACGGTGAGAGCGGTTTGGCTGTGGAACTGGTTGCCGAGGGAGGTGGTGGACTCTCCCTCACTGGGGATCTTCAAGCAGAGGCTTGGCAAGCACCTGTCGGGGATGCTCTAGGGGGATTTCCTGCTGCAGGCAGGGGGTTGGACTAGATGACCTACTAGGTCCCTTCCAATGCTATGATTCTATGACTCATGGTTCAGAATTTTGATTTAAAAAACTGATTTACTTACATGATATATATGCTTCTGTATACATTCCATCATCTTAATGTACTTGGCAAAAGCTTGAACTCAAAGATGACATGGATAATCTTAAATATGAGAACCCTTGGAACAAAACAGCCTGCTAAACATAACAATATGTGTGTGAGATAGTCAACAACACAATTTGACCTCACATTAGTGTTCATGGCACTGAAAATTATGTCTAAAAATATTTAGAAAGCTTCAGATGTGGCTTAATCAATTAGAAATTTTTAAAGAAAACCCGGTCATTGTGATGTAGTATGGTTAAAGTGACATTTGAGACTCTGAAAGGGAAATACGTCTTGCTGTTTTTAGTGGCTTGCAGTTTCTTGTTTAAAGGGTCTGATTTACATATTTCAGAAATATGCTGAACGCCAAGTTGGTAAACCTGAAATACGAGATGAAATGGAGCTTGTACCTCAGCCTACCAGAAATTCAGTCTGCAACTGCCACAGAAAGAAACCATCAAGGGAAGAGCTATAAGTAACCACTAAATATGGGATCTAGTCTGTTGCAAGATTGATGCAACGGCATGTAAGTGTGACATCTGATGCAAGCTTGCACTGACATTAAGGAATAACTATTTTCCTCACTCTGGTTTCCTCCATAGAAGAGGATCTTAAAATCTGAACTGAGAACGTACAGCAGTGTGAACAGTTCTCAATCAAACCATTTTCACCTTTTCCATACATCACCTGCAAAGATGTTTGACAATATGGAGAGGTATCTCAAGTACTTTTCAAACTGTATGGTTTAAATAGTTGATCTCAATGGTCCTTACAACAACTCTTTTAAGGGTGAGTCAACACTATTATCTGCAGGTGAGGGCAAAGGCTCATAGAAGTGGTTTGTTCAGATCACATAGGCAGCCTGTGGTAGAGGGGAGATAGGAATTCTTAACTATGACACTTCTATATGTTAAATTAGTAACAGCCTACAGGTGCTGCTTGTGGTTGTACAATGTAACAACATTCATCAGTAAAAAAAACCATCCCCTTTTCCAGCATCTCAACTGCCCTTTTACCAATTCTCTCCTCAATGGGTCTCCAAAACTAGCATCTTCTCACCCTAGCCTTCCTTCCACAACTGAGATGCCTCTTCCCCAGAGCTGCATGGGAATAGCACACTCAGAATGTGCAGACACCCTAACACATGGTTAAAGCTTTTATGTAGAAAGATAACACAACTAGCTCCTTATATATATTATGTGTGTGTGTTACATGTTTTGTAGATTGTTTAAAAATTTCTAATTATCCAAAAATTTGGCACGTTTTCCAGATGGTTCCAACAAACTAAAACCGTGTTCTGTTTCAATTTAACGCTATGCTCCATGAATGGTCTGACAAATAGGTGAAAGTCTTACTGAACAAGCATCACATGTGTCAATTTAGTCTTGTTATGAATACAAGTTGTATCTTGATTTCAAATCATTCACCTACCTCTGGATAAAAAGTTGCCTGACAAGATCTTTAAATTAGGTCACTGTGCAAAGCACCAGAACATCTTTTGAAGTTGCTGAGAGACCAGACTGGTTTTTTTTTCCCAGTGAACAGGAAATGAAAAGCTAGACAACTCTGCCAAAACTTGAATGGAACTCCGTGCTGGAACTGAAACACATCTCTGATATGGTTAACTATTTGTTCACATGGATACCAGTAGTTTCCTATTACCAAAGAGGCGTTGTTGAGATGTCATCTTCACCCTTTCCTTAAATTGCTCATTTGCTGAACCAAAAAAAAAAAAAAAAAAACACTCCAAAAATGGGCTGAAATTGATCCAGAAAATAATGTCTGGATCAATTTCAGCCAATTTTTTTGGTTAACTTCAGCATACGATTGCTTCCAGACACACGGGAAACATGTGGAAGAATTTAAGTAAGGTAGAACTTGTTTGCACCATCTTTTCTAAGAGTAAAACTAGCCACCTGTATTTACCAACCAAAATACACATAGTAAACATTTTAATGGTTCGGACCACGGGTTCAAAATGTGAATATATACCCACTGTGGTATCTGTCAACTCTCTCCTGCTGCCAGGGGTGTAATCCTAATAACGTGCAGATCTGTCATTTGTAGCACAGGAGGATCTGTGTTATTGCCTGCTGGAGTCCTTCTTGGTCACCACAACTCCATATTGACTCTGTGCCAGACAATCTCTTCTGACAGTTTTTAAAGGAACACTTGCAGTCTCCTTAACTACCACGAGACAGCATCCATATTCAACCAAGGCTTACCCCTAAGCATGTCTGTGAGACAGAAGGCTTGCACAGCCAGTGACCTGAATGTCTCTCCAACCCAGTAGTGGAAGCAGCTATATCCTGCTTTTCAGAAAAATAAAAAGGTAGTTGAGTTATAATCAGATTTTTGAGTGTGACTACTGCCAGCCTGATGTGCTTCTGCTTTCATGAACTAAAGTTTCAACAGATCAAATCTTGACCTCTGAGCTTCAGTGCTGTCCTGTGGCTTGTATGGCTTTTTTGACCGCTTTGATCTGATTTGGGGAACATGCAACCTCTGACCCCAAGAAGACTGCAGGGATCTTTCACTGCCAGTAGCAATGCCTCAGATCAAAACGGAGGTTCAGCTTTGCTCGGCTTAGGAATAACTACACCATATTCAGAAGGAGTGTCTATTTGTCACACTTGTAGCCTATGTAGTTTAATGTAAAGAAATCAGCTTTTGTACAGAAACAATTACATTAAGAGCGCACTCCAGAGAATGCATGCAGTCAGCATAAGTCACTTGAGTTAGATTCCTAAGCCCAGTTCTGGGCAACTTGGAGCAGCTCGGAGGCTTTAGGACCCAATCTTTAGATCCCAAATAGGCCCATTGGGACACAGCACTACTATGGTGTTAGCTGGAGTAAGGGGAATACATTCCCTTCCCGCAGGCTGAGCCACAAGCAGCTTCAACTCAGGGTGATCAAATGCACATACTTCAAAAAGAGGGCAAGGTCTTGGATTCCTCTCAGCCTGGCATTGGATTCTTGCATTGGATTCTGCTCTTCTATATGAATCCAACAACATATGACATGATGGAATACTGTGCACCATTGCAAAGTTCCAAAATGAAGCCAAAATGGAGGACAATGAAGCCATTTTGGAGGACATGAGGACAGGAGGCTAAAAAAGAGGACAAACCCAGAAATTTCCGGTCATATGGTCACCTTGCTCCAAGCCTGCTCTGGTTTTGGGAGCAGGCCAGCTTGCCTCCCACTTCCAGAGTGGGTTAGGATTGAGCTGTAATCCATGATTTTGAATTGTACCCTTATCCAAAACAAGGTAAAGCTGCAATCCTATCCACACGTCTGCAATGTGTTAACATGTCAACATTTTAAACATATCTCATATGGAATGGTATCTGTTAAGGACTTGTGTGTGTATTGGGTGCCTTTGTGTATGTTTGTGTGTGTGTCAGGGAGCTCAGTCTGTGCTGGAGGGCTCAGGATGTGTGTGTTAGGGCTCAGTTTGTGTGTTTTTGTGTTGGGGGTTCAGGATGTGTGTGAGAGATGGGGCCTCAAAATTTGTTGGTGTTGGTGGGGGTTCAGGATGTGTTTGTACAAGGCTTGTATGTTCGGCCTTAGGAGGTGTGTGTATGTGTTGGGGGCTCAGGATTTGTGTCTCTGTGTGTTGGGGCTCAGGGTTTGTGTGTGTTTGTGTTGGGGGTTCAGGATGTGTGTGTATGTGTGTGTTGGGGGCTCAAAATTTGTGTGTTTGAGTATTGGGGGGCTCAGGAGGTGTTTTTGGGCCTCAGGGTGTTTGTGTATGTGTTGGGGTTCAGGATGTATTTGTGTGTTGAGGCTCAGTGTTTGTGTGTGTTTATGTTGGGGGTTCAGGATGTGTGTGAATGTGTGTGTGTGTGTGTGTGTTGGGGCTCAGGATGTGTGTGTGTTGGCACATCAAAGCAATATATGGGTATTTTTAGCTTTTTATGTGGCTGTGTCCTATGGTTTCCTAAATTTGGGGGGGCTTTCCCCCTTGCACTGATGACAACTGGTCCCCCTGGTGGGGGCCTCAGGCTGTGTTTGTCCTGCATGCCTGAGGGGAGGCGTTGGCACCCTAGGTCTCCCCCTTTGTTTGGAGGGTGTTTTCTGACAGGGAGGCTCAGCTGAGACCTTCTCTTGCCCGCTTCTGGCCCACTGCCAGGCCGACGCCAGGGCCAGGCCTCCAAGGTGCTATGGCAACCGATACATGCTTCTTCCTCCCTATGCAGAACTCCCAGGAAGGAGCTCCGGGTAACAAGTGGTGGGGAAGTGGAGGGAAGAGGAGGCACTGCAGCCCACCACCCTCCCAAGGACAGGCAGCCGTCCACAGCCTGCAAATGGGCCCAGGGGTTAGAGCCATGTTTGTCCCTTTAGACACCATTCTGTGGTGGGGAAGTGGGAGGAAGGAGAGCCTTACCCCCCATACCCACCCAGCCTCAGCCTTCCCCAACCCCCAACCTGACTCTCCCCCAGACGCACACCCTGACCTTCCCCTCCCACGCACCCACACCCTGACCCCCCACATCCACCCACTCTGAGTCTCCTCAACCCCACCCTGAACCTATCCTAACCCACATTCTGACCCTTCCCTGCTACACACGCACCCTAAGCCTTCCTCCCACATCCAGCCTCCCTGAATCTCTCCCCCAACCCTCATCCTGGTTCTTCCCCCCACACTCCCACCTGATTCTCCCTGTCTCCCCACACCCTGACTCTCCCTCTCACTCATACACCCACCTTAACCATCTCCACCCTGTGCCTTTTCCCACACTCACCTACCCTAAGTCTCCCCCAGCACAATCTGATCATCCCCCCAAATACAGCTCAGCTCCTTCCCACAGTCAAACACACCCTGTCCTCTGATTATCACCTAGAGCTGGTGGGTGAGCTGACTGGCTCTTCACCACTGTAATACTATTACTACCGTGGCACAGTCCCATGCATGATGACTCAGAAATAAGTCCCATTGTGTTCAACAAGGCTTACTCACCCAGTAAAACATGTCTAGCAGTAATTTTCAACCTTTCCATATCATGGTACACTGACAAGATGCTAAAATTGTTAAGGCTCACCATCAGTTTTTTATATCATTAGCAAGGCACTCCATGCTGCTCATAGGGCCCAAATCCCCCAATTACCTATTAATACTGTAAATGGCTTTTCCCAAAGTCCCATACCAGTGGCACACTTCGAGATGATCCGCATCACACCAGTGTGCCACAGCACAGTGGTTGAAAACCTGTGGGATTACAGGGCATATAATTATCTGAATACAAAAAAGTAATTAAAATTGTGTGGGTGTGTTGGGGGCTATGTTTTTCTATCTTTGCTATCTTTTGTCTTTATTAGTACATGTACTCTGCTTTTAGAAAACTGAACAAAAGAGAAAATGAACAACAAATCCTTGAATAGTGAACTAATCCATGCTATGTTCATGTTATAGGCTAGACTGCTGTCATGCATATTCTAGTAATCAAAAGCAGAAGGTAAAGAGATGGAAAAGTCAGAGAAACAGCTGGACAAAGAGTCGGAAAGTCAGTTGGACAAACAGGTGGACAAAAAGTCAGACAGTCAGTTGGACAAAATGTCAGACAGTCAGTTGGACAAACAGTTGGACAAAACATCGGATAGTCAATCAGACAAACAGTTGGACAAAACATCAGACAGTCAGATGGAAAAACAGTTGGACAAAACATCAGACAGTCAGATGGAAAAACAGTTGGACAAAACATTGGATAGTCAATCAGACAAACAGTTGGAGAAAATGTCAGACAGTCAGACAGAAAAACAGTTGGAAAAAAAATCAGATAGTCAATCAGACAAACAGTTGGACAAAACGTCAGACAGTCAGATGGAAAAACAGTTGGACAAAACATCGGATAGTCAGTTAGACAAACAGTTGGACAAAAGGTCAGACAGTCAGTTGGAGAAACCGGTGGACAAAAGGTCGGACAGTCTGTTGGAGAAACAGGGGGAGAAAAGGTCAGACGGTCAGTTGGACAAACAGGTGGACAGAAAGCCAAAAAGACGGTTGGATAAAAAGTTGGAAAAACACTTGGATAAACAGTCAGACAAAAAGTCAGAAAGACACTTGGATAAAAAGTTGGACACTCAGGTGGACAAAAAGGTGGACAAAATGTCAGACAGTAAGTTGGTCAAAAAGTCGGATAGTCAATTGGACAAACAGTTGGATGAAATGTTGGACAGTCAGCTGGACAAACAATTGGATGCAACATCAGACAGTCAGTTGGACAAACAGTTGTACAAAAGGTCAGACAGTCATTCGGACCAACAATTGGACAAAAGGTCTGACACTCAGTTAGATAAACAGATGGACAAAACGTCAGATAGTCAGTTGGACAAACAGATGGACAAAACATCGGATAGTCAGTTGGACAAACAGATGGACAAACTGTTGGACAAGCCTGTGGACAAAAAGTCAAAAAGGCGTTCGGACAAAAAGTCAGAAAGACACTTGGACAAAAAGTCGGAAAGACACTCGGACAAAAAATTGGACACTCAGTTGGACAAACAGGTGGACAAATCACCGGACAGTCAGTTGGACATACAGTTGGAGAAAATGTCAGACAGTCAGTTGGACAAACAGTTGGAGAAAACATCAGACAGTCAATTGGACAAATTGTTGTACAAATTGTCAGACAGTCAGTTGGACAAACAGCTGGACAAAACGTCGGACAGTCAGTTGGACAAACAACTGGGCAAAACATCAGACAGTCAGTTGGACAAAGAGATGGGCAAAACATCGGATAGTCAGCTGGACAAACAGTTGGGCAAAACATCGGACAGTCAGTTGGAGAAACAGGTTGACAAAAAGTCAAAAAGGCGTTCGGACAAAAAGTCAGAAAGACACTCGGACAAAAAGTCGGAAAGACACTTGGACAAAAAATTGGACACTCATTTGGACAAACAGGTGGACAAATCACCGGACAGTCAGTTGGACATACAGTTGGAGAAAATGTCAGACAGTCAGTTGGACAAACAGTTGGAGAAAACATCAGACAGTCAATTGGACAAATTGTTGTACAAATTGTCAGACAGAGAGTTGGACAAACAGCTGGACAAAACGTCGGACAGTCAGTTGGACAAACAACTGGGCAAAACATCAGACAGTCAGTTGGACAAAGAGATGGGCAAAACATCGGATAGTCAATTGGACAAACAGTTGGGCAAAACATCGGACAGTCAGTTGGAGAAACAGGTTGACAAAAAGTCAAAAAGACGGTCGGACAAAAAGTCAGAAAGACACTTGGGCAAAAAGTCGGAAAAACTCTTGGACAAACAGTCGGCCAAGAAGTCGGACAGTCAGTTGGACAAACAGATGGATAAAACATCAGACACTCAGTTGGACAAACATTTGGACAAAACGTCAGACACTCAGTTGGACAAACAGTTGTATAAAATGTCAGACACTCAGTTGGACAAACAATTGGACAAAACATCGGACAGTCAGTTGGACAAACAGTTGGATAAAACATCGGACAGTCAGTTGGACAAACAGTTGGATAAAACGTCAGACATTCAGTTGGACAAACAGTTGGAAAAAAAGTCGGACAGTCAATTGGACAAACAGTTGGAAAAAAAGTCGGACAGTCAATTGGACAAACAGTTGGACAAAACATCAGACAGTCTGTTGGACAAACAGGGGGAGAAAACATCAAAAAGACGTTGGGACAAAAAGTTGGAAAGACACTTAAAGTCAGAAAGACATTTGGAGAAACAATTGGACAAGAAGTCAGAAACTCAGTTGGATAAACACTCAGACAAAAAGTCAGAAAAACATTTTGACAAAAAAAAGTCAGAAAAACAGTTGGACAAAGAGTCGGACAAAAAGTCAGAGAAACAGTCACAGAAACGGTAAGGCTCTGGAAAGATTTTTACTGAGCATCCAATATTAAGCTTATTCACTGGATCTTGCTCTTAGTAGGCTTTAGTAAAACCCTGAAGGGACCCTTGAAAGTGATGTCATGTCAGGCTGACCATATAGAACGGAGGACAGAGTGCCTGTAATTTTAACCATTGCATAGAAGAAGGAATTAAGCAGGATTAGCTCAACATGGAAGGGTTTAAAAAGCAGCACATGTCAAAATTTCCTCTTCTCTACAATGGTTAAAGGTATAGGCCCTCTGTCCTCCATTCTATATGGTCACCTTGTCAAGGGGCTGGAAGTACCATCAAACAGGAGGTGACAACACTATGACACCAGAGCTCCTCCACGTTTGTAAGTCCAGAGGTAAGTCCCATTGTGCTCAATGAGACTTACAGTACAATCCTCCTACTGTCTACTCAAAAGTAAGTTCCACTGAGGGGCTTACTCCCATGAAAGTGCTTTTAGGATTGCAGCCTTACTTCCAGGAAAGCAGCTTGAGTGCTCCTTTTCAAGGTGAAGATGCCCAGTGCTAGATTCCAAGATAGCAGCACACAGCTTTTCACGACCCGCCTGATATTGATTTGCAACCCCTCATCAAAGGGGTTCCAACCCCCATTTTGAGAACCACTGCATTAAAACTTTGTACTGCCAGCAAATATTTGTAAATTGGACTGATATGGTTTAAATAATGAAAGACAGCCATTTTTCAATTCAGCACATTCCCATCACTGTGAGTATTTTACATAAACTGCAAATGAAAAAGTTTCTTTTCTTTACATCACTAGTAAAAAGTATCTGAAAAGGTTTTCTTTGCCCAGGCAAGTCACAGAAATTGGATAAAAGGGGTAAAATTTAGCTGAACCAATGCATTCAATTGCAAGGAATATTTTACAATTGCTTTAATTTTCTTGGTTTTCTAAAAAGGCTGTGTAAAGAAAAGCTATTACAAATTTTTTGTTCAGGTTATGAAGTGATTAAGTCCAGTTGTCATTGACATTTTACTTCTTACTTACCATTCTGGTAATAAATCTTATCTTATGTGACTATTTTATCTAATGTTAGAATGATCAAAACATTTTTTTAATCATGACAATAATTCTTGGCAATAGATTTAAGAAGGCTACAAAACGTTTAAAGAGAGTGGGGGCCTGGCTTGAATACTACCGCCAAGAGCAAGAGAGAAGGGTCAAAGCAGCAATTGTCATTCAGAAAGCCTGGAGAAGATGGCTGGTAAGTTGAAAGTTCCACTGATTTAAAAGTCTGAATTTTCAGACCTCCATCTGCAATAACCTAATGAACTTTGTGATCAAATGCTGCTTGCGAAAGGCACAGCTCAAAATGGACCCTTTTCTTCCTGGACCCTTTAGAACAGTAGATCCTGTACTGGTGGATCACCAGGGAAGCATTTGGCACGCAGGAGGGGAGGCAGTAACACAATCTCCAGTAGCAGAACTTCTTTATTCTCCATTTTTTACATAAACTTTTGATGACCATACAACACTAGTTATTTCAGTAACCCTGCAGCCTGGTAGTGGTCCTTCTAACTCATTTGTCCAGTTCTTGGGTGGCCTTTGGGGAGAAAGGCAGAATTGTAAAAAAAAATCAAATAAATAAACAAACAAATAAATGTCCAACACCCAGCGTGGTCCTTGCTGACCCTGGGGATGATTGATCCAGTATAGCAGGGTTTCTCAACTCCCAGTCTGCCAGAGGATTCCTCTAAGTGCCTCTTCCCCTCCTCACAGCAGGAGGACCCTGTCGGAGGATTGCAGCCTCAGAGACCAATCCTATACCTGTCTTCTTAATAGTCAGTCCCATTGTAATCAGTAGAGCTTACTCCCAGGAAAGTGTAACAGGATTGCAGCCTCAGAGTCCAATCCAATGGCTATCTACTCAGAAATAAGTCCCATTATAATCAATGAAGCTTACTCTCCAATAAGAGTGACTAGGATGGCTTTGTGCATTTTCAGTGCATCCTGCATGGCAAAGGATTGAAAATCCCTGCTCTGAGTAGACATGCATTGAGACATTTGGCTCTCACCTGCAATCCTATCCACAGTAACCCAGCAATAGCTCTATTTATTATAATGGGATTTACAGCTGGAAGCAGCTGTCCTGTGCTCTGGGTGGGGAAGCCCTTCCTCCAGATGACCAGAGGCACAACTCTCCCCACACCCTTGGGCTGATCCCTGGAAAAAATTTTCCCACAGAACCTGTCCCTGGGGCCAAAATGTTTGAGGGCCACTGCTACAGACAGAACCTCCTCTCATGCAGTACAATAATTAGAGGGGGTGCAAACCACTAAGTTTTGCAGAGAGCCTCACCATGACAAGCAAGTAGCTCTTTCCCCTCCAGAGCCATTCCAGGCAGAGCAAAGCAGAGGCGTCCTGCAAAACTTAACACTTTATGCCCCTTCTAGCTACCTACACCTTTGCTGTCATGCAAGGCTCTTGTTGATCTTCTGGTTGCCAACTGAAGACATGACTTTCTGAAAGAGCTTTTCATCATTATTGGTTGTTTCTGGCTCTTCAGTCTTTCTGTTTTGTGTTTTTATTGCTGATGTTGTGGTTGCTTTATATTGGTAGTGTAATGTTGTTTTTAAAGTTCTGCAGTGTAAACTGTCTTCGATCTGCAATGAAAGCCTAGGACAGAACTTTTAAAAATAAAAATTGAATAAGAAAGAGTGCTATCCTAACTTTAGGCCAGAGAACACAAGAAGAGCCTCCACTGGATCAGGCTAGACCCATCTAGTCCAGATTCCTTTATCACACAGCAGCCCACCAGATGCCTCAGGGAACACACAAGTCCGGGGTGACCATATAGAGTGGAGGACAGAGTGCCTCTACCTTTAAGCATTGCATAGAACTGGGAATTTAGGCAGAAGGTTTTTAAACCTTCTATATTGAGCTAAACCTGCCCAAATTCCTTCTTCTATATAATGGTTAAAGGTCTAGGCACTCTGCCCTCCATTCTATATGGTCACCCTGACACAAATCACCTACATCCAGGTGCCCTCCCTGGCATCTGGCATTTTGAGGTTGATCACATACCTCTATCTATGCACACCTCCAAACACATCCATCATGGCTTGTAACCTGTGATGATTCTTTCCTTTGTCCAGTCCCTTAAAGAAACTGAGGCTAGCTGGCATCACATCTCTGTTGGATAGTAAAAGACCTCCCCTCTCCAGTATACTAGCATTAGCCTTTGTAATGGCTGCTGGTTTTGCTGAACTGTAATAGTAAATGTCTTGTTCCATGGAACCTGCACACTAGTTCTGTGAGGAACACTAGGGATCTCAGAAAATAATTCTCAGCACTTGTATCCAAAAACAGTTCCTGAGATTATTCATGTAATGCCATCCTAGTTAAGTGGGCAACTTTTTCAGTGTTTTCGCTATTTCTGGATTGGAGTCATCCAAACCATGGCTGGTGAACTTCAAAGCCCACTTTTGTTTCTGTATATTTACTTCTTGTAATCTGGGATTATAATAAATTATAAGATGTATTTGTCATAAATTGGTTACTATAAAAGGGTTATTATAAAAGTCCACTAATTGTTGATGAAACTTAATCTGAACTGGTGTTTGTTTAGAAATTCAAATATTATGTGATATTCCCAAAATGTGGTAGACTACCTAATAACTGAATTGTGTTATTTTTTCCTTGGCCAGGATATTGGTGTGTTTACCTACTATAAGGAGCTAATAGGTTTTAGAAAATGTGGAGAACCTTGCCAACTAATGCGATGCATTGATCCTAGAGAGGTAAGATTTAAATTGATGGACTTATTTTGTGATAATCCTCAGAAATTTTAACTCAAGGGAAGATTTTATTTATTTATTGAAGGGTCTTATACCCCGTTTTTCCCATGCTAATCCAGATTTATTTTTTGTCCTCACAACAACCCTGTGTACATGAGATTGAGAGTGAGTAATTGGCCCAGTGTCTCCCAGGAAACTTCATAGCCAAGAAGGGATTTGAACCTGGATTTTTCAGGTTTCAGTAGAACTTCCTAACCACTACAACATCCTAGCTCTCACTAGGATTGTATTGTTTCACCACCATTATTTCAAAATAACACTGGTATTGACTAGTCTGTATTGCATGAAACTTCTGGCTTTAACACCAAAGTACCATTTGGGGGCTTCAGTGGCTCAGTGGTTAAGACACTGTGCTTGTCAGATCTGAAGGTTGGCAGGTTGAATAAATAGGTACTACACTGGTGGCAATGTAACAGCGTTCCGTGTGGTGTATAATCATTTGGCCACATGATCACTGAAGCATCTTTGGACAATGCTGGCTAGTTAGTCTGGACAACTGGCCCAGTTAGCATTGGCTTAGAAAAGGGGATGAGCACTGCATCCTACACTGTCACAGCTAGCAATACAACCTTTACCTTTTTACCATTTATCACAGTTAAATTTTATTTATCTCTTCCCTGCCTTTCTTGCTGGGCAGCTCTAGGTGATTTACAATTAAAAGAGAATAAAACAAGCTATTGCAAAAGCAATACATTTTTAAAAAGTGTTGGAAAAAACCAATTATTTTTTCTAACTAATATGTACTTTACTGTGCTATACGTGAGCTTTGCAAAAACAGTTTCAAAAATCCGCCTGCTTTTGTGCTCACCCAATTTCCTATCCACCCCTTGGCTGGCCACAGTTCTGACATGTCAGTGAAGAAATTATAGACTAGCAGTTTAATTGACTAGAATAATAATTAACTGCAAAGCAATAATCAAGATTTAAAAGGGTAAGCAATATCTACAACCCAGAGAGACAATTGGCAGTTTGTTTGTTAATCCCCTAATAAACAGAAAGGAGTTTCAATTTTTTCCCTTGGTTGCAGGCGGAATATTTGGATGCTGCAGCTGGAGTTCATATCCGATACAGATTGGGTGGAGTAAGTATAAACTAAGCCATTTGGGTGGAGGGTTGGATTTGGGCTGTAGGCCTTTTAAGTTGCCAACTCCTGGTATAACACAATCAAAAGTTTAAAAAAAACACTTCTATTTTTAAGACAACAGTAACAATAATCAGATTTCTCATCTTAAAACAAAATATTTCTCTGCAGTTGACGTTTCCTCCAAACATATATTACAAAATATACACCCACAGACCTGTTGTGGATCTATGTGCAAACAGCCCTAAAGACTATGCAATGCTTGCAGTCAAAAAACAGAAACTGAGAAAAGGACAAACAGAGAGTGCTGAAGATACTAGTGGTTGGTACAAACGTATAGAGAATAATGGCTGGAGACTTCTTTCTACTCGGGTAAGAAAAGTATTTTGTTGCTCCTCCCCCCCAACAAAATCCAATTTAATTAAGTAAAAATATGAAAAGTGTGTCCCTTATTGTTTAGGGAAACTGTGCTGGAGCAAAAAGGAATAGTTATTCTTTCCCTGCTAAATGTAAGAGTAGCACCACTTGGAAGTGCCTGTATGCCCAGTTAGCATTGGTAATTGTATTATGATATATGTATATGGAAATGAGAGCGGATTCATATTAACACCTTATTAGTTCCATACAGTATCAGAATTACATCTCATTGGCTCTCAGAGCAATCAGTATCATGAGAAAGTTTTGAGTTAAGAAAATTCACTTTTTGTTTTTCCACTTTTCTCAATTTTAGCCACTAGTCAAGCTCAGCTTGTTGCCCCCCTAAAGCTTGTAGTCTGGTGCAACTGCACCCCCTGCACCCCCTAGCTACACCATTGCTCTCAACATATCCTTAGACATTCACTGTCTTTTTTTGATTCCTTCAGTAACATGACAGGAAGAGACCAAACATGTGATGTTGGTGTGTTTCATGTTTCCTCTGCCGCTACAAGTCATAGTTAAGTGGAGCAACAGCAGGAAAAATGAGTATATTTATGTTCCAGTTTTACCACATATAATTGGTGGCCATGTTTTTCCAGTTCTGGCTTAAAATGTAAAAGCAGCTGTGCAATGATTGTATAATGTATTGACTGAGTTCTGTTTTTAATTGATATTGTCTATTTTGTGATAAATGAAATGCACAGTATAACAGTTGCTGATAATAATGAGTTTTCTGGAGAGGTTAGCAGGAGCAGCAAATAAAGATTGGGCCACTGGCATAGATGGTGAAAAAAGAGGAGTTATATCATAGGACAACATCTTCTAATGAATGTGAATGGGTTTATGAGCTGGTCCTACAATGATTTCAGTTTTGGAAGACCTTGGATCCTTTAACTGCTAAAGATAATACTAAACCAAAAGAATTTGAAATCTGCAGACTGCGGAAGAAACAAGATAGGGAAAGAGCAAGAAAACTGAGAAAAATAAAATGGCTGAAAAAAATGTGAGTAATTATTGTTCAGGATTCTCCCCATTCAGTGAACTGTGTTATTATTACCCTTCTCAATGATGCTTAAATACAACCATGCTAAGGAAAAATCTAACATGAATAAGATATGCTCATTGCTGGTGCCAGTTTACTAAGGCACCTGGGGCAAAGCCCAGTGTTAAGTACTGCAGTTTGCCCCTAGAACAGTTTGCCCCTAGATCAATTCAGGGGTTGATCTGGTTCAGTGATGGGTCTGGGATTCAACTGTTTGAGAAAAATCCAGAAATCTCCTGACTCTTGTAAAAAAACCACTTTGTCTTAGAATTAAATCAATTGAAAGAAAACATACTGAACATGTGGCTTTTGTTGGTGAATTCAGTTTAAATTAGCTTTTTTATTCTTTGTGTTTGTAGGAGCTGTATGATATCTAGTTGTTTATGATCAGGGTTGGGCAAGTTTTGGGGGGCTCTCAGCAAAATGCTCTCTATAGATCACCTGCCATCTAAGTGGGCCTGAGTTGCAGATACTCAAAAGGAT
This sequence comes from Cryptoblepharus egeriae, assembly GCA_030015325.1. Taxonomy (NCBI): domain Eukaryota; kingdom Metazoa; phylum Chordata; class Lepidosauria; order Squamata; family Scincidae; genus Cryptoblepharus; species Cryptoblepharus egeriae. The sequence goes on from JAREYC010000005.1 coordinate 84,117,937, forward strand.
CTGAAGTGATTTGGGGAATATCCTGTAGACACTTTTGAAGGCACTTGATACCACTGGTGTTCCAGGGAGGGAGGGCACATGTTCCAGGATACCACCTAATGTAGGGTGGCACTTCAGAATGCAGAAATGGCTGGTGATTACATCATGAGGGTGACAAAACCTGGCTGCCAATTATCCCTGACTTGGCCCATGTTGGGGATCATGCAAAGGTGACCCCACTTCCCAAAGCTGGACTGCCCTAAACTGGATGAATGCTGATTTTTAGCCATGGGCCTTTTCAATGTGATTTATTTTAAAGAAAAGTTGGTTGGAAAGTCATAGGTTTTTGCTGCCATCTACAGTGGGAACATGGCAAGAGTGAACAAGTTAGCTACACTGAATGTACAGGTGTGCGTTTCTTAATGGTGGGAATACTTTCTTCAAATCATGCTGTTAAGCAAGTTCATCTTTATTTTTTGGATTGTGCTGGTGTTGTCATTAAGAGACCCCAAAAGGCCTGGATCATGTCAGGCCTCATAACAATTCACAAATGTATCCAGAACCTACTTCTGGTTTTCAGAAGCAAACTTGAATTTTTCAAAATCTGGAAGTAGGTTCCTGGGTCTTCTGCAGTGCGTTTTGAGGTGCATGGAGGCCTGACACCCCCCTAGGGTTTTCTAAAGGCATCTTCAAACACCACCCTCCCCTAAGACAAGGGTCAGGACCATCGTATTAGTGCAGACCTTGCGTCCCAGCTACTGCTACCATCAGCTGGAGCGTCTTCCACTTCTGAGAATGAAATGCACCATGAAATATACCTTATATTCGTGGAAACACTTGATTTGTAGAGTATTCTGATTATGAGCAGAACTTTTTCCGGTTTATTGAGGATGCTTCCATTCATCAAGTGAGATCCTACACAGCATAAGCTCATTAGGATGCAACCAACACATTCATTGCAGCTTAAGCTTTATGGAATACTGGCCACCTGATCAGATGAATGACAAACATGTGTTTCCATGTTCCCTAGGTACTTTGGAGAAAAATTGCAGGCAAGAACTCTGGACCCAACTGAAACTGCTCTAATTGCAAAAGTGACTGAAGGTTTTTGTAATACTGTGGATGATGAATTTATAGATTCTGTGTTGGAATGGGAAGTGGATGAACTGTTAAAATGGACGACAGCTCTCAACTTCGATGAGTAATATTTTAAAAATGTCCTTTTATTCCTTTTAAATTTTCATGGTTTATTATTGAAGACGTTCCTAATGTCCCTCCCCTCAATTATGTGTGACTTTGCATCATGTCATGTGTTTCAATAATTATGGTAGTCTACAGTAAGTGACTACTGCAGTAAGTGTTTCCTGCAGTAAGTGAGGGTTGCAGTAGCTCAGCGGTTAAAAGCCCTGTGCTTGTCAGCTCATGTCTCTTGCCCAGCTCCTGCCAACCTAGCAGCTCAGTAGCATGTCAATGCAAGCAGATACCAGTTTGGTGGGAAGGTAACAGCATTTCATGTGCTTTGGTGTTTAGTCTTGCCAGCCATACAGCCACAGAGACACCTTTAAACAACACTGGCATTACAGTGAGGATGAGCACCAAACCCTATAGTTCGTCACAACCCTGTGCGGGACATCTTTACCTTTACAGACACAAAACTTTTGTTTGTTTTTGGCTCATCATTGTACTTTGTTACTAAATATGCCGGTATATTGTTGTGCCTAGATATTCTAAGCAATGGAAAGAACTTGGGACAAGCAACATTTCCGAAGCCTTCCTAGGTAAGCCCGTTCTTCTCAAGGTGGTTTGAAAATATAATGCTTTTATTTTGAACCAGGACTTCTGGCCCTGAAGAAGGTCACACACTATCAGAGCAATCGCTCCCCTTCCTTGACTTGTTGATTTGATTTGTAGGAAACTTCACTGATTCTTTAAAAATTCCATGGACAGCCCCAGTTCATGACCCTATAAACTGGATCCACAAATTGTTAGTAATATAAAAGAAAGGTCTCCAATCCTGTTTTCACCAACCCCATGTTCAGATTCAGTCAGACTGTCCATGCTAATAAAGCTCTTGGCCTCCACAGAGCATGTCCGTAGCCAGGACTTTAGAGGTGGATGGGCAACTTATTTTTCAGGGTGGGCTATTATGTCAAGTACACATACTAGTGTGCAAAATGGAGGGCTAAGAATGGAGAAACATGAACATGACCCGTAACTCAATCAGTTTTCATATTTGGGGATGGGTTGAAAGATGCATTCAGCATCTGTAAAGCAATCTTCTTCTATATATATATAAAAGAGAAGTCACTGACTCACTGACTGACTCATCAATGCCCTGCCAAAACCACTGGGCCTAGAAGCGTGAAATTTGGGGTGAGTGTTTCTTCCTTGACCGAGGGTTGCACTGAGAACCGGTTTTCAGAAATTCCAACCAAAAGGGGCACAGTGTGTTTTTCTCCCTATACTTTGCATTGAAGAATCAGTGACTGAGGGATGCTCTGCCCCAACCCCTGGACCTAGAAGCATGAAATTCGGGGAGGGAGTTCCTTCTGCCACATGAACACCCACCAAGAACCCATGTGGAGAAATTTAACTCTTAAGGTTCTGAAAAGGGGTGCAACGTGTTTTTGTCCTATACTTAACATGGAAGACTGCCCAACATCCAGCCAATTTGGTGCTTGGTGCCTGATGCCTGGAGTTAGGATTAGGGACCTCTTCTCCTGGGCTGCTTCCTCCTCCCCTCTTCCCAATAGTGCCCCCTTGCTTTTGCCTGCCTGCCTCCATGCTCTGCTATTCCTCTGGGCTCCTTGTTTCTTTGGGGGAGCAGCCTGTGGGGAAGCCTCTGTCCCTCCTCCCCAGCTTGCCCTCACCTTCCTATAGGCTTGCCTTGCCCAGGAAGGCAGAGCACAGCTGCAGGAGGTGCTCCAGGATTGGCCCCTCACTCCATAAGAAGCACAGACATTTCCTCCCTTTGGGGAGAAGTGAGTCTTATAAGCCTGCAAATACAGTAATTCAAATAATTCCAAAGTCTTTTAATTTCCATTTTGTAACCTAGGTTTTCAGTTTACCGAGCCAAGCTACGAGTCTCTTGACTTATCAAAATTACCAGACATGCTGAAGAAAATAGCTGACTCTCAAAGAAGACGAGCCAGAGAATCAACCCCAGAAAACTGAAGATGGATGTCAGTGAAAAACAGACACGCCACCAACAGCTTTACAAGCAACAACTGCAATGGTTTTAAAGTACAGGAGATCAAGCTAAGAGAATTAATTTTCTCTTTCTGTTTACACTGTATGCTTACTATACAAATCCAAAGTGATTTCAAGTCACACTTTTATAGAAAAAGTTTGAACCACAGTGAATAAAGAATTAATATAAAGGCAGGCTATACATTGTAATAGTGTGCCTCATTTTTTTCTTGAATATAAATCTTGAATATAAGTCAACAAATACCCTGCTTTGTCTATTACTCATCAAATTGTAGAGATTTTACAATGTAGTGTTTCTTCCTTGGTTTAGGATAAGAAAGTCTGGATATGTATTAGAGTCAGAGTTGAAAGGGACCTAATTGGTCATCTAATCCAACCTCCTGCCTGTAGCAGGAAATCTTCTAGAGCAGTGTTTCTCAAAGTGGGGGTCGGGACCCCATTGGGGTCACCTAGAGCTTTCCTGGGAGTCGCCTAAATTGCCATTAAATTGCCATTAAATTAAATTGAACCAACAACTATGCTGAGGGATTATTGGAGAATACTGAAGCAGTGTTCTTATTTGATTGTATATTCTGTATGTATTGTTTGTTATTTATGAGTTGGTGTTTGTATGTACGCAGCCATTGCCAAAGCCGAATTCCGGGTATGGAAATCATACTTGGCCAATAAACACATCTATCTAAACACATCTATCTATCTAAAGACCCCTGGTGCAGGGGGCCAGGTCAGGCTTGCCAGACCTCCGGCTGTAGCTGCATGCACACTGGGGCTGATTGACAGCCTCAGGGCCCAATCATATGCATGCCTACTCTGAAATAAATCCCATTATAGTCAGGGGGGCCTTTACTCCCATGCAAATGTGGATAGGATTGCAGCCTCCAGGTGAGGTCTAACTGATGCAGAATAAAGAGAAACTATACCTTCTCACAACTTGGAGGCTACGGTTAATGCAGCCTAAAATTGCATTTGCCTTCTTTGCAGACACATCACGTTGCTGGCTCATGCTCAGCTTGTATTTTTACTTGAATCTTGATGAGATGGCAATTTCAGCAGATACTGTTCAGAACTTGATTTAGGGGATAAATGGGTATGTTTTCTGGCATGTCCACCCCAGGAGGAAGAATGGCCTGCAGAATGTAGAATGCAGAATGGCCTGTCATGCCTCCTGGGTTGTTGGGTCAATACTTGCTGGATTCTCTAGGTCACTAGGATGCAGTGTTGTTGTGACTATGAAGCTTTGGGCAGCTGACCAAAGGAACTGGCTAGCTCCCGGCTGCCTCAGTTTAGTAGAAAATGTTCCCCTCCCCATTTTGCCTGCCAGTAGTGGTTACACTCTTCAGGAAACTCCATGGTGCAGATGTTGAATCTCCTTATTTTGATGATGTTAAGATGTTTTTGAGGCCCCATAACTTCAAGGTTGTGCCAGGCTTCTATGGCGTTTAGAATGATCTGTACGAGCTTTTGTAAGCTACTTCCAGTTTTTGGAAAACTTGTTGACTTCTGGCAGTACAGCTTACTTCCTTGACCCTCATTTCTTTTCTTCCCTTGCTTCCTCAGCTGCTCTGCAATCATCCTCTTTTTTCCTCCTTACCCTACAATTGTTCCTGACTCTCCGGATTAGCTCCTCTTTCTCCCCTCCCCTCAATTACTACTGCTTCTTCCTTGCCTTACAACCACTTTACTCGCCTTACCTTTCTCTCTCTTGCTACCCTACCTCTTCACCAGGGCAGGATTACTGTAAGGATACCAACCTACACCTTTCCAATCACCCAACAACTGCTTGGTGATGTGAGAAGGCTAAGCAGTGTACATCACAAATGTACATCATTGTACATCATCAAATGTACATCACAAGTTGGGACTACTTAGAGAAATGAAGTGGCCTCCTTACAAGCTTCAGAGACTCTGGGCGCAATCAGAATAACTACAGGGAGTCCTTGCTCCAGTGTAAGAACAATTCACTCTGGATTGCAATATTAATTTCCCATAGGTTTTCACTAGGTAGTGCAGTAACTACAGGTGCATGGAATGTCTCTTACATGTTCCCTTAGTTACTCTGGATTGTAGGGTCTGTTTCATATCAAGATAAAATTATTGCAATTCATAATGGAGTACTTCAATCTATTTTTACAACATTACAGAAGAAAAATTGAAACATATTTTGGAGATAAATACCTCTCCAAGAGAGCTTACTTTTATTAACCACATGCCAGAACTTTTGTCACTTGCTTTATAATCTCTACAGCAGATCAAACCTATTGAATGAGTCAGAATATGATGTACTGTATTCATTATATACTGATGTTTAAAGGACACAGAATTCAATATAAAGTATATAAGCAAATTTATTTTTCCATGCAAAATGTTAATACACATATTACAATATAAAGCTTGTATACTTTCACATATTGTAGTTTACTAAGATAGTTACCAATAAATTACAAATGCCCTTTTAACTTTCACTTGTATGGTGAAAGTGTGCATAATCAATACAAACCCATTCTTTAAAAACCAAGAATGTAACTTGCATCTCTGAAATAATAATGCAATGACATAATTTAAATGCATTTTTAAAAGTATTGAAATGTATGATAAGGCCACTATTTTCAAGACACAGAAAGGCAAAAAGTACTTCAGCACATGCACAGATTTTGCTTATAAAACATTTGCCAGCATTTACACATTATATTGTGTACTATATATACCATTTTACTCTGTTTAAGGCAATTAACTGCTGTCAAACAAGAAAGCTAATGTAAAACATAGTATCTCTGGTATACTCAAGAAGCAATGCATCAATAAAAGAAATGCACTCTTATCGATGTTGCTTTCAGTTTTTCCTATGGGCTTAATCTTTAAGTTGGTAGTTATGACCACTGCATAGACAAATTCCTATAATATCTAATATAGCATCTGCAAAGAGCTGGGCCACATAGATAGAGGTGAGCACTCTTTATCGATGGTCCAGAACCCATGGATTTGACTTAGCAGTTTCTAAACCTGTGGGTTGGAGGGTCTCATTTGACCTCCCATATATTCTGGCTGTGAGAAGAAGGCTTTCTGAGGCCCCAAGCTTAAGAAAGCCTCCTAAAGGTCTCAGAAAGCCACTCCCTGATTTTGTGAGAACTGGAAGTTCCTTTCTAAGGCCTGAAGAGAGCCTTCTAAGGTTTGGAGGCTGCAGCCTTCCTGGGCTTCAGATCACCTCTTGGATGCAGGAGATTGATTCCATCAATATGTTACGGTCCTATTCCTATGGGCTAACCTCTAAGTGGGTGTCTCAAACGTGCTGTAAAATTTGGCAATTTCAGTCCAATGCCAGAGCTAGCTTAGCGCCAACCAATACTGGATTAGCCCCAGGCCAGTGCTGGTGCTCCACAGCTTAGATGTTGCGTGGACTGGCAGAACACTAAAGGGGGGTATAGGGGAGATTATGTTCTGGGGCAAAGTCCAGCAGAGCTTATCTCCACCAGAGTGTTAATGTCAGTGTGAACTTCCAGTAACATATGAACATGTTTGATTCTGCCAGCTTTAGGGCTGCCACAGAACCGAACAGACCTGTTGTGGGGTTCCTCTGCTTACTTTGGGGAAGGGGATGTCCCTTTCACCCAAGTAGGTACCACGAGTAACCTACAGCGCAAGGGACACCACAGTAGCCATTTTGGCATTGCAGGCAGTTTAGGATTATGCTGTCAAGTTATCCATAGTTTTTGGTATCCACAGAGGATATGGGAATGGACCCCTCCTCCTGTGGATATTGAGGTCAAACTGTATTAGCTTCTAACTGGGATTTATGAAAAGGTACTTCCATTTCCTTTTATTAGTTTTGTTCAAGCCTATTACAGTAGCACTAATTTTTCTCCTTTCCAAAGCATTCAAGCCATGTGCCTGCATTCTAACTGAAATCTGTCCTGTTCGACTGTGAGCAAGGAACAGTGAAGTCCAACTCATTTGATAATTATGAATCCCGGACCAATAGCTTTCAAATAATACTTTGACAATACTTTTTAGAACTCATACATTAATTCTGCATTTCCAAACCTGCCTTTTCACACCCATGCTTTCCACCCTGGATAGAGGCGACTAAGGTTTTTAGGGTCCATGGCTTGCTGTACAAGAAGATTCACTTGACCTCCCACACTGAGCACTGTTCCTTCTTCTACGCCTTTCAGTTTCTCCTGAAGTCGCATCAGGACACGTTCTGCCACTTTATTAAAAGTCTGGTTATCACTACTGGGAATAAGAAAAAAACAAGCTGTAGGAAGCCTGCAGATTATGGTATTAATTAAGAGCAATGAAAATAATAGTAAGAATAGACACAGATTCTTACTTTGCTCGGTTACATTCCTGATCAGAAGCACCTATGGTGGAGCGGACATCAGCCTCATCTTCTGGACTTTGCTGCAGATATAGAGCTTTCAAAGGGTTCATGGTCCAGTCAAAAAGAGGGTCATACAGAAGCACCTATGCACAAGACAAGCCACAAACAGGTTTCTAAACCAAATGAATTCAATGTCAAAAAGACGTAACTGAAGCTTCGTATGTTCACTTTAAAAATGGACAATCTGGACTGGGAACAAATGCTGACATGGTTGAATATTTCAGAGTTATTTGTTCTGCATCAGGAAGGCCCTGTACTCTGTTGTAAGCAACAATGGTGGAACTTACGATAAATATTTCAAGTTATGTCATGGTTGGGTTACACTGCACTTACCTCTACAATAGTAAGCAAAGCCTCCTGGGAATTTCTCATAACCACCATAGTTTTCTCACAGCATCTATTAAGATATTTTGAAACAAAAAGAAGTTTATTTTTCCAGTACTGACATCAAGTTGAAATTATATTGGATGAGTATTAGAACAATTTGTAATTGACTCAGTTGGGTGAGATATTGTAAATCTGTCAACTTGGTTAACTTAACAATTTCTCAAAAAATAGCTGAAATTCAGTTAAACCCTTAATATAGGAATAAGACATTTGAAGGATCTGTGCTTATGTGACTATACGTTACCTTCTAAATACTCCCTCAACACCTGTAATGCCCATCCCGTCCACTATATCTCTTGTTAGCCTAAAAGGGACAGTCTCTGGAGTAGGGAGGATTTTGCCTTGCTCAAAAGCAACACCTAAAGTGGAAGACAAGATTAACGTGTTTAAACAATAATCAAATCTGAAAATTTGATCCTTTGCATATCTAAGTAGGCATACATACCTAGATCTATGTGCACCAGTTCTGCAGTTTGCTCATCTAACAGAATATTCTGAACATGTCTGTCTCCAAGACCAAGTATGTAACCAACTGAAAAGAAAAGGTCTCAGAATGAAGTTACATATGTTGTAGCCTAGGGCTGTGGGTGGCGCAAGTGGTTAAGATGCTGTGCCTGTTAACTAGCAGGCCAGGGTTTGAGAGCCGGGTTGGCCCCACAAGACAGGGTAAGCTCCTGTCCTTAGCCCAGCTCTGTGACACCAGCTGGATCCAATCGTATCGGCTCGGCCTTTCCATTGGACTAATTCAGTGGCATGGAGAGGGGGGATTTGCTGCTTGGGTAAAAGCCTATCCTCCATAATAATGCAACCCAGGCTTTCATGCTTCGCATGCAGCTTATGCAGCGCCGAGCATGATACCATAGAATTTCAAGACTGACAGAGGCCTGCTTGTCATGTTGTAGCCTACATTTTAGTTCAGTACTGAACAAAGATGCCTCTTATATTGTTATTTAAAATGAAAAATGGCTTGCCTAAAATGGCTTGCCTAAAAACAGTTTAAAATGTGTATAATGTGTATAAACTCTGGTATATGCCAGGAACTCTGAACTCTTCCCTCTTACAACACACAGTCCACTTTGTTGCCAAGTATTCCAGTGTCCTATGTACTGAATTAAATTCTGTTTACAGGCACAATCCACAACACTGAATCTTGTTTATAAAGTATCATATGGCCTGGGATATGTGAAGAACTTTCTCCTGCCACAGTGGACTGCTTACCCTGCATTTTTATCATCCTGCTTCACATCTTGCATATTTCATAAAAGGGAAAAACTTTATAGTGATTTATACTTTGTTGAATAAAAGTTAGCATGGTCCATCAAATAAAAAGTGGTCACTCAACCACTGATGGTTCTAAGAAAAGAGGTAATACCTAGCCCAGTAAGGGCTGAATCTTCATGAACAGCCTGAGTCTTCATGAACACTGGAACTTCCTAGTGGTCAAATGAGAGAATAGCCCAGTGACTAGACTTAGAAACGGGAGGAGTACGAACAATGAATTATAAAGAAACCAGTGTTACTTTCAGTCTGATATGCTTTAATTTAACAATACAGAATTAACTCCAAAAATGCAAGGTGGCAAATGTTTGGAATAACACAGTGATACGTATTTGACAAGACATACCTATTGAAGAAGTAGCAACACTGTGAGTATATGCCAGCCTCTTCTCAAACCATACTGCTGGATCAAGGAATTTTTCCATGCAGAAGTAGCGGAATACAGGTTGGAAATTTTGGCATATGTCCATGAAGACATTATATTTTTCTCCAAAGTCACTCTTTTGTGCAGCCTTGAAAAGAACCACAAATAGTTTAGAGACAATATTAGTTTTTCCTAGCTAGTTTTCTGTAAAATTGTTAAAAATATTAACTCCAACCCCAAGATATATTTTTAGATAAGTGCAAGAATTCAAAAAATACGGAAAATTCTGATAAACACAATTCTGGTCCCAAAAGGGATGCCAAACTTGTAAATACCGGTAATCAATGTTATTCAGTGAACAAAGTTTGTGATTTAGGGTGGGTGGTCCCAGATTCAGCTATGGGTAGTAATTTGGTAGACTTTGAGCCTGTCACTCAGCTTAACTCAGGTTCTGTGGAAACAATATGTTTTTAAAGTGCAAATGTAATTCTTTTCCTCTCCACTTTTTCATCTTTTGTTATTGTTGTAACCTCCTGCCTGTGATTTTCCTCTCTGGCCAACCAGGAAGGCCATAAAAAAGCAGGCCTCCGTCAGTCGTGAAAAAATATGGTATCGTGCTCGGCGCTGCATACGCTGCATGTGACGCATGAAAGCCTGGGTTAGATTGTTATGGAGGATAGGCTGTTACCCAAGTAGCAAATCCCCCCTCTCTACGCCACTGAATTAGTCCAATGGAAAGGCAGAGCCGATAAACTGGATCCAGCTGCGTCGCAGAGCTGGGCTAAGGACAGGAGCGCACCCTGTCTTGTGGGGCCGACCTGGGTCTCAAACCCTGGCCTGATGGTTAACAGGCACAGGTTAACAGGCACAGTGTCTTAACCACTTGCGCCACCCACAGCCCTCATAGATTTTTATAATAGCAGAGAACCAATCAACAGTTTAAAATGGGAGAAACTGTAGACTAGCATTTCATTGCTATAAGGGTTTTCCCCCCACAAACTATGAAAATGTACTAATGAACAAACACAACACAGCAAGAAAGGATGTGAAGAGACACGAGAATGGAAAAATAGATTTAAAGACCCGCCTCCAGGTTTCCTTCTCCATCACTGCTCATAATGGAATATGGCCATGCCTCAATATCTGCAGAGGTTTGTATATGGGACTCTGTGTTGATACCCAAAAATTTGTGTTGATACCCAAAAAAGCAATTTAAAAAAAGTGTGTTCCTTTACAATTGTTAAAAAATAGCTTTTTTACTGTTGCATAGAGGCAGTCAGCAATTAAAAATGCAAAGGTCCCCCTGCCTTTGCCTGGCTCAGCGAAAGAATGAAATTATTACTTGCAGGACTGCCTTTCTACAGCAGTAGAAAAACAGTTTTTAAAACAGTGATTTTGAGTGGCCATTCCTGTTGGATGTGAAAAAAAATTCAATTTATAGCTAGGTTGGATATGTAGATGGAGGCTGTTTCATGGTGACAATTTGACTTCTGTTCATCTGGACTATGTGATCTGGTCTGTATGCACATGTTCTATATCCCCAAATCAATAGCCAGTAGTTTCGACTTGCGCCAGAAAAAATTGAGCTCACTTTTTTCTTACCATCATTTTTTTTTGGCAATCTAAGCTTGTGTAATCTTGTGGCCTGTATCTTTTGTGAGCATTGTTGTTAGTATTGATGAGGAAGTCACCCAAAGGAACAGTCCCAGAACACCACTCAAGAACACCACTCCTCTGAGAGAGAGGAACCACCTAGGAAATAACCAGAAACATAATTAGTAAATGATTAATTCAAGCCAAACTCATAACCACAATTTGCAAACCCACGGTTAAAATCTCTGGTTTGTAATTAAACATGGGAAGCTGTTCTGTACAGTCAAACACTGGTCCATTAAGCTACAAAAACTGGCAGCATCTCTCCAAGGTATCTACCGGGAGAGTGAATCTGGGACCTTATTTTACCCACTGAACTGCAGCCCTTCCCCCAAACTGTTTTGTAGATATTTTTTAAGTCAGTTGCTGTATGGGATGCTCTGAGCAGACGTGTGTGTGTGGACATCCTGCTGGGATGCTGGGCAATAGACGTGACTGCCCCGTATATCCCAGTGCAGTGACTGGGTTAAAAAATAAGCAGTGCCACAGTAGAGTGATAAGTGCTGGTTAGGATGGGGAGAGCTTTTTCCAGACACAGCAGTTTCCCGTTTGGAGACCATTGCACAAGGGCACATGGAACATGGATACAAGCAGAACGGGAAAGAGTGAATAATCACTCCAGAGAGGATGGGAAGGCAATATATGTTCTATATCTTCCAAGTGTTTAAACCATGGTTAGAAGGAGGGCAGGAGTGGTAAGCTCGCTGGCAAAGTACAGGCATCACTTACCAAAAAGTATCAGGTTCAAACCTCAGCACTGCCTGTTACCAGAACTGCCAACTCCTGTAGCAGGTGCTGTGAAACCCCGAAGAGTTGCTGCCAGCCAGAGTGAACCATCTACGGCTAGCTGGATTAATGGTTTCCTTACATAGAAGGGAGCTTCCTGAGCTCTTCCTGAAATCTGCATTACAACACTTTGAGGCAACAGAAGCAAGGCATACCTTATACCTGCGGATCCTCAACTTTCTCTTTCTGGTCTCTGAATTTTGCTGGAGCAGAGCATTGCACATCTGGAAAACCTGCTGCATAACAGCATCCTGTCTCAAGTCATCACGGCCCTTTAACAGAAAGAAGAAATACAACCGCATAGTCACCATCCCTGCATACCAATCAAACATGACTGTGCAAATAACGGTTGCAGCTTGATCCTGGGGCTAATTACTCAAAAGCAAACAGACCTTAAGGAAACAACTTTAAGGATCAGGAGAAAGTTGTGCCTAACACTGTAACCAAACAAAGCTGCCACATTATCTGTCAAGTGGAAGAAGCATGCATGTTGTGGAGAAAGTATTCAATTTGTGCACTGTAGCAAATAATCTCATGTAGCTTCTGACTGCAAGTTGCACTACCTTAGTACTTGCCTTACATTACCTGTGCACCTAAACAGACTTTTAAAGCTGATTCATCATACGGGATGAATGTGAAATCAAGGCAGTTTAAAGTAGGCCTAACAAACTGCCCTGGAACTGAAAACTGAGTATGTTGCACCACACGGACAATGTTTTCTTTAGACTGTGAAATGAATTAAGTGGAACTCGTAGGATTACTCACCTTAACAAGTTGCCTTCTCTCTTTCCCATCAGATCCTACACAATCTATTATTTTTGGTAGATTGAGACCTCCTGCTAAGCGAAATTCTGGTTTGAACGATCTTATTGTAATCAAATTTTCATATTTCCCACTTGGATCCACCTGAAATAACACATAAGCTTATGTCCTATTTAGTTCTTTACCAACTATTTATCTGTAAGTGTTTAAAAACATGCATGTTACCTGAAGAGTAATACCTATTACATCTTATCCGTTTCAGAAACATTAATTTCATTAATATGACTGCATCATAAGGACTGAGGTAAGAAACAAGATTCATTTACCTTTGTTTCCATAGTAGGTACAACAACATCATCTAGATTCTTTAATTTAGTTAAAGGCTGATCAAAAGGAATATTTATGCCTCCTGCAAAAACAACAAAAATATTCTCTTAACTTCAAACGCTAAACTTTTGTTGCAGCATTGTTTGCTTTTCAATACCAGCAGTGGTCTGTGACCCACAAGATCCTAGACACTGATCTACAAAGGAGCTTATAAACAAATCTCCCAATATTATTGTAATAATTCCATATGGGCTGTGGGTGGCGCAAGCGGTTAAGATGCTGTGCCTGTTAACCAGCAGGCCAGGGTTCGAGACCCAGGTCAGCCCCACAAGACAGGGTGAGTTCCTGTCCTTACCCCAGCTCTGCGACGCCAGCTGGATCCAATTGTATCGGCTCTGCCTTTCCATTGGACTAATTCAGTGGTGTGGAGAGGGAGGATTTGCTGCTTGGGTAACAGCATATCCTCCATAACAATCCAACCCAGGCTTTCATGCAGCGTATGCAGCGCCGAGCACGATACCATAGTCTTTCAAGACTGACGGAGGCCTGCTAATTCCGAATATGTCACATTTGTCAAATGATGAACTTTACAGATTAATTGAATGAACTTTACAGATTAATTATATGTGATTTTGTCACAAAGCAACTGAGGTAGGCTCTTTAAATTGAAAGATAAGCTTCCCTAAAAGAAGCAGTTAAAGGCCTTAAACAAGGCAGCCTGTTTACTGTGGCAACATGGTAGGCAGTTAAGCTTATCTTAAAGGTCATAAAATTTTAGTTTCGTTTCTGTTCTCCCTTCCCTGCAAATTGCTTGAAAAATAGACAATTTAAAAAACATTACAGTGTACAGTGGTACCTCGCTTAACAAGCGTTTCACATAATAAACAAAAATTTCCAAGAAATCTTGCTTCACATATCTAGTTCTGCTTCACTTAAAGAGCACTTATACAGCCCTGATGGTCCGCGCGGAGGCTCTTTAAAAGGGCTGCCGGCCAGCACTCCTGCCTCTAACTGCCGCCAACTTGGGGGCAGTTGCCTGGAGGTGCCAGAGGCAGCTGCCCCTAACTGCCCCCAAGTTCCCCCACTGACCACCTTGAACCTCCAGCAACAGCCCAGGTAAGCCTCCCAGGAAAGTGTCTTTGATTGCAGCCTCCTAACCATGTCTACCTAGAAGTAAACCCCATTGTGTTAAATGGGGCTTACTCCCAGGAAAGTGTCTTACGATTGCAGCCTAAGTAGACTTCATAGGATCATGCACATTGAGTGCATGTTTTGAATTCAATTCCAGTGTTTTGTCATCTTTTTTACATCCAGTTAATATTTTAATATGAATATTTTGGAGGTTGTGGAACCAATTGTCTGAGTTTCCATTATTTCCTATGGAAAGATCTACTTCACTTAAAGAGAATTTCACTTAAAGAGCAGGCCTCCGGAACGAATAAAGCTCTTTACGTGAGGCACCACTGTATATATATATTCTACTATATCATTTGGACATAAACACTTTTATAAATCAGACTATATTATCTTTCAGGATAACAAAAAACTGACACATGGCTAGGAAAACACAGTGTTCAGAAAATTACAACAGAGACTAGAGGTGAACACTGTTAAGTCATTTCTGCCAAACTTTGTGTATATACAACAGGGAACAAATGTGTACACCCGTGGGCTGGCCAGAAATGTGCTAAATCCAAGCCCTCCCACTCTAATTCTCCCTATTCCCCAAAACCTTACCTCTCTGTGATTTCCAGGGACTTGCATCCATATTTGCCAAGGTTATATAAGCATCACAAAGTGCTTCAATGCTTTTCACCATTTTAGCTTTTCTGCGTTTTATAATGCCAATTATATTGCTAGCAGCATTCATTCGATCCTTCAGAACAGAAACAACCCAAAATACTGCTTAACACACAAACTGAACATCCCAGGTATTTCAGAAAATAAAAGAGGTACTTAGAACAAATTATTTGTGGCCAAATTCATTGTTAGCCAATGATAAGAGAAACTATGCAAATTTTAAAGCCTCCCAAATACAGTTGTATTCACGTACCACATCAAGAAGGGAAGTTTCTTTTGGTGCACTTTTAGCCAGCCTACTGCTTCTAACCGATTCTGGCTTGGTAAGGAGTTCATCCTTGTTGGCATTTGCTAAGGCCAGGATTATAAACAAGGTATGATGTGGATGGTCTAGAGAAATTCTTGCTATAAGCTAATAAGAAAAATAAAGTTGTTTTAGAAAATGTATATGCGCAATGAGCACAGAGCCACCATCCCCACCATTCTTATTTTCATATGAATGAAAAAAGCAAGCATTATAATTTCAACAGTTACAATTTACATGAATGTGGGAGAACAGGCAGCTCCCTGTAGCCAGTTATCTGTTATTCTCTGCATGCAGCCCACATTCATGATCTTTTCATTTTGTTTACAATCAGGCATGTTGCTTGCTTTTAATAAAGCTATAAGAACAGAGGCAGGCAGCTCGCGTTCTAGGGGACATAGCCAGAACCTTAATAGGAAGCAGGGCAGCTTCTTTGTTCCCCTAATCTGTAGACTACCTGTCTGTTTGTCCTTTTGCTTTTACACCTAATACCAAGAATCATGCATGACTTTTAAAGAACATGGAAGGTAATGGGTGTCCAAGGGGGCGGATAGAGGTGATTTTTATGGTGGTAACACATAACACTGTTTGCTGAAGTTCTCAGATTTTGTAAAACAACAACAAAAAATACCCAAATCTGTGAAATCTGAAAAAAATCAATTCTGAAAATCAAAATGCACACATCTAAAGGCACGTGGCTGCATGTCTTGAACTATACCACCTATGGTATCTGGTACATTTTTAAAGTAATCTATATATGTATAATCAGAGTCACTGACTGACTGATCAACACCAGCCAAAATCACCAGACCTAGAAGCATGAAATTTAGAGAGTGCATTCCTTTCAAGAAGGGAGCTGCTAAGAAGCAATTTTTGGAAATTCAAACCAGAAGGGGATGAAAATGGGTGCAACGTGTTTTGTCGCTATACTTAACATTGAAAAATCCCTGAGTCATCAATGCTGCCCAGTGCCCAATTTTATTCCCAAGATAATAGGTAAATTGAGGTAGTCTATATTTATAAAATTGAAGGATCTCTGACTGACTGATCAATGCCCAGCCAAAACCCCAAGACCAAGAAGCATGAAATTTGGGGAAGGTAGTCCTTCTGCGATGTAAGCACCCACTAAGAACTGGTTCTTAGAAATCCAGCCCGTAAGGGGGTGGAAAGAGGTGCAATATGTTTTCATCCTATACTTAACATTGAAGACTGACTGATCAACAGCCAGCTCCAACCCCTGGACCTAGAAGTATGAAATTTGGGGAGCTTATTTAATCAACTGAATGAAGAAGCGGGGCCTGGTCCCGACCGAACAGTGCCAGCAAGTACCTGCTGCCTGCCAGAACCCAATGTCCCCTGGTGCTCACTGCTTGCTGGTGTCCACCAGTGCCCACTGCCCGGCGCTCAGTAATGCCTGCCAGTACCACCAGTGTCTGGTGCCTGTTGGTGCCCAGCAGTGCCTGTTGCCTACTGCTCTCTGCCACTCTGTGTCTTTGGTGCCCATCACTGCCCACTGGTTGTCACCAGTGCCCAGTGCGTGCTTGTGCTCACAAATATTCTTTAAATAATCTCTTGCAACAAGTTCAGTAGTAATTTATAATTATCATTTATAGAAATGCACCCTTAAAATAAAATACCACTTTTTGCACTTCTAATTTTTGGAAAACACCATATCTGTGAATTTTTTTAAAAAAGTATTCATTCACCATAAGTTATAGGCTCCCCTTTTATCCATGGTTTCTTTATCTGTTGACAGACTGGATCAGATCCCCTACAGATAAAGAGGGTACCTGAATCACACTGTATGCTTTATTTTAGAAATATGACTTTAATAAATTACCAGTTTTTATATTCTTAATGAAAATGGAACTGAAAAATTATCCAGAATGGTTTCCTCCAAGTACAGGAATGCCCTTGCCTGTCTAACCAGGCATAACAAGACTTATTCCCAAGATGGGATTACAGCCTGAAGCTATCACACTTTTTGTAGTGTGAGTTTAATGGAACTCAATAGGGTTACTCCTAAATAAACATTAGATGTAAGATTGCAGAAGGCAGAACTCTCTGTACCTAATCTTTGTCATGTTCATTACAGTGTGGCTCGACCTCTGAGAAAACAATAAACCACTTCAATACTAGCTGTAAAGAGTGAAACTACTAATATCCAATGCAATATTTAAAGATAAATACTGTTATAAATTCATACAAATTCAGTTATAACCATACAAATAAAAGTTTGTCTGTTATGCAAACACATGTTATATTGGCAGAATAAAAGAAGACTTTCACAGCTGAAGATAATTTACATTATTTAGTTTACATTATTCAGTATCTGATGAAATTCAGTCTTAGTTCCCATTCGAGCAGCCAACTGGTACATCAGAGGCAAAAACTTGTAGGATGATATTTTCTCCGCCTCACTCTGTTGTAAACCAAAGAACAGGTAAGAAAGATAAGAAGCAAAAACAGCAGGGAATTGTTTAAATAGTTTAAAACAGCATTTTTATGTAGATGTCACTATGTTGGAAGACATATGTTACGTACACAAACAAATTGTTTTGTTACAGTTATTTGTACCAGATCTCTCTCTCAAATTTTAGAAATTATATCTGACAGGAGAAAGCATTATGAAGCTGTTTCTGCCCACTGCTGCATATAAGCAACAGGGTTCAAATGTGTACAACTGTAGGCCAGGCAGAAATGGGGAACAATTCAAGTAAACTGGACCTAATGTGTTGCAAACTGGTGGTTTTTCAAATCCCTTTATCCTTATAAATTCCTGCAAGGCTGAGAGAAGATGACTGGCCCAAAGTCACCCAGTTTGTTTCATGCTTATTGGGGTTGGGGTGACCAGTGTGATGCCTGAACCTAAAAAGGAGGACAAAGTCTTGGATTCCTCTCAGCCTGGTCTTTCCAGTGGAAAATGGTGTGTTTGCCTACTCACAAGTAAAGCAGCAATACTGGACACTTTCACTTTCCAATAGAGCTCAATGCATATTTTTATTTTTAGTTTTTTTGGCCATAACTTTTGATAGGAAGGAGATATTTTAAAACTGATTTTTGCATTGGATTCTGCCCTTCAATACAAATCCAACAACTTATGACATGATGGAGTAATGCACACCATGTCAAAGTTCCAAAATGAAGCCAAAACGGAGGATAACAAAGCCATTTTGGAGGAAACTTGGATAGGAGACTAAAAAATAGGACAAATCCGGAAAAATCTGGTCATATAGTCACCCTGGACCCAAGGGCCTTCCAGCCTTAGTTCAACACTCAGAACAATTATACCATCCTTGATTCAAATAACAGTTTTACATAAATGACTGAGACAGAAACAAAGAAATATTAACATTTTGAAGACAAACAAACCTGAATCATAGCATTGATCTCAGGAACCCCTGAATTCTCTAGCCAGAGGGAACAGAGACGAAAGATCCATATATCATGTTCTTCCCCACTCAGTAAGCAGTTAATGTAGTTCTCAACTGCTTTACACAGGAAACGTTTGCGATCTTCTCTCAAGGCACGAATTGCACGTTCATCAAGCTCAAGCTCCCTTTGAACTCTGATTGTGTATCTTAGCAGCAGAAATATAGGGGAAAAAATAAGTAACCAATCTAAAAGTCATTGGTTCAAATCCTGACAGATAACTTCTAAAAATTAGATTCATAAAGTCCCAAACTACTTGGCTGAATCAATTCAGCATCTTAAAACTATGCAGTAAAAATCCAGTGGTAGTATTGTTACTAGTATTTATAATATTACTTTTCAATGAAAAGTCCACAAATCAGTTTACAGAGAAAATTAAATAACTAATGGTTTCGTGTCCCCAAAAGGCTCACAATTTAAAAAGATGCCAAAGAACACCAGACAGCCACTAGAAAAGATACTTCTGGTGTGGATGAAGAGCAGTTACTCTCTCTCAATATATAAGAGCACCCACTTTCAAAAGTGCCTCTTACCCTATTAGCAAATAATGGTTTCTAGACAGATGACTAAGAATAAGCAATATTTAACATGCATGTTCATTTTTGTGGAGGAAAACACAAAATGTACTGCAGACTCGGTACAATCCAAACCAATTTAGGCTGGCACAACTTGCTCCCTGCTCCTGTGGTGGTGAGGTGAGGCTGGCGCATGTCAGTGCATACCCAACCCCCAGGATTAGCACAGAAAAGCCTTACACTTCCAAGCCAGCACAGGATTTGTGCCAGAATTTATGCCAGCCTAACTGGGAATTACGATTGGAACCTCAGCTGCCTGTCACACCCTTAACAGCTTTCTTTCCACACTAGAAGGTATGGTGGCATGCACTCCATTTAAAATACCTGTTTGTCTGAACATTATGTTCCCGAAGGAGACCAACTTCTTTCTTGGCCTTCATTAATAAAGCTTGCTTGTTTTCAAACTCTGATGATTTCATGTAATTCTCAATCCTCTGATACTGAGTATCTGAGAAACGAGCCAGAGATAGAAACGCCTCCATTTTTCCACTCTTTAGCTCATCATTGCCATCACCATCTTGGCTTCCTGCAACTTTTACTGCCTACAACCAATGTGTTAGAAACAAAACTTAGGTTAGCCATTTAACAGCAGTTTAGTAAGTAAAACAACAAAACAAAAATCCAGACCAAAAAATAATAAAACACAAAATATAATACCTTTTGCCACATTTGCAAAATTCAGTCAAAGTCTTTACCTTTTCCAAGTAGTTTTGCATTATGATGGTAGGATTTTCCAAACAAGTCTCAGCTAACCAGTTTCCACATAACCTCATAGATTCTGTGAAAACTAATCTCAGGCATGGGTCCTTCTCAACCTTGGAAGAATAATACATTCACAGTAAGCATGAATATTTCCTACAGTTGTAAATAAAGTTTGAACAATTTCACTATCCTGCAGACATACAGGATCCTTCACTTATTGGATGGATTAGGAACTGGAGTAACATCCAAATGTGAGAACCATTGAAAAGTGCTGAGGGACCAAAATGACTGATCATATGGGACACCTTCCATACGAGGAAAGGTTACAGCATTTGGGGTTCTTCAGTCGAGAAAAGAGATGCCTGAGGTGGGACATGATTGAGAAATACAAAATTATGCAAGGGATGGATAGAGAGGATAAAGATATGCCTTTTTCCCTTTCACATCACATAACTAGAGGGCATCCACTAAAATTGAATGCTGTGAAGGTTAAGAAAGACAAAATATTTCTTTACCCAGCATGTGGTTATTCTATGGAACTCCTTGCCACAGGATATAGTCTGGGATATAGGATATAGTCTTGCCATAGGATATAGCTGGCATCTAGTCTCTATGCCTGTAAGAAGGGGTTGGAAATTCCCAGAGGACAGGACCATCACGGACTAAAAGTCATGATGGGTGTTTGTGTGTGAACGGATGAATGGCTGGAGAAGTGTAGGTAAACTCAAAATGCCAGATGCAGATGAAGGCACATGGATGCAGGTGTCGTGTGTTGTGTGCTCCGTCAGGCATCTGGTGGGCTGCTGTAAGGTACAGAAAGGTGAACTAGATGTGCCTTTGGCCTGATCCAGTGGAGGCTCTTCTTATGTTTTTATTTATTTATTTTAAAAATTTATATCCTGCCTTTCTCGGGCCATTAGCCTGACTCAAGGCGGCTGATGTAAAACATAATTAAAAATATAAATAGAACAATTCAATAAAAACAATTAAAACATACAAGCTAAAAAAACATATATACTAAAAACAATAAAACAGGAGCACCCCGACCTCTGCCCCCTTAAAAAGCTTTTAAGTGGAACCCAACATTTTTAAGTTTAATTTAAATGTTGCTTCCAAAGTTTTTTTAGCAAGCAAATTGCAAATGCCCCTTATATCTTTCAAACTCCTGCAAGAATTCTTTGCAAAAATTGCTGCAAATGGATTTTCATTCATTCCTTTGGGAATGGGATTAGACCAGGAGTGACAACATGGGAAAGGGCAATTTTGGCCTTTAAAACAGCATAGGGAGGTTGAAAGAGTGAAATATGTCCTGAATGAATGAGTTCTGGGTATAACTGAATATGTTAAAAGAGTGGATTGAAAAAATGAACCATAAAAAAATGAGCCATCAAGAATACCTGAATTTCAAAAATCCTTCATTGTACGTTTTTCTTTCTATTAAGGTTTTCCACACATGCCTCAATCTTTTGAAACAATGTGCTACTTTTGTGTTTCTTTAAAGCAAAAATAAGAATTTAATGAAGTTATGATCATGTCAATTCAGACCCCAAAATAAAACACTACCTCAGACCAGTCGTCTTCCAGTTTCTTGATCGTCTCCTTTAAAATATTCAGTGCTAAGCTTTCTTCCTTTTTAGCCCAGAACACCTGAGCTTCCTCCAGCTGCCATGCTGATATGCTGTGATGAGTTGGGCTGTATTGTTTTATTTGAAATATTGCCCTTTCTGAAAGCTAAGAGAGAAAGCGAAAACCATCTGTTCACATCACTACAGGATCACTGAAGCCAACTATAACTTGTTACTATTACATACCAGCAACACCAAATCTCAGTAACACAGAAAGTCCAGAAAGTAAGTTCCTGGCATGAACTGAAATTAGATTCTTTCATACCTATAATCTTGTTATTTGTACTTCTGAAGGAAAGAAGTTATTGCATAGATGTGGAAAGTGTTGGTATGGGGTGCTGCAGCTTGCTTGTGCACTCCCACTTTCTCTTCAACCAGATTCAGACTGACAGTGCAATCCCAGCCTGATTAGGCTGGCACAAGTCCTATGCTGATCTGGGGTGTTGCAAAAGTGCCATAAGGAAGTACTGAGCCATCCTTGGATGGGTTGGATGGACAAAGACATGTGCAAGTCATCCCCCACCACTGCAAGAATGGGAAGATGGGTGAACTGGGCTGGCCTAAACTGGTTAGGATTGTGCCCTGAATGCCTAAATATGGCTTACGTCAAGGCATTATTAAGGGCGCAATCCAGAGTAACTACGGGGAGTCCTTGCTCCGACGTAAGAACAATTTACTCTGAATTGCAATATGCATTTCCCATAGGTTTTCACTAGGTGGTGCCGTAACTACTTTGACGTAAATGTCTCTTACATGCTCCTCTAGTTACTGCTCCTGTATTGTAGGGTAAGGTTCTGGTACGACTTACAAGGCACTAGACTGCACCACCAGATTGTAAGGTTGTTAATTAATATTTGTAAGTTAACCAAAATACACTTGTGAGCAGATGTTGTGAAGCATACTTCTCAGTGAGAGTTTTGTGGTTACCTGGGTGTTTTTTGCCACTCGAGCCAATCTGGACAGCTCCACAAGATGTTTGGTGAGGATGTCTTTAATGTGTTCCCTTTTGGCATTCTCAGTTTCCTTCTCCAGTAGAATTTTCAGAATTACTGTGCGCAGAGCCATGACAGGCTCCTGAAATTCAAAGTCACTGTCTTGGAGAAGCTGAGACTGTCTTTGCCACTTTAAATACATGTCATTCAGTTGGTCATTAGTAATGCATCTGAAAACAGAGAGGATGAAGGAGAGTGACAAGCTTTGGTTAAACAGTAATAAGCTATTCGTCAGACACAAAAATGGTTTGGACAGCTAGGATGCTAAATCTGCTACTCAACAGGGGCAAAAATAGGACAGAACAGAAAAGGGTGAGATATAAATATTTGTTATAAATTAACAAATTTAGTTCAGCAATCAAAATCTGGTCACAAAACCTTATTATAGACAGAAGAAATATATTTAGGCCTGAGCAGTGGAAAAGGTAATGTTTCAGTTTTATAGCAATAATTTACACATTTTCTTTGCAATATTAAGACTACAACATGGGAATCTTTTCACAAGATTAAGATTGTAAGAGAATTGTGTCTGCCCCGTTCATGGGCTTTATCTCTAATCTTCTTTCCCTTGGCAGTTTCCCACTGGTGGGGGTTCGCTATTTGGATCCTGAACATCAAATCACTCAATCCTCTGTGTGTTCAGGATACAGAATAACTATAACCATTTCCTTATTAACAGTGTCTTGCCATCTCTGTTTTGGTTGTCCACGTGGCTGCTGGCCATTGATTTTAAAGTAATAAGCCAAGACCAACATTTACACATATGCTGAAAGATTTTGATAAAATGCAATAGAACGAGTACTGTTGCAACTTTGCTGTCCACAGACACAATCTGTAGCTCCTAGTTATTTTGCTGGACCAATTAGCTAACCCCAACTGCATTAATTTTTTAATAGATGTTGAACCTCCCCATTTGTGATTATCTATTTTTGCATTATACAAAGGCAATTAGTTACCATGATATCATGACAGGCAATGAATCAAGAGGCTTATAAAGGTTTAAGTTTCAGTTCAGAGGCAATTCAGAAGGGATTAACACCTGAGGGAAGGTCTCTGGCTCCCAGCTGAAACATGTATAAAATACTTTATGCCTTCTTTTGCAGAGGAAAGGCATTATACATATATTTCATAGAGTCCTGTTCTTGCACACCAGAAAGCCAAAAATAGGATCAACTTAAAAAGTGTACTTTCTGGGTACTTCTGAAATCTCTGGAGATTTCAGACATTTAACAGAAAATAATCTCCATGTTAGGTTTTAAGGTTAGATCATGGCACTGCGGGGGATGGTGAATGTGGAAAATATTTTGAGATTGATTGTTGTAAATGTTTTCAAAGTGGAACACTTTGTTGTAGAAGAATTGAATGGTTAATAGAAACATTTGGGTTACTAAATATGCAAACTAAAGCATTTGAATTTCCCTCACAGTGGAGAGAAGTAATTTCAGTTTCAGTGCTACTACTACTAGATTTTTGACAACAATTTATGAACTGACTACATGAAAGGGAAAGAGGAAGGAGGCTTTGGAAAGAAAGCTGCAGAAAATCTGTCAAGAAAAGATAAGGTGATGATTCCTTGCTGAAGATATCTACAACCCAACAGTTTAATCCAGGGCATGCTTGAAGTAGGTTTCATTGAGACTGGAAACTCAGGGCCCAACTCTCTAACTCTCCAGCTCTGGTGTAGCCACAATGCAGCCCATGGTAAGAGAACACATGTTCCCATACGTTGAGAAAGCCCCATACCTTGACTGCCCCTCCACCACTGGATGCAGAACAGATCCCACTGGCACAATTGTACTAACACTGGAAGACTGGGTAGAATTGGGCCCTTAGTCACATGTTTCTAGTTTTAATTTTATTTGTATATAATGAAGGTATGCAGATTCTCAACATCAGACCCTTGGGAAAATCTTTACTTTCATCTGTAAAATACACAAATATATTCAGGATCATAACAAGTGGTAAAAGTGAAGGAAATAATAAAATACCCAGGATAAAGCTGTCCTATGCATTCTAATTCTCCAATAGTCTCCAGTCTGCAGAGTGTAGGCTGTAAAGAATATACAGATTCAAGGCTGCCTTTAGATAGCTCTTCAACTTCCTTGATCCTATGAGTAAACAGAGATAAAAATAGCCACTATTTTGTACCAGAACAATTTCAAACTGTATCACAGAGTAGCAGACATTATAAGGGATATTGTATCAAGTAAATTAGGAACAAACAGTACTTTTTTTGGGGGGGGGGAAGTGCTGGTACTCAGTACAGGTCATCCCCATACGACTATTAGCTATTGGGGGCGGCAGGTAGAACAAGGTGCCAGTACTGAGCATCCCCAGAAAAAAGTCCAGGGAACAGACATGTGCTAAAAAGAAAATTATCAGCTTATGATAATGAAATCTGATCACTAAACTATCTTATTAAGATAGAATTTAATATTTTGTCTTAAATTAGTCCTGGCCTTTATTTAGGATGACTGAATAATCTTCTGAACAAAGCTGCATTACATACTAGTAAAACGGAAAACAAATCCTCCATAATTGTGAACCTCTTCTAAAGTATAATTTGTCTCTCCTGTAATATCTAATACAACACCTTGCACAGTTCAGTTCTTTTTTGTGTCCATTAAGATTTATTATTTAGCCATGAATGTTTCCAATGTGATCTGCATTTCTCAACACAAACTTTTCTTGACATTTTAGCTAATATTTTTGAAAACCAATTTCTTAAAAAAGAAATACTTTCAAAACTTTCTATTTACCTGGCACATCTCAGTCTTGCATTAAAAGTGGACAATTCTTGATCTTTTAAACACTGAAGAGCATCATACAGTGATTCATGATATCTTTGGTCTCCTCCTTCATCTCTTAAAAGAAAACCAACAAAATCAGAATTGTATATATACACTATATTAAAATTCTATATTGATATTAGAAATATATATTCTATATTGATATTAGAATTGTTCCAAATCTAGGTAAAGAGCCAAAAGTATTAAATATAAAGATCAATATCCTTGAAAATACCCTTTTCTTTGTATGACAGAAAGCTTTAAATGAGAGTTTCAAAATATTACATCTGACAAATTTTACATAATTTGTATTACTTGACTACAGCGATTTGGTCCCACTGCGTATTTCTCCAAGCTGCCTGATAACGAATCTCTTGTAGTTCTGTAGAATATTCTGGGTTCTCTTGTTCCAGTCCTTTCAAGTAGATGGAGAGTGTGTCACATAGCCCAAAATTCTGCAAAGCCTACCATTAATAAGATAGAAAGCTAACATCAGAATAAATCTGGTCTGATATTTGAAGATACTTTCTAATATCACGAAACTTAACAAGTCTTAATAATAGGACATTATACAAACCCACACTTTAAAGGGCCAAGCCAAAGGTATAATTTTAGATCACAAATTATTTTATAAGACAACACAAGTTGATAAGAGATGCATTCCCCTTTTATACGTCACAACCTTGTGTACTTATGACAGTAACAACTTTGTGGCCTGTGGTGCCTGCTGCTCAGTGTTGCCCACTGGTGCCTAGTGGTGCTTGGTGTCTGGTGCCCAGCAGGGATGTTTGGTGCACACTGGTGCCTGAGGCCCACTGTACACTGATGCCCATTGCTAGGTGGTGACAGTGGTCCCCAGTGCGCGGTACTGGTGCCCTGTGGTGACCACTGCCCACTGATGCCTGGTGGTGCCTGGTATGGAAGCCCAGTGGTTCCCACTGCCCACTGATGCCTGGTAAGGTTGACTGGGGCTCAGTGGAAATGCCCAGTGCCCACTGATGGCCCAGAGGTGCCTGCTGGCTTCTGCTGCCCACTGCATGGTGTCCCTGGTGGTAACCACTGCCCGATGGTTGCTGGTGCTCACTAATGCTCCTGGTGCCCTCTGCCTGTTGGTGCCCAGTGATGCCCATCTGTGCACAATACCTACAATTATTTTGACATTTTATTCCCAAAACGACGGGTAAATTCCACTAGTATTGTGAATAAGATGAAAATAATTGTGGGTATGGTTTATTTATTTATTTATTAACAGTATTTATTATAATATTTAATAGTTTACTGTTACCAGTTGGTCTTAAACATTATAGAGAGCCAATGCAGTTTACCTCTATAATTCCTGCTTGTCGAATTGATGGCAAAAGGGTCGTTTCAAGGTCATATGTTACCAGAGCTTTTCCCCATAATGATTCATGCTCATATGTTCTTATCCTATTACGTATAGAGAACAATCTTAAGATTTAAGAACACTTCACTTAAAGACATAATTATGAATTAGCTAATAAAATTAATACCTAGCTAATGGCTGTAAGATTTTTCCTCCACCGCAGCCATACAGACTATCTGGCTCTCCTATGCTTTTATATATGTCTATGAGTAGATCCTAAATTTGAAAGAAAATAGTTATTTTTACAGTCTTTAATTCTAGCATGCCATCAGTATTAAAAACATTGCAATCATATATGGAATAGATAGAAATACTATGTCCTCAGTTATTTTTACCTATTTATAATCACATTTATGTTTCAAAGCATAATCTTTGCTGTGATTCACATCAAAGTATAAGAATTCCCTTTTCCAACAGTCTTGACATTAAGACAAAAAAATATATTTTACTATGATTAGTGAGGCAACATGATTTCTTGCATGTTTGTGGTCTTATAAACAAATCTGCTGTTTATCTCAAGAGGTAAATATTTCTGTGTCAAAGATGAAGAATACCTGCAAACTTATCCCAGTTTCTTCTTTAGTCTGTTCGCTCAGAGAAGCAAGTGTTAAACTCTGGCTTTCTGACTTGAATGTTAGACGTTTTATAGCTTTGGATGTAGATCTGCAGAAATTGAATAAAAATTTAGACTAAGGATGGATATGCATTGGTTTTATGACTTCAAAGAGAGTCTCTTTCAAAATTTCCTAGCCATTATTCTAAATTATGCATAGGAGACCACCAAAGAACTGGAACTGACAATATGAGGTTAACATGCAATCCTGTTCCCCCACTATCCTACATGATGCAATTGAGGATTAGAGCATGTGATGTATCTCGTGAGAACGAGGGGCAACCAGACAGCCCAGGAGAGGCAATAAATGTTTTACTTACCTCTCCATAAGCTGCTTTCCATCAATAGGTGCCTACAGCAGCTATTTGGTTGGCATAAATTCCCAGAAAGGCAGGGGCATAAGGCCAGAAAAATGGGAATAGAATCTCATGTGCATTAGTGCTGTTGAGATCCATCTTCTTCCTTTTCTTGAACTGCCCCGTCAGTCCCTCTTCCTGCTGTGATCCTCCCCTTTCCACCCTCATAAATAAATGTAAAGTTAAGAGTATTGTGGAAAACACAATATGCATTTCATAATAAACAAGATACATTTCAATGTAAATAAATGTAAAGTTAAGAATATTGTGGAAAAGAATCCTAACTATACATATAGGTTAAAGGGCTCTGTCTGTGACAAAGCAGGAGAGATATCTGGGGTGCTAGTGGATAGCTCAATAAAAGTGTCAACCCAATGTGCAGTGGCAATGAAGAAGGCGAATTCCATGTTTGGGACCATTAAAAAAGGGATTGAGAACAAAACAGGTATTATAATGCCATTGTACAAATTGATAGTAAGGCTACATTTGAAATACTGTGTTCAGTTCTGGTCACCACATCTCAAAAAGAATATAGAGGAAATTGAAAAGGTTCAGAGGAAAGAGACCAAAATGACTGATAGTCTAGGACCCCTTCTGTATGAGGAAAGGCTACATTAATCTAGAAAAGAGGCACTTGAGGTGGGACATGATTGAGATATACAAAATTATGCAAGGGATGGAAAGAGTGGATAGAGATATGCTCTTTTCCCCTTTTGCATAACAATGTTACTAGGGGACATCCACTAAAATTAAATGTTGGGAGAGTTAGGACTGCTATTAGATACAGGAAGCTGGACTAGATGGGCTTTTGGCCAGCGGAAATTCTTCTTAAGTTCTTAAATATATTGATCAGTACAAGTAAATTATTTTCAAGACAAGAGGATTTAATTTTGCAACTGGCAATTCTTCTTTTACTCAAATATTGTATAAAATACATCATAATTTACACCAAAATGCGAACAGGCTGCGTTTAACAAAGTACCTTCTCTGTTTGTCGAGCTTTATTTTGTCTGCATAGAGTTCTACGTAGAGCAAAGCTGTAAAGTGAGCAGCACAAGACTGGGCAGCCATGGCAACTTGCAGGTAATTAAGATCCAGCCAGAAGCTGTCATCAAAAACTGTACTTGAAGAATTCCTGGATACATAAAATGTTGAAACACAATATTTAATCACCATAAAATTGCTTTAAATTAAACAAGGTTATAAACTAAACATTTACACTTGACTAGTATAACTGATAACTTGTTGACTGGACAAAAGAAGTCTAAAGTAGGAAAGAAGCATATGAACTTTATTCTAATTTATTTATAATACTTTTAATATCTTTAGAAAGGTGTTTTGCTTAGGTTTTGCTTTAACCTAAACACTGTCTCAGGGTAAGCATATTATTTCCACCATGTTATTTTAGAGTCTTGGGGTGCAATCCTAATCTAGGCTGGCACAACTCATCGGTCTTCCCTTTACCATGGTGAGGTAGGGAGGCAAGCACATGTCTATGCACTGGCCTAAAGGAGTGTCTTACAATACTTTTGTGACACCCCCAGGTCAGCACAGGACTTACGCCAGGGCTTGGGCTGGACAAACTTAAGATTAGAATTGCAGTTTTAGAGATTAAGTACACACAGACCCTGTATCTGAAATGTGATCATTCTAGCAAAATAAAACAAGAAAAATGACTCAAAAATTAAAGGTATCCGCCACAGGTTGCCCTGCTAGCCATGACCGGCTATAAAAATGGTGAAAGACCCTGGCAAGTTGCCCTGCCAGCCATCACTGGCTGCAGGTTGCCCTGCTGCCTAAGTTGGCACCAGCCACAGTTGTTGGATTTGGAACTCATCCCTGATTCAAAGCAGAGAGCCAGTGCTGTCTGAAGAAGCATCATGTGGTCAGCGTGGTCACGTGGCCAGTGTGGTCACGTGGCCAGCATGACTGCACAGAACACTGTTTACTTTCCCACTGAAGTGGTACCTATTTATCTACTTGCATTTATATGCTTTTGAACTGCTAGGTTAGCAGGAATTGGGCAAGATGGATTGGGCATCCATCTTGCAGTACTCAGGTCTTTAACTGCTGATCTGTCAACCTTCCTTTAACAAGCACAGTGTTCTAACCATTTAGCCACTGCGTCCCTTTTAAATAAAAATTAAGCCTACCGTTTTTGCCGTCTTAAGTAGTCGACCACAGAAAGCATTGTCCATTGTGATATTTTATCCACACTTCCACGAACAGGGGTCTCTAAATCTAGATGAACTTCAAGCGTTAAGCCAATTAATAGCAATTCTTACTCTAAGAATTCACAATTATTTCATGTTTCACATAAAATGGGATTAGAAACACATAATTATTAACGTTCATTAAATTCATAATCTTTTGGAAAGTTTAATTCAATTAATCTTCATGGATATTTGATTATGCAGAACAATAATACCCAACCAATCTAATGTACACTAATACAGAATCTAAAAATATAGTGATTGTCCTATAAAGGAGTAGATTCATGACTGACAAGAATTTAAACCCACTGTAAAAGAGCACCCATCATACTAGCCTGTCTCTCAATTAATGGCATGCTCCAGTTACCTCCTTCCCCACAAATATGGAGGATGCTATAAAAAATAGAGGGCTGAATAACCCCTCTATTTTTGTGTGATCCCCAGGTGATCACACATTAACATTGTTAAAAAGCTTACTGAGGTTTTCATTATTAAACAGGGTGCTATAAACATTTAACTTTATAATGTCACAGAGCAGGCTGCCAGCAGCCTGAATGCTTGATAAAACTAGATCTAGTGCTAAACATGAAGTGGTTAACTTTCATTAGTGTCAACATTTACGGTAAATTGTCAGGTTCTTGACAAGGACTTACTTAGGTGATTCTGTGAAGCACAATGTACTCTGATACTACCACATAAATATTAATTTTAAGGAAAACCAAGGTACAGTGGTGTAACAAACGTCTCAAGTAAAGTATGTTCCACATAACAAAAATTTATCTAGGATTCTGCTTCACGTAACAAACTCTGCTTCATGTAACAAATAAACTTATTGGCAGTTAGGGCAGACGTGCTGGCCGGCAGCCCTTTTAAAAAGCGTCACTGCTGCCTAACGCGCCTGCTCATAGCGAAAGCAACACTTTCAGCACAACATGTGAGCGGGATCTTGGAGTCGCCGTGGATCACAAGCTGAACATGAGTCAGCAGTGTGATGTGTTAGCAAAGAAGGCACATGCCATTTTAGGATGCATTAAGAGGACTGTAGCTTCCACGTCGCAAGAAGTTATAGTTCCTCTTTATTCTGCTTTGGTGAGACCTCACCTTGAGTAATGTGTTCAGTTCTGGGCACCTCACTTGAAGAAAGATGCAGCCAAACTGGAGCAAGTCCAGAGGAGAGTGACAAGAATGATCTTTAGGATGGAAGGGAAGCCCTACAAGGAAAGGTTGGGGGAACTTGGGATGTTCAGCCTGGAGAAGAGGAGGCTGAGAGGAGACATGATTGCCCAGTTCAGATACCTGAAGGGTATCTGAAGGGTATCATCTGGAGGAAAGGGCTCATTTGTTCATAGCTGCCTCTGAAAGCAGAATTAGAACCAATGGATATAATCTGCAAGAAAGGAAATTCCGGTTGGATATCCGGAAAAAATTCCTGATGGTGAGGGCGGTTCAGCAGTGGAACAGATTGCTAAGGGAGGTGGTGGACTCTCCCTCACTGGGCATCTTCAACCAGAGGTTCGACGAGCACCTGTCGGAGATGCTCTAGGAGGATTTCCTGCTGCAGGCAGGGGGTTGGACTAGATGACCTACTGGGTCCCTTCCAACTCTAGGATTCTATGATACAACTTCCATGCTATTCCTCCTGTGGCTGGGCATCCGCTGGGCAGAGGGAAAGAACAGTGGAGAAGAGGGAAGCAGCTCAGGGCTAGCCAGAAGAGAGCAGGGGAGAGAGAGGCTCAGGATGAAGAGAAGGAGAAAGTGGGGAGACACTTCAAATGTATCTTCGATTACAGAAGAAAGTGTTTTTGATTGCAGCCTCCTAACCATGTCTACCCAGAAGTAAGCCCCATTGTGTTAAATGGGGCTTACTCCCAGGAAAGTGTCCTTAGGACTGCAGCCTAAGTAGTGGTAATAGTTTTATTTATTGTATAACCATAGGGCATTACTATGTAAGAAGACTAAAAAGAAAAATATCATAGACAGATTAAAATTACAACTTGTATAGCTCAAGAAAATAACACAGTCAAGATTTAAAAATATCATTTGTCAAGACCATAGGGTCAGAAATATTTTAGGTGCAGCCTAAGTAGACTTCATAGGATCATGCACATTGAATGCATGTTTTGAATTCACTTCCAGTGTTCTGTCATCATTTTTACATCCAGTTAATATTTTTATATGAATATTTTTTGGGTTCTGGAACCAATCGTCTGAGGTTCCATTATTTCCTATGGAAAAATCCGCTTCACGTAAAGATCGCTTCATGTAACAAACATGGCTCTGGAATGAATTAAATTTGTTACGTGAGGCACAACTGTATTTTAATATGTAAACTGTTTAAGATATGTTTTTGGACATTTAACATCAGAGAAGCAAATTATTTCACACAAATCACATCTAAGATTTTGAAAAAGAAAAAAAAAAGCTATAGGATGTTACCTGAATCTGAACTTGCAGGTGTAGATGACCTGCTGGGAGTCAGTGTATATTTGCAACAATTTGTGAAAAACATCTGGACTTGTGTGGACAAAAGAGTTTCCCACGATGCATTTGAATCATGAAGCAGGATATCATGAATCAAGTATGGGAGCACAGTCTGGCAAAAATCTGTTTGAACCTAGAACAAATTTAATAGGTTACTGAAAATCCACATAATTAGTTTGCCTACCGTGATCTCTAGTAAAGCAATCATATAGAAAGGACCATTAGTTAATCATGGGTTTTTCATTAGTTTCTATTCCAGAACCCCTCGTGGTTATTCAATCCATGGATAATTAAATCAGCCACAAGAGGGCCTAGGAACACCTCTGGATATGACCGAAGTGCCTTCTGGTAGTGACCGGGAAGTCCGCTGATGTGCTCCAGTTGCCAGCTCTGCATCAGTAGATACTGAACTAAGCTGATGAACTAGGAATGCCAACTGTAAAAGTACTTCAGAAATAATTTCCTCAAAAATAAAATCTCATCCGATCCACAATATTAAAAATTCATCCAATCTGTAATGTTTAAAAAAATTGAAACTGGAAAACATAGGAGAGACAAAACCAGCAAACACAAGATACAGCTACATGCTGTCATACAAGGCAACTAGAATAAGGTTATTTTTACCTCACATAACGGCTTCACTAACTGAAGAACTTCACTTTTTATCCCTCCACTTTCCAATAATGCACAAGTCAAGGTCTTAATCCATACATCATGGCTTCCACACTGAGGACTCCAGAGACTTGGGTTATCTAGATCTGAAGGCATTTCTGCTTCTGTTCCCAGCACTTCAAATATCTATATTTTGTTTGAAAACAAAACAAAAAAGGAAAAAACCAAGTATTCATTAAACTCCCTTCCTCGAGAGCTCTCACAAACATCAATTTTTATTGATGAACTGGGAAGAATGAAAAACAATTTTTAAAGCCTTGAATATAATCACAATAGCTAACGTATTACAGCTGATGCTGTAGTTCTAGGTCCATTATAATTCTGCAATTTCTTCTTGGATCAGTATATGTTAGGCTACTCAGGAGTAGGATTTGTTATAATCCTCCAGCTAGTGTTCCCTAGGGACGAATGACATTCCTTGATGGGGAGAAACAAAGGCAAAAACCTTAGGGCAGAAACTGCCCTACAGTTAGGAAGACTGTGGATTTAGGAGGCTTTCAAGTGGAGAAGACTTCCCTCTCTCCATTATATGCTAAAATTATTAAAAAGGGAGCAATTTTAGAAGAGTTTGACCTGTAACTGGGAGGATGACAGTTACTGGTGCTGCTAAATACCCGTATTTTCTTGGAAGAGGCAGAACTAGAATTAGAAAGGTCTCCTTCCACCAGAAGGCTTTCAAGCTGAAAGTTTTTGGATCTGTCTCTGGCAGGAATTGTGAGAAGATGACGGGGTGGGGGGTTCTCTTCCAACTACAGAGAAAGGAAGGTTTCTGTGTCTGTGCCAGAAAGAAATACAATACCTTTTTCTTAGACGTTCTGAAAGGTTGCAGGTATGTTAGCATGGGATCTTCTCTGCTTTTGTAAGTCTCCCAAAATGCATGACCTGTTTTGGTGGCTAAAATGTTTTTCAAACAAGTAGCAGCAGCTGATCGAACTTCAATACTGAAAAACAAGTGTTTCAAAATTCAAATACCATGCCCATTTAATAGCTGTATGTAATTTCTGCATCCAGTTTCATCGGTGCACTTACCACTGATCTATTAGAGCATTATTTATAACCGTTAACATTATGAAGGTGCACTGAAGTTCTCTATCTTCAAAAAGATCAACTGCACTTAAATAGGATGCACTTTTGTGAAGTTGCAAAGCTGTGGTAGAAAAATTAATAGGACCAATTTCTCCCAAACAACTTCCAACTGCTCCTGAAATGGAAAGATTAACATTATAAACTCAGAGATTGTTCTGCATATGTATATTCAAAATATAAACAAGCCACTTTTAATTTTTTTGTTGGTGTTATATTAAAAGACAGTTACTGTTTTAATATGTTGCATTTTCTTCCTTATTTTGACCACTGATACATTCATCTTGATGTTATCTGTGAATGCCAAGCCATTTTTTTTTACAATTTGCAGAATACGGGCGCAATCCAGAGTAACTACGGGGAGTCCTTGCTCGGGTATAAGAACAATTTGCTCTGGATTGCAATACAAATTTCCCATAGATTTTCACTAGGTGGTGCAGTAACTACGGGTGCACATAAAGTCTCTTACGTGCTCCCGTAGTTACTCTGGATTTGGGGGTAAGTCCCTATATATCAAGAATACATGCATACCAAATCCACTCACTTCCATGTCTGTGTCCTTCCTTCCTCACTTCCAATCTATCATTTCACTGCCTTTTCTCTATCTTTAGTCCATGGAGGTCACATGACTTAACACAGCAACAACAGCACAATACCCCATGTTTTAATGGAAAGTATTGAACAGATGACTGCCTTCAAATTGCCTACTTTTGCATTATATTTCTTTGAAGTAATCTGCTGGTATGAGGAACTATATGGGTTTACAATAAAAAATATATTTTATTAGTGCTCTTAACAGGTACTATTCTCACTCAAATGGCTACCTTATTTACCTAAAACTGGATCAGTATTGTCCACAGCTGTTTTTGAGAGTTGTAACAAACATGCCATCAGCTTCACTATTACACAGTCCTTTGGCTTTTCTAAAATTTGAAAGAAAAAGTAAAAAAAAAATCAACATTATGACAGCTATTTAATATAAACTTTTTTCCCAAGTACGGTAAATCCTATTGAACTCAGTAAAACTTATTTCTAAGTAACCATGACTTGGCTTATGATGTAAATGTATATGCAAAATAAATTTGTTAGATTATTAATATTTTTAATCTAAGGATGCAGGGCTGTGGGTGGCGCAAGTGGTTAAGACGCTGTGCCTGTTAACCAGCAGACCAGGGTTCAAGACCCGGGTCAGCCCCACAAAACAGGGTGAGCTCCTGTCCTTAGCCCAGCTCTGCGACGCCAGCTGGATCCAATCGTATTGGCTCTGCCTTTCCATTGGACTAATTCAGTGGCATGGAGAGGGGGGATTTACTGCTTGGGTAACAGCATATCCTCCATAACAATCCAACCCAGGCTTTCGTGCTTCGCATGCAGCGTATGCAGCGCCGAGCATGATACCATAGTCTTTCAAGACTGATGGAGGCCTGCTTTAATCTAAGGATTCTACCTAGTATAAACAGCACCCATTTTGACTTTTTACAAGTATGTTAAGCCCCAAATCTTAAACAACATAATGCCTTGA
Source organism: Cryptoblepharus egeriae (assembly GCA_030015325.1). Lineage (NCBI taxonomy): Eukaryota > Metazoa > Chordata > Lepidosauria > Squamata > Scincidae > Cryptoblepharus > Cryptoblepharus egeriae. Next base: position 84,153,604 of record JAREYC010000005.1, read on the forward strand.
TATACCATGTGTCTGACTGCAAAAGGGCATACAGTTGTATTTATTAAAGTTCACATAACTGTATTTGTGAAATTAAACACCAGCTATAGAATCAAACAGTTATTAAACTTGTCTTATATTAATCTCTTACCCCACTCCAGTACTTTTAAAAAATGCTTTGGTGACAGTAGTCTTGGCACTAAATACATAGCATACAAGGAAACAAGTGTATAAGAGATTAGGACCATACCCTGAAATTCTTTCATAAGGTCCTTCATCTGGTCTTTATTCTGTTCAAGTTTTTTGCGCAAATCATTTAAACCTTCAAGTCTTGTTAACGGTAGTGAATCAGAGATATTAATGGATAGGAAATGGTTAATTTCCTGCAAAAATCAAATGCATAAAAAGAATATAAATAAATATGTTTGGTATAAACTTAAGAACACAAGAGCCTCCACAATACAGACAAGTCTTCCTACTTAAGCAGAATGATCCTAGAATCAAACATGCTATGATTTCACAAATTAATTAAATGGTGACAATACCTCTAAGAGAGAAAAGTCTCCATTAACGTATTTTATCTTTTGCTGAGCAGTGCGCAGTTCTTTAAAAGTAGGATGATCAGGAAAAGGATCTAGATGCTTAATTGCTTGGTACAGGTTTTCATTGTCCTTGTTTTCTATCACTAGGAACCTTAACAAATCCAAGATCTAAATATAATGAAGAAAGGAATAGAGTAATGAAAACAAATTATAAGAATCTTTTCCTCACTGTTTTATATCCCATGAATTGGACATAAATTCCCATTGACTGAACTAGCTGTTTTATGGCTGTCACAAATGGCACTCTGGCAGCATGTGAGCCATGTGCTTCTGAAGTATTGGTGAGGAGGCCATAGCAGCCCGGTGCAAGACATGGGACTAGTAGCACTTGCAAGCAAAAATGGAGGACTCACTAGGAAACGGTAGGAGGCCTGACGGAGGTAGAAGGCACCCATCATGAAAAACTTGTGCTGAATACTGTCCCCTCCAGGAGCAGCCAACATGCCCCCATGAGCATTCTAAGACTTGTATCAGCTAAAAACCTCTTGCTTATGGAGAGTTTGGGGGCGGTAAGGAAAAATATTTTCCCTTTCCCTTCCCAAGATCTGCCTTTTCAGTAACATACAATGCAGCCTATTCTGGTAAGGCTTCAAGCTACAGCAGAGGAAAGGATAGGATTGGATAAAAAGGTGAAATGGTAAGTATAACTAGCTGGTTGTACTGCTAGTTGTGACCATCTATAGGGTGTGGTGCTCATCCCCGTTTCTAGAGCCAAAGAGTTCAATATGTGGCTCGCGTGCACACAGAACTCTGTTATCTTTACTCTCAAATGGTACCTATTTTTCTACTTGCATTTGCATTGGATATGGACTGGATCGGCTCTTACATAGTAATGTATAAGAACAGTAAGTGTTGTCACACACACACATGCAACACACTAGTGTTGGAAGGCTCAAGCCCATTCCAGTTCTTAGTTGGACAAGAACAAGTTCTGTAGTTTATGGATGATCTATCCGACCATGACTGGAGCACTCATTTGCTCATGAAGACTCTATTATTGTTCTGGCTCTTTTGTAACTCTTGCCAGTGAACCAAACAATTTAGATATTTGCCTCCATTTTCAAAAATAAATATGATCCCTGCATGCACAATTGACAAAGTTAAAGAAGCATGCAATTCATTCTGAATTACTGGTGAACATACCAGGACCTGGGTTTTTTTCCTCTAAAACTAGTGGCTTCCAAGCTGTATGACAAATCCTTTTCAGGAAGAGTTTTTTAAAAAGAGTTTATGAATTTACCTGTTCTTGGCTTTCTGGTTGTTTTCCAACTATAGGTATTAGTGTACCCACAATAACATGGAGATGACTTCCCAGAGCATCTCCACAATATTTGACTGCTGCATGGCAAACTTGACTAAGAAGGTCACAACACAGTAAGAAACTCCGAAGTGATACTCCTTTGAGGATCACAGGGCTAGAATAAACATATGAAAAACTAATTGAAAACACACTGCAATATGTAACAGGCAATATGCAATATGTAAGATCTGCACCAGTGAAACTGCTGATCAAAGAAGTCGAAGAAACCTTGTCAAGAGCTCCTCTCCTTTCAGTTTAGGAGGGAAAATAGAATGTGGGGATAGGCCAGCAGTAATCCCACCTTTTCCTGGATCTGAACTGCCCCTCCCCACTGTTACACTTGGTAGAGGGTTAGATCTGTGTCTGGTGGAGCTTATTTATCCTGCCAGGACTCTGTCCTGGATTCAGCGCTGGTATGATTGTGACACCTTAGGCGAGCACAGCAGTTGCTGTGCCAGTGTACCCTAAGATTAGGATTGTGCCATCACTATTGTTGACACAGACAGGCAGTGAATCCCCAAGATGTAAAGATAGTTTTAATCTGTCTGACTTTGAGATGCCAGGAATTGAAGCAAAGGAGACGCTCTTCTTCTGAGCCACAGTCCATACAAGCTGTATAAGATATACTGAATGAGTATTTTACTAAACGCTCCCTTTTTATATAAGTCATACTTACTTGCTACTGATGTGGTGAATCAAAGTATAAATGACATCCCTAAGTACAAAAGCCCTTGCTCCTCCTAAACCATTCTTTATTTCTTCTAGTAACAGATTAACAAAAAAATGATATATCATAAGAATTCGATGTCTTTTGTAAATATTGCTTGTTCCCGATGCTTGCTTACATATCGCAAGTAAGATTTTCTGGAATGACTCCTAAATAGAGGAAAACACTATATTAGCATATATAAAATGCATATTATACAAGCTAAATGTAATAATATGTATAGAGGAATACCATGAAAATGTCACAACCACAAAGTTGAACTTTGATTACTTACCGGATTCTTGGAAAGAATTAGAATTGGACTTTTCAACTTGCTTTTATGGCAACTGCTAACATGATCCAGTGTTGCTTTGATGATATAAGATGGAAAATGAGGGGGACTTGGAACAGGATCCAGATCTCTGAAAGAATTTAAAATATTGCAAACTTTTCAAAACCTTGGTAAACTACAAAAAAAATCACTAGCAACAGATCTAAATACAACTAAATAAACCAAGAATAAATTATCTCAGAAGGAAACAGCTAAGGATACAATCCTAAAGACACTTTCCGGGGAGTAGGACCAAATTAACACAATGTGGCTTACTTTTGAGTAGATATGGTTAAGACTGTGCTGTAAATCTGCATTAGCATTAGTAGTGTGGGAAAGTCAGTGTATGCTTGTACACTGGCCTAACCCCCAGGAAGACACATTTTAAAACAAATAATAAAATTGTCCTAATATTACTGACCTGAGTTGGATATCAGTGGACAGTTAAGGAATTATTATAGTTGAATTTCAATAGGAACAAAAAATACAAATCTAATCAGAAATTTCCAAAGAGAAAACGTTTCCCCCACATCCCTTCGCTCTGTCCCAATCACTTCAGGACTCTGTATTTTTGTTTACACATGGTATCTCTGAGTGATTTCATCAAATCCCATGGCACAATACCATATGTACAATGGCACCCAATAATACCTCTCTATCGCCTTCCTTCCAATTCAACCACTTGGATGCTCCAAAACTCATGTACAAAACTCAGTACTAAAAAGTTTGAGAACCACTAGTCTAATTGAATGACATTATTATGTACACAAGTCACAGATATTCCTATTCCATAAGAGGCTAACCTGTCACCTTCCCAAGAGATTTTAATTCAGTGGGTTTCCTCAACTGTCCAAAGGACAGTTCTGGTCACCTCTGGAGGATTAGAGGGTCCAAGACCCATGTATTTCATCATCAGTGAGGGAAGTGGACACCAAGAGCCCACCTGTCCTTTATTTCCTACTCTAGACAAACACCAGCACATCTCTGCACATAATTCCTATTCCTTAAGCATTTCCTTGATATTTTAAATAACTAACATAGACAGCAAGTGTAAAGGTAAAATCTCTCCCTCACTTAGGGCGCAATCCAGAGTAACTACGTGGAGTCCTTGCTCCGGTGTAAGAACAATTTGCTCTGGATTGCAATATGAATTTCCCATAGGTTTTCACTAGGTAGTGCAGTAACTAAGGGTACACGTAATGTCTCTTACGTACTCCAGTAGTTACTCTGGATTGTAGGGTTATTCACTCAACTCAAGCATGATATTTATTAACATGTATAATAGACAAAGGTAAACTATACCCAGCAAATCTTGTTAGACCAGAATTTTCTCCTGCCTTGATATGAACTGGCTCGTGTAAGGTCATCAACACCTCTGTGACAATCTCTGGGAATTGACTATGGAATAAATTCTCCATCAGCTGTCAAAACAGTTCAAGGATTGAGTGTTATAAATCTGAAAATCACTAAAAAATGAATAAGCCAGCATTTAATAAACAAATACTCTATAGATTGAGGCTCAGCATATGAAGCGGTTCTATTTTCAGAACTTCATGGATGCTGAAAATAAGTGTTAAAATTTAAAAATAATGTCCCATTACTCAGCTGTTTAACCTCACTTAGCATTCTAATATAAGAAAGTAGCATCAGGAGACAAGCAATAGCTTAGTTTCCCCTGGAACATGTGAAAGAATGCAAAGTGAAGGTGCTGATCACTTTGTATTATTTTTGTACCTGTTCCCTTGCCTTAGAATGAACAGTAACTAAGGGCGATATACAGAGTAACTATGGGGAGTCCTTGCTCCAACATAAGAACAATTTACTCTGGATTGCAATGTGAATTTTCCTATAGGTTTTCACTAGGTGGTGCTGTAACTACATTGACATAAATGTCTCCTACCTGCTCCTGTAGTTACTCTGGATTGTAGGGTAAGGACAATTTCCTGGGAGTAACACTCATTGAACATAATGGGGCTTACTTTTGAGTAGACACGGTTAGGATTGTGCTCTCAGTTTTTCTAATGCCCTGGAAAATGTATGATCCAGTGATTGCCTGCCTTATGCTGCTTTCCAGCAGTACAACAATAAGCGAGGCTGAGTAAAGGAAATTTTTTTCTTTAATGTCAAGGGGTTTGAGGTAAAGCCATAGGTGTCAAATACGTAGATAATTAAGGGCATACTCCTAAGAAACTTAGGCCAGACTAACTCACCAGGCCTATCTTTCCATGATTGTGTGGGAAAGTCGGTGTATGCTTGTACATTGGCTTAACCCCCCAGGAGTGGGACAGAAGTGTCTTACTGCACTTTTCTGACACACTTATGTCAGTATAGGATTTATGCTGGGGTAAGGCAACCATAACTGGAAGTCACGATTGCAGCCTAAGTTATACCTACATATAAAAGTTGAAGAACATACTTACCTGTGAATTTATTTATAACTTTATTATCAGTATTTATAAACTTCTTTTACAACTGTTACGAAGAGAATTAAGAAGAATGGCTCTGCAGACAAAGCAGCCAACTCTAAGATAAGGCAGGATGATAACACCCATCAGATTTGTTGACCAATAAAGAAAATAAAACTCACAAATTTGGATTTTTGGGTCACGCATTGGAGGATGTTCAGCCTACAGATGGAGAAACTACATATGAAGTAGAGCAAGCAAAATGTGCCCTCCAATGAAGTATTTGACATGAAGATAGGTGCCTTTCAGCTGTTGACAGGATGAAGTCGAAAGTAATCGGGAAGTGCTTTTTTAACACATTATTATTACTAGGAATACTTGTATGTCACTTTTCAACAAGAGTAGGTGCGTTAACAAGTGCACCTGGATGACACACAAGTGTAACACATGTAAAAGGTGAGAACGAACAGAATAACCAAGATAATTTGGGGGCCTTAATATTAAAAGAGAAATTCAAAGAGAGGAAAAATGGGGCTGGAAAAGGAAGGGAGAAGGGACTTTGAGAGATTAGGTGGGTTAGCCAGAGGAATCTGGCTGCAGGAAGTGGAGTTTTTGGGGTGTGGAGAAGGAGGAAAATGTATTAAAATATTGTTATCATGTGTTTCCACAGATCAGAGCAGAAATATAGTGGATTGCTGGCAATGGCTAGGAAAGTATAGAGCAAAAGACAAAAGGTACCTGTTTTCCTAAGCCCTTTTCATCTGCCAAAATATCATAGACTTTACAAGCTGTCTCTCTCTTTCCTGCACTTTCACCATCTTCATCATTTTGATAAGCAAAATAAGGGAGAACATTGACAAGGATCTGGGGAAAGCAATGGGCCAGAAGCTGTTGTACTTCTTTTTCAATCTTGTTAGCAATGGATTGTACCTCTTCAAATTGCTCTCTAGCCATCAGTTGCGGAATCAAAACTTTGTAACAGGAGCTGTGTGAATTATGACAAAATAGGAAAAATTACATTTAAAATAGGACATATAAAAATGTTTCAAGTTAATCTTCAAAATAATGCAAGTACTGAAGGCTTATGACAGGTGGCAAAATATTCTCACTAATTACCTGTTTAAATCTGCACTAAGTGAAAGTGAATCAGTTTACTGCAGCGCAGCTAAGTTATTAAGAAGAATCCAAAATATGGTCTTATAAACAGACAAAAAATGCCTTTTAAGAGAATGGTCTTGGTACACTTCTTTGGATTCATCTCAGTTTATATTTACAGTACAAAAGATTCTCTAAAAAATTTGCCCAGAAACATAGGCTTATAAATGTACCTGTAGAACTCCTCCAGACTTGAATAATTCAGTAAAACATATGGAAAATCAGAAAGACTATATCCACAGTCCAGCCATTCTAGAACAACATAATTTAAATGGGTACTCATAAAGTCTTCAACATCTTTGTACCCAAAAGTTCCACAAATTTTTTCTATTATCTACAATAGAAGATACAAAGAAGAGAAAAGCAACACCAAATGATATATGTATCAGTAACAAAAATCACAATAATCAAGTACCTATATTAATACATATATCACCTAATTATCAGAGGCCTTTTCAGCCTCAGTTTAAATCAATGTCAATGAGATTGGCTTATTAAATTAAAAATAAACACCCCTTTAGGTTTAGAAATAGCCTGCTTACCATTGTTACACTATAGACAGACAGGCACTCAACCTCCCTCTCTGGGAATTAGAAGAACTTTGTTTCAGCCGGGAGACAGACTCCTCTCTTCCCCTGCCTGGTGCTCAGGACAGAATGCTATTGGGAAGCAACTGCCATGATGGCTGCAATCCTGAGTAACCACAGGACCTCTTACACTGATGTGGCTCCCTCTTGTAGGAGAGGAAAGGCGGGATATAAATATTTAAAATAAATAAATAAATAAATGTAGTTACGGTGCCACTTATGGGAAATACATAGAGCAATCCAAAGTAAGCACGTCTTACGTCTTCCCGTAGTTACTCTGGATTATAGGGTTTGCATTTTTGCTGATATAAGCCATATCAGGCCACTCTGTACCTAGATCAAGGAAGTGCTCACTGAAATCCTGCATGTTTAGATTTCCATCATCCAATTCACTGCATGAAAAGTTATGTTTACGAGTGCAGTGAAACAGTTTATAAACAGAGAAAACAGTTTATTCCAATATAATACCATAAGAACCATGAAGATTTTAAATTAATACCTCAGGGTAAGTCATACTTTATCCATGAAGTATAACTGCATATAGGGCTCTGGGTTGCACAAGTGGTTAAGACGCTGTGCCTGTTAACCAGAAAGCCAGGGTTCGAGACCCAGGTCCCCACAAGACAGGGTAAGCTCCTGTCCTTAGCCCAGCTCTGCAACGCAACTGGTTCCAATTGTATCAGCTCTGCCGTTCCACCTGACTATTTCAGTGGCATGGAGAGGGGGGATTTGCTGCTTGGATAACAGTCTATCCCCCATATCAAAAGTCTACCTAGGCCTTCGTGCTTCGCATGCAGCGTCAAGCACGATACCATAGTCTTTCAAGACTGATACATGCCAAGTATAATTGCATATTGTACAAAATATGTAGGTATTGCAATATACGTACCTTTCTTACAAACTGGGGTTCTAATCCATTCTGTTTTATACACTGGAAAAATGCAAACAATGCCTGCTTTTCGCACACAGGACTGCAGCTTAAAACCATAGTTACTAACATGAGAAGCACTGTTTTTCTGTTGCGCTCTTCATCAAGAAGAGTCTCTTGGTCCTCAGTGCCTTGTGCCTTTATTGATAGAAAAAATACCACAGAGTGAAATACTTTACCTATGTACAGGGTAGATTAAAATTAAAACTTTCCTGAACAATTTACATTTCAATAAAATAGTGTTCTTCTGCCACAAACGTAGGAATACCATGAAGGAGGGTAACTCGCCCAAATAATTTAAAAGTCTGTTTTCAACTGCAAGTTCAGTGTTTTGCTAAAGTATTACAGCACTGAAAGGAATTTTAAACAGTGCTTTCTATAATCTATTATAAACTAATGCATGAAGACCAAATTTGTTAAACATAAAAGCAACACTCACCACTAGATTTAGATCTGCTAAAACGTTTTAAAAAGCTTCATCCTGCAATCCTATGTACACTTCCATGGGAGTAAGTCCCATCTAACACAACGGAACTTGCATTCGAGTAGATACACACGGTAGGAGTGGGAGAATAATGCAGACCCTAGTTTTGCTAGTAAAAAATCTTTAACATTTCAAAATGTAAGATAATATCATAATCAGAAACTCTTCTGACCTGTTGTAAGAACCTCCTGCACTAATGAAACATACCCTACAATCCAGAGTAATTACGGGAGCACATAAGAGACATTACGTGTACCTGTAGTTACTGCACCACCTAGTGAAAACCTATGGGAAATTCTTTTTGCAATCCAGAGCAAATTGTTCTTACACCGGAGCAAGGACTCCCCATAGTTACTCTGGATTGCACCCTAAGTCATGTATTAAATGAGGTGCAAGGGCCATTTTCTCCGAGCAATATTTGACTTTACGCCCTATTTCATGACAACATATCAGGTGAAACTTAAGAAAAATTGTAACACTAAGAATAGGAGACTTGGTCAATTTGCTAGAATGAAAACATAATTGCAAAACGAAATCAGATTTACAAAAGGAAAATAAAATTGGGGTTTGACAAACAAATCAAAGATACAAAATATCAATTACACCAGTGATTCTTCATCTTTTAACAATTACATACCACTCCAATGGATTCAGTATGTTCCCAAACACTTAGCTACTCTTAAAATAATCTTCATCACCAGTCCTATTAGTTACCAATACAACTTCAAAAGTTGCAGATAGATACATATGGATAGCTAGGAACAGAAAGGCTCAATCCTAAAGAGTAATGGTGATAACAGTCACCTTACTTTAAAAAAAATTGATCAGAGGCAGAGGAGTACAATCACAATCAACTTTCCAGCATTGGCACAGCTATTCCTGTGGGGCATGTTCTGCACCCTGCAGTTGGTGGCAGTCACAGATGCCTCCTCAAGGTAAGGGAACATTTGTTACCTTCTGTGAGAGTTGCCTTGCCCTTGCCCTGGGAGCTGGGAAATTGGTTGGATTGCACCCAGAGTGCAGTCCAATTACTGCCTGGTGTCTGGTAGGGATGCCCACTGCCACCCAGTGGTGCCTACTGTCCAGTGCTTGGTAGGGGATGTGTGATGCCCAGTGCCAGGCAGGGGCACCTGGTGCCTACCCATTGCCCACCCATTGCCCAGTGGTGCCTGCTCCTGCCGCTGCCGGCCACTTCCTGGTACCTGTCAGTGCCTAGTGTCCATCAGAGTCTGCTTACCAGCTTGTGGCCACCAATACCTCATTACCCCATCATGCCTGCTGGCACTCAGTCATGCATGGTGCCCACACATATTATTTAAACTAGCCAAAGGCGTACCCACGTTGCGGGAGTAAAATTCCCCCGTATGCCATTCCCCCATAATCATCAACCCCCCATGGATAACTTTCCCCCAGGCGTAACAACCCCCATGCGCAACTTCCCCATACACATCAATCCCAAGCGGAACTTCACCCATGCGCATCAACCCAGCATGCACAAGTTACCCCATGCGCAACTTCCCCCATGCACATCAACCCCCCATGCACAACTTCCCCCATGCGCATCAACCCCCTATGCACAACTTCCCCCATATGCATCAAACCCCATGCACAACTTTCCCCATGCGCAACTTTCCCCATGCGCAACTTTCCCCCACGCGCAACTTTCCCCCATGCGCAACTTCTCCCCAGGCGCAACTTCCCCCATGCGCAACTTCCCCCTGTGTGCAACTTCCCCCCGTGCGCAACTTTCCTCCATGTGCATCATCCCCCTGCGCAACTTCCCCCATGCGCAACTTTCCTCCCATGCGCAACTTCCCCCATGCGCAACTTCCTCCGTGCGCATCATCCCCCCATGCGCAACTTTCCTCCGTGTGGATCATCCCCCCATGCGCAACTTCCCCCATGCGTAACTTCCTATATGCGCAACTTTCCTCCCGGGCGCAACTTTCCTCCCATGCGCAACTTTCCCCGTGCGCAATTTTCTCCCATGCGCAACTTCCCCCCATGCGCAACTTCCCCCAGGCGCAACTTTCCCCAGGTGCAACTTCCCCCCATGCGCAACTTCCCCCCGTGCGCAACTTCCCCCATGCGCAACTTTCCTCCATGTGCATCATTCCCATGCGCAACTTCCCCCATGCGCAACTTCCTCCGTGCGCAACTTCCTCCGTGTGCATCATCCCCCCATGCGCAACTTTCCTCCATGCGCAACTTCCCCCATACGCAACTTTCCTCTCATGTGCAATTTTCCCCATGCGCAACTTCCCCCCATGCGCAACTTTCCTCCCGTGCGCAACTTTCCTCCCGTGTGCAACTTTCCCCCATGTGCAACTTCCCCCCAAGCGCAACTTTCCCCAGGTGCAACTTCCCCCATGTGCAACTTTCCCCCATGCGCAACTTCCCCCCGTGCACACTTTCCTCCATGCGCATCATCCCCATGTGCAACTTCCCCCATGCGCAACTTCCTCCGTGCGCAACTTTCCTCCGTGTGCATCATCCCCATGTGCAACTTCCCCCATGCGCAACTTCCTCCGTGCGCAACTTCCTCCGTGTGCATCATCCCCCCATGCGCACATACGCAACTTCCCCCGTGCACAACTTCCCCCGTGCGCAACTTTCCTCCATGTGCATCATCCCCATGCGCAACTTCCCCCATGCGCAACTTCCCATATGCGCAACTTTCCTCCCATGCGCAACTTCCCATATGCGCAATTTTCCTCCCATGCGCAACTTCCCCCGTGCGCAACTTCCTCCGTGCGCAACTTCCTCCGTGTGCATCATCCCCCCATGCGCAACTTTCCTCCATGTGCATCATCCCCCCATGCGCAACTTCCCCCATACTCAACTTTCCTCTCATGTGCAATTTTCCCCATGCGCAACTTCCCATATTCCAACTTTCCTCCTGTGCGCAACTTTCCTCCCGTGTGCAACTTTCCCCATGCGCAATTTTCCCCCATGCGCAACTTCCCCCCAAGCGCAACTTCCCCAGGTGCAACTTCCCCCCGTGCGCAACTTCCCCCCGTGCGCAACTTCCCCCCGTGCGCAACTTTCCTCCATGTGCATCATCCCCATGCGCAACTTTCCTCCCATGCGCAACTTTCCTCCCATGCGCAACTTCCTCCGTGCGCAACTTCCTCCGTGTGCATCATCCCCCCATGCGCACATACGCAACTTCCCCATGCGCAACTTCCCCCATACGCAACTTTCCTCTCATGTGCAATTTTCCCCATGCGCAACTTCCCCCCATGCGCAACTTCCCATATGCGCAACTTTCCTCCCGTGTGCAACTTTCCTCCCGTGTGCAACTTCCCCCATGCACAATTTTCCCCCATGCACAATTTTCCCCCATGCGCAACTTCCTCCCATGCGCAACTTCCTCCCATATGCAACTTCCCCCCTGCGCAACTTTCCTACATGTGCAACTTCCCCTCATGCGCAATTTCCCCTCATGCGCAGCATCCTTGCCAGCGCAACCTCTTCCTCCGAACAACATCCCCCAGTGCACCAGGGTCTGAGCACCAAATTGGCTGGATGTTGTTCAGTCTCCCATGTTAAGTATAGGACAGAAACACGTTGCCCCCTTTTCAGCCCCTGAAGGGTTAATTTCTCCAGATGGTTCTTGGTGGGTGTTCAGGTGACAGAAGGAACTCCCAGAATTCCATGCTTCAGGCCCAGCAGTTGGGGAGGAATTTTGCTGAGTCAGCAATTCTCAATGCAAAGTATAGGGAGGAAAACGCGTTGCGCCCCTTTTCATCCCCTTCCAGTTGGAATTTCCAAAAACCAGTTCTTAGTGCACCCCTCCCTCACGGAAAGAACACCCACCCCAAATTTCACGCTGCTAGGCCCACCGGTTTTGGCAGGGCGGTGATGAGTGAGTGAGCGAGTCAGTCAGTGAGTGAGTCAGTCAGTGAGTGACTTTTTTATATATATAGATTTTATTCCTGCAACATTGGGTAAATTCTTGTGTGTGTGTGTAAATAGTAAGGAATAGTAAGTAATAGTAATAGTAATAGTAAGCTTGTGTGTGTAAATAGTAGGGAAATTAAGACTGAATTGAGTAGGATTAATTAAGAATGGAAATTAATTAATTAAGTAGGAAATTAAGTATGAAGGATGAATTTAAAATATAGCACCTCCCATAAAATTCCAAATACAAATTCCTCAAATATTGTACATTGTACCTATGCAAGACCAAAGAAAGATTAATAAAGATGAATAGTGCAATCCTAAGCATGTCTTCTCAGAAGTAAGTCCCATTGTATTCAATAGTACTTACTCCCAGGAAAGTATGGTTAGGATTGCAGCCGAATTCTCTTGGCCTATTAACAAACCATTAAAGGACAATGGACCTTAGAACAAGAAAAGCTGCTACAGTGAGCATTTCAAATTGTTTTTACCAGTATTTTTGTTCCTTCTTGAACTTTGAGGTACAAGTTTTCAAAAGCCCTTTGCTGCAGTGCCAAAGAAAGAGGTCTCAGAATGCCAGTCGAATCTTTCCACTTCACATCTTGAAATAAACTTGAGGCCAAACATAAAGAAAATAAAAATTAGAATACAGTTTTTGCTTCATAAAATAAATTTTGTTTTGCTTTCATTCTGTCATTTCTCTTTTTTGAAATTTTTGTGACAGAGCAAATCTTGCTTAAGTCCAAGATGGTACATAACATTAAACTGTTTCACATTTTTTCTCACTCATTATTTAAAAACCTGTATGTTTATTGTATACATGGGATAACAGTCTCTAATCTCACACAGCTTCATCAAAACTGTTCTTCAGAGCAAGGCCAGTGAGTTTGTGACTATAGGTGAAATTCAGAGTAACTACGGGGAGTCCTTGCTCCAGAGTAAGAACAAGTTACTCTGGATTGCAATAAAAATTTCCCATAGGTTTTCACTAGGTGGTGCAGTAAATATGGTGTCTCTTATGTTCTCCTGTAGTTACTCTGGATTGTGCCCTATTTTTCCAGTCCACAATTGACTATGGAAGTTTTTTTGTTTTGTTTTTTAAATTTGCATGCTCCTTTCTCCCTGGAATAAGGGGGGAAACACACTCTTTTTGAGGATGCTCTCCTCCACTGCATAATAAACAACCATGGCTTTCTATGGGTACATATGTTACTTCTACTTGTTCGCCTTTCTACACAGTTATCCCCTGCTAACCCCTTTCAATTTCATCCAAAACTCATTCATTCAATGCATGTTCCATTCTGTCAACCTGTCCTAAAGGCCAAAATTGCCCTCCCCATATTGTAGCTCCTGGTCTAATCCCATTCCTGAAGGAATTAATAAGAATTCATTTGTAGAAATCTTTGTGTGGTAACAAGAGTTTGTGAGATACAATGGGCATTTGCAATTTGCTTGCTAAAAAAACATTGGAAACAAAATTTATTAGCTAAAAAAGATTGTTCCACTTTTACACAGTGCTCCCTAACCCGTTCAATAAGTGGGGGATGCCTGTATGTGGAAAAGTGTGCTTGGCAATTCTGAATGCCTAACTCTGGATCATTATCTGAAAAAGACGTTCAATTTAATTAAACCTATAAAAGGCTTACAGTAAGACCTGTTGTTGTGCACGTCTACTTAGAAGTGAGCCATATTGTTCAGTGGGACTCACTCTCAGGTAAACATGTATTGGATTGAAGTCTTACCTAGTTATCGACTTAGCTGCAACCATAGATACATGAAAGCTGCTATCTGCCAGGAAGTGAGGGAAAGCATCACTCACAGGAAGAACTTCATGTTTTACATTTAGTATGGCCCACTCTGAATATGGATCAGCCTGGAAAAAAGAAACTGACAATGTTAAATATTTATGGACTTGTAAAAATTAATTTTTATATATAGAACTGGCTTTCGACTTACCTGAAGTAAGGCTTTCATACAGTTCACCAATGCCATTCTTACAGGAGCTGTACATTTGCCTTCATTTGTTAAGTGCCTGGAACAGTCAATATTTAAATACAAAATTACAAGGGAGCAAAATCCACACACACTTTTAAAAATACAGTTATGTCTTTCCATGTTCATGGAAAAAACTTATTCTTATAGGGCTTCCAGCCCAACATGCTAATCAGATGCTGGCAGATCAGAGTATTTTAGTGGGAGTTATTCCCACTGCCAAAATGTACAATCCTAAAGACGTGTACTAGAATTGCAAATGTTGAATTTACTTCAAAGTAAATATTCGCAGGATAGGGCTGCAACTCTCACAAAGCACATGCATTGAATGAAGAAAGCCCCCAGTTCAATCCCTGAAAGAAGAGAAGAGTACCCTCTACTCATTAGAGAGCTCTAGAAGTTCCTATGGATGATCTATTGCTCGAGCAGCCAGAAGGATGAATTTGATACATTCACTTGCGATTATTACTATTAATTTTAGTCATACAAAAAATTTACTCTAGAAAATCGCCACAGTTTCTTGCAGGATTTTTTTGCTAAATGATCATACATCCAAGGTCAATATATAAACAGAAAAACAGATGCAAAAAGTTTGGTGATCTAGATGCAACTTAATGTCCACAAATGACGTAACAACCACAAATGACATGCTCATGGTTTGGAAATGAGTTCACCATACCAAAATGCTCCAATAACAGTTAAAAACTGTCCTTTGGCTTCACTTAAATCTTCAGTATTTGTTCTGGTAGAGCCCAAGGCAGTGACCACATGAAGGAGAGCACTTAGAATTGCTGAACAAACTTCTTGATCTCGCCGATAAAAGGAGCATATATTCCTGTAAGAGAGAACAGAGCACTGAGAAGATGTATTTAGATATTACATAATTCTTTTTATTAAACATGATTGCTTACGGAAGAGGTTGGAGAAGTAAGAGAACATGCTCTTCTGGCAAAGGATTTTCTTCACTGGGAAGCTCCTTCAACAAGGCTAAGTACTAGAACAAGGTAAAACAGAAAAATAACAAGAAAATTTTATTTTAGGATTTTATTCATTCATGCCTACATATAAAGCACTTCAATTATTTATTCAGCATCTTCAACCAAACATTAGGATAAAACATTCTTAATTCTCAACTTGTTTATATGTTGGCATAGGATTTTAAAGTTTATTGTTTGAAAGAATGTAGTGATCTGTTCTCAACATACTAAAGAATACTCCATTATAATAGCCAAAGGCACAAAAATGCACAATTATTTCAATAGGGGGCAGAGGTTGGGGAAAGGCTGACCTAGAGCTCCTGCTCTAGTGGGAGATGGAAGAGTTAAAGTATTAAAGAAAATATCACTGTCAATACAGAACTGGGAAGATGGAGAAACTGATATGAGATTTTTTGGGAGGAGGAATGATGGCTCTTGAAGGTGTTGGCTAAACCTAGCAGACCGGTCTTTTAACTAAAGAGGATATGAGGGAACAATGACAATATTGTTAACAAATAAATATTGTTAACAAATCAATTATTAAATGCAATATTGAAGAATAATTTTAATTAATCCAATTTTAAGCTAATTTGATTTGAAGGATTTTAAAATTATATATATTGTAATTTTATAATCATGTCAGCATGCGGAATAACATTATAACCTAAGTTCGGCACTACACTGCTAAAAGGTTGCTGACTCCTGGTTTTGTATATCATTTTTTAAATGTTATGATTTTTAATAATAGATTGAAGAATTAAAAAGAGTGGGGGGGGGAAAGATTATTTATAGATTCAATATACACAGATATTTATAGATTTATATAAGTTATTTAAGATAAGATATGAGATATTTATAGATTTAATATACACAGGGCGCAATACTAACAAATTTAGGCTGGCCTAACACACATGATTTATCTTTCTGTGGTGCTGTGGGGAGGTTGGTGTGCAGTGGCCTAATTCTCCACGGGTGGAGCAGTACAGAACTTCTGTGACACCCTCAGATCAGCACAGGATTTATGCCACCCTAACTGGAGATTAGGTTTGCAGCCATAGATGAGGATGAAAATGCTGTGATTAAAAAAATGGTTGACAGAGAATGCTGGTTAGGGGAAAAAATAATATAAGGCACTGGACTTTAAGACTTCACTATGCTGTAATTCAGAGATTTTTTAAATTTATTTTGTTTAAAATAAAAATATTTTTTAAATGCCAGCACAATCATGTCACACTTTCAAAATTCAAGCAGAATCAGCTCTTACTAGTGCAGTCAGGTCTATAGCAAGACTACAAAAATGAAGTTTAGGTGCAGACAGCTAAACTGAATATTGTTTCATAATCTTACCACATGCAGATGTAGTGGCTTACAATAATCAAATCCATTTTCAATAGTTAGTAATAAGATTTTCCTCTGAATTTCAGAACCTCTAAAGCTGACGGTTTGTACTGGGGCTGTTGTTACAGCTACACACAAGAACTTTAAAATATCAAGGAGTAACAAGTCCTGTTTAGTCAGATGTTCTTCCGATAATGGACTGGAGGCACCTATAAATAAAGCATTATCATAAGGAAAAAAGACATATGTGTCACATTTCTTGCACCCACAAGGCCACAAATCTGGAGGGGCACTAGTATTTAACATCAATCTGATCCAAACTGCATTCTAGGAACCTCTTGTGGATCATGATTTTCATGCTAAAAAGAATAAATTAAAAGACAAATGTCCCTTTAGGCAGCAGTTTTTTTTAAAAAAAACCTGCTTACTATGGTAACATTGCAAACAATCAATGTCTTAAGGGACTTAGAGCACAAACCTAACCATGTCTACTTAAAACTAAGCCCCACTGTGTTCAATGGGTCTTACTCCCAGGAAAGTGTCTTTAGGATTGCAGCCTTAGAAGAACAGCACAGTTTTAACTGGGAGGCAGACCCCTCCCTTCCACTTGGAACAGTGAAAGAATGCAGATTGATAATTACTTTCCAATTGCTTTGCATTTTTTACTCTATGCAGGGGAAGGGAGTTATTTGCCTCTCAGCTGAAAGGAAGCATTTCTAAGCCCTGAAGAGAGAGGGAGAGAGAATGATTGCCTGCCTGGTGTGTTGCCATGATAAGCAGGCTATTTTGAAAGTAAAGGTATGTTTATCTTTTAATTTAATGGGCCAACCTCTTTTATGTTGCAGTAAAACCACAGGTGTAAAATCTTGATAGCTGTACCGTATTTTTTTAAAGTTTGAAAAACTTTTTAAAATACCGTATTTTTTAAAGTTCCACCATCTGCTCAACATCTGAAGAACGATTCATATCAGAAGTTTTGTAAACATTCAGAAATCTTGATTATAATCATGTTGTGGCAGTTCTTTAAGCAGAATGAATTCCTAAAGAAAGCTCAAGCACAGGAATACGGGCCCCACATATGCTCTTTTCTAAAAACTACCACCTGTTGCTACAAACTCATGCATAAGGCAGAATAAAAATACCTGTCAAACTTTGCAACTCTCCAGGCTCATTTACATCAACAGATTCCACACGGTCATCCTCAAATAGGTCCAAAACAGCCTGGTTTTCTCCATCAGATCTGCTCTCTTTAGGATCAACTTCCATTAAATCTTTTTCTCCAGCTTCACTTTGATTTTTGGTAAAAACCATCTAATGGAAATTGACTGTTCAGAATTACTTCATGTCACTTTATAATATAACTTTATACTATAACCTTATAATAATAACAATAGTGTATTTAAATTATTTAAACAATAGGGAATTTAATCAGGGAAACCAGATGCCCAAACCTCAAAAGGAGAACAAGGTCTTGGATTCCTCTCAGCCTGACCTTTCCAGAGGACAATAGCATATTTGCCTCCTCTCAAGTAAAGCTGCAATATTGGGCACTTCACTTTCCCATAGACCTCAATGCATATTTTTAGTTTTAGTTTTTGGCCATAACTTTTGATAGGAAGGAGATATTTCAAAACCAATTATTGCATTGGATTCTGCTCTTCAATATGATTCCAATGACATATGACATGATGGGGTACTGCACACCATTGCAAAGTTCCAAAATGAAGCCAAAACAGAGGACAACAAAGCCCTTTTGGAGGACACCTGGACAGACTAAAAATAGGACAAATCTGGAAAAATCCAGTCATATAGTCACCCTGGTTTAATAGAACCTTAGATATCTACGCTGAGTCAAATCCACAGATGCTGATATACAGATGATTACTGTATTATAGAGATATGGTTGAATAAATGACAGGGATTGTTCTCTAGCATAGTTCTCTAGTTTTCTGGGTAATGCAGCTCACAAGGCTTCGGGAACAGGGAAGCAGACTCACATTTTATCCCCCTTTCCAAGTTCCCTGTCAAATGTGAGTAAGGTGTGAGTGTTACCACTTTGTTCTAAACAGGAGACAGGATTGAATTTTTTTGTATAACTTTCACCCAAATTTCACCTTGCCTGCATTGATCAGGGTGATTTTTGATGTCATGTTGGTGTCCAATAGCTATTGGTATTGTCTTCAATGTCTACACCAGGATTTCATAGCCACCATCAGCCTGTTCTTGATATCTGCCCCAGTGCATGTGAAAAGGCTCACACTGAACCAAATGTTTATCCCTGTCAGATGCATATCAAACTGGGTGTAGAAAAGATTAAGACCATTTCATTACCAGGGCAAAGCATCTTCTGGTAGGGTTTATTCTGCCACTGACCTATTTCAGTGGTGTGGAGAAGGGGGATTTGCTGCTTGGGTAACAGCCTATCCTGCATATTACCCAGTAATCTACCCAGGCATTTGTGCTTTGCATGCAGCATCGAGCATGATACCATAGTCTTTTGAGACTGAGAGATGCCAATACAATAGTCTGGTCATAACTTCTGAAGGGACTGATACCAATTCATATAGTCTGCTCCAAGAATCTTATGCATCCTGTGGATTTTGTAGCTGCTAAGACAAGCAGGTCAATCCAAAGTTCTGATTGATCTATGGAATAAGGAAATGACTGAGATCATGGATCAGAGGCTTCTCAGCCATCTCTATCATAGATTCAAAGTGGCTTCATGTTTTTTCTGGAGAGTCTCAGACAATGAAATCACTTTTATTAGGTAGAGGGAAGGCCAAACTCACTGTTTTCAGTTTCTTTCATGACCAAGGTTGCCTGTGGTAATCAAAGTTATGGTGTATGCACAATGCTTTGTGAGAAAAAAACATAGACTGATTACTCACCAGTTGTTTGCAAATGTCTACAAGGTCATTCATTAGCTTGGATGATAACAAACATAAGAAAATGCCTGACAGGATTTTTCTTGGGCTGTTCTATTGAAAAAAAGGCACACAGATGGGCACTCATCATCAAAGCGTATCCCACAGAGTCTGTTAATCTTGCATAAATTAATCTCTAAAAAGTAACTTTTAAAGCAACATCTTGAAACATTTGGATTTATTATATAGTCAAGGAAAACATTCAATATTATGTTTGTAGTTTTGCTCTCTAAGTTCTTATTCAAAACTAAACCTGAAATACGTTACAATGAAAATATTTTTCAGATGGTACATTATATCTCGGAATAGTAAAGGATTAATCTTAGAAGGGATGCGATTAAATGGCAAACAGAGCTGAAATCAAGGCTTTCCAAGAGTCCAATCCTACCACATAGTTAGACTGCAATAATCCCACTGCAGGTGATAGCAGTCTAAAAAGACCCAGAACTGCATCAAATACATTCCTTGAGTAAAATGAGGCATTGCAAATAAGAGTAGCAGACTATTCTCCTCTGATCTTTGACATGGCCAGCTGCTTTCAGGGCAGTGTTTCTCAAAGTGGGGGTCGGGACCCCACTGGGGGTTGTCGTCTAGAGCTTTCCTGGGGGTCGCCTAAAGACCCTGATGCAGGGGGCCAGGTCAGGCTTGCCTGTAGCTGCACGCACGCTGGGGCTGACTGACAGACTCAGGGCCCAATCCTATGCATGCCTACTCTGAAATAAATCCCATTATAGTCAGGGGGACCTTTACTTCCAAGCAAATATAGATAGGACTGCAGCCTCAGGGCACAATCCTATGCATGCCTACTCTGAAATAAATCCAATTGTGTTCAGTGTGTGCATAAAACACACATTTCATTCGTAATAATGAAAATACATCCTGCATATCGGATATTTACATTACGATTCGTAACTGTAGCAAAATTACAGTTATAAAGTCACAACTAAAATAATTTTATGGTTGGGGGTCCCCACAACATGAGGAATTTATAAAGGGGTCACGGCATTAGGAAGATTGAGAACCACTGCTCTAGAGTATCTCTGACAGGTGCTTGTTGAACCTCTGCTTGAAGTTCCTCAGGGAGGGAGAGTCTACCACCTCCCTTGGCACTGCCAATCTGCCCTAACTTAAAGGAATATTTTCCAGATATCCAATTGGAGTCCCCTTTCTTGCATTTCGTACCTTATGGTTCCTGTTCTACTTTCCAAACTGTTGTAAACAAATGTGTCTCATCTTCCATATGAAAGCCCTTCAGGTATCTGAAGAGAGCTATCATATCTCCTCTTAGCTTTTTCCTCTTAACCATAATTTTATGGTTGGGGGTCCTCACAACATGAGGAACTTATAAAGTGATCATGGTGTTAGGAAGATTGAGAACCACTGTTTCAGGGTCTGTTGCCCCAGAAAGCTTTGCGACCAGATTTCTGGGCGTGCGAAACTAGTCACTGTGAAGGCTGGGGTGATTTGCACCAGAATGAAGAGACCCCTACGTAAGCTTCGTTCATCCAGAAAGCTTCATTCATCCAGGGGAAGGATAGTGATGCCAGATATAGTACATGGGCTGGAGTTTGGCACTCCTTGACTTAGAGCAGGTCTCCAAACCACGGATCAGGGGCCAGACGTGGCTTGTGGTGAGCCTCAGTGCAGCCCATGGGAAGACCTTTCTAACTAGATCTTGGCCGAGCCTTGTAATAATAATAAAACTTTATTACGGTCTACAGACCAGCCACAAATACTAATCAAAATGTATAAAAACATACAAATATAGGGAATATACAACAACATTATGATCCCACGTAAAAGCCCGCTCTAAAATAAACATCAACGAAACATCAGCAACAAAGCATCTCCTCTTGATGCTATTTTGACATTACTACGCTCTATCAGGTTTGACCGCTTTTAAAATTCTTTTCCTAATGCCCATAGCAACTGTAAGAAATTTGGCAACACTGAGCATTATCCTGGGGTTGTAATCCGACAACAACACATACATACATTGTTGCTCTGTACAACTGGGGAATCGGCTAATTCAAGGGGAGACAAGCTTCTCATGTACTCCCTTGTAATAAGAACACCTCAGCAGAACATGTTCGGTAGTTTCTATTTGTTCCATACCACATGGGCAAAAACGTTCTGTCCAGGGGATCTTTTTATACCGTTCGTCCAGGACTGTTGAGGGAAGTGCATTAAGCCGGGCCAGGGTAAATGAACTTCTGTGTCTAGGCTGCTCCAGCTGAGTAAATAGGGTGTTGCTTTAACCTTATATAAACTATCTGCCCTTAGGTAGAATACTGGGACACTGCTTAAATCAATTTGTCTCTCGGTATCCTCGATACGCTGCCTGATGATTTTTTTTTTGCCTGATCCAGTCCCATAGTTAACAAAATTGACCTGGAAAGACCCAGGGAGGCCACTTTTTGTTCAATTTGCTGAACCCATTTGGACTTGAAGGTGTCTAGCAAGATCAAAGGTACAAGACCATTATCGAGGTAAATCAATCTGAGCCAATACAGCAAAATTCTGGATTCAATTTTAATTTGGCCAGTTTCCAATCTGAGTTTTGCATTGGCTGCATCTCTAGGGACTCCCAATAGGGCTCTCAAGAATTTAGATTGTACCCGTTCAAGGGTTAATATGTTTGGGAAGGGGCCCAGTTGAGCACCATACAATAGCTGGGCAATTGCTTTAGTGTGAAACAGCTTAATGGCAGAGGGTATAAAATGCCCTCTTTTTTGTCCTCATAAATTGCAATATTGCAGCAGAGCTTCTCTGGGCGTTTAAAGCCACATAATCGCCATGCACTTGACTGGAGCCATTAGATTGAAAAACGACACCTAAATACTTGAATTGGTGGATCTGATCAATTTTATGTTGATTTATCATCCATGTGCGCATTACTGGCCTTTTAGCAAAAGACATGATTTTAGTTTTTTGGAAGTTTATTGTCAAGCCTTCCTGTTCACAATATAAAGACAGCCTTCTCAGTGCTCTTCTAAGCCCAATAGGGGTCCTGGAAATAATAGCTGCGTCATCGGCATACAATAACGTTGTTATCTGTTTCCCCAGTATTTTGGGGGGATGAAAGTCAATATCTCTTAACTGGTCCACCATAGAATTGATGTAAAATTTAAACAAAAGTGGAGCCAGGAGGCAGCCTTGTTTGACTCCTTTTTGGGTTTCAATGGCCTTAGTGAGATGGCCATGGGCACTACATCTTACCTTTAGAGGGGTATTTCTATAGAGGGCTTGAATAAGATAAAGCAAACGCCTATCAATATTAGAGGCCTCCAATTTCTTCCATAATTTGACCCTTGAGATGGAATCAAAGGCTGCCTTTAAATCGATGAAGGCCACATGGAGAGAGTTTGCTTTGTCGAAAGTATATTTTTCAACTAAGAATTGTAACAATAGGCACTGATCAATTGTAGATCGTCCCTCCCAGAAGAGGCGAGCCTTGTAATAATCTCCAATACGTTCTTATATGCAGTTTTATGTAAACTTATTCAAATTTGAAATGTAAATTAGTTTTCCCTGATACCCCTTACACAGTATCAGAAAAATCATGTGGCCCTCCTGTTAAAAGCTTTAGATTCCCCTGCCTTAGAGTAAGAACCCTTGCTCTGGAAAAGGTAGAATGCAGATGCTACCCTTATCATATGAATGGAACCAATAGAAATGTACACCTACTTCCCTATTCTGCAAACCAGTACTACTCAAACAAGGGAATTGCAACAGCCCTGTTCATGTGAAGGTGTGCCTGTCCCTTTAAGAGGCAGGGAAATGAGGAAAAGCAGCAGAGTTATCTAATCAAGATCATTCTGCTGTGGGGAGATACGGGAGATTTTCTGCATGCCCAGGGGTCCTGCCAGGTCGAGCAGGGTCTGGAGTGGTCTGCAGATTACTTTACAGACCCTCAGAAGTTGGCATGATTTGAAGCAGAGGCTCAATTGGCACCTAAAATGTTCATTTTCTAACCTTGGGGAGGTCTGTAAAGCAATCTGCAGACCCACTCCCAGGGCTCCCCAGACCACATACAGGACCCTGAGCAGATCCCTTGGGTAGGTGCAAAAAACCACCACCCCATTCCCCTGCAGGGGAATGATCCAAAGGATCACGTCATTGCCCCAGCTCCATCCCTGCCAAGATGTAGGGAGACTCTTTGCACATCATATGCACAGTTGTAAACTAAACATTGCATGTTGAACTAAATTAAGTACAGTACAAACATTTCAATTTCACTTCTGTTGATTTTTTTAAATTCAAACTGTAGCAAAGGTCTTACCTGGGTACAGTTACATAAGCAACTACTGCACTGTACTATTAAAGCTCTCAATGAAATGATCCTAGAATCTTCATTTAACTTGCTTTTAGTTTGAGAAATACTCTCTCCCGCAAAATGCATAAGAGACTATACAAAGAGAAAGAAAATGCAAAGTATTAAAGAACCATCTCGGACACATATTTTTATTATATTCCACAGCTGAAGCTTTCAGCACCTTTAAGTTTTCATTAGTTACCATTATCTTTACGTTTACATTTAAGTTTTTATTAAAGTTATCAACCATATTGAAATGGAGGATGTTTCATTGAATGCTACTTGACAGCTTCCTAATTGCTATGTCAGTGGTTCTTGGGCATTTCAGTCCGGGACCACCTTCTGAGAATGATAATCTGTCCATGACCACCACTCCCCGGAAGTGATGCCATCAAACAGGAAGGAACATCACTTTACATGCCAGTGGTTCTTCATATCTTATTCAAAAGTCAGTCCCATTGTGGTCAATGAGACTTACTCCCCAGAATATATGGATTGCAGCCTGAGTGACCCATTCCAAGATGGCAGCACCAAGTGCCAGATTCTAATATGGTGGCACCCAGCTTTTCACAATCCCCCTGAAATTAAGTTGTTGACACCCCACTTTGAGAACCACTGCCCTATGTAATGGTGTTCAGCCAACAAATGCCTGGCAGCACAAATAACCAAGAGAAAAAAGTTCAATACTAGATGCTGTTGTGATTCATTAAGGAAAAAAATAACATAACACTTTGGTCTGAAGGCTTTCTTTTGCCACTAGCTATTGTGAAGTCTATTATATTCATCCACACAAAGATTGTGTACAAGATAGAAGATATGCCAGCACCTTCTTGTAATTATCATTACACTTTTGCTTCTGAGATTACTATTAAAACAGAGTGAAGTATACTGTCTGCATTTCCACTTTTCCATGTTGCCAGAACACAATCAAAAACAAGAGTTTAAACGTCCACCTTAGTAAAAATACACAGGCATTATCTTAGTATGATCACTTCCTCAGTATGCTAATTTTCAAATGCCATAATTCACATTGCTATTAAATAACTACACACCCCAAACTCCTTGAAAGGAGATAGTGTTTGACCCTTCTGTAAATGAAACTACATGGAAGAAATTATTCAAGGACTGCAACTGGGCTTTCATGGACAGAAGGAGCTTCCATTCATTTAGTGCAAGGTCCATAACAAAGACCAATATACTTTACAAAATCCATATTCCATAAATGGCCTCTCCTCTGCCAACAATATCCAGAAAGTCAACAGCACTGCAGCTAAGTTATTATTATCTTTTTATCCTTTGCTATCTTTTTATCATTATTATCTTTTTATCCTTTGCTATCTTTTTGCCATTATTTTCTTTTTACCCTTTCCTCCTTTGCTATCCAATTCACTGCTGGAAAACACCAAAACAAAAAACCCAAAGAAACAAAAGCCCTACCTTGGCTTTATGAAAAAGCTTTGATCGACATGCTTCCTCTTCTGTCAATATACCAGCATAGCAATAGCAGCCAAGTACACCACTGAAGAGACTGACACAACGTATTACGATTTCTACAGGTACAGTCTTAGAATAAATTGAATAAATAACAAATATCTTATGAGATCATCAACAAATTACTCTTCATCACCAGTTATTTATAGTTAAAACAATAACGTATCACAATTTGTTTTTCGTTATTTAGATTCAAGCAAGGATGGAAACCTTGTTCAAGAGGAAGTGAGAATGGTGAGCATGAGGGCAACACTTTTTAACATTTTTGTTAAAGTTTAAAAACAGTAGTATGAACTGTACAACTAGTCTCTGCACAATGGACCCAGTTTACACTGAAGACCAGGGATCTTCAAACTACGGCCCACCAGGGCCCTCAATCCGGCCTGCCAAGCCTTCCTGACCGCCACTGGGAAAAGAAGCTTGGTGGTGGCTGCCATTTTGAATTTGGTGCGCTGCTATGCACGCTGTGCTGTCCTGAGGGGATGGCTCCTCCCCCTCCCTGCCTCACTGTTGCCGAGTGGCTGCCAGGCGAGAGCAAGCAGGGAGGGGGAGGAGCCATCTCCTCAGGACAGCGCCGGGCGGGTGCCCACTATGGCGAGGGGCTGCCTGTCTGTTCGTTTGCCCGCCTGCCCAGTGGAAGAACTTGGCTTGGATGGGGGGGCCGCGTGGCCACAGCGCCCCATCCACAGCTTCCCTGGCCAGCCAGGGGACTTGGATGGGGGGCCGCACGGCTGCAGCACCCCATCCATAGCTTCCCTGGATGGTGGCCACAGAGCTCCCCAGGTAAGTGCCTCCCTTTCTCCCCCCCAGATCCCCACCAGCCTGCCAGTACCCCCACTCTCCAGAACCAGTCCACTAGCCCTGCCAGTAACCCCCTCCCCCAGAAACCCCCCACTAACCCTGCCAGTACCCAACACCCCCAGAACCCAACCAGCCCTGCCAGAAACCCCCCACTAGCCCTGCCAGAACCCACCACCCCCAGAACCCCCCCCCAGAATCCCCCCATTAGCCCTGCCAGTACCCACCACCCCCCAGAAACCCCCACCTATAGTCCGGCCCCTGACAGTATCTGAGGGACAGTGAACCAGCCCCCTGTTTAAAAAGTTTGAGGACCCCTGCTGAAGACTGTATGATAGCTGAAAGGAATTTATACCATTTTTCTGTAATGTTACTGCTCCCTTGTCATGTATGTGTCTTACATCAGTCTTAAGAAATCTATATTGCAGCTGGGTGACTGCACAGCAACAGAATACACCTGACCATTTCTCTATATAATCTTTTAATTTATGACTAATATGAAAAAACACTGACAAACTCCCATAAGAGAAGGTGTACTTATACAGATTTCATCACAATGATTATCTTTTTAACTTACCTCAAGAGAAAAACTACTAAGGTGTTCAGACATTACCAAGAGATCATGCTCTAAGGCTTCTCTAAGTTTCTGATTGACACATAATCTGGAACAAAACTGTTCATTTCCCGATGCACTATCTGCTGTATTTATAAAAAGATCAATTTCCTCAAAAGATGTTTGCATATACAATGTCTCAACTTCTGAAAGAACGGCTGCTTCTTTGTCCTCTGCATGACGCATACTTAAAAACAACAACAAAAGTGAGGTTATTACTAACTGGTGATTCACAATAGTACTCGCTATTATTTCTGTTCAGTAACTAATAATTTTGAAAATGAATTTTTTTGAGTTGTAACATGACTGTTCATACAAACAAATGTTTATCAAATAGCTCTGTAACATAATAACAAGATTATGACTGAGATCCAAGCAGCTACTTTAAGGCTTGAGTACACTTAGTTCAATTTTTGACTTTTCTTTGAAGAATTAGCTCTCAAGCCAAACATACATCATTTCTGAAAATTCCTTGAGTATTAAAAATAATTTAACATGAAAAATGCAACATGAGAAGCTGCTGCTCAGGAAATGCTAATGCAAAGTTTCCTGCGGTGTGCATTAATTACCGGTTGTTCATCACCACCAAAATTGTTTGTGTGCTTTTTAAAATTGTATTTAATGCAGATTTGTGCAATTAAATCAAATACATGAAATCAACTCTAAAACTACTGCTTTACTTCAGTTTTCAAAACAAACCATTCTGGAGAAGCGTGAAAAAATTCCATTGCTGCTCTACTGTTCTTCATAGTTAGACTTACGAGGACTTTCTGCAACACCAGATTTGGAAAGGTACTGTTTTTAAAAAAGAAAAAAGCAGTTATTTATTCATTTGTACAATATGGTAATTCTGTGCAGTACAGGAGTCTTCGCTCTCACACCACAATCCAATGCATGCCTACTCTTCAGTTGAAAGCAATGGGAATGCTAGGATTCAGCTGCATATATTCACATGGCTGAGCACAGAAGTGTTAATGAAAGCACTGTGCAGTATCATTCAAGGCATGCTTTCGCGTCATAAGGACAGATTTTCTATCACTCAGGGCTTCTAGTAAGCCCTTAATCAAGTGAAAGAATCTACTTCTTCACTAGCAAAGAGCACCCAATCTTAGCTGAGTAAAGCCCTTCCCAATTCCTCCAGATAATACTGTTACATGAAAAATCATGAATAAATTAACTTGCTTTATATAAAGCAAATCCAGGCCTCCGTCAGTCTTGAAAGACTATGGTATTGTGCTCGGCGCTACATACGCTGCATGCGGAGCACGAAAGCCTGGGTTGGATTGTTATGGAGGATAGGCTGTTACCCAAGCAGCAAATCCCCCCTCTCCACGCCACTGAATTAGTCCAGTGGAAAGGCAGAGCCGATACAATTGGATCCAGCCGGCGTTGCAGAGCTGGGCTAAGGACAGGAGCTCACCCTGTCTTGTGGGGCCGACCCGGGTCTCGAACTCTGGCCTGCTGGTTAACAGGCACAGTGTCTTAACCGCTTGTGGCGCCCACAGCCCTATGCTTTATAAACCAGTTAAAAAATGAAATAACATACTGGGCTGATGCATATAAAGGTTGCTCTTATTTAAGCCTGTTAAACAGCTGAATATGTAGCATTAACCATGCTGTTTCATATAAAAATGTTGACTTAATACAGCAAAGTTATTTATTCAGAAATACAACGATGCCTCACGTAACAAATTTAATTTGTTCTGGAGGCATGTTTGTTACATGAAACGTTTTTTACGTGAAGCAGATTTTCCCATAGGAAATAATGGAAACTCAGACGATTGGTTCCACAACCCCAAAAATATTCATATAAAAATATTAACTGGATGTAAAAATCATGACAGAACCCTGGGATTGAATTCAAAACATGCATTCAATGTGCATGATCTTATGAAGTCTACTTAGGCCGCAGTCCTAAAGACACTTTCCTGGGAGTAAGACCCATTTAACACAATGGGGCTTACTTCTGGGTAGACATGGTTAGGAGGCTACAATCCAAGACACCTTCAAAGTGTCTCCCCACTTTCTCCTTCTCTCCATCCTGAGCCTCTCTCTATTCTGCTCCCTTCTGGCTAGCCCTGAGCTGCTTCCATCTTCTCCACTGCTGTTTTCTCCCTCTGCCCAGCGGATACCCAGCCATAGGAGGAACAGCACAGAAGTGTTGCTTTCACTATGGGCAGGTACGCTAGGCAGCCCTGATGCTTTTTAAACAGGCTGCTGGCCAGCGCGTCTGCCCCAACTGCCAACGAATGTGTTATTTATGTGAAGTACAGTTTGTTACGTGAAACATACTTTACGTGAGGCATTCTTTATGTGAGGCACCACTGTAATTTATTCAAGTATAAGATATTAAAACACCTTTTAATCCCAGTCACAAATTCTTCTATACTCACCTGCACAGAACAGGAGGCAGCTTCAGAATGTCTTCCATTTCTTCTTCCAAATCACAAAGCAGAAGCCATTTCACTATTGTTTCTTTTAGTGAATAAACTGCATTTCCTTCACAGTTATTCTGTACTGTCCCACATGTTAAAGTTTCTGGTACGGTAAAATCTGTCATTGCCAATGCCAAGCACTTTACTGCAGAACTACAAAAAAAGAATTTTCTAAAGTCCAAGATTTCTGCCATGCTGCTAACTCCCCAATCTCTTTACCATGATAAAGAAATCGGAAAAAGCCGAAATTAATACAATTGTGCCAACCTTCAACTACAGATAAATGAACCAGATTGCCATCATTAACAGAAATGAACTGAAACAGATTTGTAAAACATGGTTATGAGAAAATTGCTTGCCATTAACCATGGTTAAGATCAAAAAGAGAAAGACAAGATAAATTTGCCTGTGACAAGAAACAGCTTGAAAAGGGTGTATGCAACTCCATATTCTTTTCTTTCTCTTTTAAGCCCAGTTCTTTTCAACTTTCCAGTTCTGATGTAGCCACAACACAGCCCTAAAGTAATAGAACAAATGATCCCTTTCATCAAAAATTCCCAAAATAGAGCATTGTGGAGTGTAGTGACATCCTTAAGTGCAGTGACACTGATAAAGAATTGCCATGATTACACTTCTAGAGGTGACAAAGAGATAATTAACTTTAGGGTTGCTATGATTCTATGAAGGGTCCAGAGAGGAAGAGGCCTGAAGAAGGGATTATAGTCTCCCTGGAGAGCTATCACGACCCCCAAGGTAAGTTTTTAAAACAACCTTTGTCCCCAGAAAAAGTGTAATCATTGCAGCAGTGTAATAATTACAAATGTACTGCTGCTACTCCCCTGCTCCCAACTCCTTGAGAGTTGGTGAACTGCTGCTGAGAAAGCCTCTGTGACTGCAGCCTTATGCAGTGCATGATGCACCCCATCATGGAAGCATATCATGAATGATGCATGAAATCCAGTGGCACCTACAGTAGCATATTCATTGAGATCCAATCGCCAACTAAAGACTAAAGAAGACGCCCACTGCAGCATACACCCAGTTGGCATTGCTGCATCAGCACTAGAAAGTTGCAAAGTATTGGGGCTTTAGTGATATTAAGAAATCATCACTAGTTCATATGAAGAAACTAGCATGAATGTGAGGCAGGAACAAACTGGGTTCTGGCCAAACCCAAGGGAGCCACATCTCCTGAAGTGGGGTTGTGCAAGAGGAACTCTTTCAAGTGGGTATTCTTCTTTTATTTAGCAGGGTAGACTAACTGGCCCTACATACCCCCAGCAATGTTTGTTCCAGTGGTTTCTGCTGATGTTCTTTTGCATTTTAGATTGTGAGCCTTTTTTGGGACAGGGACCAGTTAGCTATTAATTAGCTATTAATTTTTTCATTTTCTTTGTAAACCGCTTTGTGAACTTTTTAGTTTAAAAGCGGTATATATATTATAGATTAGATTAGATAGATAGATGTGACCTGCCTACAGACAGAGACAAGAGACCCATGGCATGAGTGAGGAACGCACCCATCTCCACCAGGGAAATTGGAAATGTTTCACTGAATTGCAAGTATTCTTTTGTGGGTATACTTATACTTTTCTCGCTTGGGTATTCTTCTGTATAAGACACTTCAAAGAGTATTTTAAATTTTGAATTATCTGAAAGATTTTATTATCATATTTGTGAAATAAAAGTGTCTTCAGATTCAAACAAGCACACACTTAGATAAAAGAGGCCATTTACAGTATACCAGCTTTAAATATTATAGATCTCGTAGTGAAATTACAAATGGCCTCAAAAGCAATTGCTATCAGAAGAATTTTGACACAAAAGTTAAAGTAAAATTTAATTTAGCTGATCAGATTATTGAATGTCTGAACAATTCTCTCAGACAAGCACACTTTTAAACTAGTTAGAAAAATAATAGTGATAGTGGCATAATATCTAGATAAGTACATGTTTCAGATAGCATTGGCTGAATCATGCAAGCTGCAGTGTAGTTAACATTTCTCTTAGTGGGGCAGAAACAGGTGCTGATGAAAAAATAAATTCATCTTACTTTGAAGGCTTGAATGCAGATCCTGAAAATATCTTCCAAATGTCTCTGTCCATTTTTACTAAATTTCCTTGAATCATGACTCCAAGTAGCCCAAAACTTTCTGCTTCTGTTTGCTGAAGACTGAGGCTACGAAGCACAAGTGCCCAAATTTTTGACCATGTTCTCTGCAGTTCTGATTTCTGTGTTGTTTTCAGGTTCATTTTTTGGTTTTGACACAATGCAACCTCTTTAAGACACCGTAATACATAAGGTGTCCGTTCCCCTCTGCGGTGCTGAGGTGATAGTTGGTAAAGCGCACCAAGCAAGAAAGGCAGTTCGTGATTAGGAAGGCTCATAGGGTACTTTGCTATTAACCTGGTTGTAATTTGCAACCTTGAACAAGAAACATAAAAATTATTAAATGGATTTTAAAAACTGGCACTTTTAACTTACTTATAATTCTTATCCTCCACCTTTCCCCCCGTAAAAGTGGGTCACTTTTTCTAATTAAAAATATAAAAATGATAGATTATCTGAAATTCATGATAAAAACAAGCAATGAACAGCATAGCCATAAGAAAACAGCAGCTAACGATAAAACATAGCAACCCAGTTTACGTTATTTGAACAATTGCTGCAAAGAGGGGAAAACTAAATGAAAAAGTAAGGGTTTTTTTTTTGCAAATTTTTGCTCAAAATGGGAGTACTGTAATTTTCAAATTTCAAGAAGGTTCTACCCCTTGAGGCTGGCAAGCTGGCTTAGCCAAGGATGGCATGCACAGCATAACCCTCCCTGGTATCTTAGACAGCAAGATGGCTGTTATGGAAGAAGGCAGTACCTTCAGGTAACTTGGTTCCACCGTGTGTACGGTTTTCATAAACCAAAATCAGCACATTGAATTGTGTTCAGAAATGAACTGGAAGTCAGGTCAGAAACAAGACCTTTGGTTCAACAATCAAACTTGGTTCAACAGGTTCAGCTGTGATGCAGCTACCACCATGTTCTGCACCAAAAGTAGTTTTGTTTTTTAGACAGGGAAACCCCAACTAAGAGCACAATCCTAACCAGGTATACTCAAAAGTAAGTCCCATTATATTCAATGGGTCTTACTCCCAGGAAAGTGTCTTTAGGATTGCAGCCTAAAGCACTTAAAAATTCTCAGGATTCCAAGAATTCAATAGTCACCCTATAATCAGCTGATTCAAAGAGACAAAGCTGGGTATCATCTGAATACTGATGTGACCCCACTCCAAACCAACGTTTGCCAGAACTTTGCTGCCCTTTCCCACTTTTCAGGGAAAATTAAATGAAATTTCTTGTTTACCAAGGTATGACATCAAAGTCATTCTGTGATCTTTGCAGGTTGTCCCGAATCACTTCCCAACCCAATTCAATTCTTCTGCGTTTGGATGGTCCCTCTCCATTGCCACATTCTCCTTGCGTAGTAGCATACGACTGAGTTATCTCCAGGACTTTGGTATCTTCAGTAAAGACCTGAACAAAAAGCAAACTATTCTAAAGACATTAAACATATATTATATGCTACAGTGCATATTAAATATCACACTCAGCCGCTGACTTTCTTCAAAATAAAAGTATTCAAGGGAATAAAAGACTACAATCCAGAGTAACTATAGGAACTTTCACACTGTAACTATAGGAACTGTTCACACTGTAATTACGATGCCACCTATGGGAAATGCATAGAGCAATCCAGAGTAAGTGCCTCTTACATCTTCCCGTAATTACTCTGGATTGTAGGGACAGCATTGCTAAGCAGCCAAGAAAAAGATTAAGGGCAAAATCCATAGCAGTTACAGGTCCATGCAGTTATATCACCCTCTAGTGTTATCTTATGGAAAGTCATCTTAACTGCCCCTGATCAAGAAGCTTAATTTTACTTTAAGATATATTCTTAATCAGAATGCTACCTCTAGACCAGAGGTCGGGGAACAGAGTTAAATTACACCAATTTGGGTAATAATGGAATTCCTGGGGGTAATGGGCCACCTGGGTTTGCATATGAAGGACACAGGCAGGTATGCATGACCAGCACAGAGCAGGGCAGGCATTGCAATCACTGTGCAGATTACTAAAATGGATTACTCTTAGCATCTAATCAGCTCAAACAAAACAAACAAAAGGTGTGAATCCCTGTAGGGTCATAAGAAGTTCAGGCTATTGTGGGGGGGGGGAGTTGGAGGGGAGAGAGATCAACAGCTGCAGGCTGGGGTTTCTCAGCGTTACTCAGGCTGCAGGCTGGGGCTTCTGCTTGCTTACTCAGAAGCATTATTTTCTTGGGGCTTACTCTTAGGAAAGTGTGCATTGCATTGCACCAAAAGTTATGGACCTAAATGCTAGAAATAACTTGATCTGCCTGATCAAGTTATAATAACTGCTGCTGTGTTTCATCTCCTGCTGCAATGAGAGGCCTGAGCCTGAGAGCAGAGTTGCTTCTTGCAGTCATGATCCAAACTGCTTCTAAGTCAGCTGCTAAATCAGCAGTCAGGACAGGAGTGAGACCTGCAGCCATCTGCCTTGTGTTATAATGGAAGAAGCTAAATATTAAATTTTTAGAATTTATTAGAATTATTTAAAATCCCTTGGAATCATTCCGTAAACTGCCTATAATAAAAGACACGCAGCCAGGCACCTTGCGGACATCACAATGATGGCTAGGAACACACATTGCCCCAGGCAAGACTTTCAATCAACTCTCACAA
Source organism: Cryptoblepharus egeriae (assembly GCA_030015325.1). Taxonomy (NCBI): domain Eukaryota; kingdom Metazoa; phylum Chordata; class Lepidosauria; order Squamata; family Scincidae; genus Cryptoblepharus; species Cryptoblepharus egeriae. Next base: position 84,187,622 of record JAREYC010000005.1, read on the forward strand.
GCTCCTGTGGAGAGGGGATTAAGACGTCACAATACACTACTTTCCTCTGCTACCGCTCTCTGGGCATTCTTGCGGTCAGCGGTAATTAGCCTACTTGATCCTTGCAAGTTCAGCCAACTGCCCTGTGAAAGCGAAAGGGGATTTCCCCTTTGTCCTTACCTAACCCTGCAGCGCTAGGCAAGAGCGCTATTATAAAACAAAATGAAAACATCCAGGCAGGACGGAAAGGCTTATTTGGAGCCCAAAGATTATAAAATTAAAATAATATTTTAATCCCTTTCTCCTTGTGTAAACGGAAGCCCGAATGGATCAATTGAATGTAAAACCTATAGGTGCTAGACTTTGTATGGTAATAGTAAATGTTTTCCATAGTGAATTGTGTAACTATGTATCTCTCCCATTCTCTCTTTGTTTATGCCAGGAAGCTCTAGAGTAAAACCTTTTTACACCTGTATGAATTCCTTCTGACACAAAGAAATAATCATTTTGTAAAAGTTGCCTACGTGACAGAAAAGGTATAAAATGTATGTGCAAAATGTGCAAAGGATCTCAGTCTTTGAGGGACGAAACTCTGTCCGACTGAGGTCTGGAGCGCCAATAAAGAAATCTCTTGCTTCCATGAGCCTCTTCTGGGTTCTTTCAGGATATTTCTCTCAATTTTCCATAACAGTGTAGCTGCACAAAATTTCCATCTTATTCAGCTATCCAGAGCAAAGAAGGGGGACCAAGCAGGGGGTGAGCAGGGGGACCAAGCAGGATTTGGAGCCATCCAGACAAATGAAAAGAGAAAGCATCCTCCTTTTGGTGCTGTTGAGGTCTGCCTGTATTCTAAACAGCCCCCTTCCATCCAGCTCCCTCTGGTAAGACCATTTCATTGCTCCTGTATCAGGGTGATCATATGTTATAATCCATAAAAGAGAATCCCAAAATGTAGGACACTCAAGAAAAATTTAGGACATGACAAAATTAAAGCTAAAAACGCTGACCTATGCTGCTTTCATGTGAATAATTAAAACACTATGAGCACAGTCCTAACCATGACTATTAAATGGGTCTTACTGTATTATATGGGTCTTATTCTGAGGAAAGTGTCTTTAGGATTGCAGCCTATATTTACTTATTACATTTACAACTATTACATATAATTTATTAATTACAAGAAGGCTACATGCCATCAAACTTTCCTGGAAGGAACCCCCCTGACTGTAATGGGCATTAATTCTGAGGAGAAATGCCTAGGATTGGGATCTGTGGCTGTATCCCATCCACACTTTCCTGGAAAGAAACCCCACTGATCATAATGGGCATTACTTCTGAAGAGACATGCCTAGGATTGGGATCTGTAGCTGCCTCCCCTCCACACTTTCCTGAAGGGAAACCCCACTGACTGTAATGGTCTGCTGCTCAATAGAAAGGCAAAGGATTGGGCTCTGAGGGCTGCAATCCTATTCACATTTTCCTAAGAAGCCAAATAACTACAATGGGTCTTATTTCTGAGTAAACTTGAATAGATTGGGCTCTCTTCCCCACTCCAGTTGAAACCTGCACTTGTTTCAATCATTTGCAGGATTTTGTCCTCTTTTTTATTATGGTCACCCTGATCCCCACATTGCTCCAATATGCAGTGACCATATGTCATAAGCACAAAAAGAGGACAAGCCCCTCAAATATAAGACATCCAAGAAAAATGGAGGACATCTTTAAAAGCTAAAAACCCGCATATATATTGTTTTCATGTGGTTAACTTAAACACCATATTAGGTTTTAGTACTGTATGTTTAAAACTATTACATATTACATATAATTTATGAATTCCAAGAAAGCTACATGCTGCCTACTCACAAGGAAAAATAGGACAATGAAGATTTTTTTTCCAGGAAACAAGGCTAAAACAGAGAAAATGTCCTGGGAAAACAGACCATGGTCATCCTGTCCAATCCAACACTATTTTATCACCTACTTCAAACTTTTTTTTCCAGCTCCTCAGAAGCCACATATTTGAATTCAAATAATTAATTATATATTTTTTCTTCCTTTCAAATCAAGGGGGTAACGTCCACATACCTAAATATATTTTGGGGTAAGAGGTAAAAAAGTTCCCTGACCTCTGCTCTAGACCAAGGGTCTCTAAACTTTTTGACCAAATGACCACATCAAATACCTGGCACAGTGTCGAGGGCTGGAAAAAATGCAAATATAAAATTTAAATAAACAAACTTGAGTTGGAACTTAGATAGATGAATGACGGGGCTCAAATTTCCATGATTTGTAGAAGCACCAACACACAACACAGAACTTAAATGAACATACTTAAATGAACCCAATCTCTCCCACCCCACCATCACAGTTCCAGTCATGTTTTGATAACTGGGTCAGAAGCTCTTAGGGGACCAGAGTTTGACCACAGGCTGGTTAAAGAGACTTGCCACAGGCCATATCTGGCAAAACCTGGAAACCCCCTGCTCTACAGGAATCTCCATGTAGCATAAAAAGTCTAGTTCAGACTGTCATGCACAGGGAGAGTGTGCAAGCTATTAAGTAGATTATCCCTACAATCCAGAGTAACTACAGGAGAACATAAGAGACTTTACGTGTACCCGTAGTTACTGCATCACCTAGTAAAAACTTATGGGAAATTCATATTGCAATCCAGAGTAAATTGTTCTTACACCAGAGCAAGGACTCCCCATAGTTACTCTGGATGGTGCCCTAAGAGGCCTACAACAGTATTCCACATCACATTTAGTCCCTTTTTCAGTCTGAAATTCCTTATTTTGGACCAGGAGAAGCATGCAAGCTATATGGAAATATGGACGTGACAAGTCTGTGGTGCAGGAATAAAAAGGCATCTCTGTACAAATAAGCATTGCACCCATGTGAGAAAGGATATTATCAATAAACAATTCACATGAAACAACAATGATATGACAATGAAACATTTTACCTGATGACAAATGTCAGCCATTAACGCAACCAGATTTTCCTTTAAAGCAACATTGCGTGAACCTGAAGAATATTTTCCTCTACTTCCTATGACGTTTATCTCATTTATAAGTAGATCATACAGGTTGTACAAAATACTTTGCCATTTTGCTGAGTTGTATGCCCCTGATGTATCAGATCAAATCAAGTTATTTCTTTGATTTATATCCCACCTTTCTTCCTAAAAAGAAAACTCAAGGACACTTAAATCTTCACATAATTGCTACAGCTGACATATACAAAATTACATATTGTTAAAAGATTTTAAAAGCTTACTAGTAATTAATCACTTTTTATGACTAAACTAGTACTGCAAGAAGTCAACAGTTAAAGCATACATGTTATCAAACAGAAAGGTCTATTATAAAAAATAATGTTATATGAGCCTACCAAGAAAATAAGGGGAACCATCCTGAATCCAGTCAAGGGCCCTGGATCTAGTCTATCCAGGAAATACTTGGAAGCACTTAAAGTAATAAGAGACTCTGTCCTGTTGACACTCCTTTTCATCTACCATTCAGAGACAGGCTATTCACAGACAATCCTAACCAGGTCTACTCAAAAGTAAGCCCCATTGTGTTCAGTGGGTCTTACTCCCAGGAAAGTGTCTTTAAGACTGCAGCCTACATCTATTACCAGGATATTAATGTAGTCATCCTGACCTACGATGGACTTTTCTCGCATAATTCTGTCCAAACCCCTTTAAAAGGATGTTACCAAAAACGTTCCAAAGATTAATGATGTGCTAGGTGATTTATTTTGTCCATTCTATGTCATCCACCAGTCAGAACAGATCCAGATCCAGGATTCCAACACAAGCACCCACAAATTACATTATTCCTTAAGGAAGTCAAAGTATATCCTAACGTGGCTTTTTCCATTTGGGCATGAAAAAACATTGCAAATACCTTTTTCCTGAGTTTTGGCTCCATTTGGATGATGAACACGAACCTGCAACTGAACCAGCTGGATGATCTGCTCCTTCAGGGAATCATTTGGTCTATACTGAGCCCATATATAAAGAACTGTTGGTAGAATTTCCTCTCCTAGCTTACAAACCCGCATACGGTAGTTTATTGCAGATACATTAAAAAATATGTTAATGGCTGCAAAAATATGATCCAGACCTGCAGGGTTTTTTTCTTGCCTGCAATACAAAAAAGGCATATTTTATTTTATATTTAATTAGCTAATTTAACCTGGACTGATCTTGGTTCTGTAGAAGCTCTACAGCTGCCATACAATCACTAGGCCCATTGCAGGGCTATTTTAGTTATTTGGGGGAAGGGGATAAAAGTTGTAGGGGATACTGGTAGCCTATAGTTATCAAGATACCACAGCAATTTCCACTGTGGCAGTACCAACTTTGCAGGAACCATAGGATTGGGATGATTGTCTATTATGGGACACTGTCATTTAGGTGAATAGTTTTAGATTATTGCTTGGGAAGCATAATTGAAACTTTAATTGCCATATTAAAGGAAAAAGACAACATTTGAGATTATGGAACTGATTAAAAGGGAGAATAACCCTACAATCCAGAGTAACTACGGGAGCATGTAAGAGACATTACGTGTACCCGTAGTTACTGCACCATCTAATGAAAACCTATGGGGAATTCATATTGCAATCCACAGCAAATTGTTCTTACACCAGAGCAAGGACTCCCCGTAGTTACTCTGGATTGTGCCCTAAATTCATCAGTAACATATCCTTGCAAAAAATGACTAGGACTTTTTACGAGCTTTTAGAAATTTTTTTTATTGTAACACAGAGGCCTCAATACTTAGCATGCAGTTATACGTTTTTGCCTGAAGAACATCCTACAGTTCTTGTATCTCCATTTTCAGACACAAAATGTAATAACAAAGCAAAACAAATGAATACTTTTCTAATAATTCTCTGCAGACATAGAGGGGCAAAGGTGACATGACCCTACTGGTGACAGTGTAGAGGCACTGACACCACAGACTGATGGTACAAAATAATAATCTATAGTGGTATAACATGAGCTTCAGACATCAAAAAAGGCATTACTAATGGAATAACAGTACAATCCTGAGCATATCTACTCAGAAGTAAGTCAACTGAGTTCAGTAGTACCGGTACTTACTCTCAGGAAAGTGTGGTTAGGATTGCAGCCTTAGACAGCCAGCTCCAAGAAGTTTTTAATAAGATTGAAACAAAATACAATAAACAAATTCTGAAAATTTATTCTAAAATTATTTTGAAATACTTGGAAGAAATCAAATATTTAAACAATACATAACAGATTTTAAAATAAATACACACATGAGGTTAAAAAAGTCAGTGTAAGAATACAATAGTATGTATTCCAAGTTACCTTATAATCAAACTTGAAATACAAAAAAAAATATTTACCTTATACATTGTACACCTTTTGAAAAGAAGTTGAATAGATTAGAATTTAACCCTTCATTTTGGAAGCACAGGCTTTGGCTCAGTGTATAAATTATTCTAGCCACCAGGACTCTGTTAATGTCTTTAGAAGGTTGGAGAAATAATTTCCAGTATAAATTCTGGAGATCTAGAAGTAAAACAAATTAAACACATTTTATATGAAAGGGCATACATGTTTGCTAACTCAAGCTTTGCCACATAAGTCAAAGTGACTGGAAAAGTCAAAGTGACCAGAAATCTTGAATAAGCAAGAGCTAACGTTGAAAGGTATATATACTTGTTAGAACATCCACATATGACACCCATATTTTTAATAAGCAAGAGCTAACGTTGAAAGGTTGAAATAATAATTTAATAAGCAAGAGCTAACATTGAAAGCTAACTTCTAACATAGTTGTTAGAAGACCCACATTTGACACCAATATTTTTAATATTTTCCAAAGAAAATACAGATTTTTGGGAGCTAGACTGCACTACTAATCTAGCCAGATAAAAACAAAGATTGTCTAGTGACACATCAGCCTCCATCTCCGAATAAACCATTGCATGAAAGAATAGAGTGGAAGGAAAAGCAGGATGAAGCTGTAAGATGCGGAGGTGGAGAAGCTCTAAAATCAGGACAAAAATCAGTAGCCAGTCTCCAACACCACCCACAAACTGGCTTTTAGCGAGCCAGTCAGGTCAATGTGTGGGGTAAGGGTACTTACTCTAGCCTATGAAATTGTGTGGGAACTCTTGACTAACCCCCACAACCCAGTGTGGGTGCACTGGGTCCTACATAACCAATTTACAATGAACAACCTGCATCCGCGGCTTACTCAACCACAACCTCTGCCTGTGATTCTCATTTGCCTCACTTGATTCTTGACCACTTCTGCAACTCATCTGCTGAATCTGGCATCTGATCCTAGACTATTTCTGACAGCATTTCCTGCCTTTGGTCCTCAGACATCCAAACCAAACCATTCACATTGTGGTTTCTCTCTGTGCTTGAATTATGCAGGACAGAAGCCTCTAGTATGGGGCAGATTGTTTGCCTGCCTATGCTTACAGAGTCTCAGAAATAAATGTATTGAGCTTGTGAGGTTTACTTTCAAGTAAGCATGAATACGTTTGCAGACTTAATGATGCAAGAATAGTATCTACTAACCTGACCACTGTTGTGAAGGTAACTCACACCAATATTTTCTCACTGCAAGAATATCCTTTAGAAATATGCTACTACAATCTGCTCCATAAATAGCACAGCTTGATGGATCACTCACTGTATCCATAACATAAATAAGAAGGTCCTGGCATTTTAACCGGGGTGCTCCTGTGAAAAGCAGCAGAAAATAAAAATGTGTGTGTAACATTTCAGGATCAAAACAATACATTTATAAATGATAAACGCAAAAAGAATCAAAAATTTCTAATTGAAAATCAGATAAAAGTCAGATTTTAACATATATTAATATTTATACATTACTCTTTTTAGCCAAATGTTGTTCAAAGTGGTTTAGATAGAACAATTTTTTAAATTGTTCTATCTTCATAGGCTTCACAAAGTAAAAACAAATGCCAAAGAGACACCAGCAATAGCCATTGAAAAATATATATGAAAATTTCAAGAATATTTGTGGGCCTGGAAACTGGGTGGCAGGTAGTGAACACTGTCGAGCAATGTGCACTGCTGGGCCCTGACAGGTACTGGGCATTGGAAGGTATCAGGGGCAGTGATAGGCAGCAGTGAGCACTGGGCATTCCAACCAGGCATTGTTGTGCAGTGGTGGTCCCCTAAACCACCCATGCTCCATCTCCCCCACCCCAGTGTACCATCTCCCCCCACATGCTGCACTATTCCCCCTCCGTGCACCAGACACCAAGCACCACAAAGCACCAAATAAGCTGGTGCATCACAGAAAGAATACACTTCCCATGTTTCATGATTTTAGGTGCAGGGCTTGAAGATGGATGTTGATCAATCTTCAATGTTAAGTATAGGACAAAAATGTGTTGCACCTCTTTTTACCCCCTTAGGGGTTAAATTTTTAAAAATTTAGTGGATGCTCACATTACAGAAGAAATACCCTTCCCAAATTTCATGCTTCTAGAGGTTGGGGCATGAAAACGCATTGTGCCCCTTTTCACCACTTTCCGGCTAGAATTTCCAAAAGCCAGTTCTTAGTGGGTGCCTCCATCACAGAAGGAGCACTCTCCCCAAATTTCACACTTCTAGTGGTTTTGGTGGGGTGTTGATGAGTCAGTCAGTTACCTTCCTTTCTATTATATCTATATTTAGAAAGACAAAACTCAAAACTGAAATATAGGTAGGGTTTATGAACTAAATCTCAACAACATTTTAAAAAATATATAGTATGTCTAGAACTGCTACTCACTTTCATTGGCACATCTGATGAAATACTTCACCAAACTGCTGATCTCCCGCATCTTTTTATGTCTTGCCATTTGTGTTGAAGTAGAAACATTTGGCTTTGCTGTCCTGGCATTTTCTGTTTCTTTCTGAATGTACTTCTTTAGACACCTTCAAAAAACAAAACCAATACGCTTTATAAGAACTTAAGATAAAATTATAATCAAACATCAATCAAGTGGCTCCTTTTACACAGTATCGTTTAAGTGCAAAATCTTGTATCATAGAACAGAATCATAGTATCCTAGAGTTGAAAGGGACCTAGTAGGTCATCTAGTCCAACCCCCTGCCTGCAGCAGGAAATCCTCCTAGATCATCCCCAACAGGTGCTCGTCAAGCCTCTGCTTGAAGACCCCCAGTGAGGGAGAGTCCACCACCTCCCTTGGCAATCAGTTCCACTGCCAAACCGCCCTCACCGTCAGGAATTTTTTTCTGGAAATCCAACCGGAATCTCCTTTCTTGCAGTTTGTACCCATTGGTTCTAGTTCTGCTTTCAGAAGCAGCTATGAACAAATGAGCCCCTTCCTCCCTATGACAGCCCTTCAGATATCTGAAGAGGGCAATCATGTCTCCCCTCAGCCTCCTTTTCTCCAGGTTGAACATCCCAAGTTCCCCCAACCTTTCCTGGTAAGACTTTCCTTTCATCCCACTGATCACTCTTGTCGCTCTCCTCTGGACTTGCTCCAGTTTGGCTGCATCTTTCTTAAAGTGAGGTGCCCAGAACTGAACAAGGTACTCAAGGTGAGGTCTTACCAATGCAGAGTAAAGAGGAATTATAACTTCTCATGACTTGAAGCTACAGTCCTCTTAATGTAGCCTAAAATGGCATTTGCCTTCTTTGCAGACACATCACACTGCTGACTCATGTTCAGCTTGTGATCCACGGCGACTCCAAGATCCCGCTCACATGTTGTGCTGCCAAGCCACATATCTCCCATTTTGTACCTGTGTTTTTGGTTTTTATTGCCCAAGTGCAGAACTTTGCACTTCTCCCTGTTGAAATTCATTCTATTTGTTACAGCCCAGGATTCCAATTTATCCAGATCCTCCTGGAGGTTTCTCCTGTCTTCTGTTGTGTTTGCTACTCCTCCCTGCTTGGTGTCATCTGCAAATTTGATCAGGCTCCCCCGTATCCCTTCCTCCAAGTCATTGATGAAAATGTTAAAGAGAACCAGGCCCAAGACAGAGCCCTGGGATATCCCACTTGAAACCGACCTCCAGGTTGATGCAGACCCATTTACTAAAACCCTTTGAATGCCGCCATCGAGCCAGTTGCGGATCCACCTAACGATTGTCCCCTCTAGCCCATATTTTTCCAACTTCCCAATTAAAATGTCATGTGGGACCTTGTCAAATGCTTTGCTGAAGTCAAGGTAAATGACATCCACAGCATTGCCGCTGTCCAGTAAGCTCGTAACCCGATCAAAAAAGGAGATCAGATTTGTCTGGCAAGATTTATTCTTGGTAAATCCATGGTGGGTTCTTTTGATCACAGAGTACTTGTCTAGATGTGCACAAATTGTGTGTTTTATGATTTGCCCTAATATCTTGCCCGGGATTGAAGTCAAATTGATTGGTCTATAATTTCCCGGGTCTTCTTTTTTCCCCTTTTTAAAGATTGGGACTACATTAGTAGTCACTGCCAATTTCTCCACAAATTTGAACACAATTCTAGCTCACCTTTTTTGCCTATGTGGCAAAACAGCTTACATAAGATAAAAAGCAATACAAATTTTAAAAGATACAAATTAAAATATGACAATAAAATGCACAATTATCTTTACTGCTAAGGTACCATGGCTTTACATTTTAGAAGTTCCTGCATTTGCTACTCATTTATACTGACTATACGGTAAATTATTCAGAGGCTAAACTCGCCACCCCCCCATAAAATAAATAGAATGACAGCTATGAAATTAATTTGCCTTGGCTTCCTGATAGCTAATGAAAAAATATGGAACAAATATTCTACCTGAATATAGTATCCCAGTTCATCTGTTTTCCATGTTTAGAATCAGAATTTCGATCCAGCTGTTGAATCGTATCAGGATCCTGGATAAGACGCTTGAATTTTTCAATTTCTTTCTAAAATTTAGTACAGATAAAAGGATTATAAAATGCCTCTCTTGTATCAATGTATACTAAAAGTGCAATGGCAGAGTACCCAATTACCTTTCGTTCAGTGGCTTTATCGCTTTCAAGCTGACGGCAGCAAGTCAACAAATCATGGAGTGCCAGGCTCATGGTTCAGCAAAATCATAGGAACATTTGCAATTAGATCTAAGAATGAAAATACATGCAAATTTGACATAAAAATCTGAAAACTTCCATAATGGACCAAAAACCATTCCATAATGGACCAAAAACCAGCTTCCTAAGTCCATCCAAAGCATAGGTAGACTACAGTTAACTTTGAGCACAACCCTAACCATGTCTACTCAAAAGCAAGCCCCATTGTGTTCAATGGTTTTTACTACCAGGAAAGTGTCTTTAGGATTTCAGACTTAATCAAGTCTCACTCTCCTGACACAACGTACATATTTTCTTAGAATATAAACAAAGCCAAATACTATTGCTAAAATTCCAATAAAAATATTCAGAAATAGAGTCTTTAAGCACCATATATATTTGTGTATAAGCCTAGTTTTTTGGGCCCAAAAAATGAGCCCAAAAACCCACCTCGGCTTATATGCGGGTCAGTAAAAAAAATTAAGAAAAATGGCGGGCGTGACTCTCCAGCTGCTGGCGCTGGCTCTCCGGGCTCCGGAGGAGGCACGCGGTGGCAAGACATGGAGCCCATTGCAGCCAAGCCCCTCCTCAGACTCAGGTACTTCTTTGTGGGCCTTACTTCTGAGTAGACATGCCCAGGATTGGGCCCTGAGGCTACAAGGCCAGCCACACTTTCCTGCTGTTGCTGCATTTCCCACACTCTGCTTATACTCGGGTAAATAAGTTTTCCCAGTATTTGTAGTAAAATGAGGTGCCTCGGCTTATACACGGGTCGGCTTATACACGAGTATATACGGTAATAAAGTTAGCTTAGAAAACTTTGTTTCTATTCAAGTAGAAAAGCACTAAATCAAATTTGTAATCTTTACTTCAAAACCCACATGGGACTGCACCAACAGATTCAACCAAATACAGTGGCGCCTCACGTAACAAGTTTAATTCGTTCTGGAGGCATGTTCTTTATGTGAAACATTCTTTACGTGAAGTGGATTTTCCCATAGGAAATAATGGAAACATAGACGACTGGTTCCACAACCCCCAAAATATTCATATAAAAATATTAACTGGATGTAAAAATGATGACAGAACACTGGGATTGGATTCAAAACATGCATTCAATGTGTATAATCTTATGAAGGCTATTTAGGCTGCAGTCCTAAAGACACTTTCCTGGGAGTAAGACCCATTGAACACAATGGGTCTAACTTCTGATTAGACATGGTTAGGACGCTGCAATCCAAGAACTTTCCAAGTGTCTCCCCACTTTCTCCTTCTCTTCATCCTGAGCCTCTCTCTCTCCTGCTCCCTTCTGGCTAGCCCTGAGCTGCTTCCCTCTTCTCCACTGCTCCTTTCCCTCTGCCCAGCGGACACCCAGCAACAGGAGGAACAACATGGAATTGTTGCTTTCATTATGGGCAGGTGAGCTAGGCAGCCCTGACGCTTTTTAAACAGGCTGCCGGCCAGCGCGTCTGCCCCAACTGCCAACGAATGTTTTCTTTATGTGAAGCATGTTCTTTACGTGAAGCAGAATCCTAGAGAAATTTTTGTTTGTTACGTGAAACATACTTTACGTGAGGCATTCTTTACATGAGGCGTCACTGTAGGTTGAAAGTGAGCTCAGAGCTTGCAAGTAAAGCCACAACCTGAGCTGATGAATCTCAGCTTTTTATTTCAGGTGTGAGGGAGAGCCCAATCCCATGCATGTCTATTCAGAAATAAGTCATAATAGGGTTTACTAATAATAATAAGTTCTAATAACTCGCACTTTCTAGTAAAGTGCGAACCAAATTGTGCCAGTGGTAAGGGGGAAAATGTGTTCTTTGCATGATTATAATTTACAAAATACTTAAAATGTTAAGTTCCACTCTTTATATCCTATGGTTGAGCCCTGGAACTGAAAACCGAGTCCATGACTAAGCAAGTCTAAAATGAAGGTTGCAATCCTAAAAACACTTTCCTAGGCATAAGACCCATTGTACACAATGGGGCGTACTTTTGAGTAGACATGATTATGATTGTGCCCATATGATGGTCTTAGGGCACAATCCTAACCATGTCTACCCATTGTGTTCAATGGGTCTTACTCCCAGGAAAGTGTCTTTAGGATTGCAGCCCTAGTAAAGGTCCTAACACCACAGCTGGGGGGGGGGGCAGTGACTTTCTTCCACAAAGGACCCTGATGGTGCAATACTAAAACAACTTTACAGCATGTCATTTGTCCACCAGTGTGACACATCTCATCCTGCAATGGGGAGGCAGTCAAGGCCTCCTCAAGGTAAGCACATGTTTTGTACCTTCCCTCTGGCTACACTGTGGGCAGGTTAGCGATGGAAGGTTTTTTAGGACTGTGCCCTAAATCTTTCAATAGTAAGAATGCATGTGCAATTGAGACACATACCTGAATTGTCTGGAGTTTTGATGCAAACAGGGAACTTTCCGTTACAGTATGAGCCTAAATACAATTACAGTGGTATCTTGTAAGACAACTGCTTTGTAAGAAGAACTCTTTGTAAGACAAAGTAAAATTTCTAAGGAATTCTGCTTTGTAAGACAAACAGTTTTGGAAGAGTTTGGCAAACAGTTTTACAAGGAAAATTTGTTGTAAAACAAATGAATTGATGGTTCTGCATTGTGAGCAACGGCAAGAAGTTATGGAGGAGATCTCATCTGCAGGAGGAGGAGAATATCCCTCACATCAAATAAAATTAAGAACATTTCTAAACATTGGGAAATTGTGCAAAATTTGTAGAAAAGCACTACCCAAATCAGGCTGTAGCAGTGCTAGTGATGCATGTTTAATGACAATGCAACGTCACATTTCCATGGAATCCTCAAAAGGAGACAAAAGCAAGTGTCATTAGATAGGCCCCTTGTAAAAGTTGCTCAAAAAGACACCAGTGACTCTTTAGTGAAAATCAGTGATCTTTGGCCATAAAGGTTTTTTTGTTTTTGTTTTACTGTACAGTATATCATAGAATTTTTTATTAATATTACACTAATTGTGTTCTGTATTACATCACAGTGTTTTGAATTTGAATACAGTGTTTTGACATCATTTTTACATACAGTTAATATTTTTGTATGAATATTTTTGGGTTGTAGAAATATGGTCTGAGTTTCCATTATTTCCTATGGAAAAATCTGCTTGGAAAGAACGCTTTTTAAGACAAACATGCTTCTGGAATGAATTATGTTCTTACCAGGCACCACAGTATTACTCACTAGTAAGATCCAACCAAGTCAACGGGGCTTCCTCCCAGGGAAGAGTCACCTCAGAGGTAAGACCACTGTGGTGAGTGCGGCTTCCTCCCAGGGAAGGGTCTCCTCAGAGGTAAGACCACTGTGGTGAGTGGGGCCTCCTCCCAGGGAAGGGTCTCCTCAGAGGTAAGACCCACCCTAGCCAATGGGGCTTCCTCCCAGGGAAGGGTCTCCTCAGAAGTAAGACCACTGTGGTGAGTAGAGCTTCCTCCCAGGGAAGGGTCTCCTCAGAAGTAAGACCACTGTGGTGAGTGGGGCCTCCTCCCAGGGAAGGGTCTCCTCAGAAGTAAGACCACTATGGTGAGAGGGGCCTCCTCTCAGGGGAGGGTCTCCTCAGAGGTAAGACCACTGTGGTGAGTGGGGCCTCCTCCCAGGGAAGGGTCTCCTCAGAGGTAAGACCCACCCTAGCCAATGGGGCTTCCTCCCAGGGAAGGGTCTCCTCAGAAGTAAGACCACTGTGGTGAGTGGGGCCTCCTCCCAGGGGAGGGTCTCCTCAGAGGTAAGACCACTGTGGTGAGTGGGGCCTCCTCCCAGGGAAAGGTCTCCTCAGAGGTAAGACCACTGTGGTGAGTGGGGCCTCCTCCCAGGGAAGGGTCTCCTCAGAGGTAAGACCACTGTGGTGAGTGGGGCCTCCTCCCAGGGAAGAGTCTCCTCAGAGGTAAGACCACTGTGGTGAGTGGGGCTTCCTCCCAGGGAAGGGTCTCCTCAGAAGTAAGATCACTGTGGTGAGCGGGCTTACTCTCAGGTAAGTGTGGAGAGTGGTGCAGCCTGAGGAGGGAGCCCTCTACCGGAGGGGGGACGACTGAAGGACCTTGAGGGCGCCCGCGAGGCTTCAGGCCATCTTCCAGGCGACGTCACCCGCGCGCCGCACTACCGCACCTTCCCCGAGCGCGCTCTCTCTCTCGCCTCCAACCGCTGCGGCTCACGCGGGCTCCAACACAAGGGGGCGTGGCACACACGCACAAACCTGATTGGATGCCGTTCGCCCCGCCCCTCTTCGCCCCGCCCAAACACCGGAACCGAGTTTGTTGTCAGTGCGGCTGCCGGAAGTGGGTGGGCGTGGCGTGGGCGCGTCTCTCTGGAGAGGTTTGGGCGCCTTTCTGGGGTCGAGAGAGCGCGAGGGCGGGGGCAGGAGCGGCAGTTGGGGAGCCGTTGGAGAGCAGCCCCTCCCCCACGCCGAGCTATGCTGCTGCCGTCAGACGTGGCCCGCCTGGTGCTAGGTAAGCTCGAGGGGGGAGGAGCAGGAGGGGGCAAGGGGAGAGGGGGAGGAAGGGGGAGGAAGGGGCAGGAGGGCGAAGAGGGGGAGGGGCAGGAGAGGCAGGAGGAGGGGCAGGAGAGGCAGGAGGAGGGGCAGGAGGGCGAGGAGGGGCAGGGGCGGCAGGGGGCAAGGGGAGGGAGGGACAGAGGAGGGGGGCAGGAGGGACAGAGGAGGGGGAGGGCAGGAGGGACAGAGGAGGGGGAGGGCAGGAGGAAAGGTCCTCCGTGTGGAGGAGGAAGGGGGCAGTGGGTAGAGGGAGTGGAGGGGGCAGGGGGTCCTTCCCTGAGGGGGGAGGAGAGAGTGGTAGGGGGAAGGATCCCTCCCTGAAGCGTAGGGTGCTTGGTGAATGTCTCCCTTGGCTTCAGAAGCGCCTCCATGTTTATCCCTGGACAGCCCCCTTTGATGAGCCTCCAGTCCAGATGCCATCACTACATCCTGTGGCAAGGAGTTCCGCAGGCCATTTTCTGATTCCCCAACGCTCCATTGGAGTGGCTGCCAACTGGTTCTGGTGTTGAGTGAGACACAAGAGGCCGTCCCCCCTTCCCACCCTCCACATAACGTCCCCATATCTTGTGGCAAGGAGTCCCACAGGCCAACTGTCTGCCCTCTCTCTCCCAATGCTCAGTTAGAGGTGATGCCCCCGGTGCTGTGCTCTGGTGCTGTGTGAAAAGGAAAGGAGCATCTCCCTATTTTTAGAGTGTATCCATCACTATATCACGTGGGAAGGAGTTCCACAGGCCAAAGGTCTGTCCTCACTCTCACATCGCTCCTTCCTTGTGATTCTTCTCTGGCTCTGGTGATGGATAAGAGGGAAAAGAGCATTCTCCCAAATGTTGAGAGAGAATACCCCAAATGCGGTAGCCTTTCCTCATAAGGAAGGTGCCTCAGCCAAATCATTTTAGTCACTCTCCTGTATTATTTCTAGTTCTACTACAGCCTTTTTTAATACCCTTCCTCTCAACTGACTGACCCACAGTGGTTGCTTTTTGGGGTCTCCAGGATGGGCATGCCAAGGCCGTATCCATACCTTCTAATGCAGGGGTGTCCAACACGTGGCCCGGGGGTCACATGCGGCCCAGGACAAGGGTGGACGCGGCCCTCCTGCAAAGCTGGCCACCACCATTGGAAAAACTGGCTTTGCGGCAGCAGCCATTTTCAAATTTCGCATACTTCTCTGCGCACTGCCCTGGGTGAACGCCACAAAGTTGGTCGGGGCTGCCTGGCTCCTCCCCCTATCTGCCTTCTGGCACTCAGAGCGCTTCAGGTCCCTGCAGACCTGGCAGCACTCGCCCACCTGCATCCCCCAAAAGCAGCCTCAGCCTCTATCCCAGCTGCTGCCTGCCGCCCTTATGACCTACTCAGAAGTAAGCCCCGTTAAAGTAAATGAGGCTTACTCCCAAGTTGCAGTCTGAGAGCCCAATGATGCATAGGATGGGCTGTGATCCTCTCCAATCTTAACCTTGGAGATATGCTGCAACCCTAACCATGTCTACTCAGAAGTAAGGCCCGTTGTACCCAGTGGGTCTTACTCCCAGGAAAGTGTGTTCAGGATTGCAGCTTATCTCCAAGGTTAAGCTTGGAGAGGATCACAGCCCATTATATGCATCATGCCTCCTCAGAAGAAAGCTCCACTAAAGTCAATGAGGCTTACTCCCAAGTTGCAGTCTGAGAGCCCAATCCTATGCATGGCTACTCAGCAGAAAACCCCATGATAATCAATGATACACTTACTCCAAGGTTTAGCTTAGAGAGGATCGCTGCCCAACCAATGCATCTGTGCCTACTTAGAAGGCATCCGGGGACATCCAGACATCTATAGGGGACATCCTATATTTTGTCCTACATTTTTTTTAAAAGTTAGTGTTTGTGTGCGGCCCAAACCAACTCGTCGTCTTCTAATGTGGCCCAGGGAAGCTAAAAGGTTAGACACCCCTGTTCTAATGCTTCTCAAAGAGGATGAGGGACTCTAATACAGCTGCTTGGAGTCACTGCTGAAACTCCCTCCATTTCCATTGCACAATGCTCTGTCTGCCTAACTTGTTGAGTCTGTTGTAATCTATGATCTGCTGATAATCCTTTGTTCCTCCAGTTTAAGGAGGCATTGAAAGAAAACCCAAATTGCCTGACAAAATATACCTTGGTAATATTGTTGTTTGAAATATTGCACTTCGTAATACTTCAGTTTTCACGTGCAAGCATTTATATGCATTTCAAAGACAATGTTCTATGGCCTGTATTCAGTTCAGAAATTTAGGGGCCTGTGTATCCTGGCCTATCCCTGAATCCTATGGGGCCATAGCACCAGTATAGAGTGCTATAAACTACGTCGTTGTCTGTGAGTTCTTGGCCTTAGCACCAAAATGAGGAACACAGGAGCACACAGAGATCAGTCACAGCACCATCCAGCAATGTGTGTTTTGGGGGGTGTGATGGGAGAGGGCTCTGCTGAATCCTTATCTTCTGTATTGGGTTGCAAAGCCAGTCTGGCAGCAAAACAGCAGGTACAGATTAGAGTAGCCCCATTGTGTGCCCTTTGTCGTTACTGCCTAACCCTTTGCTCTGAGGAGAGCTTGAGCTACTCCTCAGAGAATAGGGAACTACATCGCAGATCTTGACAACCCCATTGGTAATAGAATTAGTGTCTTGATTTGTAGTAATGTTAAGGAAGGAGCTGGATTCTGAAGAATGACAAATATAGCAAAAGCTTGACAAAGCTTCACCAAGAGACTAAATAAAAGTATGATTTATCAGGAATAGGTAATATTACAGACTGCCATTAGCAAGTAGGAAGAGTTTCTCTCTTAGGAGAATCATTATTAAACCATGGTTTAGCATTACTAGTTTCCCTTTGTATCAGAGGAGAAAACATTTGTAGTTTGAAATTGTCATGTTTTTTGATGCATGTGCTTATGTGCTTATGCTTTGATGTCATGCTTATGATGCACAAAGTACCCAGTTGACAAAATTTTGTATGTATTGCAGGATATTTACAGCAAGAAAAACTTTTAGCCACCTGTCAAACTTTTATATTGGAAAGCTCGGATTTAAAAGAATATGCAGAGCACTGTACAGGGGATGGTTTTGTTCCAGCTTGTTTATTGGTGAGTCTATATTTGGGAGAAATATCCTGTTCATTATCTGATTCTGCATGCCATTATATTCTGCAAGTACAATATACTGTAATAGAATTCAAACTTAACAGTTGATCGAAGTAAGCCTGCATGCATCTTTCTAAAGATGTTAGCGGAAATCCTCATTTTGTGCAAGAGCTCATTCTGACTTGGCATTAGTAATGACTGAAAAACTGTCAACTCCTATCCAAAATACAAAGAAGTTTCTCTAGCTGCACAAGTTCTTTTCAAAACCTTTAAATGAGACTTTGCAGTTTATATGCTTTATCAATGTGTAATGCAATATGAAAACATTGTGGTTCTGCGCTAGAATAAATTTTCTTTGTTTCACAAAACCTTACAGAATGTCACTCCTTCCATTCGCAGTTCCTTAGTTCCACTTCCATGTTTCCTCCCCCACCCTCAACTTCATGGTGACTGTTGAGGTTTCCATAAAAATGGGGTGTAAATTACAATACACCCCATTTTTGAGAAGCCAAATCTTTGTAGTTTGTTGCTTTTGAGAAGCCAGATCTTTGTAGTTCCAAAGGGTTCTGTAATTTAATACTGTTGTCTTTTTCTTCAGTCAGATCTTTTTCTTCAGTCAGTTCCAAAGGGTTCTGTAATTTAATACTGTTGTCTTTTTCTTCAGTCTCTCTTTGGGAAAAACTTAATCACCATACTGAATGAGTACATAGCAATGAAAGCAAAAGGTAAGCACATATGATGGGACTGGAAGATTCAAATCACAGATCTGAATGCTAGCTTTTGACTGTAAATAAGCTATTCTTTAGTTAGCTTAGTTATTCTTACAGTTTAGTTTTAGACTTTAGACCAGTGATTTTCAACCTTTTTCATCTCTCGGCACACTAACAAGGCACTGAAATTGTCAAGGCACACCATCAGTTGTTTTTACCATTGACCAGGCTGTTCAAATCCCCTAATTTTCCCATTAATGACTTTCCCAAATTTCCACAGTGCACCTGAGGAGTATCTGCACATGGCATGACGCCCTGGTTGAAAATCCCTGGTTTCGATCCTTATTTAAACTAAGCTCTAAAATTATATTTCACGTACCGATTGTACCTGTTCTAAAGAACTTTAAAACATAGAACTGGTGTATTTGAAAGGCTCCCTCCTCTCACAAAAAACTGTCCCTTGAGGACATTTGAAGGGATCCCTCATGCTTGTACAATCATTAGGCAAGACTTGGTTGCCAGCAACAGAGGTGATTATAGCTGAGGTGTGCCTCGGCTATAGAGCTCCTTTCTATTGAATTGGGAACTATATCCTTTTGGGTGGCTCTATGGGATGGGCTTGGGACCTTTCTGTTTTGTCTGCTTTTATAATTTTTTGGTTGGTTCTCCTGCTTGATTTGTTGTTTTTTATATTAATATTATTGTTAGCCATCTAGGATCCTTTATTATGAAGGGTAAATGTGGCTTAAATGAGATAACGAAATAAGGAAGTATTGGACTGTAGCGTCATCCACCTAAGTCACTGTAGAATGAAACAGGATCTTTAGATCCAATTGACAGTCTGATCTTCTTCTTCTAGGAAGTAGGAGGTACTGATGGAATGGGTGCTGGACCTCTGTGCTGCTCAGATGGGCAGGAGAAACAAGTTCCTCACCAGCTATTTTGCTAATGCAGATTTGAGCAGACCCTCTGAGGCTGGGAGGATGTTACATGGAGTAAGGGAGCTGATTTTCCCTTACCCTGACAAGATTTTGCTGCTTCTCCTGCCCATTTGGTGTTAATGTATTTTGGAGCTACTTTACTGTGGAATGGATGGGCACATAAGATTGGGTTCTGACTAGTATCCACCTCCTTGGTTTTCTGGCACCATCTAAAGACTTTTCTGATATGTTCTGCATTTCTATGTATTATTTTGATGTGGGCTGAAATTATAAAGACTTTTTCCTGGGAGTAAGACCCATTGAACACAATGGGGCTTATTTTTGAGTAGACATGGTTAGGATTGCACCCGTGGTTTTTATGATGCATATATTTTTGTTTGTTCTTTGCACTGTAAATTGTGTTTGAGTATCTCTTGCCTTGCTGGGAAAAAAAGGCCAAAATGTTTTAAAATACGTTTATTTAAATTAAGCAAGACTAACTGGGTTGTATATCAATTTCTGTCATAGCACACAATAAATCATATACCATATATTTACTTGAGTATAAGCCTAGTTTTTCAGCATATTTTTATGCTGAAAAATCCCCCTTTGGCTTATACTCTGGTCGGCTTATACTTGACATAAGATGGGCAAAGAAGTGGATTTCTGCACAAGCAGCTCAGCTTAGATCAGCCTTTTTAAAAAGCAGGAAAGGCTGCTTTGCTTCCTTCTTTTAAAAATCAAAAACCAAGCCAGCAGATTGATCTCTCTCCTCCCTGCATGTAAGAGTTTGATGGCTCTCCATATTGGCTGTTTTCTCCTCATTAAAACAGCAGTAGCTTCCGCAGTTCCTGCCCTAGGCTTATACTTGAGTCAATAAGTTTTCCCAGCTTTTTGTGGTAAAATTAGGTTGCCTCGGCTTATACGCGGATCAGTTTATACTCGAGTATATAGGGTCTTCATCAGACTGCTTTTCAGTCTGATAAATTATCATAATAGTACACCATAGTTTGGTTTTATAAACCTAATTTAAATAAAACAAAGTTGACATGTCAGAAGCTTAGTACATGCACTAATCATTTTAATCCTATTGAAATCAGAGGAACAATTCACAAGTACAAGGTGAGTCTCAGGATCCAGGAGGGTTCTCTTCCACAAACCTTAAACAAAAGCAATTAAAAGATTAGGCAGCTTACTATGGTAATGCCATCAACCTACCTTTAAGGTGCAATCCAGAGTAACCACGGGGAGGCCTTGCTCCAGTGTAAAAACAATTTGCTCTGGATTGCAATATGAATTTCCCATAGGTTTGCACCAGGTGATGCAGTAACTACGGGTACATGTAATGTCTCTTACGTGCTCCTGTAGTTATTCTGGATTGTAGGGTTCAGGTGAGAGACAGACAGTCCAGCTAAAGCAAAATTCTTTTAAGCCCCTGAGAGGTAGGTTGCTTGCCTGAAGCATTGCCATGGTAAGCAGGCTATTTTTAAACCTAAAGGAATGTTTATCATTTAATGGGCCAACTTCTTTGACATTATGAAAAAGACTCTGATCATTTTAAGTTATACATGTAATCACATTTTATTATTCAAGTTATTTCAACATGTTGTATTACTCAATTAATAAACCTTTATTGGCATTTGAAGATGTACAAAAATAAACAATAGAATAAAAATACAGACAACTTAAAAGGAAAAACACAATAGAGCTGATAAGGAGAAATACTAGCTTCTTCATCTGGCTTTAGAGACTGCTGATAGAAATTCTGCTACCAAATTAGTGATAGAAGGGGAATAATCACTAAGGATTGGGAAGGGTCAGTGCGGGAAATGGGGAGGGTAGAAAGAAAGGGATCAAGTAGGTTGGTCCTAAGATTATGATGGGCAGGACATTGGAGCAAGATATGGTCCAAGGTGTCCGGTTCTGCTAAACAAAATGGACTAATCTATTTTGGTGTGGAGTATTAGAGAATCTCCCTTGATGTGTTGCGGTTGGGAATATATTCAATCTTGCCAGCATAAAGGCCCTTCTTTTATTAGGGTCGTTTTTATTACACAAAAGGAACAATGATTCTTCTATAGTCTTTTGCTCATATAGTCATTTTATGTGGATAACAAACTTTCCAACCAAAATCCATTTTAATGGTTTGTCATGCTTCTGTGTTCACTTTTTTGAAGAAACATCAAATGATGTTCCAGCTATAATGTCGTCATTGTGGAAGAAGCTGGACTACACCCTGTCTCAGATCAGGTAATCATTCTTGAGTTAACCGTAACCCTTTTGACTGTAATGCAAGACTGGGATTGTATCTGCATTGTCTTCGTATTCAGCAGTGCTTCCTAAACTCCTGCAGAGGAATTGAGATCCAGGTACAGTGGAGCCTTGGTTTACGAGCATAGTTCGTTCTGGAAGCACACTTGTAATCCAAAACACTTGTAATCCAAAATAGATTTTCCCACAGGTGATAATGGAAACTCAGATGATTGGTTCCACAGTCCAAAAATAAACGATTACAAAACTATAATAAAGAAAATACTGTACAGTATTTTTTAGCTGCGCAGGTGCAGCTGAGCGCCAGGCCACATCTGCGCAGTTCTTCCTGGCTGCTGGGAGAACTGTCCAGACGCAGCCCAGCTGCACTGATGTGCATGCACAATTCCAAATGGAACTGCGCATGTGCATTTCCTGGGCCGTGGGAAATTTTTTCCCCACAGTGACAGCGCTACCGAGATCACAGTGCTGCTGCCACCAAGGGACTTCTTTACTTTCCTTAGAAAGCAGTTACAGTCACCTGCAGGGTCCTCAGTGCTCACAAGCTCCACTGATCTCCTCAGCAACTAGTTTACAAAGCTCCCATCTCTGATCTAAAACTTCTTCCTGTTTTCCCCAACCAGCTTGAGAACTGCTGATATGGATGCAAAGCTTATCTGCTCTTTAGCAGTGTTGTTTGGGTGACCTACTCAGTTGCATTTATTACCAGTCTTTGATATCACCAATTTTATTTTTATCACCAATATTATCACCAATTTTATTTATTATCACCAATATTATTTCTTCAAAATTTGGTTCTGATATTGAAAATTTGGTTTTGATTTTGTTCTACTCTGATTTATCAGAGCAGAACAACCAGATAGATAAATGCTAGTGTCACAAGTGACCATGCAAAAAAGAATCAAATTTCCTCTGTGTGTGTGTACACATTCAACATGCAGCATATATATTCCCAATTTGTAAAGCTTTAACTGAAGTCATCCTGTAGACCTCACTTTGTATATTTTAAAAAGTAAATGTGTTCTCCATGACTCCATTGCTAGTCGTGGCTAACTGCAGAGTGTGATATAATTTACAATCCATCCAAGTAAAATTAATACTAATTACAAATTTTGCAACATCAGATTTTAGTGGAATGATGTATCAAAATGATTTTCTTTTTGATTTAATGTTTGATTTTTATATTTTTTTTCTCATTATGTGGCTGTCACTTAACCACAGTGTCTGAAGCAAAATATTCTATACCTATAGAGTGCTGTGTTCTCAATTTGATTCCTTCATTTTTGCAGGAGCATGGAGAATTCAAGTGGATTTTCTGCTCATCAAAGAAGTACGTATCAAAACAGAGCTGAATTTTATATGATCTTATTTTGCTTCTTGAAAGCCTTGCAGTTTTATGTGAACTGCATTTACTTGGAAGTTAGTTGCACTGGTTTAAGTGAATCTTATTTGTAACTATGGCCCATATCTTAAAGTCAAATTAAGCTCTTTGCTCCGGAGCAGTTAAGGTGACTTTCCATAAAATAACACTAGAGGGTGACGTAACTGCGTGGACCCATAACTGCTCTGGTTATGTATTGTTTAGTATTGATGCCTCACAACACAACCTTAACTTACATTAGAACAGGCAGGCTTAGTATTGATGCCTCACAACACAACCTTAACTTACATTAGAACAGGCAGGCTGATAGGCCTGCACTATATTTAGTGCAAGTTTGGGGCTGGTGCTGCACGAACCTGAATCAAAGTGAAACATTTCCTCTTATCCATGGTAATGCTGCAGCAGCCCCAATAGGGATGCTTGGATCTGCACCACTGAAATTGGTGACACAAATCTGAGTAGTTTGAGATTACCCCAGGATGCCCAGGAAAAGGGATAGCATATTTGGTACTTCTGGCATAACTGGTATGTCCTGGCCCTGCCTTCCCACAGTCCTGCCTGCCACCCATCATACTCCACCCCAGAAAACCTTCTTCCAACCTCCTCCCCACACTTGCTCAGACCCCTGCACTGGCCAAGCATGGTCAGCACAACTCATCCCCAGGGCCCATATCTGCAAGGAGGTCAGCAAAACTCTTTGTGCTGGCCTATCCTTGGCAGAGTGGTACTGGAGTTCCTTGTGCTACTGGACTGGTGCAAGGAACTTGCATCGGCTGAATGCCTTCTCCAAATAGCACCCTTTCTTTAGAGTTGCATTTCCCTATTCCGGAACTGGAAAATTGGTTAGAATTGTACCCTGAATGTTTGAAGTTTCCTGAATGTTGCAGATGCCATTATAACCCAGCATGGAACCAATAAAGGTGTTAATTAGGTGACTCACATGTAATGATACCACTATTGGCCAAGATCACAGTTTGTAGGAATAAATACTATCATGTTATATAGCATTTGATGCATAATTTCCAACAGAATGTAATGCAACAGAGTGCCTTGAAATGTCTCTGTTCTTGAAAAGATATTTCCAGAAAACCAGCAGGGGCAAGGTGATGGTGCATCACCATGCCCATTCCCAGGTGTTGTCCCACCCACTGCATTGAAGAAGGTCCACCTTGGGGGTGACATGCTGGCCTGCCACACTGGATGACTAAAATCTTAATAACATAACTGCATAAGTGATCTTAGTATTGGATTGAATTGCATGTTCAGCTTGCCGTATATTTATTCTATACTATATATATATATATAAAAATGAAAAGTGACTCACTGACTCATCAATGCCCAGCCAAAACCAATGGGCCTAGAAGCATGAAATTTGGGGTGGGTA
Source organism: Cryptoblepharus egeriae (assembly GCA_030015325.1). Classification (NCBI taxonomy): domain Eukaryota; kingdom Metazoa; phylum Chordata; class Lepidosauria; order Squamata; family Scincidae; genus Cryptoblepharus; species Cryptoblepharus egeriae. Next base: position 84,211,947 of record JAREYC010000005.1, read on the forward strand.
TTCCTTGTGACAGAGGGTGTCACTAAGAACCGGTTTTTGGAAATTCCAACTGGAAGGGGGTGAAATGGGGCACAGTGAGAGATACTTTGCACTGAAGAATTGGTGACTGAGGGATGCTCTGTCCCAACCCCTGGACCTAGAAGCATGAAATTCAGGGAGGGTGTTCCTTCTGTCACATGAACACCCATCAAGAACCAACGTGGAGAAATTTAACCCTTAAGGAGATGGAAAGGGGTGTAACGTGTTTTTGTCCTATACTTTACATGGTAGACTGACCAATATCCAGCCAATTTGGTGCCTGGTGCACTGGGGGGATGTTCAGAGAAAGGAGTTGCACTGGGGAAGATACTGTGCATGGGGGGGGGGGGGTTGTTGCTCATGGGGGGTTGTTGCACATGGGGGTTTCATGAGACTTTACATTGTGCTTACATTGGGCTTGTGTGTGACTTTACATTGGTATCAGTGTATAGCTTGTCAGTTGGTTGCCTTTTCAAAACACAGTGATAAGGGTAGAGAAGAATAATAAATCAAATACATAACATGAAGAACCAGTTGACTATGCTTCAGCTCCATAGTTACATTTCAGAGTATTATAATACAGTAGAAGTCTGCTGAATTATGCAGCTACCTGGGAGTAAGCTGTATTGAAATAAGTTGGCTCTCTTCTGAATAGATCTACATAGGACTGAACTAAATCTAACCAATTTTTCAGCTCCAGAGTAAGGACCGCAACTTCAAGATAAGGAAACAAACATTGCATTACCTTAAGGAGGCCTCCATAAGTACTCAACCCCCTCCTTCCAACTGCAGGAAACAAAACATGCTGCATTGGCACAGCTATGCCAGTACTAGAAACTTGGTTAGGATTGCACCCTTAGTTGTCTCTTGAAGTAGGCTAATTTTATTTTAAATCTTTTAGGTCGTATGAGATCTACGATTGCAGATATGAAAAAGCAGAAATGTCTTCAGTCATCCTCCTCAAATTCAGGGTCATTGTCTGTATCCCATCAGCCAGTACAAGTAAATTCTACTCCTATGACAGCCACACAGGTTATTCTTAAACCAGTTATAATTCCAAGTCTGGCGCAGACGAGATCCAGTATGGCATCTGCACACCTCACACAAATTCAAGAGAACCATATTAACAGTAAGTTATGGTTCTTTATTATCCAACGTTTAATGTATTTTGATGGATAGAACAAATGCTTAAAAATCAATCTAACTTCATGAGAACTGCCAGGAATAGGATCAGCTTTCTGGCACTGAATCTTGGGGCTACTTCAGTATCCAGTTTTCATTGGAAAATATTTTGAATTCTCTTAATGTTAAAAAGTCCCTTAACAAATTGCTTTTTTAAAAAAGACATTTTAGGGGATGGGGGAGTTCAGGATACAACCCTGCTTTTGTCATCAGGAAACATTATTTTTAGAAAGCTTACTTATCACTAAGATTCTTTTTTTCTTAAGCAGGAAATGCTCTCAACTCAGTCCCAATACTCCAAGAACGGAAGCTTCACTCAAGTGTGATGTCTCCTGGAAAACGCAAAAGGTAAATGTGAGTTCACAGCTAAGATTCTTTTTATAGTTTATCTATCTCTTCATAATTATAGTTCAGCATCTTTTGTCACCATAACCTGTATATTGGACTGAAAAAAATTGAATGACTTGGAAAGGGTATCTGGTCTTCCATTTTATCCCACTGAATTGATTTTGTCCTACTTCCCATTGCCTTGTGTGTGAATTCAGGCAAAGTCACTGCTCACTTGCCCCCCCCCCATTCTGCACTTTAGAATGTGCCCTTTTGAGTTATATGATGGATACCATCAACCATCTCTAGCTTTAAGAATACTGAGTTTTATTGAAACACAGGAATATACATTGGTGCCTAACAAAAAGTTTAATTCATTCCGGCAGCATGCTTGGTATGTGAAATGCTCTTTATGTGAAGTGGATTTTCCTATAGGAAATAATGGAAACTCAGACAATTGGTTCCAAAACCCAAAAAAATATTCATTTAAAAATATTAACTGCACGTAAAAATGATGACAGAACACAGGAATTGAATTCAAAACATGCATTCAGTGTGCATGATCCTATGAAGTCTACTTAGGCTACAATCCAAAAGACACTTTCCTGGGAGTAAGCTCCAGTTAACACAGTGTGGCTTTCTTCTACATAGACATGGTTAGAAGGCTGCAATCCGAGACACTTTCAAAGTGTCTCCCCACTTTCTCCTTCTCTTCATCCTGAGCCTCTCTCCCCTTCTCCCTTCTGGCTAGCCCTGAGCTACTTCCCTCTTCTCCACTGCTGTTCTCTCTGTCTGCCCAGTGGACGCCCAGCCACATGAGGAACAGCATGGAAATGTTGCTTTCGCTATGGGCAGGTGTACTAGGTAGTCCTGACGCTTAAAAGGGCTGCTGGCCAGCGTGTCTGCCCCAACTGCCAATGAGTGTGCTTGTTAAGTGAAGCAATGCTTGTTATGTGAGGCAGAATCCTAGAGAAATTTTTGCTTGTTATGTGGATCACTTGTTAAGCGAGATACCATTATAATCGATTTCTTGGGTTGAGAGTATGTCATTTTTTATATATTTCAGTGACTCCCAGAAGAAAAAAAGTACCATGTCACTGGTGCCACAATCTTCCAGCAGTTGTTTACAAAATTCTTTAGCAGTAGAAGAAGAGAGCTCATCCATGGAAGAAGAAAGTGATAGACAAGAACTTATAGATGGCAACCTTCCTGTAAGTATTTTGAAATGTGTCTTACTAACTGTAACAAAATAATGTGACAATGCTTATTTTCTGTCTTCTTCTCTACAAACCGTGGTGGAATTGTGGTGTTGGAAGGGGGGGTTAGGACTTTGTCACCACAGTGGTTCCAATTCCACGTGTGTGCTGCTTTAAATAGAAAGAAATCTTCCATCAGTTTACAAAGAAATTTATATTTTTAATAAGTAGGCTAGCAAGTTTCCAGGGCACAGCTGGGCTCAGAACCATGGGATTGCAAAGACCTGTACTCCTAACCCGTGTGACAAGTATATTTTTCCATTTCCTCATAGCTATGGTTGCCATATGTCCCAGAAAAGCAAGACAATCCCGCTTTTTAGGGATGGCATTCACATATTTGCAAATTGGACAGAGGGTCCTGTCTTGGTTTTGTGGAAGAGTGTTATGGCAATTCTACTCATAGCTGCTATAAAAAAATAACACTTGGCCACATGGAAAGATAATATCATGCAGATAACAAGCTCCTACAGTGCGGTAGGCAACACTTACTAATAAGTATTATTTGGCTACCTCAAATTTGTTTTCTAGCAAATGATTATTGAAAATGCCAGAGAGAAAATTCTGAGCAACAAATGTCTTCAGGAGAAGCTGGCTGAAAATATTAACAAATTCTTGGGCAGGTAAGAGATCTTACTTGACACCTCTTATTTCAGATATCTGCATTCTCTTCCAAATAAATCTGTTTCAAATATTTATAATGTTTTCTAGTGATGGCAATATTTCACAGAACACAAAGCAGGCAGACAGTGGCCCTTCAGTACAGGAGTCTTCAATTGATGAATTCTTTGGTCTTCAGGTAAGTTACTGAGGTCTAATTCCTAGTCCTACAAAAAAAAAAATAGATTTTCTGCTATGTTTACATACACAGATTTACGTGTATGTAAGAAATCAATTAATCCAAGCTGTTGGAATGTATTGATGAATCACTATGACCCACACATGTAGCACAGTTTATTCATTAGTTATTTTAAATATTTATGTCTTGCCTTTTCCCTCCCCATACAACTTCCAGGATTACTTCCATATTACTAGAGAAGGGATGGCGTTAGTGGGTGTTCCATCTATGACTTCTCCTCTTCCTCATAGAGCAGTTGACGTTTTTTCTGTGTGAGGAGGGAGGATAGAGGTGAAGGTGGTGAAATGGTCAATGTGGCAAAGGTGACAGTTGGCCCTATAAGGTTATTGAAAGCTGCCTTATATTGAATCATAACGTTGATCCATCTAGGTTAGTATTGTCAACAGAAATAGGTAACAACTTCCCAGAGTTTCAGACAGGAATTTTATTTGGAAAAAAAAATTAACAAGATGACAGACTGAACTTGGGGCCTTCTGCATGAAAAGAGTATGTTCTACCATAGTAGTTCTTAAACCCAGGATACAGGAATATTGTATTTGCATAGGTGGGGTGGTAGGTGGGGAGGGGCAACAATTGCAATTCTGTCCCTACAGAGAGGGGCTTGTTTTTTACCTGGAAGGCAGAGCTGGCGTCTTTCAGGTTCATGGAGGATTGCAATATTCTCTGTGGCTGTATAAATAGCCCTTATCACTGATCAACAGTTACTTCTGGTTGTCTTATAAAAATGGAAGTTGCAAGTGATTGGAGATGAGGATTGTTTACAAATCTAGGGAGGGCATTGGAGGGGGCCACTTGATCCTCCAGGAGCCTCCAAGAGGCCAACTCTATCCCTGAGGCAAAAAAGCTGCTTGCTACTACAATGGAACTGTGATCACTGCAGCACCATTGCTGCCATTGGAACAAATTCACTCTCCTTAAGAGGGAATACCCCATTTTCTACTTCCTGTGATGAGTCATGACCCACCACTTTAAGAATCACTGTTCTTCCACTGTTCCTTGTTACCAAGGAGAGACCCACTTTAGCTTAAAAGGTCCAAGCATGTGGAGTTGGTGATCCTTCTGGAGCTCTAAAAATCTTGCTGAACTGCAGAACTATGAAAGCTGTCAAGGCACTCGTAGTTCCAGTTTATGGGTGATGGATGAGTCAGAAATTCGTATGGCACTGGTTTAAAGAAACTGTGGGACACAGTTATTTGGGATTTTTCACTGGCACAAGCTGGGTGCTACACCTGAACATAGCACAGAGGTTCAAATTGTAACCTGTTGTTTACATCAGTGTGATTGTATGTCAGTGTTATTCCTTTGAAACAATTTGAGCAATGTTCAGTGTGAGTCCAGTCAGGATTCCAGCCTTGACAACGTGTCTGATAAGCTTTCATCATCTGTCCTTGAGGTAAGCTTTAAGAATTCTTTCTGGTTTTTGTAAAGCGTTACTGTTATCTTGACTTCTAAAATGCATTTCTTTAGCAAGATCTGATTATACTTATTTATTGTATTTATAAACCGTCTTTCTTCTCTCAAGTGGAAACCCAACTTTAATCACATTTCTTAATTATTTTTACCCATCTACTTAGCAGGGTGAAATTCACATGACTGAAGAAGCCATCCAGGAGATTCTGGAGCAAACAGAGTCCGATCCAGCATTTCAAGGAGTGTTTGACATGTTTGATTTTGGTATGATTTCTCCTGTTTTTAAATACTGGAGTAATGAGCTTAATAGTAGGAAACTTTAAAGCCTATGGGATGAAGGAGCCAAACATTTTAAAATCACCTTTTAAAAGACAAAGCTGGGAGAAAGTCCATTGACCATAATAGGACTTACTTCTGAGTAAACATGTATAAGATTGGGCTCTTAAGCATAAATTGTATCATGTATCCAATAATAATCTCCCTTTTAAAGTAGTGGAACTGTGTTTTCTAATATTTTAGACTTCTAGTGTTTTTAATGTTTTTCTAATATGTTAAACTCTGTTTTAATCATTTAAAAAATGCTTTACTGTTCTTGACAGTTTAATGTGCTTGGACAATGATTTTCATCCAGATGCCATGGCACTCTGGTGTGCTGCAGGAATTTGGGGAGGGTCATTTTATTAATAGGAGAAAATTGATTTGAGAAAAATGATTTGAACAGCCTGTTGTGCCTTGTCAATGGTAAAAACAACTGATGGTGTGCCTTGACAATTTCAGTGCCTTGTTAGTGTGCCATGAGATGAAAAAGGTTGAAAATCACTGTGCTTTCGGAATAATATAATTCCCATCCTCTGCTAAAGAGTAAGCAGTTTGTTGTATGTAAGTTTGTGAGGAAGCAGTTTGCAGTTTGTTGGACCTCACGTTATCCTAAATAAAACACTTGGACATATTTGTGACTAATGCACAGCAGAAGCCTTCCCTATCCATTGGGTTGCCCAGTGGTAGAGGTGGTAGTCTCATCTTTCATTTGGAGTTTGCACAATGCCAGAGAGAAAAAAATGTCTCATCCGTTGGTGAAGGAATTGTTACTTGTTTCTGTAATATTTCAGTTATTTATTTTAAATGTTTATTTTAAACATTTATTTAAAACTTTTATACTTCACTGTTCCAGAAATTCAGTTGACCGAAATGGTTGAAGATGATTATAATAAAGACAAAAAAAGTAACTGAGGACACAGCCCTAACCAATTTAGGTGAGCACAACTCGCCCATTTCTCCATTCCCATAGTGTTGTGGGGAGGTGGGTGCATGTCTCTGCGCCGGCCTGACCAGCCCCAGTCCCACCTCCACAAGTGGTGCAAAAGTGCCATATGGAACACCCCCACACCAGTATGGGAGATGTGCTGGGATTTGTGCTGGCCTAATGAGATTAATATTCCAGTCTAAAGCTGCAATCCTAATCTTCAGTTAGGCCAGCCAGAGTCCTGGCACAAGTCCTGTGCTGCCCTGGGAGTGTCACAAAAGTGCCATTATACACTTCTTCATCACTCCTGGAGGTGGGTTAGGCCAGTGCACAGACATGCGCTTGCCTTCCTACATTACCATAGGAACAGAAAGATTGATGAGTTGTGCTGGCCCAGGTTAGGATTCCATCCTAAGTAACATTTAATGAATCTCTTTCCTCTGTAACATTTTCATCTTAAATCAGACGTCAGCATTTTAAAAGGGTTTTTTTAATTCTAAAACAGGTAAAACCAAGAGTTGTCGAAATGCATCTCAAGGCATTCCTGTTCAGAATGGAAGTGTAGAGAATGCAATTTTGGAGGAACAACAACACCTAGAAGAAATTGAAAGTTATATTGCCACAAAAGAAATTGGTAAGGACTTCTAAAATGCATTCTTGAGCATGTGTTCTTAAAGGATCACTGACAGTGCTCATTTATGATTTCAGGGCTTATAACACATTGTTTATTCCTTGTTGTGCATCTTATGATTGTAGTATCTAATAAAACCAGAGTACCCATCCAATCCCTTATACCCTTAACAAGAAGGAAATACCTTATAAGTAAATATTTATAGGTTTAGACAGAATTTTGAATTTCTACGAAACTTGCAACTTTCATCAAAACCAATGTTGTAATATTATATACAGCTAAATGGTAAATGAAGAAATGTTGGTTTTTTGGTGGGAGGTTTCATTTGTAGGTTGTGGTTTTTTAAGATACTGAGTGGTGTTGAGGCAAAGCGAGGGGCAGAACAAATTAACATATTGATAAATAAAGGTAAAGGTGTCTCCCGCAGGATATACTGCTAGTCGTGACCGACTGTAGCTCATCCCCATTTCTAAAGCCATAGAGGCAGTGTTGTCCGACACATGGCTCACATGCACCTGGAATGCTGTTACCTTCCCACTAAAGTGCTACCTATTTATCTAGATGCATTTCCATGCTTTCAAACTGCTAGGTTGGTAGGAGCTGGGCTAAGAATGGGAGCTTACCCTGTCTTGTAGGACCCGAGTCTCTAATCCTGGAATGCTGGATAACAGGCACTTGCGCCACCACAGCCCTATATTGATAAGGACATACGTGTTTACTAACATATTGATAAGGAGTATAGATTTTTACTTTTTGCTTGCAAGCTTTTGAAATCTTGTACGCCTCAAAATCCCACAGAAAAGAAATTTTGACTCAAAAGAGTAGGACTCCTTCTGGTATAGATTAACTTGAAATGTGTGCTTTTACTGAAAAAATCCACTGTTGTTTCGTTGGCAGGTGATACTTCCCAAGAGACTCTATCATACACAAGTGATAATTCAAAAGAGGCAGATTGTGTACTAACGACCGATTGCCATGACAGTGATGGAAATTCAGAAGAACATCTAACAATGCAAAATGTAATAGCTGGAGAATTCCCAACAGACTCTAAAGTGAGAAGTGAAAGTAATTTGGTTGAAACAGAAGAGGAAACCCAAAGAACACACCATAAAATTACCTTAGCATCTGAGCAAAACCCAATCTCTGATCCAGAATTCAATGAACACAATATTGGATCTTCCAACAAACCAGAGACAACAGCAAGAGACTGTAGAATAGATAAAGACATATTGTGTCAAGATGTTCAGAACTTATCTGGTTTGCCTTATGATCAGTTAGATATGCCACAGAATTCCCTCTCTGGTAGAGAAGAGTGTTGCTCATTATCAAATCGTATACTGTCAGAAAAGACAAATGTAAAATTGCTCCCTCCTATGAGATCAGGTCAAAGAGGGGAGATATATAAAAAGATGAACGTAACCTTATCTTGCCATTCAGCAGATTCAGGTGAAAATTTAGAGCAGATGACAGAAGCTTTGCCTGTGTTTCCTATATTAGGCCAACAAAACCACAACAGTCACAATCACTTTAATTGTCAAGAACAAGATAAATTAGAATCTGCATCTTCTACAACTACTATGGTGAATGCTTCTGATCCAGATGCTATCCAAATCCAGCTTGAAGTTGTAGATACTTCCAACAGTCCTCATTCAGATGATCAGGCTACTCTTTTAGAGTCTTTTTCAAAAGACTCAAATCAGAAATCTCAGGCTTCTGAAATCACACAAATAGAAATACAGGAACCATCATCTTCTACAAAAGGGGATGCTGATAGCTTATTTATATCTTCTGAAAATGAGAGACATTTAGAAACACCTGAAAACAATTCCACCATAAGCCATTCTCCACCAGAACCATTGGGAAAATCAAATCATGAAACAACTGTTTCAACTGGCAGTCAAGCCTCAGATGTAGATTCTTCCAGTATAGTGTCTCTAAAAATAATCATCAGTGAGGACCCATTTATTTCATCAGACACTGAGTTGAACAATGCCATTTCCAGCATTACTGAAGAAAATCTGCCAACTATAATATTGTCTTCTCCAGCTAAATCACCATCCAAAGTGGCAGGACCGTCAAGACCATTAACTTCAGAAGAAGTTGAAAGGAAGCAGGATTCAGCTTCAGTAGAACAGAATTTGCTTGTCCTTAGACCTCAAGAGCCTGTTGTGAGTACAGTAAATGTACAGACCGAAGAGTGTACTGTTCTGTCCATTGCTGGAACGTCAAATGTTGCCAAGGATGGAGGAGTGTTACAGCTAATGCCAACCACCAGCACATCTTTTGGCAACTCCAACAGCATCTATATTGCCACATGTGTGACAGAGCCAGCAGCTTTGAATACAAATGTCACTCCATCCAATTTAGTTATGTTGCCTAGCAGTTCTGCATCTCTTGCGTCACAGGTTCCAGCACCACAGCAGATAAGGACTCCTCCACGAACAAGCAGCCTGTTTGCCATGAACCCTCCAATGTCTCCAAACTTTTCACAGGGTAACTACTGGATAACAACTCTAATGGAAATTGTATTGTTCTGGATTATGTTAATGAAAGTTTTTACTGGTTAATGAAAGTTGTCATTGTGCTCTTATAATGGCTAAATAGAAAATTATAGCAAGTGATTTGAAAAGGAAGAATTTATTTATGGTCAAAATTTGCACTTTAATAGTGTGGTTGATAGCTTGGGTAATTTGACAATAGATGCAATACAACTGCATCTATTCAGCTTTGTTGTATCATAAATTTCTGAACTTTGATTTTATATCTGTTTAGTATATTGATAAATCTCTGAATGTTGTATTTCAGTGGTTCTCAAACTGGGAAGTTGCAAATCCTGAGCTGGAGGACTGCAGCTTTTGCCACTTAAGGAGCGTAGAAGGGGAAAGGCAGTGATGTAATCCCTGCCGTTATGCTGCTGTGGGGACAGAGGGCTTTTTCTTGACCTTTCTTATCTTCTGCCAGCCTTCCTGTGGTTCAAAGTTCTCTGTGGGGCTTCCTGCATCTAGTAGAAGATGAAAATAGTTATTGTGACCTAGAGGCCTCTGTGGGTCTCTCTACACTCCAGGGAAGCTAGCAGGAGGTTTTTAAAAAAGCCCTTCTGCAGCAACATTATCCTGGATTGTACATTGCTTTTTCTCTTCTCCCACAAAAACTTACCTCAAGAGTTTACTCCTGGGAAGTCTGAGAATCCCTGATGTATATACTGTGAGCATGTGCACACTCAACAAGAAACCCTTGTTCACAAAATGTGTCCCCTTAGTGAGAAGCTTCTCACTGCTTCAGAATCTCACTATTGCAACTCATAACTAGGCTTAAGAATGTAACAGACGCCTCCACTGGATCAGGCCAAAGGCCCATTTAGTTCAGATTCTTATACATTGGCCCACCAGATGTCTCAGAGGGAAGCACAGCTGCGTCCAGATGTCTACCCCTGCACCTGGCATTATGAGGTTGCCTAAATTATCTACACTCACACACCCAGCATGGCTTGTAACCTGTGCTTGCCCTTCTGCAAACTACTGGTTAGTTTGGAAAGAAAAGGAAATTTGATTGACAGTTGCCTGGCAACCTCCCTGATTATATCCCAGCAGTAGCGTGATTGTGGAGATCATGTTGTTGCCTAAATCTGTTTCTTTTCTTGTTCTCCTTGTTCACTGTAGACAGAAACAAATCCTTTGTGAGAATTAGTGCTACAGCTGATAGTCTTATACAAGTTCATTAATTTTTAGGTTCTGCCATTATAATCGCATCTCCAGTACAGCCTGTATTGCAAGGAATGGTGGGAATGATTCCTGTGTCTATCATGGGACAGAGTGGAAATACGTTCTCAGATCCTTCCCGGCAGGTAAAATTCTATTTGATCTCTGGAGTGTGACCTTTTTTTGGAATGGAAAGTCTTAAAAGCTATTTCATTGTGTTTCTTTTACTTTTTCAAGATTCTGCCCATGCCTGTACAGGCTTCTCTGGGAAGTGGAGGTGCTCCTAAACTACCTCTCCCTCCAAAATCTCAGAGGATCCCAAGAAGTAAGTCAAATGCAGGTAAGTTGGCAGGGATGCAAAAGTCAAGCTTATTTATAAAAAAGGTCAAGTCTATTTATACAGGTCAAGCCAATTTATACACAGAGATTCATTCCGTGGAGGAAAGCAAATATTGCAGTATTTAAAAATAGCCCTCAAATGTCCTTTCATTGTTTGCAGGCAGGCAGGCAGGCAGAAGTGTGTGTGTTTGTGTGCATGCTGGGTGCAGTTTGCTTTAACCCTACAAGCCCGTAGGGTCTTCCCCTCTGCCTGCACTCCTTTGCAAACAGCACATTGCAGGCAGACTCTGTGAGCTCTCCATCTCTCACACACCCCCTCTCTAACACACACAGATACACACTGCTGTGCATGCCTTCTTCCAACCAGTCTGATTTTGGTGCTCCGCAAGGAGAGGGAACATCTTACTTATAAAAGACAGACATATCCCATTTATGGCTTGCTGGTTTTTATGGTCTCCCTTTAAGAGGGTCCCTCTCCTTGCGAGTGCACCAGGTTGTGTTGGCTGGAAGAAGGCACACAAAGCTTCTGTGAGTAAGAGTGTGTGTATGTGAGGGGATGAGAGAGACAGAGTGAGACGAGACAATCTGCTTGTGATGTGCCTTTTGCAACTGAGTGCAGGTGAAGGAAGACCCAGCATGTGGGGTAAGCAAACTGCTCCCCGCATGCACACGCCTGCCTGCAAATAATGAAAGGGAGCAGCTGTTGACTCAGATCCGTGGGTAAATAAAATGCATATAATAAGGCTCCATCTGTTTTCCTGCACGGAGAAGCATTCAGAGTATGCATGCTGAAACTGAAACTCCTTAATTCTGCAAGTTAAAACTAGAAGACTGTAAATAAGCTGAAAAAAATTTATTTGCATATGAAATTAAATAAATTTTATTGCTTCTTTTTCTTTTGTTACTGACAAGGACCTGTGTTTTAATTGTTTAATACTAATGTTTTAGGTAAACAGCTTCCTAATGGATCAGAATCTGTAAATCGTCCCGGTTCTCGTGTGCAGAGGTAAGCTAAGAGCTATTGTACTTCAGTACAGTGGTACCTTGCTTAACAAGTGCCTCACTTAACAAGTGATCCACATAACAAGCAAAAATTTATCTAGGGTTTTGCCTAGTGTTGCTTCACTTAACAAGCACACTCGTTGGCAATTGGGGCAGACACGCTGGCCAGCAGCTCTTTTAAAAAGTGTCAGGGCTGCCTAGCGTGCCTGCCCATAGCAAAAGTAACACTTCCATGCTGTTCCTCCTGTGGCTGGGCTTCCATTGGGCAGAGGGAGAGAACAGCAGTGAGGGAAGCAGCTCAGGGCTAGCCAGAAGGGAGCAGGAGAGAGAGAGAGGCTCCGGATGAAGAGAAGGAGAAAGTGGGGAGAATAGCTCTTGAAAGTGTCTTTGATTGCAGCCTCCTAACCTTGTCTACCCAGAAGTAAGCCCCATTGTGTTAAATGGAGCTTACTTCCAGGAAAGTGTCTTTTGGATTGCAGCCTAAGTAGACTTCATAGGATCACGGACATTGAATGCATGTTTTGAATTCAATTCCAGAGTTTTGTCATCATTTTTACATCCAGTTAGTATTTTTATATGAATATTTTCTGGGTTCTGGAACCAATCATCTGAGTTTCCATTATTTTCTATGGGAAAATCAACTTCACATAAAGAGTGTTTCACATAACAAGCATGCTGCTGGAATGAAATAAACTTGTTATGTGATTCACCACTGTATTTTCTTAGATCCCAACATCGGTACATAGGCAGTCATATGGAAAAAATGAATGAACACACAGTTGGTGCATACTCAAAGATATATCTATTTGCGCTGTTGTAATCATCAAGATCTCTTAACCAGCTCTTCATGTTTGAAGCAGATTTGTCACTATTTTAAAATGTTAAATGCTTTTGATCAACAGATGCAAGGAGGGTTTCACTCCCTGCCCCTGTGAGCCAAGATTGCATAGACTACTAGGAACAAGCAACAAAACAATGGTGACATGGAGATTAAAAGGGTCCAATACCACAATTAATTGTCCAGACAAGTTGCATGGAGCAAATTATAATGTGGAGCAAGTGATTATACACACACCTTCATAAATTCCCATAATGGCAACTGTTAAAAAGTAAAACTATCTGTAATGGGCTGATTTCTTTTTTGAAGGAGACTAGTGTAGTTGTTAGATTTCTCAGGCTAACCAAGGTGAGGTTGGCCACCCAGTCTCCTATAGCCTAATATCCTTCACAGGGTGGTTGTGAGGATCAGAGTTTACAGGAGAACGTTTTAGGGCTGGAGAAATGGTGGAATGAAAACAATATACCACAGTAAAAGACAACTTATTTTCATGAATTAGCCAAGATGGTGTATTTGGGTTTTATTTCACTTTCTTTTCATTCTGTCATCATTTGCTGCAATGTACCAGTTGGATTTAAACCCTCTAAGAATATGGGGATGTCCTTTTGATCCCGTTTCTGCTCAGCCCAAAGGTGTACACACGTGGTCCATGTTATGTACATGTAACAATGGACAGAAATAGTTTAAATCAACAGTTCAATGTTATGGATGATGTGTGTGTTTAACAAACTCACAGCACTGAGGAAGACCTTGAAAACTTCCAAACAAAAAATTGAAAATGAGGAATACTGTAGAAGTGACATGATCCGACTGCTAAATCTTTCTGCTTTTTTTAGAATTGGAAATTCAGACAAAAATGGCTGTGTCGACTTGAAAAAGGAAGAGGGGACAGCTGTCGAGGCCACGACTTTCAGTTCCAAGCCAAACGAAAACCACAGAAGAGTGCTCCGTTTTGATAGCACTCTGTCCACTCCAGTAGGAAGCACCCCAGCCCCACAGAAGGAAAGGAATGAAAAACCTTTGCCCTCCAGGGGATCTCCCAGCACTGCACCTTCAGCTGCTAAAATTCAGCCCAAAAAAGAGCGAGAGAGAACCCTGCCTAGAATTCTGTGCAAACCTGATATTAGCAGCAAAAATTCTGTTGTGAAGGAACAGTCTGGGAGGAAAAATTCAGGGCCAGGACTGGCATCGGATGTGTTAAGAAAACAAACAGCAAATAAAGAAAATGAAGTAGAAAGGAGCTCAGACAAAAAAGCCCAAAATCTAGAGGCGGCAACTCTGTCAAACAGCCAACAAAATATTAGTCTTCATAGTGAGAAGAACAGCTCCTCTGCAGAAGAACTGACTAAAAAGCAGGGGCTCCAGTCAAATGCTACGAGCAAAAATACAGGAGCTTTGCCTTCGAAGGAGCCAAAGAAAGACCAAACCAAATCTTCCAACCAAACCCATTGCTTGGCCAGTCCACTGACTAAACAAGCTGTGGAAATGCTCCATGACATTCAGAGGCAGAGCCCTGCCAGCAAGTTATCTGAGAATGGAGACTTGCCAGTACCGCGAACACCTTCAGTAACGGGGGATAGACACACAGATGATGCTTTTGATATAATCAGGACACCAACATGTAGACGCTACAGTGAAGACAGTACAACCCCAAGGGTTATGATCCCTCCTGTCACTCCTGACTTGCCAGCCTGTAGTCCAGGTAGCGAAACAAGCAGTGAAAACAGTGTTAGTATGGCTGCCCACACGTTGATGATACTTTCACGAGCAGCTATTGCAAGGACTAGTACAACTACTCCTCTGAAAGACAATACACAACAGTTTAGGTCTTTAAGAAGTGCAGCCAAAAAAAGAAAACAGGAAGACTTAGTTGAATGTGAGAAGAATTCCCGGTCTGCCAGTAAAAAAGATCTTCAGAACTTTACAATACCAGTAAAAAAGAAGAAAGTAAAGGTAGGTAGAGACCTCATTTTACTATAATTATGAGACATTTGTTTCTGTAGCAGCCCAACAACTGCATGGGAAATAATAGACCTTAATCCCCAAACTGTTTCAAATGGGAAAGAGCTTTTCTTTATTTACAAGTCTTTTGTACTGCATATCCCTCCATGAAACTCAGTAAGCAAGATTTTGGGTACAGGATGAGGGGTGCAAAAGAAAAGCACACATGCCTAAACCCTAGGACTTGCCTAGAACAGCTCTTTGAAACTCAGTCATTGTACATATTAGTATTGGTCTATATATAGAAATATCCTGCTGTGTAGTTGAAGACTTTTAATGCACTGCATTAATGTTAACAATAGGTTTTCTTTTTCTTCCAGCAGAAGAAGCTTCCAATTTCCTTTCCTGCTGGAATGGATGTGGATAAGTTTTTATTATCATTGCGTTATGATGAATAAATATGGAACTGTTTCAGTTTAAGATCAGATGTTCGCTGGTGAATCTGAATGGAATGGACAGCAGTCGTAAGGGCTACGTTGTACCTTCTGAGCATTGGAGTTCCACTTTCTAAAACACATTTTGTTCTAAGGAAGGTTCCTATGCTATAAAAAATGCTTTTGAGGAGGCACTTAAAAGTGAATTGGTTGTACCTTGTTTACACAGCTATGTGTGGGGGGATGCTGTAAATAGTATCAAGGTGGTGAGTTGTAAAACAACAATGTCCTATTTCTATTAACACCAAGTGTTGACTGCTTTCTGCCAATATGTGCACTAACCTGCTTCCTTATAGGGACAAATACAACCCTATCCTGAACAATAAATACTCTAAAATACAAACATGTTCAGAAGCAGTTCCTCTGAAATCAGTATACTTAAGTCACCAAATCACTAATAGGATCACAACCTCAGCTTGAAGCTTTAACTATGCTTCAAATGTTGATTTAGTTAGACAGACACTGCAATCCAGAGTAACTACAGGAGTACATAAAAGACATTTATGTCAACGTAGGTACGGCACCACTTAGTGAAAACCTATGGGAAATTCATATTGCAATCCAAAGTAAATTGTTCTTACGTCAGAGCAAGGACTCCCCGTAGTTACTCTTGATTGCGCCGTAAGAGTTAATGGTGATCCTGGGTCTTCCTGCAGTGGATGGTTACCAGTACTTCACTCTACAATAGAATTTAGGTGCAATCCTAGCCCATTCAGGCCAGTGTAACTCACCCATCACCCCACAGTGGTGTGAGGAGGTCAGTCTACAAATGTGCATCATCCTAACCCCCCAGGAATGGCACAGAAGTGCCTTATGGGACTTCACACAAGTCTGGAGAAGCTTTCATATCTCAATCCAGAGTTCTCTCAGTGTGCAGAAGACTCAACTGGAGGCAAACGCTTCCTCCTATTTTATGATGCATAGAGCTGCATAGAATTGCCTTCACTCTTTCATCCATGGAGCACACATTGGGAAGAGCCAAGCTAACCGTGTCCTCATTAGCAGCCTTAGAGGACCAGTCTCATTCCATCTATTCAGGATGTCAGGCTGAGGGTGAGAACTGGTCTGAAGTATCTTCTGTTGTGGTGGACTTGCACAACTCTTTCAGTGGGGTCTGTATGAGGAAGGCTTTATTTAAGGGATTAATACCCCACCTTTACCATGCTAACACAAATGTCCAAGGAGACATACAGATCTTTTATCCTCACAATAACCCTGGGTGGCGCAAGCGGTTAAGATGTTGTGCCTGTTAACCAGCAGGCCAGGGTTCGAGACACGGGTCGGCCCCACAAGACAGGATGAGTTCCTGTCCTTAGCCCAGCTTTGCGACGCAGCTGGATCCAATCATATTGGCTCTGCCTTTCCATTGGACTATTTCAGTGGCGTGGAGAGGGGGGATTTGCTGCTTGGGTAACAGCCTATCCTCCATAATAATCCAACCCAGGCTTTCGTGCTTCTCATGCAGCGTATGTAGCGCTGAGAACAATACCATAGTCTTTCAAGACTGACGGAGGCCTGCTTAACCCTGTGATGTAGGTGAGGCTGAAAAATGAGTGGCTGGCCCAAGATCACCCAGGAAGTTTCATGGCCAAGGCAGAAATTCTGTACCTCAGAGCCAGACAAACGTTAAGTCCAAAATGGACGATTTTAAGGTTATTACCATTTTGCATGTATAATTTGATTCTGCATCAAGCTATAACAACATAAGTCTGCTACACATTAAGGAGAATGTTAGGGCAGGAAAGGCCTTACTCTGCAACATGGGTACGTTTTCGCTAGTTATCCATAAAATTTTAAGGATGAAATTTATTTTTAAGATGTACATGGATCAGAAATACATATTCAGAGATTGCTTGTGCAGGTGGTTTGATTTTCCATACTACCCCCTGCAATCTCAAGTTGAATAGTTAAATGGTTTGAGGTAGTTTTGTCAAAACCTCTGTTGAGGTAGCTGTATTCCTCTCATACCCAGATCACAGTTTCTGCCAGCAGAGATAGTCCTTGAACCACTGCTGTTGCTTTCTTAGGGCTGAAATTAATAATTTGTCAAGAGAACTCCCTGCCTTATAAACTTGGGTCAGTTTTTATTCTTCTTGCTGAAGATCTTACTTTCACTCTATAAACACTTGAAGACAATCTTTACCTGTGACAGAGGGGGGCATAGGATGTTATCTAGGATGGATGTGTTGGTAAATTAAGCGACAAAAATGTTGGTAATTGAAAGATCTAAGCTTTAATTATAAAGCGAGACTTTCTGTAAGCTTGGGAAAAAGAAATTTGAAACTGTAGGCAAAAGGATATAAATACTTTAGAGTTTTTGCAGAGCCAGACTCCTGGTAAATGAAGCACCACAGGGGAAGGCTACCACCAGGAAGGTATAAGGATTGAGCTGGATTTGGTTGGCTGGCATCTGATTCCAAGCAATCTAATACAGATATGAGAAGCATGATTGAGGGATGAATAAAGTGTAATTCAGCAGAATTGTGCAGCTGTTACCATGGACCAGGTTGGGGGGAAATGGGATGAAATGTTGTGCTCACAGAAGGTCTCTATATGGAAACCCATTTACTGTACCTTTTGGTACTAGACATAGTTGAAGGAAACACTACCTATACTTTATAAAGCTTACAAAAGACATACATGTTGATGGTGCCAAGTCTATTCCAACCCAACAGAGCCTCTGGCAGAATCAGGAGAGATTTCCCTCTCCAAGGGAGGATGCAGAAGCTGTGATGCAGAGAGGGCCAGGATCTTGTCATGTGCAACTGTCCTTTGATGTTTGTTTTGTTCTTACTGTGACTGTTCCAGTTTATTCAACACTCATGCAACTCTTAATACATTTAACAGGCAAGATTTGTCAAAGATAGACATGATTTACATAATCTTTATTGCCTTTGATTGAAATTTAGTCTCTATGATACAAAAACCATATTTGCATTGAAACATGCTACAGTAAAAAACACTAATTTTTTAAACAATGAAACTGAGTTTTAGGGGTCTCGACTGCAATGTTTTTTGTAACAGTTGTAACAGCTGTTGTATAGGTTGTGCGTTTTAAGATCTGTTGGAGAATCTACAGCTTCTGGATAAGTACTGAAGATGCTCCACCACCTCCGTTGCAAATTCCAGCAAGGCCATATTCTCCTTGCTTTAGGGCATGAGCCATGTGGACAACAATTCTTGCTCCAGACATCCTAAAACAGAATATACACACACCTCAATTCATTGTTAACTTTATTCTTAACCCTTTAGCCTAAGCTATGACAGCTATTCTGTCTTGGGCCTATGCATCAGCATGGTGAGATATAAATTTGCAAGCATGTACTGTAATACTATACCATTAATGGAACTATGAAGCACAGTACGTAGATCAGTTACTAGCTAGCTACATTCCTCTCTGGGAACTGCAACAAAACCCTAAGCATTTTGAAGATGTGGAGGAATTACTCTAGGAAAGCAAGCTGGGCAAATCTGTAGCTCAGTGTCAGTATATTTTGTTTGCAAAAGTTGCAGCTCTGGATATAAATGAGAAAAATCTTTCAAAATTCTGAACTGCTGCCAGTTAGCCAACGCTGAGATGGAAATCTCATATTTTGCTTTCTGACTTGTAGCTTCCTATGCTTTGCACAATGAGTCTCACATGTCTAGAACTCAAGGCTGTTCAATGAAATTGAATATGTGCAAACATTGCAAGGGAAAATAATCCACACTGTGCATTATGGAACGATCTGCTACTAGATGTGGCAAGTACTTGAGCAGCGGCTCAACGTGGCTTTAAACAAATTTAAAGGAAGCAGATCCATCAATGGCTACTGATCATACTAACTATGGAGTGTTGTTGGATTCCCCAACTACAATTTTGTTCTTCATTCTCAAGATTCTAGTGACTAGCATGTAACAGATTATTCCCCCTTCTTCCCCCCCCCCCAGCAAATACAAAACACTACTTGTTTTAGTGTTTAGAATATTAGCCATAATAATCAACTGAGACATGACAAGGAACATTGTACTCCTTACAACTGAATGGTGCAGGTGAGGGAGATGTGACAGAAGCAAGACCTTTTACCTTTGAAGCAGATTGGTTACAAAGATTAAACTGCTCTTAAAAAGGTATGTGGCTGTTTTCTTCCTTGACTGAACAAGATCTAGATAATACTAAGTTCTGTACTTACAGAGCAGGTTCTCAAACACAGCCCAATTCTACCCTATGCTGCAACAGGAAGGCTGCCTGGCCTGCTCCGTATCCAGCACGGGGTCAGGGGTCAGCTCTAACTCTTCAGTTAGAGTAAGAAGAATCCATTCCCATTGTCATGCAGCAGCTGCCCCAATAGACTACACAGATCTGTGTCACCAAATCAATGCCTGGGAGGGTCATTATAATCCAGCCTAAGTGCCATAACCGGGTACAACCTCCTTCCTAAGCCTAGTCTACCCATCAGCCATACTCCCTTTGAATACCCTTATGCTTGCAGCCTGCCACTTGTGTGAACAAGCCTTCCACCAGCATCATGGAGACATAATTTGGCCCGCTGGCTCCCGAGACTTTGGTAACATTCATGGTTCTAGAACAGTTGAATTATGCCAGTCTAACTGAGATTTAGGCCATTAGGGTAATAAGGCATCCAATCCTAACATCCAGTTAGACCAGTATAAATCCTGTATGCCGGGGGGGGGGGGTGTCACCAAAACTTCCCAAGACACTTCAGCATCACTCCTGAAGGATGTTAGGCCTGTGCACAAACGTGCTTGCCTCCTTACATCACCACATGAATGGGAAGACCAATGAGATGTATGGCCTAGTTTAAGATTGTTAAGTTTCCAAAAGCACATAAAAAACTGCTACCATCCAGGATCTTAATCTTCAACTAAATGGATATGATACAAAAGAACTAACTGGCTTTCTTCATAAGAAGAGTCTGGCAGATCAAGCCAAAACTTATTTAGTCCAACTAATGGCCCAGGAAAGCCAAATTCACAAGCGGGGGGGGGGGGAGGCATCCCTCTCCCACCATTGCTCCAACACTTCAGCTAGAACTGCATTATGTAAGCATTTATTATTACTCAAGAAAACAGGCTCTAGCTATTCATAGGGAAAAATCCCCTAGGTAAGTTCAAGTAATGTTTTCTTACCCAATTGGATGTCCTAAAGAGACTGCCCCTCCATGGATGTTCACCTTCTGAGGATCAATGTCCAGCATTTTGATGTTGGCCAAGACAACAACACTGAACGCTTCATTGATTTCCCACATTGCAATATCTTCTTTCTTGACTCCAGCCTGGCTAAGCAGCTAAAAAGGAAACACTGCTATTTGAAAACTTATTTGATGTGTTTCTCTCATGAGAAATTAATAATTTGCTGATAAGCTGCACAAAGTCAAATTGGACTTAAAATTATTACACATGCCAAGAGTTTGGTAAAATAGTTCCTATGGCTCATATTATACAACCATTCCAAAATATTTCTTTGATCTCCAAAAGTTGACATGGTGGAGGAGGGGACTGCCTGCTCGTTTTGACTATTAAGATGCAGAACACATCCAGCTGCTCCTGACAGATTTCACCATTTCGGTATTTCAAGAGACATGCAGACCCATAGACTGTTCAGAAAACCAAGCAAAAATAAGGTCCAACAAAACCTATGTTTTGTTATCTTCCTGCATGGTCAAAGAACAGGGAAGAAGAACTAGTTCAGAAGTGACCAATATGGTAACAAGATGAACTGATAAACTTCTTACATTTTTTAATATGAATAAAGCCAATCTAGCTAAGCTGAAGAATCGTGTACTTTTGTTTCTTTCACATGATGTGACAAGGAATCTTAGGACAAATAAAAGAATACTGTATGTCATTTTCTCCATCTTAAGCAACTTAAGGAGAACAGGGAGAACAGCAGATCTTTCAGGAAGCAGATCTTTTGAGTTTTGATGTTCAGTTTTTAATGAAGGTGCTGGTTTTTTTCCTTCCTTATCCTAACCTCAACCTGCCACAAGAGTGTTTCTCTCCTACTTACTCTTAGAAAAAAGGGACAACCACTTTCAAGAATTTATTTGGATAGTCATTGGCATCCTTCAGTCTCGAAAGGCTATGGTATTGTGCGCTGATTGGAAGTCCTGAAACAACATCTAGTGTGGCTAAAAAGGCCAATTTGAGAGTGGCAATCCCTTCCACACTGAAGACAAATAAATTCCTTCCCCTGCCCAGGCCCCAGGTTTCGCTGCTTCTGGGTCTGTCTCTTTGCTTCAGCCTGCTGAGCAAGTGTCTCTTCCAGCTGAAGGCCATGCTGGGTCTTTTGCCTCCACGCTGAACGATTGGAGGTCAAGGTTTCCCAGCTGTTGATGTCCATTCCCAAGGCCTTTAGATCCCTCCTGCAGATGTCTTTGTTTCTTATGTTTGTTGCATGGTGCTGAGTTGTCGATCTGCTTGTCGGTTTTCACCCTAAACCCCACGCACCCAGTGAGGTTAACAGACTGTGGCGAGGCAGCATCTTACTGGCTGGGGGCTGCCCAGCTTAAGGCGGGCGATAGCTGCCCAATGAGGCACGGTGACCTCTCCCACCGTTGGAAGAAGCCCCTGGCATCATGCTCTTCGCCAATCAAGCAACGACTTATAACCGGTAACTGCCACTTCCCGTGTTGTTTCCATGCTGTATGCGAGGCTGGAGTTCCTCTCCAGAGCACAAAGGCCTGGGTAGATTATTATGGGGGATAGGCTGTTACCCAAGCAGAGAATCCCCCCTCTCCACGCCGCTGAAATAGTTCAATGGAAAGGCAGAGCCGATACGATTGGTTCCAGCTGCGTCGCAGGAGTTACCAGAACATGACTGTAACGCAGTCACGAACTGCTTTCGGGACTCTGGCTCCGGATTTTTCCTCAAGGTTTACTCCTGAAGCCTTTCCCACTCACATGTGCTCTGTACTGCCCAATGCAATCTACTCATAATTCTATTCCAACCACAGCTATAGTCTCATTAGGGCTTCCTTCTGTTACCTGTTTCTTGTTCACTACTCTACTAGCACTCGCTTGCCTCCCTTTTCGTGAATCAGCAGTGGTGGGGGACACTTCTTTCTCATTTAGCATGCTTGTCACCTGCTGCTTGTTCCTAGCCAGCCACCACCCTCCCTCCTCATGAATGGTGACCAATTTA
Organism: Cryptoblepharus egeriae; assembly: GCA_030015325.1. Classification (NCBI taxonomy): domain Eukaryota; kingdom Metazoa; phylum Chordata; class Lepidosauria; order Squamata; family Scincidae; genus Cryptoblepharus; species Cryptoblepharus egeriae. The sequence goes on from JAREYC010000005.1 coordinate 84,234,326, forward strand.
AAATAGTCAAAGAGTGCAACTGCAGCCAGAACAGAGACTCACTGCTGGAATTAGGTTAGAGGCAAATAGGACATCAGTGATAAGTTGAAATGAGACTCCCATCACGTGGCCCAGGGCTCTCAGCCAATAGTCAATTTAGGCACTGTCTCCCATGTCTAGTTCTGAAGAGATACTAGAAACTCAGGAAATGGTCTTACTGGTTTCATATGCATTCAGGTGACTTAAGGAGAAAATAGAGGCATTTCACATAACATTTTTAAAGTCTTATTTTGAAATATAAGAATTATTTTAATAAAAGATAGGTGTCAAATAGTGCAGGGCTTGCTTTAAAGCAGAAAGAGGAAAGGTTGAAATTATTGTTTCATTCCTACCTTAGGAACAGCATGAGCTGGTGCAATGGGGAAGTCAATGGGGTCAACTGCAGCATCTGCAAAAGCTGCCAGAACATATATGCAAGTCAGAAAAGAAACATGCCTACTTGGACTATACTTAGGTTTTCACTAGGTGGTGCAGTAACTACGGGTGCATGTAATGTCTCTTATGTGCTCCTGTAGTTACTCTGGATTATGCCCTTAAGGACATTGTACTAACAGCTAAATTATCAGAAGCTGCATCACAGCTTAGAATTAGGTAAAGGTGTCTCCCTCTGAAGTGGTGCTGATCCCTCTTACAAGGCCAAAGAGTCAACATTGTTTGAAGACATCTCCATGGTTATGGTGCCTGCCAAATGCCATATGACTAAATGCCAAAGGTGCATCAAACACAGTTACCTTTCCATTAAAGGGGTAACCATTTATCAACTTGCATTTAATGCTTTCAGACTGCTAGGTTGGCAGGAGTCGGGCAAGCTCTGGTACTTTGGTTTTGAAGTGCTAACCTGCCAACCTTGAGTTTGACAAGCACCTTATCTTTAAACACTGAGCCACTGCAGTCCACAACTGAAATTTTGAGAAGGTCTAAATATATACAGTAGCATCTAGCCAAAGCTCTCTTTTCAGCATAATTCTCAAATATACAAAATGGAACCAGGCTAGTTAGTCAGTTCATGACGAAGGCCACCTTAGAACTCCACGCAAAATCACTTAGAACATTCTTACCTACTATCCTAGCCAACGGTTTAGCATTCAGTCTCTTAGCAGCTTCAGAAGTCATCAGAACCAAAGCGGCTGCTCCATCATTCAGTGTACTAGCATTCGCAGCAGTCACTGTTCCTGAAAGAGATAACTACCTTTAGGGTGGGTGTCATGCGGGTGTATGGGGGGGTGAGGTGTGTAGACGTGGCTGACCCCCGTCCAGGCCCATATGCTCCTGCCATGGCATCTTCACTAAAATAATCCCACGGAGACACAGGAGGAATCTTCAAAATAATACTTTTACTTCCTTCCATTATGGATGCTCAACGCTTGGTGGTTACAGGTAGGTATTCAGCATGCGGTTACAGGTAAGTACACAACTTGTAGTTACAGGCAACGTGCCCCAAACACCTCAGTAACAGGAACTCTCAAACACCAACATATGAGATCCTCTTTAACTGGGTTACCCTCCCTTTTTTCCAGGTAAGTCCCTTCTCAACTGGATCTCCTCACAAAACGCCCTTCCACGCTCTCCTCCTGTCAGAGTCTGCCTCCTGTTTTCCCGCTCTTTTTTCCTTCTATTCGATCCAAGATCCCCCGCCCCCTTGGAAGCTTCCATCCCTCCTTGCGGGGAGGGGGTGGGACTTTGCTCCACCCGGCCTCTCGCTCCCATCTCTCTCTCTCTCCCATGGAGGGGTGCGAGGGTTGGTGGTCCGGGTGGCGGCTCCACAGTGGCATTCGGGATCCCCTTCTTCCCGAGAAAAGTCCAGCCACATCATATCTTCAGCAAGCTCTTCCTCAGGAGTTTGCCGCCTCGCACCACACTGGGAAACAAACCATGACTGCATTCCTCTGTACAGCCATCAATTCCAGTCAGGCACCTTATCCTAAAGTAGAATCCAGATGAATTTAAATTCAGTTTAATACATCTGTACTAATAACTTAATGTAGGCATGGAGGTATGTCTGGGACATGCAACTGAATTAAACTAACTCCAAAGAGGAAGTTCTACCATATCAGAAATTTATCATTTAATTTAAAAAAAACCTTACCATTTTCTTTCTGAAAAACCGCCTTTAACTTTGGAACCTTAGTGAAGTCAACACGCTTATACTCCTCATCTTCTTTAATTTCTGTGTCAGGTTTTCCTAAAATGAAATTTTATTTAGTAAACATATCAACTTACAACTCATGTTTTAATCCAGCCACACCAGAGAGATGAGGCTTCTTAGCGGCTCGGGTAGTTAGCGGGTAGCTAGCTCTCCCTGCTTCATAGTGGCAGCAAAACACACATACTGAACGTATTCCATTAAGAATCCTTTGAATCCTCACAGTTACCATACCCTGCACCATCTGGTCCTTGGTCCACTGTCACCATCACCCTGTTCTGTCTCACAAAAAGGTTAGAGAGTAGGGGCCTCCAAATTTTTGGCAAGAGGACCACATCATCTCTCTGACACTGTGTCGAGGGCCAGAAAACTAATTTACATTTCAAATTTGAATAAATTTATATAAATTTACACATAAGAATATAATGGAGTGGATTACAAGGCTTGCCCAAAGGCCAAAACATAGAGGGGTCTTGCTGGGGGTCATACTGAGACATACTGAGGACCACATCTGGCTCCTGGCCTGGGGTCCGGAGACTCCGGGTCAGAGCACTGAAATGATGTACATGGGAAAAATGCAATTCACTTGTCAGCAGGTGAAAAAAGGGGTGGGAGGCAAGTCACAGCTCTGTATTCCCTTCATTCCCTTGTCTCTATAGGAGAGAGATAGGTCATAAAAATAGCATTCATAAAATAAATTGAGCAAAGGTCCTTTGTCCCCAGAGGGATCACAATCTTAAAGCAACAGACTTTGGAAAAGATATCATGATTGAGTAAAGAGGGACAGTTGCTCTTCTGTCATATTAAAATTAACTTCTGTTGATCATCAAGTAGGTCAGATACACAGACAGCAACCAGTTAGTACCCGGCTGGTCTGTGATGAAAATTCTGGATTTTTGCTTATTTCACTCCTATTATCTACCTTCCTACACTTTAAGGAGACACCTATAGTGAATCAGCATTCCCCAAGACTGCTCAGTCAAGGAGATCTTCTCCTACAGTCCAATTTTCAGATGACCTGCTGGGATTTTGTAGCTCTTCCATATGGGCAGAAGGTTTCCTTCAAAGCAGGGCATCTCCTAGGTCAATTTTCCATGGCCCTGGATAAATGTAGCAACTACTACTGTCTCAGATTAAAGATGAAAAATGGAGATTTGCCGAGTAGTGTTGAAGGCTAAGCACTGAGTCCTGGTCCCACTCTTTCCTTACAAAAGACCCGATCCTATCCAACTTTGTAGCAGTGATGCAATTATGCCAATGTGGCATGCTCGGCATGCTACAGTGGGAAGACAGACATGGAGGCCTCTTCAAGGTAAGGAAATATATGTTCCCTTATCTTGGGGTTACATAACTGCTGTATTGGTACTGGGCAGTTAGATAGGATTGGTCCCTAAGTGAGCTGAATGTATACTGGATTGCAAGCAATCATATAGATCTATGTGCCATAAACCACATAATTTGCCATGCAAACTTAGAGGCTGCTGTTTGCAAAAAGGGAAAAAAATTAAAGTTTTGTGCTTCCATAACTAATTCCATGGTCCTTTGGATCCTGCCGATTCATTTTCTTTGCCTTCAATAATATCATAGTTCTGCACTTACATCCCTTCCATATATGGAGTGCCTTTTCATGGAACTAACTTAAGCAACTCTTTATTAAAAAAGAAATTATAGGATAAAGTTCTACAATTTTTCTTTAAAAATCACATTGCAATTTAAAATTGTTCTGTATCCAAAAGGCTCTACAATTCAAAATTTTCAGAAAATACAGAAATGTTCTGCCTTGAACTTGAAGATCAATATAATTCATGTATTACAAGTATGTTTCTATTCCAGCAAAACAGGTAAAATATTACCATCAGTCTTTATTCAGAGCCACAAGTCAGGTTAAAGAATGTGAATATTTTATACCAGTTATAACAAGTACATTTAATTTGCAATATAAAAGAAGGAGGGGGAGGGTCTGTATTTTAATTCTACTACCTTTTTGAGAAATGGTAACAGGTACAATTTCCTTTGCAAAAGTGCCAGAATCCCAAGCTTCCTTGCTCTTTGTATAAGATTTAATGGCATAGGCATCCTGATCCTCCCGAGAAATGGTAAACTTCTTGGCAGTATTCTCTGCACAATTACCCTGTGAGAGAGGGAAAGGGTAAAAAAGAAAGCCAAAGTATTGATAACCCTATTACTGACCAGTGTTTTTTTTAGATCAGCTGTGCTGTTGCCAATGAGGGTATGGCCCAGAATCAAATGGGTACTGGTCAGCAGATTTCATCTCCCCAGGTTGGGGGGAAAGTGTGGCAACATGGTTGGGAGTCACTTTGGAGGCGATTCATGGCCACCAATTGCAGCTGAACCCAATTCAGCTGCATGGGGAGACGGAGGGAGTCTCACTGTGGGAGATTGGCTTCTCTCCTGGAGACTGGCACGGCTCTCCTGGGGCAGCCCACTCCTGGAGCTTTCCTCTGATCAGTCAACTGGCTGCAATTGCATCAGACACAGCAACTGTGCTTAAAGTAATTTCAGCCAATGAGCCATACCATGGAAGAGTGGGGGGGGGGGCAGAGAGACCCTCCCCCAAGGCAGTGAGCCAGATCTAAGCTGTCTGCTTCCTCAGAAGAAAATGGCAGATAACACTCCTAGAGCCTTCTTTGGTACAGCCAGTTGGCTGTGCTGGAAGTAACTGCAGTGAGTTTCAGTTGGGCAAGGAAAGAAGAAGGCTAACTGGTGTGTCCCAGGGTGGAGCTCCAGTTGGCTACACGACTTCCCAGAGTTATTGTTCTTGTACTACATCCTTTGTTTAAGCAAAGGTTTCAGCAGCTACAATAGCTCAGATCATTATTTTCATATGAAGACTCACTTATAAGTAGTCAATTACATGGACGTAGGCATTGTCAGAAATATGCAATGAAATTTTCCACCTAAAACCAACTGCAATCTAATACCAGTTTTTAAAAAAAGAATATTGGCTTCAGAGCATAAGAAGTTCTTATAAAGATAATAAGTTCTATAAAGTTCTATAAAGAATAAAGATATTCTTTATCCATTAAAGCCAAATGGGCTGCTGAACACCGAGATACGAGCAGATACATAGAGACCCCACACAAAAGGTGCCAGGTTTTGACCTATCTTGCCAGCATTGGTCAATTCTGAACAGGATCCGTACCCAGCATGGTCTCTGCCAGAATTAAGTTGGGTTTTTGCTTCTACCCTCATTGTGACTGTGGTGCTCCTCAACAAAATATTCATCACATTGTGTCCAAGTGTCCATAAAGAGCTTACACCAGCCAGGTGTGTGATTTTTTCAATATAGACCACTCTGTCCTTGAATGGTCTGGACATTAACATTTGATTTATCACGAGTCTATGTATTTGCCATATGCCAAATAAATAATTCTTTATCCATTAAGCCCAGTGATCCTGCTTTACCCACAACTTAGATAAAATGAAATGTATTTTTAATGTATTCACTGTGATATTTACCATGTGGATTTTGTTATAAACATCTGTCAAACCATCTTTTACAATCAAGTCTTCTAGCTTTACACCTCCATAAGGAGTTGTACCTCTGATCATTGTGTAGGGCACATTTGACATGCTTTCCATTCCACCAGCCACCATCACCTCCTGTTCAGACAAATTTTGCAATATCGTGAGTACTATTAGAAATGTTACTAAACTAGTCTGTCTTAGAAAGATAAAACCATAAAGCAATATTCAAAACAGCACTGAAGCATCTTAAGGTTAACAATTCAAGCTTCTAAAAATTGCATGTATAATCTTAAACATGTCTAATTCTTAAACATGTCTAATCTTAAAAATTAAAAGCATACTGAAAAATACAGGTTTTTAGGCAAATTCAGCATCTTTTACAAAGGAATAAATTTATCTCCCATGTATTAGAAATAACACAGGTGACTTGGATACTACTGCAGAAACCTGGTACAAAAATCAAAGCAGTGTCAGTGGGTATAAACCAAAGAATTTTATCTTGCAAATGCTCATTTGCAGGAACATCACAAAAGCAACTAATTGAAATAAATGCTTTACACTAATTTGGGCTTATTTAAAAAATGATAACAGTAATAACTTTGACTTCAGTCCTATAGGTCAAAATTACATCTTTTGATATATGCACAAGCCCTTTGAACATACAGATTCTCATACCTGATTCCCACACATCAGACTCTGTGCTGCCATCATAATTGATTTCATTCCAGAAGCACAAACTTTGTTGATGGTTGTGCAAGCAGTAGAAACTGGTAAACCTGAGCCAAATCCAGACAAAATTAAACTATTACTACCAGTTTAATTACCACCCAACACAACAATTTTGGCATGCTCATTGAGAATTAAATCACACAGAGGCTTAATTAACTCATACTAATCAATATGACCTCTTCTGCATATGAGATCCCTCTAGAAACCATTTGGATTTTTAAACTCTTTTTTTAGCTCTTCCCAAAATAGGATAGGTGCATCCTATCTCATTTGTGATGGACAGGACTTGTAACAGGTATAAGGGGTGCCCAGATCTGTGAATCATTGAATCCAATACCAAATCCTCAGGTAGAGGGGCCCACCTGTACTTACTGTACCAGAAGTGCATTTACTCCACTTCCATGTTTCACCTCCCTTTCCCCAAGTAGTCATGACAAGTAAAAGACTATTTTAGTACCTGCTCCAAGGGTTGCTTGTCTTGCAGGAGCTTGTCCCTGTCCAGCTTGGATAACATTTCCCATATATACTTCCTTCACTTCTTCCATGGGAATACCTAAGGCAATCAAAGAAGGTACAGCATTTCTAAGTGATAAATATTCATAAAAGAACACCTGGGTACATAAAGCAGATGCAATATTTCCCCACTTCTGCCCATTAACAGAACGGACAAGAACAGCACAATTTTAAGAATTCATCAAGACAGCTTCTCTCTGTTCATAGTTCTGCATTAAACTACCATATGAGAAGCAGCGCAAAGGAGGCATCCCCTCCTCTGCTGTAGCTGAAAAGTTCATTTCTGCTGTGCAGAGTCCAGGGCATCTCATCAGAGGTCTTCTCTGGTGCAAATGAAAAATATTTTTATAAGGAAAAATAGGAAAAGGAAATTTTTATTGCACTTTTTGGCCTCTTAGGAAAATTAGCAGAAACACTAATGCAACACATACAACTCAAGATCAAGGGCATTTCCTTTAAAAACTGCTATTCAGATACACTGAAATCATATCACTTGACAAAATACAAAAAGCCCATTGGCTACTCTGCCCCACCTTGAAAGCAAACATATTAAAAGGGCACACAATGCAATCCTGCTAAGACAGTGAGTTTATCAATTTTGTTAATACCATCATTTTATGTGTCTTTCTGATTAGATCAAAGTTTTCTGGTTCCCCATTTCATCTTGTCCCAGACTATTATCTGTCTAAACAGATGGGAAATGCCATAGCACAGCACATGCTTTGTGTGCAGAAGTTTCAATTCCCAGCATCCCCAGAAACGGCAGAGAAAAATTCCTGTCTGAAACCCCAGAAAGCTGTTGCTTGTTTTTTGTTGACTATTTTGAAGGTCTGATTCAGACTTGGTATGAAAAAGTTCCTATGAAGTCTAAGGGACCAAACTGATAGTCACTTACCTGCTCTTTCAATTGCTCCTTTAATTGCAACCGAGCCAAGTTTAGTGGCAGGTAGAGAAAAGAGAGATCCCTGGAATGATCCAATGGGTGTCCGGACAGCACTCACTATGACTACTTCCTAAAAAAAACCATTTGCACCATTACAATATTTAGAGAGTCAAGGTGTCTTATTTTTAATATACTGTATTAGACCTTGTGCAACCAAAGTTTGTAACTTCATTTAGGGAAATCTTACAAATCTGTACTTTTAGCAGGCCACTATCTATATGGTTTGTTTTTTAAATAATAGTTAACGGGGCTAACTCTGGGTAAGGTTGGATAGAATTGCAGCCATTAGGATAATGGAGAATTTTTTTAAATAGATCAGCAACTGCTCAACAGTGTTAGGAGAAGGGTTAGTTAATTTTAAATAAATTTTAAACATATTTATTGGATTAATTAATTAGATTTGTTATTGCCAGAAGATGTGTTAAAATTTCCATGCTTGATAATGTCATTTTTGGTCATGATATCACTTCTGATGGATTCTGATAGACTAAGAAGTGGGTCCCAGTGTGGGGAAAAAAATCTGAAAGAAACATCCAATTATAACAACATTATGCTAATCCCAAAACTGGAATGAATTTTCACTCAAAAATATGTATTTATATATTGTTGCATGTGAAATGCCATACTTGGCAGCTAAAGAAACAAGACATATGGATAGGATACTTCATTACTTCACTGAGATTTGGGAAGTATGATAATTTAAACTTTAAGCCATGCTATCCAGCATCTATTGGACTATGGCCACTTACTAAGCACTGAAGAAACATGCATAGGTTTGTAATCCTAGAAAAAGTGTATCATAGGATTTGTTACAATCTAAATAACTTTGGTCAAGTTACAGACATGTTCTAAGATGTTGTAGTAGATATTTCTTCCTAATATAGAATGCAGTTTTCTGGGAACTAGCCCGATTTCTTAGATGCATGTGCATACCAATTACCAGTAAATGTACACAGATACACTGCAAACCCATCACTTTTAGTCCATGTCATGTATCTGAACACATTCAAATCTGTTATAATAAGGCCAAACCCATAGCAAAGTATTATCATAGCAAATGTATCAAAGTCCCTTGATGTTTTAAACTTACATTTAAGCCACGCTGTGACGAATAGCACCGACCTACATACTTCAGCACCTGAAAAAAAGAAGTTGTTTTAACTACACAGTATCATCTAAACTAGGCACACTATGCTGCAATACTTTGTCAAGACCAAGTGTTGCACTTTTCCGTTTTAAGTTCATGGTTGTATGGACTCTCAGTATTCAAAGGTGGTATGATGAGAAAGAGCAGGAGAGGGCAGAAGCTTTGTGGACTTTCCAGAGGCATCTGCTTTGCTATGGTGGAAAGCTGGATGCTGGTTATTGAGACATGGGAGAGGGTGGGCTGCAAAGCTGCAGAAATTTCTTCTTGCCATTTAAAAGCTTTTCTAAATGCTTCTTCAGTGGACAGCATCTATTATAACTATGTGAACAGTTTCTGGAGGTTATGACTTTATATAAGATATGAAACTTAAAATAGCTACACTGTCAACCGAACAATGTTGCTGCATTTCACATGTTCCATTACACCCAAGGCAGAGCCAAACTGCTTGCTATTTAACCCTTTAATCCTATTACCTTTGGCCCATTTAGTGACTTCAGCTAACAAACATTAGGTCTGCCAGAGACCAGACAGTTTTAACCTCTCTGTTTGGATAGCTTCTGCCACAGTGAGAACACTATTAGAACATAAGGATGACAAAGCGATATGCTATCTGAACATAATATATCAGTGTTTTCATTCATTTTTTTCCTTTTTTCAAAGTTCTCTTGTCTAATTCCCAAAAGGAATGAGGCAATCAGTCCATAATACAAAAACATATTTTTTAAAAAACAAGATGGTTCTTGAGAGGCAGAAGCACCATCACATGGCACTGCCTACAGGGGGGAAGCAATCATGCCACCCTTCCTGTGTGGCACTCTGAGGCTTTTGACCTCCTAAGGAACTCCACTGACATCTTGAGGCAACCAAGTCAGACAGATTTTCAGACACCACTGGGTTAGTAGTTCAATGGAGGCCAAATCCAATTAAAAAAAAACAAGCATAATCTACCAAAAAGCCTCTTTGCAAGCCTCAAACAACAGCCCCTGCTAAAGAGAACTCCTCGTTAGATCACAACTGCTCATGTTCATAACATAAAGACAAAAGGTGATGCTATCTGTATATTCTACCTTAAGCAGCAAAACAGGCTACCTCTCATCCAAAAGGGTTCCTGCATCCTTACAAATGAAAGAAATGTCTCTACACACATGGCAGAGTATGAAGATTATACTTCCACTATACAAAATCTATGCTTCTTGACAGGACATTCCATGAAAATGTTAGGCTAAGGATGCAAACCTGAATACCTTTACCTGGGGAGGGGAGGAACCACACAAGAATGACACACCTAGAAATCTGATTATGTTGCAAAGCTTTTGTCCCAAGGTGCTATTTTAATTTTTTGCTTGTTTTCTGTAAAACACTCATCTTCAGTCTGTGGATTGGAACCCCAATGAGATTAGCAAGAATGTCATTTTGGGGGTGGTGGCAAATTTTCAAACCTGTATAAGAGAGGGCTTGGATCCAATTCAGTCATTATAAAAACTGAGTTCTTAATATTATCCTGCACAGCTTTTTTTGGTGTTTTGCTCAGGGTGACCACATCCCATAAACACAAAAGAAGATAAAATGTCAAACATAAAAAGTAGGACATGATAAAATAAAAGTTAGGAACACTTGTACTGTATATTGATTTCATGTAGTTAAACAATCTATATTACTATTAAATAGAAACTATACAGTTCAGTGTGTTAATTAGGAGTTTATGCACTACCTGCATGGGCCCCCTAACATTGAAAAAGGAATATTAAGTTATTCTCCAGAAAAAGAGGACACGTCCTGGAAAAAGATAAAGAGCACCATCCTAACCATGTCTACTCAAAAGTAAACCCCATTGTGTTCAATGGGTCTTACTCAAAGGAAAGTGTCTTTAAGATTGCAGACAAAGCCTTGTCATCCTGGTCCAACCCCGAACATCCTAGGCCACCTCAGGGTGCTACCCCATAGGGCTGATGTGAACACTCAAGAGGTAGGAGGAAATGGCACAGGCAGGGATGGACGATGATGAGATAGATTGGGTAGCAGTAGGTGGGCCAGGATTGGCAGTGGATCCCCAGTCCAGTATAAATAATACTATGTACTTATTGGAACGGGGCACATAAAAGGTTGAAGACCACTGCTTCAAAAGAGGCATTCTGTGCTCTGCAGTGGTAAAGTCTAGAACTGCACCCCCCATAGGCAGGCACCATCTATTTCTGCGCATGTGTACACAAGTATAATAAAAGTGTCATTCTCCTCCACCTGAGGTCTGCTGTGCAACAGTACAAACTGCACTCCCCTATAAACAAGGCTGAACCTCTGTGTACACTAGGAGTAATAAAAGTGGCTTTTCTGCCAAGGTCTACTCTCCCCTTAGGACTATACCACCTCCTTCTGCGCATGTGTACACTAGCTATAATAAGTGTCACTCTCCACCTGAGATCTGTTATGGTACAGTCCAGTCCACCTCCTTCTGCATGGGGTACACCGGGCCTGACCAAAGTGGCTTCCCCCTTTGTGCCCTGCAATGGTACAGTCTTCAAATGCACTCCCCCTTCTGTTGGGACTGTACCACATCCTTCTGAACAGGTGTACACCAGGCCTGACTAAAGTGGCTTCCCCCCTTTGTGCCCTGCAATGGTACAGTCCTCAAATGCACCCCCCCTTCTGTTGGGATTGTACCACCCTTCTGTTAGGACTGTACCACACCCTTCTGAACAGATGTACACCAGGCCTGACTAAAGTGGCTTCCCCCTTTGTGCCCTGCAATGGTACAGTCCTCAAATGCACCCCCCCTTCTGTTGGGACTGTACCACATCCTTCAGAACAGGTGTACACCAGGCCTGACCAAAGTGGCTTCCCCCCTTTGTGCCCTGCAATGGTACAGACCTCAAATGCACCCCCCCTTCTGTTGGGACTGTACCCCATCCTTAGGAACAGGTGTACCACCAGGCCTGACCAAAGTGACTCCCCCCCTTTGTGCCTTGCAATGGTACAGTCCTGAACTACACCCCCCCCCACGTTTAGGACTGTACCACCACCTTCTGCGCATGCGCACAGCAGCCTGAGGGGCAGGCAAGGGGGCGGGGCCGCTGCTGGGCTCCCTTCCCCCCACTAACACCGTGAAGGGGAAAAGGGCAGGAGAAAGTGAGGCGGGGGAGAAGCCGCCAAGGCCCCCATTCGCCTTTCCTCACCCGAAGCGCCTTCCGCGCCTGCCACCCAGCCAGCATCTTCGCCTCAGCAGCCCTCGAAACCTCCTCGGCGGACACGAAAAGGGTCCCCTCAGCTGTCAGCGAAGGTGCCCCGCATGCAGAACCCGCCCTCGCGCTCAGCCAATAGGAGTCTCTGACGTCACTCAAGCCCCTCCCCCTCCGCAGGAGAAAAGGGGGCGCGGTCGCCTCATGCCCAGGAGGCGTAAGGTGGAGGGGCGGGGCTACAGGCACGAGTCATCCCATTGGAGGAGGAGAGAGGGGCGTGGCGGTTAGAACGCTCACGAGATAGGCGGTGGGGAGGGGAGGAGCGGAGAAGGGCGTGGCCCAAGTGGCAGTTGTGGGGGCGGTTGGGAGGGCGTGGCCCCAGGTGGCAGTTGGTGGGGGAGGGGTGTCCCAGCTATGGTGGGGTTCCCTCACCTAACACCAGAAGCAGGGGACAGCCACTAAAATGAGGCTGTGGAACTCCTTGCCACATGAAGTGGAGGAAATGTTTTGCCCCCAGGCAGGGGGTGGAGAGAGGATGGTACTTTCCCTTTCACTCAGCACCACTGAAATATGCCTGTGGAACTCCTTACCACATGATACGGGGAAGACATTGTGCAGGAGACAGAGAGAGGGATGTTCTTTTCCCTCACACACAACACCAGAAGAAGGATACAGCCACAGAGATGGGTCTGTGGAACTCCTTGCCACATGATATGGGGAAGGCATTGTGCAGAGGATGTTGAGAGGGATGCTCTTCTCCCTCACACAAAACACCAGAACCAGGGGACAGCCACACAAATTGAAGGGTTGGAGTGTCAGGACAAAAAATGTGCCTGTGGAACTCCTTGCCACATGACATTGGGAAGACTTAATGGTCCTGGGGGCGTGGAGATACGATACTCCTTTCCTTTTCACTCAACACCACTGAAATGTGCCTGTGGAACTCTTTACCACATGATATGGGGAAGACATTGTCCAGGAGATAGAGAGGAAGATGTTCTTCTCCCTCACACACAACTCCAGAAGCAGGGGACAGCCACTGAGATGGGTCTGTGGAACTCCATGCCACATGATGTGGGGAATAATTTATGCCCCTAGAGGGTGGAAAGGATGCTCCTTTCCCTTTCACTCAGCACCACTGAAATGTGTCAGTGGAACTCTTGGCCATATGGTATGGGGAAGGCATTGTGCAGGGGGGTGTAGAGAAGGATGTTCTCCCTCACACACAACACCAGAATCTGGACAGCTGTTTAAATTGAGGGTTGTGAGCGGGTGGAAAAAAAATGCACTTGTGGAACACTTTACCACAGAATGGTGATGTGTAGGATGGAGAGAAGAATGCTTTTTCCCCTCTCAACACCAGAACCAGCAGTCACTCATGAGAGAGCCAGGAGAGAAATTTGGCATGTGGAACTCCTTTCTGCATGAAATGGGGAAGACATTTTGCAGGGGATGGATAGAGTGGAGAAAGGATGCAGTTTTCCCTTCGTTCAACAGGGCTAGGGGACATCCACTCAAATTGTTGGGATTTGTTAGTATAAGTCCAGCTTGTAATTAATCTGTGGAACTTCTTGCCACAGGATGTCTTGACATCTGGCCTAGTCATCTTAAATAGGGGGTTATGTCTGGAGGAAAAGTCCATTACCGGTTACAAGCCATGATGGATTTGTGCATCCTCCTGGTTTTGGAAAGAGGCTACCTCAGAATGCTGGGTGCACAAAACGGCGGGATGCAAGTCTCTTGTCTTGTGCTCCCTGAAGCATCTAGTAGGCCACTGTGAGATACAGGAAGTTGGACTAGATGGGCCTTTGGCCTGATACATGGGGACACTTCTGATAGTTACAGCATGAGAATAGTGCTGTTTTATGGGCTGTTTAACTTGATTTTTTGGTTCAAAATTTGTTGTAGTATTTGATTTATCTATTCTTAACTGCTGTAGATATATTGTACAGGAGAACAAAATGTGTTAGCTACCCCTACATTTAATTTTTTTGTAAGGTGACAGTCAAGTACTGTATTCCAAAGCTGCAATCACCCAGATGATCCTTGCTGCTGTTTTCTCCGCTGAAGTGTCTTACTGCCTGCAGCCCAACCACCTTCACCTTCCATACAGGTGTAACCAATTTATATGTGACTAGCGAAAAGCGTACCCGCGTTGCAGGAGTAAAATTCCCCCGTATGCGATTCCCCCATGGCACATCAATCCCCCATGCACATCGACCCCCCATGTGCAACATCCCCCCCCCATGCACCTCAACCTCCCATGAACATCAACCCCCCCAAGAGCAACTATCTCCATGTGCAACAACCCCCCCATGCACCTAAACCCCCTATGAGCATCAACCCCCCCAAGAACAACTATCTTCATGTGCAACAACCCCCATATGCAACATCCCCCAATGTGCAACATCCCTCTTATGCGCAACATCTCCCCATGTGCAACATCCCCCAGGCACATAAGTCCCCTATGAGCATCATCTCCCCATGAGCATCAAGATCCCAGGAGCAACAACGCTCCATGCACATCAACCCCCCATGCACATCAATCCCCATGCGCAACATCCCCCCCGTGTGCAACAATCCCCATGTGCATCAACACCCATTTACTTAAGTCCCCTATGCATATATCTCCCCATGTGCAACATCTCCCCATGCACACGAACACCCCCACGTGCATCAACCCTTATGCACATCAACCCCTATGCGCATAAGTCCCCTATGCACATCATAAGTCCCCTATGCACATCATCCCCCCCATGTGCAACAACACCCCATGCGCATCAACAGCCCATGCGCATCAACACCCCATGTGCATCAACCCCCATGGGCATCAACCCCCATGGGCATCAACTTCCCATGTGCAACCTCTCCCCATGCGCTTCATCCCCCCATGCACATCATCCCCATGTCTTCCATGTTAAGTAAAGGACAAAAACACATTTCACCCCTTTTCAGCCACTTAAGGGTTAAATTTCTCCACATTGGTTCTTGGTGGGTGTTCATGTGACAGAAGGAACACCCTTCCCGAATTTCATGCTTTTAGGTCCAGGGGTTGGGGCAGAGAATCCCTCAGTCACCCATTCTTCAGTGCAAAGTATAGGGAGGAAAATGTGTTGCACCCCTTTCTGGTTGGAATTTCCAAAAACCAGTGCACCCCTCAGTCATGGAAGGAACACCCACCCCAAATTTCACGCTTTTAGGCTCTGTGGTTTTGGCAGGGCATTGATGAGTCATTCAATGAGTCAGTGACTTTTCTCTTTTATATATACAGTGGCGCCTCACGTAACAGAATTAATTCGTTCCGGAGGCAGTTTCTTCACGTGAAACTTTCTTCACGTGAAGCGGATTTTCCCATAGGAAATAATGGAAACTCAGACGATTGGTTCCACAACCCCAAAAATATTCATATAAAAATATTAACTGGATGTAAAAATGATGACAGAACACTGGGATTGAATTCAAAACATGCATTCAATGTGCATGATCTTATGAAGTCTACTTAGGTTGCAGTCCTAAAGACACTTTCCTGAAAGAAATACCCATTTAACACAATGGGGCTTACTTCCGGGTAGACATGGTTAGGAGGCTGCAATCCAAGCCACCTTCAAAATGTCTCCCCACTTTCTTCTTCTCTCCATCCTGAGCCTCTCTCTCCCCTGTTCCCTTCAGCCTGGCCCTGAGCTGCTTCCCTCTTCTCCACTGCTCTTCTCTCCCTCTGCCCAGTGGACACCCGGCCACAGGAGGAACAGCATGGAAGTGTTGCTTTCACTATGGGCAGGTGCAGTAGGCAGCCCTGATGCTTTTTAAACAGGCTGCCAGCTTGCGCGTCTGCCCCAACTGCCAAAGAATGTTTTCTTTACGTGAATCACTTTCTTTACGTGAAGCAGAATCCTAGAGAAATTTTTGTTTGTTACGTGAAACTTACTTTACGTGAGGCTTTCTTTACGTGAGGCACCACTGTATAGATTTTGTCTCAAAGTCAGTGAGGTTGGCTCTTTAAATAATTCTTTCATAGATAATGATTTAAAGTTTGTTTGCCTTGGTAAAGGGGCAGGCAATAAATCTTCCACTCTGTGCTTGCATAAGGATCAGGTCTGAGATGTCCAGGGACTGATTCGTTTGCATCTAGATAAAGAACAACCTGAAACAGAGTTGTTTTAAATCAGGGAAAAGGAAACACATTCATTTTTCTCCCTCACTAATGAATCCTAAATAATTGATTCATTAGTTACCATGGTAAAAATTGTTTTTATATAAAAATGGGGATTCATGGGTATTCTCAGAACCAAATGTGACTGGGGAGGATTGTTAACATGGATGGGAAGTGGCAGGAATTTTTTCTGCCCTACTAGGAGATGCAGGAATTGAACTTGGAAGTTCATAGGCTTTGTTTAAAATAGGCTAATCATTCACACATCAAATGCTTTGGCACCTTTATTGTTCTTTTAAAAGGATATTCAGGAGGTATAGAAACTTAGCTACAGAAATTGGCCAAGTTTGATTTTAAAGGCAACACAGTTATCAAGTGATTTATTATTACATTACATTTATTTTACATAACATGTATTTTACTGTTTTCTAACAAAAAAGTTTACAAAGTAGTTTACAGAGAAATACAACCAGGTTCAGATTCTTGCTCGACCATGAACTTTCCTGGTTAAATTTGGACCAGTCCCTACTTCTCAGTCTTTACCTCACAGGGTTGTGGTGAGGACAAAAGAGGGGACAGAACCTTTCTTGGAGGAGTGGTTGGTATAAAAATTTGAAAATCTTTTTTTTAAGAGCTCATAATTTAAAAAGATGCAGAAAAAACATCTTTTTTTTCTGAAACCAGCCATCCAGAAAGGATATTGTGAAGGACAGTTACTCTTCCCCTGCTAAGTACAGTACGTTATATGAGAAGCACCACATGAAAATGTGTCTCTTAGCCCATTTAGCAGAACAGAGGATGTAGCCAAAAAGTATTTATCAGTTCTTTTGCTTCAAAGATAAGGCTGCAAGGTCATATGAGCATAGAACTGGTTGTAAAAGAACAGGGTAATAAAATCAAAGTTCTTTATGTTTACAATGGGGTTGGAGCTGTGTAAATGTTGTTTTTGCAAATTTTCAATAACCCGTAATCTGCTGGAAATAGAGCCTAGCCCAGTGAGAACTGCTTCAAGCATAATGAATTCCTATGTGAAAAGAACTTTTGCATAGAAAATAACTTGGCCATTCCATCCACTAACACAGATATTTTTTAGTTGAAAAGCAGGGGAGAGAAAGAGATTGATCTGGAACATGGTTTTATACCCTGATCCAACAAGCAAGATATCATGCTGGGACATATGCTCATAAATCACCTCTATAGGTGAACACATCCCCATTATGATGCTTTCATTCAGGTCTCATTGAATCTAAAGGATGTGGCTCTTATCATTCTTAATGAGAATGCACAAACCTATCTGGGGCTAAGGCTGAAATCCTATTCCCACTTACTTGAAAGTAAGCTCCACTGACTGAGTAGATAAGGGTGGGCTCTAAATAAAACTGAAGTACTGTAGGTCTTTAAACAAACCACCTGTATATGCTCAGGGATACCCAGCTGTTTGCAGCAAAGTTGTTGAGTTTTCCATTAATGAAAGGCTCAGGAGAGAAAACCAAAATGTTTAATAATTTTATATTACATTTTTTATTTTGCAAGAAAATAAATTATACAACTTAAAAAATAAAATTCAAAAAATTAAGCAGTACATCAAAATAGTTCAGCCAAGTTGCCATACAAGAAAAAACTGCTACCAGTCAAAATTGTACAGCATTATCTCACTATGTAGTGGCACACATTCAAAACTGTAAATAACCATATGTAGATACTACAACTTAGGAAACTCAAGTTTTGCGCTGCACTCCAGGCTACATATAAGTCTTAACAAGAAAGCTCTCATTGTTTTATTTCACAAGTAGGACCTTGAATTTACAAAGATTGCATCCCAGCCAGTTCCATGAAAATAGAAAATAGTTTTGAGCCAAAGATACCAAGTCTTTCTGTGAAAACTATCAAATATTTCTCTTGCTGTATTTTTAAAATGTACCTTGTACAACAGATATTGAAATGTAAATAAAGCCAAGATGTTTGACTATTCAGGCCATATTAACTTTTTATTCATAAAAAAGGGAAAACCCACAACTAAAATGTCATTTAAGTACACTATGCTCCAACCAGAATATAGATTTAAACAAATTAAAGTGGAAAAAAACATAGGGGCACCAGCAAGCTAAAGGGAAAAAATTGTGGAAGACTTCAAAATTAAATGTGAATCTTGTTTGCTGTGACAAAGCATTTTTATAACTGTTTAAAATCAATGCAGCCAACATTATTTTTCACATCTAGAGTATTACTTATACCCAACCATAGCAGAAGTGCTTGGGCAATAAACATTTTCCTAAAGCAGCACCTTTTTGTGACAGGTCTTTGGAGAAAAATATCCAAAGCCCCAAATCCAGCTTTAAAAGTGACCTGTTGTCATATTGCAATGGCAGAATTCTATGTTTTTTAAAGATTTGGGTGTTTTCATGTACCTGCATACTTTTTTTAAAAAAAAAACCAGTGTATTTCTATTCCTGATATAACCTTAGCCTTAAGGGCATAGTGGTGAAAGAATCCTGACAAAGAATGCTTAATTGTGATTCTGCAGCTGTAAGGAAATTGCTGGTGTGATTTTCAGACTTGAGTGTTTTGTATAACACCTTGTTCTAACATACACAAAAAAACAACAAATGGAACAATGTTGCAGGCACATTCCCTGTTATTTCCCTGGCCCTAAACACATTTTGGTAACTTATGATTACTTTGTATATTTAAAATATGGACAGTGAATATTCAAGTGTTGTGTTTCTGTGTAAATGAAGACAGAATGCCTTTTGAAAGTTATTTTATTGGCAAGATCCAGACAACCCCAAGTGTAGGCCTAAAGTGCTTCTGCATGTGCACAGGGAGCTTGGCAATTCTCCTTTCCAAGTGCAGTCCCTTGTTCTGCACTGGGATGCTGTTCTGGAGAGCACTTTAGGAGTTGTATTTTTTCAGGGGGCTTAAAGAACAACAAAGAAATGCGTGCTTCTCAAAAGTCACAAATAAAGTCCTTAGGTAACAATTTTGATTCCCCTGATCCCAATCTTCAAAGTAATTTCCACTGCCAGGAACGGAAAAAAATTGGTAGTTATTTTAGTGTTTTGAGTACCAAGAAACAAAAAAAGAATGAGGTTGTTACACATCCAACTATTTCAAGGCAGAATTGGAAAGCATACAATTCAAGAACACACTATAAAATGTTTGAGAAACATATCCTTTTAAAAATCTGTCTTTCTACCCAATTATTTTCAAATAAGTTTCCAAATCAAATGCAGAGGTCTAGAAATCTTGTTGCATGGACAAAAGAAATCAGGTGAACCAATTATAGCTTTTAACATACTGAACATTTGACTATTGTGTATGGAAAGCCACTTTATTATCCACAAAATTTTGAGGCTGAAATTCAACAATTCTGTGTTAACTTTGAAGTGAACAATTAAAACAAGTTTGTTCTACAATTAACAGAAATGTGCATACATATGTACGGACAGTGGGATTTTTAATTGCTGCCTTATTTTTCAAACACCTTTGCATATCCATGAAGATCAGTTGTTCACTGACATGTTAAAGAGTAAATACAATTTCACCACCCCATCCCTTCAAAACATTGCACTTTGGAGCCGGTACATAACATTTGCTTAAAACACCAATTTCTGCTTGTGGACAGACAGTGAACTTTTGGAACTTTGTTATTTGGAATATACAACCCCTGGACAAAATCCACTCTGCTCAAAAACAGCCATTTTCCACCTAACAATAATTAGGATTCACCACTAACCATAACAGAGCAAAACAAATGGATCTGGGGTCTCAACTGCTGAAATATCAGAAGGTAGCTTTGCAAAATTGTCTTCAAAATTTGTCATAGCGCACAATGAGAGCCAGACTGCCTTTTTGCTTGGGTACTACTGAGGCCACAAACAGGAATCCAGCTCATGATGAACATTTCAGAATAGATGAAGACAGAAGTAACTCATCAATTGCTTAGAAAAGGGTTGCCGGCACATTCATTTGTGATGGGGTAGTTTTCTTACTATCAGCAAAGCAGATGGTACCTTGAAACCTTAACCAAGTTCTTGGTGCTACTCTGCATCTCAAGTCTTGGGCAAATATTTATAAAATAAATGTGTTAATATATTTTTATAAACATTCCATCAGTAGAGGCTTCAACACATTCCACTGACATAGATGGAGAATGACAATACAATTTGTTAGACAAGTCCGATACCCCTGTAAGAATATTATGTCAGTCCCCATGGTATACGAATATAAAGCCAATCTATGAGGCCATTGTCTTGTGCCATGCAATAATTTTTCAGAGTAGAATTGTATTTAAAAGTAACATATATTTTCAAATAAATAATCAAAGTAAAAATATAGGGATTGTCAAAATTTCTATGTTGGGGAAGTTGTGCACTGCATATTTTGATTTATGCAAGCACACAAACAATGAAAACAAATATTAAACGTACAAAGAAATACACGTAATATTTCATTTCTTTATGAATAGACCTATCAGCATTAACAGAGTGCTTAAAAGGTAAAAGGAACTGAAAATTAAAAAACACAAAACGGACAGGGGGAATTGTTGAAAGACAAGTGTTGTCTATATGAACAAGTGTTTACCAATGTTTAAATTGATATATCCCATCAATCACTTATGTCTCTGTATCCAAATCCAGTTGTTACATTGAAGTACTTGCTTGAGCTAACACATAAAAATGTCTCTTCAGCTGTGATCTGTTTGTGTCTTGCTCAATTTTTTTTACATAAAAAGGGATCAAAAGGATAGTATGTATACGTTGCTGATTCAAAACACAAAATGTGAAGTGCTACATCTAGTCCTATTTGCTTCTTAAAAATGTGAAAACTAATAGTTCCTCAGTGCATGAATATTTGAAGAATGTTTCCTTGTGCAATTACTGTTCATTTAAAGCCCCAAATCTGTTCTCTTCAACATGGATCTAAAGCAAATCTTATGCTTGTTTTTTTTAAAAAAGCTCACAATGGGCTCTCCATGGATGCAACGTTTCCCCACAAACAGAGCATGCTGTTAAAAATGTGTGCAACATGAAGAAATTGCCATCATGCTAGCTGAAAAAAGGTTGGCAAAACAAAGTCCTCTGGTAAGGCAAGGCAGGGATTTGAATAGGTAATGCAAGTCAAACAAGTCCTCCAACTCAGTCCCCTTTCTCTGTAGCTGTCTGCCCAAACCACCTTCAATGCACATTTCCTTGGCATCTTCCAGTAAGAGTCTTCAAACTATGCCATGTATATAAAAGTGTTGATATCGGATTCATCTCTTCTGATATATTTGTGTTCTATAAGCCATTCAATCTGCTCTTTTATCATCTTCTTCTGTGGCAAGAACATGTTTTTTAATATTTCTACTAGTTCAGTTTGAAGTTGAGCATTAGTAATTTTCTTTCTCATTTTCATTATTTGGATGATAGCCTCCTAAGCAAGGAGAAGAAAAAAAATTGTGTATATGATTTGTGCAAGGCAAGCAAACACAAAGCTGCATAAACTCATTGGCAGAAAAAGCATAGTCAGCTTTGCAAGCATTAGCTTGCATTTGATGTCAAAACACTATTACCATTTATTTTACCAGCTAAAAAGGTATAGAAAATACATTTGAAGCACTGCCAGGGTACAACATGACACCCTTTTAGACACGTGCGTGGTTAGCAACCTCATATGGATTGCTTTGAAAATATGGTTAAGGGATTTATTACGGTTATTATACCTTCAGAAGAGCCCAGCTTTGCTGTGAACAACTCTACAAAGCAATCTAGGTGCATAAAAAATCTTTAGATGTTTTCTTTTAAGATATTCTTCTCAAAATGTGTGGTTTATGTTGGATATAAAATTTCAGAAGATGAAAATATGTCCCTAATGTCACGAAGGCTGCAATCCTAAAGGCACTTTCCTGGGAGTAAGACCCATTGAACACAATGGGGCTTACTTTTGAGTAGACATGGTTAGGATTGTGCCCTTAGAGCACAATCCTAACCATGTCTACTAAAAAGTAAGTCCCGCTGTTTTCAATGGGTCTTTCTCCCAGGAAAGTGTATTTAGGATTGCAGGCTTAGTTATGTAGTGCCACACATTAACAAAATAAGCTGTGATTTGCAACACAAGCTGCAATAGTAGCCATGTGGCACATTCTCCAGTTCTGAAATTTCAGCCACTGACCAAGCATTTTGAGGCATACTGTATTTACTCAAATCTAATGCTCACCTTTTCCATCCTAATTCAGTCTCCAAAATCAGGGTGCACATTAGAGTCAATGGTTAATTAGATTTGAGTAAACATGGTGTATGATTATAAGTATAAAATGCACATGAGATTCGATGGTGCATTAGATTTGAGTAAATACGGTATTTTGGAAATAAGAGCAAAGCATCTGCTTTATTATTAAATAAAATAATACATGGACTTGCACCCCACACACTGCTATAAGAATAATAGATTTAGGACAGTATAAATCAGGCCCTTGCTATTCTATAAGTACTTAAATCTGCATCAATCTGTTGTTGCACATCCATTTCACCTTTGTGCAATTATAAACACAGTGAACAACTGTTTTTGACCTCCCTGCATTGTGGAGCTTTTTTGATCATAAAGTTAGATAGTTAAATATGAAGTTCCCTATCCTAACAATGCCAGTACTCTTCATTTAACTAGATACACTGTAAAGAAAGGGGGAAGAAATCAAGCTCCAAGCTTCATAAGACGATGGCAATAGATCACAGCATAGTTCTAATTATAATAGATACATGTTTAAATACAAAAAATGGCATGAAAGGAAGTCAGCAAGTTATACTGGGTTTATGTACCTGGGTTCGTAATATTCTTAACTGGACTATCCCTTCATTTTCTTCTTCTCGCATTCTCTCCGTTGTTAGTTGAAGTCTACCTATTAGGTTTATCTTGCCTCTCTTTTGAACTTTAGCATTTTTTCTAAAGGAATCAAACATAAGATGAAATGAAACACATGTAAAATACAAGATATAAAAGATGGCTGTAACCCACTGATTTTCCTGCTGCAGATAGTGCCACGGATAGTCCTCAGGTGTGCTGCAGGAATTTGGGGAGGGACATTTCTTAATAAGAAGACTTTGGGATTTGAACAGTATGGTGTGCCTTGTCAATGTAAAAAAAACTGGGATGGTGTGCCATGAGATGAAAAAGGCTGAAAATCACTGCTCTAGCCCCAACTGACAGCAGCTTGTACTTGTCCGTGAGTGTAGATAAGCACAACTACAGATAAATAAAGTAATAAAGAGAGAAATACGAGTGTGCGTGCCAGGCTAAAGGAAGAAATCAAGCCCAATGCATATAGACCTGGTGTTTGAAGCAAAAATCCAAAGGATTTGTTCCCCCTGGGCCTAGAAGTATGAAATTTGGGGAGGGTGTTCCTTCTGTGACATCAACACCCACCAAGAACCAATGCTGAGAAATTTAACCCTTAAGGAAGTGAAAGAGGGTGCAATAAGTTTTTGTCCTACCCTTAACATGGAAGTCTGACTGATTGACATCCAGCCAATTTGGTGCCCAGTGCCTGATGCACAGGGGTGGGGATTGTTGCGCATGGGAATGGTGGTGTTGTGCATGGGGCGTGTTGTGCATGTGTTGCACATGGGGGAATAGCATAAGATGGGTATTTTACTCCCACAACGTGGGGACATTTCGCTAGTTAAATAATAAATCTATCACCTGCTTTAGTAAATGTTCAAGACATAATTCAGTGCTCTATCTTACATTAAGCTGAACTCCTGGTTCACCGAGAAGAGGGTTCCTTCCGTAAAGTCTTTGGGTGAATTGACTTGAGGTTCATACAACAAAACCTGACGTTTCAACTTTGGAAATGCTACAAGAGACTGTGGAGAAAGAGAAAGGAGACCAACCATGAAAATAAGGTGTCAGTCTAAACTTCTAGGCAAACATGCATTATTTCAAACATGCTTTATAATTCTCATATTTATTAACTGGAGAAAAATCCTTTCTTTTAATCAACTGTTAATGCTAAACCTTCTTACATGGGAGCTAATGTGGCACAGCAGTTAAGAGACTGAGCTACAAATTAGGAAGTCCCTGGTCTGAATCTCACCTCTGCCAATGAACATACAAGGTAGCCTCAGCCAACCCATTTCCAATTGGCTAAGCACTTCCATCTGCAAAACAGCAGTAGTACTGCAGCAACCAGGGTGCTGTGGGTGGCGCAAGCGGTTAAGGCACTGTGCCTGTTAACCAGCAGGCCAGGGTTCAAGACCCAGGTCAGCCCCACAAGACAGGGTGAGCTTCTGTCCTTAGCCCAGCTCTGTGACGCCAGCTGGATCCAATCGTATTGGCTCTGCCTTTCCATTGGACTAATTCAGTGGCGTGGAGAGGGGGGATTTGCTGCTTGGGTAACAGCATATCCTCCATAACAATCCAACCCAGGCTTTCGTGCTTCGCATGCAGCGTATGCAGCGCCGAACACGATACCATAGTCTTCCAAGACTGACGGAGACCTGCTTAGGAGTACTACAGCAACCCTATAAACCATCACTAATATTATTATTAAGTGCTTTCAGTATGCCTAAGCAGAGTGGAAATAATTGGTATAAATTGAAAAATATTTCTATAAGCATGTTTTCAAAATCTAAGAAGAATGCATAAGATAATTTTATGTAAAGCACTTTGTAGAAGAATATCTTAATGAAATGAAGCTTATTTCACATTTTCTTGCCAATCATATCAAGTTATCCAGTACAATTATTAACAGCATGGGTGGCTAAGGTCTGGGGAGCCTTCAGGTCAAATTCTGATTCTAGCTCCTTTGGTGTTCATGTACACTCTGCCACCCCCCACCTCCCATGCCAAGTGATCATGGAGGAAGCCTCACATGCTCTGATCACTCTACTCCATTTTCTCAAGTTGTTTTTAAATTAACTCATGTTTAAATTAATTCACATTAAGCATTAAAATTGTGCTCTATTTCAAAAGCTTTTACTATTCATGTTTCCTCCCATTATCTAAGCCCTGCTCTCATTCAACCCCCTACTAACTGGGCAAGAGGCACTCTTTCAGGTGGGTGCTTCTTCTTTATTTAGCAGGGGGAGAGTAACTGGCCCTACATACCCCAGCCATGTTTGCTCAAGTGGCTTCTGCTGGTGTTCTTTTTGCATTTTAGATTGTGAGCCCTTTTGGGACTGGGACAAGTCAACTATTAATTTTTTCATTTGCTTTGTAAACCGCTTTGTGAACATCTTAGTTGAAAAGTGGTATATAAATACTGTAGATAGATTATCTAAGAAAAAGTATTTTAAAGACCTGGTGACATACCCACAAAGTTCTCCTAAGTTCAGCATCAGGAAGTTCTGTTGCCAGTTTAAGATTTTCAAAACTGATCTTCTCTCGGGGTCTTTGGTTCCATGCAAAAAGTACAGCCAGCTGAAATGTTGTTACTTCCAAATCATACTGGCCAACTTCATTCTTAAAAGTTATCTGTCAGTGGGACAAAATACTGTTTAGCATCTTTACTTACAGAAAGCTTATTTCTAGTTTTTCAAATTCAAAGTGGACGTGAAATGCCAAAATCATACATACAATTCCATTGGACATAAGATGATGCCAATGAAGCTTCCTGCCACTGTGGTTTTTTTTGTAGAATTCTTCTACTTCAGGGATTAGATCTTCCAATTCCGTGGGCAAGGATACAAAAACCTTTTCAGAACTTCTCGACCAAGCCCCAGCATTTAAAATTTTTATATTCACAGAATCAGCTATTTAAAGGGGGGAAAAGACAGACAATGCTGAAGTCACAACCAGACAGAAGCAAAACATACTCCACCAGAATTGCATACTGAAGTTGAGGAACAACTTGACTTCATATAATGTTGTAAAGTAGAAGAGTACCTGGTAGGGCCAGTTTATTGTTTTTGTGCATTTCTTTGAAGGCCTGGTTCAAATCTTCTGATACTTTGATATCCTGGAACATTCTTGCCAGTTTATTTACATAATCTGCAGGCATTCCTACTTCCTACATAAAGAAATGTTAAATTAAGCCTAGGGACACCAGAATTCTAAGTGCAAGAGCTACAATAGAAAGCTGCCTATCATTTTAGGTGAAAAAATTTTTATAAAGGTATAAGACTAAGGTAAAAGCTGTATTTAAAAAATAGCATGGTGGCTTCACAGTATATTAAACAGCTACACAAGGCCAAAAAACGTAGGAAGCAAGGAGGTATTAAGGGGACTAAAGTAGCATGTGCATGAATATGCACATATGTAATGAATATGTATGTAATGAATATGGCAACGTAATGAATATGTATGGCATATGTAATGAAAATGGCAACCGCCACTCATGACTCTGCCCAATTAGCCTTTACAGCTCTCAGGATAGAAGTTATGCATCTTAGGCCCACATCCTAAAGTTAAATTAAGCCCTTTGCTCCAGAGCAGTTAAGGTGACTTTCCATAAGATAACACTAGAGGGTGACGTAACTGCGTGAACCCGTAACTGCTTTGGATTTTGCCCTTAACCACTATAGCTATAGATAACCACTATAGATAAATACTGTAGATAAATAGCTGACAATACCCAGTAGCTTGCATTCATACCATTAAAAGAATTAAAATATTAATTCTTAATGTTAGTTCTTAAAAAATAGATTCTTGAATGACCAAAAATGTCAGTAGGATTTGATATACTTACTCTTAGCCATTCCACCATGTTTTCTTCTATTTCACTGTCTGCTGATATATCCAATATAAGACGTCTTGTTAAATGAGCTTTGTGGTATCTCATGAAAACATCTTTGTTTTGTACATACTTAAGTACCAATAGCTGTTTTTAAAAAATTAAACAAGTTTAAGTGCTTGCTATTAGCATTGGTTATAAGTGCACAAACAAATAAGAGCCAGAATACATCTAGCCGGGAACAGGCACACTATCAAACTACCAGCTACATCAACATGTTCCTTGCCTAGCCATCAGAATGCTCTGCAATCTTAGAAATAAGATTACTTCTGCGTACTTAAAAATTAACCCCTTTGAATTCCCCAATGAATAATTCCCCATATGCAATAAGCCCCATTTAATTCATTTGGACTTACTCCTATGTAAACATGTAAAGGATTGCAACTTTAAGCTACAATTTCAGTTTAATTCAAATGTTTTCTAATTTTTACTTTCAATCACATCTTTGCTGTTTCTGGAGGCCAAAAGATGTTTATGAACAATGAGCTGTACTAAAAATTAAGACAGTGAAAAGTCATTTAGGAAAAGTAATTACTATCACCAAATTTATGCCTCTCAAATGAAGAGGTAAAGACAACAACATACCACTTCTTTAAGCTTTGCTTCAATTTCTTCAGAGGTTAGCTTTTTGCTTAGCGGTGTTTTTCTTAATAACATGTCACAATAATTAGCAAGAAGCTCTGGACACTTGGATTCTGGCTGCGTTTTCAGTCCAACCCTAAGGAACAAGAGAAGCAATTGACACAAAAGTATACAGAAGAAACTTCCCATACTGGGTTTCACGCCGTTCATTATCTCAGGCAACTGATAAAAAGCCTGTGTGCATGAAGGGGGGATCTCTAATTAAAAATTGTAGTCAGTATTTTGTACAAATGAAATACCAAAAAACACTGTACCCAGCTACAGAAAACCAATGCAGTGTATGAGAGATGAATGCCTGCTTTAGGGATAAAACACCAAAAACAAATAATCCTGACAACCAGTTCCATAAGTACAAATTGTGGGTGCTTTGAAGCTACAAAAGAAAAAAAAACTATGCAAAATCTAAGACTACATGATGTGCACTAAACCAGGGGTCTCTAAACCCCGACCCAGGGGCCAGATACAGCCCTTGGAAAGACTCAGTGTGGCCCCAGGCAAGACCCCTCTGTCCAGCCCTTGCACAAGCCTTGTAATCCACTCCAATACATTCTTATATGTAAATTTATTCAAATTTGAAATGTAAATTAGTTTTTCAGCCCCAACACAGTATCAGAGAGATGATGTGGCCCTCCTACCAAAAACGTTAGAGGCCCCTGCACTGAACTAACAGTTTAGATCAGGGGTGTCCAACGTTTTAGCTTCCCTGGGCCACATTGGAAGAAGATGAGTTGGTTTGGGTTGCACACACGCTATGTGATGGGCCGCACACAACAACAGCTGATCATTCAAAAAACCACAGAAAACATAGGCATGAATATGATTGGCCTCTCAGACTGCAACCATAGCCACCTTTATTTGGGAGCAAGATCCACTGACTTTAACGGGGCTTACTTCTGAGTAGGCATGCTACATAGGACGGGCTGTGATCCTTTCCAAGCTCAACCTTGGAGTAAGTCTCATTGATTATAATGGGGTTTTCTTCTGAGTAGCCATGCATAGGATTGGGCTCTCAGACTACTTTCCTTAATTTTACTTCTCCTCCTGCTCCTCTTTACCCGGAGGTCAGTGGAGAAGTTCAAGGAGGCTGTGGGTGGGTGGCTTGCAGGTGAGGCTTGTGGGAACTGCAGCCAGCAGGCAGGCAGCTGGCGCTGCAAGGTCCATGGGCAGCAGCACAGGCGGCCCATGAGGAGTGCGCTCCTGAAGGCTGTTATTTCTAGGCTTCCTGGGAGTGCTCTGAGTGGCCTTGAACTGGGGAGGGGAGGAGCTTCTTTCTCTCCTGCCTCACTCTTGTCCCGCCCAGGCCCAGACCCAGGAAAAAAGCAGCGCACACAGCAGTGCGTGAAATTTGAATTTGGAAGCTACCACAAAACTGGTTTTTCTGGTGGCAGCCAGAATTTGCAGGAGGGCCACATTAATTTGCATCCTGGGTCGCGTGCGGCCCCCAGGCCGCGTGTTGGACAAGCCAGGTTTAGATATTACTGTATGTCATAACATTTGAATATATTTTGCACAAATCAACATAAAAAGCAGATAATACATTTGATTCAAATGTACATGCTGTATAAAAATACATTGTATTTGATTCTTTTGGTCTATACCAGGGGTCAGCAAACTTAAACATTCCAAGAGCCATTTGGGTGCAATTTCTACAGAAAAGAAAACACTGGAAGCCACAAAACCCTTTTGACATCTAAAACAAAGATAACACTCGTATCGTTTTTTTTTTACCTTAATGCTATTTATAAAAACTACAGTGTGTTGCATTTATGAAATCAATGAACTTTCAAAAAGAAAACAAAATTTTATTTCCGTATGCAACAAAAACATTTTGAACGCAGAAAAAAGACATTGGGTTGAAGGTTACTTTCAAATTTAGAAGTACATGTAAAAAACTAATAAACAAAAATAAACTTAAATTAAATACTCATTATTTATTTTCAAAAGCCACAGGGAGCCGCAGCAGAGGGCTGAAAGCCACATGAGCCTCCAGAGCCTAGGTTTGCAGACCCCTGATGTATAGTGATCCTTAAATGTATTTTATAGGGTTTCACTTATATGTTTCAAACATTTGGGATGGCTCAAACAAAAGTAAATAACAACTAAGAAATGAGAAAATATGTTTAAGGGCTGTATTTTAAGGACAGCTATTTTCAATCTTTTTTTCTGACAAGATGCTAAAATTGTCATCTATTTGTTTTTTTACAATTGACAAGGTGCTTTGTGTTTCAACTGTGGGACTTGCATCCCCAATGGTCCTTCTAATAAGTTAACCTCCCCTAAACTGCCATGGCACACCTGTGGACCATTCACAGCACACCAATCTGCTATGGCACACTTCTTGAAAATCACTGCTCTAAGAGCTTATCGTTAATCTGAAATGTAATACCTAAACCAATTCAATCTCATTGCTGAGGTGCAAAATATTGAATTAACCTACCCTTTTTGTTTCAATGGTAATTCAAGTTTAAATATTGTAGCATCATTAACAACTGCTTTATATGCCTAAAATAAAAACAAAATAAGGTTAAGCTATTTAATTGTTAACATAGGACAAATTCCAACCCCCCCCCCCCAATTTTTTAAAAAAATCCTTTATACTTAAAAGGAACAATTCAGACATCACACTGGGCCAAATGTCAAATCATTGTGTTGTGACTGGCAAAATCCCACAGGCTCGGCCGCTCTGCCTCACTCCTTATTTGTAAGTCAACTCAATTAGTGCTAACCATGGTTACACAGATTCCATCTTTATGGTAAACCACTGCTATCACTAACCAGGAGAAGGAACTTGCAAATGTAGAGGTGTGCAAGCCTGTGCAACACTCTGAAACCATGGCTGTGCAGGCCCAGCATGAGGTCTCAATCAGACAAAATGATGGTAGATTTACAGGTTTATTTCAAGATCTAATAATAGTCCTTAGCTTGCTTTTAATAACTATATCCTAGAAACATCATGTCTGATGATACCACTCCTCATTCTTTTACAAAATTTATAGTCTTTTTCTGATAACTGAAGAACAGTGAAATAAAGTCTTAAATTTCAATAATGGGATAATTCATTGTAAACCACACATATAAGTACTATGTTGGGTGTGCATGGCTGTGACAATAACTTTAAAACTATGATATAATTAAAATCTTGCTATCACTTCAATATAGTTCAATATTCTTGACATTCAATAACTTACTAATGATATACTTTTTCGTTTTAGTATGTAAATTCCATAAACATCAACAATATTGATCAAACAAGCAGAGACAATTTCTTAGATTCAGAAACATTCATCTGGTAGCATTAAGTTACCTTAAGAGCTGTTACTGACTGAAGGATGGTAACTGCTTGACAAACATGGGCCCAAATCCAGACCTTCAATTTATATAAGGTCTTCTAAGAAGTTTTTTCCCCCCTATACCTTCTAATCAGGTACTAGAATGTATATGCTCCAAACTTCATCTTTCTTATTCACCTTGCTTTGCATACTGTAACACAAACCCTATCAGTAAACAGCAGTACAGTGCTACACTGTAATAATTCTACTATAAGAATACGTGCAAGAGTTCACAAAACATCACTAACACATTTTCCACGCAAAGGCTTTGTAACCAAATTGTGGCATTATTTTTAAAAAGTGAATTAAGTGAAAGGTTTTTTTTGAATTCATAACAACATACTTTATCTCTGGCAGTAAGAAACCTTGGGTCATCTTGAAATGCTTCTTTAACCAGCTTGCTAAATCGATTAAATAATGTGAGCAATTGTTCTACATACTTTTCAGAATCCTAAAAATTGAACAAGTAACAAAAAAGGTCAAATCTGAGATAAAAAATAGCACATGATGATTTATTAGTGAGTTGGGTGCATTACACTAACCTTCTGAGAATTACTTTGTATTAAGTTTAATATACAACTTTGGAAATGCAGATTAACATGAAGCCAAATTTTAATGGGTAGTTAAAACATTTAAGTAAGGCTTTTAGTTTCAATTTCATGAGATTTTACAGTTCCCATTGCTACATCAATGCTAATCATGCAATCCTGAGCACACATATCTGGGAGTAAACTCAGTGAACAAAATATAACTTGCTTCTCAATAAACATATAGAATTGTGCTGCAAGATACACTTAAAATCATAGTCATGACAAATTTGATTCATTTCAATAATATTTCATCATGATTTTTTCTATACAACTTACAAATTCGAAAGAAAACTATCTTACTATATTTAGAAATATCATGTTTAAAATTTTCAAACATTATATCAGTTATGTAAAAATTTAAATTTTCAATGGTCTTGATTTTTTTAAAGCTCTCAAGAAAAGAATAGACACAAAAAACACACTCACTTACAGTAGTAATAGTTTCAGCAGCTGCTACCATATCTGCTAATCCAGCACTAACAATATGTTCTTCCAAATCTTTTAACATGGGCTCTATTCCATTAGGAACTTTATCCATCAAAGAAAACATTAAATGTAACTCTGAAGATACAAAAGATTTAAGAACTGTAAATATATACATAGCAAGAAATCAAATTTTATATGAATTGTAGTTGTTTTGTTTACCACAAAGCTCTCATTAGTGTAGAACATCTCTCTCACAACAAACTACAATAAAATGGTCTATGAATACTGATTTCAGATTAAATAGTGTTTCCTTGACATTACTGTTGACTTATTAAAAACCAAGCCTTGTAAACTAGAATCAAGTCTTGGAGATGCACATATATCCCCCCATCCAAATCAATTCTCTTTACAAAAGTCAGAATCTGCACCTTGGTTAACCCAAACCAATATTCTTGGTAAACTGAACTGTTAAATGACTATTGTATATGTTCTGACTATGACTATGACTATTGTATATGTTCCCAGTAGTAATGTATGGCTGTGAGAGCTAGACCATAAGGATGGGTGAACGATGAAGAACAAATGCCTTTGAATTATGATGTTGGTGAAAACTCTGGAAGTCCCCTGAACTGCAAGATCAAATCAGTCAATCCTATAACTGTTCATTGGAAGGATGAATACTGAAGCAGAAGCTCACATACTTTGGAGATCTTATGAGAAGGGAGGACTCCTTAGAAAAGATCGTGGTGCGAGGAAAAATTCAAGGGGGTAGCAAAAGATTAGGTTGTTAGACAGTATCACCAGAGCAATGATTATGAATATGGACAAATTTTGAACGTTAGTGGAAGATAGGGGTCCTGGTGTGCTGTGGTCCATGAAGTCATGAAGAGTCAGACATGACTTAGGCTGCAATCCTAAAGACACTTTCTGGGGAGTAAGACCTATTGAACACAATGGGGCTTGTTTTTGAGTAGACCTGGTTAGGACTGTGCTCTTAATGACTGAACAACAACACAAACCTGTGACTCACACCATAAAGCAGAAAGGA
This sequence comes from Cryptoblepharus egeriae, assembly GCA_030015325.1. Lineage (NCBI taxonomy): Eukaryota > Metazoa > Chordata > Lepidosauria > Squamata > Scincidae > Cryptoblepharus > Cryptoblepharus egeriae. The sequence goes on from JAREYC010000005.1 coordinate 84,267,395, forward strand.
AAAATTATTCTGAATAGAGAAGGAATAAAGAAGAAACTGATCTCAAAGTCTGACTCTTGATATTCAAACCATGCTAATATTTATCAGCAAGGCAAGAACTCATTGAATAGTGAATTAATTAACTAATTGCTCTCAGTTAGGTGGGCACAAGTCCTCTGCTAGCCTTAGGGTATGATAAATGTGTTGCAATGCACTCCTGCACTACTCCTGTGATGGCTAGATCAGTGTACAGACATGCACCAGCCTCTCTCACAACTGTGAAAAAGGGAAGATGGGTGAGTTGTATTGGCTTAAATCAGTTAGGAGTGCACCCTGCACCAGGTAAGAGGAAGGACAATTAGTGCTTATTACATCTAACTATTTTCAAAAATATTCATTGGTTCATTTATAAAGCATCAGGAATAGGTGGAAGAAAAGCTAATTTATGCACAAATCCCACTCTCTAAATAAATCACTCTCTCCTTCCCATAAAAGAAATTAATGGAGAGTCAACTGCACTTATGCACAAAGTCTATTCATGAGCACAATGTTTTTCTGTAAATTGAAGGAATTTTTCTGTAAAAGGAAGGAGCTCCGATATTTGGGAAACAAATCCTATATCAGAAAATTCACTGCCACATCCTAAGTTTAATAACCATTTTATCTATACTTGCTATCCTATTAGGCCTCATTCCACTTGGACGATGAAAGTTATACTTGTTACAGGTTCGATATGTTGCTATATTCAGCTGTGGACTAGTGCCAAACAAATGCTGTCAGAGTAAGAAGCCAGACGTAGTTTAAGGTCAGATGTCTTCTGAATTTCCAGGTCTAAGGACAGGCATTTCAACTTTGAAAGCTGCAATATTTCATCATGAATTAAACATTCTTTAATGTGTAAATAATGTTTCATATTTTTGAATATGTTAAGTAACACATGTACCAAATAATATTTTTTTGCTTCTCCATTTTTTTCTTTCTGAATTCTACACATCGATCAGAGTCAAACTAAAAAAGTTATATTGTCGTCAATAAAACCTTTTTAAAAATATGCCTAAATAGATGCAATTTTCAGTGCAACGCTTCCTTGTTTTACGTAAGTTTTGAAATGACAAAAACTATGGATACTTTAAAAGTCTCAAGACTAATATAGCCAAAAGCCAGTATATCGCAGGGTGACCATGTCCTTCCCCACTCCCTGGAAATATCCTTTTTAAACTTTGTTTCCTGGAGAAAAAATCTTCAGTATCCTCCTTTTCCTTGTGAGTAGACAGAATGGGGGACTTCTTGTAATTAATAAACGTTTATATGTAATAAATATACAGTATGTAATATTTTAAATTTACTAAGTAAACACAGTATGTAAATTAACCACATGAAAGCATTTTAAAATGAGTGTTTAGCTTTTGTTTTCTCATGTCCTACATTGGTGTCCTACATTTTGGAGAGGCCTTATCATCTTGTCCAGATATGACATATGGCCACTCTGAATATATCACAAAGTGTTGGCAAAGTGGCACTTCCAGCGACAATAGGATTAACATTGATTCAATGATGGTCAAACGTTTGCACTGAGTGAACAGAACAAAAATTATATTGAGAGCCAAGAGTGGCATACTGAGCAATTAGTGCACATCTAGGATTAGGTGCAAGTTCTCATTTAACCGGGAAACTTACAGGATAAGCTTGGGTCAGTCACTGATTCTTTCACACTAGCCTACGTGAGAATAACAAGGGAAGGGAGAGAGAAAAGCTCTATATACCTGACTGGGCTCTGCAGAAAGAAGATTGTAAACGTACAATAAACATATCCTAAGAAATATTTTTGCTGTAGGGCAGCATGCAATTTTTAACTAACCTGGTCTGACATTCAATTGTATTTCTTGTATACAGTGGTACCTCGCTTAACAAGCGCCTCACTTGTCTTTAGGATTGCAGCCTAAGTAGACTTCATAGGATCATGCATATTGAATGCATGTTTTGAATTCAATTCCAGTGTTTTGTCATCATTTTTACATCCAGTTAATATTTTTATATGACTATTTTGGGGATTGTGGAACCAATTGTCTGAGTTTCCATTATTTCCTATGGAAAATCTGCTTCACTAAAAGAGCATTTCACTTAAACAGCCTGCATCCGGAACAAATTAAGCTCTTTATGTGAGGCACCACTGTATTTTTCGTAGAAATGAGTTACAGAATTTCAAATGTATTTTTATTCTATTTGATGATGGGGCAAAATCCTTTTAAGATTCACTTACTTTCTGTTTCATTGCGCTTGATCATTCCTTGGCACTCAGCTAAAATAGTCTCTTTGAAAGATGTCACCAGAGCATTTACACAGCACTCCATAAGCTGAAATGCAGTAAAAGAATCATTAGCATAACTAGAATAGTACTGCTTTTCAAATTCATTGATACAATTACTCACTTCTTGAAATACATTGCTGCAAAATACTTCACAGAATACAAACTTCATAAAAACACATTCCGCTATAAGATAAATTTAGCACATGCTTCCTTAACCCTTGAATAGGGCAACTGGGGCAACTAACCTGGCTCCTACACTTCCATGACCAACATATGGCCTTACTAGGGAGACCCACACTGGCTGAGTTGCCTTGGATCCATATCTTGCCTACAGCCTTCTATTGATAAATCTGGTTTTATAAAGGTTGATTACCCCTTATCTGAAGTTATTATCCTAGGACTGGAAGTTCTCCAAGTTTGGGATATTTACAGATTTTCTGTCTGCCTTATTTACTGCTGTGACCTTTCTTGTCACCCACTGGAAAAACCCCTGCACTAAGCTTTCCTCCTCAGCTCTGTGCCACTTTCTGGGTTGTAAGGAATAATCAACCTATATATTTGTACAATAATTTATTTTTTTACTTTGCGCAATAGATCTCTGTATTGAGAAACACAGCAAGAAGTCTGTATAAACAAACTTCTCTAAAACAGAGAACCATCTCTGATGCCTTGTGAAATTTTACCTTTTAATTGCTCAAATGTGAAAGTGAATGCAAATAGAATTGGATTAAATAGAATTGGATTAAAAAAACAAGGTTACCATATCAGTGATTTCAGAATGCAGAAATAGTGACTTATTAACACTATAACATGATGAACAGCATCTATAATTTGAAGTATCGCAGCATACTATAAACAAGGTTTTCTGCTTTGAATGAAAGTTACCCCCTCACATAAATTCCGTTTCTATGAAGGAAGATTTTTCCTTAATTGCGCCAATGTTCTAGACGTTTTTCCATAGATCTTTACCTTTATAAAAATATTCATGTACTATTTTATTAACACATTTACTTAAAAGTATATACTTACTGCTTCTACAGAGTTACATTCCCGTCTGGTTTCTAAATACCGTAATGCTCTTTTCTCCTCTTCCTTTAGTTTAGCATCTGCCTGTGCAGAAGCAGAACAAACATCACTTAAAGTATTGACATAAATAGAACAGACTCCTTTCATAACACCACTTTTTTTTACTTACATATTTCATATAGTTCTGTACACCATTTTGTTGCAAATATGAAGGAGCTTGAGTTCTGTAAAATCTCTCCGTTGAATCAAGGTATGCTTTTTCAAAGTTATCTCGATAAATCTGAAGTTTATCGTCAGGATTTGAACACAGATTAACTGTAAAGAGAAATATGTAGTTAGACCTTTTAGTCATATAAGGCACAAAGGGTGCAATCCAGAGCAAGTTCAGCCTGCTCTGCCCTAACTGCTCTCTCCTGACTATTCTGTATCCAGAACATAAAGTTATGCTGCATCCAGAGAGTCAGGAAGCCTGGGCTGCCCTAACTGCTCCAGAGCATGCTAAGTAATTGACACATGGGGAGGACTTGCTCCTGAGGAGACCTCCCTCAGATCACACTGAACAAGGAACAGCTGTGGTGTCTGCCTTATAAGAAAGCCCAGAAGTTCCTGACAACCAGTTACAGCTGCAGTTCCTCTAGTGGAGGGTGGATGTTTAGAGTGGCCTGCTGTATCCCCAGGTTAGTGGGCTGCCGTAGTTGTTCCATATCCTGAGGTTGAGAGGCAGGGGTTGCAGCTAGGCTGGCCAAGAACTCAGATTTTTGGTCAACACTGCCATTCTTACTCAGGACTTATCATGGACCCCTATGGGTCTACTCATTACTATACCTGCTCCTGAGGTGGTATAACTCTGAGGGCTGGAAGAGGGCGTTTCTGCCTTGGAAACAGGCTCTGGATACAGAGTAACTGCTCTGCCCTAGGAAATGCTAAACATGCCCTCAGCATGCCTCTCCTGAACTGCTTAGGGCAGAGCAGGTCCACCTCTCTTAGGGCACCCTATGTTGCCTTGCTCTGCCCTAAGCCTCTTCCAGAGTAACTGGGGTGGAGCATCTTGCAGTTGCTCCAGTCTAGTGATAGATAGGGCAACCCAAGGACTCTTATGTGGACAGATTAGTTGCTCTGGATTGTGCTGTTATTTCTCTTTCTCAGGACAAGGTAGTAATTGCACAATTATATAAAGAAGGAGTGTCCAAACTTTTTGGAAAGAGGGCCACATCATCTCTCTGCCAGAGCCCAGAGTTTGGTACATTTCAAATATGAATGACTTTACATTAATTTAAATATAAGAGTGTACTAGAGAGTATTAGAGACATTACAAGGCTTGTTCTTGGGCTTGATGGAGGGGTTTTGTCACTGGCCACATCTTGTCCCACGTCTTACACCCCGATATAGAGAAATGGTCCAGTCTCTCTTTTTAATTTGTTAGAATTACCTTGATATACATACCACTACACAGATGACAGAAAGTGACAAGTAAAGATTGAAGAAATAAAAACATACTACTTTGTTCTACTTGAGACCTTTATATAAAACACTTGCTGACTTGAGAGCATTTTTCTATGAATGGTTTTATGTGTATCTGTCATTAGTATCACTCCCAAGAAACATGTTCCCAGACCATGGAATTCGAGTTTTTCTCTAAACCTGTCTCAGGACATTTGCTTGTTCAAAAGCAATACTGATATGAATTATAGTCAATTTTTATTGTCCGCTAGATTTAAGTTCCTGGAAAACCTAATGGATACCAAATTAACAGATGATGAATCATTGAGCTAATAGAGAAAATGGAGTTAGCTTCCAGGGGGCCCTCTTCATAATAAATTGACCCGAGTATTACTTCAGGGGAGAAAATGGAGTTAGCTTCCAGGGGGCCCTCTTCACTATAAATTGACCCGAGTATTACTTCAGGGGGCCCTCTTCACTATAAAATGACCCGAGTATGACCCGAGTATTACTTAAGACTACTTTCTTAGGCTAGGCAACAGTGAGAGCACATAATCAGCATCTCCAATATCTGATGCTTCTCTGTGATGACTATCCTGCAACTCACTGAAGGAGAGTGACCGAAGAGAGGCTCAGAGTACAGGGAGAGGGTTGTTTTACCCATCCTGTTCATTCACCTGTCACTGGATCCTTTCTGAGCCCGCCTCGGCCATAGTATTCACAGTCAATGAGAACAGAGTGGCGGATAACAAGAGAAAGGTGGCAATTCTGCCCCTCGCAGATGAGCAAGTTGATCAATAACAAATTCACACATAACATGGACTGACAAGAGAGATGATTGTTTGAAGCAAACCTGTATTTACTAGCTCAATAACTGTCAGCTTTCACACATAAAAGGTTGTAGCTAACAGTTTAAACCAGGTATGTGTACCTAACCAGGCTAGGCTGCAGTCACTTTCTTAGTAAGACATACCATATGATTCTCTAACACCAATGACAAGTTGAGAATCAAATGCTTCTCCTAGTCGTTCAGCATGGACCAGCTTCATTGCACTGTCCTGAAGGCGTGTTTTAATATTTGAAAATATAGATTCATTCCAAGTATCTAACATGAGCTACAAATAAAATGAGAAATAAATGGAGTTATATACACATCATAAATTCATTAAAGTCAAGTTCTTTGTGGTTTTTAATGGGTTTGGCAAGTTTCAATTTTAGGATAAAACTTAACTTACTTAACCAATTCCACATCATGTATACACAAGGTTGAGATTTGCTCTGTGTTACAACTGTTGTTTTTACCAAGAATTCATGAAAAAATGTTTTGCCTACACAAGTTACATATTCACCTATACAGTAAAACATAAAACAGACAATATGTTTTAAGAACTATGCAGGATTGGGCTTTCTTGCTGAGCCTATTATAACTGCAGAAGTACTTGCAGCTGTACTTCAGTGGTGGCCATTTGCTGCAAGAGAGGCAGCCGTCCCACTGTTCTGTTGGTTGACACCCCCTTCTAGGTGGGGACATGAAAGGGTTGGACTGGGAGAAAAACTGAGTTGAGAGAAGTAAGGAAAAGGGTGGAAAAGCAGTGGAAGGCGCAGAAACATCAGTAATGTTGGACACTGGATCCCATCCTGTTCTGAAGCTTCCAACCCTTTTTCCTCCCTTCAGATTAAGACCAGCTAAAGAGATGGCACTGGCCTAAGGATACCCTTTGGTGAACAGGAGTATAGGGAAATAAGGGAATAGTACCGTATGTTCCCTCACCTCTCACAAGCATCCTGATCTCCTTCAAGGATGCAGTACATAGATTTTGGGGTGGCTGTTTTGGCAGGGGACATAGGATAGGAGTTTATTATGCGCTTTCTACCAAGCTTACCTGTAACTCAAGCAAATATAAGCACCATTAACTGTTCCAACCACTCCCTTTCCTCATATTTTCCCCTCATACCAATTAACACTCTTAAGATATGCATGCAACTGAGGTCAAAGAAACTCTGACCAAATTCAAATCTTCAGAGCAATCTTCAGAGCTAACACCAGTCTTCAAAGGCAATCTTCAGTGCTAACACCAGTGCTCAAAAAGTTGCCAATACTCAGCATAGTGGCATAGCTTGTCATTCTTGCGTAATTATTAATTAGCTGCTGGGGAGGTGGAAAAAAAGTGCTCGTACCGGTGAGTATCCCCAGAAAAAAGCCCTGGCTAACACTATACTGGTTGAACAGCAGTTATGTTTGACAGTGGGAAGAGAAAAAGAACAGTAATGACAGACTTTAATAACCACTTCGTGTTGAATTGTCAGTATCATGACTGCAGCACAGTTTTATCCTTCTGCTGTGACCTCCATCAGTACTAAAAATAGATTTTTATCATGATGTATACAGCACTTACCTTTCGTACAATACTGTCTTCTACATTGGATTTCTTATTGCTGCCTTGTTTACCCATGAGAGTGATCTCTAACTGGCAAAATGGCTTAGGTAAAATATCACACTGTGTGAAGAATTTGCGCCACTCTACAATATAGGCTTTCAGCAATGCAGTATCATCTTGGTGGCTCAGCACTCTCTGGAAGAGGAAATAGGACCAAATGTTTAGAAATATTTCTAAATTAACATAAAGTTGGAATGTTTTTGTTTCAAAACCTACTAAACTAATTTAGCTTTCAAAATTTTAATTAAAAAAAATTAATCTGGGCAATACTTAACAAATATGCAAAGAATTCTCAACACATGCTTGAAAGAGAATGTATAACATTTGCAATGGAAACATATTACTCTGCTATCTTTTCTATAATATAAAAATACAGAGTAATTAGGCATAAGACCACAAAGTCAGCAAACCATTGCAAAATGCCTAGGCAGTAGAGGATATATGCTTTTGTGATACCATGCAAAAGCTTGTTTGGAAGCATTTATTTATTTAGTAAACTATCACATAACCATTTTTAAGAGCAATCCAATTAGTTTAGAACACATAAAAATATACCGTAATAATAAAAAATAAAACAATCACAAATACTAATCATAAAATGAAAATAAAAAACAGTCAAATTCTCTTAATAAAACGTAACTACAGAACAACATAAATACTCAGCACAGAGACCAACAAAAGACAAAAAAATCAGAACTAACAGAGACAACAGAACAAAGCAGCATATGGAAAGTAAATGCTAGAGAGTACAGTTGTACTTAGACTTAGGTAAGCATAAAGACAGCCCTCAACTTCAGAAGAGCCTCTGGACAAAAGTAGTGTACAGCTCTGGTTGGGTTCAGAGGGCATTGGTCCCCAAATTTAATATCCATCGAGTTTATCTGCAGGGGTTTCTGGAATTATCCACATGAAGCCCTGTGTGTAATGAGGAATGCCCTGTAAACAAAGCTGGAACATTTACCTTATGCATGGTCCCCTAAAAAGAAATACAGCCTAGGCAGTTCAGGAGAGGCATGTTGAGGGCATGTTCACCATTGCCTAGAACACAGCAGTTATGCTACAGCCTGTTTCAAGGGCAGAAATCCCCTCTTCCAGCTCCTCAGAGTTATACCACCTCAGGAGCAGGTATAACAATGAGTAGACCCACAGAGGTCTACAACAAGGCAGAGTAAGAATGGCAGTGTTAGCAAAAAATCTGAGTTCTTGGCCAGCATACCTGCAACCCTGACCTCTCAACCCCAGTATATGGCACAACTATGGCAGTCCACTAACCTGTGGATATAGCAAGCCACTCCAACAAGTCCCTTGCATCCACTCTAAATTGTGTTGCAACCTCGTACTGCAGCTATTACTGGTTGTCAGGGTTTGCTTATGAGACAGGCACCACAGCTGTTCCTTGTTCAGTGTGATCTGAGGAGTGGGTCTCCTCAGGAGCAAGCCTTCCCCAGGTGCCACTGACTTGGTGCCTACCAAACATGCTGTGGAGCAGCTAGGGCATCACAGGCTTCCTAACTCTCTGGATCCAGCACAACTTTCTATTGTGGATTCAGAATAGTTGGGGCAGCCCAGATACGGCACTCCTCACTGCCCTAACTCTGGACTGCAGCCTTACCCCAAATGCAGAGTAACTACGGGAGCACATAAGAGACTTTACATGCACCCGTAGTTACTGCACCACCTAGTGAAAACCTATGGGAAATTCATATTGGAATCCAGAGAAACTTGGGTCTTTCTCCCCGTAGTTACTCTGGATTTCACCCTTAATCACATAACAGGGATTGGAGAACATATCCCCATCGTTGAGTGGCACACACCTTTACACATTTACCAGTAAGTTCCACTGAACCTAGTAAGACTCACCAAGGATTGTGTGTTTTAAAAGAAACAGAATACTTGCTCATTTTAAAGGTTCAATAAGGGCAAACTCAGTTGTTTTAAAGAGTACATAATTTCAAATTTTCACACATACCTACCAGATTGATCTACAATTTTGAAGTAATTACCATAACACAAATGTGAAATGAGATACCACAGTGATATTATTTCTGCTGCTCTATTTTCATGGAAGTTAAAAGATCATTCTACTCAAATAATGAGGTTTTTGGCTGTGTTAAGCCACTGTCATGGAGGCTTTGTTCTCTCCACATCCTATATAACGATTGCTTTGAAGCTAAACTTTGTCCCAAGTCAATGTTTCAAAGCACTGTGCTTTCATTTATAAAGAGACAAACATGAAGAAGATTTGAAGGCTTGCCAAAGACTGCATTATCTATCTATTCTTGCTGCTCTTACTAATTATAAAGAAGGGGCACAAGTGGTCTTATGTATACTACTTTCAGGTTAAGACCAACACTTATAATAAGATTATTAAGTAATTACTGGAGGTCCAGATACAAACACTATACACTGTTATACTAGCTGTTTACTGGCAAAGGAACTGTTTTGTTCTGTTTTACAGCCAGGAGGAGCTGGGCATCTCCTTCCTTGAAGGGTTTCAAGGAAGGATTGGTTAGGCATTTGTCAGGGATAGTGTAAACAAGCACAGAATGCAATATTGAACAATTTCTTGACAATCTTTCATTTTTCAAAGTATGTTTCTAGTCCTGTATGGTTAAGATATGCTTAATATTCTATGAACAAAATAACTTTCAGGACTATCATGTACCTAAAAGTCTGTGACAAAATGTCAGGGAACAGCCAGGGTGCACAACACCATCTCCAACAATTGTGAAGGACTTTACCTTGCCTCTTCTTATGACTAGCAGATGCAGAATAAACTACCGGTACTTGGGAAAGGATCATGCTAATATACAGTACTTGTACAGAAGTGGTGCATGTCACAAGATTTTTATTGTTTTTCATACCCTTGATCAAGGCATCGATTTGGATAAGATGACCAATCCCATCTGTTCCAATTCACAGATCTACACTACCCAACCTGCCACTTTGAATTATTTGAATTTACAAAATTTCTTGATTTTAAGACAATTTCAAAAGAAAAATATTTCCTGCTAACAGAGTGAAACTTACGGCTTGCGCTTGTTTAATAAAATCAAGGATATCTTCTTTCAATGCTTGGTGTATTTTTGCAGGACCTTTATCATCCCATAAACAAACTGCATGCACATCCCTAGAAAATATGAATTCAGTGAGTAAAGAATAAGTTCTCAGTAATGACCCATTCTATAGAAATGGTTACCTGATAATATCATGCTTAGAAATGTCAGGTTCAGCAAATGAAATACCAGACAAAATGCCTGTCAGTGGTTGAAAGACCAAACACTTTTCAACAGGTTATTTCATACACTACTAGCACAATCCTAAGCAGATCTACCCAAAAGTAAGCCCCATTGTGTTCAATGGGTCTTACTCCCAAGAAAGTGTCTTTAGGATTGCAGCCTATGTTAGCTTTGACAATACTGAAGTATAACATTAACATTTGAAGAAATCAATCTATTTGGAGAAGAATTCAGTACTTTTCCAAATTTATTTTTTATAAGTAGGATTATGTATAACAGGAACACCTAGAACAATGGATGTTACCAAGCTAGCATACATGAATGCAGTATCTTGATATGGAGAAACCAAAAAAAGGAAATGAACAAACTCTATATACATAAAGGAAAAATGAAGGTTAGTGCTAGCTTAGATATGTTTTGCATTCAAGGCTTCGGGTTCAATATCTGGTGTTCTAGCAAGTTTAGGAAGTCCTGACCACAAGTTCCTTCAGGGCTGCTACTAAACAACATAAAACAGGAGGCAACAACTGGGAGTTGCAACAATCTCCCCAGTTGAGATATTTTTATACACTTTGCAGATGCAGCTGCAAATTCTCCAGCTGTCTCCAATGAACAAGTCAACAAAGATGCGACTGAGGTTATTAAATGAAGTGGGTGAGGCTGACAACCAAAAAGAAAAAGAATAACTTTTGAAATCCACCTTTTGTACAAGCTGTATACAACTTGTATGAAAATTATACAAGTTGTATAAATCGAGTAATGTTCAAAGGTGCATCTTGGGTGTTAGTAGGCAAAACACGAACTGTGATTAGTGTTGCGTTCAGGATATTTTCACTTTTGAGCATATCATTGATTAGAATCCAGGCTTCTGTTTACAGAGAAGCAACAGCCTATTTTACATAAAAATATTATCATTAACCATTTTACTACAGTAAAATTACTTGAGTGAAGAAACATTTGTATAGCATATCAATACACTGCATATTTTTTACTTCAAGTACACAGTAATTACATAAATTATATACTGGTCACATAAAATAGCAATTGCTCAAAATATCAAATACTTGTGAAATGTCTATTATAAAGTAGTATTTCACTGAACAATTGTTCTGACAAGATATCATGAAACAATATTATTGCTGCATTTCCATTCTATTACCCAAGAACTACAAGTTATAACAATTACTTACGAAAATAGATCAAACCACTGCTGTTTGGTGACGGATTCCTGGCGTAAAAGCTTTAGAACAATGGGGCGCATGGAATCCCATTTGTCTTCAAACTGAAGTGAGCCTTTATTCTGTTTTTTAAAAAGAACATAATGTAAATAAAAAATGTGTTGTGCACAGGGTGCCTTGATAGTCTTGACAGACTCAAGGGTGCAGTGCTCATCCCTATTTACAAGGCCAAAGAAGCACTGTTGTCCAAAGACCTCTTCATGGCTGGCATGACCAAACGCCAAAGGAACACATAACGCTGTTACCTTCCCACTGAAGTGGTACCTATTTACCTACTTGCATTTATACACTTTTGAACTGGCAGGAGCTGAGCAATTGACAGAAAGAGCGAGTCTTGCAGTACTTGGCTCTCAAACTTCTAACTTGCCAACCTTTAGGTCTATGAGCACAGTTCAGTATTAATATAAAAACTGACAAAAAGCAATCCCTCAGCCTGACCCATTCACACCTCCTCAGAAGGAAGCCTCCTTTTTTCATTGGGACATTCTTCCACATAACAGCCCACAGAACTGCAGGTTTAACTGAAGCATGAATAACTTAATATCAGTCACTCCCTGGGTTGTTTGCATTTTTGTGATTAACAGCCACTAGTTCCTACTGTCTTACTGAATATTAAAACCAAGAAACCAATTACTCATTAAAATAAAAATATTACAATAAGAAAGTTAAGTTTCAAATTGCCTGAAGTGAGTGCCCATGTTACACTATCAGTAGAAGTCATTGACCAGGACCTGGATGAAACAAAAACAACCTTCCTTGGAGTAAGCCCCACTGATCAGAAATTGACTTACTTCCAAGAGGACATGCCTAGGATAGTGCTGCTAGATTGCAAGACTATGCACACTAACCTCACTGAAAGTTGGCAATTATAACTGGTTGCCAACAACCATTTTTAATGTACTAAAAAGCAATCCGACAGAGAATATTTCCCATTTAATGCTCCAGCCACCCTGGGACAAGCCACTTGTGATATTTTTAGGGTTCATGGGGAGGAAATCAAATAGTTATTTCCTTCCCTGAACCTCTTCCTGTAGCACTAAAGGGCCTAGTTCTTGGCTTGACTGGCTATTTTGTTGGTCTACTTTTTTTATTACCATATAGCAGGGGTGTCAAATCCCAGCATGGAGGCCCACGGCAAGACCCCTTTGTCTGGCCCACAGGCAAGCCTTGTAATATATCTTATACATTCTTTTATTTAAATTTATGCAAATTTGACATGTAAATCATTTTTCTGGCCCCAACACAGTGTCAGAGAGACGATGGGGCCCTCCTGCCAAAATGTTTGCACACCCCTGCCATATAACAAGAGAAAGGGGAGTTCTGTGGAGTAGGAAAATAAATCCTTTTTCTCTAGCCTTCAGAAGTGTCCACAAATACACACCTTGGTGAAGAGACATTTGTTAACGCCACTGCACAACTTCACCATACTTGAGGATACTATAAACTGTTGGTGTTTAGGCAAGCAAGGCATAGGAAGACCCAAATTCAGTATTAAAGGAAATTACAGAGTTTAACCTGTAAGGTTATAACTATGGTGTGTATCTGAATTAAACTGACATAAACAGGCGCAGTTTCTATTCCCAGCTTGTCTTCTAGGCTCTGAACAAGTTATCTTGTTGAGCCTCTGCCACCTCCAAAACCTCATACTGTCATTTTAACTGCAGACTGTTGAATCAGAGACTATCTCCTGCTGAATATAACCACAAGACCCTAACAAAACAGCGCTGCACTTTGACCAGTTATGACATAGCATTTATTAAATTGCAAATAATTAAAAAGAGAAACACACTGAAAGCACCATCCATTATCTTCGAGAGACATGCACATTAAATTCTAAGCATTTAACTGATGTTCTCAATTCCATCTCTTAAAAGTTCAGTTATGCTAGTTGTTACACTCCTCCTCCACCAGCCCCACCACTATCCCTACAATCCAGAGTAACTATGGGAGCACGTAAGAGACATTACGTGCACCCGTAATTACTGCACCATCTAGTGAAAACCTATGGGAATTTCATATTGCAATCCAGAGCAAATTGTTCTTACACCGGAGCAAGGACTCCCCATAGTTACTCTGGATTGCGCCCTATGTTGTCCCAGAAATAGATCATGGTTACAAAAATGTGAAACACTGAGAATGTACTGTTATTTACATACCTAATTTTGTTAACTCACTATTTCAGAATGATGTAGTAACATACAGAGATAAAACACAGAAAGATGCATAATCCAAACAGTGGTTCCCAACCTTTGTTTTGGAATGTTTTGGTAGCCCCTTAAGGTATGTAGTAACCCAACCAGAACCCAGTAGATGCCATCAGTACAGTACTTCCAGGTTTCGCTGCCAAGTGCATGCAAGTAAACAAAGTTTGAATTACAGGAACCGATCTACTTTTACTATTCATGTACAGAAACATAAAAGTGGCCAGTGTTACAGAGTAATTAACATGGTCTACAAATAATTATAAAGTATTACGTGCTCTCTTTCCCTTCCACTCAGTCGGCAGTGCACCAAGGTGAATTATGATCAATTTAAATAAACTGAAGGGAACATAAAAAACATAAAACAGGAATATAAAAACTGCATGGCCCCACTTTGCAATCATCCCTAACAACTAAGGAAAATTTTTTAAACCTCAAACTTAGCTTAAGCCCTAAAACGTGAACCTAAAAATATATATTTACAGCTGCTGAATGATTGGAGAGAAGAAGCCATCTAGATATCCACCAGTAAGGGATTCCAAAATGCAGCGTGTCACCACTTAAAAGTCTTCTCCTATGTCACTACCAGCTACATTTCCAGATTGGTGGAATGCAAAGAATTCCAAATGATCTCAAGTGACATGCTGTTTCATAAGAGGTAGTCCTGGATTAAAACTGTTAAGAGTTTCAAATGATCTACATGGTCATGATCTAATGATCTACACCTCAAATTGAACCCAAAACAGACTGACAGTGTAGAAGAGTGACATGGGCTGCAATCCTAAAGACACTTTCCTGGGAGTAAGACCCATTGAACACAATGGAACTTACTTTTGAGTAGACATGGTTAGGATTGTGCTCAAAATCATACTATTGGTTCCCAATGAAGCAGGTTTCAAACTAAGAATCAAATGGGTCTCAGAAGCAGCCTCACATAAGAAATACCTTGTAAAGATGACAACTGACAAATGCAACCTACTCCAGTATAGTAACACCAAATTTTGTGTCCCATTATAAGCAACAGACTGAGATGAACAGACTGAGAAGAACAGTTCTGACCCTCAGGGCAAAATCCATAGGGAAACTCTCCTGTACAACACCTGCTGGCATGACCCACTTAAGACCCACATTACTGCACACTACAGCTAAATTTCCCAAAGATCTTTGTGTTAAAGAGTGTTGTGTGGCCAATTTGGATTTGGCAATTTTGGCAGCAAATCTTGTGCGTATTTACTCAGAACTTCAGAATTCAAAGATGGGTCTGAGTAAACATGTATGTGATTGAAGTCTCAGGAACAAAAACGGTAAAGAGCCATATCTCAGTGGGAGAATAGATGCTTTCACAAGATGCCAGGTTCCATTTTTAGCATCTCTTGTTAAAGAATCTCAAGTGGCAACCTGAAAAATTGCTGCTTCTTCCAGTAGACAATAGAGTACCAAAGAAGCTCAGTATAGCATACAGCAGCTCCAATTATTCATAAGCATAAAATATATTAGGCCATGATGCTAGAAAGAAGTGGATCTCCAACTCTGCTCTGATCTTCCTTCCAGGCACACCTTGTCTAACTGCCACCATGGCTGACACATTCCCATAGAAGTGTTTTGGATGTAAGGCTGATATTAATCTGGTCCTGCGTTAGGGACTCCAGTTTTAGCCAGAAGCCTAGATAAATGGTAAGAAGTGGATCTTGCTCAAACGTCAGTTAGAAGTTGACTCTGTGTGCCCAATGATGTTGTGAGTTGTATGCCTGGGAACTTGGCTGATAAGAAATGGCTAGCATCCCTTTAACAGCACAGCTGGTGACACAGTCATAACAAAACAAAGGAGGAAGGCCAAGAAACTGTAGTACTATAAAAATTATTAACTTCACACACATGGAAAATGTTTATAGGATTGTGGCTGACTAGAAGACTTTAGGAAGACACCAACCACATGATCCTCTAGAACAGTAACCAGATAAAAAAACTGGGCAGGAAACATTTGTCTCCCCCTCTGCATCTGCCCCAATCACTCAAAGTTTAAAAGGCCCAGGAAAGAAGCTGGCCAAGCAATCTGTTGTTTTTCTTTCCTCCCTGCTGTATTTCTTTATTTTACTCCTAGCAACTGCTCTTTTGCTCATGCTCTACTGGATCTTCTCTGGAAAGAAGAGCAACAGCCCAAGCAGCTGAACCCACTGAACCTCACCAACAGACGACTAGATTTAGGTATCTATGAAACTGCTTTGCAACACAATAATTTGAGATGGCTCACTTGAGAGGGTGGGTTGGAGAAAATTAGGGGGCTAGTAACCCTTAAGAAATAGGAATAAGATTGAGCCCTACCTCTTATTTTTATTTTCCAATGGCTTTCATTAATTTGTTCCTAGTTGTTTTGTCCAGAATGCATCCATAGTGGGTTTACCTGTCCACTGTCTGGGTCACTTTTGGCCATTTTATTCCATCCACTGTCTACAACTTACATTCTTTCAGTTAAACTACAGAATCTGTGCTTCTTATTACTTCAGTCATATTCAAGGAGGGTGAAAGAGATCCCAGATTTACATTAACAGACATAAAAGCTCAATTCAAGGGAGGGATTAAATCACCACTACATTGTTATATTTGCTTATTTGAGTATATTGTTACATCGATCAATTGACTTGCACTGAACAGATTTGTTATACAGCCGTCTATCACTTTGACACTTGAGATGTTGATATCATGCGATAGCTATAGTTGTTTTACTGGTTGGAAACCAACTAGAGTGCAGTATCTGTGGAAGGAGGTACACAACTATTACTCTTCTTAAAGCCATCTTATACACACTTTGGGCACAATCCAGAGTAATGACGGGAGCATGTAACAGACATCACGTGCACCTGTAGTTACTGCACCAGCTAGTGAAAACCTATGGGAAATTCATATTGCAATCAAGAGTAATTTGTTCTGACTTGGGAGCAAGGACTCCCTGTAGTTACTCTGGATTTCACCCTTAAATGCACAATCCTGTACACATAGGCAATCCTATACAAACTTATCTGGGAGTAGATCCCACTGAACTCAATGGGGCTTGCTTTTCAGTAGCCATACATAGGGGTTTTGGAGTACGACTGCTGATTACAAGTGTCAGTCCAGGGCATGTATAAATGTGATGTATGTGTGTATATATATACACACACACACACACATACATACATACACAGAGGGTGGGCCAAAAGTAGACTTATGTTTAGTAGGTATGCACTTTACATTTTTTACATTCATATGTATTTGTTACAATCATATTTGTTCAATGCTGTTTATGTACATTTCCAAAACATAGATAATATAGAATATTTGTTTGGAAAAATTAGATCTAAAACACAAAACCAACAGTGAAACAATTGTAAGCCTACTTTTGGCCCACCCTACGTACACACACACACACACACACACACACACAACTCAGAAGTCTCATTCCAGTCAATGGGGCTTACTCCCAGGTAAATGTGGACAGGATTTCAGCCTGGGAACACCTGCCTACTCAGAAGTAAGTCCCATTCCAGTCAGTGGGGCTTTCTCCCAGATAAATGTGGACAGGATTGCAGCCTGGGAACCCCTGCCAACTCAGAAGTAAGTCCCATTTCAGTCAGTGGGGCTTTCTCCCAGATAAATGTGGACAGGATTTCAGCCTGGGAACCCCTGCCTACTCAGAAGTAAGTCCCATTCCAGTCAGTGGGGCTTACTCCCAGGTAAATGTGGACAGGATTGCAGCCTGGGAACCCCTGCCTACTCAGAAGTAAGTCCCATTCCAGTCAGTGGGGCTTACTCCCAGGTAAACGTGGACAGGATTGCAGCCTGGGAACCCCTGCCTACTCAGAAGTAAGTCCCATTCCAGTCAGTGGGGCTTACTCCCAGGTAAACGTGGACAGGATTGCAGCCTGGGAACCCCTGCCTACTCAGAAGTAAGTCCCATTCCAGTCAGTGGGGCTTTCTCCCAGGTAAATGTGGACAGGATTGCAGCCTGGAGCTCCCTCCCCTGGACCTCTCTCCTGCCCATACTTACCTGGGAGTAAGCCCCATTGAGTATAATGGGGCTTACTTCTGAGTAGCCCCTCCCCGGGCAGCCCTCTCCTCTCCCCGGGCCTGCCTCACCTTGAGGAGATTGGACGCCATGTTCGGGCAGGCGGCGGGGCCTGGGCTGGGCTGGGGGTGGCGGCGGGGCGGAGACGGAAGCGGAGCCGCTCTCTCCGGGGCTGTCTGAGCGCAGCAGCCGCGCTCCTTTACATGGTCTCGGGCAGGCAGAGGGGCCTCGGGGCTTCGCTTCCTTCCCTCTCTCTCTCGCTGCTCAGGAGGCCCTTCCCCGCTCACGCCCACGCAGGGCCGGCCCGCACTCCGGGCGCTGCTCAGGGCCGTGCAGGCGGCCCGGCTCCGGCTCCGTGCGAGGAGCTGGGCGAGCCCACATGATGCGGCGCCGACGACAAGCACCAGGCCCCGCAAGAGCGCCTCCGACGCCGCCACAGCCGCCTCCGACGCCGACAGCGCCCCCTCAGGCCTCCTCCCGCACTCCCCAGGGCCCCGGCCTCGCCTGGAACACCCGCCTCACAGCCGCCTCACAACCCTCAGGAAGGCTCTCCCCTCGCCTCACACGACACCCCCACGACACTCCCCCAACACACACACACACGACACACACCCCACACACGACACCCCCCCCACACACAAACGACCCACACACACACGACACATACCACGCACACACACATGACACACGACACACACACACCCCTACATACATACATACACTCATACATACATGACACACACCCCTAGGTACATACACTCACATACATACATGCATACCCACCCATATAATACGTATAAGTACATACATACAATATATTCATACTTATAAGACACACACCCCTAGATACAATAAACTCACATATAAACATAACTGCAGAACACACACCCATAATACATACAGTACATGCACACACACGTATACACACATACATAACATACAGAACACACACACAAAACACATATACATGTACACAAACATATAACACCCACCTACAATACATACATAACACATATGTATTTGTACGTGTGCACATGTATATACATACATAAAACACACATATATGCATACTTTTATTTATTTTATTTATACCCAATCTTTCTAACTTGATAGGGTACCCAAGGCAGCCAGCTTATGTGTACTTACATGCATATATATAGTTTACAAACAGCACACACACAAATAAATAAATACACACACACACACATACATAACACATATATGTATGAATCACTCACATACATACAGGACACAAACATAGACTGAACACACGCATACAAAACACGCACACATAAAAAAACATACTTATACTGGACATATGAGACGAGGGACTTGAGCGGATAGGGCTTCATTATGGTTGAGTTAAGTAGACATGTGCATGGTCATAAGGTGTTTCCCATAATTATTTTTATTTGCGATGTATAAATGGCCCACAATCCTGCAGCAGTGAGTTATGTATTATCCGAACCTGTGAAAATGGCTGCATTATACATTACCTGAACCAGTGACCTTCACCCTTTTCCATCTCACTGCAAATAGAGAAGGCACTGAAATAGGCAAGGCAGAACCTCACTTTTCCCCAGAGACAAGACACACCACACTGCCAGTGAAGGGGCTCACATTCCCCTTGCAGACAATTCTGCACACTGGTTGAAAAAGGCTGTGTGGTGCAGGGAACGCTTCGGCATTGTGTCAGTCACTATACTCTGCTATATATAACTCGGCCTGCAATCCTGAAGTGCACTTGGGCTAGCCTCTCTATCACTAGGCTGTCCCTATCCCAAGATAGGCCAGCTCAGTTATACCAGCAAGGCTTGGGCAGGCGTAAGTCAACTTAGGCTGGCCCAAGACAAATGGATGTGGGCTGGCCTAGCCATGCCAGCCTAGACAGTTCAAGAGAGGCACGTTGAAGGCATGTTCAGCATGTTAGGCTCTATACAGAGCCTGTTTCCAGGGCAGAAATGCCCCTTCATAGTTCCTCAGAGTTAGGCCACCTAAGGAGCAGGAATAAATCTGAGCAGACCCATAGGGGTCCATGATTAGCTAGAGTAAAACTGGAAGTGATGGCAAGAAATTCTGAGTCCTTGGCAAACCCCTGCCTCTCAGCCTCAGGATGAAGCACAACTACACCAGCCCACCTCAGGCTATGGCATAACTACATCAGTCCAGTGAGCATGCTGCCCTTGTGCTGCTGCCTCTTCAACAGCAGTTGGGTTTGCCAGAGGCCTTCTAGCCTTGTGGATTTGGCTTAACTGTCAACTTCAGGATATGGCACAACTAACCAGGGGATACATACAGCAGACCACTCCAAGAAGCCCCCTGTATTTACTGTACTGGTATCTCATCAGGGACTCCTCATAATGCAGGCACCACAGCTGTTCCTTGTTCAGTGTGATCTGAGGGAGGTTGCCTCAGGAGCAAGCCCTCCCCTGGTATCACTGATTTAGTGCCTACTGAGCATGCTCTGGAGCAGTTAGGGCAGCCCAGGCTTCCTGACTCTGGATGCAGCATAACCTTCTGCTCTGGATTCAGAATAGTTGGGACAGCCCAGATAGGGCACTCCTCACTGCCCTAATTTTGGATTTTGCTCTATGTTTCTTTGTGACTACCCCTATGAAGCAAGATGCAAACATGCCCCCGAGGAGTACCTTACAGAAGTGCCAGGCCAACATGGGACTTGTGCCAGGATTTATGCTGTACACATGCTCCTGGGAGGAAGCCCTATTTAGTACAATGGGATTTAACAACGAAGTAGGCATGTACAGGATTATGCTCTGAGACAGTATAAAATCAGACATTCAAATATGATATTCTGTTCTGGCATTTGGAAGAATGTGGAAAATAATCACACAATATTTTGCCACATAAAATTTGCTTCTGCATAAAAAATGCACTATGGGAAAGGGGGAGCAGGTGAGTTGTACCAGCCTAAATTGGTTAGGATTGTGCCCTCAGTTTGTATGCATGGATATTTTTTAGCCTAGTCCCATGACAGCTCCAGCAAATATTTCCATCACTAGCAACCAAAAACACCTTAAAAATCAATTTATTATAAGTTTTGGTGGGGCAGATACAAGAAATGTTAACTAGAATAGACTGTTGTAAGAAAGCAAGGCCTAAAGACCAAGCAGTGCAGACAAACATGCTAATACTCTCTGAAATTTACATGAATACACAACTTTATTTCATTGGCATCACAATATACATGTACAGTACTGAAAATTTCATAAAAACTCATGAAAAGAAAATATAGTTGCTTACATAAGGCTTTCAAATAACCTCTAGTCTAGCAAGTAGGAAAGAAGTTTTTGCAAGTCAGAAGAGATGAGTCTTCTTCTTTTTTAGATGATTAGGGAGCCACAAACGATTAGCAAAAAACAAAAGGTAAGCTGACAAGTTTTTGAATGTTTATTTAGAAGGCTAATTGAAAGCAATTCCTTTTGATTGGAATTAAATTTTACCTCCTATATAAGTTTACTGCTTTATTTACTCTACTGGCAATAGATAATTCTTTTGTATGTAGGTCATCCGTAGCATTACGTTTTGTTGT
This sequence comes from Cryptoblepharus egeriae, assembly GCA_030015325.1. Taxonomy (NCBI): domain Eukaryota; kingdom Metazoa; phylum Chordata; class Lepidosauria; order Squamata; family Scincidae; genus Cryptoblepharus; species Cryptoblepharus egeriae. The sequence continues at coordinate 84,288,856 of JAREYC010000005.1, forward strand.
ACAGATGTTTGAGGAAAATGTATTTATATACACACAATACATACACAATATAATTACGTTTCTTTGCCATGCACTTTTAAAGATCCATAAATATATTAAAGTTAATTACATTCTTTGTCTTTAATAAGACTTATCGCAGAGTTATCAAAGGTTGGAACATTTTCTTGCTTGCTTACCAGACATTTATTTCATCGTGAGTGCAGAATCAGAAAAATACGTGATGCTGATGCAGAACTACATTTGCACTCCCATGTACACATGGCTTACATGAGTGTGCCAGACTCTTTATACATGCATGGAATGCCCCTCAGGCTCGAATATATAGGGAAATGTTTGGGGGCAGAACTCAGCACATGCAATTCAGATCCTCAAGAAAAATAAGGATCAGGTTAAGTTCTTGTTTTCAGAGTTCAGAGATAAGAACAAGTGTATCAGAACAATCACATACACTAGAGTTTCATTTGACCCTTTTCACAAAATGTGAAATCTAATAAAGCATATAGGTAGTAGTCATAAGAGCACTGAAGAAAAAAATCTTGCTGCCTAGCAGTAATTACCTTTGCTGACATTTGTTTTTTCCAGACATCAAACTGCTTTACTAGGGCTGCAATCCTTAAGACACTTATCCTGGGAGTAAGACCCACTGAACACGAATGGGGCTTACTTTTGAGTAGACATGGTTAGGATTGTGCTCTTTGGCTGCAATCGTAAGCACCAGTTAGGCCAGACTAAGCCCTGGCACAAATCCTGTGCTGACCTGGAGGTTTCACAAAAGTGCTCTAAGATACTTGTGCGCTACTCCTGGGGAAGGTTTAGGCCAGTACACAGACATGCACTTACCTCCCTGCATTACCATGGGAATGGGAAGAAGTATAGATGAGTTTTACTGGCCTAGGTTAGGATTGCACCCTAAGGAAAATAACGCTCTCTTCAAATAAGGGTAGAAATAGGAAAAGCATTCTATGTACTATATTTGCTACTGTTTTGTAACTAGACTGGGCTATGATGATCTGAGAGAGGGTCAGTAATCTCATGTTATTGTTGGAAACATGGTCAGCACCATGGACATTGCAAATATATGAAAAGCTATGGGATCTTGCAAGAAAAGAATGGTGGGTGACAAAATTTGACTAGTGGATACACTGCACTTCTTCCAACATAGTTACATTCTAAAGATGTACATTCTAAAGCCTGTAAAAAATCTTGGTGTATGCCAAACATTGCAGGAGTTGAAAGCCAGAATGAATTCAGTTTCTTTTGTTTCTCCCTCTTTGTTTTCAGCCCCTTAATGTCTTTGCCATCCCATATTTTATGTCTGGAAACATAACTTGCCTTGTAACTATAAGCTGTGATCCTCAGGATTCGAACAGAAATCCTATTAGCTGGACCACTTGTAAGTATCTTGGGAGCCATATGCAGCCCAGAAGATGTACATCACTCACTCCTGACTAATAAATCTTCATCAACAATCTTTTAATCCTTTATATGCACTGGGCTTTTTCACCAAGCGCCCTGATATACTGCATTTGTGTGGCATGCAAGCAATTTAGCAGGGGCACTGTTCTTCAGGCAAAGTAGCCTCTTCTGAGGAGTGTACAACATTTGGAACAAAACCACTTTTCACCCCTTCCCATCCATCCTGTATCAAAATATCTCCTTTCTTCACAAGTTCATATATGTCTTTTGTGAGAACTGTGAAAGACTCTTCAACGTTAATGGCTTCTTTGGCAGAAGTTTCTATGTATTTCATGCCACAGGCAGCAGCCAATTCTTCTGCCTCCTCCCTTGTCACCTCCCGCTGTGCTTCCAAGTCGCATTTGTTTCCCACTAAGATAAACATGATTTGGAAAGGCTCCCCATGCATTTTAGCTTCATCCAGCCAGTCGAACACATGTTCAAAAGAAGACCTATTTGTGATGTCAAATACCAGTAGGCCGCCAACTGAATTTCGGTAATAGGTGCGAGTGATTGATCTGTAAAATTAAAGGAGACAGGAAGAAATTTAACAGAAGAATCATCAATATTTTTATTTTTGCATTGAAAAAGAGCAGGATCTTTCTGAACCTGCTATTCACTTGGATCAAAAGTACAACCCCTCTAGCTGTGAGATCTCTAAAAGCAATTTGGTTTCATTGTGTTGCACATAAAAAGAATTACATTAAAAAAGGTTTAAAGCGAAAGTCAACTGCATGATCATTCTTGCATAATATACATTTTGAGTGCACATTCAAATTGCAAATTGCGGTTTCTAGTACTACACAAAAGGGGAAAGATCACATATGTACATACACTCTGTACATATACACAGATATTCCATCTGTTAGCAGCCATTTCACCTGCCAATAGCAGACGGAGGTGTAGGACCATATCGCTCATTCCATCTGCTCTGTTGGGATAATCTATCTTTGGGCTCTTTTCCAGAACAGTAATATTCAACCAGTGTACTGTGGCACACTGGTGTGCCGTGATTGGTCCACAGGTGTGCTGTGGGAGTTTGGTCAATTTATTTATTTATTAAATAAACATCAATTATTAATAGGTTTTTGAGGAATTGAACCCCTCATAACACCAGCAGCATAGTGTGCCTTGTCAGTTGCCCAAATATTGATGGTATGCCATGACAATTTTGGCACCTGGTTGATGAGCCATGAGATGAAAAAGGTCGAAAATCACTGTTCCAGAACTATGAACAGCCATATTCTGTCTGGTTTCAATATGGCTTAACATGGCCCAGTCTGTTGGCTCAGTCAGGACAACTGTCAATTAGCTTTTTCCTAATTAGAACGATTCTTACTGTTCTTACTATTTGTACATTGTGTATTTGCTGCAGAAATAACTCATGTGTTTCTGGCAAACACATAAAATGTGTGAAGTGAACTTGTCTAAGTGCCAGTTAGGCTGGCATAAGTACCAGCACATGTCTTATGCTGGCCTGGAGGTGTTGCAAAAGTGCCATGAGGGTCCTTTCCAGGGCCCCCTGGCCTACTAGTATGTATGGCTGTATGCTTTCTTTAGGACAGCCCAGAGTAGGGATGTCTCAGAGACAGCAGGGCTTCCATCTCTCCCCCAGAATTGGGTCCTATTCTCCTGCAATAAAGCTCTTTGGGGCTTTACTCCATATCTCCCATGGGGGTGGGGGGAGAGAGAGAGAGAGAGAGAGAGAGAGAGAGAGAGATAGCAATTCTTGGAGGGATCTTCCCTTCTCAGGGAGAAAGGTAATCTCCACACCTGTCTTTTACCCCCTCCGTGGGGGTATCATCATTCCATCCCGGTCTTCTCCTCTTCCTTTTCTCTTGTTCCTCTCTCTCACACCCACCCACCTATTCTGTTCTCCTTTGTCTTATGTTTCTTTCATCTCCTCTGTCCCCCTTCTGTTATCCCGACTGTTACCCTTCGGGCCACTTCACCACAGCCATTAAAATTCAAGGCAACTAGATTTAATACAGTGGCGCCTTCATGTAACAAACGCATCATGTAAAGTATGTTTCAAGTAACAAACAAAAATTTCTCTAGGATTCTGCCTCACATAACAAACTGCTTCATGTAACAAACAAACTTGTTGGCAGTTGGGGCAGAAACGCTGGCCGGCAGCCCTTTTAAAAAGCATCAGGGTTGCCTAGCACACCTGCCCATAGCGTAAGCAACACTTCCATGCTGTTCCTCCTGTGGCCGGACATCTGCTGGGCAGAGGGAGAGAACAGCAGTGGAGAAGAGGGAAGCAGCTCAGAGTTAGTCAGAAGGGAGCAGGGGAGAGAGAGGCTCAGGTTAGAGAGAAGGAGAAAGTGGGGAGACACTTTGAAAGTGTCTTTGATTGCAGCGTCCAAACCATGTCTACCCAGAAGTAAGCCCCATTGTGTTAAATGGTCCCACTCCCATGAAAGTGTCTTTAGGACTGCAGTCTAAGTAGACTTAATAGGATCATGCACATTGAATGCATGTTTTGAATTCAATTCCAGTGTTTTGTCATTTTTACATGCAGTTAATATTTTTATAAGAATATTTTTTGGGTTGTGGAACCAGTCGTCCACAACTGGGTTCCATTATTTCCTATGGGAAAATCCACTTCACATAAAGATTGTTTCATGTAACAAACATGCCTCCGGAACTAATTAAATTTGTTATGTGAGGCGCCACTATATTCCCTTTTTCCATGTTTGCAATATCAGCTCAATAAAATCTATTTTCTTTTGGAAATCCTGTCTCTGGAAATCAGAGACACTCTTAATATCACCAGCAACTTTATGCAAGACCAAATTCCACATCCTCTAGTCTGGTTCCACAACTGATAGACATCATTTGCATCATGGCTCTGAAACTTAGCACTGAAGTTCAGTTTCACGTGTGAAGATGATATGTAAAACAGGGGTTCTACCATGGTTTGAGGGTGGGGGAAATGTCCAAATCCATCTTGTGGTAGTGGGCAATAAACCAGCATCTTTTCCCTTGTTGGGATATCTACCCCGTTGTTTAAAATGGAAAGTAAAAGGAGCAGCTCCAGATGAAAATTGAGAGCTGAAAGTTAAATAGCAGGATAAAATTCCTTACAAATCAGAGGGTAAGAAATTTGCCCAGTTCACTGATATCAAGGGAGTGGGTAAGGAAAACCTATTGTTGCTCTCTCAATCTGAAGGACTCTCCTCTTGCAGGATGAAGATGATTTCCCTGCTGCTGTTGATGTTACTGTTGCTGCCAGCAGAGAATGTGATGACCCAACCTGTTGCTACCAAGCCAAAGCCCAGCATCCTCCCGATCAGGTTGTGGAGCTGCATGCCAAAAAATGCCGCTGAAACCAAGTTGCTTTGCCAGATGCATGGGCTGTTTGCCAGTGGAACTAATCCCAGAGTGCTGGAACACCTCTACGTCTTCCATGCTGCCCCTGACCCTACCAGCTGTGCCTGGGAAGATGTGGCAAACTGCACCTACAAACGCACCGGGGAAAGTGGACATTTTTGTTACAACACTCAAGCAGGTAGCCCCACTTTCAGAGTTCCAGTTTACTGCCGCCCGCTCCCTCCTCATACAGACTCTCACGTGCTAGGAAACAGCATCACCATGAACTCCACTTGTGATGTGGCTCTTATATCTGCAGCCCAATGGACTCCTGGCACTAAACTTCATATGAAAGTTGTTATTGGGACTCAATCTGAACGTCAACCAGGAGATCAAATACAGATATCTTTAACTTCCCCTTCTGGAAGACTTACAAGAAGACTCATTATCAACTGGGAAGCCTGTGACTGGCAATTAAAAGGCAAGGATCTCATTAAGCAAGGTCCCCCAGACTGGGTTCTGCCCATTTCTGGTACTAATTGTAATAAGAAAGAGCCTTTAATTCAGTTTAAATTCTATGGCCATATTACCATCACAGAAGAATCAGATGAGGCTGGCTTATGGCAGGTGGAACTGGGTGCTCAGAACAAAACCACCTTGCGCTTTAACCCTTTGCTCACCAACCTCACTGTGCTCCGCAAAATGGAGAACCCCTTAGTGGGGTCACACGTGCTTAAATTGGACCAACCAAAACAAATAGTTATGCACCCCCAAACGTCTCTAAAGGAAGTACAAATCCATTTGCAGGGCCTAAACATTTCAGAATCAGTGCCTAAATGTGCACCCTATCTTTCTACAAGTCGTCAGGGATGGTTTGAATGGGTGACTATGTGGAAAGGAGTACAACATCATGAACGGATCACTAGAGCAATAAATGACTGGATAGCACCAATTGGAGCTGGGGTTTCTCTGGTGGGTGCTGCTAATGTTGAGGTTTTAGCTAATAAACTCTCCTATTCCACGCATGAATTGGGAAAGATGGCAGTACCATTATCTACTTCTCTGGGCCAGCTTGCCCTTGAGGGACGTGCTATCAGTAAAGTTTTCCCTGGCTGGGAAAGTCTTATAGAAGCTGACAATAAACGCATCGTCTCTGAAACCCAGTCATTACAAAATAACGTATCCCTGGCATTGGCATGCCAGCAGGCGCAAGCTTTTACACAAACAGTGGTAATGGGAATGATTAGAGATGCCCATGCAGGACACATCCCTATGGAGGTAACTAATTTAATCAAAGACAGTCTTTCCCCAGGTGAGATGTCTTTAGAGGCTTGGTGGAAGCTGGTCAATGCCACATATGATCCCATAAATCACATGCTCAGGATATTCATTCTCACTGTAGAATCACGTGAGATGTTCACAATCTATCCTGTAGTATCTCTGGGTTTCCAAATAAGTTCTAACTTAGTTATGTATTCCCGGGACACTAATAGATGGGCACGTTATAGAAATGGGGACTGGCAAACACTTAATGTGGCAGGTTGTAGAAAAAAAGAAGACTTGGGCTTTGTATGTGAAGATAACAATTTTGAAATGCATTCTGATTGTTTTAGTCCTCTTGCTGTGAATAATTCTCATTGCTCTTTTGATGTAACTGATGAGTTTGAGTCTACTGTAGTGTATATAGGTAGGGCTTGTGTTTGTATTCGTACCTTTTGTGATTTTATTTTGATCAATGGAGTTAGAATCCAACCAACACTTCCAGATATCAACCGCTGTTTTTGCAATGTCTCAGTTGTTGTCGGTTGTGATTTCCAATTTCGTGTTCCTGTTTGGACGGTCCAACACTTGGAAGCGAACCCCTTTTTTTACCACTATGTCCTTCCTGTCTCTCTTGGCTTTGGACTTCTAACCCTTCAACAAATTCTTTCACATCCAGATCTTCAGCAGGAACTACATAGACTGAAGGCTCTAGGTGAGAATGCCACCCTTGTGGTAGACCACAACAACCAGCAAATAGCACAAATTTTGGCCACGGTTGAAACTGCTGGTGACCATTCTTGGTGGGAGACCCTTTTTGGCTGGAGTCCAACTGCTACGAGCACCCTAAATATAGCTCTTCACCCCATAGTGGTAATTTTGGCCTTTCAGGTAATACTTGTGATTGTAATGGTTGTGATAACCAGGTGCATGTTCAAGCAAACACGCCGAATCCAGGACCTGGAACGAGGCCAGACTAGGTTGTTGAGATGAGAATCCCTACTTTTCTTAACATGTACAGTCCCTCTTGATTCCATCTTGGTTCATGGATGCCACAAACACTCTGCCATACTTTGTCAATTCGGGAACCTGTTCAACTGGGATGAAATCAATTATTTTGTGCCCACCTGGAAAGAAGCATCTGAACTGATATAAGCCTAAAGCTCCAGGATGCACATCTTGGAGGTGTTCAACATACTATTTTTTGCCCAGGAATGCTTTTCTATTCTTTGTTTAGATCCCTATAGCTAATCTTGCTCTGGTGGTATAACTCTTCATTTTCACTTGTTTGCTATATCTTCTCAATAAAATATATTTTCTTCTGGAAACTTTTGTCTTATGTTTACTGGGAGCCTAATTAGAAGCACTTTGAGGTTGTTTGCTATCCAGTTAGTGGAGCAACAACAGCCATCCACTGTGTCCCTTGTGCTCTGGCAGCTCAAGTCACTATGCAGACCCCCCCCCCCATTTGTTTTTATTCCAGGTGGGACAAACCTGGGTCCAAGGTTTGCACATGAGGACTGTGTGTGTGTGTGTGTGTGTGTGTGTGTGTGTGTGTGTGAGAGAGAGAGAGAGAGAGAGAGAGAGAGAGAGAGAGAGAGAGGTGTTGGCAACATAGTAGACATCAACACACCCCATGGCAATGATTCCACAAATTAATTATGCATTATACAAAGACGTACTTTTTTTGTCCACCCAGAATCTACTGCGAAAAAGGAAAGGGCAGGATGCATATCTGGATAGCAAAAATAAATAGCTCTATTCTCTTTCCTGTCCTCGGGCTCTATATCTCCCATGCAAAGCTGGTACAGTTAAACCTGTAGCCAGCCAGCAATTGGGCTGCCCATATCTATAGGACAACCATACCTACTGCTATGCCAATTTGGCTGCAGATCTACAGCATAATTCTATGCCTATCTACTCCTGTCTACTGAGTTCATTGAGACTTACTCCCAGGTAATTATACAGGACTGCCTAATGCCATACTGCAAAATGAACCCAAATTTCCCTAATTTTGATTTACCATAATATTTACTGTACCTACCTCTGTTCAGGGATTGGGGTTCGTTTTTAAGCAATAGATTAAATGGGTGCAAAAATGAGCTCTTCTGGAAGGAAACACTATTGCATGGACCTATTTCATGACTGAAATAAAATTTAACACAACAGTTTCTAGAACAATCTTTCCCCAAAAATAGTAGTATCATCTTAGTTGTACTGCCTGTGTGTACTCCGTATTCAGAGTGTACAAACCAACCAAAGCCAAAATCTTTGGCTGTTTCCTATGCAGATTGAGGTGCTGGTGTTTGGGAAATGTCTAAGAAGCACAAGGCCAATCCTTTTGATGTTCAATTCATGTTTGTCTCCTTGAGAGTGTTAGCAAGAGAACACTTTTTCCACCCAGGATGATGAATTTTATTTTAGTGATCATGCTTTGTGCATATGCACTAAGAGCAAGGTGGCCATATAGAATAGAGGACAAGTGCCTGTTCCTTTAACCATTGCATAGAAGAGGGAATTTAGGCAGATGTTGCTTTTTAAACCCTTATATGTTGAGCTAAACCTGCCTCAGTTCCTTCTATGCCAGTGGTTCTCAATCTTCCTAACGCTGTGACCCCTTTATAAGTTCCTCATGTTGTGGGGACCCCCACCCATAAAATTATTTTCATTGCGACTTTATAACTGTAATTTTGCTACTGTTATGAATCGTAATGTAAATATCCGATATGCAGGATGTATTCTCATTGTTACAAATGAAATGTGTATTCTATGCACACATTGAACACATTGGGATTTATTTCAGAGTAGGCATGCATAGGATTGGGCCCTGAGGCTGTCAGTCAGTCCCAGTGCGCACGCAGCTACAGCCAGTGATCTGGCAAGCCTGACCTGCCCCCCTGCACCAGATGTCTTTAGGGGACCCCCAGGAAACCTCTAGGTGACCCCCAAAGGGATCCTGACCCCCACTTTGAGAAACGCTGTTCTATGCAATGCTTAAGGTAATGGCACTCTATCCTCCATTCTATATGGTCAGAGTCAATCTATATATGCAGGTAACTCACATATCACAGTATCACAATTCCTATTATTGTACCTGTTTATCATTCAAGTGAGCATTGCATGTTTTGATATTCCCCCATATAAAAATCTTAGTGCCCATAGAAAACATATCAGAGGTGTCCAATGTAATCTGCTCCATGACATGCTAGTTTTCTACATGCAAAGAATATACAATTAACCATTTGCAGACTCAAATGTTGGACTATGCGTCCAACAAACCAGATATACTGTGTGATCTATCTGCATGTTAGATGAGATGAACATAACAAAAATTATGTAGAGATATTATTTCAATAAGATTGATTTGTCATATACCAACTGTCAAATGCTAGGCAATAAAATTAAAACAGTTATGAATAATAGGCTGAAATCCTAAGCTCCAGTTAGGCCAGCCTAAGCTTTGGCATAAGTCCTGTGCCAACCTGGGGGAGTCACAAAGGTGCTATACAGCACTTCTGCCCCACTCCGGTAGGTCTGTACACATGCATATCTCCCCACATCACCTTGAGAAGATAAGGGAAGAAAGGCAGGGTATAAATTAATAAAATAAATAAATAAAATATCCCAGGTGAGTTAGGCTGGCCTAAATTTGTTAGGATTGCTGCCAATATTGCTCTCTGTTGAGCAGAGTATATTGCTCAATATTGCTCTCTGTTGAGCAGAGTATATAATAGGGATGAAGCATTAACACACACACACACACACACACAGTTCATCATGATTTATTACCCTTGGGCACTGTTATGTTAAATAACTACAGTTATTGGATTTACAATCACATGTGAAGTCTAAAATGGTCTGACGGCTTATTCACTTAATTTACATTATTTACTTTACATTATTTTCCAATAAAGGCTGTGGGTGGCGCAAGTGGCTAAGACGCTGTGCCTGTTAACCAGCAGGCCAGGGTTCGAGACCCGGGTCGGCCCCACAAGACAGGGTGAGCTCCTGTCCTTAGCCCAGCTCTGTGATGCCAGCTGGATCCAATCGTATTGGCTCTGCCTTTCCATTGGACTAATTCAGTAGCGTGGAGAGGGGGGATTTGCTGCTTGGGTAACAGCCTATCCTCCATAACAATCCAACCCAGGCTTTCGTGCTTTGCATGCAGTGTATGCAGTGCCGAGCACAATACCATAGTCTTCCAAGACTGACGGAGGCCTGCAAATTTTCCAATGTTTAGTGCTGCCTTGTCACTGGAGAAGGCACTTGCCCAATGCTAGGAAACTCAAAAGTAAACACCCTATATTTACTCAATTGTAATGCGCCACTGAATCTAATGCACACCCCAATTTTAAAAGGCTTGAGATTTTAAAAAATGTTTACTGATGATTGTAATGTGCAGCTGCACAGATGAAAAATGTAATTTTACTGCATACATCAATGAGTTACAAGATAGTAATAATATAACAATATATTACCATGTTGCACTGCGCTTACCAAATTGCACTACTTTGTACAACATTTTTGTTACATTCTTGATTGTTACATTTTTGTTACAATACAGTAATCTGTTAAATGAAATACTGACCTATACTTTTAATCAAAATACTGTATGTTAATTAAAACCAACCCCTTGGAGGAGGGATAGGACCCACACAGCCAAGCTTTACACATACCCTGAAGTGGTTGGGGGAGAACAGGGTGGGATTGCTGGGAGGAGGGAGAGGCACTCTGCACATGCTCAGATGCTGTCTTAACACATCCATTACAGCACTTGGGGTGGAAGGACCTAGGAGGATCAAACCCTTGGGGGAGAGTCAGGAGGAGATAGAGAGAGAGGCACTCTGCACATGCTCAGGGGAGGAAAGACCCCCGGAAAGCTGAACCCCTTGGAGAGGCACTCTGCACATGCTCAGATGCTGTCTTAACACATCCATTACAGCACTTGGATCAAGGATCAAGCCCTTGGGAGGAGAGTCAGGAGGAGGGAGAGGGAGAGGCACTCTGCACATGCTTAGGGGAGGAAAGACTCCGGGGAGTAGAACCTCTTGGAGGAGGTGAAGGGAGAGGCACTCTGCACATGCTCAGATGCTGTCTTAGCAGATCCATTACAGCACTTGGATCAAGGATCAAGCCCTTGGGGGGAGAGTCAGGAGGAGGGAGAGGCACTCTGCACATGCTCAGGGGAGGAAAGACTCCGGGGGAGCTGAACCCCTTGGAGGAGGTGGAGGGAGAGGCACTCTGCACATGCTCAGATGCTGTCTTAGCAGATCCATTACAGCACTTGGATCAAGGATCAAGCCCTTGGGGGGAGAGTCAGGAGGAGGGAGAGGCACTCTGCACATGCTCAGATGCTGTCTTAGCAGATCCATTACAGCACTTGGATCAAGGATCAAGCCCTTGGGGGAGAGTCAGGAGGAGGGAGAGGCACTCTGCACATGCTCGGGGGCCGTCTTGCCAGCCACCCTACCTGAAGCGCTCCTGCCCCGCGGTGTCCCAGAGCTGCAGGCGGACCCTCCTTCCGGGCTCGACCTCCAGGAGCCTGGAGAAAAGGTCCATCCCGACGGTGGGGTCTGATCCTGAGCCTGATGCTGCCGGGGGTCCCGGGAAGCGCCCGTCGGCGAAGCGGTGCAGGAGGCAGGACTTCCCCACCGTGGAGTCTCCCAGCACCAGCAGGCGGAACTGGTACACCCAGATGGCCGCCTCCATCGCCCCCTCCCCGGCCACGGGGGACCCCCGACGACCCCCACCCTCCGCCTGCCGGGGGCGCATCCGCGGGCGGTGCCTGCATCGCGCCCCCACCGCTCCCACCCCCGGCATGAATGGATGGAGGGATGGAGGGACTGATGGACGGAGAGGGACGGGCAGCAGGCACCCCAGCGGCAGCCTCTCCTCTTGCCCACTCCCTGCCAAGGGTGGGGATGCTCAGCAGGAGGAGGAGGAGGAGGAGGAGGAAGGCGGGTCTCCTGCAGCTGGCACTGCACAGCACAGATGCTGAGAGTGGGCACGGCTTCCTTGGCTTGGCAAGCTCCCCCTCCCCAGCTCCAACAAGGAGGCACTGCCTGGATGCGATGCCAGAAGCCCCACATCTCCTCTTTTCAGGATTGTGTCTTGGAAAGAAAATCCTCCTCCTCCTCCTTCTTCAATATCATCATCATCATCATCATCATTCTTTTCTTCTTCTTCTTCATCACCATCATTCTTTTCTCCATCATCATCAGCAGCAGCAAACAGCATGTAGCCTTCTTGGAATTTAAAAATTATACATAATAAATTACAGCTGTAAATCCTGTTCTCACATACCCAGGAGGAAGCACCACTGACTGTAATGGGACTCACTATTAACTGTAATGGGACTGTACAGTCGACAGGTGACGTACAGTCACCACTGATTGTAATTGGACTCATTAGTAGATTTGTCTAGGAATGTGCCTTTATATGTAGTGTTTAATTTAATAATAAGGAATATAGTGTTTAAATTTACCACATGAGTGTTTCTCTCTCTCTCTCTCTGTGTGTGTGTGTGTGTGAGTGAGTGAGTGAGTGAGAGAGAGAGAGAGAGAGAAAATCTACAGTATTTATATACCACTTTTCAACTAAAAGTTCACAAAGCAGTTTACAGAAAAGATAGATAGATATAGGTAGGTAGGTAAGTAGATACGTACGTACATATATACATACGGTAGATAGATAGATAGATATTGCAATCCAGAATAGCTAGAATGAGGGAATACTGTATATATATTGGGAGAATATATATATAGGGAGAGAGAGAAGTCTATCTATCCATCCATCCATCCTTCCTTCCTCCCTCCTCTTAAAGTGAGACATGGACTAGGACCTGCCTGTGGCACAGACTGAAAGGCAGGGAACTGTTCATTCAGCACTCCTTTAGAGGTACCCTGCAGTGTTGCTGCCTTGTAATACAACATGGGACTCTGAAAAAAATAATGTTGTAACACGCATATGCCTATTAATATGTACTGTCATATATACATGTGATAAATCTCAACACCCCTGAATATGGGAGTGAAAACTAAGCATATTGGATTGAAGGCTGGATAGATAACTATGTTGGATGGACAGAGTGGACAGAGCAGTGATTTTCAACCAGTGTGACATGGCACACTGGTGTGCCACAAGTGGTCCACCAGTGTGGGGGTTTGGAAAATGTATTTATTTATTAGATATTATCGTTTATTAATAGGGCCATTAAGGGATGTGAACCCTCCACCAGAAGCATGGTGTGCCTTGTCGATTGTCATAAGGCTCACGGTGTGCCTTGACATTTTTAGTGCCTTGTCAGTGTGCCATGAGATGGAAAAGGTTGAAAACCACTGGGATAGAGAGATGCTCTTTTCCCTTTCATCTAACACCAGAACTAGGCTACATCCACAAAACCTGAATATTGGGAGAGTCAGGACAGACAAAAGAAAATATTTCTTTACTCAGTATGAGGTTAGACTGTGGAACTCCTTGCCACAGGATGTGGTGATGGCATCTAGCCTCAATGCCTTTACAAAGGGACTGGACAAATTCTTAGAGGAAAGGACCATCACAGGCTACAAGCCATGAGGGGTGTGAATGTAGATGAATGGATGGATAGTTGTATAGGTGTAGGCAACCTCAAAATGGCAGATACAGATTCACCTGAATGCAAGTATCTTGTCTTGTGTGCTCCCTGAGGCATCTAGTGGGCCGCTGTGTGATATAGGAAGCTGGACTAGTTGGGCCTTTGGCCTGATCCAGCAGAGGCTCTTCTTATGTTCTTATGTTCATTCTTTGGCACAACTTCTGAGCCCCACACTCCACTTAACTTGGTCTATGTACACATGGCTGCAAAGTGTATTCATATAGAACATAACTCAACTTTCCTTATAATTAATTTGTGCTTGCACTGAGACAGTCTTGCTGAAGAACTCTGCAGGATGAGGCCATGAACACAATTAGTCCAGTTTTCAGTAACACACCAGGAACCACTTAAGATCACCAGCATACTGTTGCCACTTTCTTGCATTTGACATTCAGTATATAAATCAACAACAGAACATGCAGCGGATTTAATCAATCAATCAATCAATCAATCAATCAATCATCAATCAATCAATCAATCAATAGTATTCAAATACAATCAATCATCTGGTTACCTCTAAATAGAGAAAGGTTACCTCTAAAACCCAGATGTAACATGGCTTGTAACTTCTGATCAAGTTTTCCTCCATAAACCTGGCCGATACTTTTTAAAAGTCATCTAGGCAAGGTGTCATCACCAAATAATGTGGCAAGGAGTATGTGGTAAGGGAATGTTTCCTTGTGTTTTTTCTCTCATTGATGGATGTTAGTGAATGTCGATTCTGGTGTTGTACAAGAAGTTAACAAACTGAGCATCCCTAAATCAAGGCAAAAGTTGGATTTCTGGAGTTTGTTCCTAATAACAAGGTCTGTTTTTAGTCCTGGGAGGGAAGCACCAATGATAACTTTCCTTCCAGGATAAATAGCAGGAAGGAGGAAATTAAGGTTGGAACTGCAATAGGTTAAAGGTTTGTTTCCCCAACTATAGTCTCAATCAAAATCTTTGTCTTCTCTCTGAAGAGGAGAGGAAGAGCACATCGGTCCTGATAATGAGTTTACTGTAGTGTGTAGTTTGATCCTCAACTACAATAACAAAAACAATAACAATAACAAATACAGAGGTTTAACAATAACAATAACAAAAACAATAAAAATAACAAAAACAGGTTTCATCTGGGTGTATATACATTTGAGAAAAGGGAAGCGGAGAGAACCGGCCACATGGACGTTCTGATATCAGATTCAGTTTCTTCTAATTGCAAGAGTATGGAAAAAAGTCAGTTCTGTGATTTAAGGTTGTCATGTTTTATTATCATATTTTGCTGATCTTCCTTGGTTTATCAACCTTTGGGAAAACAATTTGTTCCTCGGCACACAGGAAAAGCCATAAACTGTTTTGGAACAATTTGCTGTTAACAAGCGACTTCTAGCGGTGAAAACAAATACCTGCACAGTATTTACAGGTACCAATGCTTCTTTTTTATGGTGATAGGCATGTTTCTTCCTTAGTGTATCTCAGGCTTAAACATTGATAAGTGATCTGGGAGGGAAAAAAAGCTCTGTTTTTATTTGCCTAACACTTTTATTATAATGTCTGATAACATAAGAAATACAAATCAGACCATATCCTTGCAAAGTGCAAAAAAAAGTTGGGCTGGAATCCTATACTCATTTTCCTTTAGCCTCATTCAACCCAAAAGGACTTATTTCTGAGTAGACATGTTTAGGATTGCACCCTAGGACATTTATTTCTGTGCAGCTGGCCAATTTTTTTCAGTTGGACTTGCATGGGAGACTCTGTCTAGCTCTCAGTCTCTGCCCTGATTTACATATCTCCTTTTTGCATTTGAAATTAATGAGTCAATAAAAGGTGGAGCATCATAAGTGGATTATCTTAAATTAAATGGAGCATATTAAATACATCTTAATACTTAATTGATATTAAGTATGATATTAAGTATTAATTGATACTTAATAATTAATTGATATTACTTAACTGATATCTTAAACAACCAATAAACACTGGACGGTTTCATAGGGCACAATCCAGAGTAACTATGGGCAGTCCTTTACTATGGGGAGAACAATTTACTCTGGATTGCAATATGAATTTCCCATAGGTTTTCACTAGGTGGTGCAGTAACTACAGGTGCACATAATGTCTCTTACGTGCTCCTTTAGTTACTCTGGATTGTAGGGATAGTCTCATTAATCATTATAGTCTTCTTCCCTGCATATTATTATCTTATTATACTTATTATTATCCTATTCTTATCCTAACATACCTTCCCAGCATATAAATATCCTCTACTATTCCTTCCCATGTGCCCTCTTGGTCAACTTGTACAGTGTAAGGCTCTAAATCAGCTTTCTCAAAGTGGGAATCGGGACCCCTTTGGGGGTCACCTAGAGCTTTCCTGGGAGTTGCCTAAAGACCCCTGGTGCAGGGGGCCAGGTCAGGCTTGCCAGACCTCCGGCTGTAGCTGCACGCGCACTGGGGCTGGGGCTTCCCCCAGTCACGCGCACCACCCGCCCAGTGATGGGCTTCAAAGAAATTAAGAACCGGTTCTCTGTCCATCTGGCAGCCACTTTTAAATGGCTATTTTTAAACTTTATATGTAGTATCTCTTGTTAAGAACCGGTTCTATAGAGTAGGTGCGAACCTGCTGCTGCCCACCACTGCACCCGCCCATATTCTGCGAGGGGGGGGGGTTCCCTGCAGGCACGTGCACCGCCCGCCCAGGTCGCATGGAAGGGGGCTTCCCTGCAGGTGTGCGGGGGGGGGGGTTTCCCTCCAGGCACACGCACACAGTCCGCCTAGATCGTGCAGGAGGGGGCTTGGGGGGGGCTTCCCTCCAGGCACACATGCACTGCCCGCCCAGATCATGCTGCCCATCAGCCAGCCCACCAGCCACTGCCTGCCAGCCAGTTAAACTGCAAGGTAAACTGTTGCTGGCTTGCAGCCTGAGAGGCCAATCCTATGCATGCCTACTCTGAAATAAATCCCATTATAGTCAGGAGGCCTTTACTCCCATGTAAATGTGGATAGGATTGCGGCTTCAGGGCCCAATCCTATGCATGCGTACTCTGAAATAAATCCCATTGTGTTCAATGTGTGCGTAGAATTGCAGCCTTACAAGGTATTTTGCTTTTTTATTATTAAAGCTATTGTTATATATTATTTTCATTAGAAACCATCCCATGACAATGGATCACGTAGAGAAGAACGTTAAGAAAATATAGTGAGGATTTTTTACAGTGTGGTTTTACCTCAATAATTATGAATTGAAATAATGTTCAATTTGTAACAATGAAAATACATCCTGCATATCAGATTTTTACTTTACGATTCATAACAGTAGCAAAATTACAGTTATAAAGAAGCAACGAAAATAATTTTATGGTTGGGGTCCCCATAACATGAGGAACTTATAAAGGAGTCACGGTGTTAGGAAGATTGAGAACCACTGCTCTAAATGGCTCAATCTACAACTAAGGTCAAGGCAGGGATCAAGGAATTGATCCATCATGAAAATTTGATCAATTTCTTTTCTGTGCTATGCAGCTTCCTGGATCAGCAGATTAAATGCAAAAACATACACCAAGGCATCAAGAGGCTGTGCATGTTCTATAGTGCACACTCGAGCACCTCTATCCTACACTCTGGGTGTGAATTGTGGTATATCTGCCAAAAGGTTGATCACTACACCTCTAAAACCCATGCCTCTTAAGTAACCCCTCCAGAAGTTACTAATAATGTATTTTATTGTTCATGGAAAATCATTAAGGGGACATAACAACAGGCAGCTACAATAAGAAAATAGGATTGTTGTAATGATGATGGGTTCACTTAGGTTGGCCTAAAACCTGGCATAAATCCTGTGGGTGTGTCACAAAAGTACCATAAAGCACTTCTGCCCTACTTCTGGGGGGTTAGGCCAATGCCCACGCATATATCAACCTCCCTACACCACCAATGGAAGATAGGCCAGGTAAGTTAGACTGGCCTAAATTTCTTAGGATTGCACCAGGTGTCGGTACAGCACAGTGAGATTTTGCTGAAGACTCTGGTGTGTGGATTTCAAGGGTTGAAGAGATACTGTTAATTCCACTAATGGAAGGGAGGAATTGAAAATGCAATTTGGCCTCATGCCCAGTCTAAAAGTAACCTCTGCCAAACTTTTTTCTCCCCACCAGCAATATTTAAGGCAAAGGTTAATGAAAAACTTCAATATATTTCTAGCCCAGTCCAAGATTGTGCTTGATAAAAATTCAGGACCATGTTTCCCAAAGTCAGACAAAACAAAATTAGCAAGTACATGGTGTGCATTGCATTTTAATGGTTGCGTGTGAGGCCTTCGTATATTCATTCCAGATAGTCGTATCTCTTCACAGACAAACAAGAGAGCACCATTATCTTTTGTAAAAAGAAATGCATTGAATCTGCTTAGGTGTTTCCCAATTTCTATATGAAAATTAGAACTACATCATAAAACATACGATGTCTTTGGTTTCTTAAGGTCCTAACCAATTTTCCAGCTCTGGTGTAAGGACAATGCAACGTAAGTAAGGTATCAAGCATTGTATTACGATTGTATTACCCTCCTCGTATTTTGAGGAGGCCTCTGTGACTGCCCCCAACTGCAGGATGTTGGATGCCATTCTGCGTTACCCCAGTGGTGTTACTAGAGGACACTGTGGTGTGTGGATTACACCAGGTGACATCGTGGAGGGTGACACCACTTGTGGTCAACCTTTTGGAAATATTTTGAAAATTTTTTATTCAGGAATAATACCATGATGTTATATGTCATAGGAAAGATAATTTCATACAGGATGATCTATATTCTATCAAACATTATTCCTTATTAACCAGAAAAGGAAAACACAACTGCCTTATGTAACAATAGGATTTCGCTAATTTAAAAGTGACCAATAGACTTCTGAGAGCCAATGATGTATTATTTTGTCACAACAAAGAACTAATAAGGTGTTAGTACAATTCAACTCTCATTTCCATGACTCAAGAATTAATACAAGAACTCTTAACCAGCTGCCTGAGCGTCATCAAGATGGCCACTATTTTTGTGTTGGTTACTGATTTATTGGATGACATACTCGATAAATGTAAATCAATGAACTTATTTAGTTGTGTGAGTTTCATCAAATTGGCCACTGTTTTTATGTTTGTTATTGATTTGTTGGGTGACCTGTAATGTTGTATATTAAAATAAAGTTACCTCAACCCTAATGTTGCCATTGCTTTTAGGCTGTGTGTATGATATGGTAATTTATTCTGTATAGTCTGATATGAGAGGAAATTTGACATTGAGGTGATGCAGTTATCTTTCATACTGGATGATGCAAACCCTGGATTGGGAACCGGTTGAGGGTCAAGACACAAACAGGGGGTATCAATGGGAAATATTTACTATGGAGAGAGGTGAAAAGTGGGGTGCCCCAGGGGTCTGTCCTGGGACTGATGCTTTTCAACCTGTTCATAAATGACCTCAAGTCAGGGTTAAGCAGCGAAGTAGCCAAGTTTGTGGATTACACCAAACTATTCCGAGTGGTGAGGACCAAAAGAGACTGTGAAGAGCTCCAGAGGGATCTTGATGTACTGGAAGAATGGGCAACAAAATGGCAGATGTGTTTTAATGTGAGTAAATGTGAAGTTATGCACATTGGGGCAAAGAATCCTAACTTTACATATAGATTAATGGGTTCTGAGTGATCTGTGACAAGGCAGGAAAAAGATATAGGGGTGCTGGTGGATAGCGTTATGAAGGTGTTGGCCCAGTCCATTTGGAGTAGGGTGTCCAGTTCTGGTTGCCACATCTCAAAAAGGACATAGAGGAAATGGAGAAGTTTCAGAGGAGAGTGACCAAAATAACTGAAAGTCTGGGACACCTTCTGTATGAGGAAAGGCTACTGCGTTTGGGGTGCTTCAGTTTAAAAAAAAGGCACTTGAGGAGAGACATGATTATTCATACGAAATTATGCAAGAAATGGATAGAGTGGATAGAGAGATGTTCTTTTCCCTTTCACATAACACCAAAACTGTGCAATCCTAAGCACATCTACTCAGAAGTAATTCCTATTGTTTTCAATGTAGCCTTCTCCTCGGAAAGTGTGTTCAGGATTGCAGCCTAAGGGACATCTACTAAAACTGAACGTTGGGAAGGTTAGGACAGACAAGGAAATATTTCTTTACAAAGCTTGTAATTGGTCTGTGGAACTCCCTGCCACAGGATGTGATGATGGCATCTAGCCTCAATACCTTTAAGAAGGGATTGGACAAATTCCTAGAGGAAAGGACCATTACGGGTTACAAGCCATAAGGGGTTTGTATAGAGATGGACAACCTCCAAATGCCAGATGCAGGGTGGAAGGCACCTGGATGCAGGTGTAATTTGTGCTCCCTGAGGCATCTGGTGGGCCCCTGTGTGGTATATGAAACTGGACTAGATGGGCCTTTAGTTTCATCCAGTGGAGGCTCCTCTTATGTTCTTAGGACACCCCCGAGTACTGTTCTATTAAAAACGATGACCAACTATATAGAAAGGATCAGTGATAGGATTCAAAGAAATTAAGAACCGGTTCTCTGTCCATCTGGCAGCCACTTTTAAATGGCTATTTTTAAACTTTATATGTCCTATCTCTCGTTAACAACCGGTTCTATAGAGTAGGTGCGAACCTGCTGGAGCCCACCACTGGTAAGGATGTGTAGATGTAAACCAGAGGCCAGCAGAACTGTTGTGTAAATCGTGGGTACTATTTTGATTGCAAATCTCACTTTTGGACTGGCAACAGGCTTGGATTTTTGGACAGTAGTTGGACTGGCAACTGATGGGAGCTTGCAACAGCATCTTTTCATGAGTTCACTAGAAAAAGCTTGTTGATCTATATAGGACAGCGGGTGACATTTTATTGCAGTTTTCTTTTCCATCTAAGAAATCTCAGGTTAAAGGTCTTCTCAGATTAAACGTCTTCTCAGGTTAAAAATGGAGGGGGCACAGATACCATCCAATTCCTCATTGTTGTGTAAAAATCCATTGGAAAATAAATGTATTCCAATGCATGAATATTGTTCGTTAATCTATGACTGAACACCATGGTTAACCCTGTCAATTAATGACAAGTTTGGAGTCGTTTGCAGTTGGCTCTAAATTATTGTGGCAAAAAAGGACATTTTTTTTGAAGGAAAAAAATCACACCCTACCCCAAGGCCCTGTGAACACACTGGAGTGCAGTGGAATTATGATATATGCAGTATTGCCTACTCATTTAAAAGGCAAGTTAACTCTCTGGTCTCATAAAGTGATGCACAAAGTGTGTTTGTGAAGATCCAGCTGTGCATTATAATTCTTGAACCTCCAAGAAACTGCTGGATAGGAGTACTGCATCTTTTTACCTATGGCAGCAACAGGAGCTGCCTACCATTGCAACACAGTGCTACCCTGAGTAGAGTGGTTCGATGAGCACCTGTTGGGGATGCTTTAGGATTTCCTGCTTCAGGCAGTGGGTTGGACTAGATGACCTACCAGGTCCCTTCCAACTCTAGGATTCTAAGACACACAGAGCTTATGAACTGGTAACGGAGGCAGAGAGGGAGAGAAGCTTGATTTTGTTTTTCTTAACAATTTTTGAGGAGTTTATTGTTTAGATATAACTCAAACCATCATATCTATCTAAAGCAGTGGTATTTGAGCATTTCAGCCTGGGACCCCATTCTGATAATGATCTGCCTGGGACCCACCCCCACCCGGATTGATATCATGGATGGAAGTGTCATTAAAGGTGCCCAGTGCCAGATTCCAAGGTGGCTGCATCCAGCTTTACACAACACCCCTGAAATAAAGTCATGACTTCCAAGGGGCTCCTAAAGGGATCCCACTTTGAAGATCACTGATCTAAAGCCTTAACCTGTGTATTAGTGTGTCCAATGCTATGCTGCATTCAGCCACTAGATGGAGTGAATAATGGAATCTAATGGCATCTCAACTGAGAGGAAGGGCTGGCTGGGAAGAGGGTGGGGGGCAATTGAGGGGAGAGGAGGCAAAAGGGCAGTTGAAATCCTGGAAAGAAGGAGGATTTTTACTGATGATTGTTGTTGAATGAATGTTATATGAATATTACGGAATATCGTGTTAATTAATCTTACTGATTAATGTTATATTGTACCTCCACATGTGACAGCTACGGGCTGTTACTAGTTATATTCAGTATATTGAACATATCATGTGCTCCTAGCAAGTACAAAAGTGCACTAGCAAGTCAACACAGGTTCCTCTGTGAATAGAATAATCTTTTCAAGTTTTTCTGCCATCCTAGAGTTGTGTCTGGCCTATTATGAGTTGTCTGCAATGTCAGCTCTTTGCAAAAAGTAACCAGCTACAGACAAACCAGAACTGGCCTGAAATGCCTTTGTACTGAAGCCTCTGTGTTCACCAGCACAGTAGCACTGGACATATGCCAGTTGATAACATTATAAAAAGTTAGGAATGCTATTGCCTTGAGTGTCTCTCTTGCTGTACCCAGCATGGTCATCCTTCTGTAAATTCAACTACTGTCCAAAAATCCAAGCTTGTTGCCAGTCCAAAACTGAGATTTGCAATCAAAGTAGTGCCCACTATTTACACAACAGAACGGCTGACCTCTGGTTTGCAAGTATACATCCTTACTAGACACTACAGGCTATTGTCAATGATTTTCACTTTTGGATAGTGCTCCAGTCCCTAATCCGTCCAATGCCTGTACTAAAAGGGAAAAGTTGCAACTGGTTAAGACTGCCATCGTCTCCCAGGGAGTAAGCCCCAGTGACTATAATAGGAGTTACATCTGAGAATACATGTATAGCATTGGGCTCTTTGAGAAACAAAGCCTACAAAAGTGAGAAAGATCCTTAGAACCACAGAGAAATGTTGTATTCTGTATTGGGAAAGTCAACACAGGGCGAGATCCTGTTGATGCATTTCAGGAGAAGAATGTTCCATCCCAGTTCCTAAAACAAAAACCAGGACTGGCAATTCACTCCAGAGGAAGGAAGGCCTGTGGATTCAAACACGAGGAAATGCCTCTGCTTCCCTTGTAGACCTGCCAAGGCAGACTTGGTGGAGGAGGTGCTCTATCCCTATCTATTCCTCTCTCTTGGTTGCCCTTTCTGTGTGCACATGTGTAGGCTCAGGCGCATAGCTTGCTTCTTGACCATTTGTGTAAATGGAGCTGGTGGGTTTGCAAGATAGTTTCCAAGTTCCAACTGCTCTGCAAAAAACTGAGATCATGCGCTTTGTAAGCTTGTGCAACTAGGGAGATTAATGTTTGAAGGTAGGGTGATCACATGTCCTCTTTTTCAAAAGACATGTCCTCTTTTTTTTAGCTTTGTGTCCTGGAAAAAAAATCTTCATTTTCCTCCTTTTCCTTGTAAGCAGGCACAATGTAGCCTTCTTTTAATTAATAAGTTACACGTAATTTACATGTAATTAATAAGTTACATGGACTGTGGGTGGCGCAAGTGGTTAAGTCACTGTGCCTGTTAACCAGCAGGCCAGGGTTTGAGACCGGGGTCAGCCCCACAATACAGGGTGAGCTCCTGTCTTTAGCCCAGCTCTGCGACACCAGCTGGATCCAATTGTATTGGCTCTGCCTTTCCATTGGACTAATTCAGTGGCGTGGAGAGGGGGGATTTGCTGCTTGGGTAACAGCCAATAGCAATCTAACCCAGGCTTTCATGCTTTGCATGCAGCGTATGCAGCACCAAGCACGATACCATAGTCTTTCAAGACTGACGGAGGCTTTTTTTTTACATGTAATAAATAATATGTAATTGTTTTAAATTTAATATTAAGTTATATACGTATATGGATGCAATCCTAACCCAGGCTGGCACATTGATCTTCCCATTCCCGTGATGTAGGGAGGCAAGTGCATGTCTGTGCACTGGAGTGGCCCAAGAGTACCTTAGGCTCAATTCTAACCTCCAGTTATGCAAGCATAAGCCCCAGCATAAGTCTGGTGCTGGCCTAGGGGTGTCACAACAGTTCTGTAAAGCATTTCTGCCCCACTTCTGTGGTGATGGGGTTAAGCCACTGCAAAGGTACATGGATCTCTCCACACCATCACAGGAAGGAATGCCAGGAGAGTTAGGCCAGCTTAATTTTGTTAGGAGTGCACCCTTACTTACAGTATTTTTATGACACCCAGGTCAGCACAGAACTTATGTTGGGTCTTAGGCCAGCCTAAGTGCAATTTAGGACTGCAGCCATAGTGTTTAACTTAACCAGTGTGCATGAGTATTTTCAGCTTTTATTTTGTCATGTTCTACATTTTTCTTGGGTGCCCCACATTTTGAGGACTTTTCTTCTTTTGCAGTTATGAGATCTGGTCACCCTGATGCTTAAGTTATGCATATAGAGAGAGATAAATGTTTGAGGGTCTTTTTTCCCCTTGGTTATTATTACTTCTAATAAATAAATAATATTATTTCTTTTTCAGAGGTCTGGTAAAACCTAGGTGGGACTGGGTTTTTAAAAGTGTGGGAACCACTGAGATCAACTGCATCCCTGAGCAGAGTCTGGATCTGGAGGGAGGGAAGGGTGGACCAGCAGGGTGACGTGTGAAGGGGGCGGTGCGAGTGTGTGGGTTGTGTTTTGTGTGGCTTCCTCCCAGCCCGGCTCCCTGATCCTCCAGCAGCACCTGGGTTTGGTGCTGTTGGATCCTTGGACTGTTAATGATTTGCTGCAGCAGGAGCAGGAGGAGCAGGACCTTCCCAACCAGCCAGCCCAGGAGAGCTGGACAGCTCCATCACCCCCATCTCCTCCTGGATCGCATCCCTTGCCATGGAGGGACTCCCATCAGAGGCGATGGAGACCCTCCAAGTCCCCCCACCGCCTCCCCCTCCAAGGTCCTGCTACAGCAGAATCTTGATCAGGATGGAGGAGAAGCTCTGCACCTGGTGAGTCCAAAGGGCAGGGCTGGGAGGGGGGCTGAAGGAGGGTGTCCTTTGCTCTCCACGTGGAGAGGGAGGGGTGACCATGTGCACAAGCCTATGCATGTCTACTCAGAAGGAAATTCCATTCTAGTCAATGGAACCTACTCCTAGGAAACGGGATAGGATTGCACCACGTGTCTTCTTTTTCCAAAACGTGTCTTGGAAAAAAATCTTCCACTCAGTTTCTGTGTCCTGGAAAAAAATCTTCACTGTCCTCCTTCCCCATGTGAGTAGGCAGCATGCAGCCTTTTTGCAGTTCATCAACGATGCATAATAAATTACATGAAACAGTTTAAAAATATAATAATGGTTTAAATTAAACCACATGAAAGCAGTATAGACGGGTGTCTCCCACTTATTGAATGGGTTAGGGTCCCAAAAATGAAAAATGTTGAAAAGTGGGACCCAATCCTTTTTAGTTTATGAATGTTTCTTTCAAATATTGCTTTTTTAGCTTGCAACTTACAAATGCCCTTTTTATCTTGCAAATTCCTGCTGCCCCACAAAGATTTCTGCAAATGGATTCTCATTAGGTCCTTCGGGAATGAAATTAGACCAGGAGCTACAATTTTGACCTTTAGAGCAGCAGAGAAAGGTTGAAAGAGCAGAATATGTGTTGAATGAATGAGTTATGGGCAAATTGAAAGATGTTGAAAGAGTAAAGCATCAGAAAATGAACCATCAGAAAGTGGGGGATACCTGTAAGAGTGTTTTTAGCTTTTATTTTTATCATGTCCTACATTTTTGTTGGGTGTTCTACATTTGGGGAGGCCTTGTCCTCTTTTCCAGTTATAGCATCTGGTCACCCTGGTGTGGGAGGGAGGGAGGGAGGCAGAACCATGGTGCAATCCTAACCAACTTTCTTGCACCCAAGTAAGGGCCTTGCAACTCTCAGGTAAGGAACAAATATAGCCTTACCTTGAGGAGGCCTCTGCGACTGTCTCCCACAACATGTGCTCCACTGAATGGCAGAGCAAGAGGAGGCTGTTGGGGAAGAGAGTCCCAGCTCAGTGTCATAGCCAGAGTGGGGCAGAGCTGTCAGCCTTGGAGGGAGCCTCACCCCTCTAGCTACACCACCATCTCAGCCTCTGAACATACATATGGATCAACCCCAGTTCAAGTAGTTTTCTCATGCTGTGAGCTCTGATGGTGGCTGTGCAACCAGAAGGCTTCAGATGTGCACCTTCCAGCTGACATCTACTGCTCTGAAACACTTTGTAGGAGTGTTTCCTGCGTGGCAAGTTAGACCAGAAATTTCTTATTCACTCCCTTCTAGGAGGCCTAAAATAGGTTTGAAAATCTGCCCCTTGACATAGTACAAGGTGTGTGGTAGAAGAACTGGCAGCCCAATGCTATGCCTTACTCAGAAGTAAGTCCCATTATATTTAATGGGGATTACTCCCAAGAAATTGTTATAGTACTGCATTCTGAACTGGCTATGGAAGACAATTTTATATGTGTATTGATGAACACCTTTGAAAAAAATGTGGTTGAAGTATGTCCAATCTGCATTTCATTCACATTATTTCAATGGGTGGGCAACAGTGAGATAGAATAGGGGTGTGTGTAGTATAGGGGTGTGTGACAGAATAGGGGTGTGTGTAGTATAACCCAGTTTTGAAGGACCAGATGTCCTGGGAGAACAGCATATTGTTATGGTGAAAAGCAAAATCCAAAAAATAAAAATAAAAATAATAAGGCAGGGGGTGACTGATAAAGGGGGTGAGGGGTGCCAAATGTCCACTCCTCTTTTGGAGGAGTTACTGCTTCACATCTGTTCTGTGACTGAGATGAACAAAATTATGCAGGGGATGGATAAAGTGGATAGAAAGAAGCTTTTTCCTCCCCTCACAAAACACCAGAACCAGGAGACATTCACTAAAATTCAGTGTTGGGAGAGTTAGGACAAACAAAAGAAGATATTTCATTACCCAGTGTGAAATTAATCTGTGGAACTCCTTACCACAAGATAACTTGATTGCATCTAGTCCAGATGCCTTTAAAAGGGGATTTGACAAATTTGTGGGAGAAAAGTCCATCAAAGGCTACCATGATGGGTATACCATACCATGATGGGTATGTGCAACTTCTTTATTTTAGAGGTAGGGTACCACAGCTTGCCAGATGCAGAGGAAGGCACCAGGATGCAAGTCTCTTATCTTGCGTGCTCCATGAGGCATATTTAAGATACAGGAAGCTGGACAAGATGAGCATTTGTCCTGATCCAGCAGGGGTGCTCTTACACGAGATTTCATGTGATTTATAAGGTTTATTTTGTCGTGCTCTGGAAATGGCACTTCAGACTTTGCTTTTGGAAGCCGTCTCCTTTCATAGAAATGGTGATGAAGTAGCTATTTGTTCCAGTGTGAGAAGAACAGATAAAATGCACAGCAAAAGCCATAAGTTCAAGAACACTTGGACTGAGATATTTTCCTGTGTGTTTGAAAATGTATTCTTCAAGGGAAATTACGCACTGTCTGATCCATAACAGGGCAGTTGAATTTAACTGAGGGCTACCTTTTATATGATCCCCATTCAAGGGCTAACCTTGGCATGAAAGGAACAGTATGTGTTCATGTGCCAGATTCTAAGCAGTGGCAGTTCTGACCATCGTTGTTTCAGAGTGACCATTGTGGTGCCAGGGTGCCTTGAGGTGCTGCCCCCTGCACTTGTTGCTTCCCCCCAGAGGTATTCTGGGGAGGACTTTAAGGCCTTTGGAGGGTCTTTAAATATCCATACTAGTTTCCAGCATGTGGCCTCCCTGGCCCTCAGAAAGTCTTCTGAGGGCATTCAAATCTACCAATAATTTTCAGTTTGGCTTGCTGGACATTTTCTATGTGGTTCACCACAAGCCACATGGGCTGTGATTTTGAGCCCCTTTTTGTAGAACCAAAAACCCTATTGACATTGCTTTTTTCCTAAACATAAAGGTGGGGGTACTCACCATGAAGATGTTATAAAGGTGGGGGTATTCACCATGAAAATGTTATTTGTAATCATAGGCATGTCTGCTTGGGAGGGCACAGAGGTGCTGATACTCAGTACTGGTGAGTACCCCCTCAAAATGAGCGCTTCCTATTGACGTGTTACTATCGGTTTACTTACAATTTACTCACAAGAGGGTTTAAAGTCTCTCTGGAGGCCTTAGAAGGCTTTATGAGGGCTGGGAAGGCTGTGTGTAGCCTCTTTGACCTTCATAATGTTTCGGGGGGAAGCAGTGGATGCAGGCCTAACCATGTATGCACCTCTTCTTCACTGAAGAAAAGCTGGGCTAAATCTTATCCTATCCTGTGACAAAGACAATTTTATACTCGGTCTCCCCCGTCTAAATTGAGAAGGGAAGTTATCCCAACATGTATTTATTACAAAACTCCCAAGTTTTTATGCAAGTGGGAGTGAAAGGAGTGGAATGATGGTGCATTTCTTCCTTTCTGAGATACATAAGAGAGGATATGTACAAAATTGCTTACTGATAGGTTTGAATGGAAATGTGATTACTCAGTGAAGTTTAAATTCTGGGTAATTGCTTTCACTAAACTGGCAGTCCAGTTTTTTGTAGCATCATGCTGCGTGGGCACCGACAGGCACTGGGCATCGGAGGGTATCTAGTGGAAGGCAGCAACAAGCACTGGGCATTCCTACCAGGCTCAGCAGGGACCAATGTGCACTACTGTGTAGTGGTGGTCCCCTAAACCACCACTAACTATTACATTGCAAAATATAGAGATGAGCCATGTTTTGTTATCACTTCAGATCCTCAGGTCAGAATGTCATCCTGTTGAAACACAACATTTTTGTGGTTGCTGTAGAGGAGGAGGATGTTACATAGCCGTGTACTGACATGGTTTGAGTTGTGACCAGCAAATATGGCTCAGGCATTGCCTATATGTTGTAGAACGGAAATCTCCAAACTTTCCAACCAGAGGGCTGCATCAAATACCTGGCAGGGTGCTGAGGACCAGAAAAAAAATTTAAATATAAAATACATTAGAGATGGAAATTATATAGGTGGATTAATGAATGGGCTCAAATTTCCAGGATTTCTCCAAGCTCCAACATACATCACAAAAATAAATACATCACTCAAATGGACCTCCACTTCCCAGGCACATTCTAAGGCCTTCAGAGGGCATAAAAAGTTACTTCTGGTTTTTGGGAGAAAACCAAGAAGCTTGCCAGGAACCGGAGCATGCCTGTGGGCCAGATAGAGACCCAACACAGGGCATACCTGGCCCCTGGGCTGGGGTTTGGAGACCACTGTTGTAGAAGCAAAAACCCTATTGATATGTTACTGTTAGTTTACTTGCAATTTGGGTGTAATGAATGCATGCATGCTGATCTGTAGAGTCCTGAAGTTTGCACCTGCTGGCTATGATCTCTCATAACCTGGGGTTTGAGAGCATTTACTTTGGGATGGGAAATGAGGGATACAAACAAACAAACAAACAAACAAACAAATTAATTAATAACATATGGGAGTGGAAACCTCATGAATTTCTTCTCTTTTGATGTACCTGGGTTGTGTGGCCAGTGGGCACGTTAATGAAAATGCAGGGAAGCTTCCATGACTAGAGGGAATATTGTTTATACTGATGCTTCCTTGCGTGTCAGTAGTGGAGCAAGAAACCAAGAAGTGGGTCTTTAAAGTTATCTTTAACCCTGAGAAGCTTGCAGCCAGTACAGTTTAATAGTGCAGAGGAATGAAATGGTATGTTGGTGCTTCCCCATCCCCTTGTTTCAGAGCATTCAAAGGTGGAATGCTCTGGAATTAGTGGTGAGTCAAATCAGTGGACGCCAAATCAGTGGATAATGAGATATAACCTGTACTTCTTTGATCAAAGCTCTTAGAACAATCATCTAAATCAGTGATTTTCAACCTTTTTCATCTCACAGCACACTTAACAAGGCACTGAAATTGTCAAGGCACACCATCAATTGTTTTTACCATTGGCAAGGCACGTCAGGCTGTTCAAATTCCCCAATTTTCCTATTAATTAATGTCAATCTCCAAATTCCCGCAGCACACCTGAGGACTATCCACGTCACACCAGTGTGCCACGGCACACTGGTTGAAAGTCACTGATCTAAATTCTTGTTTTCCAAGGTGCTGTCGCCTCTGATCCACCTTGCAGCCATTTATTCATTATGTTGCATCACAAATTGTATTGTTGGAAAATAGTATAAAAATATTCAAAATAATAGAACAGTAGTAATAAATAATTAGCTCAAATTGCAAAGGGAAATAGCCACTATGAATAAATGCACTATTACTGACAATATTCATGCATTATTCTAGTGTCATTATTCATGCATTATTCTAGAGGCTTTGACCTACAACCTTTGCATATGTCTTGGTCGGTTGGTCGGTTGGTCTGTCTGTCTGTCTGTCTGTCTGTCTGTCTGTCTGTCTGTCTGTCTGTCTGTCATATTCCACCTTTTCCACTGAACAAATGATGAATTTGGGCAGGGTGGTGGTGGTTGTGTAATGCTTCTCATTGCAACCATAAAATTTCAGGAAGTGCCCCTAATTTAGACAGTTTGGGAAGAATGACAAGTTTTGACAAGAGCTTAAGGCTCAGTGGTGTACGTTAGCAAAATAAATCCAAACCCTGCATTTTATAAGTAAAAGTCTGTCTGAGATCACTGATATTACCTCATCCCTGAAGCAAAAGCAATTCATCTTTACTGCCATAGCAAAGTGGACTGGAGAGAAGAGGTCAAGTGCTGGAAAGCAAAGAAAAGATAATTGTGCTTTTATTTATAGACTGATAAATATTTGATACGAGCAATGAGAATCAATAACCATCCCAATAGCACAATTTGGAAAATGAGTGGCCAGGGAGAGACTTGTTATGCAAGTACAATGAGTGCTCCTTCTTTAGGAAGAACAAACAGTGCAATTTTGTGCATGTTTACTCAGAGGTTTGTCCAGTGCGGCTTACACCGCGGCTTACACCCTAGTAAAGTGCGGCTTACACCCTAGTAAAGTGTGTTTAGGATTATAACCAAATTCCCTTATTTGATATATAAGAAGCATATTACGAATTTATATAATTTATATATTATATAAACATAATAAAAGCATAATATAAGAGGCATACATATAAGAAGCATAATATAAGAGGCATATTACAAAATTATTTGGTTCTACAAAGCAGTGGTGTAGCAAGGTTTTGCAGGAAGACTCACTGCTCCATGCAAGGGAGAGGGAGAGGAAGAGAGGCTACCTTCACCCAGTAGTGAGGTTGCATGCAAAACTACACCACTACTACAGAAATCTATTTTTTCCTCTTTGAAATTTTAGGTCCACCTTCTGAAATGTGACAACAAATTCAGCTCGGAGAATGTGCAATCACATCATAAGGAGCAGTTTCTGCAGCATTTTTGACACATAAATGCTGTTTTGACTATGATTGCTTTGTACAGGTGAAAAGCATTCAGGGTGGCACCTTGGCAAGCTAGTGGAGGAAAATATCTCTGTATAGCTTCACAGTAAAGTTTGTTCTAGATATCTGTCCTGGTGAAAAAACATGAATTCAACTTTTCTGCCTGACAGAAAAAGAAAATTTAAGTCACAAACCTAGTCAGAGCTCAAAAAAGGATGATAAAGAGGGTGGGGTGCCGAAGGTCCGCTCATTCTGAGAGATTACTACTGTCCAATTTCTGCTTTTTGTGAATGAGATGTACAAAATTATGCAGAGTATGGATAGAGTACCAGTATATAGAGTATACTCATAGAATATGAGTTCTTTTCCCTCTCGCACAATATCAAAATCTATTTATCTAGAGTATTTATATACTGCTTTTCAACTAGAAAGTTCTCAAAGTGGTTTACAAAGGAAATGAAATAAAATTAATAGCTAATTAATAGTTAACGGGTTCCTGTTCCAAAAGGGTTCACAATCTAAAATGTAATCTAAGATGTCAGGAGACATCTATAAAATTGAATGTTAGGATAATTAGAACAGACCAAAGAAAACAGTCCTTTACTCAGCAAGTATCTATGTCACTCCTTGCTGCAGGATGTGTTGATGGGACCTGACCAAGATACGGTACCTTTACAAAAGGATTGTCCAGCTTAACGGAGGAAAAACCACCACAGGCTACATGTTATGATGTCTATATGCAGCCCCCAGGTTTAAGACATAACCCACCTCTGAGTGGCAGCAGGATGCAGGTATCTTGTTGTTTTGTGTGCTCTCTGAGTCATTTGGTAGGCCACTGTGAGATACAGGAAGCTGGACTATTTGGGCATTTGGCCTGATCCAACAGGACTCTTCTTCTGTTCTTTTTTATTACAAGAGAAAAAAATGTATTTAATGTATTTAAATGTATTTAATGGATGTGTAGCACTACATGCTTTTATACCTGGGAGTGGGATACAGGCATTTCCCACTCATTGGATGTGTTAGAGTCTGGAGCACCATCCAAAAATGAAAACCACTGAGAGGTAGAACCCAGCTCACAAATGCAAAATGGCCACAAAAAGACCTACTGTAAATATTAGTTGCAAAAGCCTAAATAATACATATTTATTAACAGATAGTCAAAACTGATAACAAATTGCAGTAAAATGAACAAAGTCATGTGTGGCTATGAATATCTTATGTATTTGAATGATGGTTATTTACTGAAGAAAGTCAAAAGGAAATGCCAAAAACAGTGTGATCACTATAGGCAAAATCCAGAGTAACTACAGTGAGTCCTTGCTCCGGTGTAAGAACAAGTTACTCTGGATTCCAATATGAATTTCCCATAGGTTTTCACTAGGTGGTGAAGTAACTACGGGTGCATGTAAAGTCTCTTACTTGCTCCTGTAGTTACTCTGGATTTGGGGGTATGTCACATACAAATCAACATCAGGGAAGACAATTGTAACCTTTAGACCAGTGGAAGGAGGTTGAAAGAGTGGAGCATGTGTTATATGAATGAGTCTTGGGCATAAATGAATGGTGTTCTTTCGAGTGGAATCATCAGAAAATGAACCATCAGAAAGTGGGGGACACCACCCAGATAGCTGGGAAGTATGTGATTTTGGGATAGTAACTGATTTCTCAATAGTAACTGATGATGTCACTGCAGGGACATCATGCAATATGTCTTCTCCCCGGTATTTAGATGTTATTTATACTTATTTCTCCCCAGTACTTAGATATTATTTCTACTGAACTTGCAGGGCTGGAAAACTGTTGATGCAATTCTAACCATGTCTGCTCAAAAGTAAGCCTGATTGTGTTCAATGGGTCTTACTCCCAGAAAGTGCTCTTAGGATTGCAGCCTTTGTAAACCAGGCCTAGTTAATCACTTTTTCTTGTGGTGGCTGCCCATAAGATGAGTTAATTTTGACAGGCTGTTTTTGCAGGTTCACCCTGTTTTAGCTTGGTTTAGTTTGTTGATGAGGAGGACAATAGTTTCTTCGGCTATGTATGTTTGAATACCAGTTTATCCATTTCTCTGAAACCTCTGCTTGCCACAATTGTCTTCTTTTGGCTCATATCCCGAATAATTATAACTATGGATTTAATATATTTTGGTAAACCAGTTTGGCAGCGTGCAAAGAAGTGGTTTAGAAGAGCATACAATCAATCATTCCCCTAAGAAATTGAACCACAGCTGTTGAGCTGAAGCCATGAAGTCACAAGTCAGTTGATATTTAGATTCTACAGCAATCTGATTCCATGTTTTGCTGCAAAAGTGGAAAAGATTAGGTTGATGGGAGCATTACATATAAAGTTGTATTAGAGACTTTGCAAGGTTTGCCCTGGGTTGGATGGAGAGGTCTGGTCAAGGACCACATTGAGACTTGCAGAGGGCTGCATTTGGCCCCGGGGCTGAGGTTTGGATACTCCTTGCTGAGTTTTTGTGGCATCACCAACATTCAGATCAGTGCTGTAATTTTTAAAAAGCACTCAACATTTGTGAGTTTTCTGGGTGTTTTATGCTTTTGTGTTTGGTTTGTGAAGGATGGATATATGTGCGTATAAACATATATGCCATGTTAATTTTTTAAAAAAGCCTGATGGCCCATCTCATTTATGAAGCACAAGCTCAAGAGCTGATCCACTGTTGTGCTTATATGAACAGTTGTGTTTTGCAAGCTGCAAAGTCTGCTTTTGTGTGTTGCAAGCTTCACCATGGGTGAAGAACTTACTGTAACCTTTGATAAGGATGTTATGTCTGTCTTCAACCTTAAACTTATTATCAGTGCAATCCTACTTGGAAGATTTCCGAGTGCTTAAGACATTTATTCCAAGGAAAATGTGTATATAGGTCCAACCATGTTATACACTGATTTTTATACACAGATTTGACTTAGCACAAATGGTCACTGCAAAGCTCAGATTAAAAACTGCTTTTCTACTCTTGTGGAGAGGCAATCATGCAAGCAGTTCTTCCATTCTTTAGTCTCAGAATCAAACCCCAGCACATACTGAGGCACTACCTTATTCCATTAGGGACAATAGAGGAGCAAGAACGCTGGAAGTGGGTCTTTAAACCTATTTCCCCATTGTTTTCTTTGTACAGGGATTTTTTTATCCTTGGGAGGTTCCAGAACAGAATCCTAGTGGATAACAAGGGATACCTTTAGATTATAACTGATTATAAGTTACTTGATTATAAGAAGATAATCATTACCTTAGTATTTCATTTCATGTTTAAGGTGAATCCTGGTGAAACCCAAACAAATGTTGATATCCTCAAATTGGTTGTGCCAACAGTCTTCCATGTGCCATAACGTATAGTTATGCTGGCCACATGATCAAGGAAGCATCTTTGGACAACACTGGATCTTCAGCTTTGAATCACGGATGAGCACCGCACCTACAGGTGTGGCTGGTGCCTGTACAGGCAGCAGAGCAACCTGCAACCAGTCATGGAAAGTGTCTTTAGGATTGCATCCTAAGTTTCTTTCCTTTTTTGTATTCACAGGCACATGGTTAAAACGCTTGCTCTGGGTCAGCTGCTGTCTTTGCTCATCTGTGGGACTGCCGTTTCAAGTCAGTACTTAGCCATGAATTACCATGTCAACACTCCAATGCTGCAAAGTTTCATCAACTATTGCTTGCTTTTTCTAGCCTATACCACAACGCTGGCCTTCAGGAAAGGTATGAGAAGTCGGGGAAAGCAACATAAAGTATAAATTGCAGTATTTCTGGAATCTCTTCAGATTGAAGTTCTGGTTTTCCAGCTGTATTCCTGTTGCCTTTGAAATATGACTGGGGTCCTTCTACACTACATTGATCTATACTAGCTACACTTCTACACTACATTGATCTACACTAGTGGGATGTGGTGGAAAGGGGTGGGCTGAGTACAGTGTGATAGAATGGGCTTATACCAGTCCCAGCTGCAGGAGAAGAAAACGTGCTTGTTGAACAGGAGATCTGGTGTAGAAGGTGGAGGGGCCATTAATCCTGAAGATTTAACATCTCAGAGATCTCGGAAGACTCTTTGAATGATGAGACCTGTAAAACTGATAAGGAGCCATCACAATCCTAACTTGCGCTAGAACAGGGCAGGCCTGCAAGCCTGCATGCTTGCGCTTTATCCAGAGCACGTTTGGATCTACTACAGCAGGAAAGGGGAAGCTTTTCTCTTTCCCCCAGGTAGGACTGCAGCAACTCCAATAGGTCTGTTTGGTCCTGTGTCATCTTGAGAGGTGTCACAGAACCATTAGACGCAAGCAGGCAGAGGCTGCTCTGCACCACCGAGGTAAGCATGTTGGGATCCGGCATATTGCCAGGTCCCAGCTTTGCCTCCTGCTCCCTGTTCTTCTCTGAAAATGCCCTCGTCTTGCCTTCCCCCCCCCCATGCCAGTATACCTCCCTCCCAGCTTCTCCTACCCTCCCCTTGCCCAAAATACCTCTATCCAGCCTCCTCCTCCAAAACCCCGCAATGGTCAAGATCAGCCAGAACAATTACCCCTTTCCCATTGGTGTGGTGAGTCTGGTGCATGTCCATGTGTTGGCCTAACTCCCCTAACTGGTGCAGACACTCCTGACACTTTTGTGACACTCCTGAGCTTGTGAAGGGAACTTGAAGTGGCCTGGGAGGAGAATTAGGTTTGCACCCTGACAAAAAGAAGCCAGATGAGAGGCAGCGTGCAGCCAGAACAATTCACCAAACTGTGATGAAATCCATCTGGTATGTAGATACTTCTTGAATAAACTTATTTTTTGGTAAAAACTCTTTCAGTTTAGAAAAACCCTGCATTTGTAAACCTCCTTGAATGAAGCCTAAAGAGTGATCCAGTGGCCTGTAAGGCAGTCCAGTATACGTATCTATTGTTTTTGATTGCGCTCTGTGTAAAAAAAAAACCTGCAATTAGAAGTCTGCTTTTTCTGTTATTGCTGTTTTAATTTGATTTATAGCAATTCTCTACGAATTGCTCTACAAGAATTTCCTTCTCCAGGCACAGGGTTGACTAGATGACGTACTGGGTCCCTTCCAACTTTATCATTCTAATTCGTTACGTTCTGTTATAACATTCTTTATCCTGGATTATTTACAGCTGCTACAGCTAGTAGGATCAATGTATTCAAGTTATTGGGACCAATAAATATCAGTTTCTTGCTGTATCCATTATAATGTCATTTACAAAGTTTTGGGCCCCAGTCCTGCAACATTCTAGCACCAACGCAGCTGCTATTCATCCCTGAGATATGTTCCCTTACCACTTCCCGTAACAATTCCCTTACTTGGATAGGATAGGTTCCTCTTTCACATAGTGCTTAACTTTACAAGATGTGAGACTGCTTTCCTATTCATACTTACCTGGGAGTAAGCCCTATTGCTATAATAGGACTTCTTAATAGACAAACATAGGATCGGGCGTTGAATCCCCCAAGTTATGGATATATTACTGTAACTGTATTCTAATTTTATCATGTCGGACAAGAGTAGGACTCAATAGGGCTGGCCAGTGCCTTGGTTGTGAACTACATGTATGTATATGTGCATGTATTTACTGTGTGCATCATATTCTGCAAAGAGCAAAGGTTTTGAACGAGAGGGCTTTCTTAAATTAATAAGACTCACTCCATGATTCTTTCAAATTTTAGCATATCACAGCTTCTGAAAATAATAGTGACACAAATAGTAAAGAAACTAGACTCATCTACATCCCTGTAAAACATCATGGCAGACATTTCAACATGGAAGATGTTCCCTAAAAGTGTGAAGTTTGAAAGCAGGGAATTAGGAGTTAGGGTTAGGCTTTGCTTCTGTCATCACTAAAGTATAAAAAGTTAGTTTTGCTTACACTAGTGTGACTCTCTGTTCCAGATGGTGACAACCTCTTGCAGATTCTGAAGAGGAAATGGTGGAAGTACATTTTGCTTGGGGTGGCTGACGTTGAAGCCAACTACGCCATTGTAAAAGCCTACCAGTATACCACCTTAACAAGTGTCCAGGTAAAATCGGTCTTGTGGCACCATAAAGTCTATTGCACATATTATGAAGTAAGCCTTCATAGGAAAATGTATAAAATGGACAATGGAAAATGCTGAATATCTCTCCAATGTTAGGGTGTGTGGTGGGAAAACTGAATTATTTTGCAGGTAAAACTGAATGAACATAAGAAAAGCAGAGGTTTTAAACTTCTGTATGAAGCACATCTTTTTCCTTCTCCTTCTGAGTAATTAAAATAACATTTGAATGCTGTGCTAACTTATGTGAACTTGAAGGAAACGTGTGAGTTAATATATGTTGGTTCTTTTCACTCCTGTAAGTACAGTGAAACTGCAGTTGAGGTGTGCTGCTGATATTCTTAACTGTTTTAATATTGCATTATTTATGTTTTTAACTGTTTTTAAATGCCTTTTTATATATTTCTTGGTAGCCGCCTTGAGTCAGCCTTTGGCTGAGAAAGGCAGGGTATAAATTATTTAAAATAAATAAATAAATAAATAAATAAATAAATAAATAAATAATTCTTGTCAGCCTCCAGTTTTGAGTATCAGTTTTGATCTGGAAATTTGGGCAGTTTTCCCAATCCAGGAAGGTAGAATGAAGCAGTGTAATTCAGTGGTAGAGTAAAATCTTTGTATTTTGAAGATTCGCTGCTTAAATTGGTGGTATAAAAAGGGATTTCAGGTAGCAGAGTTTGGAGAATAGTTGCTGAAAGTGTACCTACAAAATGTGTTCTATGAAACTTTGATTTAATAGACTAAGAATGTGGGGGACCTCCCTGCATTCCACAATCACAATCTACACCATTAATTACCCTTACACCATAAACTGGTGATATGCTGATCAAATAGGATATTAAAAACAGCTTGCTGACTGGTTGGGAAAATGAAGACTTATGAATCTTCTTGTGGCTTATAGAACAACTTATCCTTCCTGTACCCCAACTGATGCAGTGGTACCAAAATGATGACTGCTGCATCCAATGGTGGGGAGACAGTTGCAGAGGTAAGGGAACAATTATTCCTTTACCTGGGGGAACAATCCTTTACCCAGGGATAAACTTCTCCAGCATGGACATGTCTCAGACCTGCAACAGATATTTTGCTAACACAGGTCCAAGTGGACTCATGCTGCAGGATCTGGCCTGGGAGTGTGTTACAATATCCACAGTGCTGGTACCCAGGGCTGTCGCTATATTGGTGCAGCTGGTGTGCTATGTACCAGGGTGACACACCACTGGGGGTGATGCGCCAGAGGAGTTTGACATTCCTCTGGTGACCCCCCCCCTGATCCCTGTCTTAGACTGCTCTGCTCTGAAAAGGAGCAGGCAGCTCCTTCTTAGAGCTGAGGTATCGTCTCCTCTGAAGCTGACCAAGGTTGGTGCCAGTGCAGTCCCGGATAGGGTGGTGAGTGTGTGCTGGGGTGATGCACTCACCTCCCGCACTGGGTAATGCGCACCAGCTCATTGCCCCTGCTGGTACACCAGATTCCAGTTCCTCTTGAGCCCAGTCCATCCCTTCCTGCCCTTCCCCCTTTCATTTCACCCTCTCAACACCTCTTCTCACCTATCTTGCTGACTTATTTCCTTAGGTTATTAGTGGGAGATGCAAAGACATCAATGTCAGCACACTAAGGGTGCAATCCTAAATGCACTTTCCTGGGAGTAAGATCCAATGACACAATGGAGCTTACATCTGAGTAGATATGGTTAGGAATGTGCTCTAAGTAGCACACTATTGCTTTGATTGCTTTGCAGCAGTCAGTATTATCGGGACTAGTCGCAACAATGGCTCATATGTTTGCGATTAGGCTACAGGTCCCAGGGTCTGGTCTCAAAGAAAACAACGAGGCTGTGAATGTACTCAGACTCATGTTTGGCCAATGTTTGGATGGGTGACTGCTTGGCAAACCCAAGTGTGCCACTTTGAATTCCAGTACAGAAGGAATATGGGATATAAAGGCATTAAATAAAAAAATGTTTCTTTCTGTAAATGGCA
Source organism: Cryptoblepharus egeriae (assembly GCA_030015325.1). Taxonomy (NCBI): domain Eukaryota; kingdom Metazoa; phylum Chordata; class Lepidosauria; order Squamata; family Scincidae; genus Cryptoblepharus; species Cryptoblepharus egeriae. The sequence continues at coordinate 84,327,856 of JAREYC010000005.1, forward strand.
GCTCCTAGACTGTTTTGGGATTCCTGTCCTGATGGCTTTATCATGGTTCATCCTCCGTGCACGCTACAGAGTGATTCATTTTATTGCTGTTGCCGTCTGCCTGTTGGGTGTAGGAACCATGGTCGGTGCAGACATAGTAGCTGGGAGGAAAGAAGGTGAAGGTAAGGTCTGTGCAAAATGTTGGAGATAAATGTGCAGAGATGCTTCTGGTGGTGGTGGCAAGAAACTCTATCATCTTTCACTTTGGGTGCAATTCTAAGCATGTCAACTCAGAAATAAGTTCCATCCTATTATATGGGATTTACTCTCAGAAAAATGTGTTTAGTATTACAGGCTTTGTATATCTGAGTCCTTGTTGAGGGTCAGATTCTATCCAACGCTAGAGCATGTCTTCCAGACCTTCCTATTTGGTTGAGTCGGTATTAGTCTTGTGTTTATAATGAATCTAAGTACTTCGTTGTGGTATGCTGAGTTTAAAGATGCTAATGGAAGGAGATTCACTGATAAAACTGTGAGGCTGGCCCATTTAATTTTTCCTAATAAGGCTCTAAGGCAGTGATTTTCAACCAGTGTGCCATGGCACACTGGTGTGCCACAGGTAGTCCTCAGGTGCCATGGGAATTTGAGGAGTGTCATTAATTAATAGGAAAACTGGGAGATTTGAACAGCCTGGTGTGCCTTGTCAATGGGAAAAACAACTGATGGTGTGCCTTGACCATTTCAGTGCCTTGTTAGTGTGCCATGAGATAAAAAGGTTGAAAATCACTGCTCTAAGGGCACAATCCTAATTTATTTAGGCTGGCATAATTTGCCTAGCATAAGTCCCTTATTCTAGATGTGGGGAGGCTGGTGTGGGGAGGCTGGAACATGCTCTGCGGTGGTTAGAGCATTGCACAGATATGTGCCCACCTCCCTACACCACCACACGGAGTAATGCCAGGTGAGTCATGCTGACCTAAATAGGTTAGGATTGCACCCTAAATCTTCCAATATTAATGTGAGAATCAGAAATTCAGCAGGTAAGTTTTCCCAGAAATATCAATGCATTAAATTTCTGCTTCTTTGAGACAAAAGTAACCCTGTCAGATGTAATATGGCATAGAAAACAGCAATCTGTGTATTGAATTGATACCAAGCAGCATTTTCAATTGGATATTGAACCAAACCTACTGGAAAAGTAAGTCCCTAGGCTTTAAAAGGGAAGTTTCTTTCTTTTTTTTTTAAAAAAGAAAAAAAGTAGGAGACTCTTCACATCCATTTAGGACCTGTGAGAGGTACAAGACTCTTTCTTAGATCAATCTATTGATTTTCATGGTGAACTCAATTAGATCATTAAAGTAACAAGAGAGATACAGAAAGGGAGCACCAAAAAGGTATAAAGAAAGAGAAAAAAATTCTGCTGTTTTTTCAGGTTTCTGTACAAGAGACTCTAGCAGAAATAGCAGATGGTATGGAGGTTTTCTACACAACCATTTTTAAAACCGTTTTTAAAAGCAAGATTTATCTATGTTTATCAAAGCAGGATATAAATTGGTGCTACCCTAAAACTGGCATACCCTACAATCCAGAGTAACTATGGGAACATGTAAGAGACATTTAGGTCAATGTAATTATGGCACAATCTAGTGAAAAGCTATGGGAAATTCATATTGCAATCCAGAGTAAATTGTTCTTATGTCGGAGCAAGGACTCCTTGTAGTTACTTTGGATTGTGCCCATAATGTTTTCTGATTTAGAATAGGGGCTGGGGCAGTGACATAGCTGGAGGGGGGCAGAGCAGCCAAATCTTGGAGGGAATCACACCCCTTCGAAGCCATTAGGAGCCTTAGGAGGAGTAAAACGGAGTCATACGTCCTGCGTCCGTGCCTTCTAACCCTTATTTTAGTGATCTTGTTAGGAAATAGTGCTAAGATGGACCTGTCTTTTAGTTTTGGGACATCAGCTGCACACAGACCCCATTGAGGCCTTTTTGAACCTGAAACCCCAAGACCGCTGAAACAACGGTGCCTGCAGACATAACCTCTTTTCTCCCAGTTTCTTCCCTCTGATTGGAAGAGTCTGACCATTTTCCATGGTATTAATATTAATCCACTGCTGATTGTTGATTGATTTCAACAGCTTGTTGATTTCGACCACTAAAGCTATCATTAAAAGTCTTAGAGGTAACTGGGCCAATTTTTTCTTGGCCAATTTTCAAGCTTCTGGAGCCTCTATTATTATTTTTAGGGTTGCTTTCTTTCACAGCTGCAATATGTCTAGAGCAGAATAGCTGTGTCTGGTGTGGTTATCTTGTTCCTACAGCCAAGGACAGCAGGCAGATTAATTGGCCTCATTCTGTGGTCATATTGTCTATGAATGATGGCTGCCCACGGAAGAGAAATTGATTCACTAGTAACTAGTAAATTCTCATTTCTGTGCTCAAATTGTTAGAAATGTCATCATGTGAATTTTTATTGTCCATTGTTTAATGTGTCATTAAAATCCTTTGCTGATCAAAGCACCCTGCATTTTTCGTTTACAACTGTTTCTTGTTCTTGCCCATTTGTGTCTTTCTGTGCAGGAATCTCTGTGGTGGTTGGAGACATCCTAGTCCTTGTCGGTGCTTCATTGTATGCCATTTCCAATGTGAGTGAGGAATACATTGTGAAAAATCTGAGCAGATTGGAGTTTCTAGGAATGGTGGGCTTGTTTGGGACTATAATCAGCGCTCTGCAGCTGTAAGGATCTTTAATACCTTCTTTCACTCTAATTAAGAAAACCATCCACACCACAGAATGATTTCTTCCCTTCCATGAATTGGTGGGTGTATTATTAATGTATTGTTAGCTTTGCAAATTAACCTGTCAGGGCAGTAATTTTCAACCTTTTTCATCTCGTGGCACACTTAACAAGGCATTAAAATAGTCAAGGCACACCGTAAGTTGTTTTTACCATTGACAAGGCACACCAGGCTGTTCAAATCCCACAATTTTCCTATTAATGATCGTCAGTCTCCAAATTCCTATGGCACATCTGAGGATTATTTGTGGCACACCAATGTGTCATGGCACACTGGTTGTAAATCACTGTTTTAGGGTGTAGGAGCATCTGCTGGATTGCCAGGTTGCAATCTTTTTTCTGACCTTTACATTTATTTTACAGTTTTTTCTGACCTTTACATTTATTGTTGAAGGATCTGATGCTCCTTCTCCACGCTTATCCTTTAACCCTGTAGCATTGCCAAAGGGGATGGGCAGCACACTAACTACTGCAGGGAGCACAATATGCAATAAAAGTGGTTCCTCCCACTATCCATTGGAGCCATTTTTGTCAGTGGTGGCCATACAGACACTGCCCAGTGCCATCACTGCCCTGAATGGCTCTGTTAGTGAATGGGGCAGGTTGCTTACATGACACATTGTGGGCCGGCAGTGCAAGACTGCCTGCAAGTTATACCATGCCCTACCCACTCTGGTTACACCACTGCTTTTTCCTACTCCTGCCTGCTATAGGATACAGGAGAGAAAGTTATAAAGGGAATGTCCACATTGTATTCTGGCAGACCAGACCATTTGGGGTTTTATTGGGATGCCTGGCCTAGTTTGAAAAAAAAATCATACACATATCTTCCATTGCAACTTCTCATAGCTAACCCCCTGATCATGCAACTCCTTGGAATTTCAAGTGCTGTAAATGGTTAGTCATGCATACCATCAATCGCCTTGACCTTCATGAAGCTAACCATATGACGAAAGACTCTCCATGGGATTAATCATTTCTAGTTTGGGACTTTGTCACCTTTCTGAATAGTCTTGCCATTTTTTTAAATGATACAGAGGTCCTGTATCTTTTATTGCTGCAGGGCAGTGAGAAACTTGGCTTTCCCCATTGCTTTATCTCTATGTAAGGAACATTTTCCCCATTCAGTTTCTACCACCAAATGGTGTTAAAGCTACAGGTCCGTGTCTATAGTAAATGTGGCGGCTGAAATAAATATGGTTCTGAAACGCAGTTTTTCATCAAAATTTAAGCTATGAGATTAATTACTAGCAATTAGTAAAATCATATAATTAACTGAAAATTAATGGGCAGCCATACCAAAATTCCCTTGTGATGATGTGGTGAATTAGTGTGGCTTCTGCTGCTGCCTACAGGAGATTTTCAGCTGCTGGAGATCTCTTTGGGGTAAGAAAACTTTTGTCCTCTTGTCCTCAGAAGCCACTATGGGGCAACTCAGATCTGCATCAGCAAAATCTCTGCCACGTCTGCATTGTTCTGTGAAGTCAGGTTAGGCCTGGGAAGAGGATCAGGATGTGGCATGTGCTGCCACTGCCAGTCCCATTCCCCTCCTGGGCATGATTCACCCTCCCCTTATCAGCGCCTGGTACCACAACACTTTTTTTGTGTATTGATGGCTAAGTTCATAATCTTGTTTATGATAGTTTTTGCATACAGTATCTTATGAAAACCACATTCCATCCCAGATTTTTAATGTTTGTGTTTTTCTTTTCTTGCTGTTTTTTCTCCCACAGAGGCATTGTGGAACATAAGGATATAGCTAATATTCAGTGGAACTGGAAAATTGGTATGTATGCACAGGAATACCCTTCTGATTATTTGTAAATAACTGAAGAGAAGTGTGTTCATATAATATGCTTCTCAAATGAATTGTCCACCTATTTAAGAAGCATCATAGTTGGAGGGCTAAATTGCTTTTACAGTACTTATCAACTTGGAGAGCGAGACAGTAAAAACCCTCTTAAAAGTAGGGGCTCCAGTCCACAGGTGGGCTGAGACTGGTTCGGACTGGATCGGCCGAACCGGTAGTTACCGGGAGGCCGCCGGTCGTGAACCGGTAGTTACGGAGGCTGCCGAACAGGTTCGGGCCTCTTTTGAAGATCGGCTGCTGCGGCCACCATTTGCTACAATTAAAAAAAAAGTACTTTCACTTCCTGGAGAGTTCAGAGACACTCTAGGACTCTCCCGTATGGTAATTAGCTGCGCGCACATGCGCAGTGATTTTTAAAAATTTTTTAAATTTTTTTTAATTGTAGCAAGCCCCAGTGCCCCCCAACCATCCTCCCACCCCCAGAACTGGCTCTAAAGAGCCCCCGCTGCCCCCAAGTGCCCCCAATCACCCTCCAACCCCACTGGAACATATTTTTTAAATGTAGGACAAAATGTAGGACGTCCGGCATTTTGTCCTACATTTGTTTTTTTAAGTCTTTAAAACACACACACGTGCCCTGGAGATCTCCTCAGAAGTAAGTCCCATGAAAGTCAACGGGACTCACTTCCAGGCCAGTGTGGAGAGGACTGCAGCCTCAGAGCCCCATCCTATGCAGGTCTACTCAGAAGTAAGTCCCAGTATAGCCAACAGGACTTACTCCCAGGAAAGGAAAGTGTGGATTTGGGACTGCAGCCTGAGAGCCCAATCCTAAGCATGGCTACTCTGAAGAAAGTCCCATGACAGTCAGTGGAACTTACTCCCACGAAAGTGTGGTTAGGGCACTAACTGAAGACGGAGCCGTGACTTAGCACAGCTCTGTCCCCTTTAAGTTCTCCGCATTGCTTCCTAGAAAGCAGTGTGGACGTTTTCAAGGGAGGCGTGGGCGGGACTCCCCAGGGGCCTCTCTAGGCTTTCCCTGTCCCTGGCCGGAGGTCAGCTAAGGACAGGGAAAGCCTGGGGAAGCCCTAAACCGCGCATGCGCCAACCTTAGTTGGTTCACGCATGCGCAGGGCGCGTCGGCGCGATGTCGCGCGTCGGCGCAAAGGCCAGGCTTCACAAAGGTAGGTGGCGTCGTGCCCTCCCAGGCCCTGCCCCTGACCCAGCCCGGCCCGGCCCCTCCCACTTCCGGCGAACTGGTAATTGGGGCCAGGCCTGCCCACCACTGATCCAGTCCTATGAAACATTTATTTATGCATTTATTTATTTAATGGAATGTATCCAACCTTTCTCCCAGTGGCTTACAATATTAAAAATAATAAAACGTTAAAAATGCATAGCCAGTCTCACGGATCACATAAAAAGATTCACATTAAAATTACCACTGCTTTAGTACTTTGCACACTGCAGTTTATTCTGAATAATTTTCTGAAGCCCTTCCTGAAGAAGTCTTATCTGCACCCTACTTTGGCTCCATTCCTATCTCCCATCAACAGCTCCAGTGCAGCTGTGCCAGAAAGGTGTGTAGGAGATTTGGGGGTAGGGAAATCCTGGGGATTTGGGGTTACGGAAATGGACAGCCTTTAGGAGGGAAGTAAAGACATTTTGTACTTACCTCCTACTTAGATGCCCAAAGTCAATGAGTCTCCTCAGATATACACCATCTACTTTGCTGGTGTAGGTCCAAGAAGATTCATTAGCTACTAGGAGCACAATCCTAACCATTTCTACTCAAAAGTAAACCCTATTGTGTTTAATGGGTGTTACTCCCAGGAAAGTGTCTTTAGAATTGCAAACCTAGGTACATAAGTAAGAAATATTTTTACTTATCTCTTTACTTGCTTGGACTTGCAATTGACCGTCCATTTAACCCTAATAAACGTTTGTAAATGTAAAAAAAACCACTGTTATCTTGGTAGAAATTTATTAAACTATGTATGGTACAGAAGCAATGGACAGAAGCAAATTTTCTCCTCCCCCAGAAATTAAACTCAGTATATTCTAAATCAGTGACCTGCAAAGTGGAGACAGCTGTGCATTGATAAAGCTGTCCCCCGGGTGCTTACAGTTCTGCTTGGGAGACTTTCTCTAGCACCATGGATGCCCCTGGTCTTCACACCAGCCAGCTGCACATGCCCAGAAATCTGAGTACAAAGCCAACTGGCGCAAAAGACCCTAGAAGCGGCTGGTGAACGCATGATCTGTGGCATGAATGGGAGGCTCCGTCTGTGAAATAGTAGCATTGTTCACGCGAGGGAGGGATTAGGCAGGCCACTGGATTTGGTCCATAGTCTAAAATATGTATTTCTCTGATCTAAATCTATAGTTTCAGTTTTAACCAATGAAACTGACTGGCAGTAGATTCAGAACAAATACAGAAAGTACATCTTGACACAGCATGTGATTTGTAGAACTCATTGCCACAAGGTATAGTGGTTGATCAGTAGTAGACAACTTTAACAACAGATTGTACAGCTGCATGGAAGATAAGTCTGTCTGTGGTTTTGGTCTTGACAGCCATGTTCAAAATTGTTGTGCTATGTTCACAGTTAGAATATCAGTGGTTGGGAAGCAACAATGGGAGAGAGTTGTTGTTTTATGCAGTGTGAGCATCCAATGTGACCAGTGTGGTGAAAGAATGCAGGACTGGATAGATCCAACCCAGTAGGGTGATTCTTTATGCTCTGTTATAAGTCACAGAATATGCTGATCTCTGAGACACCTGAGGATCCTTGTCCTCTAATTTTATATTTATTAGCATCAAGTATTTTTATGTAAAGCTATTGTTTTGTCTTGCAGCTATGCTGTTTGTGGCTTTTGCCCTGTGCATGTTTGCGCTGTACAGCTTCATGCCACTAGTGATCAAAGTTACCAGTGCAACGTCTGTCAATTTGGGGATTCTGACAGCTGACCTCTACAGTCTTTTTTTTGGACTCTTTCTCTTTGGCTACAAGGTAAGCTGTCTCAAACCAACTGAGTCTGCCACAAAACCTCAGTCAAGAGTGACTGCAATGGGTCAACATCTTAACCTGGCTTGTATGTGCTGAAAACACAGGCCTCAAAAATAATGATACTTGACATTTCTATAGTGTTTATCAGTGCAAGCCTAAGCATGTCTACTCAGAAGTAAGTCCCATTGTGTTCAGTAGTACATACCCCCAGGAAAGTGTGGTTAGGATTGCAGCATATGACTATTAATGTACACATATTATGTTGATAAGATCTTTACAAACACCCATATTACAGCTGGTGTTATTCTCCCCATATTATATCTGGAATACTGAGCTGGAAGCTGGGAATGCTTCCTTAAGGCCACCGAGTAAGTTAAAGGCAAAGGTGAAATGCTAAGCATGGGCTTCTGATCAATAGATCAGTCTCTCAGGGCCCAATCCTATGCCTGTTTACTAAGAAGTAAAATCCATTATAAACAATGGCGCTTACATCCTGGAAAGTATGGATTACAGTCTTAGACACTATGCCATAGCAACTCTTTGGTGGTGTAACCCAGTTTCCAAATCCATCCAAGAAATATACTCACTCCAGCAGTTGATCTTACTTCGCATAGTGTTGTCTGTCATTTATGATCTTTGCTTTATTTATGATTCAGTCCTACCTGACTCCACATGTGCTGCTGCAATGATGCCAGTGTGGTGTCTATTAAATCCCATGGGGGAGTTTTGGCCATCAGAGGCCTCCTTCCCCCAGGGGTTAAGCCTGGTCTAGCCTGATGGGGTCAACCCAACAATATCACAGGTGCACATCTGCCATGTTGACCTGTGTGTTTAAGTAATTTGTGGTAACCAGTTTTCCACATCGGATTTGAGTAATTGATTTGCTATAAGGAGGTGGGAAGCCTTTAAAAAACTTTACTCCCAAAGATTATTACTTTCAAAGATTATCTCCTCACTCCTTCAAGTTGATGTTCTAATATGTTCTTTTATGGTTCTAATATGGTTCTTTTCCTCTCCTTTGTATCAATCAGTTTTCAGCTCTCTACATTGTGTCCTTTGTGATCATCATGGTGGGATTCATCATGTATTGCTCCACTCCAACCCACAATGCAGACACTCTGTCAAGCGGCTTGCCAATGGCTACCAGCACTGGGTTTGACAACCTTGCCTTGAAAATTGAGGAGAGCCGTCTTGATGCAACTGCCGTCTCCCCTGTACAGTGTAATGAAAGCCAGGCAGTGGAAACACCTGTTACAAAACCACCAGCAGTGTGAATTACAGAACCTTCCAACTGCCAGAATTGCTTTGGAAATGTCAGTAAACAAGAAATAAAGGACATTGTGCTGCATTAGGATAGATAAATTGGAGAGGTATATATGGTAGAATCTGTGCTCATACCAGAGTCTGGAATTTTTACGTAAGATAATGATGGACTAGAGATCCTTAGCTGAATCCTTATTGTCACAATCATAGAGATATGGTTTTGTAAGGTGACAAGGAAAAAAGTGATGGAGGTCACTGGGGAATGACTAATAAGCTTGGCTGCCTACTACGTAGAAAGAAAGAAAAATATACAGTAAAGAAAACCAATTTGTGCTCAGAATAAATTCATGGCTTTTTCTGATAAATGTTTTTCTGCTTCCAAAGTTTACATTTTCAAGAACTATGGAACTCTTTTGGAAGTACTTGGTTTGCAAAACAATTGTAAGAATTGAAAGAAAAGAAACATTAAAGGGATATATGGGGCACAGATGAATGATCAGTGTGGTCTTGGAAGCTGGAAGAAAGAGACGAGTGTGAAGGATACCAAATCTTCACTTCCAGACCAGTATCTGTCCTCCATAACTGCCTCTGGTTTTCTAACTTTTCTTCATACCTCTCCTACTGGGACTATAAACTTTATTTTTATTTTTGAAAAAGAAAAGAAATGGAGTATCATCTTTTAACCAATTTAATTGCATATTCAAAGATCAGCATAGGTATACCCAGCTATGCAGGCAACTGAAGACAACAATGTCATTGAAGCAGAGATACTGACGAAGGAATCTTTGATTTGTAACTATGGTATTGTATTAAAGAACATTCTGAGCCTTCCACCACCTTGACACTGATACTTCTGTATTCTTTAAACTGTCTCATGCTTTTAAATAAAAACCCATATATACTTTGGACAATACTTCTGGCAGCAGAGAACCGAGTGGGTAAAATGCATTATGCCCAGGGAGTGAAAGTGAGGTGTAGATCAGCACTTGACAATGTAAAGATGGACTTTGAGTTTCTCCTTGACAAAGTTGAAACCAAACACATATTTAACAATTCAATCTAACTATCCCTTCCCACCAGTGCATCTTTGTCACCAAAGCCACATGCTGCATCATGTGGGTGGAGGGGGGTAGTACTAGTCCCAGAGGACTCCACTGGAAAAGGAACATTTTATTTCCTTGCCCATGGTAAGCATCTGCTGTTTTCCTGGGTCTAATCAGACCAACATCAGTTCTTTTGCATGAGAAGTCTAAGTGCATCCAGGCAGTCCTTCATCCATCCATCCATCCATCTATCCATCCATCTATCCATGTTCAGTCTTATAATGATCCACTCCAGACTGATCAATTCATCATATGTGAATCCTACCTTTGTCCCACAGGGGACTCAATGTGGCTACAGGCCTCCGTCAGTCTTGGAAGACTATGGTATCGTGCTCAGCACTGCATACGCTGCATGCGAAGCACGAAAGCCTGGGTTGGATTGTTTTGGAGGATAGGCTGTTACCCAAGCAGCAAATCCCCCCTCTCCACGCCACTGAATTAGTCCAATGGAAAGGCAGAGCCAATACGATTGGATCCAGCTGGCGTCGCAGAGCTGGGCTAAGGACAGGAGCTCACCCTGTCTTGTGGGGCTGACCCAGGAATCGAACCCTGGCCTGCTGGTTAACAGGCATAGTATCTTATCCGCGTGCGCCACTAACAACACTGCAATATACAATGAAATAAAAAGACAACTTAAAACAATTTAACATATTAAAAACTGCAATCCTGGAATTGTAATCCTAATCAATTTAGGCCAGGCATATCTTCCCGTGGTGGTATGGGGAGGTCGATGAATGCCTAACCCCCCACCCAAGTGTGGGGCAGAAGTGCCTTTTGGCATTTTGGTGACATCTCCAGGTCAGCACAGGACTAACCCCCTAACCTGGGGTTAGGCCGGCCTAACTATAAGTTAGGATTGAAGCATAAGTTAATTAAAATAATCGTGACACAACCAACTCACAACATCGGTTAGAAGCTCTTAAAAACAAAAAAGTCTTAAGTTCCTGCTGAAACCTTTCCAGGGAGGGAGCAGTTCTCAGTACTATGGAAGGGAATTCCATAGCCTTGGTGCATCTTTGCGGCCCTTCGGACCCACCCTGTCCTAATCTCTGGCTTACTAACTCTGATGGGGGCAACAGATTTCACCAGTGATGTTGGAGCACTCAGAAAATGACAGCTGGCAGCACGCTTTGTGCACCATTGGTAATCATTATATTGTCAGCAGTGGTAATAACAATCAACAATGTTCTGTTGTCATTAACACACCCCTTTTGTGCCAGCCCAATCTTAGCGTTGGGTCATAAGTCCATTAACTGAAACAATCTACCTAATGATGTACAGCACTGCAACTACGTAGTCTGGTTTCAGTTTCTGTATATTTTTTGTAAGCGTGTGAGGTTGTGGTACATTACCACATGCCTTTTTATATTTTGGGGCCAGAAGCTACACATAAGAGATCAGAACAATGAAGACGCTTGTGGTGTTTTGTTTTTTTGTAGTAGCATCTTCCAATCACTAGATGTCACTCAGAGAACCATCTTTTTTAAAAAAGATAGCACTTAACTAGAAATAAATCTTCTCTGTGCTTTTGTGATGTTAGAGACTGCAGGATTTTTCTTGTACTGTATTTATAAAGAGACTAGCGAAAGGCGTACCCGCGTTGCGGGATTAAAATTCACCCATATGCCATCCCCCCATATGCATCAATCCCCCATGCACAACTTTCCCCCATGTGCATCAACCCCCCATTCGCAACATCCCCCATGCACATCAACCCTGCATACGCAACTTCACCCATGCGCATCAACCCCGCATGCACAAGTTACCCAATGAGCAACACCCCCCATGCGCAACTTTCCCCCATGTGCATAAACCCCCCATGCACAACTTCCCCCATGTGCAACTTCCCCCATGCGCATCATCCCCCATATGCATCAACCCCCATGCACAACTTTCCCCATGTGCAAATTCTCCCATGCACATCAACCCCCCATGCGCAACTTCCCCCATGCGCAACTTCCCCCATGCGCAACTTCCCCATGCATGACTTTCCTCCATGCGCGACTTTCCTCCATGCACAACTTTCCTCCATGCACATCATCCCCCATGCACAACTTCCTCCCATGCACAACTTCCCCCATGCACAACTTCTGCATGCGCAACTTCTCCATGTGCAACTTCCCCCATGCACAGCTTTCCTCCATGCGCATCATGCCCCCATGTGCATCATCCCTCCATGTGCAACTTCCCCATGCGCAACTTTCCCCGTATGCACAATTTTCCTCGTATGCGCAACTTTCCCCGTATGCGCAACTTCCCTATACGCAACTTCCCCCCATGCGCAACTTCCCCCATGCGCAACTTCCCCGTATGCGCAACTTCCCCATATGCGCAACTTTCCCCCATGCGCAACTTCCCCATATGCGCAACTTTCCCCATGCGCAACTTCCCCGTATGCGCAACTTCCCCTCATCTACAACTTCCCCCCATGCGCAACTTTCCCCCATGCGCAACTTTCTTCCATGCGCAACTTTCCCCATGCGCAACTTCCCCCCTAGGCGCAGCATCCTCGCCAGTGCAACCTCTTCCTCCGAAAAACATCCTCCATGCGCAACTTCCTCCCATACGCAACTTCCCCTCATGCGCAACTTCCCCTCATGCGCAACTTCCCCATGTGCAACTTCCCCCCATGCACAGCATCCTCGCCAGTGCAACCTCTTCCTCCGAAAAACATCCTCCATGCGCAACTTCCTCCAATACGCAACTTCCCCGTATGCAAAACTTCCCCGTATGTGCAACTTCCCCTCATGTGCACCTTCCCCCATGCGCAACTTCCCCTCATGTGCAACTTCCCCCCAGGCGCAACTTCCCCCATGCGCAGCATCCTCGCCAGTGCAACCTCTTCCTCCGAAAAACATCCTCCATGTGCAACTTCCTCCCATGTGCAACTTCCCCTCAGGCGCAACTTCCCCTCAGGCGCCACTTCCCCCCAGACGCCACTTTCCCCTGGGCTCTACTTCCCCCCAGGCGCAACTTCCCCCCCCAGGCACAACTCCCCCCCCCATGCGCAACTTCCCCCCAGGTACAGCATCCTTGCCAGTGCAGCCTCTTCCTCCGAAAAACATCCCCCAGTGCACCAGGGTCTGAGCACCACATTGGCTGATGTTGGTCAGTCTCCCATGTTAAGTATAGGACAGAAACATGTTGCCCCCTTTTCAGCCCCTGAAGGGTTCATTTCTCCAGATGGTTCTTGGTGGGTGTTCAGGTGACAGAAGGAACTCCCAGAATTCCATGCTTCAGGCCCAGCAGTTGGGGCGGAATGTTGATGAGTCAGCAATTCTCAATGCAAAGTATAGGGAGGAAAACGCGTTGTGCCCCTTTTCACCCCCTTCCAGTTGGAATATCCGAAAACCGGTTCTTAGTGCACCCCTCCATCACAGAAGGAACACCCACCCCAAATTCCACGCTTCTAGGCCCAGCGGTTTTGTCAGGGTGGTGATGAGTCAGTCAGTCAGTGAGTCAGTCAGTGAGTGACTTTTCTCTTTTATATATATAGATGATAAGATACTGTACCTGAATATTTTTTTAGCAAAAATGGCACATCTGAATCATAGGATAGCAGGAACTCCCTGAAATAATTAGTATGATTCAGGTGCATCTCTGTGATGTAACTGCTAGTTTCATATGTTCAGAACCCGATGTTATTTATGTGCATTTGGAACATGGAATCATGAGTGTTGGGTAATGCCAAAAAAGGATAGTGCTAGCACAGGAATTAAGCACTAGGTCTGACCTACTTGGCACAGGTCTTACAGATGTGATCAGTACAACACTGAGCAACTTTGCAGCAACCACATTGCTAAAATATGCATGAATTGAGTTACATAACCGAGGACTCTGCTTAGCTGAATCATGTGGCACAACACTTTTTGTTAGGTTATACCAGCTCTTTTGTTGGGCGGACCACTCACTGCAGATAAGGGGCTCACTTCTTTGAATGACCCTCCACTATAAAAAAATGTTCCTTGCATTTAAAGCCTTTACCATGTTAAAGTGCAATTCTAAGTACGTGCTTGGCCTGGGACTGTTGCAAATAATTATGTTTGTGACTACTCTGGAGTTGGGGAGGCTGGCACAAAGCTGCTGCGGCCTACCTCCAGCCTGATCGAATTCCAAGCTACTTGGATCTGCACCAGAGATTCCTCTAGCACAGATATGAGAGGCCCATTGGGTTGGTTGTGGTGGAACCCTTACTCTGAGTTTTAGTCCATCCACCTTCAAACCTGCAGAGTTGGTCTGCCTTTTCTAGCCCAGATTAGGATTGCCCCACAGTTTGAAGTAATATAGTCAGGACTTTCCCCCCTTTTTTCTTAGTACCAGCACCTTTTTCCAACTGCCCCTACCAGCTAATATAATAAGGCATATGGGGATGACTACCTTTGCCACTATGGTGAATACAGGGACCTTTTCCCCAGAAAAGGCTGTGGGTTTTCATAGTCTTTCAAGACTGACGGGGGCCGGCTTTTTCCCCCCCCCAGAAAAAAACACTGCATATGTGCTGTATTTATAAGATCCACTGACCTTACAGCTCTGCTCTTTTGAAACTACACCTCTTCATCCAAAGTACAAATAAAAACAGATCAATTAGTCTGATTAATGAAACCAAGATTAGTAAACAAAAATACAAATCTAATAAATAAATAATAAATAAATCTATGGCCCCTCTGAGGATAAATGGGTCCGCACAGAGGCGTACCTAGGCAAAATTTCGTCTGTGGCAAGGACTGAAATTTCACCTCTATCAAAACAGAAGACATCTCAGGAGATAATCTAGTCCAACCCCCTGCTTGTAGTAGGAGAGATCTCTGCAAAGGAGTAGAGTTTTGCACTAATATATTTACACACGCACACGGGCACACACACACACACACACAAGGCCAGTGAGTTCTACACACATGATCCTGACCCAGACGTGTAATATGCCCTCAAAGCAACACAAACCACATGCCAGTGGTAGAGGCATAGGTGGCGATATGGATGGGGGTGGGCATAGGTGGAGAAGGTTGAAAGATAGGTAGATGGGTGGATTTGGTTAGGTAGGCAGATCTATCTATCTGTCTGTCTGTCTGTCTACCTACCTACCTATCTACCTACCGCTTTTCAACTGAAAAGTTCACAAAGCGGTTTACAAGAACAAAAAAATAGATAATTAAATAGATGGGTGGGGGATGGGTGGCTGGTCCCCTGGGAAGCAGGGGAGGGAGTTGCACTTGCCTGCTTCAACTTCTGCTCCTGCTGGGGGCTGCCAACCAAAAATGTGCCCTGCGGCGTGGAAGTGGCTGGCCATGTGGAGGTTCTGGAGGATATGGGAGTTCCATGGAGTTGGTGGCTGGCCACGCTGGGGCTCTGGAAGCGGCAGTTGCACTGGGATGGGCTGGCTCAGGCTGCAGGGCTGGCTGGCAGGCAGGCTCTGGGGGATAGCGGCCTAGCAGCCGAAAGAAAGGCATAGCTGGTTGTGGGGTGCTGCAGGCGCTGAGCGGCTCTGACTTCTGGAGGACTGGAGTGAGAGTTGGTCATGCACCGGCGGCAGAATCTCCAGGTCCAGCCAGCAGCCATTTTTGAATTGCACGCGGCTCTGACTGTTCCCAGAGCTGGTAAAAGTGATGCGGGCCCAGAGTAAGCTCCTCCTCGCCTCCTGGCAAGTTAGAGAGCTCCTAGCAGCAGCAGCTACTGCTGCTGAGGCTGCTAGGAGTGCTCTGAGTGGCCAAGAGGTGGGGAAGGAGCTTACTGCAGACCTGCATCACTTTTAAGAGCTCTGAGAACACCCAGAGCAATGCGCAGTTCAAAAATGGCTGCCCCAGAGTGGGAGGAGAAGCGTGGGAAGGGGTGACTGGGGGGGGGGTCACCAGAGGAGTGTCAGTGGCGCCCCTGGCTCCTCTGGTGCCCTGTAGCCCGTGAAAGATCGCATCCCATGTTACACACTCATTACGCTCTGGGTCCATAAAAGTATGGGAATCCTGAAGACATATGAATTCTTTCCATGTAGAACTTTGCACATGAAACCACAGAATGCTGTATGTTGCACTGAGGTCAATGACGTTCAATGACACTGTGGTCATAGACATTCTCAATTCCTACGAACATCACACAGATCTTTTATAGCTGACTTCTGTACTCCTAAATTGAGAGGTTTAGCCAACCCCAAAGGATTCTGTAACAAAACACATTGACCTGTGTATTTCAAATACAAGCTAATAATTTATGAATCAATTTATAAAAGGAGCCAAATCTTACAGTGTAATTTACAATGGCTCGCTCACCACTTTTGAAGCCATTCACTTTTAAGGCCATTAGCATGATGAGGGTTATCTCAAGCAAAATTGATTCAGCTTAATTGAATGTCTCTTCCTTTTGAATACAGTATAAAGCTCTTCGGATAATGATAAGGAATATACTGGCATAAAGAGGGGGTGGGAAGATTTCAGGCTTGCATGATCGTGGAATCCGTGCAAGGTGGAAAATAATATTGGGTGAATGAATAATATTAGGTGGGTGAATGGGACAGACAATTCTGCCAACCTTTTTGTTGCTGCTACTATTAAACAATTGGTGGACAGATATCCTAATTCAAATCAGCTAGACAGAGATCTGCCAGCTCTGTGATCAATAACATGGTTCTTCCCAAAGAGTTAAAAAAGCCATGTCCCTGCCCCAACAAGCTTACAATCTAGAACTGACATAAGGGAAGCAACAGAAATGTGTAAAGGAATGAGAAAAGCACAAACAAGAAGCACATGCAATTCTTTTTATTTCATGTATTAAAGTTAAACAGTTGTGAGGCACTGTGTTTCTTCTCCAAGCAATGTTGCTGCATAGTTTAAAATTGAGACCCATTTTTATTATGTGCTTATCTGGACTTCTAAAGAAGTAACATTAGTTCTTCTTTCACTCCTGATTCCAGTTGTCTATCATTTTAATTTCAAAGTGCATCAAAGTATACATGCTCTCTCTAATCTTTCTATCATCTGCAAGTAGCTGTCAAAACAAATGAACCCTGATAAATGTTATAGGTCCTGAGAAACAGAATCTGAGAGTTTCTTTGACAATTGGTTTCTAAGAATCCAATGTATATTTTTGGTCCAAAAGTATGGCTTGCTAAACTTGTTGTCTTTCCTTGTTCTAATCTAGAGTTGCAAAGTCATATAACAAAGGATTAATTTGAATATCACAGGTGGATGAACGAAAAATATTAGAATTTCATCTATACTGAAATTTGTAATATTATTGCTCCTCAAGTTTGAAGAGGGGAAAAGTCATGGGCTATTTTAAGAATTCTGACCTTTACTTCATGCTATACATAATGTTAGTTCCGCATGGTATGGTCTTCAGGACAAACAGATCCATCCTTGTCAAGCAGCGTTTACTTGCATTTTATATATTGTTGCAGAGTGCAGGGTGTTCTCTGCTATCTGGCAAATGTGCAGACATAATCAGTTCTGAGTGTTTTTAAAAGTTTGGACCCAGAAACAATTCCATCAAACCAGTAGTCTTCCTATATGATGTAGAAACTAAATACTCCAGAATAATATTGGGATTTCTGATCCAAGCCTTCCCAATGTGTCTTGGATGCAGATTTCAGTTCCCTCCTGCTAAGAACCAAAGGGGTGACTAATGCCTTGCTTGTGATCTCCCAGATGATCTGGCTGTATTTTGTTGGAAGCTGGATGCTAGGCTAGGTGTAAGGCATGTGGAAACCTTTGGCCAGGTGATGAGATGGCTGGTTTGATGGGCCTCTCCCTTCTTGAGAAGAGGTGATGGGTATTATTTGAGGAGGTGAGTTTCTAGTTCTCTCCTGTGCCTGCCATCACATCCATTGCATAGATGAGGTCAAGAGCTTGAGAACCCAGCTAGCCAGTGATCACCTATTGATGACTGGGCCAAATCCTTTCTTCAGGGTGAGAGTAAGTAGCATGACAAATGTCCACCCTTCGACTGGTGTGACAGCATCTATTTCACTTCCTTACAGTTGCCATAATTCTCTTCCACAAAATCGGGACAAGACCCTCTGTCCCATTTACCAGTATGTGAACACAATCCTCAAAAATTGGGACTGTCCCTGTTTTTCAGGACATATGGCAACCCTACACTCCCTGGACTGGAAGAAGAAGAAAAGTATGGAACAGAAGTGTTGGGGAAAGGAAAGTGGTTGTCAAGAGAGGACATCCTAATCCAATATTTTCTTCTCCTCTACACTTTCTTTTACAATCTGCCTCTTCTACCTTTTCCTGTCCTGAAAATAGGAAAGGAAGGAGAAGTGGACAAAGACATATAGAGGTGGATTACCACCTCCACAACCACCTCCAGCAGTCAACTGCTTTGATGGGCTGGACTTGACCAGGTCAAGCATCATTAGTAGGGTCTTCATGAGTTGACCCTGATCTTCTTAAGCCTCTCCTAAAAAAATTCCAAGTTTGGTCACTTGAAACTCAACCAAAGGTAGTAGGGCAAAGAAGGGCCTTGTTGGCGTCCTTGAGGAGTTGCAGCCAATCAGAGCAGACAATAATGTGGCTCCATATAAGGCAGCATCCTCTGAGGAACTCAGAGCAAAGGTTTTATGTCACAACAATCCTAGGAGGTGGGTTAAGGTGAGAAGAGTGCCTTACCTAAGGCCATCCAGTGGAAAAATGCTTCTTCTATGATGTGCCTGTTTAATGCTTTCCCTTTAAGAGAGAAACACAAGAGGCTTCAGGATGCGATAAGCCATTGAATTGGAAGAAAAGCTATATTTATTTCTGCAGCAGAAATTTGCTTTTATGATTTTCTTTGTGGGCCTAAACAGTGTCACCTATATATAGTGCATGAAGAACCACTAACCAACGCCAAGCTTCAGATATGCTGATTAGGTTTTCTCCGATTTAAGATTTTCTGCTTTAGGTTGTTCCTAGTGAGTTATAAATAACAAACAATTGAGTTATTAGATGATATCTGGCTGTACATCCTCCTGCTCTCACATATTCAATACTGCCAGATGCCTGCTTTAATTTTATTTTCATAAGTGCTTGTACCACAAATCATTAAAAAGACTGAAAAGGAATCTTGGTTATTAAATAGGTGACCTTTCCATGAACTGGTGAAAAGCTATTTGTCGGGGCCAATATGTCCAAATTGCTCTTCTAAGTATTACATGCTGACTAAAAATAATATAGCGAAACCTATAAGATCACAGCAGAGAGAACTGTCAACACTGCTCTTGAGTGGTGTACAGCTGCACTGTGTTGACAACAATCTAGGGTACAGTATGGTAGTGCTCCAACTAAGAGAACCTTCAGATCCCAGCAAGTTCCTTTTCCCAGTGTACACTGTGAACATTTTTCCAATGCATGGTGACCATATGATCTCTTTTTCCAGGTCATGTCCTGGATTCTTGCCACGTGTCCTTGAAAAAAAACTTCAGTGTCCTCCTTTTTCTTGTAAACAGGCAGCATATACACTTCTTGGAATTAATAAATTACATGTCATAAATTAAATGTAATAGTTTTAATAACAAGTATTATAATGTTTAAATTAAGCACATAAAAGCAATATACTGTATATATGTGTTTTTAGCTTTTAGTTTGTCATGTCCTACACTTTTCTTGGGTGTCCTTTATTTCAGGAGGCCTTGTCCTCTTTTTTGTTATGGCATATGGTCACCCTGTTCCAAGGCCACAGTGATTTAACAGTAAGATGGAGACCTTCAAGATTCACAAATATGCAATGTGTTAAGTTCTATTAAAGCAAAGAGATAATTATTGGTTTACGATTTTTAAAAATTTAAACATGGTATGAATATAAGATCTTACTATACATTTTAATCTTCAGTTGCTAAGTCTGGAATCTAGTTCAATGACATAGGTAGTGTAGGTAAATTTTTAGGCTTTTGAGGGGGAAGGAATGACATATTCAGTATACTTGGGTTGCAACCCTATATAATCTTTGCAATCCTATCCACAATCGTTTGGCAGTAAGCCCAGTGGAACACCACTGTATTTTCTTTTGAGTAGACTTGCATAGGATTGTTTGAAACTTTGCACAAATTCAAATTTTATCGCAACATGTGCACAAATTATGTCTTTTACAAGGGCAGCATTTGATCAGATTCTCTTTCTGGAGCACATACAATAGATGTAGAGCACAATCCTAATGATGTCAACTGAAACGGTCAATGGTCTTACTCCCAGGAAGGTGTCTATAGGATTGCAGAGCCTATCAAATAGGGAAGAGCAGGAATTCTCGAAAATATTAGTCCTGATCCAACTTTATATGAGCACAACCCTGCTCAGACAATCAACAGCAAAGCTTGTTGATCCACTGTTTACAGGATGCAAACAGTGCAAAGAGACCCAATTCTTTCTTTCCATCCTTCCCTTCCAATAAGTTGGTCCGGTTGTCACATATTTGATTGGGGTTATCCACACACAGCTTGGATCAAGGGCTTCTGTACAATAACTGCACTGTGTATCAGGAGCAATTGATTATTTCCTCTTGTGCTTATTTTTAGTGAATTGATGAATAAGGCAGGAATAGCAAGACTACACTGTGTTGATGGCAATCAAGGTTGCAGTATGTTATTACTCCTATAAAGAGGATCTCCAGATCCCAGAAAGTTCCTCGGTCTTAACTGAGCATCTTGCATGCACAATGTTTAGCAAGTTTCATTTTGGATCCCCCTCTGTTACCTGAAACCCTTTAAGGCGCCATGCATCAGAACCACGAACAGTGCTTATATCCTCCTCCCACTCAAGAGTTTTGGAAAACAAACCAGAAACAATAAATAAACCCCATGAATATTTAATCAGACAGATGTTGCATTATTTATGGTTCTGCTTTTGGGTATCCTTTCAAGACAACTCCAAGCTTCCAGACAAACCCCATGAGGCCTTATTTCCCCGCTTCCTCTTCATAAAGATCTGTTCCGTGGAGGGCTTTTACTTATCAAAGATGATCTGCAACGTTTAGCTTCCCTGGTGACCATTATTGATAAATCTTCTGTATATGTGGTGGGCTGTGTTTGCTTGACATTGATTCAAGTGAGATGTGGTAAGCATAACTACATGTAGTCCTGAAGCCGGCAGGTGGCATCAGGCAGATGCGAACCATGAAGACATGCAGAGAGTTTAATATAGGAGCCTGCCATACTGAACACCTGTGTGGCCCTTGTTAAATGTGGAAAGCACTTCACATGACTTATCTTGATGTGGTCCACAACAACCTTGCAATGTAAGTCTTATTATTCTCATATTGCCACTGGGCAGTAGAGTGATGAGTGGCTTACCTAGTCCCCTGAATGAGAATTCATACGATATTTTATCCATAGATTTTTCCTAGATGTGAGTTGCTACCAACTTATTTAATTCAATTTTTAAAAACAGCATTCAAAGCTCTGTTCTGATGCCTCCATCTCTGCTAAAGGCGGTTGTAGATGCAGTATCAAGACAGAAATCTTACTGTGTTTTGATTGCACATGCTGGAGGTTTATGAGCACCAGTACAGAGTCATCTGTTGAGATCAAGCAACTCCGTTAAGCTCCTGGACAGCCTTTAATCCTGTTCAGCAGGTGCTGCATGACAGTCCAGCTAAGACTGGGCTATTTTGCCTGATCTCTGATTGTGGGATAAACAAAAGCACCGATTGTCAATTTTGTGCTGTGGCTGAGAAATATGGGGTGTGCTTGGATTCCTTTATTGCAAGACGTTCTGTTATTCAAGTATGATCAGAACTGACATTGAGGTTGTCTGTGCTTGGGGGAGGAATGAGGAACCATTCTATATGGTAGGGGTGGCAGATTTAGCAGGTTTCCCTATTTTCCTTACTGTATGATAGTGATGAGGGAATTTGGGGTGACCATATGTCATAACCGAAAATGAGAACACATACCACACACAAATAATATAAAGCGAAAAGCATACCCACATTGTGGGAGTAAAATTCCCCTGTATGCCATCCCCCCCACTGCACATCAATCACCCATGCACATCAACACCCCATGAGCATCCACCCCCATGTGCAATATCCCCCATGTTCATCAACCCCTGCGCATCATCCCACCTATGCACAGCAACCCCCCATGCTCATCAATCACCCATGCGCAAATCCCCCATGTGCAACAACCCTCATGTGCAACATCCCTCCTCATGCGCAACATTCCCCATAGTCATTCACTCATGCACAACATCCCCTCATGCGCATCATCTCCCAATGCGCATCATCTCCCAATGCACATCAAACCCCTATGCGTATCAAACCCCCATGACAAAACACTGGAATCGAATTCAAAACATCCATTCAGTGTGCTTGATCCTATGAAGTCTACTTAGGCTGCAGTCCTAAAGACACAATCCTAAAGACACTTATGAGGCTGCAATCCTAAAGACACTTTCCTGGGAGTAAGCCCCATTGAACACAATGAGGCTTACTTCAGAGTAGACTTGGTTAGGATTGTGCTTTCAGAGTCAGGTCCCAATTTATGCCCTCTGGACTGAGGATCCCTGCTTCGGTGATATATGAAGTCTGCTTAGGCTGCAATTCTAAAGACACTTTCCTGGGAGTAAGCCTCATTTAACACAATGAGGCTTACTTCTGAGTAGACATGGTAGCCTTCTTGGAATTAAAGTAGGCTACAAGCTGCTTGTCTAGAAGGAAAAAAGGACAATGAAGATCTCTTTCCAGGACATGTCCTCTCAAGGATGATAAAGAGGGCATGTCCTGAAAAAGGATGGGGACAAAGGAGCTTCGGCGCCTCTCCAAGGGCGCCACCACCACCACACGTCCACTGCCTGGGCACCCCCTCCCAGCCCAGAGGCACCACCATCACCACAGTCCACTGCCTGGGCTACCTCTTTCCCTCCAGCAAAGGTAGCCCAAGCAGTCAACCTCCCCTCCCAGCAGCCAGCGTCCCTGGAGAAAGGATGGGCCAGTGTACAGACATGTACTTGTCTACATCACACCAGAACCAGCTATGCCGGCCTAGTTTAGGATTGCACCTTATATTGCTTATTATTAAATTTAAAACTATTACATATAATTTATTACATGTAATTTATTAAATTACAAGAAGGCTACATGATACCTGCTGACAAAGAAAAGGAGGACAATGAAGATTTTTTTCCAGGACACAAGGCTAAAAAAGAGTACATATCCTAGAAAAAAATGACATATGGTCACTCTGGGAGAATTGCACTGCTGCCACACACAGCCCTTAAAAGCAATTGAGAGGTCTAGAGCTGAGCATTCATCCCCACTTGCAACCATTCCTCAAACATGAAACTCAGGCTGCCATACTAAACCCCAATTAGCCTGGCACAAGTCTTGACACAAGCCCTGTGCTGCCCTAGGGGTGTCACATAAGTGCCATTCTGTGCCACTCCTGGGGTGGGTGGCTTAGGCCAATACACAGACATGCGTGGACCTTCCCACATTAACAAGGGAAGAGGGACATGTGAGTTATGCCGGTCTAAATTAGTTAGAATTGCGCCTTCAGGGGCATAGAGGCTGAAGAGGTGTGACATATTAAAGTGCTGCCATGAGCCATCCGAGTGCATGTCTTGCAGGAGCCTGGGAATTCTTGCTGCAGCTGCCAACAGTCTCTTGGAATCCAGTTACCAGCTTGGCGGGAGGATCTCGCGTGTGCTGCGGGCCAAGCATACTCCTTCCACCACTCTGCGGCTTATCTCTGTGACACGGATTTATGGCACAGGCGTGGATAATTTAACTCTGCTAAACAGAAGTGCCAGTCTCTGCTTATTGGCTGCTAGGCAGCCCCAGGCTGTTGATGTGGACAGCAATGCATAGCGGGGGCCTTTTTGGAATATAGGGCCACCAAAGCTTGCACACCACAATCTGACGATTATACAAGTGAAGCCAAAGTGTGAGTCTCAGTCAAAAGGTTCTCAACATATGATTCATTGCAAACAGATTGTAAATAAAGGTCAAATATGTTATGACGCTTATTTCCTGATATTTCTAATGTAGGTTGTATGTAAGGTCTGCTAAAATTCAGCTCCAAATGGGCGTGCTGAAGCCTGGAGCCTGCCGGAGGAGTGTCAAACTCCAGAAGCATGTCACCTGGTGCGGCCCGCACCAGCCTGGTGATGCCACTGAGTCTACCTCAAATACCAGGTACAATGAAGCAGTAAAAAGATGCAAGTATCTTATTGTTTAGTTCGCTTCCTGAGGCATCTTGTGGGCCACTGTGAGATACAGAAAGCTGGGATAGATGGCATTTGATCTGATCCAGCAGAGCTCTTCTTTTGTTCTTACAGATTGTTGCATGAGGGTAGAGGAGGCATCATAATAAAAAGGGACATTTTCTAGTCATTCAGTGGGAAGTAGTGTTGCTGATAGGTCTGACAGTACTCAGAACCAATGTGAGTTAATGAACCTACTCCCCAGGAACACAGATAAAAGGATTGGGGCCCTGGAACAATTTCTAAAGTGTTTTTGTCACATGTATCATAGTCACAGCTTTAATTTTGTCTTCCTGTAGTGTGAAATCTCTTGCTGCTGCAGGTCAGACATCAATGACACATAGTGCAATTCTATTCGTGCCTACTCAGAAGTAAGTTCCACTGAGTTCAAAGGGGCTTATGCCAAGGAAAGGGCTTTTAGGATTGCAGCCAAAGACTGTGTTGGTCTTTCCCATCTGATCAACACCTGACTGGAGGATAAAGGTCAACTTGGTAGGCAAGATCAGCCCTTTCCATATACGAGCAGGGTGAACAGATGCCCAAACCTCAAAAGGAGGACAAGGTCTTGGATTCCTCTCCGCCTGGCCTTTCTATCAGAAATGGCACGTTTGCCTACTCACAAGTAAAGCTGCGATATTGGGCACATTCCCTTTCCCATAGATGTATTTTTTTTATTTTTAGTTTTTTGGCCATAACATTTGATAGGAAGGAGGTATTTCAAAACTGATTTTTGTATTGGATTCTGCTCCTCAATATGAATCCAATGACATATGACATGATGGGGCCCTGTATGCCATTGTAAAGTTCCAAAATGAAGCCAAAATGGAGGACAGTAAAGCCCTTTTGGAGGACACCTGGATAGGAGGCTAAAAAAGAGGACAAATCCAGAAATTTCTGGTCAGATGATCACCCTGCATATGGGGCTTTCAGTTACCTGGGAACCCACCATTGGAGTTGCAAGGATATATTTAGGCTGAAGTTATTGTTTCTTATTTATGTTAATTTATATTTTTTGTATGTTTTGCAGTTTAGTTTATCCATTATTTATTTCATTTTCTCTGTCAAACAATTTGTAAACCCTTTGTCAAAAAGCGGGATTTAAGAATACTGTTGGTGATGTTTTAAATTCTCTTCCTCACTAATATCTGGATGGCTGTTTTTCTGAATCTAGCATAGCAAATAGTCTTCAGATCTCTGGAAGTAACCTCTCCCCCTGCGCCCCACCAAAGAGCATGGGATTTCACCTTCTTAAATACCGTAGTTGGCAGTCCTTGTAGGTGGCATGAAGCCTAGAATGCTCTATACTTAGATCAAGAAATTATAAGTAGGTCAAGTTACAATTGTTTCTATAAACATCACCTCTGTTGAAAATAATCTCTGCTCAGTCTTAAGACTGAAACAACTTGACATTCTTTCCTTCCCAGATTTGGTTTATTGTTACTTTCTGACCTTATGTTTGATTCTGTGATGGCATGGACTACATGTTCTCATGCGACTGCGTGGAAGGAATCTGCAGACGCCCCTTTCTCCCAGGCAAACCATCTTCAGGACCACCTCACCATTCCCAGGCCAGCTACTTTTCTCCTGAAACTTTCCTCAGATTCTTTTTTACTCCTGGACTGGTTAAGAAAAGTGGGATAGCTAAGCCATTCGGCGTCCAGGGCCCAAAATTTTTTAACACATCAATTTTCTCTTGCTGCTGCAGGCCAGGCATAAATGACTATGGCTGCAATCCTAAACACACTTTCCTGGGAGTAAGACCCACTGAACACAATGGACCTTACTTTTGAGTAGACATGGTTAGGATTGTGCTCTAAGGGTGCATCCTAACCTAGGCTGGCACAATTTGTCGTCCCATTTCTGTGGTGGTTTAGGGAGGCAATCACATGTCTGTGTCTTGGCTTTACCCAATCCCAGGAGTGACGCATCTTACAGAACTTTTGTTACACTTCCAGGTCAGCACAGGATTTATGCTGGGGCTTAGGCTGGCCTAACTGCAGGTTAGGATTGCAGCTAAAGACTATGTTGGTCTTTCCCATCTGATGAGCACCTGACCAGAGGCTGAAGGTCCACTTGGTTGGCAAGATCACAACACAGTCCAGGGTGTATGTGCTAAAAAAATTTTGGTCTCAGGTGCCAAAATGTGGAGGAACCGGAGATGTGAAAAGCAGGAGGAGTTACTATGCTTTTTTCAAATGGTCTTGGCATGGATTAAAGGCAGTGAGGAAGGTCCAGACACAGAGTGGGTAGATGAGGACCAAAGAGGGCAGAAGCAGCAGATGTGGTCAAGTCAGGCTGCAGCCAAGTGCCAAATCTGGTAGGCAAGGATCAAAGGCAGAAAGGTTAGGTAAGTGGGTAAGTCAAGGCAAGCCTGTGCTTGGCAAGTGACATTCTCCAGTGGAGGAACTAAGTCTGGAGCAACTGCTATATGGGACCACTCTAGAGGACCGGAACATCCCCATTCTGTCCCCTGCCATCCCTGAAGCCCTATGCTGGTCAAGGGAAACCCCGACAGACAGCAAAGCCTGATTTGCTCTCTAGAGGCTGGCCTAACTCTTCCATGGTGGTAAGAAGTGCCTAATGGCACTTTTGTAACACCTGAAGGCTGATGCAAAGAGGTTGGTGAATGGGTGGATGATGTTATTAATATATTGCCACCCACCCAAACGCAACAACAACCTTATGATGCCAAAAATGGATTGCTTGGAAACTGTTCTTGTCCCCTTTCCCCCTTCTGGACCTGTTTTCACTCTGTCTCTGTTTGTTTGGCCCTCAGTGAACTTTACTCCGACCTCTTTATTTTCTCATACGGTGTTTGCTGCTATTTCCAGTTTACCCAGGATTGATTTGGAAGTATGTCCTGCAGTTTCCTAGCAACGGCAGTATACTTGAAAATGCTGAATGTATATGGGCGAATCTGCCATCTGCTTGCAAGGCTTCCATTTTGACTGGCAGTGCAATCTGATGAATACCAATCAGGAGCGGAACTGGGAGAAACACAGCTGTGGCATTTGGCAAGGTGTTGTTGGCAAGTCTCTGCTTGTACCCAACACAGGATCAGATTAGGAAAGAATCCGCCACTTATTGATTAAACACACACACAAAACATGAAATGCAAGAACACCTTCTATTAGCATTTCACTGCTTCTTGACAGCTTCCCTGACTTCTTTGCCTAGGAGGACCTGTGGGACTATAGGGCACTACATACAGCCAAAAGCTGTTGCTTGCAGAGGTACAATATAGAACAACATTCCATCCTCCATCCTCCTTTCCAGCAATTCATCTTCCCATATTTTCAGTGGAATTGGAACATTGACAGTTGTAATGTTGATAGTTCCCTCTCCTCAGCCTGCTTGATGGACATGGAATGTTGGCCAGAAGATGCGGACACCACCACACAGGCTAAGGCATTTACATAGATAGAAACCACAATCAAGATGGCACATCACAATTAAGATGGCAATGCCAAATGGTTGCAATTATACTAATGCACACTGTAGCATTTGGTACAAATAAAGGATGGGTGATCAAGTGCATATGTATTAATATGAATATGATATAATCCTCTGTAAGAGATCTCTTGGTGGTAGGTAGTCCGATTTATGGGTTTTGTAGAGCATTTAAATTTTGGGTGTCTTTGACAGTTCACTGGCAAGAACCTGGCAGAGAGGCACAACGAAAGGTAGGTCCAGCATAACACCCAATCTTATTCCCTGTGTGGTGATGTGGCAGCAACAGTGTGGCTTCTGCTGCATCCTCTGAGATTTTGGGCTGCTGGAGGTCTTGTCAGAAAAAGAGACATTGTCCTTGCTATGGAATGAGCCTCCATAGCCACAATGGGTCAATTTGAACTTGCACCACAAGTTCACATTTCTCCATGAAGGCAGAACATGTCCAGGAGGGGGTTGGAATTGGCATATTCTGCCCGTTGGACTCCCATTTTGGACCTGATTGGCCTTCCTTCTTCCTATTCATCATTGCTCTGTTCTCCCTACCTTCTCCACCTAGCCCACCCTTTCTGGAGCTTGCTCAGGCCCAGGATGATGTTAGGATTGCACCCTTAGAGAAGCAGACAGAAGGGCTTAGTGAAGCCTCCAGTGGTGTTTCCCAGGAACCAGTATGTCCAGTGTGGCTTTGTTTTTTTGAATGCCATCTGCTTCACTTCTGTTTGAAAGATGTTTATCTCTGCAATCCAGAGATACAATCCAGAGTAAGGACACAATCCAGAGATAGGACACAATCCAGAGTAACTACCAGGAGTCCTTGCTCTGGTATAAGAACAATTTACTCTGGATAGCAATATGAATTTCCCATAGGTTTTCACTAGGTGGTGCTATAACTACATAATGTGCACGTAATGTCTCTTACATGCTCACGCAGTTACTCTGGATTGTAGCCATAGTGTTTACTATGTTGACAGCAGGCATGGTCTGGTAGTGAAGTAAAGGGCTTCCAGAAGACCGCTGGTCAGGAATGGACTGGGTTGAATTTTGGATGGGAGACCAAAAAAGACGATTAAAGCTATTGTGAGACAAGAGAGCCAGAAGGAGTTGCTGTTTACGGCTTGAATCTGCTCCTGCTGGAAGTTTGGAAGACATTCCCGGATGCCAGATGTGATAACCACAACATGAAATATTCCATCTGAAAGAGAAGAGTTCTACAAGTATTTAAAACAATTAAAAGTATTATAAAACAATTAAGCAGTATTATACAATGTAAAACAATTAAAGGTATTATAGCTATGTAACTGATATAGCTAAGGTATTATAGCTATGTATTTTAGCTAAAACAAGGCCTTTAAAACAATTAAAAGTGTTATAGCTATGTAAGCCGGCATTTTCCTTTGGCATGGGAAAGGCAGGGTATAAATCTCTTAAACAAACAAACAAACAAACAAATAATATCTAGTCTTAACATCTAGTTAGGAATAAGACCTATGCTGACCTGGTGTATCGTGATATACTTCTGCCCCACTGCTGGGGGTGGGAGGAATTAGGCCAGTGCACAGGCATATGCCGACATCTCCATGCCACTACAGGAAGATAGGCCAGGTGAGTTAACCCATCTAAATTGGTTAGGATTGCGGTGGCAACCATATGGTGTCATGTGGTGCCCAGTGCCCAGTAGGAAAGCTCTGGGTCTGCCATGTGCTCTGGGTCTGGTGCCCAGCAGGGATGCCCAACTGGTCGTGTCTGGTGCCCACTAGGGATGCCTGATATGTAGTGGTGCTCAGTGGTGCATGATGTTCAATAGTGCACACTTGTGCCAGGTAGGTGCTTGCTGCTGGCCGCCACTGCCCAGGAGTGGCTGGTGCCCAGCTGTGCCCAGTGTCTACAAATTTCTTTAAATTTTACTTCTGCCATGAAAGGTAATTTCAGCTACTAAGTTAATAAATCTAGCTGTGCACAGTCCTGTATGGTTCCTGTGGTTTCACAAACCTATTTTTCCTAAATGCCGTAACATATTGAAATCTAATCGTAGTTTTAAAAACAAGGCAATGAATGAATGATTAATTGAACTGAATGTTAATTGAATAATAAATAAAGGATGGTTTTGAAATATTTTTAAAGGAAGAGACCTCACACAGGTATGCATAGAAAGGCAGCAAGCCTGACAACTGAATCTGTATACAGTATATGCCTGCAGATCTTTGGCTCACTCTATAGGAGAAACACCCACTGCAACGCCTCCTTTGACTGTTTGTATGAGATGATGTTTCTTCTGATTAAGATGTCAGTTAATCATAAGCCTGGGATGGCTCTAACCTCTACCCCTTTTAAATGCTATCCATGGGCTTGATTTCCCTCAAGGCAACTGAGTCAGCTGTTTTAACCCCAGGACTAAGTTGCATGTATGCCTTTCCCATTCCTGTGAAATGGGAAATGGCCGGCTGAAGTGTGCCAGAAAATACCACCAATACCATCATAATGTTGCTACCTGGTAATGAGCATATTCTCTCTTGTCTTAGCAAATTTAATCCTTGTAGTCAGGTTTACTCTGGTTTTCAAAGCCTGCCCAACACTGTTGGAAGGGCCAGTTTTATGCTGCATCACTGAATGCATGTCACTGAAAAGGTGTGCCTGTGCACACCTGTGCACACAAAACATATGGATGGTGCTCAACATTGTGTTGTGATACTTTTTGTGATCTATCTAATCTGCCCATAGATAGATAGATAGATAGATAGATAGATAGATAGATAGATAGATAGATAGATAGATAGATAGATAGATAGATATCATAAAGGTTGCTGGCATTTAATTAACCCTCCTCAGGGTTATTGCATTTCAGTTATGTAAGATTTCACGGCAGGACTATAATTTATTTAGAGTGTTGTCAAAGAAGAATTTGTCACAAACAGGGAGGTGGTAAATATAGACTAGCACCCGATGTTTCAATATGCAAGGAATGATGAGGGAAGTTGGCCCGGGCATTTTTTAAAAGGTTAGAGTATCCAATTTTTTTTTAGAAACAGAAGACAAAAATTCATAAAGGCCACAAGGGACTGTTTAAGGGAGGTCGTTTTTCCAAATGATTTAGAAATTTAATATACTTTGAAAGCCAGTCTGGTTTAAGTTCTTAAGTAGCCCAAGCGGTGATTAAGGGCCCACTCCTATCTGCCAGCTGTGATGGCTGAATGCACCTTTTGCTGGAAGGCTTTTGGTGCCAGGTTGCTGGCCGAAGTGCACAGTGACAGCATGTGCATGAGGCCATCAGTGCACATATGTGATGTGGTTATGCATGTGCACTAATGAAGGACCCACCCACCACTAGTGCTGGTAGCAGTTGGGAGGAACAGGGGAGTGTATGGGCAGGGAGGAGAGTCAAGTAGGAGATAGAATGGGGAGGGAGAGGTGGATACCTGCCTCTGGGCAGCTCACAAAGCAAAGCTGAAGACAATTGAGTCCCATCTAGATTGTCACCATGCAGAGGTTTACTCCTTCTGAACATGAAGGTACCACCTAGTCTCCTTGCCTTAATATCCATCAACAGTCCTCTCATCAGTATGCAAAATCCCCTTTTAAAGCCATTTATAACCCAATCCTACATATCTTTTATGCCAGTCAAACATGTGTTCAGGCAGTGTGAACAGCATAATAGGCCATTGTACAGGGTTACTATAGTTGCAAGTGGTAGATGGCTGGATCAGCACATGGACACGACCTGTCTGTTGGTACAGGTCAGCCAGAGCAGGGTCTTAGAGGAGGGCAGGGAGGTCATTGAATGGGATGGGGTGGAGAAGGGCAATAACGGAGGCGGTGAGGAAGGTTGATTGGACCTGAGGGGGCAGATTTGGTGGCAACAGTAAATGATGGATCCTGACCCCCTTCCCAGGCCTGATCTGCCGTTAGAGCACACCAGCACCACTACATCACCACATAGGGAATTTGTTAGGACTGGGCTGTTAGACTAGTTGCTATCACTGCATTCAGTAATGGTTAATCCAGGGCTAGTCCAAGACTTTCTAATACCTGAAGTTGCATACCAAATGCCACACCTACCTGGATATGTGCCAGCCTCTGTTCTTCCTACTCTCCGGTGCTGTGGATAACAGGTCTCTAAACATTTTGGCCAAAGGACCACATCAAATACCTGGCACAGTGTTGAGGGCTGGAAAAATATTTTAAATATAAAATTTAAATAAACAGATTAGAGATGAAATTTAGGACGCAATCCAGAGTAACTACGGGGAGTCCTTGCTCTGACATAAGAACAATTTGGGTTGCAATATGAATTTCCCATAGATTTTCACTAGGTGGTGCCATGACTACATTGACATAAATCTCTCTTATGTGTTCCCATAGATACTCTGGATTGTAGGGACAGATTAATGAATAAAAGGGCTCAAATTTCCAGGATTTCCACACGCACCAACACACAGCTCAGAAATAAAGCACACACTTGAATGGACCCCCATTTCCCTTACATCACCATCACAGTTCCAGTTGTGTTAAACCAACTTATGTCAGAGGCTCTTAGGGAACCAGACGTTGACTGCGGGTTGGTTGGAGGCTCACCATTGGCCATATCCAGTCCCTGGGTTTGGAGGCACCTGCTCTAGATCAGCACTCTTCTACCTTCCACATTTCCTCTCTATCACCTTCTTCCTACAATTCAAAAAAATTGAAGGAAGTGGCAGTAGAGGCAAGCAGAGGGGCAGAGACAGGAGATTGCCCACTGATCTGCTTCCTGAAGCAATCACTTTAGTTGACCTCATGGATGGGCCAGCCCTGATTTGATAAAAGTGATCATTTTTGCTGTTGCTCAAACTTTTGAAAAAAATTTTAGTTTCAAATTTTTGGGCACCTACATTTCAGCGGACCTCACATGGAATATAAATACGAACATGCTGGTAAAGAAGGCACAAAAGAGGCTGTTCTTCCTGAGGATGCTTTGGAAGATGAACTTCTCTCAGCGTCTACTTCTGTCTTATTACCGCAGCACCATTGAGAGTGTCCTTACATACGGGATTTTGGTATGGTATAGGAGCAGCTCTGTTGCTGCCAAAAAGCTCTACAGAAGGTCATCAAAACCGCACAGAACATTATTGGGCTCCAGCCACCAACCCTGGATGACATTTCTGAATCCCGTTATTTGAAGAAGCTACAAAACATTCTCCGCTATTCTTCCCATCCTGCTCACAATTTTTTTGAACTGTTGCCTTCTGGGAGAAGATATAGAACATTTAAATCTCAGACTACATGCTTTATGAATAGCTTTTACCCTAAAGCCATATCTGCACTCAATAGTAATTTTAAGGACTATCATGAGTGAACAGTTGAATGCTATTACGTGGTGTGCTGTGCAGTTGTTGTGTGTTTAAAGAGGGTCTGGGTGGAGGGTGTTGTTGGGAGGGGTTGTCGGGGTTGTTTCTGGATGGGGTTGTCTCTGGATGTCTTATGAATTTTGTTGTATGTCTATACAATGACAATAAATTATTATTATTATTATTATTATTATTATTATTATTATTATTATTATTATTATTATTATTAAAGGTTGTGGGTCCTCCAACCACTTTTGAATTTAGGTTCCTATGTTTACTGGACATTGATGGGTTTATTTTCCAGCTCAAGTCCACATTCCACTATCTCTGTCAAATTTAGCAGACACCTTATTAAGCATACTGCACTTTTGCAAGCGTTGTATATATCTTGCCAGATGGCAGAAAAACTGAAGTTAAATTTGATAGGCTGCTGCCTCTAAAGTTACTACTGATGAGTTTTCTCAGCTGGAATATACAAACAAAAAATCTGTACATTATTAATAATGACCTTGAAATTCTACATGTTGAAAATTCTAGTATATTTGATTCCAGAGTATATATTATCCACATTAAATATTCTCCATATTTAGCAAATAGTAGTGATTATTAAATAGTTCCTAAAGTATATAAGATCCTTTGTAAACAAGTGATGGAGGGGAGAGATATATTTTTCCTCTTGGCAGCTTGCAAGGTAATACCATCATTTTGCAATCTGGCAATACTGAAAAATCAGCAGAACTGCAGGCAGGTATAAAAATTTTTCAGGTGATAATACTCTGAAGGAATGCTCTGAAGCACCTCAAGCCTAAAAAAAAAGCAGGCCTCCGTCAGTCTTGAGAGACTATGGTATCGTGCTTGGTGCTGCATGCGCTGCATGTGCTGCATACGCTGCATGCGAAGCACGAAAGCCTGCGTTAGATTGTTATGGAGGATTGTCATGCCTGCCACTGTCCATCTCGCTCACCAATTCAACCTCTATCTCCTCCCGGTTCTCTGTGGTCATCTTTAACCCTTAATCTGACCTATCTTCTCGAAGAACGACAAGTAGTCAAGTGAGTAACTTTCAACAAGGTTCTTTCTTTACTCTTATTCAGAGGCACATAAGCGTAATGGTTACAGTTCTTTCTCTTTCTTACAGGTTACAACTGCTCAAGAACAACGTGTGGAACACCAGGAACTTCCTCTTCAGGTGAGTATACAGGTAGGTATCAAACATATACCCTCAAACTAACTCTCTGCTTTCTTTCCCTTGCAGGTTCATCAAAGGCTTCTTCCAGACCTGGATCCCCAGGCCTGGGCAAACTTCACCAAGAGGAGCAGCTCTCCTCTTTCCTCTCCTCCTCTGCTCTGCCCCCTTCTTCTGCCATTCTCCCTATATATCCTGACCTCCACTCCTCCCCATCCCCATCTCCATCCATTCTCCTTCTTCCCATTGCACGGGAGGCGTCCGGATTGGGTCGAGCAGAGATCGGTCTCCCGGGGTACATCCCCGAGGCTCAGGGGCTCATCCACAAGGATAGGCTGTGACCCAAGCAGCAAATCCCCCCCTCTACACCACTCAATTAGTCCAATGGAAAGGCAGAGCTGATACGATTGGATCCAGCTGGCATCGCAGTGCTGGGCGGACAGGAGTTCACCCTGTCTTGTGGGGCCGACCTGGGTCTCGAACCATGGCCTACTGGTTAACAAGCACAGTGTCTTAACCACTTGCGCCACCCACAGCCCACACACCTCAAGCCTATCCGTGTGCCATTCATTAGAATATTTTTTTAATAAATCTTACTCAGGAGTTGCTCAGGGGTTGAGAATGATGATGGGCAAAATCCAGAGTAACTACGGGGAGTCCTTGCTTTGGTGTAAGAACAACTTACTCTGGATTCCAATATGAATTTCCCATAGGTTTTCACTAGATGGTGCAGTAACTACGAGTGCACCTAAAGTGCTCCCGTAGTTACTCTGGATTTGGGGGGATGTCAGCTACAGTATTGACCAGCTGTTTTGGAGCCTTGTTTCTTCTCTTGCCATTTTCTTTTCCACATTCTTTGCTGTTCAAAGCTTTTTTTAAAAAAGTGATTACTATATTACATGCTGTTTCACTGTGCCAATGCGATGCCAATGCGAGCAGTGAGAGAGGCAGGTAAAAATGAGTTAGGACACAATCCAGAGTAACTACGGGAGCATGTAAGAGACATTATGTGCACCCACAGTTACTGCACCACCTACTGAAAACCTATGGGAAATTCATATTTCTTGCTGTTTGAGATTTTACCATCGGGAAGACGATATAGAGTGTTGAAAGCTAGGACAAGCAGATTTAAACTTAGTTTTTACCCAAGTGTGGTGATCTGGCTAAATGCAAAATTATGAAATCTGGTGGATGCAATGTAATACATATATTTTAAGTGTATAGTTTTTTTTTCTTTTTAAATTGTGTGTGTTTTTATTTGTTCAAATGAATATCTGTGTTGTATTATGAGAGAGAGCACCTCATTTCGTTGTTCTCATGCCTTGAGTACAATGATGATAAATTTATCTTATCTTATCTTATATTGCAATCCAAAGTAACTTGTTCTCACTCTGGAGCAAGGACTCCCCGTGGTTACTCTGGATTTCACCCATCGGCTGCAATCCTAAACCCACACTTCTGGGAAGGTGCTCCACTGAGCACAAGGGATTAAGATCCACTGGGCTTCTGAGTAGACATGGTTAGTATTGTATTCTGAGTAAAATAAACAAATAATGTTTAAAAATACCTCAGCCCCACTAGAGCCCTCTTTTAGATAGGATACCCCAGGTCATGCACTTTAGTGAACAATATATGGTTATAATACCCTTCTTTGGTATGGGTGTAATCCATAATCGTACCAAAATCCATAATTTTGGTATGGGTGTAATCCATAATCATATTGGCTCTGCCTTTCCATTGGACTAATTCAGTGGCGTGGAGAGGGGGGATTTGCTGCTTGGGTAACAGCCTATCCTCCATAAGAATCCAACCCAGGGTTTCGTGCTTCGCATGCAGCGTATGCAGCGCTGAGCACGATATCATAGTCTCTCAAGACTGATGGAGGCCTGCTGCCCTTCTTTGGTCACTGTTTTCCTGATTTAAATTGTCCCCTCAAATTATGATTTGGACAAATTCAATGCCATTTTTAAAGACTGGCAGGAAGGGTGGGAAGGGGAGAGTGGCGGTGAGTCAATCCACCCTAATGAGTAAGTTTTTAAAACCAGCATGATATATCATTGATATAGTTGAAGCCTTGGCTTGCATTCCCATTAAGCAGGGTTCTCCAAACGTTTTGACAAAGGGCCACGTCAAATAACTGGCACAGTGTCGAGGGCTTGAAATTTTTTTTAATATAAAATTTAAATAAACACATTAGAGGTGGAACTTAATGAATAAAGGCTCAAATTTCCAGGATTTCTGGAAATTTCCTAAGCATGTCTACTCAGAAGTAAGTCCTACTATATTCAAAGGGGCCTATTTCCAGGAAAGTGTGTTTAGGATTGCAGCCCTAGAGTGACTAGGGCTGCAATTAGGGCAGTGAGGAGTGCCCTAGCTGGGCTGCCCCAACTATTCTGAATCCAGAGGTAGGTCTCGAGATTCAGTTCTTACAAGTGACCTGGTTAGATAAAGTGGTTAGATAAGGCTCAGGAATTATGCATAGAGCATGCATTTACATGTGCAGTTCAGGTTCCATACATGTCAGACTTACTTTGATCAGGTCATAAAATGTGGCTACTGAGGTTTACTTATGACATTATTGGGAGAACAAGAGGTGCTCTAAGCTGGAGAAGTAAAACTGATCTAAAAGGTTTTCTTTAGCAATGTACATATCTGCGGAGAAAATCTGCAATGTTTTTTCCTGCTTATTATAACTGATACTGCCGCTCTAGAAGACAGGTGCGGATGTGCGCAAGTTTCGGAATTGGAGTGTGCGTCAGCCACAGAGAAGGCTTTCCTGTCCTATTTCATTTTTAGATTAGTGTAGGCTCAATATGTCGTTGACTTGTAGACCTGGAATTTTGTAGTGGGCTGCTCCACTAAAACAATATGATACAAACAATTATTGCAGTGGTTTTCAAAATTTTAGCAGACTCACCAGAAATAATGTCATGACATGAAGAGGCATCATCAAGCTGGAAAATTTTTAACATCTGATAACTCAATCATATCCACACTTCCCTGGAAGTAAGTCCCATTGAATATAGTGGGAGTTGCTTCTGCATAGAGACGCATAGCATCAGGCTCTTAGGTTGCAGTCCCACCCATACTTATCCAGGAGTAAGTCCCATTGACTGCCATTGTTCAAAGCATACACATAGTAGCTTGTTAAAAGTGAAAGATCTGTAACATTTCCTCAAATGCAGTCACGTACAATGGTGGTGTCAAGTCTAATATATTGAAATACTAGTGAAAACATACCTGTGTTGTGGGAGTAAAATTCCCCAAAATGCCATTCCCCCTAAGCACAACAACCCCCATGCGCCTCAACCCCCCCCCCCATGCGCAACATTCCCCATGCTCATCATCCCCCATGGGCAACATCCCCCATGTGCAACATCCCCTATAGTTACATTCCCCCATGCGGACCAACCCCACATGTGCACCATCCCCCCCCCCCCCAGTGCACCCTTCTTCCCAGTGCATCAGGCATCAAATTTCTGGATGTTAACCAATCTTCAACGTTAAGTAGTGGACAAAAACAAGTTGCAGTCAGAGTTAAATTTCTCAGTATTGGATCTTGGAGGGTGTTGATGTCACATAAGGAACACCCTCCCTAAATTTTATACTTCTCAGTCCAGGGGTTGGGAGAGCAGTGAACAGTCAGGGATTCTTCAATATAAAATATAAAGAGGAAAATGTGTTGCTCCCCTTTTCACCCCCTTCTGGTTGGAATTTCCAGAAACCATTTCTTACTGGTTTCCAAATCATGAAAGGAACACCCTCCCCAAATGTCATGCTTCTAGGCCCAGCGGTTTTGGCTGGGTGTTGATGAGTGAGTGAGTGAGTGGGTGACTTTTCAGTTTATATATATATATATATTGCTTATATATATATTGCAATATATATATTGCTTACAATCCAACTAGTGGGTTCCAACTTGCAGTTTGAGAAACACTTATTCTAGGATGGGACAATTAAAAAGCAAACTAACGGAGGAACAAAATTAGTAACAATGAGAAAGGATGAGAAACTTCTATGAGAACAATGAGAAAGCAAAGACTAAAAATGAGCTATTTGATTTTCAGTGTTGCCTTATTTATCTTATATAGACATGAAAAGATGTTGAAGTTTAGTTGGATAATTGTTAAAAATAACATTATTGAGGGTGTTTAAACATTGTGCTTGGTTGGAAATATGGGTGTGATATAAAGTTCTCATATTTCTGCTTTCCTACCTACTCACCAAATCCTCTTCATATACCTACAAACAAATCCTCTTCTTATCACCCAGCCACCTGTGTGTTTAATCCCGTAAATATCAAAGCATGCGTCCAGCGTCTTCTATTCCTGCCCATCTTTGCCTTCTCCGAAGTCCTCCTTACCTGGACACACAAGTCTCCTCTCTTGGGCTAAGTAAACCTAAGCAGAGAACAATAGGTTGTTAGTTACACAGACAACACCTTTCTACATTTCTTCTTACTCCAAGGAAGCGAGGAGTGTGTCTGTCCTTGACTGGATATGGGGTTTTCAGGGGAAGGTTAGAAATCTGAATGTGCAATGCTCATATGGAAGTATTCACATACTAGGAGCTAAAAAGCATTTGTAAAATGCACTTCCTGGCTAAGATATCTCCTCAACCAAGCCAATGGTACCAACTTTGGAAATACCGGGAGGCCATCCATTAAGTACGTCATATGTTTTCATGACCTTTTCCCACTCTCCTCCCCCTTTTCATGCTATGACCTGTTTTAACCGATGGCCACCCTCTTCTGTTTCACAACTCCACACATCTCCTGTCCTCCTTATCTCTGACACACTTCATGGAAGCCTCTGTCCCTATCTGTGAATGTTGACAAAATAAGATCTTGATTGATCTAAGAGTATCTGTTTAGCTTCCAACAGTTGTTCTTCCTATGTATCATTGTATGTATATGCACAGCAGTGGAGCATTGGAGGGGTCTCTGGGGTCTGTGGAAGACTGATGCCGGCATTTCTGTCAACAGCATCGTTACCCCCACCTGTGTGGGAACCCCAGCAACGATGTCTCTTTGTGGAGACACGTGACAGTCAGGAGAAAAAAGGGCAGGAGCAGTCGAGAACCACTGGAGCTATACAACCGTTTCCAGAGTCTCTCAGATTCCACCATGCTGGCAGAAGTTCCTCTTGCTAGCACATCTACACTGGATCCTGGCATTGCCCATACTGGCATGCCTGCAGATCCCCCTCATAGACAGCAGCCAAAATCAGTAAGTGTGGGGGAATCTCGACACAGAAGGAGAACACGGAGGAGGGTGGTGGTGATTGGAGATTCTCTCCTGAGGGGCATGGAAGCTGTATGCCGACCAGACTTGTTTTCTCGTGAGGTGTGCTGCCTCCCTGGTGCCAGGATATGGGATATCACGGAGAGGCTACCGAGGATGATCACGCCTGCTGATCGCCACCCGTTCTTACTCATCCATGTAGGAACAAATGATACTGCTTGGGAAACTTTCCAAAAGATAGTTGGGGATTATGAAGCTCTGGGGAGGAAGATTAAGGGTCTGGGGGATACCCAAGTGGTATTCTCATCCATCCTCCCAGTAATCGGCAAAGGTCCTCAGAGAGATAGCAAGATTTTCCAGGTCAATAACTGGCTTCGAAAATAGTGTCATCGAGAAGGATTTGGATTCTGGGATCACAGGATGAACTTCCTTGAGGAAGGACTCCTAGCAAAGGATGGACTACATCTTACGGGTTGGGGGAAGAGTGTCTTCAGACGGGAGATGGCCAACCTTATCAGGAGGGCTTTAAACTAAGAAGGGGGTGGGTTATGTCCAAAGGGAACCTAGGAATAAGGAAAATGCTCTGGATGGAAATTGCCAGGGCACATCTGTAACTCAAAAATCTTTAGAGGGACCTGGCCTTACAAAAAAGGAAGGAAATGCATTGAGTTGCAACCTCCAGGGCTTACGTTGCATTTACACAAATGCACAGAGCCTGGGAAATAAACAAGATGAGCTGGAACTTTTAGCAAGTGAAGGGAAATTTGATTTGATAGGAATGACTGAAACTTGGTGGGATGACTCCCATGACTAGAATGCAGAATTGGAAGGCTATCAGTTGTTCCGGAGGAACAGACGTGGCAAAAGGTGAGGCGGAGTAGCCTTATATGTCAAGAACGTATATACCTGCTCTGAAATCCAGGAAACTGGTCCGGATATCCCTGTGGAGTGTGTTTGGGTAAAGCTTAGGGGGAAAAACAAGAAACAAAACATTGTGGTGGGCGTCTACTATAGACCGCCAGGCCAAGGAGAAGGAGTAGACGATGTCTTCTTGGAGCAACTGGCAGGCGTTGCAAGGAAATATGAGGTAGTAGTAATGGGGGACTTTAACTATCCAGATATTTGCTGGGAGACAAACTCTGCCAAACATGGAAGCTCCAGTAGATTCCTGAGGGGCCTGGAAGATAACTTCATGGTCCAAAAGGTGGAGGAAGCAACAAGGGGAGGGGCCATCCTTGACCTGATCTTAACTAATTGTGATGAACTGATTGACGGGGTCAACGTGGCGGGAACTTTAGGGGAAAGCGATCATGAGCTGCTGGAATTTAGAATAATGTGGGAAATAAAAAGAGTGCAGAGTGAAACGTATACATTGGATTTCAGGAAAGCTGATTTCAACAGGCTTAGAGGAGTCATAGGTGGGATCCCATGAGTTGATGATCTAATGGGGAAAGGGGCCCAAGATGGGTGGGAGCTCCTTAAGAGGCAGCTTCTACAAGCACAGTCAGAAACAATTCCCATGAAAAAGGGGGAAAAAACCTGAAAAAACGAGGTTGGCTTCACAAGCAACTTGGGGATCAGCTGAAGTTAAAGAAAGAGAAGTATAGGGAGTGGAAGACTGGAAAGATCACCAGAGAGGAGTACAGGCAGGTAGCCCGGTCCTGTAGGGAGGGGGTCAGGGATGCTAAAGCTCAGTATGAGCTGAGGCTGGCCAGGGGAGTCAAAGATAACAAAAAGAGCTTCTTTAGATATGCCCAGAGGAACAGGAGGAGAGACGAGGGGCTGGGGCTGCTCTTGGACAAGGATGGACAACAGGTGTCTGGAAACCAGCAGAAGGCGGAGCTGCTCAACTCCTACTTTGCATCCGTCTATTCACAGAAGGAGGGCTGTGCAAATGGGGGTGCGGGATCATTGACTGATTCGGGGATGTGTTTACATCCCCTAAGAGGTAATGAAAACATGGATGGTGCAGAACAGCAGATTAAGATTGACAGAGAACTGGTTCAAAACCACTGAACTGGCCTAAATGAATTCAAGTCATTTGGACCAGATGAGCTGCATCCTGGAGTTCTTAAGGAACTCACAGATGTCCTTGCAGAGCCTCTGTCGATCATCTTTGAGAAATCCTTGAGGAGTGGAGAAGTGCCTGGACTGGAAGAGGGCAAATGTAGTTCCAATCTTTAAGAAGGGGAAAAAAGAAGACCCGGGAAATTATAGACCAGTCAGTTTGACTTCAATCCCGGGCAAGATATTAGAGCAAATCATAAAACACACAATTTGTGCACACTAGACAAGTACTCGGTGATCAAAACAACCCAGCATGGATTTACCAAGAATAAATCTTGCCAGACAAATCTGATCTCCTTTTTTGATCGGATTACGAGCTTACTGGACAGTGGCAATGCTGTGGATGTCATTTATCTTGACTTCAGTAAAGCATTTGACAAGGTCCCACATGACATTTTAATTGGGAAGTTGGAAAAATATGGGCTAGACAGGGCAATTGTGAGGTGGATCCGCAACTGGCTCGATGGCCGCACTCAAAGGGTTTTAGTAAATGGTTCTGTGTCAACCTGGAGGTCGGTTTCAAGTGGGGTACCCCAAGGCTCTGTCTTAGAGGAAGGGATACAGGGGAGCCTGATCAAATTTGCGGATGACACCAAGCTGGGAGGAGTAGCAAACACAACAGAAGACAGGAGAAACCTCCAGGAGGATCTGGATAAACTAGAATACTGGGCTGTAACAAATAGAATGAATTTCAACAGGGAGAAGTGCAAAGTTCTGCACTTGGGCAATAAAAACCAAAAATACAGGTATAAAATGGGGGATACTTGGCATGGCAGCACAACATGTGAGCGGGATCTTGGAGTTGCTGTGGATCACAAGCTGAACATGAGTCAGCAGTGTGATGTGTCTGCAAAGAAGGCAAATGCCATTTTAGGTTGCATTAAGAGGTCTGTAGCTTCCAAGTCACGAGAAGTTCTAGTTCCTCTTTATTCAGCATTGGTCAGACCTCACCTTGAGTACTGTGTTCAGTTCTGGGCACCTCACTTTAAGAAGGATGCAGCCAAACTGGAGCAAGTCCAGAGGAGAGCGACAAGAATGATCAGTGGGATGGAAGGGAAACCCTACGAGGAAAGATTGGGGGAACTTGGGATGTTCAGCCTGGAGAAGAGGAGGCTGAGAGGAGACATGATTGCCCTCTTCAGATACTTGAAGGGCTGTCATAGGGAGGAAGGGGCTCATTTGTTCATAGCTGCTTCTGAAAGCAGAACTAGAACCAATGGGTACAAACTGCAAGAGAGGAGATTCCGGTTGGATATCCGGAAAAAATTCCTGACAGTGAGGGCGGTTCGGCAGTGGAACAGATTGCCAAGGGAGGTGGTGGACTCTCCCTCACTGGGGATCTTCAAGCAGAGGCTCAACGAGCACCTGTCGGAGATGCTCTAGGGGGATTTTCTGCTGCAGGCAGGGGGTTGGACTAGATGACCTACTAGGTCCCTTCCAACTCTAGGATTCTATGATTCTATGATTCTATGTGTCTTCTTCCACATTCCGGAACAGAGACTATTTTGCTTCTTTGGATTTGCCTTGGATAAACCATATAAGAACATGAGAACCCTAAA
The DNA here is from genome assembly GCA_030015325.1 of Cryptoblepharus egeriae. NCBI lineage: Eukaryota > Metazoa > Chordata > Lepidosauria > Squamata > Scincidae > Cryptoblepharus > Cryptoblepharus egeriae. The sequence goes on from JAREYC010000005.1 coordinate 84,370,805, forward strand.
CAAGCTACTATAATAAGGATGTTAGACAGCAACAGGTGGCTGCACTTGTCACATAAACCACGTAGAATTTGGAATCCATTCAGTTGTCAAAAGATGGAAAAAAAATTTAGCCTTGATCCCGAAGAATATAGAACATACCAGCGGAATCCAGACCTTTCTTCTTTTGTCTGTAAACCAATATAGGTATGTCCCTTACATGATGGCATCATAAATTTGTAGAAGAACCTTGCCCAGTTAAGAATTCCTGGGCATTCTTACAACCGACGGCAGGAAGAAACCCAAAGGTAATATGTAAATCAATCAAAGCCATTGCCCGACCCCTTCCCTTGCAGAAATAGCCTGCAATGAATTCTGCTCATCAGCCGAGCCCCTCTTAAATATGCTGCTGGTGACATCATCACTTTTGTTGCCAGTGCATTCCTTGCCCTCCTCCCTCTGCCTACTTTAGTCCCAGCAGGGGAACTGGGAATTCAGACGGCACTGGAAGATTAGGAGAAGCTGAGGAAGCATTGGGTACTACAGGTGGAAGCACGCTGCTCCCTCCCTCCATCTTCTTCAGGTAGAGATGTGCTTTAAAGTGCCTGGTTCTCCCTTCTTCAGTGCTAACTTAATAGAGCATCTAATCCTAAAATATACCTTTTGGAACTACGCAAAATGCTGACATTCTAACTGATGAAAACTTTTCACTGAATTCTGTTAATTTCTAACAAATTGCATTCCCTGTTTTTGAATATAGTCTCAACTAACAATTTACATCATGTTATTGCTGCAATCTTGAGCAGAAATAGGCATGCACACATGCATACGTATGCACATGAACGCCAGTGATGGGCTCCAAAGAAATTAACAACCGGTTCTCTGCCCATCTGGCAGCCACTTATAAATGGCTATTTTTAAACTTTATATGTCCTATCTCTCATTAACAACCGGTTCTGTAGAGTAGGTGCAAACCTGCTGGAGCCCACCACTGATGAACGCACACACATGCACACACACACACAGTCTGGAGATTCCAGTGACACTGATTACAGGTTTTATAACTATGAAGTATAGTTGTAGTGCATTAATTTCAGTGTCTCATTAATGCACTCTCTATATTTTTATCAAGCAGGTTGCTGTTATTCCCATTTTACAGACCAGGAACTGAGGCTGAGAGAAAATGAATTGCTTAGAACCTCTTATTGAATCTATGTATATCTGTATAGATTCAATTTTATACAAAGTTAGTGAAACTGGTGGTTAAAAGATATGCTCAGAGTAGGAAAACCTTGAACCAAATTTTGGCTGCAATCCTATGCACACATACCTGAGAGCAAGCCTCACTGACTACAATGGGACTTACTTCTGAGTAGTCCTGCATAGGATTGGGTTCTTTGGTTCATCCGTGAATTCATTTAGAGCACAATCTTAACCAAGTCTACTCAAAAGTAAGCCCCAAGTTTCTTTAGGACTGCATCATTATGCAATCTTGAGCTGCCCATTTACAAGCAGGAACAATAGTTTAGTGGCATTCCAGGGTTATTTGTAGGAACTACTGAGATACTACTGAGACTGCTGATATACTACTCAAATTGTATGTAAAGTGTTTTGAATATTCAGAAAAACACTATGTAAGTGTTAGTTATTGTTAAAGTATTATTAGTAATACTTGAATGTAAAACTACACAGTGCTAGTGCTATTAATATAGCAAAATTACAATATTATCAATATTACAATATGATGGTAAGTTAAGGTGCATACACTTGGGAATGAGCTTTTTTGAATGTTGATTTCCAATTTCTTTATCTATGCCTTGCCTAAAGAGTTTAAAAAATTAAAGATATAATAAGCAGATTAGATTGTGGACAACTATATGGAATATATGCGGTGAGCAGCATGTTTGGAAATTGGTGGCAATCTGTATATGAACAGCAAAAACCTGAAATTGTGGAAAAGCAAAGAACCCAATTTCCCATTCACATCGTTAAGATTAGCATTAAAAACAAATGACTTCCAGAGCAGAATCTGTACAAACCAAAATATTCTTAGAACAATTAAAATATACACATATGTAATAGGACACTTTTAAATTCTAATTCCTATTCATCACTATAAAGGCACTCAGTAGTAAAAAATCACTGGTGCCCTTTCAGGTTGAATGGGTAGGAATTGATTTCAGGAATGGAGGACAACATTTGGACTTGTGTATTTTCAAGATAAAATTGCAAACAGATTTTAGATCCTCTTTTATTCTTTAGGTGCTCTTCAACAACTGGTGAGTTCCTAACTAATAATCACATCTGTCTTGAATTATGTGTGTGTTTTTGTTTGTGATAGAGAGGGAGAGAGGACCCTTTTCAGTAACTGGTACTCCATCTATCCCCCAAATCCAGAATAACTACAGGAGCACATAAGAGACTTTACATGCTAGTGAAAACCTATGGGAAATTCATATTGGAATTTAGAGTAAGTTGTTCTTACACTGGAGCAAGGACTCCCTGTAGTTACTCTGGATTTTGCCCTATGATTCTTCCCATGTTACATTTTAGCATTATGGGATTAAAGGTGGTGATCACTGTGATAATTGGCATTTTATTTCCAAGGCATGAATCTAAGGCATGGAGCACAATCCTAACCATGTCTACTCAAAAGTAAGCCCCACTGTGGGTCTTACTCTCAGGAAAGTGTATTTAGGATTGCAGCCTATGTTAGGCTCAGTGCTATGGTTAAAACTCACTCGCAAACACATAGCAAAAAGTCGCTGTTTGGGTGTTACACCTTGCCAAATCCTTTCTTAAATCAATTTCCCAAATAAAAACTAAACCCAACTGTCACATCAATGTGTGTGCATGTGCCTATGTTCCTTCATACATGCAGATGATGTACCAAAATTCCTCTGGTAAGTTGTGGCAGCCCACTGGATCACATTAGATCCAAAAAAGTCCATGTGTTCTGTCCCCAAGTTCTGCTTTGTTGCCAGCATGTATTTCAACACTAGCAGAGCAAGGAGCCAGCAAAGAGATTCTTCTCATTTTCCTTTGGCAATGGAAAGCATAAGGAACTTGGAAAGAGCCCACAATGTGATACAGAAGTAGGTATTAGTATGTAGGGTGTTGCCATATGAAGTGCAAGGCCATTGGTCCATCTACTCCTCCTTATTGACTGATCTCTTCCAAGATCTGACACCTGAGATCCTTCACCAGAGGACTCCATCTGGAACCTTCTGCAAATAAAGCATGAGCTGGTGGTTAAATCAATGTTCTTATTGCTTTCCATCAGTTATTTTCAGCCATTCAACCTTCATACAAAAGCTTTGACTAAGAAAAATGGTTGAATGAAAAATATTTCCCTACTCTAGTGCAGTTACTGGGTGCAGTACTGGGTGAAGTTACTGGGTGATCTGCACAAAGCCAGAATATGGGCTGACTGTCCTGTGTTTGGGGCTCATTTTTGGCAGATGTGATCCATTGGATGCTATGCATCCAAAGATCATACTACTAACCAAGTGGAGAGGTGGTCATCTGTGGCTTCCTGCCTTGGGATAAAAGGTACCTATCATACCCTCTGCACACTCAGATGACCAAACTGCACTATGTGGCTGGAGACAACACTTTACCAACTCACTTCAGCAAGAAGTTAGAGCTCACCATATGTGGCCATTTTCAATTAAGTGAGCTGATCTTACGCTTTTTATGATGTGATCCATGTGGTTGGCTCCCGTATTGTTCTGGAAATATCTGAAGAAGATAGTGATGTTCAATCTTTTTCATTTCATAACACACTGATAAGCCGTTAAAATTTGTCAAGGTATACCATCAGTTTTTTTGACAACTGACAAGGCACACTGGTGTGGGGCTCTCATCCAACAATGCCCACAACATGTCTGCGGACCATTCAGGGCCACCAGTGTGCCATGGTACACTGGTTGAAAACCACTGGGATAGACTATGCAGGATGGGGAGATTTAGCTTAGTTGCTCCTATGGCTGCACCTCTGGCTCCCAGGAAATGTCAAGCTGGCATAGTGACTGGCAACACAATATCTGTGTCGTCAACTTAGGACAGTGCTTTGCCGACTGTGCACTGCGGTGCCCAAGGGTACAGTGGTGAGTAAAATCAAGAGAGTAAAACCTTCTCATTATAGAAGGAATACCCAAAAGGCTGTTCGAATTTTAATAATTTATTTTCCAGATTGAGTTTTGATGATGTACATCTCTTCAAAATCACAGTGAAGTAGCTTTTTAAACTTAAAGACAAGGCTAATCCAAATGCAGTTCTAAGGATTGCTTGTTGTTAAGGGTATATTTGGGGGGATGCTGTGAACAGAACCCATTGCTTAGTCGAAACTGAAGAAGGTGATAAGCTGTCAGAGATACTCTTCGCCTTTTTTTTATCCCTGCATGCACTAAAGGTTAGCAATAGAACTAACATTTACTTATAGCATATAAATAGCTCTGGGATTGGCTTCCGAACTTCACACATCTAGCTTTGTTGGGATTTGTCTTGTTCTTTAGGAGAGGACAAGGTTGATCTCAAGGGTGACCTGAAACCAGAGCGTCCCCCTCTGCTTTATTTATCTGCCTCTGCAACTGCATTGCCTGTTCCTGGTCATGGAACGATCCACGCAAGAACTCTTCCTCAACTTCATGATTGTACTGATAACTGTGCTCCTCATGTGGCTTCTGGTGAAATCCTACCAGGACTGAAAGACTCTCTCCTACTCCTTGGAGGCACCATTGAAGTATGTGTGTTTGGAGGGGGACATGAAGTCTACTGTATGGGAGTGCACCATTGTACACTTGATGTTTTTGGCCTTGGGTGGGAAACCTACAATGCATTTTTTATCCTAATGTACCTCTTGGCTAGACTAATCTAAATATTCAAATGGATGTAGAATGATGTACATTACGGTATACTATAATGAATGATGTAAAAATGATGTACAAAACATGTTTCCTTCTCCACCAAGAATGTCTATTTCATGTCTATTTTCTACCCATTTCTCAGCTTTGTGTCATCAAATCTATTTAGCAAAACGAATATGGAAACAACCCATGGTTGTTGTCAGTTGAATAAAGAAGTATGATGCACTGTTTGCTTGCTTCAATTCTCTTCCTGATGTTTTCACTAAAAGTTTAGGAAAACAGTAAACTTCAGTACTGGTGCTAGGTGTTGCGGATGAGTTGGCAAGCATGTTTATGGCACCAGGGGAGGAGAGAGAAACAGCACTAGGCCCAGCATCAGAAAGATGCCAGCTGGAGGTAAGTGGCACCTCTTGCTGTGGTGTCAATCTTTGGGAAGTGATTCCTTTGGGCATGGGGAGGATGGAATGGGGATATGGCCATGGAGGCTCCTCTGGCAGATCCACCAGCACCAGTGGACATAGGATTGGGCTGTGAGTCTAGTCAACTAATTACAGTTGTATTTGTGCAGCATAGGATTGAAGATTCCCTGTTACATCTTCACAGCTGCAGTTGCACGTATGTAGACAAGGAGAGAGAGCGTTGTGCACAGGACCTCAAGTGAATGCAGATGAACAACAGGGCTACCAATCCAACAATAAAAACTACATTTTGGCAGGTGATCTTTAGCAGCGTCTGAAAGATCAGTGTTTTTCTGATGCTAAGTGGGATGTCAGAGCTTGGTCATTCCAGGAGAAGTTGCCCTGGTTTCTCTAAACTGGCAAAGTTTGATTTTATAGTATTCCAAGAGCTGGGTCTGAATCATTGGACCAGCACCATGGAAGAAGGAGGAATCTATTTCCGTAGGAAGTTAATCCCCAGCAATTTGGTATGGAAGATTCTCATATTTCATTCACATGCTGTGCCTCTGTTTCCATGCTTCTTAACTGTGGTATTTTCATTCGATAGTAGCAGATCTTCCCCCAGCTTAAAAATAATTCTTTTAGAGACACACTTATTACAGCAACTGTTTTTAGAGCCTCTCCAGCTATGTGTGAGACTTTTTTCTCTCCCCCCCAGACAGTGAAGAAACACTGTGTGTGTGAGTCAGGTTTTTCGTACAGATGCAAAGGCTACATGTTAAATAGGGTAGCGGAAAATGAAACACAGCTGTTAGGCACACTCCCGTGAGAGCCAGGATACGCTTTACATGCAGTCGCCTATAACTTTTATGTGGTGCTCTGATTTTGAATGAAGAGCAGCTATGGGAACACACAATGTGACTAACAAATTGGCAAGGTCCTAATAGTGATGAGCGGAGTCATAAATAAGCTGTTCTTTGGGACAAGGTTCTCTGAGGTTTTGGTATCCAAAGTGGGTCTCCAAGAGGCCTCAGTAGATCACTGCTTGTAAATTTGTGTATCTGAGGGTGGGGGTGATAGTGGCCCTAGAAAAAATCCCCCATCGTCTCTGTGTGTGTGTGTGCGCGCGCGCGCGCATAAAATATATGAAAATACATATATGAAATATTTAGGAAAAGCCACCAATGTTGTTGTAACTGTGGCTGCATTTGTGGCGTCCTTTGGGGAGAAAGGCGGGGAGAAAGTATATAAATGTATATACTGTATACATATGTCCATGGGATCTGCCAGGAGTCAGGATTTTAACCTCAATATATACATTCCCCTCATGCTCAACAGCTATGCATTACTGCTGTATCCCAGAATCCGCTTTTCTTTGGCATATGGTTTCTTGCTACATGAGCCTCCATCTATAGTACCACTGATTGCCAGTTGTTGAGGTATAGAGGTGGAGGAAGCCTAATATTTTTTAACCCTATTGAGGAGTGGGTGGCGCAAGCGGTTAAGACACTGTGCCTGTTAACCAGCAGGCCAGGGTTCGAGACCCGGGTCGGCCCCACAAGACAGGGTGAGCTCCTATCCTTAGCCCAGCTCTGCGATGCCAGCTGGATCCAATCGTATTGGCTCTGCCTTTCCATTGGACTAATTCAGTGGCATGGAGAGGGGGGATTTGCTGCTTGGGTAACAGCATATCCTCCATAACAATCCAACCCAGGCTTTCGTGCTTCACATGCAGCGTATGCAGCACCAAGCACGATACCATAGTCTTTCAAGACTGACAGAGGCCTGCTTTTGAGGAGTGGGAACTTTCTGGAAGCATTTCCAAGCCTGCATTTGGTAATCTATATATAGTACCTAGATTATTTGAAATAATAATCTAAAATGTCATCAGTCCAAGTCACACACTGTTCATAACTACACTGAATATTGAACTTTAAAGGTGCAGTTGCCTCCTCACAAAAACCCTCTTCATGCTTACTTTTGGGGGAAAATACCCATGGGATGCTAAAACTTGCGTACTCTGTGTGAGATGTAATCAGTACCTTCCTCTTGTCACAAGTTAGACATAATGTTCATTCCTTGGGATCATTGTCACACTACACCAGCTTTCAAATATAAAATATTTCTCAAGCATGTCAGGGCACACGCAACTGACCCAGATATCCAGTCACTTTTATACTTCCATAAAAGGACTTTTACTCTTCTAGTAAGCCGTTACCCAGCTGTTCTGTATACTCTTTAAGTATTTCCCACAGTGTGTCTGTTATCATGTGCACAATCGGGATCACATCATTTGGTCCTTTGGCAGAACTTTTCTGTACAGGGAACATAGTAGGGTGACATTTTAGCAAACAGCTGTCAAACAATTAAGCTTCTACAATTAAGTACACAGAAGGAATTGCCTATAGGAGGGCCAGATCATATGGGTCAGCTGGGCCACTGATGCTCACAGAAAGGTGACCCACCATAGAGTGCAGCCCGGCCAGATCTGCAAGTGGTGAGCAGCCATGGCTGCATGCCAGCTGACCCAAGAAAAACCCCAGTGCTGGTAAGTCAGCTTGGTTGGCAGGCAGGTGGAGACTGGAACAGGGAAAAATGTGTCAAAACAGGAAAGGTGGTGGAATCGGGGTAGTGATGGATATCGTAACCCTCTTCCTGGCACTGATCCATCTTCTTGGGTTCACTTGGACTTGCACCAACAAAATAGCTGGTGTTGGTCCGAGTAGGCCCATTCAGGTAATGAATGCTTTCTCTGGGACAAGGGAACGAGGGTTCTCTTCCCCAGAGGAGACCTCTGGGACTGCCCTCTGCATGATGCAGTTTGCAACTACTGTATATATATTAAACAGAAGAGGGCTGTTGTGGTACAAGTAGTTAAGACAGTGTGCCTGTTAACCAGCAGGCCAGGGTTTGAGACCTGGTCCTCCAAGATAGGGTAAGCTCCTGTCTTTAGCCCAGCTCCTGCCAACCTAGCAGTCCAAAAGCATGCAAATGCAAGTAGATGAACAGGTACCACTTTGGTGCGAAGGTAATAGTATTCTATGCGCATGCAAGCCACATGTTAGACAATGCTGGCTGTATGGTTCTAGAAACGGGGGGTTAGCACAGCACCCTACAATCGGTCATAACTAGCAGTACAGCCTGTGTGGGATACCATTGCCTTTTATAAAACAGGAAACATTACGGGTTCAATTATGAAGATTAAGGGTCCAATTCTATCTAAATTTCCAGTGTTGTGCCAATGGGACATGCTCTGCATCCAGTGGTGGGGAAGAAGTCACAGAGTCTTCTCAAGGTCTGCAAACATTTGTCCCTTAGGTTGGGGCTGCATTACAGCTGTACATACAGCTGGAAAGTTGGATAGGATTGAGCTCTAAATCCTGAATTAAAAATGACAGAGATTATGTATTACAGAGCATAGAAATGTCTAGTTTCATTGATTCTCAGTTATTCTTTGACTTGATGCTGCCAGTCATCCAAGAAGATCTTTCCAGATCGGTGACCGAGTACTTGATGGCGGAAAAGCAAACTCACTGACATTCACCAATTCAACAAAACATGATTTAGCTGCATCCGATAGATGTTCATGAGGCATGCAATTGATGTAGTAACTTTTCATTTGAAGCTATGGCCTCAAACTTCTTGGCATCAGTTTTTTATTGTAAACAATGTGGGCAATGTCCAATGTTTTGCAATGACTGAGTATGCCACTTGCAAAAGAAAACTACCGGTAATTACTTTATTTACTTGAATCTAACGCTCACCTTTTCCAGCTGAATTTAGTCTCCAAAATCACGGTGCACATTAGATTCGATGGTGCGTTAGAGTCGAGTAAGTATGGTAGTTTGTTGGGCAAAAAGAGTTCCAAGAGCCTGTAGAAAAGTTTTGAACTAATTGTACTAATTCTAGTACTAAAAGTACTAATTCTTTGTTGGGCATTAAAAGCTGGCAGAAGATTTTTGTGGGTTCCTAAATAATTGGCCCAGCACTAGAAACCATGTTGTGCGGCTTCCACCACATTCAATATTTTTCATGAACTGTACAACCTTTGCAGCATACTATTGCTTCTTTGAGAAATCTGGAAATACCAGTACTTCAAAACTGTGTGGTCCAGAGTTTTCTCAATATTTTCATTGGTATTTCTATAAATAGTTGCTTTGCCCATGCGAAATGGATACCATCAGTGTTGCCAAAGGATTAACCTTAAAATTACACACTTGGATTACTAAACTTTGACAGCATTTCTAGTGTTTTAATGGAGATTCCCAAAGTTGGTCAATAACCTCAGGCCTTGGCTTTTGAGAAGTTGGTTGGAAGTGAAACTGTGTTAGCAGGAAGTAAAATTGCAGTAAAACTTCCTGATTTGTGTTATATCTAGTTTTTTTCAAGCATTCAGCTATCTGCATGTTGCTATAAACTTGAATGCTTATAGTGAACTGTAATACCAAGAACATTTAAATCTCACAATACACTGACAAGACTCACAAATGTCTTAAGGCACACCATCAATTATCTGACAATTGATAAAGCATATGGTGTTGCCAATGGGGGGGCCATAACCCCCAATGGCCCTACTAATAAATGGTGTGTAATAAATGAGTGTAATGGATCCCCTGGAGATACCGTAACCCAACTGTACTAGTGCCTCTAGGTTGTCCTAGACAGGTGGAAGGACTTTCCAATTTTGTGGTTTTCTAATGAAAAATCAGATAGCATTCAGCTAAACAAGAGCATTATATCCCTTAGTATACTAACGGGGTCAATCACTGACCTGCCAGGAAGTTTGTGTTGTGTTTTTACTGGAATTTATTATTATTACCTGACAAGACTTTCTGATCTTTTTTCCTGCTAATTAGACAAGTCACAATACCAAAAGCATGAAGATTTTGAATTTACAGTTTTTCTGTAAAATCCAATTTATACACATTATACCAAGTCAGGTCATATTTGACCCATGTTGCCTTTTATTGGTTATTCAATATTTTGCTAGCTAAAATTGTACTAAAAATCATTATACTAATTATAATCATAATTATTATTCATTATATGTACATTATATGTACATTATATGTACATTGTATGTACCTAACTATAGTACAGGGTTGCACGAGTCAAAATTGACTCTTGCAGACCTGTGCAGTCTTAGGTGATAAAAACTGTACTAAAAATCATTATTTCACAATAAAAATAATTATTCTAAAACTTGACACAACATTTATTCATTATATGTATATTATATATACATCATATGTACATTATATGCACCTAACTATAATATAAGATCCTATTGGACCCTTTTACTTTGTTGCCTATTGGACCCTTTTACTCATGTTGCCTTTTACTGTCTACTCAATATTTTGCTAGCTAAAATTGTACAAAAATCAATATACAAATTATAATCATAATTAAACTAAAACTTGACCCAACATTTATTCATTATATGTACATTATATGAACATTGTATGTACCTAACTATAGTACAGGGCAGCGCAGGTCAGCACTTGACCCATGCGGTCTAATGGGGGGCAAAAAAATTCTGGGATTCTAAGGGATATCCTGCCCGTTCACTGAAATGTGACACATGTGATCTCTACTATTTTAACTGTGCAATTTGCTTTTAATAGCTTTTAAGTTAGCAGTTTCTCTGAGAAGCCTGACTGAGGGTAGATTTTCTGGATTTGTTCTAAAGCCTCATTAGTTGTTACAGTTATATCAAAAGAGAGACCCTGTAAGAGTTTTAATGGAGTCTTAATGGAGAGAGATACAAATAAATTCTTTGATAAGATCTTGGCTAAACTGCAGTTTTCCTGCACATTGCACTTAATTTGCTTTGTGTTTATTTAGTAGAGAATGAAAGTAAGAAGTCCATGAAATAAATAAGAAACCAGTGCTATATTGGGGAGTGGTTGCTGTACTCAGAAGTGTTTTACAGAAAATTCTATGCCTGTTAATTGAGAAGGAGAAGCCCAATCTGGTCCTAAATTTTGCAGTGCTGAATATACTGCATCCAAAAGGAGATTTTAACAGGTGGATAACTTCCTTGAGTCAGGGAAAATTCATCCTTCAGCCCAGGAGTAAGGGCCCATCTGCTACTATGTGTTAACTCAGACCTGATATTACATGTCTGTCTGTCTACAGTATTTATATACCATTTTTCAACTAAAAAGTTCACAAAGCTATTTACAAAGAAAATGAAAAAATTAATGGGTACCTGTCTCAAAAGGATTCACAATCAAAAATGCAAAAGAACACCAACAGAAGCCACTATGACAGACATTGCTGGGGTGCCCAGTGGTGCCCTGCACTCTGTGTCTGGTGCCATGTGCCTGCTGCCCAATGGTGCCTGGTAGGGATGTCTGGTGCCCAGTAGGGAAGCTCAGTGCCAGGGCATGATGGTGCCCATTGCAAGGTAGAAATGCCTGGAGCTACTTGACTTCTGCACGCCACTGCCTCCAATACTTTCCAGTGCTCAGTGCCTGTTGGTGCCCATTGCCGACTGCTTGGTGCCAGTACCCAGTGCCCAGCAGTACCCAGTGCCCACAAATATTCTTGAAATTTTACTCCTGCAAAGACAGGTAAATTCCTCTAGTCTTATATAAAATCTGAGCTGTCATATATCTGTTGGGAGAAGGGAGGGAAGAGAATGAATTATTCAGAGGTAGCGGGATGGCTTCCAACAACATCTGTTTTTAATAATTCATGCCATTTTATCAGCTGTAAGTGGCAAAGAGATAGGGAAATCTTCAACAAGTGGAACAAATAATAGCCGCTAGGCCTTATTAGCACAAACTCCCACTGAACATTCTGACCCAAATCTAGTTTCAAATTACATTTTCGGGACGATTAGTCAGAAGGCAACTTGTTTAAAACAAAACAAAAAAACTGGGACAGTTCTATGCAGTAAGTTGTAAATTAGGTCTGTGTCTATTTTGTGATTTTGTGCTGCATCTCCCAGCTAGCAGGAGGGGACTAAAAAGCAATACAAGGCATTCTTGCGTCTCATGTCCTAGAAATGAAAGTGGTTGGGGGTTGATGCTCATGGGGAGATCCCTAATCCTTTCCCCCTCTCACTTTTTGAAATATGATCGAGCATTGCCCATGCTTCCATGCCACCTGTTTAACGTGTGACATTGTGACAAGCGTCCATCCTTAGCCTCTCAATAGATGTGTGGTGTCTAACTTCCCCATCTGGGAGTAAATGTTGGATGACATATTCTATGCATACACAGTACTGTCCAAGGCCCTCCTCTCCATGAAATCTAACCTTGGTAAACAAGACAATGTGGAACAACAACAGCAGCAGAGGAGAGGGAATCTATACTTTCTGGGAGGGAGACCACTGAGTCTTTTTGGACCCTGCTATTTTGGAGTCCACAGACGTCATGCAGGTTCCAAAATCTCATTATCATGGGTTTTCTGCTGAGTAGCCATACATAGGATTGGACTCTCAGACTGCAACTTGGGAGTAAGCTTCATTGACTTTAGTGGAGCTTACTTCCGAGGAGGCATGATGCATAGGATGGGCTGTGATCCTCTCCAAGCTTAACCTTGGAGATATGCTGCAATCCTGAACACACTTTCCTGGGAATAAGACCCACTGGGTACAATGGGCCTTACTTCTGAGTAGACATGGTTAGGGTTGCAGCATATCTCCAAGGTTAAACTTGGAGAGGATCACAGTTCATCCTGTGCATCATTGGGCTCTCAGACTGCTACGTGGGAGTAAGCCTCATTTACTTTAATGGGGCTTACTTCTGAGTAGGTCTCAAGGCCAGCAGACTGAGGCTGCTTTGGGGGGATGCAGGTGGGTGAATGCTGCAAGGTCTGCAGGGGCCTGAAGCACTCTGAGTGCCAGAAGGCAGGTAGGGGGAGGAGCCAGACAGCCCAGACAAGCTTTGTGGTGGTCGCCCAGGGCAGTGCACAGAGAAATTTGAAAATGGCTGCCGCCACAAAACTGGTTTTTCCAATGGTGGTGGCCAGCTTTGCATGCAGCCCCTGGGCCACATGTTGGACACCCCTGCCCTAAAGCTTGTAGCCTGGTGCAACTGCACCCCCTGCACCGCCTAGCCTCTGCCACACTCTAACTCACCACTGGAAAATGTCAACACTGCTGCTTTTTGAAGAACTGCTTGGCCACTTTCTTTCAGCATGTCCCAAATCTCTTTCTGGGAAAACATCAGAGCAATAAGGCTTCCACTAATATATGAAAGGAATGAGAATGAAACACACACTTTCCCATTTAGAGTGACGCAATTTATTCATATAATCCACAAATAATTAGGCAATACCTCAAATTCAGTCCTGCTATACAAGCAGCTTCACAAACTACCTAGAATACTAAACGTCAGAAGGTAAAAAAATACCATGGGTATGAAATGCCATGGTAAATACTATTAGATATAGACTACGCATGAAGTCTGAAGTGCCAGGTACAATCTGAGGGGAATTGCTCCTCTGGAAAAAACCCATTAAAAATGAATATTTTAATGTAGTGTATTCATGAGCAAAATTACGATTGTGTGTATCAACTATTTATTATAACAGGGTTTACACAAGAAACGTTCGGCATGGCCTATAAATGTTTGCTTTCTTAAGACACAACTGTGCCTTATATTTTTAATGATTCTTCACACCTTCACATTTATTTATTTCTCAAACGCTTCAACCTGGGAATTGAGCTAACAATGTGAAAGCCAAAATCCAATACTTGAAATAAATGAAAATAATTTATTTATTACCTATCCTCCTAAAGCAATCAGACTTACACACACCCAATTCATGTCACATTTGGACATGAGGAAACACAAAAGAAAGCCCTGCATTTTCAAAGATTTTAGAATTTTATGTATATTTTAAGTTGTTGTTGTTAGCCACCTTGGCTGCCGTTCAAGAAGAAAGGTGGAATCCAAATTGCTGAATAAATAATAAAGGGCTGAAATTTAATTTACTTATCATCTATATAAGGGTATCAAACATAAGACCTGTGGGCCAGATGATGCCCTAAGAAGCTCTTCATCTTCTCATCTTTCCCAGCTCACAGGTTCTCCCAGCATCACCATCAACTTCTATATACTGCTGAATTGTGCTGAGGAGTTACTACTGAAAGAGCAGCCCATGTGATAATTGGGCTTTTTTATATCTTGAAGATATGATCAAGATTTGTGTGTTTTCTATCATTTGCAGCTAATGAGCTCCTACGTGCGTAATAGGCCTTATTTCTGTTCATTTCCTGCTTAATGACATCACTTTCTGCTTAATGATATCACTTATGGTCCTCTGCAAACATCATGAATGCTATTTGGCCCCCTGTTTTATATGAGTTTCACACCCCTGGTATATGTAAAGCTGGATATTTCCAACATGATTTTCTCAGAAGATAAAACCTCGTTCGACTATTTGTTATTTACATTGGTGCCTTTTTGGTCTTTGCTATCAACACAGTCAATGCTCTCAAAATCACTTAGCATTTAGATTTCCATGCTATCAGTCTCATTATCAATTCTGTGCATGTTTAAAAAGTTATTCCCAATCTTGCATCATAAAACTTTCTTATTTTTTTTAAATGAAGCATGCATGGGAAAAACAATCTCCACTTTTAATATGTTCTGCCTGCAGTAGACTTGAGTTACATACATCATCTTCTATGTAATATACAAATACAGGGCAAGAGCCAGCCAAAGTCCCAGTAGCTTCAATGGTACAGATGTAAGCACACACTAAGCACACCTAGAACCACTTAACTGTGGCTGGTCTATGCCCATTTGAAAAAAAACACCATAAACAAAATCAATAAGTTAAAGACTTCCATAATTCAAGTTTTCAACCCAAATCTTCCACACATGAAAAAATAACAATCAAAAACACGCACCCCATAGCTAGAGAAATACAGTTCTTTAACTGATGCTGAATTACAGGGGTGGGAATAGTCTAAAAATATAGGAAAAAAACTTCTTCATATGGGACATCAATTTAGAATTAACACTGCAAAATGCTGCAATTTGAACACTCTGATTTTTTATGACAAAACCCCTCAAAAGGAGCAAGTGTGAGGGAAGAAGGAAAATAAATGAATACTGCACCAGGAAGCATGCATACAATCGCAATGGTCATTCCATATATTAGCGATTTATCTCTAGAAGGTGGCCTAACATGAGAATGAGGCAGTGCTTTCAAATCAAACTGGCTACAGGTTGATGAGACTTTCTGAGGCAGCAAAGTGAGGACACAGTGCCATGTCTGGGTTCTGGAGTTGCTTGATGATTCGCTTGTGGAACTTCTCTCGTATGCGGTTAAACTCCATGATGTCCAGGGGATCCTCTTCAATCCAGAATTTATGGAATTCATGCATCAAATAGCCTAAGAGGACAAAACACCAAGAGTTGATCAGAGGGTTGGGACACAAGCATATGTTACTTTGGTTACTACACAGCTCTGCAACCCTTAAAACTCTTGTTCGGTTGTTGTTTTTTGTACAAATCTCAATGTTGAAATTTTGATAGATGCTTTTGTTGTGAAACCAAATTACTTGTAATTTAAATAATCCCATGCTTCAGTACATTATCTATGACAGCCATTTTCAGCATTTTATTTCACATGGCACACTGATCTCTAGAATCAGGTGACCATAAGTCCACCTTTTCAAGGACATGACCTCTTTTTAGGGAAAAAAAACTTCATTTTCCTAAATTATATGTAATAGTTTTAAATTAAATAATAAGAAATATAGTGTTTACACATGAAAACACATGAAAAACGTTTTCATTAACCACATGAAAACATATGAGTGTTTTTGGCTTTAATTTTGTCATGTCCTACACTTTTCTTGGGTGTTCTACCTTTTGGGAGGGCTTTGTCCTCTTTTGTGATGACATATGATCCCCCTGCTCCAGAATACTATCATGTCCTCTGCTTTGGTTTATAATCAAAATGCTCCCCTCTAAAACCGCTGGAAAAAAATCAAAGCTACAATGTACAATTATTCTGCCAACATATCTCCAGTGGATTCAGACTGTGGTGTCCAACGCTGCTCATACAAAATAACTCATATATAGGGAAAAGGAATATTGTGTTTCTGAAAGGTGCTAAATTCTATTCTTTTAAAAGGAAAACTGTGTGCAGTTCATTTGGAAACTCTGCTTCCTCTCGCAACAGTCACTAGTGCTTTAGATAAAAAAGGGAGTCATCCAATTTACTATATTGCTCAAAGCGTTAAAAATGATATTTCTGCCCAGACACAGGCAGAATTTGACCTAATAATTGCAAGGTCAAGTAAGGCTGACTATCATTCTTCCCCTGAAAGGAAAGCTCACTGAGCACAGATGCATGGCCTGGGGCGCTTTTCCCCTACTACCTAAAATGTGTGGTTTTTACTCATTCCTTCCTTAACTGCACTCAGAGAGAAGAAGCTGAGGAACAATTACATAGTAGTGCAGCTTTCACTGAGACATTTCTTTTACCCAGCCCTACCCTCCTAATGATGGACTGTGGAGGCTTAGCGGGTTAAGACGTTGGGCTGGTCGACTGGAAGGTTGGCGGTTTGAAACCCTAATCCCGTATGACGGAATAAGCTCTCATTACTTGTCTAGCTCCTGCCAACCTAGCAGTTGAAAAGCATACAAATTCATGTAGCTAAATAGGTACTACTTTGGTGGGAAGGCGCCTCAGGCATTTAGTCATGCTGGCCACATGACCATGAAATTCTTCAGCATCTGTTGGTTCTTCAGCTATGAAATGAGATGAGCGCTGCCTCTTAGAGTCAGGCACGATGAAGCAGGAAAAAGCCTTTCCTATAGTAGCCTCACACAAGTCTCAATGGCTGATCAACAGAAACATCCTGTTTGAAAGTCTTAATGGTATCAGGGGGTTAGAGATAATCTGACTACTTGGTTGAGTCACACTTGGTTTATGTGACTTGTGGAACTGAGGGCTTCAGAATGGCCATTTGGGTAAATTAAAGTAATTTCTGCTTTCCTTGGGAAACTGGAAATGATTTTTTGGAGAAGCCCACAAGGGAACATGGACCCGATCCACTATTAACTGAAAGTGGAATCCATGGATACCAGGCTCTGCTCCCCCTGTGTCTAACCAGGGCCATGTACTGTATATATTTTGCATACATTGTATAAAGTTAAATGCTTGTTTAATTAAAAACATTTATGACTTTTTAAATAAAAAACCATCAAGTACAATAGAAAAGCAATATGAAAAATATCAGCAGATATATGCAAAGTGAAAAGAATAATAGTGCATAAAGAGGAATAAACAGATGAGGGCTACAATCAGTGGTGGGCTTCAGGGGGTTCTCACAGGTTCTACGGACACTTTTGCTAATGAGCATCTGGTTCTGAGAACCGGTTACTAATGGGATTACTAATGGGAGAACCGGTTACTAATGGGACATAGAACCTGTTGTTATTTAGGTTATTGGGACATAGAACCTGTTGTTAATTTTTTTGAATCCAACCACTGGCTACAATCCTTCAAGCCTGAAAGCAAGCCTGACTGAAGATAGCTGAAACTTACTTCTGAGTAAATATGCACAAGGAATTTTTAAAGCAAGAAGAGCATATGTTAGTTGAGGAAAACAGAACATCGCCATCTGTTGAATGTGGTTTAGAACTAGCAAATGAGAAACCAGTGTTTAGTGGTATGACTTCTGCAACCAGAATTATCAAAATTTCAGTATCTGCAAAATATCTAATAATATTAAACACAAAATTCAAAAATTATATCTAATAAACATTGGATATTGTTTTCTTTAAATTGTGTTTGGCCACTTCATGTCTACCAGCTTCCTTTGAGCTAATCTTTTCATGGTGAAAAGTGGAGAAATTTGAAATTAGGGTCTATTTTGTAAGGTGTGTGCGGATCTATGTATATCTATATGATATGGATACTGGAAGCAGCCATGGATTTGCATAGTCAAAGATTTGCCTATCAATGCAGTAGAACAGATTATCTGTCAATAAAAAGCGTAGACTGTATATAAATCTTCATAATAATTATATAGCAGAGTTGCAGAAGATCTCAAGGTAATAGGAAAGAAATAAAATATATTTTTCTCTTCCCACACCTTAAAAACCTAACCCTGTTTAACCTGTATAGCACTAGGACACAGCTGTTCCATACTGGCTATCACCCTCTTTATAGGCTATAGATACACAGCAACATTTTATGAGTATTGCAGGTCCTAGCTACACAAGTATTCTCTCCATCTGCATGGATATGCATACGGTTTTGTTTTAAAAAAATCTAAAAAAGAACAAGCTTCAACATCTTGGAATAAAAATAAAAAATAAAATAAGGAAGGACATTAGCAGCCCAGAAAATAGAAATATTGTTCAACACACACACTCACAAAATGTCTGCTGGAAGTGTGATAACGTAGGAGCCTCTGGAGCAACATTGTAGAAGTGTGTCTTTAGGGCGCCACTCACAAGCAGGTTGTATGCAAGATCAGTGATGTTAATGCCAACGATAGCAAAAGAATAGCTGCAAGAAACAAGAAGCAGAAATTAAAAACAATGCAAGCTACTGGACCAACCATGATTTTATTTGTTTTGCTGATTCAGTGTGCAATTCTAACCCATTTAGGATGGCACACCCCATCTGCTCCTCATTCCTGTGGTGGTGTGGGGAGGTTGCCACATATCTGTGCACTGTCCTAGCCTATCCCATGAGTGGTGCCGAAGTGCCTTGCGCCACTTTTGCAACACTCACAGGCCAGCGTGGAACTTGTGCTGGGACTTATGCTGGCCCAATTGGGGTTTAGGATTGGACCCTTAATTACTTTTAAGAACTATTTTAAATTCATAATGATTTAATAAAAATTCAGTACCCACCCACAACTGATATCAACACAAAACATCCAGTCAATGTTAAAAACGGATTATTTCTCTTTTCAAAAGAAAACTTGACTTTATGAGCTAGGCTAGGCAGCGCAATACTAACTTGTCCTGAATGAGCAGGCGCTCTGCATCTGCTACCCCTGATGAGCAATGGGTTCTCTCAACTCCTTGCAAGATTTGCTGCTACTACAAATTCTGGTTTAAATCACTGCGGCCACAACAGAGTCATAAGAATCAAGTGGTTTGAGACAAAATACTGCAATCAGTTTGAACTGGAAAAAAACCTATTCCATAGCTGTATGGGAAAGAGAGAACATTATCAACAGACAAAATCTGCTCTATAATGAGATATCTGTTTCCAAATTTTCACTCACCCAATAGCTTTGTCAAACTTTTTCTTTTCCCACTCAGACTTGCTGAATTTGCTGAAAAATTAAAATCCAGATGCTGTTATGCAAATGTCAACCATTCTTTGTAACCAATAATGTAACCAATAATCACTCTTTGTAACCAAAAAAGAATATTTTAACACAAGTGGACACAAAACCTTGGAAGCATTTCTTGTTTTTTTAAAACTAGGATCACTGTAACAGGAGGATCCACAAAGATCCTTCGACATTAGCATTCAATCTATCATAGTTGACAAATTATGTTTCTGTCTGTTTGTTTTCTAGGCAGCCTTTAAATAATAAAAAAGGCCAATTCTGTTTTTAGGGGAGTGGGGGAAACAGAAAAATTGCTCTATAGCTTTTTCTTTCACTTCTGAGCACAATTCTCTGTAGCATTTGGTACTCTCTAAGATGAATGTGACATGAATCCTTTGAAACCACCTTGAGAAACTGGAG
This sequence comes from Cryptoblepharus egeriae, assembly GCA_030015325.1. Taxonomy (NCBI): domain Eukaryota; kingdom Metazoa; phylum Chordata; class Lepidosauria; order Squamata; family Scincidae; genus Cryptoblepharus; species Cryptoblepharus egeriae. Next base: position 84,390,739 of record JAREYC010000005.1, read on the forward strand.
AAAGTCAATAAAAAGCATAATTTTCTTTTTTTTTGCAGAAACTTGCAGGTTGTTGGATAATCCAGTGATGAGTCATGGCCTACAGTGGGCTGTGACCCATATTTTGGTGGTTTATGACACTGAGGCTGCAATCCAATGCCTACTTTCCTGGAAGTAAATCTCATTAACGATATTGCAGGATCTCTTCTCTTGCAGTTTGAACTCATTAGATTTAGTTCTACTAGAACTAGATGAGTGGGGGGATGCTAAATAAGCAGAGAGGATGCTGGACTGCCCCACCATACATTGTCCATCCATTTGGTTACAGATGTACAGTATGCTTGAAGGCCTACAGGCCACATCTATATGTTCCATCCTTGAAAAGAGGAGGCAGAGAGATTGCATGTCATGGTGCCCACACATGTACAGTACAACATTTTATTCTAGGTGGGGGCAGAGAGAAGGTAGAGGCTGCCTTCTTGCATCTCCCCACACATTTAGCATTCCCCACCCCACTCATCTAGTGCATTAGCATTGAGGAAAAGAGGATACTGACAATTGTAAAACAGAATAGCCATTTTCTGTTCAGCACTCAGTTAGCTCAGCTGAAACTGTTCAGCACATCTATTATAAACAAGGGAATGTTTTCATCCCTAATTACACCCACATCACTTCTTAAAAGGCTTAAGATCTATTTTTACCAGAAAAAAAAGTCGGTGACAACTGAACCATTTATTTTCCAGGCTGAATCATTATTTTTCTTTCAATAGTTTCTTTTTAAAACCACAAATTACATTTAATCACATTTATTTTTAAATAATGTTTGAGGAGTTCACTTTTACTTGCTTTTGTTAAATAGATAATATAGGGAGAAAAGTCCAGGTTATAAAGCGAGACTGAACTATTTTTTTCCTACCCTCTTCATGATAGAAACTTAGCCCCAATCAAAGCTAGGATTTGATAAATTTGATTTCTCATCCACATTAAAAGAAATCCTTAGGCTAAAAAAACCTGATAACTAACAGTGTCTGCTGTTGTTATTTCTAACAATATATTTTCTCAATATTTCTCAATATATTTTGAATGGCTTTTCTATTTCACAGTTATTATCAACGTTTTTGATCAAAAAATTGGATATCAAGAAATCAATAAAATTTTTAAAACACAGCTTAGTGTTTAGATTCAACAGCTAAAGGCAGAAGTCTTGCAAGGACACTGACAAACAAGCACCACACAGAAATGTCAACAGGGTCTCACACACAGTTGTAAATGCTTGTATTTACCATAATATCCAAAATAATGGTGCTGTGAGAGCAAAATATCACAGCCAAAAGAAATGCTTAAATATCACATTTCCACCTTATCTCCTTCTATAAGGAGCTCAAGGCAGCATACGTTGGAGTTATGCACCCTAAGCAGTGGTGGGATTCAAATATATTAACAACAGGGAGCACAATCCTAACCATGTCTACTCAGATGTAAGCCCCATTGTGTCCAATGGGTCTTACTCCCAGGAAAGTGTCTTTAGGAATGCAGCCTAAATCTATGTCCTAATATCCTAAATTAACAATAGGTTCTATGTCCCATTAGTAACTGGTTCTCAGAACCCAGTGTTCATTAGCAAAGGGTTCTATAGAACCTGTGAGAACCCTCTGAAGCCCACCACTGACCTTAAGCCATTCATATATAGCACCACTCAGATCACACCTGATATGATCACAGACAGAATCTCTGTGCAGGGGAAAAAATAGAACTGTCTCTATTGATCTATTCAGGATGAAGCAAATATCTATTTTGCTGCAATTGGACATGTTTGGAACTCACAGTATGGAAATGATTTATGTGTTCAAAGATTTATATATGAAGTGTCTTTCAACTGCTAACGCAGGCAGACTTCAGGACTGTGAGTCTATTTTTTTATTAGAACACCAAGGTCCACCAACTAGAGCCAACAGCAAGATCGTGGTTCAAGGGATGGAAATGCACTCAGAATGAAATATTATTAGTATAGTACGAATGCTTAGTATGAATATTTAGCTTACTTAGCTTAGAATGAATACTTAATAATGAATACTATTATTAGTATAGTACGAATGCTTAATATGAATATAGTATGAAAACTAATAGTATTATTAGTATAGTGTGAGTTGTAAAAAACAATTTTACAACTCAATGGTCTTCCTGTTCCGGTGGTGATGTGGGAAAGCAAGCGCATATCTGTACACTGGCTTAACCTTCCCCGAGGAATGGCACAGAAGTGCTGTACAATACTATTATGACACCCCCAGGCCAGCACAGGACTTGTGCTGGGACTTATGCCGGCCTGAATGGGGATTAGGATTGCAGCATAGACAGTCACAGACATGCTGTAAACCACATTGCGACCAAATTGAAGTTAGTAGTGCTAGTGAAATACCCCTGTGGGTTCAATGCAAGCTGTGCCATCACAGCTGCACCAGCGTGAGAAAAATCTGCAGAATTGGGCTGTCCATTAAAGCAGTTTATGTTAGGGGGGAAAACCCTTTTGCAGTTGACATGGTCAAACCCTGACAGTCAGAAACGCTTGCCAAATGGTTTGGCAAACCACACAGAGATCCAACAGTAGATGTCTACCTTCACCCTGTCCCTGCTTTCAAGGTTCCCTAGAATATCCTGGATGGAATACAGTCTATACCATCTATACCAGGGGTCCTCAAACGATGGCCCGGGGGCCGGATACGGCCCGCCAGGGCCCTCAATCCGGCCCGCCGAGGCTTGCTGGCCACCACTGGGAAAAGAGGCTTGGTGGCGGCTGCCATTTTAAATTTGGCACGCTACTGTGTGCTCTGTGCTGTCCTGAGGGCACAGCTCCTCCCCCTCCCTGCCTCGCTGTTGCTGAGTGGCTGCCAGGCGAGAGCAGGCAGTGAGGGGGAGGGGGAGAGAGAGAGGAGCGGGAGGAGCCATCCCCTCATGAGAGCGCCGGGGTGGGTGCCCACCATGGCAAGGGGCTGCCTGTTCGCTTGCCCGACCACCTGCTCGCCCAGCGGAAGAACTTGACTTGGATGGGGGGCTGCGCAGCTGAAGTGCCCCATCCACAGCTTCCTTGCCCGGCCAGGGGGCTTTGATGGGGGACCGCGCGGCTGCAGCGCCTAATCCACAGCTACCCTGGCCAGCCAGGGGGCTTGGATGGTGGCCACAGGGCTCCCCAGGTAAGTGCCTCCCTTTCTTCCCCCAATCCCCACCAGCCTTCCAGTAACCCCACCCCCCAGAAACCCCCCATTAGCCCTGCCAGTAACCCCTACCCCCAGAACCCCCACCAGCCCTGCCAGTAACCCCCACTCCCCAGAAACCCCCACACTAGCCCTGCCAGTACCCACCACCCCCAGAACCCCCACCAGCCCTGCCAGTACCCACCACCCCCAGAAACCCCCACCAGCCCTGCCAGTACCCACCATCCCCAGAAACCCCCCCACTAGCCCTGCCAGTAACCCCCACTCCCCAGAAACCCCCACCAGCCCTCCCAGTACCCACCACCCCCAGAAACCCTCACCAGCCCTGCCAGTACCCACCACCTCCCAGAAACCCCCCCTATTGTCCGGCTCCCGACAGTATCTGAGGGACAGTGAACCGGCCCCCTGTTTAAAAAGTTTGAGGACCCCTGATCTATACCAATCTTGGTATCCAGATAGAAAAAAGGAGCCAACTTGTTTGTGACAAAGAGGACATGTATTTGCTGACTAATATTAAAAAATGATAATGAGGTTAACAAATCCTCATTATATGTTGTATGTTATATGTTGCTGTGCCTTGCCCTCAGGACTGCTTTTTCCATCTAAAGGAATCCAGGGCCTAACTAGTTCATGTTCTTGAGTGCTTTTTCCTTTAAATAAATCTGTTTTTGTTTAAAACATGAAATACTGTACCCCCGTTGCACAAACCTGTCATTTAACAGCTTTTATATTATCTACAAGATTGTGCTGAGCACAGAATATTAGAGCAGCCCTGCTGAACGAGACCAAAAATTCACCTAGGCCAAGTGATGATGGGGGATGTAGTCATTAAGGGTGACCATATATCCTCTTTAGCCGGGACATGTCCTCTTTTTTAGCCTTGTGTCCTGGAAAGTAATCTTAATTGTCCCACTTTTCCTTGTGAGCAAGCAGCAAGTAACCTTCTTATAATTAATAAATTATATGTAATAAATATGTAGTGTTTAACCACATGAAAGCAATTTATATGAATGTTTCAGCAATATATTTATATTTAATATAATTAAATATAATGTTTCAGCAATATATTATTTATTTTCTTGCGTATCCTAAATTCTGGGGGTGGCTTTGTCCTCTTTTGTGCTTATGACATCTGGTCACCCTGTAATCATGTAAGACTGCCTGTAAGAAGGTTGTAGCTTCCACCACTACAGAATACATACAAATTGTAGATGCGCTCTCTGTCAGTCTGTCTGTCTGATCTACCTACCTTCCTTCCTACCTACCAACAGTATTTAATAAATACTGCTTTTCACTTAAAAGTTCACAAAGTGGTTTTTCAAAATTTCACAAATCCTCCCCTGACTCCCCTCCAGGCCTATCATTACAAGTTAGGTCTGCTTCCAAAGTTTATTATTTAAAGGCACATACAAAGCAAACATAACAAAGAAATACCTTATCTCCTCTTTAGTGACTTCCCTTCATTGTGAAAGATGAAAAAAGGAAAGGGAGAACAAATAAGCAAGTTTAAAAAACAACATAACATGGAGAAATGTGGATGTATTTAGCAGTAAATAATATGTAGGATATGTGAAATCAAGGCATTTCTTTCTCACTCACTAGTCCCTTGGACTCTCTCTCTTTAGAATAGTTTGTACATTAACAGTAAAGATGCAAAATTATTTCTAGAAAGATCTATTAATTAGAAACTGCCTTCATGTCCAACTTCAGTTGTTACCTATATTTTGGTTGAAGCGAGTCAGACAGGATTTGTTGAGCTGCAGCCCCATCACGTTCCGCAAAATATCTGGAAGGAGAAAAACACATTTCACACAGTGGTGTAACTAAGGGGGCAGGAGGGTACATTACCCCAGGTATCATGTTTTGAAGAGGGCTAACCAACACCCCAGTCAGGGATATATGGTGTAAAAAAGTCTAAGGCCTTTTCATGAAAACTTGAGTGCTACATAGGAACTGGCACCAAACTGGATAAGATGGGGGTAAGAAAAGGAGGAGTCATTAAGAGGTCAGGAAATTCATACAAGGCTTATGCACTAAAAACCCATATGTTTCAGAGCTCCAACAACTTCTACTATCTTGGTACTTAGATGTGATGGGCATCAGACCTTGTGTTAAAATAAGGTTACAGCCAAGATGTAATAAATTATGCATGATAGTGATTTAAGAATGCAGAAGCAGAGGGAAAGAAATGGGCACTGAACCTTATTTTACCTACACTTTTCTGTCTGAAACAGTCTTCCTCTCTTCATGGGGCTCAAAGTTCAGCAGAAAAATAGCTGGTTGAAGGTGGTTTGAGGGTAGGTAAGCCTACCCCAAGTGAACCTTCAAAAGAAATGCATGCAGACCCATTCCACAGGTGAATCAATGGACATGAGATCTGCAGGTATGTGCCCCACCATAACTTGTTAGTAGTAGTAGTAGCAGCAGCAGAGCAGAGACATACCAAAAAGAGGGTATGTCTCATGTAACAAACTGAGATAGGAGCATTTCAATAACATTAATAATCTTAGAAAAGCCTAAAATGAATTAGCAGAATCACAACTGATACCTTTATAAGAAAACAAGATAATGCTTACAGCAAGTTATATAACCCCAGGAGGCCCATTCCTCTAAAGTCTGTTTTAGGATCATCGCCTTGGAAACCAATTTCACACCACTGCTTTGAAATCCGAGCTTCTAATGGGGAATCAGGTTTCAGGCTCTTCCATAGCTACAGGAGGAGGAAAGAAGCACAGGTAGAATTACAACCCAAGACATTTCATAGAAACATAGAATCCTAGACTTGGAAGGGACCTAGTAGGTCATCTAGTCCAACCCCCTGCCTGAGCAGGGAATCCCCCTAGAGCATCCCCAACAGGTGCTCGTTGAGCCTCTGCTTGAAGATCTCCAGTGAGGGAGAGTCCACCACCTCCCTTGGCAATCTGTTCCACTGCCAAACCGCCCTCACCATCAGGAATTTTTTCTGGATATCCAACCGGAATCTCCTCTCTTGCAGTTTGTACCCATTGGTTCTAGTTCTGCTTTCAAAGGCAGCTTTGAACAAATGAGCCCCTTCTTCTCTATGACAGCCCTTCAGATATCTGAAGAGGGCAATCATGTCTCCTCTCAGCCTCCTCTTCTCCAGGCTGAACATCCCAAGTTCCCCCAACCTTTCCTCGTAGGGTTTCCCTTCCATCCCACTGATCATTTTTGTTGCTCTCCTTTAGACGTGCTCCAGTTTGGCTGCATCTTTCTTAAAGTGAGGTGCCCAGAACTCCATTCAGAACACAGTACTCAAGGTGAGGTCTCACCAATGCAGAATAAAGAGGAACCAGAACTTCTCGCGACTTGGAAGCTACAGTCCTCTTAATGCAGCCTAAAATGGCATTTGCCTTCTTTGCAGACACATCACACTGCTGACTCATGTTCAGCTTGTGATCCACGGCGACTCCAAGATCCCGCTCACATGTTGTGCTGCCAAGCCACGTATCCCCCATTTTATACCTGTGTTTTGGTTATTGCCTAAGTGCAGAACCTTGCACTTCTCCCTGTTGAAATTCATTCTATTTGTTACAGCCCAGTATTCCAGTTTGTCCAGATCCTCCTGAAGGATTTTCCTGTTGTATTTGTTACTCCTCCCAGCTTGGTGTCATCCACAGATTTGATGAGGCTCCCCCATATCCCTTCATCCAAGTCATTGATTAAGATATTAAAGAGAACTGGGACCAAGACAGAGCCCTGGGGCACCCAACTTGAAACTGACCTCCAGGTTGACACAGAACCATTTACTAAAACCCTTTGAGTGCGGCCGTCGAGCCAATTGCAGATCCACCTAACGAATGCCCATATTTTTCCAAACTTCCTGATTAGGATGTCATGTGGGACCTTGTCAAATGCTTTGCTGAAGTCAAGATAAATGACATCCACAACATTGCCATTGTCCAGTAAGCTCGTGACCCGATCAACCCGATTTGTCTGGCAAGATTTATTCTTGGTAAATCCATGCTGGGTTCTTTTGATCATGGAGTATTTTTGTCAAAGTACTTTGTTGATTTACTTTTCTGAAATTCATTCTCTATAGAACCTGGCTTCATTGTAATGCACTTATACCAGGGAACAAAGTACCAAATAAAGATTTGACAAGGAGTTTTCCACACAAAGACATTATGAATTTGGCCACTGGAAAATTTCATTTGACTTAATGCAGGAATGATGCAAAAACCTTGATAGGTAGTTCTGTATACATGGTGATTCTATATAGAAAAACCATTGTCCTCCCAGCATGGTTTTATTTAGCTGCACGCCACTGTGTGGTTCTGCAGCAGAAGATAATTAACCATCCTGATGCTTTTTTGGGCTTGAAAGCATTTGTCTTTTTTATGGCACAAATTTATAGCAGCACCTTCCAAACATAGAAGTGCAAGAAAATGAAGTTATTCAAGCACTTCTTCCAGATTACTAGGAGCCTGAACAAATGAGGCTGCAATCCTAATCTCCAGTTAGGATCCAGAAAAAGTAACAGAACAAGTCGTGCACTGGTCTCCCTACACTGCCATGGGAATGGGGACGCCGGTGAGTTTTGCTGGTCTAAACTGGTTAGAACTGCACTCTGAGTGCCCAGGATTGCTTTTGGATAATTATACAAAAATAAGTACTATGCCAAGTGCAGGGAAAATGGAAGCTGATAATTTTACCACTCATGTTTTCATTATTATTACTAGAAATTTACTGCAAAATTTTGATATGAAAGCAAGGGATTCATATCCACTCCACTGTCTATCTCTTACATTTGATACTCCTTTTTTGGCTGTGACACTTTTTCTGGAAGATAAATACTGTTAACAGCTGCAGGAGTAGACTGGCTCCATTCAGAATTTATATCAAGCCTTATTTAAAGAAACAAGATGAGGGGATCTAATCATATATTTCTCACGACCAAATGCGATTCAAATTATTTATCTCCTGTGCCAGCAGCTCAGGCTTCTCCAAAACTTCCAAAAGGCTCCCTGGACACAAGCCCCTTAACCTTCAATAAAGGTTGCAAATTAGGAGGGCTATCACCCAATAATCCAAACAAGAAAAACATAAATAGAAATTTAATACATCACACACATGTACTTTCATTTTGTTATTCCCTAGGCTAAGATCACACAAAGAAATCAGCTTTAAAAGCTGCAATCACACAACAAACCACTTGTACGTGCAACCCTTTTGCAGAACTATAAGGGAACTGTTTTATTAAAGGCATCCATCAGTTTAAAAAGCCTTCTTCGAAACCTGCCTTGGCTGCTTACCTTCAGAAGCATTTCTTCATGCTGGGGATCCTCGGAATCATAGGCTTCTCGACGCAATTTTTCAACCTCTGCAATCAAATTCCTGTACCCTACAATCTGTAGGAGGCAGGCCTGCAGAGATACACCTAGCCTAGAACACAAAGACACACCACACGCCACCAAGTTAAACACTACTCTCAGCAATTGGTCTTTGCATGATTGGCATTACCTCAGTATGGAGCAGGACTCTTCATCTTTTTCACCCCCAAAAACATACACTCACTGAGATGATGTCCACTACAGTGTTTCATGATATGCTAGATTTGCTCAAGAATCTTTGTGTTTAATGTATTATTGCTATTGACACGAAGTACTACAATACAGCATAACCAGAGGGAGGGTGGTGCGGTGAGTACTGTAGGTGCCACAAGTGCCTGCATGTTATTGTCACTACCAGGAATGGTGTCAGCATTGAATGGGAAAGGTTACTTACACAATGTGTTGCAGCCCCTGTAGGAATTACTGTGTCCCACCCTGGCTACACTCCTGTACTAAAGCTGTGGTATACAGGAAAGAGTTGAACACTACCAAATCTTAAGGCAGTTACATTTTAAAATCTCCCTCTGAAGAAAGCACAGGTCCAACTTGTTACACACTGATTCTTTATACACAGATTTGACTTAATGCAAATGGCCACTGCAATCACTGTTTTAAAAACTGCTTTTCTACTGTTGTAGTAACAGTAGATCATTCCATTCCAACCGTAGTCATTCTATTCTTCAGTTAAGCCAGGCAAAGGCAAGGGATCTTTTGCATTTCTAATGGCTGACTGCCTCCCTACAGTGGAAAGGAAGACTGTTTTTTAAACAATTGTAAAGGAACTAATTTAATTTTTAGTTACTTTTATTTAATTTTTTTGTATTAGCAGGGAGTCCCAGAACTGAACCCCTGCCTATATTGAGGCATGACTTTCTTCCATTAGGTTCAATGGAGGAGCAAGAAACCTGGAAGTAGGTCTTTATTAGCACAATCCTAACCGCTGGTAGGGTTGCCATGTGTCAAAAACAGGGACAATCCATTCCTGGAAGGGTTAGGCCAGTATACAGACATGCGCTAGCCTCCCCACACTACCACGGGAAAGGGGAAAGGGGTGAGTTGTACTGGCCTATATTGGTTAGGATTGCACCCAATATCTTTTATCCACATAATTTTTTTTAATCCATGGGATGTTCTGGAATAGAACCCTAGCGGATAAAAAGGGTGATCCAAGTTATTTATCTGTATAATTTGTTTTGCTTTCCATCTTGTCAGAACTACTTTCTTCCATACCCAAAGGTAAACAGCTGTTATGCTGATCACTTGGGAGATCATGAAAGATCCAACGTGGATTGTGTTCTTCACTTGGCAAAGGAGTAAGCAGCATCCCTTAATTTCCAAAGACAATGGTGCTGGGCCTTTAAATTGTTGAAGTCAGCCTATATTAAAATTTTATGTAGGGTGGATGGACACATTACAGTATCTCTGTAGTGAGGGAAGCGAACACAGCATAAGCTTGGAGATATTTTCCTGTTTCTCAAGTCTCAGCCCTGGTGTTGAAAACAGATTCCATGCTTGGTCCCTGGTGAAGCTCTAAATGGGGCAGCACTTCCTTTGTAGTTTCTGCACTGAAACAGTTTGTTTACACGTGCAAGTCCCTTGCTTCCTGTGAAACCAACACATAAGAAGGAATGGAGCATGAAGGAAAGATGTAGGCAATCAATTAACGACCAGTCAAATTAGGACAGCTGAGAAAAGCATGATGCACATGTGAATCGATATTTCTGGAGTGTTGATGTTAACTGAGTGGGATGCAGTGGAAATTCTAGAGTCAGGAACCCCTAATAAACAGATGGGAAACCACAGTGCACAAGTGCATCAAATTTTACATATTGATTCAAAAACATTAGACAACGTTTCTATTTTTTAGCACTGTTATGCACATTACAAAAATTCAAACATGGGTTTTCTATCAAGGCTACATAATCAGTAGGAACTATTTTGAGCTCTTTGGTGGATGAAGTTGTATGATGCAAATAAGCACATATATTTATTACATTTTTGTGCACTGTGAACAGGGTGTACACCTTAAAACAGAATGTATGAAGTTACTTTCAGTTTGCAAAATGTACAACAACAACAGCAACAACGAACACTGTATGTTCTTATATGTTGTTCTGTATTTATTGTTTGTGAGTCGGCGTTGGTATGTATGCAGCTGTTGCCAAAGCCAAATTCCAGGTATGGCGTTCATACTTGGCCAATAAATCAAAATCTTATAGAAAGACTGCCTGGCCACACCTAATGCAAGTTCTCAAAGCAGAACTAGTTATTTGTGGCAGCACAATTTGTGATCAAAAAGCAGAAAAGTATTATCCTACACACTTATGCACACATACTTACTGAGGGTTTACATCAGGGTTGATCCTTTTCAATTCCATGATGGCATCTATGGTTTTTTCAATTGCATCTGGGTGAACACTTATTGAACTCTGGAGTAACTGTAAAATAATTTTAAACACAGAACAGTTTCTTTTACTAAAAGCAAAATGTAATGGACATAAGTGAACCTCATCTTCCCAAGAGATACCAGTCCGATTTCTAGCTATCTTGTACAGGATAACAAGTGAAAAGGACACTAACATCAGGTGCATTGTTAGGGGAATGGAGTTGGTGTGTTCTACACAAGGTGATGCACCAGAAGGGGGGGGGTGATACGCCTGAGGGGGAGTGATGTGCCAGAGGGGATGACAGATCTCTCTGGCACATCACCCTCAGACCTCTCCAGTGAAATTCTCTGTGGACTGGTAAGTTTGGTGGCCTTATTTTGCAAGGTTGTTTTAAAATTAAGAACATAGGAACAACCTCTGCTGGATCAGGCCAAAGGCCCATCTGTTTTCAGTATCTCACAGCGGCCCACCAGATGCCTCGGGGAACACTGGAATCCAGATGCCCTCTCCTGCATCTGCCATTTTGAGGTTGCCTACATCTATAGCTACCCACGCACAGACACACACACACCATGGCTTATAACCTGTGACGGTCCTTTCCTCTAGGAATTTGTCCAATCTTTTCTTGGAGGCATTGATGCTAGATGCCATCACCACATCATGTGGCAGGGAGTTCCACAGACCAACTACACACTGGGTAAAGAAATATTTTTTTGTCTGTCCTAACCCCACACAACATTTTTGGATGTCCCCTAGTTCTGGTATTATGCAAAAAGGAAAAGAGCATTTCTCTATCCATCCCTCACATAATTTTGTATGACTCTATCATGTTCCCATCAAGCACCTCTTTTCTAGACTGAAGAGCCTCAAATGCCTTTTCTCGTATGGAAGGTGTCCCAATCCATCAATCATTTTGGTCGCTCTCCTCTGAATGTTACGTTCTCCATTTCCTCTATATCCTTTTTGAGATGTGGTGACCAGAACTGGACACAGTACTCCAGTGGCATTACCATCACTTTGTACTTAGGAATTATAATTTTGGTCATTTTATTCTCAATCCTTTTTCTAATGACCCCAAGCATGGAATTTACCTTCTTCACTGCCACTGCACAGTGGGGCAACAAATTCATCAAGCTATCCACTAACACCCCTAGTTCTCATGCTCTGTCACAGCTTTCTCAGAGCCCATTAACCTATACGTAAAGTTAGGATTTTACGTTAATATTATGTTAATATTTCACATTATGGGCTGTGGGTGGTGCAAGCAGTTAAGACGCTGTGCCTGTTAACCAGCAGGCCAGGGTTCGAGACCCGAGTTGGCCCCACAGGACAGGGTGAGCTCCTGTCCTTAGCCCAGCTCTGCGACGCCAGCTGGATCCAATCGTATTGGCTCTGCCTTTCCATTGGACTAATTCAGTGGCGTGGAGAGGGGGGATTTGCTGCTTGGGTAACAGCCTATCCTCCACAACAATCCAACCCAGGCTTTCGTGCTTTGCGTGCAGCATATGCAGCGCCGAGCACAATACCATAGTCTTTCAAGACTGATGGAGGCCTGCTTTTAATTTTACATTAATAAAAATGTTAATATGCAACTGGGTGGAAAGAATTGGGAATATGATATGGAGAAATATGCAGGAAAATGACTTTTACTTACTTTATTTTTTGAACTTCTCAAAGATGTTTCTGTCAAAAAAATATTTTTTGAAACAAGTTAATTTTTCATCTGATGTTGGCATTTTCACAACAACAATCCACAGTTTAAGCATTCTATAGAAATAAAATATATTTTTTGAGATCACGTGATCAATGAAAGAACAGAACTATGGAAAACCATGAAAAAAATACAACTGCAATTTTTAACAGTTTTACTGCAAATGGTCCACAGGTGTGCTACAGGAGGTGTGCTATGGGAGTACAGGTGTGCACAGCAGTTGAAATAGGTTGAAAATTCTTCTGGATTTTATGGTTTTTTTTCTTTGTCTGTAGTAACAAATTGTTTGGTCCTCTTCTGATAGAAAATTTGATACTACAGGCAATTGCCCTAGGGTACAATCCAGAGTAGAAACTGAGTACTCCTTGTGTCGATGCAACAGGCATTTACATCGACACAGTTATGGTGCCATCTAGTGGAAACCTATGGGAAATTCATATTGCAATCCAAACTAAATTTTACTTGCGTTGACACCAGGACTGCCATAGCTACTCTGGATTGAGGGGCTAGAACCATAACTGCTGGAAAAGTCTCCTGGAAGCCAGAATGACACAACAACACCCAAGACCATGAGAGGCCAGTGTAACATGAGCAGAAAAATGTTAAAAAATATTGATCTATTCTAACAAATGAGGCCAATTCCTACTATAAAAAGAGTTCATGCATCAATTTGATGGGAAGCTATCTATGTTCTCATATAAACCTGCCTGGCTTGTGAGTTTGCCCTGCTCTCTGTCAACAAGAATCCCAATCAAAAAATGGTCATGGCAGTGGCAACATCACAACTGTGGTTTGTCCAATTCAAGCAGTTCAAACTATTCAAACAATTCAAACAGATCATACTGTTTGTCTCCTTCAGGTAGACCAAACTTATTTTTACTTTCTGGAAGGCTTTTGGCTCTAAAACTGACATGCATTTATTCTACAATTTTTACCATCATAGTTTTTCTTTTGCTTTATTGCTACTAATGTTGTATGATCTTTGGGATTTTTAAATTTAGAAACAGGATAAAAACAAATAAATAACAAAATAGAATATTTTCATACAGATGGAGCAAAGCAGCTTTCTGTTCAAGAAAACGGTTTTTGAACATGAATTGAGTACTTGAATTATTTTAATGCCAAAGAATAAACTATACTGCATAAAATACACATAGACATACACAGAGCAGCGCCCTTACAACACAGAATAGAATTTAAGGCTGTTAGCCTATACATGTTTAATTGGAAGGAGGTTCAATGAACTTAGAGCACAATCTTAACCATGTCAAGTCAGAAGTAATTCCCATTGCGTTCAATGGGTCTTACTCCCAGAAAAGTGTCTTTAGGATTGCAGCCTTAGGCTACAATCCTAAGAACACTTTCCTAGGAGTAAGCTACATTGAGCACAATGCAACTTGCTTCTGAGTAAACACAAATAGGATTGCTGCTTCTGAGTAAACATGTATAGGACTGCTCTGTCAGGCAACTGTAGAGATTTTCTTTGCAACCACTTACCGATCTTCATAGTTCTGCCAGCTCCAGGTTTTGTGTTGTAGCAGATCCTTTGCAACTCACATCGTCCTGTCAGCTTCCTCACCACAAATTTCAGGCAGCGCCACAAACATTTGCAGTAGAAGTACAGGCACACCTGGACAAGCATCCTGTCAAAAAAAGCCTTGAAGTAATTCAAGACAAGCTCCTCAGCGGAACCCAAATCCCCAACGAGATCAAAAACCCTCTAGAAAAATTTCCCCTCTTCTTGCAGGTGTCCTTTGAAGAGCCATCTTTGAAAATGCACCATCCCATGAGAGCCCACTGACAGGAGAGAGGATTTTCCATTGTATCATTTTAAAAAAATAAAAAAGTTTCTTTTGAAAACGAAAAACCTGTCAACCATTCTTGGAAAAGAATCACTCCAGATAGATTTAGTTCCAAGGAGTATAATTTCCTTTAAGGTGTGTTTGGTTATGCAGCTGAGAATCCTTCCCACCAAGTACAGGGGAATATTTCTTTTCTATGCCACCTTTCTCCTGGCATAATTAGTGCAATATATGATCTCTACGTAATATTATATAGTGAACTGTTTATTAGACAAGAGTTTCTGGGAAGCAGAGAATATCTATTATTCAGCCTCCTGGTGTTACATTTAAGCCAATGGTGAAATATGTTTGTATGGGATCTCTTTGTACTCCAGACAGTAAGCCATAGGTAGGGACATATGCTATTTTATTGTATAACACCGAGCCCCATATTACTTCACACGAATGAATAAAATGTGAATGACTTGCAAGAGTCCAATGGAGTTACATCTTCATTTTGGGGTGGTAAATGAGAATAACATTTTGCTGTAGGTCTCCTGCTTAGAGCTTACAACATGTTATTTTTGAGGTGAAAACAAAATCTTTCATCAGGGCTAGATGCCCAGTGACCCCTTATGACTAAAGAGAGCATAGCCATCAAAATAATCTTTTTTTTTTGCAGCGGTAAGCATACCTGGGTCTCTGGTCAGCAAAGTTGGCTTATAAAGTCCAGCAAAAAGAATGAATTCAGGACAAATTTGTATACCGCAGTTGTTATTACACAGTACCGGGTGTTTACAATGAGATTTTCAACCTAATCTATACACCAGCAGAATGTATGTTTTGCCAGTGTAGTCACAAAAGCGCCATCAGGTGCTTTCAGACAGCTTACTAGCTGGGGTGCCAGTGGGAAAGCCAGAGCTATTCTGTGCACACAGATGGAGTGAAGGACACCTGTCAGACAGGTAAATCCAGCTCAAGAGCAGGAGGCAATGGAATATGTTGGGGGAAGACAGCAATGGGAGGTGGGATTGGTTTCCTGGCACATGCTGTATCCTATCCCCCTTCCTTGGTTGGATCTGCCTGCACAGATCAACTTGGACTGTGTTCCTGCTTTATAGCCGATGCAGGTCCAAGTTGACCCATTACAACTTCTGAGATTTACCCAGGAGAAAGGGGACAGTTGTGCCCTTATCTCAAGGAGATCTCCAGCTGCCAAAATTCCCCCATGGGACACAGCATAGCATACACTGGTGCTACTGCATCATTCTGTGGAAATTTAGTCAAGATTAGGCTGTTTGGATACAGACCTAAGGACACTTATTAGGAAGTGCATCATACTCAGTTCAGTGGAACTTTCTTCCTAATAAACAGGCACACTGTGGACAAGCCACTCAAAATGGGACCAAGAAGGAAAACCACAGAATACTAAGAAGCTAACACACAGAGCACATGTAACTTATAAATGGGAGCCATTAAGAAAGCACTACATTTTATCTAGGTATCTAAAAGTAAGATAAATTTTGTTTGGCAGGTACCTTTAAATGTTACACTACTCCTCCATCTTAAACTTATGACTCTGGAGATCTTCTTTAGGAGCAAGAATGCAATGCATAGTTAATTCTGATACCTTTTCAATGATTGTTTTTATTAAAATTAATACTTGCTTGGAGAAATCCTGAAACGAAAGCACACTATTTATGAAATGGATTATGCGATAAGATGAAACCTACTTTGCTAATTCCACTAAGACCCCAAATTAATGCCTTTTTTGTGGAGCAATATTCTAATATAAGACAAACATTCTCAGAAACGATGCTGAGCATCATAAAAAGAACTGTAATAGCTGGTGCAGTTGTAATGAGGGCACTCTCATAATCATGGTTAAGAAACCTGCTTTGTATTGATATGATAATGGTTCCAGGTATGATAATGGTCCCAGGTACAACCTTCAACAGCACCAGTTACAAGGATGACAAAGGACAGGCACTTTGGAGAGCTATTGTAACTCAGGACTGACAAGCTCATTTCCATGTGTCCTCTTACTGGTGCCTCTAGCATGTGTCCTCTAGCAGATGCTTATACCCAAGTAAGCCACTACAATCAATTGCAATGGGAGAATGAGCAGAAATCTGGGTGTTGTGCATGCCACTGCAATTCAAGGCTGCCGAAGGAATGATCATACTAACATGTTAGCTCTAAAAGTACTGCACGGAAGTGACAGTATTTCTTGTCAACATTTTTAAAAACTATTTGAGTGAGTGTTCATATTGGAACAAATTTCCAGTTTTCAACTACTTAAAACCCCATCTATATAGAAGTTCTTTCCTGTACAAAAATTCTGCCACAGATACATCAGTGCAGATTACTCGTTGCATTGAGGTACACACCTGTGATGATCCCATATCATTGACATATACCTGGCTATTCCACAGTGAGGTAGCCCAAGTCCTTAAAATCCCTAAGAAATAAGTTATGGATGAACCTGAAGTTCATATGCACTAAAGCAAGAGGGGCAACGTAAGGCTCCTCAGCCCCCAGATCTGGCCCCCAGAAGCAATCTATCCACCTGTCATTATAAATGGGCATTCGCAACTTGATAACAGGGCTTTCTTGTACCTTGAAATTATGAACAATGTTTGCACATTTTTCACAGGCATGTACTGGCCTCCCCACACCAACATGGAAGTTATGTCATGCAAGTTATGCTGGCCTTAATTGGTTAAGATTGTGTACTCAAACATTTGCTGGTGTAAGGATGGTACTGTTGTGGCACTGATTTGCTGCTGTTTCGGTCTGTCTAACGATTGTGTTCTACTGACATCTGGAAGGGCATGATGATGATGATGATGATGATGATAATGATAATGATAATGACATTTCCACATGCTAGCTAGTGTACTGAACTGGTGGCTAAAAATGTTCTGAGTATATTAGCAAGGCTAAAATGGTGATTTACCCCAAATCTAACTAGATTATATCAAAGTAGATCCCTTGGTATCATAGGGAGATTAAAAACCATCCAGCTAGTCCTCTCTTCTTGAGCCTCACATCCCACTTAAGATAGGTCTGCCAGGACATAAAACTGAGAGAGTGGCTCACAAAATACAAAACGCTTATACGCAAATCTTTGTGCCACTCACATTTAGAATACAGCTCTATAGGAACCCCAGGCATAAGCAGCAAGTGACAGGCCAAGTAATCATTCTGTCTGAGAAAGGCTGGTGCGGTACAATTTGCTGAAGCACATGCACTCATTATGACACTCTGATTAGCTTCATTTAGACCTCAGATGATAAGCAAGAGGGTGCCTTTACAAATAAACCTCTTATAAATTTGAAGGAGTCTGTAAAAAAATGAATAGGACCATTTAACCAGACCTAGGGCACAATCCAGAGTAACTACAGGGAGTCCTTGCTCCGGTGTAAGAACAATTTACTCTGGATTGCAATATGAATTTCCCATAGGTTTTCACTAGGTGGTGCAGTAACTACGGGTGCACGTAATGTCTCTTATGTGCTCCCGTAGTTACTCTGGATTGTAGGGCTAGGAGTTTTTTTGGGTTTTGTATCACTGAGAGTCAAACAAAATCCTTTAAAGGGTGGCATCACAATAGGAAAATGGCCACCCCTTCTTGCAGTCTTCTTCTTAGGCTCTCTTTCTTTTGCCTGAAATTGCACCAAGTGATATGCAGATTTTCAAATAGAGAGATAGCTGATTTTTTTTTGTTTATCCATCTGCTTAGATATATAAGAGGAGTACCATAGCAACTATAGCATTAGAGTTCACAGCAGAGTACAGTTGTTCAAAACCGTTACACACACTGCGGCTTATCCTCACAATTCTATTGCTTCAATAATTTATTTATCCAATGTGACCAGAATACATATGTGAGCTACTATGCATGTTAAATGATTTTCTGGAACTTAAGAAGCTGATTGGCAATGCGCAAGATGGGGTTTCAGGAATACAAGCAACAACACCAACAAAACAAAAACCCAATTGTGGCAGAAGAGATAGAAGAGAGATAGACTAGGCAGAAAAGATACTACCGTAATTTTTAGCAGACTCCCAATACTGCTAAAGCCACTGGCAGAACTTTGTATTTTTAGCCCACCTTTTCAAAAGTCAAGGTGTAACAACAATTTACAATACATCTATCATAAACGTAATATAAGAAAGCAGGCCTCCGTCAGTCTTGAAAGACTATGGTATCGTGCTCAGTGCTGCATACGCTGCATGTGAAGCACGAAATCCTGGGTTGGATTGTTATGGAGGATAGGCTGTTACCCAAGCAGCAAATCCCCCCTCTCCACGCCACTGAATTAGTCTAATGGAAAGGCAGAGCCGATACAATTGGATCCAGCTGGTGTCCCAGAGCTGGGCTAAGGACAGGAGCTCACCCTGTCTTGTGAGGCCGACCCAGGTCTGGAACCCTGGCCTACTGGTTAATCGGCACAGTCTTAGCCACTTGCACCACCCACAGCCCATATAAACATAATATGTAAACATAATACACTATATAATATGCAATAATAAATGTCAATAATTTACACAATTTTAAAAAATAAAAATGTATAATTCTCACATGTGCAATAAGTCTATCATCTAAAAATGAGGTTTTCAGTTGTCTGGGAACATTAAAAATGCTTTTTCCTCAAGTTCAGGGGTCTATATATGATGGAGGGAAATACTTTTCAAGGAGAGTGCTTGCTTATCTCCAGTGCAATCCCAGGCACTGGAGAACATATACTAGCTATTCAACAGTGCTAGCATCAAGACTGGGGCCCAGTCAAGCTCAGCAGGAAACTATTCAACATTTAAGCTTTCAGAGGTATCAATTTCTTGTGCCATTTAAAGGAATCAAAATAGCTTTCACCAAATGTTGCTATTCCAGAAGTGGATATGTACAAAGTCAGCAAAGTATTGTATTCAGGACTTTATTCAGGCCTTACAGAATGTTTAGCTCCTAGTAATAGTTCTCAGGAAAGTTAAACAAAGATGTATGCTTGTAAAAAGAACAAAAATCCAAATCAGGTTTGTGTGAAGTGGGCCTATTCTATAAGCCAAGGGTGTCGACACATTTTGGCAGGAGGGCCGCATCATCTCTCAGATACTGTTTCAGGGGCCAGATACTGTTTCAGGGGCAAATGTAAAAATGATTTACATTTCAAATTTGAATAAATTTTCAAAAAATTATATTTAAGAATGCATTAGAGACAGATCTGGAGGATTACAATGCATGCCCTTTACAAGGCTGGGTGGAGGATTCTTACAACAGGCTGCAGTGAGACTTGTTGCAGCTGCATCAGGCCCCCGAGCCAGTCGTTGAACACCTTAAACCATTTGGTGATCTCTATCACCAAAATATCTTTGAAGCTGACCCAACAAATTAAGAACAGGCAAATAAGTCCTGCTTTCTAACTGAGGCGCTTCAGTAGCCGACAGCACCATGGAGAGCGCCTGGGAGCCCGATCTGCCAAGATCCAAAGTCTGTTTCCCAAGCAATGTAGGAGGGAAGAACCCTAAATTCCTTGGGGGGGGGGGGAAGCTTTTCTAAGGGAGACAACAACCATGATTAACTAAAACAGCAACCTTGTGCCTAGGAAAGGACAGTATGTATGTTTAGTCACAAAACACACTGAAAATGCTTTCTCTTCAACCAGTTGCTACCCTCCTAGCTTTCTTGTTCAGCATTTTACACCCCAGCATTTGTCCCTGTGGCTGTGGGTGGCGCAAGTGGCTAAGACACTGTGCCTGTTAACCAGCAGGCCAGGGTTCGATTCCCGGGTCAGCCCCACAAGACAGCGTGAGCTCCTGTCCTTAGCCCAGCTCTGCGACGCCAGCTGGATCCAATCGTATTGGCTCTGCCTTTCCATTGGACTAATTCAGTGGCAT
Source organism: Cryptoblepharus egeriae (assembly GCA_030015325.1). Taxonomy (NCBI): domain Eukaryota; kingdom Metazoa; phylum Chordata; class Lepidosauria; order Squamata; family Scincidae; genus Cryptoblepharus; species Cryptoblepharus egeriae. The sequence continues at coordinate 84,411,055 of JAREYC010000005.1, forward strand.
GGAGAGGGGGGGATTTGCTGCTTGGGAAACAGCCTATCCTCCATAACAATCCAACCCAGGCTTTCGTGCTTCGCATGCAGCGTATGCAGCGCTGAGCACGATACAATAGTCTTTCAAGACTGACGGAGGCCTGCTTTATTTGTCACTGACTTACCTTACCAGCAATTCAGACTAAAATGTCATGTTCTCATAACCTCATGCTATGCAAAATTACATGATCCATACATTGCCTTCTCCTATGATAAATACAGTTTGATACAGCATGAATTTGCTCATATGCAGAGGTTCATTCTGTAATAAGAATATAGGAATACATCTGGACCTAATCAGACCATTCTAAGCACTTCAGAACAATTTAAGGTCTTTTGGACTGGAGCCCTGGAAAGTGTCTAAGCACATAAGGTTCAAGAGGCGATATTATGAACAGCCAGCAAAATCATTCATAAACTGACACTATAAACTGTAACTGAACAGTAAAGAGAAACATTCTGTGATCAACAGCAGTGTTCTTCAGCCTTGGGGTTGGGACTGCAATGGGGTCCAAAGCCTAAGTTGTGTGACTGTGATAGCGGAAAGTTAGAGGAATGAAAAAGTTGACTACAACTGGACCAGAGCACCATAAGGTAAAGGGGAAGGCTCTGGTGCCCCCTTAAGGAACCCAAAGAATGTGTCCTAGACAGGTTTAGTTTCTTGGTAACTTATTGAAATAGCTTTCACTAGTGCTGGATTTGATGGCAACTGTCTGCTTTCTGTGTCTCTCTAATAGTAGCGTATGGTCACAGTGAACAGTAATGAAGGTAGGGAGTGGATGTGTGGCAGGGAATTGGCATTGGGGGATTGACAGTGGGTTCCCAAATCAATCAATCAATCAATCAATCAATCAATCAATCAATCAATCAATCAATCAATCAATCAATCAATCAATCAATCAATCAATCACATGGCACAAAAAGGTTGAAGACCACTGCTCTATAGTATACTGAAGAAAAGATCCTGATTATGAAAACAACCAAGTTTTATGGATTCTTAAATATTTTAAAATTTTCTGTGGCATAAGATATTGTGGGCCTGAGCCCACATCATCAGACGTGATGCAGATTCCCACTGAAGGTACCACAAAATGCAGTCCACAAAAGCTTATGCCACAAGAATTTTGTTGGTCTTTAATAAGCCAAAAGACCTGGGTTTGTTTGTTTCTTTTATACAAGGAGGTTAAAACAGCTGTTTTGCTTTAATTCACCCAAATCATAAATACTCTTAGCCTGAAATCCTAAAGGCACTTTCCTGGGAGTAAAATCCATTGAACACAATGGGGCTTACTTTTGAGTAGATATGCTTAGGATTGTGCTCTTAATCAAGATAAACAAGTTACTATATTTGATGCATTTCAGAGTAGGAACTCCATAGATGGCATGTTTACAAGTCAGCATCATTGCTTATTCAACAGTTCCTTGTCTCAAATGAGCTTCTAAAAATACTGATGTGTACTTGAGTAGGTTTCAAGTTTCCAACATACTCGTAACAAACTGAGCTGTGTACAAAATACAATCAAGAGCACAGTAAGAGAAATACTGTTGAGGCATAAATCCATATACATGTTCAATTGAACTTATGCTTAAGTACAGATGCATACCTCAATTTCTCACCTAGCAAGTTCCTTATTATAATTAAACAATTTTTTAGCAAGTACAGTACCAAATGTTTGTCCATGTTGATTTTGGGATTAAAATCAGTGTGTTTTTTGTTGTTGTTGCAAACATTGATTAAAAACTACATCCCCAAAGCACCAACTTGCTACTACTTTATTCCCAAGTGATGCTGCTCAGGAACAAATCTTCCCCCGATTTTCTCCAAGGCCTTCTTCCTACAGAGATCCTACACTGAACCCAATGATGAGCACAATCCTATGTCTACTCAGAAGTAAGCTCTATTGTGTTCAATGGATCTTACTCCCAGGAAAGTGTCTTTAGCATTGCAGCCGATGTAATATAACTAAGTAGGCAACAGCATTAGGCTGTGCTCTGGCATCACGGATAGTTCACAGAGCCAATTTAAAATTAGAGTGATGCCTCTTGGATTAATCATATGAGCAATGATCTCTCTAAGGGATCACTGCTTATGAGTGATCTTTACTCATCAGGGATCGCCTTCAATGAATGCAATATCACTGAAGGCAAACAAAAGCCTATTCAGGACAATCCTTTCTGAATAAATGGTGTTTTACATGTCATTCAATAGCAATTTCTAGCAAACCAAACTTCAGCATCCTAAAGATGTAATCCTATACTCAGATACCTGGGAATCAATTCCTGTGAACATGGTAGGACTAAGTTCTGAACAGAACTAGATCAAGTTTCTAGTCAAGGGTTCCAGCCCTTGTCCTATAGAATCAACTGGTGCAAGTTCCAGTTAATGCATGGGAACAAATATGGTGTGCATTGGTGTTGCCAACCCTACCCACTCATGGACCACCCCACTGGCATCCTCCCTTCCCTTATGCTCTACAAGAGACTCCATAATGCACTGAGAAGGCCCTGTTTCTGGCTGACATTCCCCTAACCTCTCTCCATGGCAGCACAACCAACAGGGCCCCCTCAGATGACCTCAGAGAATGTGTTGGATTGTATGGAAGAAGGTAGTCTCTCAAGTACGCTGGTCCCAGGCCATTTATGGGTGTAAAGGTTATAACTAGCATATTGAATTGGGCTCAGAATTGAACTGGCAGCCAGTGCAGCCGCTGGAGCAGCAGAGTGACGGAGTCAAAACACCGAGCTCCAGCAACTACTTGAGTCGCCGTGTTCTGAACCAACTATAACCATTTTCAAGGGCAGCCTCACGTATAGCGCATTACAATAATCTATTCTTGATGTCACCAAGCCATGGATCACCATGGCCAAATCCAATTGATATACAGAATGGAGAATAGAGTCCCCGTACCTTTAACCATTCTATAGAAGAGGAAATTTAGGCAGGTTTGGCTCAACATAGAAGGGTTTTAAAAAGCAGCACCTACCTAAATTCCCTCTTCTATGGAATGATTAAAGGTACTCTGTCCCCTATTATATATGGTCACTGGCTATTGTTAATGCCAATTTGTTTTGAAAGCATAGAAGGGGTGTGCATGCATGTGTCTCGATTATACCTGCTTTAACTATTAACTATTAGAATCTGATAAAATTGCATTTAAATTAAGCAAGATATGGAAGAGTTACCTAAGGAAGTGCTTCATGATGGTGCTGTTGTTCTTCACCTTCAGCAAGTAGTTCTCAGTACAAGCAAATTCTTCTCCGGATGTTCTTTATGCTGCAAAAGCAGGATGAATACATTCAGTAAAAGAGATGTAAATATTTAAATTCATAATTGGGCAGTCTTCACACTCACCACTGAAACAAATGAAATTAAGCTGATATCTTTTCCACATTTACCTGGGTCTAGGTTGCATTCAACTCAAGACTCATATTGGACTGTGCATAGGATTACAGTGTTAAGCATTTCATAGAAGACAAATGGAACATCTGTCTCACACTAGAAATGGCATATAAGGGACCTCACCATACTCCATCCATATATAAAGGTAAAGGTAACCCCTACAAGTTGCCCTGCTTGTCGTGATTGACTCTAAGAGTGGTGCTCATCCCTCTTACAAGGCCAGTGAGCCAGCATTGTCCAAAGACGTCTCTGAGGTCATGTGTCTAGCTTGACTAAACACCAAGTACATTGTTACATTCCCACAGAAGTGGTACCTATATATCTACTTGCAGTGCTTTTTTTCTAGAATTAAAGATGGGGGTACTCATCGTATCATATTGTATCATATCGTAAATGTTTATTGGCATTTAACAAATTATAACAAACAATCTAAACCGCAGGGTTTAACACACCGCTTGAAATTCAGGTTGGTGAAACATGCAAAGATGTTTTCCCTATAACAGCCGACAAGTAATCAGCAACCAAGTTGGTAATGGTTGTGGAATTATTGTCTAGGAGGAAGCATAAGAGGTCATCACATGGTCCCGAGAAAGTAGGGAGGATTGAACCTAAAAAGAGATAACGAGGTGCTTGAAGAGCGGGAAAGCAGCACAGAATGTGGGCCACTGTATCAGGTTCTAGAAAACAAAGATTAGAAATCCTGCTATCTAATGGTACATTATGAAATCTTCCTACCAGGACAGAGGAAGGGAAAATATTGAACCTGGCAAGCATAAAGGCCCGTCTCTTATTTGGATTACCATATATACTTACGTATAAGCCTAATTTTTGGGGCCCCAAAAATGAGCCCAAAAACCCACCTCGGCTTATACGCGAGTCAGTTAAAAAAATTAAGAAAAATGACGGACACGATCTCCAACGCATGCCCTCAGAGGCTCTGCAGCCTCTTCAGCTGCTGGTCTGCTGTCCGGGCTGTGGAGAAGGCGTGTGGTGGCAAGACATGGAGCCCATGGCAGCCAAGCCCATCCTTAGACTCAGGTACTTCTTTGTGGGCATTACTTCTGAGTAGACATGCCCAGGATTGGACCTGAGGCTACAAGGCCAGCCACACTTTCCTGCTGTTGCTGCAATTCCCACCCTCGGCTTATACTCGGGTCAATAAGTTTTCCCAGTATTTGTGGTAAAATTAGGTGCCTCGGCTTATACGCGGGTCGGCTTATATACGAGTATATACGGTAATTAGTTCCCTAAGATAGTTTAAAACATGGCCAGAAGGTGGAGAGAGGCCAAAATAGGAAAGGGAACAAGTAGGGTTGTTGTTAGAAAGTAATAACTGGGATTCTACCTCCCAGAGTTTGAACTTAATGGTAGAATGGGCCTGGTTGAGGCTGACATCAGCAAGTGACTCGAGGGTTATGTCCAAAGTTTGAAGTTTAGCTTCGAGTAGCCTAATCCATTTAGAAATAGAGGGGTCCTTTAAAAGATTGTACAATAAAGAATTAGGGCACAATCCAGAGCAAGTTCAGCCTGCTCTGCCCTAACTGCTCTCTCCTAACTATTCTGTATCCAGAGCAGAAGGTTATGCTGCATCCAGAGAGTCAGGAAGCCTGGGCTGCCCTAACTGCTCCAGAGCATGCTAAGTCAGTGACAGCTGGGGAGGGCTTGCTCCTGAGTAGACCCCCTCAGATCACACTGAACAAGAACAGCTGTTGTGCCTACAGTGGTGACACGACTCTGCGCATCACCCGGTGCGGAAGTCTGTGCGTCACCCTGGGATGCACGCACCCCCCTCCCTGGACTGCGCAGTTGCCAAAGTTGGTGCCTGAGCAGTTGTTTCTGAAGCCAACTGGCTTCAGAAAGAGTACTGCACAGGCGCCATCTCTGATGCCTGCGCAGTACTTTTCTGAAGACTTTCGGCTGCCGCTCCGCCTCCTGAGTGAGGCTGAATGGCCAAGCAGCAGCGCGGACTTCCTCCGCTCTAAGGAAGTCTCCTCTGAAGCTGTTTGTCATGCTCAGTGTGTTTCTGTGCAGTGCACCTCAGCTGGCCATTCAGGCCAGCTCCGCGGACAAGTGGCAGCTTCTGGCTGCTGCTCTGCCTTGGAACAGGCCTGAATGGGCACACTGACGCCCTGGGTCTGCCCAAGGACAGTCAAACTCCTCTGGTGCATCACCCCATATGGAGCGCATCACCCAATGCTGCCCACATCAGCCGCACCAGTCTGGTGACACCACTGGGTGCCTGCCTTATAAGGAGTCCCTGGTGAGATGCAAGTACATTCTACAGTGAATACAAGGGGCTTCTTGGAGTAGCCTGCTGTATCCTGAGATTTGTGGGCAGCCGTAGTTGTTCCATATCCTGAGGTTGAGAGGCAGGGGTTGCAGCTAGGCTGGCCAAGAACTCAGATTTTTAGTCAACAATGCCATTCTTACTCAGGCCTTATCATGGACCCCTATGGGTCTACTCAATACTATACCTCCTCCTGAGGTGGTATAACTCTGAGGAGCTGGAAGAGGGCATTTTTGCCTTGGAAACAGGCTTTGGATACAGAGTAACTGCTCTGCCCTAGGCAATGCTAAACATGCCCTCAACATGCCTCCCCTGAACTGCCTAGGGCAGAGCAGCTGGGGCAGAGCAGGTCCACCTCTCTTAGGGCACCCTATGTTGCCTTGCTCTGCCCTAAGCCTTTTCCAGAGTAACTGGGGTGGAGCATCTTGCAGTTGCTCCACCCTAGTGATAGATACGGTAACCCAAGGGCTCTTATGTGGACAGAGTAGTTGCTCTGGATTGTGCTGCCAGGGTGGGAGTTTAAGTGGAGGCACAGCCAGTATTTGAAGGCCAGGGACCACACCATAATGAAAGGAAGATGGATACCAAGTTCCAAAGCCATGGTCGATAGCCTGATTGAATTTGGCACCTTGGATTCAAATGCTCCTGAAAAAGGTGGTCGCACCTGATCCAGATCTTTATTTACAGCCTCGATCCATATAGGAACTCCGTACAGGAGTTGATTAAGAGTTTTGGTTTGAAATACTTATCATGAAGATGTTATAAAGGTGGAGATAATCACCATGAAGATGTTATTTGTAATCACAGGCTAGGGCTGCCTGGTTGCCAGAATTCTCTTCCACAAAATTGGGACATGACCCACATGACCCAAAAGTATGTGAACACTGGGATCCCCCCAAAATTGGGATTGTCCCTGTTTTTGGGAACGTATGGCAACCCTCTCATAGGCATGTCTGCTTGGGGGCCACAGAGGTGCTGGAAAAGGTTGCCATATGTCCTGAAAATAGAGACAATCCCAATTTTGGGGGATTGTGTTCACATACTGGCAAATGGGGTCCTGTCCTGACATCGTGGAAGAGAATTCTGGCACCCCTAGTGCCATTACTCACCTCAGAGGTGCTGGTACTCAGTACTGGTGAGTGCCCGCTAAAAAGACCGCGACCTGCATTTACATACTTATGAACTTCTATGAATGGTTCTTTCTGATTGGAGAAAAGATGGTTGTGGACAATATTGACCGACTAGCGCTTGGGAAATCACCAAGACCACCCCCATACATGCTGTTTTTCAGCTCTTTGCTTTAAAAAAGTAGCATAATTTGCATAAATTAAAATGCGGGTCAAATCGTCCTGCCTGGGAATCTAAGGGTTACAACACACATGCAAACCTAATAAGAATTAACATTAAAAAAAGAAAAAGCAAACAACCTCAGCATGAAGATACAAGAATGACAAGAGAAGTCTGAACTAGCATTCAAGCAGGATAGCATGTAAAATTATCGTAGCTAATGGTATGTGTGATATAACACCCTCTTGCAACCATTGCCTTCCCAACTGCTATGACAAACTGTAAGGGGTGAAAAATTTGCCACTATTCTTAAATATTTCTTCATCCCCACTCTGGTTTTTCTAAGCAAATTAATTTTTTTTTGCTGAATTTGCCAATGGCTGTCATGCAAATGTTTTTGCATATTAAAATCCAGAGGTTGAGGGGTATACACAGAGTCATTATCAGTCCTCATTATCTGCGTGGACACCACAATCCTTGGATGTTGGAATCTGCAGATTTGAGGGGCACTATGCCCCCAAAATCTCAGTTGTGCTCTGTTTAAGTCTAGAAATCCTCCGGAGGGCTGAAAGGGCTATTCACAACCTCACTGAACCTTAGAACACCTTCTAAAGCCTTCAAAGGGTCAAAAAACATAATATCTGATTTCTGGACAAAAACTGGAAGTTGTAACTTTGGCCCTCTGAAAGTCTTCAGAAGTCCCAGAAGGTTCCAGAAGACAGTGTCCTATAGCAGGACTTGAACTGGTTCATAGTTTTCTCATTTTCTTTCCTTGATGAAACAATATTTCCTTCGGGTCTTTTTCATTACTTAAAAAAAAATTCTCTTTCAGTTCTCTTCTGTAAGCATGACCCAATAACAAAAATAAAACTAGAACCTATTTATGTGGAGTTATTAATTACCTAATTAATGCAATCAAGAACATTTCAAAACCAGCACTGTGCAGTTCTGATAACAGCCTTAAAAAGGCCTGCAAACTTGTTTAAGATTTTTTTCTTGCAGAATCCATGCAGCTGGATTATAATAAAGGCAACTTAAAACATGATAAACACAAACACTTTATCAACAGCAGATAAAAAGCTATAATAAGTAAGCAGCTAAAAAGGCAATGCAAAAGAATAGCAAGTGAGAAAGATCTTCCATCCCAGCTAATTTTTATTTAGCTGAATAAAAAACCACTGAGCTGGGTTCTTCTAGAGCAGGGGTCTCCAAACTTTTTGACAGGAGGGCCACATCGTGTCTCTGACACTGTGTCTGGGGCCATAAAAACTATTTTACATTTCAAATTTGAATAAACTTACATAAATTTACACATAAAAATGTAAGGGAGTGAATTATAGGGCTTGCCCAGATGCTGGATAGAGGGATCTTGAGGCTTGCCAAGGGTTGCATCTGGCCCCAGGACCAGGGTATGGAGATCCCTGTTCTAGAGCCATGAAAAATCAAGTGCTCCAACTCCACACAAAATGATAACCTGCAATGAAACAACTGTACAGTGACGCCTCACATAAAGTATGTTTCATGTAACAAACAAAAATTTCTCTAGGATTCTGCTTCACGTAAAGAACATGCTTCATGTAAAGGACACGTTCGTTGGCAGTTGGGGCAGACGTGCTGGCCGACAGCCTGTTTAAAAAGTGCCAGTGCTGCCTAGTGCACCTGCCCATAGTGAAAGCAACATTTCCGCAGTGTTCCTCCTGTGGCTGGGTGACCGCTGGGCAGAGGGAGGGAAGAGCAGTGGAGAAGAGGGAAGCAGCTCAGGGCTAGCCAGAAGGGAGCAGGGGAGAGAGAGGCTCAGGATGGAGATAAGGAGAAAGCGATGAGACACTTCAAAGGTGTCTTGGATTGCAGCCTCCTAACCATGTCTACCCAGAAGTAAGCCCCATTGTGTTAAATGGGGCTTACTCCCAGGAAAGCGTCTTTAGGACTACAGCCTAAGTAGACTTCATAAGATCATGAACATTGAATGCATGTTTTGAATTCAATCCCAGTGTTCTGTCATCATTTTTACATCCAGTTAATATTTTATATGAATATTTTTGGGGTTGTGGAACCAATTGTCTGAGTTTCCATTATTTCCTATGGGAAAATCCGCTTCACGTAAAGAATGTTTCACGTAAAGAACATGCCTCCGGAACGAATTAAATTTGTTACGTGAGGCACCACTGTATTTATATATCACTTTTCAACAAAAAGTTCAGAAAGTGGTTTACAGAGAAAATGAAACAGTAATGGGCAGGGGTGTCTTGAGAGTGGTGTGACTGGTGTGGAGCACACCAGGGTGATGTGCTCCTGGGGTGATGCGCCAGAGGAGTTTGACACGCCTCTGGCAGCACCCCATGTTGCCCCCTCCCGCATGGCTCCTCCTAGCACCCCATGTCACTCCTCTGCCACCTCCTGGGCTGGGCTGGTATCCCTCTGCTCCCCCCTGCCGCCTGCCGGTCAGTCCCCAAAGCCTCCTTCATGCTCTCTCCCTTCAGGGTTGCCATATCCCCGGAATTCCCAGGAGCCCTCCTGAAAACAAGCTCCGCCTCCGGACCAGCAAGCTCCACCTCCAGGCTCCGGAAAAAGAGGCTCCTGCTGCCAGCGGCCATTTAAATTTGGCGCGCTGCAGCTGTGGCTGCTTCTCTTCACTGTGTCTGCAGCCTCAGCTGTGTCTGGTGCTGAGCAGGAGAAAGAGCGAGCGGGAGAAGGATGCTCCTTCCCCTCACTGCCTCCCTCTGGATCAGCATCTCCAGTCCTCACTGCCTCCTGGATGCTGCCACTCTGCCTCCTCCCTACACTCCTGACCATGTCTACTCAAAAGTAAGCCCCTCTGCAGTTAATGGGTCTTACTCCCAGGGAGGGATCTTCAGGATTGCAGCCCTACAAAACACTCCTGACCATGTCTACTCAAAAGTAAGCCCCTCTGCAGTTAATGGGTCTTACTCCCAGGGAGGGATCTTCAGGATTGCAGCCTTAGAAAACACTCCTGACCATGACTACTCAAAAGTAAGCCCCTCTGCAGTTAATGGGTCTTACTCCCAGGGATGGATCTTCATACTGGCAGCCTTAGAAAACAATCCTGGCCATTCCTACTCAAAAGTAAGCCCCCACCAGCCTCCACTGCTGCCTGTAGCACCCACTATCCTGTAGCCACCCCCACCAACTCCCCTGGCCCTGCCTGTGCCCAGTACCCCAAAGAAAACCCCCACCAGCCCTACATTCACCCCTTCCCCCTAGAAACCTCCCACTCACCTACGTTCCCCACCCCAGAGAAACCCTCCACCAGCCACCCCTGAATGCACCCACTGCTCCTCTCCCTCAGGGTGTGTGAGTCTATTACCTTAAAAAGGTAATATAGTGTTGGAATTAAGTACAGGAAAGTAATACCAGTATTTTAAGCTTATTTTAACATGTCCTACATTTCGTCCTACATTTTTGGACAATTTTTTTTATTACAGGAATTTTCTCAGGAATTTTGGCTGGACTGAGGAATTTTGGCCTTAAATCAGGAATTTTGGGGTTGCTGTGCAGGAATTTCCAGTTTGGCGTCTGGTAACCCTGTCTCCCTTCTCCCCAGAGCATCCCTCCTCTATCCCCTCCCACTTCCTCAGTAGCTGCAGCCATCATGTGCCCCAGAGATAGGGTATGTGTATGTGTGATTGGGGTGTGAAAGAGATCTGCGTGTGAAAGGTGTGTGTGTGTGACTGGGATCAGAAAAGGCAGGCTGAGAAGAATGCAAGGACACCGGAAGGGTCCTGATCCAATGAATGCAGCTCCATTGTCACCCCAGAGTATGTTCCCTCCTCCAAGCTTGCATTGAGCCCATTGAAACAAACTGCAGAGCCGCATTTACTCATGAGTAAGCAAACACAAGGCTTCCAGAATGGCCCTGACCCCAGGCACCTAGACCTTAAAATTGCACCTGAAGGAAGCCCCCGGACCCCAACATGAAAGCTGGCTCAGCAGGTAAACTGAGTTCAAAAATAGATTTATTTGTAAAACTGGGTGATAGTCCTAACTTCTCTTCCCCCCTATTCAAACCCCATTTCCTGTCCCCTCCCCTCTGAGGGTAAATTCAATCCCTATGTCATTGTCATTGCAAAGCAAGACAGTGACCAAGAGTCCCCCAGTAACTCTCAGCCTAAATTAGCTCACAGGATTACTGAAAATAAAGGAAAATGGTACCATGATCTTTTAAAAGGAAGAATGGGAAAAAAAAATATATAATTACAATATTCTATTACAAAGGCATCCAGGAAGGTTATGGCCCAGTCCTACCTGGGACAGTTTATGGTAACATTCTTCATCCACTAGCCATGACTGCATTCCGACACCGTGCACTGCTGGAATGCACATACGTACATGTGATGGAGACCCACCACTAGGAAAGCCCATTCAGGGAGTGGAACAGGGTGGAAGGAGAATGAATCAGGCATGGGAGAGAGGTGGTATTGGCAATGACAGTGCACTCTGAATCCTTCCACTTTTCCAGATCAATGTAAACTTGCGCCAGCAACTGAGCTGTTGCACAACTTGATCCACAGCTGCTGATGGGGCTTACCCTGGAGAAAGGTAACAAATATCCCCTTACTCTTCAGTAGCCAAACTCCCCTATGGAATGCAGTGGAAGCAATGTTGATACCATTGCAATGTTATGCAGGGACTTAAGAATGCATTGGGCAGGTTAATTAAATGCACTGGTTGACCAAGCTTAAATATATATAACCCCTTCAAAATAGCATACACAGCAGAGGTTCTTAACTTTGTTGGAGGTACTGAACCCCACAAGTTTCATACGTGCATTCACTAAACCTTTCATAGTTGGGAAAATAAAATGTTTTGTCCATTGTATATTAATGCACCTGGCAAAGAGAACGGACACACACCTCCACCAAGCCCCTGAGACTGACTCACCAAACCCATGGGGTTCGATCGAACCCAGGCTAAGAACCACTGGTATAGAGGAAGTCACAATTCACTCTGTCCATTTCCCAACGTTTTAAGTGTCAAGAGCACCTGGGATAAAAATAGAGCCAAATTTGCATTAATTCCAAAGAAGTAGCTAGTTTAAATGCAGTCCTTTCATCCTGCCTAGTTATCTTTCTCTTCTTTCTTCTTCTTTCAAAATGTCAGTGGTTGTATAAATTAGAATGTCAGAAGCTGGAAGGGAAAAGAGCAACGCTCCAAAGCAACTTTCCTGCTGGAGACCACCGCAAGCATTTGCTGCAGAATGTGTCAGCCCCGACTGGTGAAGGCCTCTTTCATTAAGATTACTTTTGACTGGTGGGATCCTGCTGATGTCGTCCCGTCTCCCCCCCAATTCTACTGCAATTATTTCTGATGCAATGACACCTGCTTGGGGAGGAGAGAGCGAGAGAGAGGCTAACGGCACACTGATTCATTAATGAATTTTTAGGCAAGCTTCCAAAACTCACTGAAGGTGCTTTTGATGTTCCTTACCTAACAATCAAGATCAGGGAAAAGGGAAAGGCTAAGGAAAATTGGAAGGAAAGCAGCCTGTCCCTTTTCTCCAACCTTACTACATTGAGAACAACTGTGTGTGCTGGGATGACTGCTATTGAGTTTTATTTTGGGGGAGAATTTATTTATTTACTGTGGCACCTTGGTTTATGAGCATAATCCATTCAGGAAACATGCTCATAATCCAAAGTGCTCATACAGAGAAGCAAATATTCCCATAAGAAATAATGGAAACTCAAATGATTTGTTTCACTGGCAATCCAAGGTACTTGTAAGCAGAGTTACCATTGTATTTTATTTGTATCCCACCTTTTTTCTCAAAAGGAACTCAATAAAAGCTCTTTTCATGGACTGGGTTTGACTCCCTCATCCCAGCTCGTCCCACAACATAAAACCCTGGATGGCTCATTCAGTGAACTGCCAGTTCTTTGAAGAGCCTGGAATCCAGGTCACATCAACCTGTCAGGGTATGAGCAGAAATAGGTCTGGCCTTTGATCTCGGGAAGAAAAACATGAGATGCTTTTCTGACTGAGCAGAGAGGGAGGGAGGGAAACATCCATGTTTTGACACCAAGGGTGCAATCCAGAGTAACTACGGAGAATCCTTGCTCTGGTGTAAGAACAATTTGCTCTGGATTGCAATATGAATTTCCCATAGGTTTTCACTAGGTGGTGCAGTAACTACGGGTGTACATAATATGTCTCTTGTGTGCTCCTGTAGTTATTCTGGATTGTAGGGTAAATAGCCTTTCAAGAGATGCACAAAAATTTTATTGTTTGGGTGGGATGGGACTGATGCCGCATATGTGTAATAATGGCTATGTATGTAATAGATCTATTATGGGTTCTTCTGAAGTCCATCCTCCATAAGAACACAAGAAGTTAGGACACAGCTAAAGCTTTGTTTCCAAACTGCCACAATTTCTATTTTCTAAAATGGAGGGGAGATAAAGCCAGCGTGGTGTTGAAAAGAGTAGATTCTCCCTTTCTTATAATATTAGATAAGAGTATGGGATCACCTAATAAAACTGTTGGCAGCAGAATCATCAGGATAAACCAATTTCTTTATACAGCACATCATTCATTTATGGAATCCACTAGCAGAAAACTTTAGTGATAGCCACTGCCTGTGCCTGTGTCTGTTAACCAGCAGGCCAGGGTTCAAGACCCGGGTTCGAGACCCGGGTCGGCTCCACAAGACAGGGTGAGCTCCTGTCCTTAGCCCAGCTCTGCGACACCAGCTGGATCCGATCGTATTGGCTCTGCCTTTCCACTGGACTAATTCAGTGGCGTGGAGAGGGGGGATTTGCTGCTTGGGTAACAGCCTATCCTCCATAACAATCCAACCCAGGCTTTCATGCTTCGTGTGCAGTGTATGCAGTGCTGAACAATGATACCATAGTCTTTCAAGACTGTTGGAGGCCCATTTTTAACCCATTTTTAAAGGGAATCAGATGTTAAGGCATATTCTGCTTCCCAGCAACAGTGGACAGGGAATGAAACTGCCAGGAAAGTTCAGAGTTGCAACCACAGTTGTGGAGGGTTCAGGATCCTAACCACCTTCCCATGTACACGTGCACCATTCTATACATTGCTACCTTTTTGGATTCCCTTAAAACGAGGTATTGTACCAGAGTCCTTTACCTGGCAGTGCATAGTTAAGTATGTATAATTAAAAGAGTTACATAAGTTTCCTCCATATATCAACATGTCAATTAAAAGCCACTTTAGAGAGGGATTTGACTGTTTCCTTCTATGTAAAACTACAAGTACACTGATGGCATGTCCCTAGGCTGGCATAACTAGTGGGGAACTGGCAATGGCTGCTTTACAGCAGTCACAAAACAATCTCCACCAGTATGAGAAGCATGCATGCTGGTGGATCTATAAAGACCTGCCAGAGCAGGAAGGACAGGGGTTAAAAGAAGAAGAACAGAGTGTACAACTTACAAGAGCAACAGAGAATATAATTTACTGCTTTTTGTCAATACAGTACTTATTTTTATGCTTCCCCCCATATTGTTAGCATCCCCAAGTGCATCCCTACTAGGATGGAAAAGGTATGATACAAATTTATTAAACATGCACTCAAGTGATTTTAGAGGTCACCATATGACACTTCCTTCACCTTGAAACTTACAGAATACTGTAAATGCTTAACACAGGGTGACCAGATGTCATAACCGCAAAAGAGGGTAAGGCCCCCAAAATGTAGGAAATCCAAGAAAAATGTAGGGCATGATAAAATAAAAGCTAAAAACACACTTACCGGTATATATTGCTTTCATGTGGTTCATTTAAACTTAACTTTTTTATAACTTAAAAATAACTTTTTATTCAATTTTTAAATATTACATATAATGTATTACTTATAAAAAGTCTACCTTCCACCAGCTTACAAAGAAAAGGAAGACAACGACATTTTTTACGTAACCCAAGCTACACCAAGAGAAGTTGCAAGACCAAAAATTGTGCTTTCTGATATGGGGTTCACATCTGCACACCTTATCAACCCCTGAGATTTGTGTATAATCGTCATTACCTTATACAATTTATACAATTTTGCTTTAAAGCAATCGTTATGGAAATACTAGTGGCAGTAGGACCCACAGGCTGAAGAAACTCTGAGTGACCCTGAATTATTCCCTCGCTTTATCAAATATTCATACCACTACGGCAGCATACATTGAGTTCTCTTTTCCCTTTCAACCCCTCTGACTCCTGTTCAAAGGCAATCAACAACAACAACAACAATCAACAATCTCACAGGATGTTGTCTTTAAAAAAATTCAACTCATTTTTTAAGAGAATCAGTTTGGTCACAAAGAAGTAGGTCAACATGACAACCAACATGTACAGATATAATTCATGACATTAAACTTGTGGGGCTTGTATGATGTTTTTATACAACATTATAACCACCAAAGAGATGTGTGATAGAAAGCAACTCTCTCCATCAGCTTAGCTGGGACTATTAATGTGTCCATTCCATCTGATCACTCTGGAGCTTCATAATTTAATGACATGACAGAGTCGGTACCAAAATACTGAATGCTTATTTTTCTTTTTTCTTCCCATTTCATTCTTCCTTCTGTATGATGTATCTTGAATTTTTAGCTATTATTTTGAATCTAAATATAGTTCCTATATTTCTAAATATAAGAAATAAACATATATTTTCCTCTTAAATACTATCTACTGTGTATGACAGATTCATAGTAACAAACCAGGCAACACAATCATAAGCTTCCAGACACCAAAATGACAATATATCCTACAGGCTCCAGGAAGCCGCTGGAGGTCTTACTCGTCCCCTTCTCCTGAGTAACAGCACAGGCCATACAAAGGACTTCCATTGTGTTCCCAAGGATGGAACTGGCCTGTGTAGGCGTTAGGTCTGGTGGAAGCCTCCTCCGTGGGATTCTGTTCTCCATGTAGTGCCAAAAAACCCAATGGATGTTTTGGCCTGACAAGGAAGACAGCCCATGAAGATCTTCACTGGTCCCAACCTCCATGCAGGCCAGTTCCTTCCCTTGCCATGAGCCCCAGAATGTCTCCCACCCACCCACCCCATCTCCCCAAAAGTCTGCACCACACCTTGGCAGTCTCACTCACTTCCAGGCAGCATCATTCTGGTACTGAGTCCACCGCCAACTGGTTCCTGCTCTGTGCAGGCAGTTCCTCCTCACATGGTGCCATAAATATGCTTTATGGCATGTTTACAACAACTAGAACTGGCTTCAGAGTTCAGCACCAGGGCTATGGCCCAATAGGATTATGGCCTAAAACAGATCTTGGCCATATTCTCTAGTTCTGGAACTCAGACCTAAATTTAGGCTGGCATAACTCATCTTCCCATGTTAGTGTGGGAAGTTTGGCGTATACCAGGAGTGGGGCAGAAGTGTCAGACAGCAATTTTTTGACATGCCCAGGTCAGTACAGTACAGAACCTAAGCCCTAGGGCTTAGGCCAGCCTAACTGGAAGTGAGGATTGCAGCTTTAAAGCATGAAAGTCTTACTGGGCTATCAGATTATATCCTTTTCATACTGCACAAATTCATACAAATTACTGAACTATTTTCATTCCTGGAAAACAGGAAACCTACTGAACTATTCCCTTCCTCCTCAATCCATCATAGATTTGAAACAAAGAATCAACAGAGTGATGGCCACAAATTCCAGTTAAACTGACCTGGTTTTATTGTTAAATTAGTGATGTTATCCCAGTGACAGCTGGGTGGGGAGTTTGACTCTCCAGTTCATTTGAATCACACAAGCCAGTAGCCTTCGGCAGGGTTAATCTCTTCATCATAGGTCAATACTGTGAACCTAGCCCTATGTTGCACGCCAGGTCGGCCAAATTTTGTGGATTTGGACTCACAGATCACTTTCTACCACTGTAAAATGCTGCATTTACTCAGATCTAATGCACCATCAGATCCAATGCAAATCTCTATTTTAAAAGGCTTGAGATTAGAAAGAATTTTTACTGGCAATTGTGATTTGCAGCTGCAAAGCAGGTACAAAATTTAATTTTACTGCATGTAATAATGAGTTATAGGATAATAATAAAATGGCAATGGATTTATGTTATGATTTTTTACCTAATTGCACTACTCTTTATGCAATAATGGGTTCATACTACATTTTAATCACAATATAGTAAACTGTTAAACTAAATACTGACCTATACTTAAAATATCTCTATTTACTCAAATCTAATGCGCACCTTGATTTTGGAGACTAAGGACAAAATCCAGAATAACTATGGGGAGTCCTTGCTCCGGTGTAAGAACAACATACTCTGGGTTGCAATATGAATTTCCCATAGGTTTTCACTAGGTGGTGCAGTAACTACGAGTGCACATAAAGTCTCTTATGTGCTCCCGTAGTTACTCTGGATTTGGGGGAATATTCAGCTGAAAAGGGTGAGTGTTGTATTCGAATAAATACGGTAATTTATGCTCCAAAAAGATTGTGAAATAGTGAAAGAGTAATTTCCAATTGTATAGCAGCTCCTATGGTGGGGCCAATCATGAGTAAGATAAGCACGATAAACAGAAGGCAAGTACATTAAGTCCATGCTTGTGTTAATGTTTTATAAAACCCATTGTGGCCCTTAAAAGCTAGACCCAAGCGACAATAAACTAGGAATGTGAGCTTCAGTGATGGTATCTCAACCGGATGAAACTCCAGGGCTATGTTGGTGTATCACTGAGAATCTCCATAGAGAGCACTAATTATTTAATAGAGATTGTTTATAGATTTCTTTTCTCCAAAAGACACTTTCTGAACTACTTGTGCTTCTTATGATGTGACAGTTTGAAAAATAAAGTGGATGACTGTCTTAAAACAGAACTCCCAAGCGGCTGGTCAGCGATGTTAGCTGGGCCACTGTTGGCTGGAATTAATTCTACAGCACAAGGGACGTTGAACAGAGGAGATAAATTCAAGGAAGAATGCATTAGGAGATTGCAAACACACACCAAAATCAGAGATATCCATATTGATCTATTACAGAAAGCAATCACAAATTAGAACAGTGCTTTCACAAAAGGGGCCATTAAGATATCACAAAATAATGAGCAGCAAGTTTCTAAGGTCTCCAGAACTCAGTGGCATAGCTAATGGTCATGTAGCCCAGTTCAAAGCAAAAAATGTTGTCCCGGAGGTGATGTCACAACTAGACGTTATGTTATCCCCAGGTATTTTTCAAAAGAAAATTGGGGAAAACCTGCCTCCTCCTTCTCAGCAGTTCACCACCCATTTGCCCTGCTAGTGGCAAAGCTGAATCACCTATTTGCTATCTGGAGTCAAAGAAGATTTTGTTGCCCCCCCTTCCCACCAAAACAAAATCAAATGGTAATTAAGTAAAAAAATGAACATTGTGTCCCTAATTGGTTAGTAACAGAAACTATTCTGGTGCAGAGGAATGGTTATTCTTTCCCTGCTAAATATAAGAAGAGCACCACTTAGAAGTACCCGTATATACCGTTAGCATGGGTAACTGTATTATGGTACGTGTATGGATACAGAAATGAGAACTGATTCATATTAACATCTTATTAGTTCCATATATCTCAGTGAGAATCACATCTCATTGGCTCTCAGAGCAGTCAGTATCATGGGAAATTTTAGTTAAGAAAAATAAACTTTTTGTTCCGTAAGTTTTTGTGTTTTAATTTTCTGGTTAATTGGCCATAACCTTTGATATAATATAGATATTCCAATGCAGTTTGCTTTGTTGCGTACTCCATTTACCTTTCCAACGA
Source organism: Cryptoblepharus egeriae (assembly GCA_030015325.1). NCBI lineage: Eukaryota > Metazoa > Chordata > Lepidosauria > Squamata > Scincidae > Cryptoblepharus > Cryptoblepharus egeriae. The sequence continues at coordinate 84,429,796 of JAREYC010000005.1, forward strand.
TATATAACATGATGGTATTATCATCCATACATACCCGTTTTTCACAATTTTAGCCATTAGTCCTAAGCTCAGCTTGTAGCCCCGTAAAGCTTGTAGCCTGGTGCAGCTGCAGCCCTGGCACCCCTAGCTATGCCACTGCCAGAACTTTCATTCAGGCTGGATGTTAAGAGATACTAGCAGGTTATACTTACTGCCTGGTACCATCCTGACACATTTTCTCGTGCCAAGGTCCAACAGCAACTAGTGTTGGCCTCTCCACCACTTGCCCCGGGTATCTTCTGCTGGTGGAAATATCCCTGATGGCACTTTTACAACACATATCACTGGTGGCAGTGCTGGCAGGTTAGGAGTGGCCTAAATCTTCATATAACCCCCTGCATGCCATTTGTCGTAAAGTACAGACTTGGGAATTTTTACTTCTTACTTTAATTTTTACATCTTTACTCCCACTGCTTAACATGCAACCTAAACAAGAATTTAGGACTTGGAAACTTACTCACTAATTGTGGTCTTAATAAAGATATCCCTTATTTCAGAGAGAGTTGGGATCTTGCCTCTGACCAGGTGAAGGCATCCAGAAGCACCAGGATTTCATGGCTTTCAGATCCCACTCCCTACCAGATGAAAAGACATAGTCATCACTGGCTGACCATTGGATCCCAAAGAGAACTAACACATACCCCATGGTTATCTGAAGCAGGTGGATCCTATTCTGGAAAGCACATGCCTGGAACCCTAGATGGGGAAATATATCAAGGAAGAGAAGGACCTGCACCATTGCTTACACTTTGAAAACCACCCCCTCATTCCACCATTTGGCAGCAGTTGGATGGAGATCCAGGATCCCAAGTCTATTAACAAATGCATAGTTTCAATCTCCAGTTTCTACTGTTATATTTTGCAATAGACAAGCTAAGCCTGCTTAAGGGTCTACATAGCCATAGCAAGCAACACTATCCAAAATGGTTTAATGACCATTTGTGTTGCTTCTAAAACACTAAACAGTGTCAAGAAGCTGTTCAGATTACCTGTTTAAAACACCAGCTGGTATTTGTGATAGAACACTGTTGTTTCTATAAGAATAGGGTTGCCGCATGTCCCGAGAAACAAGGACAATCCCAATTTTGGGGGACTGTGTTCACTTACTGGCAAATGGGACCGAGAGTCCTGTCCCGATTCTGTGAAGAGAACTATGGCAACCCTCTATCAGAAAAAGGTGGGGAGTGGAAGAAGGAAAATAAGCCACTGACTGACTATAGCATCACCTTGACATTCTGTAGCTGGAATGCAGCCTGGTTGTCTGGTTTGGTTAACTGTGTCAGCTTTAATAGGGTACGATCCCCAGGCAAAGAGAACAGAGAAAAGGTATCTTGTCATTCAACAGACTTTTCAGCTCAGGGAAAAGTCTTGGTTGTGTGTACCATAATTTCATGCAGCTTTTACCCTGGGGGAGAAGGTGGCATTCTGTCTAGTTAAAATTAAACCAATTGCTATGGAGTAAAGTGTTTGGACATTCTACAGCAGCGTTTCTCAAAGTGGGGGTCGGGACCCTTTTTGAGGTCACCTGGAGCTTTCCTGGGGGTCGCCTAAAGACCCCTGGTGCAGGGGGCCAGCCTCCTCCTTCTCCCTCCCAGCAGATCCTCAATGCGCCTGTAGGCTGAGAGTGAGTGTGGTATGAGTGTGGTGCGCTGAAGTATGAACATGGTGTGAGCGTGGCGCCAGAGCTCTGGCGGATGGGCTGTCTGGTGTGCATCGACCGTTGTGCCCTGCTCCTTGTGCTCTACTCAAAAGTAAGCCCCCTCAATGTTCATGATAAGTGAATGGGATTTACTCCCAAGAAAGTGCTAGGATTGCAGCCTTAGAGTCCAGTTCTATGCATGTCTACTCAGAAGTCAGTCCCATGATAGTGAATGGGACTTACTCCCAGGAAACAGTGGCTGGCTCTGCTGCCTGAAATCCCAATCCTATGGAGGTCTCCTCAGAAGTCAGTCCCATGATAGTGAATGGGGCTATTCCCAGGAAACAGTGGCTGGCTCTGCTGCCTGAGATCCCAATCCTATAGAGGTCTCCTCAGAAGTCAGTCCCATGATAGTGGGCTTACTCCCAGGAAAGTGCTAGGATTGCAGCCTTAGAGCCCAATGCTATGCATGTGTACTCAGAAATCATTCCCACTGAGTTGAGTGAGGTTTACTCCCAGGAAAGTGTGCATAGCACTGCAGCAGTAGCAACGAAAATAATTTAATGGTTGGAGGTCCCCACAACATAAGGAACTTATAAAGGGGTCACGGCATTAGGAAGATTGAGAACCACTGTTCTACAGTTAGCTTGTAAGCATTAATCCAAGGATGTTTTCACTGCAATTATGACTATGAGGCGAGCAACAAGAAAAATGAATTCACTGAAAAAAGAACAAAATTGCACAGTGATGTAGTAAGAAGGTGTCAAAGCACTAAGATTTATAGGGAGCCTCACCACAGCATGTGGGATGAGCAAAGGGATACATCCCATTTGGAGCCATTCCAGGTAGTAGGATCAAAATGGAGGCATACCAATGGGGCTGGAGAGTGGCCCCTTGCATGCTGTAGTGAGACTCCCGGCAAAACGTAGTGCTTTGCATCCCTTCCTGCTATGCCACTGACCACACACAAGGCTGTAGATCTGAATACTCCAATGTTTAAAAAATGAAATACAATTGAAAGACACAGATAAAAAACACAAGAGCTAACAACGTGCAGGCAAGTTATTATTTTTTTTAAATACCACAATAAAGCTAGACACCAAAGTGTGTTGTTTGAAATTAAGCTCCACGAAATTATTCTTGGAATAGAAAAAGGTCGTCAAGCTAGACAACTGCATCGTTCTGTGTCGCTGATCCAGGATAAGAGTTATTTATCACTGCGTAACGGAGCCGGCAGCATGCAGTCGGTGCTGTTTGCATATTTATTACGAGTAGCATGTTTTTGCTTCGATGGAATCAGGCCACAGTTAAGTGATATAGAAACCACCCTGAACATTTTCCATTTAGCAGTGTCATAAGCTAACAAAAGACAAGAACTGGATCCTGTGCATGCAGATATGAGGAGAGGGAGCAGAAAGGCATAACAGTAACACAGTATTAAAATATTAAAATAGCCTTTTAATGAAACTACTGAGTTGGCAAAGAAAGCAAAGAGTTATATTTAAAATGCACCCAAAAAATATTAGAGCCAGAGACAGGTGATCTACAATTACAAAATAATTCCTCTATTCCAGCATTCATTGTTACAAATTTTACACACCTTTCCAAGCCGTTTTAAAGGGAATGCTTATAGCTGCACAGACTTAGCGGTCAGATTCCCACTGCAAACATAATTCCTAACAGGTTGGAGGTGAAACGGCCGTGAAACGGTCAAACATTTCTGCATTCTGTTCATACAGGTTTCCTTTTGTATTAACTTCCTAGAAGATGATCTTGCATCACCAGGGTAGCTTTCATTACCTGCTTGCCACCATATTGGCTGCTCCACTTGTGCTTAAAGCTGTCAACACAAAACTCACACTGCGGAGCTGCAGAGCAAGGCACCTGGAAAACAGCCCAGAACCTGCTAAAAATCCTTCTCCAAGTTTTACTGATGTGATTATTCAAGTCAGTGTATTGGGAAAACATTTCCCGACCATCATTCACATGTCAAAGAGAATCAACAGCCAGATCATCTACCCCCCAAATGTAACCGAGTGATCCACAAGCCAATTTACATGGTACAGATGTATACCCATTCAGGCTGCAATTATAGGGATGTCTGTTCAAAAGTGAGATCAATGAACTTATTTCCAAGTGTAAATAAGATTGCAGTCTCATACGTCCTACATATGTTTACTTATCCTATGCAAAGGATTGCAGCACATTTATTTGGGAAAACACTCCACTGGATATAATGCAACTTGCTGCTCTGGACTTGCTTCTAAATACATTAAATCAGGCTACACAGTTATCAAGTGGTGCAGGCTTTACAAAGGTGGGAGTCTGGACTTTAAGTGATTCACCATCTTGGGGCAAAGAATCACACATCAAAACCGTTCTATGAAAGTGGCAAACACCTGTGTGCCTGGGGTATTCCCTTCTCCAGTTAGCTTCTGCTCCAACAGTGATGAGATCTGTGCACAGACGAAGAGGTGATTGATCTTTGCCCACAAGAGCACTACAGATTTATAGGCTCATCATATAGTAACACGTGAATTCCATAGGGGCAGCCTTGTTGGTCCTCTGTGACAAACCCAGTAAAAGAACTGGGGGAACCTTCAACCTGCTTTCCATTAAACTGGGGCGTTCAATTCAGATCTTCTAACAGTGCAATGTTGTGTGCATGCTTACACCGAAGACAGTCTCGCTTACTTCAACAGAACTTTTACCTCTTATAAAAGTGTCTAGGATTGCAACCGCTTATTGATATTTTGTCTTGGCTTTCAATTGATCTTAATTGTTTTGCTATTTAAATGTCTCGGAGGACACATCAGGGTAAAGTGGCAGGAGATATCTACACCAAGCAGGAATATCCCACACATTTATTGTGGTGAATGGTTGTGGGTGTGTGCTGCAATAAACTTGTGAGTGTTTTAGGTGCCACAGGATTGTTGTTTACATATTTGTCAAGGGATTTTAAGAAGCCCCATCCACACAGCATCTTTCACTGAGCAGATAAAGCTATGATTCTGCAGAGGTGGTAGATTCTCATTCACCAGATATCCTCAAGCAGAGACTCAACAAGACAAGAGAGATGCTAGGACAGTGATTTTCCACCCTTTTCATCTGATGGCACACACAGAAGGTGCTAAAATTGTCAAGGCACATCACCACTTGTTTGATCATTAACAAGACACACCATCATGCTGGTAGAGGCTCATATCTCCAATTGCCCTATACACTCCCCTAAACCTCATGGCACACCTACAGATTACCTGCTGTGGCACAGCAGTGTGCCATAGGGTTGCCATAATTCACTTTCACAAAATCAGGACAGGACACTTTGTCCTATTTGCCAGTATGTGAACACAATTCCCAAAATCAGGATAGTCCCTGTTTTTCGGGACATACCCTAGCCATAGCACAATGGTTGAAAATTATTGCTCTCAAAAGATTTCTGGCTGCAGGCAGGGTGTAGGACTAGATGACCTTTCAGGTCCCCTCCAACTCTTTTCAGACTCACCTTCCTTAGGTCCTCTCTTGCCAGCCAGCCCTCCATTCATTCAAAGGCCACACAGATGTTCCCGGGAACTAGCAGAAATGCATCTCGCAATGACAACCAAAGGAACATGAGCTCATCAATGAAAACAAACCATGTGGGGGGGGGGGGGTTGTGGTACAGATGCCACAAAGCAGAATCAATAACAGAGACTGCCCTCCTCCTCTCCCTTCCCCAGCTCTGGCTCCTCTCCGCCCTCATCTGCTTGGCTTCAGATGGTGCCTGTGGGTGCATGGAGCATTGGTGCGCCCTGGGAGCCTCTCCATCATTAATTGATTGCCTCGCCAGTCGCTAGGCGACCTGAGCCAGGCTTGGAAAGCAGCCTGGACCAGTGAAATATGTGTGCCTGGAGGCTGCAAGTGATGCTGGGGGCAGAGGAGAGATCACTGCCCAGTCATGGTGCATGGGGTGGCATAGCTGGGGGGGGGAGAGACAAGGTAATCATGTACCTCTTTTTTCCAGGACATGTCCTCTTTTGTAGCCTTGTGGGGGGAAAATCTTTATTGTCCTCCTTTTCCTTGTAAGCAGGCAGCATGCAGCCGTCTTTGTCATTAATAAATTAGATGTAATAAATTATACATAATAGATTTAAATTCAATAATAAGTAAATAGAGTGTTGAAATTAACCACATGAAAGTAATTTGAGCTTTTATATTGTCATATATTGTTTTATATTTTATATTGTCCTACATTTTTCTTAGGTGTCCTTCATTTAGAGGGTCCCTGTCCTCTTTTTTGCTTATATGGTCACCCTGCAGATGGGAGGGAGCAGTTAGTCTTGGAGCCTCACCTCTTTGGAGCCATTCCAGGCAGGGGAGGCAAAGTGGAGCAGAGCACCCTTGCTTGCCACATCTCCCTTGGGAGCATGCAAAGATCAAGGTGCAGCAGGAGTGGTCCTTCTCCTGCATCCTTCTGCACATCCCCAGAGTGCATTGATGCTGCATGGAGATGGTGCATTCATGCATCAAAGGGGTGCAGCTCCCCCCTAGACTGAGTGCTCCACCCCCCTCTAGCTACGCCCCTGGATGCATGCACCATTTCCATGCAGCATCAGTGCACCCAAGGGTGGTGTGGCAAGGATGCTTTGCCCACCCATCCATCCTTACTCACCTTGCTCTTGGCTATCACAGTCCCATTGTCCTGCAGAGTCCTTGGATGGAAGGATCACCGGAGAAAGCAGAAGCCTGCAGGACCAGCAAAGGTGAGGCGATGCTTGGGGAAAGCTGAGCAGAGGAGGAGGAGGAGGGGGAGGAAGAGGAGGACCAGCTTTGCTTTGCCACCTGCTGGTGAAGGCTCAGAACTGCCAAGGTGGTAGAGAATGCCTGCTTAAGGATGTGATCCTCAAGAATAAGCCCCATTGAACAGAAAAGAAATTCCTTCTCTGAGTAGACATAAATTTATTTATTTATAAATTTATTTATTTATTTATTTATTTTAGTTGAAAAGTGGCATATAAATACTGTAGATAGGTATATAAATGCTGTACGTACGAACGTACGTATGTATGTATACATACATACATATGTGGTTGCTGGGGTTGCTGCGGTTGCTGGGGCTCGTCGGTTCGACTCTGTCGGGCCACTGCTTCAGCGACTACACTGGCTGCCCATTCGTTTCTGGGCTGAATTCAAAGTGCTGGTCCTGATCTTTAAAGCCCTAAACGGCTCGGGTCCAGGGTACCTGAGGGACCGCCTTCTTCTGTACAATCCGACCCGTCACCTAAGGTCATCTGAGGGGGCCCTACTGACTGTGCCGCCACTAAGAGCTGGAGAGGTGTGGCGGCTAGAGATAAGGCCTTCTTGGTGGCGGCACCCTGGCTTTGGAACTCCCTCCCCTTAGAACTTAGGAAAGCTCCCTCAATACAGAGCTTCAGGCGGAGCCTTAAAACCTTTTATTTTAAAAAAGCATTTTAAACGGGGCAGAGGTTGGGGGGCAGTGTTTTATTGTTTTATTTTATTGTTTTAACAAATGTCTTTTAGCTTGTTTTTAATTTTTCTTAGTTCTTTTTATTATTCTAATTGTATTTTAATTGTATTTTAATTATGTTTTAATCTGTATTTATTAGCAATTTTAATGGTGTTTTATTCTTTAATGTTAGCCGCCTTGGGCTCCCTCTTGTAGGGGAGGAAAGGCGGGGTATAAATTAGGAAAATACATACATACATACATACATACATACATACATACATACAGTGGTTCTCAATCTTCCTAATGCCGTGACCCCTTTATAATTTCCTCATGTTGTGGGGACCCCAAACTATAAAATTATTTTCGTTGCTACTTTATAACTTTAATTTTGCTACTGTTATGAATCGTAATGTAAATATCTGATATGCAGGATGTATTTTCATTGTTACAAATGAAATGTGTGTTCTATTCACACACTGAACACAATGGGATTTATTTCAGAGTAGGCATGCATAGGATTGGGCCCTGAGGCTGCAATCCTATCCACATTTACATGGGAGCAAAGGCCCCCTGACTATAATGGGATTTATTTCAGAGTAGGCATGCATAGGATTGGGCCCTGAGGCTGTCAGTCAGCCCCAGCACGCGCAGCTACAACCGGATCTCTGGCAAGCTTGACCTGGCCCCCTGCACCAGAGGTCTTTAGGCGACCCCCAGGAAAGCTCTAGGCGACCCCCAAAGGGGTCCCGGCCCCCACTTTGAGAAACGCTGCATACATACATACATACCCCATCATTCTCATGCCAAAGCAAATGCCCAATGCGGCTTACAAAGCTTTGATCCTACTATCCTTACAACAGCCCCGTAAGGTAGGTGAAGTTGAAAGTGAATGACTGGTGATAAGTTCCATCAGTTCCATAGGATTTATTTTCAAAATAGTATACTTACAGTACAAACCTATTCATATCTAATCAGAAGTCAATCTTACTGTGTTCAATAGGGTTTTCTGCTGGAAAAAAGTTTGTATATAGGATTGCAGCCTTAGGATTGTGGCCTAAGTAATTAGGTCAGTTTAAAAATATTTAAACAGCTTAATATTCACTATCGTAATCATTCCTACAATAACCCTGTAAGGCCATCTGGGGTTCTTATCCAATTATTATGTATTGGATGTGGGGAAGTTTGAGACTCAGAGATAGTGGATGGCCTAAGCTACAGAGCGAATTCAAGACCAGTTGGGATCTGAAATGGTGACTCCCAGCTAGGGTTGCCATATGTCATGGAAAAATGGGACAGTCCCAGTTTTGGGGGATTGTGTTCACATGTTGGCAAGTTGAACAGGGGGTCCTGTCCCAGTTTTGTAGAAGAGAATTATGGCAGCCCTACTCCCAGTTAAGAGACCATATGCTTAATCCCTAAAATGTTAAATATTTTCTAGACATTGCACAGTTTAAGATGGAAACAAAAGACAAAAGTTGGCTATGCCCTTTTCCCCACAAATGGAGAATGATCAGGAGGAGCCTCTGGTTGTCTGATGATGGATTTTCCAGATGTGATGGGATAAGAACATAAGAAGTGCTCAGCTGGATCAGACCAACAGACTTTATAATCTAGTATTCTGTTTTCTTCCAAGAGTAGTTAACAGTTAAATAAGCCTCTTGGAAGTTTACAAGCAGGGCATTAATGCAGAAGCAACCACCACCACCTCCATGAAGTTTCTCTCCAGAAAGGTTGTGATTCACTTGATAGCTAAATGGGCTGCTGAATGCCCAGATAGAGGCAGATAAATAGTCAGCACTACACAAAAGGAGCCAGGTTTTGATCTACCTCGCCAGCATTGGTCAACTCTGAATAGGATCCGTGCCTATCTGAATAGGGTTGCCAGAATTCTCTTCCACAAAATCAGGACAGGACTCTCTGTCCCATTTGCCAGTATGTGAACACAATCCCCCAAACTTGGGATTGTCCATGTTTTTTTGGGACAGAGGCACAATGGATTTTAGAATCTACCCTTCAGAGTGGTGCTCCTTGACAAACTATTCATCACATGGTGTCTATTTGTAAATTGAGAGCTTAAAAATACCAATGTCATATATATTTTTATTGTAGGCAACTCTGTCCTTGCATGGCTGGATGGACTGGAAACTGCTATCTGGACTGGACATTTACCATTTCCATTTATTGTATAAAAGTAAAGGTATCCCTCGCAGGTTGTACTGCCAATCATGTCCGACTCTAGGGAGTGGTGCTCATCCCTGTTTCTAGGCCAAAGTACCAGTAATGCTTCTATGTTCATGAGGCCAGCATGTGGTTGTGAGGCCAGACTACATACCAAGGCACATTTTATTTATTTTAAAAATTGATATACCGCCTTTCTCGGGCTATTTAGCCTGACTCAGGGTAGCTGACATAAAACATGGAACACTGATACCTTCCCTCCGAAGTGGTAACTATTTATCTACTTGCATTTACATGTGTTTGAACTGCTAGGTTGGCAGGAGCTGACCCCGTCTTTCAGTATTCAGGTCTTGAACTGCTGATCGGCTGTGTTCTAACAGATCGGCTGTGGTCGAGCAGTGTTCTAACCCATGTTCCAGCCACTGGGCCACTGCAACCCATGACATGTATTGTATTTATTTTATTTATTTATTAGATTTATACTCTGCCTTTCTCCCCAAAGGGCACCCATATGTATGCCATATGCTAAATAAATAAATCACCTATCACAGTAATAACCATTGATAGACTCACCTATGATGAGTTGAACAGCTGGTCAGCCCCAGCAAGGCCTGATGACGGTCAGAGATTTTCTGTTTGCCGAATGCAGAGATCGCAATGCCTTTAAGAAGACATTGGACAAATTCCTAGAGGAAAGGACCCTCACAGGTTACAAGCCATGACAGGTGTGTGTGATTTGTGCATAGACAAATACAGATGTGGACAAACTCAAAATGCCAGATGTGGGGGGTGGGGCTGGATGCAGGTGTCATATGTGCTCCCTGAAGCATCTGGCGGGCTGCTTTGTGATACAGGAAGCTGGACTACTAGATGGGCCTTTGGCCTGATCCAGTGGAGGCTCTTCTTATGTTCTTAACTACTTGTATCCTGTCATATTATCTGCCAGCACATTCTTTCTAGATCCACAGTATATAATGTTCTTTTTAATTTAAATGTTTGACCAGGAATGATCCAGCCCTCTAAGAGCTCCAGCGATATTATCCACCCCCTCCTTACTTATGCCAGCCAGGGAAGCAGATCAAAGACTAGACACCAGTTTACCATCCTAGGGGGATTAGTGACATACTGTACTTAACTTTATAAGCTGGGATTTAAATGCCTTACTGGATGGAAGCCAGAAGATGCAACCCTGACCCTGTTTAAATCAATGGGAGTTATGCCACAGGCACAAACACCATTATGATTTCAGTGCATTCAGCACATTACAGGGTTTTAACAAGAATCATATATGTTCTTTCCAAAGGTCAAGGGTGTTAGTGGTGGAAGGAGACAGGATGGAAAGATATCTCACAATCCAGTATAGACGGCCAAAATTACTGCCCCCTGGCAACATCTCAGGTTCAAAATAGGGCACTCACCCAATTTTTAAAAGATAACGTCCAAACATATGCATATTTAAAGTCCAAGCACATGCATATTTATTCAGAGTTAAATCCCACTGTGTTAAATGGAGTTTACTCCAAGTATAAGTGCATTGCATTGCATTGCAGCCCAGGAAAGTTAACCATATGAGTTCCACAGGTCAATCCTATGAATCCTATAATCATCCGGATTTTGGGGGCATGTCGTTGGGGCAGGACTTTCCTTTTCATTCTGTGTAAAGCACCTTGGTGTTTTGCTAAACATATAAATAATTTACTCGGAAGTTTGTCCTTATGTTTTCAGAAGGAGTTACTCCCAGGTAGGTGTGCAGAGGATTTCCCTCTTACCCTACAATTTTGGGCAGACTTGTCAAGGAGTACATCTGACTTGTCATTAATAAAACACGGATAATAAAATTTATATACAGTTTAATGAAAAAGAAAATAATGAAAAAGAAAATATTGTATTAGATCAGGGATGGGCAAACATTTTGGCAGGAGAACCACATCTGACACTGTGTCAAGGCCAGGGTAAAAAATAATTAAGGCTGCAATCCTAAAGACACTTTCCTGGGAGTAAGACCCATTGAACACAATGGGGCTTGCTTTTGAGGAGACATGGTCAGGATTGTGCTCTAATTTACATTTCAAATTTGAATAAATTTACAAAAATGAATACATTAGAGTGAATACATCTTATATGAATGAATGAACTTTATCAAGCTTATTTATAATACACCTGAGAACTATAACAGGCATGTAGTACCGCATGAGAACCATGAATTGTTTGCTACACACCTCTTGCACAGTGAAAATATATAGAGCAAGCCAGAAATGCATGAGGATATAAGTTGTTCAGAGGCAATGGGAGGTTTAAAATAATGTCTAGGGAAAAACAGAAAATCTATAGAGAAATGGACTGATGTTCTTGGATCAATTATGGATGTTGCAACCAGCACTTGTGGGCCAGCTTGGGCTCCAACTGTCTCCAAAAGGACTTATATACGACTAGGGCACACTGCAGGTATGACCGACACCAGAGTGAACAGATGCCCAAACCTTAGAAGGAGGACAAGGTCTTGGATTCCTCTCAGCCTGGCCTTTCCAGCAGACAATGGCACGTTTGCCTACTCATGAGTAAAGCTGCGATATTGGGCACTTTCATTTTCCCATAGAGCTCAATGCATATTTTTTAGTTTTAGTTTTTTGTCCATAACATTTGATCGGAAGGAGATATTTCAGAACCAATTTTGCATTGGATTCTGCTCTTCAGTACAAATCTTCAATACAAATCTAACGGCATATGGGGTACTGCGCACCATTGCAAAGTTCCAAAAATGAATCAGAAATGGAGGACAATGAAGCCCTTTTGGATGACATTCAGACAGAAGGCTAAAAAAGAGGACAAATCTGGAAATTTCTGGTCATATGATCACGCTGCCCAACACCACTGTTTCATCCATGCATTGAGCCCCTAAACTCTGCCTGGCTAGTGGGTCCTGGGTGGGCCCTGTGTGTGGAACAAGTAGCACTTCTAAGAATGCTACCTTGGGGATCCTGGTCTAAAGCTTTCTATCTAGAAGCCTAAACTTGTCCTCCAGGACCACCTAGCTACTTTTCCTCATATTGCTGTTGGGCTGACATGCACTGCAGTCATCGCCTGCATTCTCTACCAGTCTATTTACACAAGATGTAAAGTCTGCAATATTCACACCAGGGAGGCATGTCACCATGTGGTCTTCCTCTATGGGCACAATCTAGAGTAACTATGGGGAGTCCTTGCTCCGGTGTAAGAACAATTTGCTCTGGATTGCAATATGAATTTCCCATAGGTTTTCATTAGGTGGTGCAGTAACTACGGGTACACGTAATGTCTCTTATGTGCTCCCGTAGTTACTCTGGATTTGGGGGGAAGTTCCTAAACGAGGATCACCAACCACAAGTAACCCCAACACTTTCTTTCCAGAGGAGTGCATCTTCTGAAGATGATGTCTTTGCTGGGGGATTGTTTCCTACTTCTCAAAAATGATGTTCTTCTGATATTCTGGATGTTCTCCTGATGTTTATCCTGGAGAAATTTTCCCATGGCAGTTGAGGAATGTCCCACTCAGGGAGACCAACACCTTCACAAGTTTGTTGGGAGAATAACATGTGGTAGGATTGCTATAATTCTCTTCCACAAAATCGGGATAGGGCCCTCTGTCCCGTTTGAACACAATCACCCAAATCAGGAGTGTCCCTGTTTTTCAGGACGTATGGCAATCCCAACATGATGGGAATAATGGGGTGGTCTTGTATGATGTCCTGATTGCCTCAGAGGTATAGTGGGATAAAAATGTAATAAATACATTCTGTCATCCACTTCACAGCCTCCTTGACAGCAGATAGGATTGCACCCTAAAGGGATGTAAATTGCAGAAATATTGCTTGCTTAGCGGAGCTTGTGTCGGTATTGCTGGCGAATGTGGCATAGCTTTCTGACTGCCCTCCAAATCCTAATCTTTTGTGACAGAACTGGGTTTTGCCAGGTTGGTGTAGCAATTTGACTGAGGAGCAAAGGAGACAAGTGTGATATTAATTTAAATCAGAGAGCTGCTACAAAGTATTGGCCTCGTCTCCCCTTGCAGAATAGATCTTGAGTGAAAGAAGAAACGTCTGTAGTACCTGGAGAAAGCCTTTTAAAAGTTCTAACTCATAAAAGCATTTTCTCTGAAGCGGAGAAGTAGTTGGCAGCCTTTGATGTGCTGGAGAACATTTTCAAACAGTTTATTAAAAGAGTTTTTTGGTGGTGTGCATTCCATACGTGGGATTTACTTCCAAGTAAACATGCATAAGATTGGGCGGCAGTAAGTGTCTAAAAGAAAATGGTTTATCATGCCAAACAGCAATATTGGATTAAGATCTGGGTGCAAGACACCCATGTAATTTCCATTAGAAATTTGTGGAATGGTACAGTATTAGGAGATTGACTGTATGTATGACTATATCCACTATTTTTTCCTGATGCACTTCAGTGATTTCTAAATATAATAATAAATCTCTTGTATCAAGAGTTCCCAAAGTGATGGGTTGTGACTCACCATGGGAAGCAGAAGTGGGCCATTTCCCTGCAAAGTGAGTGATCCAGCAATGAGTGCCGCAACAGCCTGCGCTGTAGCGATCATGGTGCTGTGCGGAACAGGGGAATGTTAATGTACACAGGAGAGTATTGCAGCCTTCCAGAAGGTCCAGGAGACTCTCAAGCAGCTCCTCCTGCAAGCTTCCCTGCAAGCCTCGCTCTTCCAGCAGGGCCTCTTTGACCCTACAGAACCCTCCTTGATATATTAAAGCCATTCAAGGGTCTCTATGGAGCCATAATCACTGCAGCCCCTTTGGGAGAACATAGCCCTGCTCCACCCAACCCTTGCAAGCACTTACAGGGTGCCCAACTCATTTGGAGGAATTTGGGAATCCGTCTTATAGGGTTTTGGGGGAACACCATTGCCAGCCCACTCCTTGGGCTCACCTCCCCCTGGGAGAGTTTGCCATTCTCACATACATAATTGAGCCCCATGTTGGGTTCACTTGTCCTAGTTTTAAAGTCTCTGGAGCCCTTTATGCTCCTAAATGGAATTTCGGGGCGCTCAACCAACCTGGGCTTGGGGTCTCTTCCAGGCTGGTTTATCAATTGTATTATGTCATTCAAATTTTAATTCCTCACAACTAGGGTTGCCATAATTTTCTTCCACAAAATCGGGAAAGGATCCTCAGTCCCATTTGCTTGATGGGGAACACAATCCCCCCAAATTGGGATTGTCCCTGTTTTTTGGGAGATATGGCAATCCTACTCCCAACTAAGGAGTAAAATCTAAGCACCCTGAGAAATCCAAACAAAAAACTAATTTTCCAGTTGACACAAACTTGTTACATCAATAACTCACTGGGAAAAGTTCATTTGGACTACCAGGGAAATGCTGTGCCCTTTCCATTAATAAGGAATGGAAATTCCCACCCACAATTAGTTGGGGTTTTCTGTTTGCAAAGTTGGAGATGTTTTAATGGAGATGTTTAAACCCATACCTCCCAGCCATAGAAACTGCTTTTTTAAATAATTCAGAATATGAAAATCTGTGATCTGCACAGATGCTGAATCAATTTGACATGCAGTGCAAGGCTTCTCTGGGTGTCTTCTTGAAGAGGAAGAGCTCCCGGCTCGGTGGAGTTTGACTATGGAGAACTGGTTTATCCTGCCTGGAAGCAGAAACCTGATTTGAATTTAGGTCAATGTGGATGTGTCAAAGTGCCTTTCTGGCCACAAATACACATGTAAAGAGGACCATGGAACAGTCAGCTACTGATCCTTCACTTACAGATGGCACCCATTACAATGTATAATCCAGGCTAATATAAGCTTTGAATTAAGTGCAGCAGAGCCATGCACCTGCAACTCTCATTGAAGCCTGGGGGCTCCCATGTGGCTAAAATGGGGGCCCCTGAGGGCCATATATGGACACCAGACCTGGGTTTGTCCACCCGTGGCATACGTTATATGGGATTGTGTGATGCACCTAGAAGAAGTTTCTATGTAATGCTCAGCTCTGTTTCATTTCTGCTCATCATTGGGTTGGTCTCCTAATGCCTGGTGTATTTTTCTGTCCATCAGGTGCTGATCTCATTGTGGAAACAATCTTGGATTCCCTCTGCTTTTTGAGCACCACTTTGTCTTCACCAGATGATGAGATTCCCCACCTGTCAGGAAGCTCCCCGTCTCCATCACCTGGTGCCCCAATGGACGATGCAGTTGGATGTCTGAGTAAACTTTCTAGATCCTGAAGCTGGGCTCAAAGAGATTCATCATGAAGTTATGCCCCACCACCTCATTGTAAAACTGAATATCAGAAAAGTTCTCAAAGACTTTTAGAGGTGATTAACCCCCACATTATACGCAGCACAAGCAGTTAAGACACTGTGCCTGTTAACCAGCAGGCCAGGGTTCGATTCCCGGGTCAGCCCCACAAGACAGGGTGAGCTCCTGTCCTTAGCCCAGCTCTGCAACGCCAGCTGGATCCAATTGTATTGGCTCTGCCTTTCCATTGGACTAATTCAGTGGTGTGGAGAGGGGGGATTTGCTGCTTGGGTAACAGCCTATCCTCCATAACAATCCAACCCAGGCTCTCGTGCTTCACATGCAGCGTATGCAGCGCCAAGCACAATACCATAGTCTTGCAAGACTGACGGAGGCCTTCTATACTCCTGGGAGTAATAGATTGACCGTATTTCCAGCATTCAGGGCTTGTGGCAGGCTATTTTGTGCCCTGTTCAAGGCTACTTGCACACAGATGCACACACAATGCAGATACAGGGGACATTGTGCAAATACAGGTGTCTCCTGCTTTCAGGATGATTCATTTTTTGACATGCTCTCCTCTTTCAACCTCTATCTGCTGGTCTAGGCTTAAATTTCCCTCTCCTATGTTGATTTGCAAATGACATGGTGATTCCAACTGTTTTGGTCTGTGTGTGTGTGTGTGTGTGTGTGAGAGAGAGAGAGTGAACATACACACTGGTTTCAATCCTAAATACACTTTCCTGGGAGTAAGACCCACTGAACACAATGGGGCTTACTCTTGAGTAGACATGGTTAGGATTGTACTCTAAGAGCACTAGCATACACTAAGATGACCTAACCACGTCTACTCAAATGTAAGCTCTATTGTGTTCAATGGGTCTTACTTCCAGGAAAATGTCTTTAGGATTGTAGCCTAACTTTAGCTCTGGGTCTATTCCCATTCCCAAAGATGTTAGGGAGAGAGAGAGAGAGAGAGAGTCCATTTGCACAGGGTGACCATATAGTATGGAGGAGAGAGTGCCTCTACCTTTAACCATTGCATAGAAGAGGGAATTGAGGCAGGTTAATCTCATCATAGAAGGGTTTTAAAAGCAGTACTTGGTTACCTGCCTTTTGCAGAAATCTTGATGTGACTGCAGGAATATGCAAGCCAACTATGGCTGTGATCCTAACCTATGCTTAGGCCAGCATAAGCGCTGGCATAAGTCCCCAGCCTAAGGGTGCAATCCTAACCAATTTAGGCTGGCCCAACTCAGCTGCATATCTTCTTCTGGTGGTGAGGGGAGGCAGCATATGCACAGGCCTAACCACCCCCCCTGCCAAAAATTAATAAATTGTAAATTAGTAAATTAATAAAAATTTATTATTAACTGGCTGAATGTACCTGTTGTTGTGAAAGTAAAATTTCAAGAATATTTGTGGGCCCCGGGCACAGCTGGGCACTGGTGCAGGGTGACCAGATTATTCCTGAATCCCAGGGCCAAAATTCCTACCCGCTTAAGAAAATTACCAAAAAGTGTATTTTTTGTTTTTGTTTTTCAGTTTTTTGATGATAACTTTTGATAGGAAGGAGATATCTCCAAACTGATTTTTGCATTGGATTCTGCTCTTCAATACGAATCCAACGACATATGGCATGGTGGGGCACGATGGGGTACTGTGCACTATTGCAAAGTTTCAAAATGAAGCCAAAATGGAGGACACCTGGACAGGAGGCTAGATATCCGGACAAATCCAGGTTTTTCTGGTCATATGGTCACTCTGCACTGGTGAGCTTTGTTGGGGACCCAGAATAGGTTCTGGGTGAAAGGCACTGGGCACTGCTGGGCACTGAAAGGCACCAGAGGATACCAGGGGGCAGTGGCAGGCAGCAGCAGGCCCAGTGGGCACCAGCGGGCACTGGGCATCCCTAACAATCACTACTACTGAGCACCAGGCATCTCTACTGGAAACTAGGCACCATTAGGAAGTTGGCACCACCATGCAGCGGGCACCAGTGTGTGGCATGCTCTACCATGCTGCAGGCAGCACTGGGCACCAGGCATCCTACAGGGGCACTACTGGGCAGTGGGCAGCACCAGGTACAACTTGGCTGAGGGCACCAGTGGGCAGCAGATGCCAGTAGGCTGTAGCAGGCACTGTTGGGCAGTAGGCACCTGGCATCACCAGGCATCTCTGCTGGGCACTAAGCACCAGCAGGCAGCATCAGTAACCAGTGGTCCTGATATAAATATCTAAAACTATTACATGTTACTTATTTCATATAATTCATTAATTACACACTCATAAACTACATGCTTACAAGGAAAAGGAGAACAAGGAACACATTTTCCCAGGACACAGGGTTAAAAAAGAGGACATGTCCTGGAAAAAAGGGGCCATATGGCTATCCTGTCCTTATAGCTCCCACTATGTAATATTTTACTCATATGCTATGAAAGGGTTAATAGGACACTGGAGCATGATGGGAGTTGTAGTCAAGGTGCTTGCTGGGAGTTGTAGGCAAGGTGCTTGATGGGAGTTGTAGTTTTGCATGCCTCCTCCCTTAGAATGTCTGCCTCCTGCAAGGTAAGGAAGCTGATTGAGCAGCTGCATGCACTGCACTGCTCTGCAAGGCTGGGAAGTGGCCACAGCTGAACTCAGGGAGCAACAGCCTCATGCACTGTGGGTGGGTCTGCTGTGTGGCTGTAGACCAGGGTTAGAAACCTATTAGGATTGCTGGGGTTGGGGGGATTCCTGGGGTGCATCAGTCTCTGTTTCCAGGGTGCACATTTAAAGGGAGGGTGCTTTTGCCCAGGTCTGCAGATCATTCTTTGCAATGATTATGTAAACATCTACTAGGGCTGCAATCCTAAAGACACTTTCCTGGGAGTAAGATCCAATGAACACAATGGGGCTTACTTTTAAGTAGACATGGTTAGGATTGTTTTCTAAATTTTGAGTGCTGAAAAGTCAGAACAGACAAAAAAACTTTTTCAGGATGTACTACATTTAATGCACCATCAAATCTAATGTGCACCTTTTTAAAAAAGACTTTAAAAACATTTCCTGAGATTGTAATGTGTAGCTGCTCTAAGGGATTTCCTGCAGCAGGCAGGGGGTTGGACTAGATGACCTACTAGGTCCCTTCCAACTCTAGGATTCTATGATTCAAAGCAGTGCAAAATTTAATTTTACAACTATTGCATACAACAGCATATTTTACTGCTTACAACTATTTGAAAATAATAATATGACCAACTGTTTATGTTGTGACTTTTATCTAATTGCACTGCTTTATACAACAATGGGTTTATGTTGCATTTTTATTACAATATAGTTAAACTATAATATCGATAAACTAAATAATGAAAAATCAAAAAAACTATGTACTCAAATCCAATGCACCATCGAATCTAACCCGCATCCTGATTTTGGAGACTAAGGCTGCAATCCTAAAGACACTTTCCTGGGAGTAAGACCAGTGGTGGGCACCAGCAGGTTCGCACCTACTCTATAGAACCGGTTCTTAACAAGAGATAGTACATATAAAGTTTAAAAATAGCCATTTAAAAATGGCTGCCAGATGGACAGAGAACCGGTTCTTAATTTCTTTGAAGCCCATCACTGAGTAAGACCCATTGAACACAATGGGGCTTACTTTTGAGTAGACATGGTTAGGATTGTGCTCTAAATTCAGGTGAAAAAGGTGAGCATTAGATTCAAGTAAATATGATAAATAGCCTGTGGAACTCCTTGTTGCATGATGGCCTCTGGATGTCTTTAACCCATTTATGCCTAGTGTTTCATTGTCCTCCACTGTGTTATATTTGTGCTCAAGCATAAATGGGTTGTAGAGAGGGATTGGACAAATTTCTGCAGGAAAAAGTTCATCACATGTTGCAAGCCATGATGTGTCTGTGCAACCTCTTGCCTTTAAAAGTGGTCTCTCTCTGAGAGCCAGGTTCAGGGGAAGGCATCCAGATGCAGTATCTTTTGGTCTTGTGTGGTCCCTGAGGCATCTGGTGGACCACTATGGGATACAGGAGGATGGACTTGATTGTCTTGATCTAGTATGGTTCTTCCTATGTAATTAAATCTGTGGAACTCCTTGCTGCAGTATATCATAGTCCTTGGACTAGATGCCTTTATAAAGGAAACAGACTGATTTCTAGGAGGAAAAGTCCATCATGGGTTAGATCGGTATGTGTAACCTCCTGGGTTTAGAAAGTAGCTATATCAGCATGTATATCAGCATGTGCATTGAGAAAGTAGCTATATCAGTATCAGCATGCAATTATGTTGTGTGCTCCCTGAAGCATCTTGTGGGTAGAGTTGCCATATATCCTGAAAATTAGGAACAATCCTGATTTTTGGGATGGTATTCTCATACTGGCAAATGGGACAGATGGTCCTGTCTTGATTTTGTGGAACGTCTGTGCCAGTGATGGTTAGGCCAGTGCACAGACTTGTGCTTGCCTCCCTACATCACCAAACGAACAGGAAGACTGACGAGTTGTGCTGGCCTAGGTTAGGATTGCTCCCATAGTGTATAATGTATGGCTCTTGGAAATATGTTGTCTTTTCTCCTTTTTGCATCAAAATATAAATAGATAAATTTATATATAAATTTTAAAAGTATCATAAAACATAAATAATTTTTTTTAAAACAACATACCGGTAATCATTTACTGGGTGTAAACAGTGAGTCCACTAGATAAAAACATAAGTTTATTTAGCAGCAATAGTTGTTGGCAAAACAACAAGAAGAAAATAGTTCATTGTGAACATAGGTGTGAACAAAGACATGAACAACAGTTCATTGTGAGTAAATACCATATTTACTCAAATCTAATATTCACCTTTTCTAGCTAAATTTAGTCTCCAAAATTGGGGTGCACATTAGATTTGATGGTGCGTTAGATTCAAGTAAATACAGTATTTTGATTATAAGAATAGGTCAGTATTTAGTTGAACGTTTACGGTCATAAAAATGTAACATAAACCCATTGTTGTATAAAGTAGTGCAATTAGATAAAAATAATAACATACAAACATTGTCATATTATGATTCTCATATTTAGTGCACATATTGCCTAATGTCATATTGTTTAATGCAGTAAAATTAA
The DNA here is from genome assembly GCA_030015325.1 of Cryptoblepharus egeriae. Taxonomy (NCBI): domain Eukaryota; kingdom Metazoa; phylum Chordata; class Lepidosauria; order Squamata; family Scincidae; genus Cryptoblepharus; species Cryptoblepharus egeriae. Next base: position 84,450,458 of record JAREYC010000005.1, read on the forward strand.
ATTTTGCAACTGCACATTACAATTGCCAGTAAAAATTTTTTTTTAATCTTAAGCCTTTTAAAATCACGGTGCACATTAGATTCAATGGTGTGTTACATTCAAGTAAATATAGATATATTTAAGAACTGCCAGAAAGCATACCCGTGTTGTGGGAGTAAAATTCCCCCATACACCATCCTCCCACTGCACATCAATCCCCCACGCACATCAACCCCCATGTGCATCCACCCCATGTGCAACACCCCCATATTCATCCACCCCATGCTCATTATCTGCCCATGTCATCAACCCCCCATGCGCAAAACCCCCCATGTCCAACATCCCCCATGTGCAACATCCCCCACACGCAACATTCCCCATGTTCATTCCCCCCATGTGCATCAACCCGCCATGCGCATCATCTCCCCATGAGCATCAACCCCCATGTGCATCATCTCCCCATGGGTAACTCCCCATTCCCCAGTGCACCACGCACAGAGCACCCAACTGGCTGGATGTTGGTTAGTCTTCCACGTTAAATATAGGACAAAAACACATTGCACCACTTTCCAGCCCCTTAAAGGTTAAATTTCTCCACATTGGTTCTTGGTGGGTGTTCATGTCACATAAAGAACACCCTCTCCAAATTTCATGCTTCTAGGTCTGGGGGTTGGGGCAGAGCATCCCTCAGCCACCAGTTCTTCAATGCAAAGTATAGGGAAGAAAATGTGTAGCACCCCATTTCACCCCTTCCGGTTGGAATTTCCAAAAACTGGTTCTTAGTGCACTCCTCGGTCATGGAAGGAACACCCACCACAAATTTCATGTTTCTAGGCCTAGCGGTTTTGACGGGGCGTCAATGAGTGAGTCAGTCAGTGAGTCAGTCAGTGACTTTTCTCTTTTATATATATATAAGAATTAAAGTGATTTTTAAATATTGCTCTCAAACATATGAAATTTAGTGCATCTGCTTATTATGTTCAACAGCCCCTGCAATATGTCCTTTTAATAAAACTCTAAGCACATGTAAAAAGGAAAGAGACTGGAAAGTTACTTAGGCTGCAATCCTAAAGACACTTTCCTGGGAGTAAGAGCCATTGAACACAATGGGATTTACTTTTGAGGAGACATGGTTAGGATTGTGCTCATAGGGTTCATTGAGAAAACTGCAGCTATCTTGTAGGTTGCGATCTTTACCTACTTACATAGAAGTAAGTCCCATTGTCGGTGGGCCTTACTTCTGAATATACGATGCTTGCAATCATATGCACCTACTATTAGGAATAGGAATTGGACTTAATAGATCCAGAACATGTTCATAAGGTTTTCTTTATTACTATTATGACAATACCAAAGTCCTGAAACCAGGAATGAACTTAAATGAAACAGACCCCGTATGAGAGGTAGAACGATCAGCTGGTGCAGTGCACCCTCTGCTGGTACACCGGCCATAAGTCTTTTGTTTGTTAATGTGGGCGAGAAATAGAGATGTGCTGTTAGTATGAGCAGAACAGAGATGTTTGCTCTATAGGGGATGGATGTCCTTGAGCTTCTGCTGAGCTCAGACTCCCTTCTGGGATTGAGGAAGGACACGTGGTGTGGAGGGTGTCCAAACCTGATGTGGGATATCAGTTTGTGAATATTAGTCTGTGGATTTGGGATGCCCCCTTCCCGTAATTAATTTCTGCTCAGATTTATTCCCATACTTTTTTTTCTTGGAGCTCTGGTATGTAATAATGTATTTACTCAAATTTAACTCTCACATTTTTCAGCCTAATGCAAAATCAGGGTGTGCATTAGATTTGGTGGTTAATTAGATTTGAGTAAATATGGTGTTTTAATTATAAGTATAGGGTGTGCATTAGACTTGATGACGCATTAGATTCAAGTAAATATGGTATGTAAGTTCAATCAAATTCACAGTATCCCAGACATTAGGTGACAGTGATTGGTTTCTTCCCCCCAAACCAGCTATTTGTACTTATGTGACTGTTAGTAAATTCACAATTAATTCCTGATCATTATACATAGCCATCCTTTTCACATCAACTGATACAGTGTAGTTAACTGTATCCTGTATTACTATTAGTACCACCTTCCAATATTGTATTGAAAGTGATTATTTTTGGAGCATTTGCATTCAGTTGATTGTCTACAGAGTCACCTCTCTAAGAAATATCATTTTGTGTTTTCTTAAAGGAATTTTGAGCATGATGCTTTCTTTTTTCCCCCAGAATTATTTGCTCACCTAATATTTTCAGCATGGAAACTGACAACATAGGTCATCAGTGCCGAAAGCTCAGTAAAACGGAGAAGAAATTGCGGCAGAAACAGACAAAGGCCAGATATACTTTGCTGAAGCATGACGGCATTGACTGTGTATCATACCCTACCAAGGTGACTAGAACTTGGGGTTATTAGTTGTGTAGTACTTTTGGTCTGCACTAACAAGATTCTTCTTACATTCTTATGTCGGGCTAGTGTGGTCACAGTGGTTGAGAACAATTTGCTGGCTAGAGAGTCCTAAACCTATCCCTGTGAAGTAGTAGGATCTAAACCTGCTTACTGTAACTTAATGTATAGAGCAGTGATTTTCAATCTTTTTCATCTTATGGCACACCCACGTCGTGCTAAAATTGTCAGGGCACAACATCAGTCTTTGGAGAATTGACAAGGCGCACCATGCTGCTGGTGGGGGGTTAAATTCCTGAATAACCCTAATAATAATAATAATATGTTGATTTAATAAATAAGAAATAGTCCAAACTCCCAAGGCACACCTGTGGACCACTCATGGCACATTGGTTGTAAATCACTTATATAGAGCAACACAGAAGTAAGCACAGAGTTGTGTGTTTCTGGTTGTAGCTCCAGTAAACCCTAATAGTAGCATATTAACAAGTTTAACAAGTATAACATATTAACGTATATAACAAGTACTGAAGTTTTTCAGTGTCATGTTCAAATGTCTTTTCTGGTTATACCTCCAGGATGATTAGGCTTGAACACTTTTTTATATATGTCAGTGCTATGCAGACAAAAGTTAACTCTTTTTACAATTATAATGCTCCAGGGTATTTGCAATCTAACCATTTCATTCCCGTGTGCAAGAAGAATTGACCACATGTAATTTCGAGACTGAAGGATGCCAATGATGAATGATGAATTCTGAGATAATAGACTTGCTTTTGCTTTATTTCTGTGCTCTGTTTATGGGATGTTCTTTTCAGATGAACAAATTAGTGTTGATTCTCTATATTTGTGTCTCTTTCACATTCCCCCCGCCCAATAATTAGAGTCTAGTTGTTGCCAACGGAGGTCTGGGTAATGGTGTAAGTAGACGCCAACTAATCTGCTTGGTAGAAGAATGTGGACTGGTCGAAGCTCTCCTAATGCCGCCAAACAAACCTTATTCATTTGTGAAATATGGAACGACGGAAGAGTCCAAGAAGGCCTATGACTCACTCAATGGAAAAGAGATCACGTTGGAGGGCTCCAGCCAAAATGTTATCCTCTATTTCAACTTTGTGGAAAAAGGTATTAACTGTTTTACTGTAATTGTTTTCCCTGTTGCAGAGCTTGCATGCCATCTTGTGTCCATCTGGTTAATGTGATTTTCTCTTATTGGATACAGTCTGTATCAAGACTGTAGAAGTCAGGAAACTATCAATTGATTCTGAAAAAATCATGATGCAGTCAAAATTAAGCATTTTGAAATCCCATTTTGAAATCCCATTGAATCCCATGTCAGTGCATTTCTTTCATTGCAATTGTTGGTATTTTCAAGTATAGGTTGGGCATCCCTTATCAAAAATTTTATGGTCCCAGAAGCATTTGGATATTGGATTTTTCTGTATTTTGAAATACTTGCATAAACCTAATGAGATATCTTGGAACGGGGTTCAAGTCTAAACACAAAATTCATTTTCATACACATCTTATGCACATTCCTGAAAGTAGTTTCAGACAATATTTTTAACAATTTTGACTATTTTCTATAAGCTGTCATACGAGATCAGGTGTGGAATTTTCCAGTTGTAGTGTCATGTCAGCTCTAAAAAAATTATGGTTCTCGAAATAGTTTGGATTTCTGAATCCTGGATAGGGACGCCCAACCTATACTTAACTTTGGTTGGGTAACTCTTACATTGTACCCACAATGTGGTTTCATGAATTGTGCCACTTGATGAGAAAGGTTTCCTGATAGTTTAGATTTGACAGAACACAATATCTCTTAATATCTCTTTCTGAGCTCCTGAGAAGGGGTGGGAACTAATACTAATTACTAATAATCACACAATTTGAATAATAATGTTCTAATTAGAACATATGGTTCTAAATAGAGTTAAATAGTTCTTGAGGTCCTGGCTGTAGTATTTAAACCTGTTTTCTTTCTCATCTGTATTCATCGTCTGCCAGCCCCAACGACTGACAAATCTCATGAGTCCTGTGAAGAGACAATTCTATGCAGCTGAAATCTCACCTGATACAACTGTGGAAAGTTGTGACCTTTACTTTGACAGAGTAGTCATGCGATTAAATCTGAAAAACAATGAGATTTCCTAGTCTCAAAGGGACAGAATTTGTATAGCATAACACGTAGGGACCAGTTCTCTGGTGTGGGACCAGAGATCATTATTATACCAGTCAACAATTGCTTTTGGGTTTATCACTTATCATTTAATTCTCTAATATATTTTTCAGAGAGGCAATGTGGAAGACCTTTCTATTCAGGCTCCTGTTTCATGATTATAGATTAGGAATGCCTTCCTTCCTTTTAATGGTGATTTTATCAAACATATGTTATATTTGAGCACTTTCTCATTGTGATGGTTTCCTGCCGAGAGCCTTTGGAAACAAGCAAGTTAAAAAATCTAGACAAATATCATACTTGCTGCTGGTTGGTTGACTGATCTGTAAGTGTGAACAACCTGTTGCTGCTTAAAACAACACAAATGTGTCATTTTTCATGAACAGTCTTCACCTATTTGTACCCCCAGTTCCTTGGGCGAACATGACACCCACAGTCTTGCCTCCAGGCCTGAAGGTAATTGAAGAGCTGGTTTCTCCTGAAGAAGAGACACAACTTTTGGATAGCATTGATTGGACAGAGGATGAAGACCTTTCAAAAGGTGAATTGTTTATTTAAATGCTTTATATCTCATCTTTCGCTTGCCAAATCAAATGCCTGAAGCCATTTGCAAAATGTACATTAAATATAAATTTATAAAATCTAAGAGCCACTGACTGACTGACTCATTGGCTGACTGAGCCATCAACAGCCTGACAAAACCACCTAAAAATGTGAAATTTGGGGAGAGTATTCCTTCCATGATGCAGGCACCCACTAAGAACCAATTTTTAGAAACTCAAACTGGAAGGGTGTGAAAAGGGGTTCAGTGTGTTTAACATTGAAGAATTGTTGACTCCTCAATGCCCAGCTCCAACCCCTGGGGGCAGAAGCATGAAATTTTGAGAGCATATTCCTGTGATGCATGTTTCTCTAAGAACCAATTTGATGCCTGGTGGTGCCTGGTGTCCACTGCCCAGTGGTATCCACTACCCAGTGCCTGGTGGTGCCTGGTGCCCAGTGCCTAGCAAGGGATGTCTGGGGCCTGATGGTGCCTGCTGCCCACTACTTGGTGATGCCCAGTAGTGGTGCCCAGTGCCCACAGGTAACCATTGACTGGTGGTGCCCAGTGGTGCCAGCTGCTCAGTGGTGTCCACTGGTGCCTGATTGGGATGCCTGGTAGTGCCCTCTGTTCACTGGTGACTGGTGCCTGGTGATGTCCGCAAACCAGAAGTGACCACCACCTTCTGGTGCCCGTTGCTGCTTTTGGCCTGCTAGTGCCCACTGCTTGCCCTTGCCCAGCAATCCCCAGTGCCTGCCGGTACCCACTGACTGCCAGTGTTGACGGTGCCCAATGCCCAAAAATATTCTTTAAATGTTACTCTTGCAACGATGAGTAAATTCCGCTAGTACAACCATAAAACTCTTAAGTCAAGTGCTGGTGTCTAGAAGAGCCAGTGTTTTAGGCTCCACTCTGGTCTGAACACCTCCTTTCCTCCTCTCAGGGCACATCAATCTTGAACCAACTATGCAGACATAAAGATCTTCCCCTTGAGTAGCTAATCCACAGCTCCTAACCTGCTCAACTTCCTACTACTTCTGTGCAAAACTTAACATAAGAGAGGGACAGGCAGCCCAAACCTATACTGCCCTGGTGCTCCAAGGATCAAATGCTGCTGTTGCTGTATGTATCCTATTGCTGCTGCTGTATCCTATGGGACTAAGGCCAACAATTCCTTGAGGTCAGGGAATATTTGATTCCATACCTGGGTAATGGCACTGCAACCCCAGCTCCTTGGTACCTGTACCCCAAGTACAGCTCCTTGGAGCTATACCTGCTATTAGTCATAGGACCAATGAGACACGGCAGGTTTCTCAGCTTGGAAGGGCACACGATAAGGTGGCAGAGTTTGCCACCATCTCTATATCCCTCCCAGGCCTGACCCTTTCAACCTCTCCCTTTTCCCTGCCTAGTTAAGCCCCTTCTGCCCTCTGCCCTGAAACAACTCTAAACTATCTGGTGGACACCTTTTCCAGTGACTGAGTGGAACACCATGGAATTCAAAAAGTAAGCAGATTTCTCTTTGTGTAGGATATAGCCTTATTTTCAGCATCACTGTCAATTTAAGTAGAACATGTATTATGTTTTGATTCCTTTCTATTCACAGCTCAGAAGTCTTTAAAACACAGGAGGGTAAAACATTTTGGATTTGAATTTCGGTATGACAACAACAATGTTGATAGAGACAAACCATTGCCTGGAGGTGAGCATCTTATGAGAATGGCCCTTATCTGTGATTAATTAAAAATAAGAGATGTAGATTGTTTTGGGATAGGTGAGTAACTTTACCAGTTATGCACCCCAATTCACATAGGTGAACTTTGTGGGTTTAAGGTGTATATGGTAAAGGCCAGAAAGAGCCTTAAGGTAGGTGTCTTTGTAATATTAAGGTCTGGCATAAGTATGAGGTACTTGGGCTGGATTTAAGAATGATATGAAGTCCATAGTTTGTGCTAACCATAGTTAAAAACCCACAGCTGGTTTGAGTTTTCAGGTAAACAAGCACTGATGTAGGTTTTTCGGCTTCTTTTTCCATCTGATCAGGTCTTAGGGTGCAATCTTGACTTAGACTAGCACAACTCTTCAGTGTTCCCGTTCCTGTTGTAACGTAGGAAGGCAAGCGCATGTCTGTGCTCTGGACTAACCCTCCTCCAGGAGTGCAGCACAAGTATCATATGCCACTTTTGTGACATCCCCAGGTCAGCATAGGACTTAGGCCAGGCTTAGGGCTGGCATAAGTGGAGGTCAGGATTGCTGTCTTAATTTCATAAGTGTACTCCTGCTTCCATAGTGCAGCAATCCCTCAAGGTGGAGCAACACCCTTTTCCATCATGCGGAGTATATGACTTGAGCAATGCCTTAATTATGTCAGTGAAATTGAACATAATAGCAAACTACAGTTAGGGCAAACCATGATTTCAGTTCCTGGTTTGTTAGTTCATGTTCAGATGTTAAAACAAACCATGGTGTATTTATATTAGTGCCCCCTGGTGGCTTCTATAAAGCCATCAGTATAAAAACACTAAACAAACCATGGTTTCACAAAATGTCAGAACCCAACCAGTTGACTCTGAAGAAGATATCAATATTTTTGCATTTTAAATTTCATTTTTTTCATCCGCCTTGCCCAGGATTACTGATACATATTTATGTCTGTGTTTAGAGCCCAACATACTTTTTTTTAAAAAGTGAGAAGAAAATTAAGTTCAGACTTTCTCTTGAGCTTGCTTCTTGTGTTTTATTTAGGTGTTAAATATTTTTACTTGCAGTGATTAGGAGGAACGTTAAATCTGAATGTAGACACTTTATGATTGTCTGCAAAGTTATAGTAGTCTACAGTGATGTAAAATGAACCATTTTTATGATGGTATAAAAAGTTATCTTTTTGACAATATAGCAGGAATGTGCAAGAGGAAAGAACCGTGATGTATTTGCTACAGATTCAAAAAACATGAGCAAAGGCAGTTGAGTTTTAAGTGTTGCTTCTTATGGTGCATTTATGGCATTCTGCATGAAGATTTTATTGCTGCTCTGTTTCTGTTGATGATTTGTACAATGAAAAAAATGTCAAGGTTGGGGAGAAGATTTAGAAAACTTATGAAGCTGCCTTATACTGATTGTATACTGATCATATACTTATACTGATCAGTCCATTTTAGTTGGTGCTGGCTCCACCATGTGGTTGTGGCTCTCCAGATATTCTCACAGGGGTCATTGCTCGACCTATGTGGCATTGTCGGGATTGAAGCCTTTTTCAGGTGAGGCACTCATGCTAACCTATGTCAGCTGAGCCTTTTAATTTCTTGTTTGCATCTTCTGTGTGTATTGTTAGGTCTCCCAGATATTTGTGACACTCTTCTTGCAAAGTGCCTGGCGTTGGGATACATCAAACAGAAACCTGATCAACTAACTATAAATCAGTATGAACCTGGACAAGGTATGTACATGCATTCCACTCATATCTTTAACCTGATCTTCCAGACTTAAATTTTCCAGATGTAGCCAGTGTTGTGAAGGAATTACCAAGAGTGTCTCTGTGTGACTTGGTTATTCACTCTTGAGATATTGCTCTTGATTGATTTGGAGATGTGAATTGAGTTAGGGGGAAGAAGGCAGTCCTTTAGGTATGTGGAGTTAGGCTCCACTTTTCCAGTTGATATCTATCTATCTATCTATCTATCTATCTATCTATCTATCTATCTATCTAACCTACCTACCTACCTACCTACCTACCTACTGTATTTATATATCGCTTTTCAACTAAAAAGTTCACAAAGCGGTTTGCAAGAAAATGAAAAAAATTAATAGCTAATTAATATGCAATTTATGCTCCTGGAAAAGGTGATCACAATGGATTGATGCCTGCTAAAGAAGATTGATAATGCCCACTATGGGATTTAGTATCAAGTCTCTAATAATGGGCTGGAACTAGACATGGCAAATATAGGGCTGCCATTGAAAAACACCAACCCCATGTTTAGTTCTTCCTTTCAGTTTTGTTCCTGGCATGGGATGAGACAATGTTACGTCTATTATTCTGGCATTTCCTAGCCATCACAAGCTGTATCCAAAAGAGTGAGGACAGGGAAATGAGCAATGAAGTGATGTATGCATTTTGACTTTTTAAAATAGAGGAGGAGAAGGAGATACAGCTCTGCTTCTTTAGGTGTTTGCCATGAAACTTGGCTTAAATAATTCCTAGCACTTTTTGAACATGATTATTTTATTTTGAAAATTCAAACACAAAATAGCACAGAATGGTATAGTGCTTTTGGTGTTTGACTTAGATGTGGAAGGTCCAAGTTCAGATCCCAGCTCAGCCTCAAAGCTTCCTAAGGAAGCTTGACCCAGTCTCTCTCTCTCAACATCACCTACTCACAAGGTTGTCCTAATTAGGGGAGAAGCAACACACATGCCCTGAGGTCCATGGAGAAAGGGCAATATTAAAATGTGAAAAATAAATTTGAGAAAATTAAATATTTTATTATGTGCTTCATGTATAACTGTATGAAATTGATTTTTGATAGATGCCCAACAGTGTATGGTGGGTCCGAAGGTCTATATAGGCAAGAGCAGGATTTATGGTGAAGAATGGTTGAAACAGATACATTTGTGATTGTTCTACACCTAACTAGTCCTTTGTTTTTGCACAGGAATTCCTCCTCATGTAGATACACATTCAGCTTTTGAGGATGAAATAATCTCTCTCAGTTTAGGAGCGGAGGTAATGTATATATTTCTTCTGGGTCTCTGACAAGGTAGCCTGACGCATGGATTTAGGAGGAAAAAGGCAGTCCCATTAGGTATGATATTAGGTCTTACAGTTCTATACATGTTTACTCAGAAATAGAGTCCTATACATGTTTATTTGGCCTCTGCTGATACAGTGCAGAAGATACTTTGTGCAGTTGAGACATTTTACAGGAACCTGCTCGTATCTGAACATATAGAAATCTATAGAGGCTGTCACTGTTTGATCTAGATCTGCATTTTCTGCAGTTTGACGGGCAGTTGGTTTCTAAGGCTTCAGACAGGACCTTTCTGTATTAAAAAATATTGAACTGGAGCCTTCAGAAAAACCTTCAGATACAAGAATGTGCTCTGCAGTGAGCAATGGTCCTCTCTTGTGGCTCAACGTAGAGAAGTGGACGGTGTAGTAGTTGGAGGTTTAGTGAGTGCAACCTCTGTGAATTTACTTCTAATTTCATCTTTTATGGAAATGGAAACAGAAGTGGGATGAGTGAGAAAGAAACTGAGGGAACCAACTTTGAGGAGATATTTAAGGCAGTGATATGGAAGCAATGAAGGAACGCTACAAAGATGCTGCTGGGAGCCATGTGCCTATATTCAGGTGAAGAAGTTCACACTGTGGGGGGTCTATGCTGGCTTATGAATACAGTAGAATCTTTTTTCCTCCATCAGAACAGATATGACAAATGTCAGGATATGAATGTTCCTTATAGAACTCTGCTCTTCTGGAGACAGTCATACTTGTGGAGCATAGATTTCTGTCAGCCTTTGGCAAGAGTTACTCTAGATAAGCAAGTTCTGGGACCAAATCCTAACCCCCAGTTAGGCCGGCACAAGTTCCATGCTGGCTTGGAGGTGTTGCAAAATTTGCTGGAAGGCCCTTCTGTGCCACTCATATGGGAGGGGGGTTAAACCAGTGCACAGACATGCTGCATCCCCCATCCCATCATTGGGACATGGAAATGGATGAGTTGTGCTGACCTAAATTGGTGGGGATCACACCCCAGTGGATATAAAATCATGATAGAGGGACCACCTTATTCACCTGCAGTTTTGAATATCCACAGTGTTGAGCCTGTGGCTGGGCATCCTTAGAGCAGTGGTACTAGATATTTCAGCCTGAGAACCCCCCCCCCGCCCCTTTCAGACTTAAAAAATCTGTTTCTGTTAAGTTTACTGGGATGTAACTTCACTGTAATGCCAGAGCTTATCCATGTCTACTCAGAAGTAAGTCCCATTGTGCTCAGTGAGACTTAAAGCACGATCCTAACTATGTCTACTCAAAAGTTAGCCCTATTGTATTCAATGAGTTTTACTGCCGAGAAAATGCCTTTAGGATTGCAATCTAACTCCCAGAAAAGCAACCTAAGTGTTGCCATTCCATGATAAGCAGCCATTCCAAGATGGTGGTGCCCAAACTTTTTGTAATTCCTCCCAAAATGAAGTCACAACCCCCAATGGGTCCCCATTATTCCTCTTTTTAAGTGATACACCAGTTTCTAATACTGCCAGTCCTACCCTCTTGCAACCCCCCCAACCTTAAGTTGTGACCTGAGAGGGTCCTGGCCCCCACTTTGAATACCATCACTGGAGAATACTCCGCATGCAGTGGGAAGGCACTTCTGGTTTGCTGGCATGAAGTGGAAGTACTTTCCAGTCACATCCAGGAGGCTTCAAAGGAGGCCAGGAGGCCGTGTGTATCCCAAATGTGTGTGTGTGCTCATGAGTGCCCGCAAGTAGGAACTGTGATGCCACTAAGCCAGTGAAAGTCAATGAAAGGAGCACAAGTAATAACACAAATTCATTAAGAGTGGGATCAGTTGACTCTTAGGCAGGCAGTTGCTGTAGTTCACACGGCTCTTGCAAAGCCCAGAACTCAATCTGCTAGACTTGCAGTGGTAGCAGAGAGCTGGGTTTTCAGAAATATAACTGCTCCGAGCCCAAATCCCAAGGCAGACACACTTTCTTGGAAGAAGAAAGTCAACTGCGTGTCATGTCCACTGTTGTTCATTGTTAGAGTTGCTTTCAGACAGCAAAGTTGTGTGTAAAAGTGTGTTGATGCTCTGTGGACTCTTAATTTCTGACATTTGCTGACAGCTCATTTCAGAAAAGGTGCTGATATTAAAAACCAAAGAAACCCTAGAGGAGGATGAAACACTTTTGCCTTTTCTCCTTTTTATTTTGCCCTGGAGGCATCCTGGCCTCACCTGTTGAATTTTTTAATACTAGATGAGAATTTCTTAGAAGTAACTCTGCATGCCAGTGGAATTCCTGCAGGGAGCTGTGGCTAAGAAGTCTTTTCAATAAGAATTTATTTTATTCAGATGTTTTATGGAAGGGTTTTAAAAGAAAAATGCTGACATTGATGTGGTTTTTCCATCTTGGTCCACCCTGAGCCAGAAAACTGGCTGCTTTTTATCTCCTGCTGTCAGTTATAAAGGCTGACACAGGTGTATAGAAGCTTTTCTTTAAGAGGAGAAGGGACATAGACTGAAGATGAAACCTTTGCAGATCTAAGACTATGGCTGCAATCCTCACCATGTCTACTCAGAAGTAAACTTCATTGTGTTCAGTGGGTCTTACTCCCAGAAAAGTGTCTTTAGGATTGCAGCCATAGGCTGGGAGTAAGACCTATTGAACACAGTTGGGCTTACTTCTGAGTAGACATGGTTAGGATTGTATCCTATGTAGTTAGTACACCATGACCAAATTTTTACAGCATATTGTTTTTAATGGGATGGATCTGGCATTTGATTTAGGAACTTATTGCTGTTTGACTCAATATATGGCCCAGTCCTAATGGGCCTATTTGCTCACACATTGAGCTTTCTGCAAGGGAGACAACCTTACAGCAGTTGCAAAAGGGCCTTTGGCACTGCACAAAGTTGTACCCCGTCAACCCAGGTGGGGAAGTCCCAGCAACCTCACATGTGGCAATGGCTCTGGACTGGCCAGCCAACTCAGATACATTGAGTAAGTGGGCTAAATAGAACAACAATTAAAGGAGAGGTAGTTTGTGCTGGGAAGGAGGCAGGTTTGGTGGCAGTGACTGAATTCAAGTCACCTTCCTTGACTTAATCTTGTGGCCTGGATCTTGTGAAACCTATGCCATTAGTTTCACTGGTACATGTCTCACCTAAGAGGCTTACCCCCCGGTAAGGGAACAAATTTTCTCCTATCCAGAAGAGACCTCTGGAATATCCTTGCTCCCCCCACAGAATGATGCTCAAGTTAAATAAGAAAGTTAAACAACAAAGCTGTTTTTACCCCACTTTTTCATAGGAATTGGTTATGACTGCTTGTAGAAGCTGCTTCTTAAGGAGCTCCCACCCATCTTGGGCCCCTTTTCCTGTTAGTTCATCAACCCATGAGATCCCACCTATGTTTTCTCTAAGCTTGCTGAAATCCAATGTATAGGTTTCACTGTGCACTCTTTCTTCATACTTTGTTAATCAGTTCTCTTTAATATTTCACCTGCAGCAGTGAATTCTGCTTATGCACCACAAACCTTTTCATATAATATTGTTTAAGGATATGGTGACTTCCTGATTTCAGGTATTCAGAATGAAACAAACACCTACATCTAATTTCACTAACAATGATGTACCACCACCCAACATTTATCTACAGGTGTGTACCCTCTTTCCTGAAAGACACCAGGTGTGGTGCAGGTTTGGTTAGGTGTGGTATCACAGTCCTCCAGGTGGTGTCTCCAGAAAGTCATACATTTTTTCAATTCAAGCCCAACTTCTATCAGTGCTGCTGGAGAAAAAAGTAAGGCTGCAATCCTAAAGACACTTTTCTGGGAGCAAGACCCATTGAACACAATGGGGCTTACTTTTGAGTAGACATGGTTAGGATTGTGCTCTGAGAGAAAAAAACCCACCATGGCTTGAAATCAATTTTCTCTGTTTACCTGGTGCTTACTTACACCTTATACTAAGTGTATGAAGTTGAGAGATTGTCTGCCTATGATTGGGTTTACCTGATGAAAAGGGGGACAGAATTCCTATACCTTCAACTATTGTGTAGGATTGAGAATTTTGACAAGTGCAGCTTAACATGGAAAGGTTTAAAAAGCTGCACCTGTCACAATTACCTCTTTTATGCTATGGTTAAAGGCATAGGCACTCTGTTCCCCTTTGTATCTTGTAACCCTATGGTCTTTGATTGGAAGTGGCTTTCAAGAGTTTTAATCAAAAAAAATTTCCCCCACCAGCTTGTTAATGAGATTCTGTGAGCAGGAGACACACTGGAAAAATTAAGGTTGGGTATTAAGGTTAAGCAAAGTATATGTGTTCTATCACACAGTTGCAACCACCCTATAAAGCAGTGATTTTCAATGTTTTTCATCTCATGGCACACTAACAAGGCACTGAAATGGTCAAGGCACACCATTAGTTGTTTGTACCATTGTCAAGACACACCAGGCTGTTCAAGTCCCCCGATATTCCTATTAATTAACGACTTCTCCCAAATCCCATGGCACACGAGTACTATCCACAACACAGCACACTGGTTGAAAATCAGTGCTCTAAAGTCTTCTTGAAGACAGCTTTCTATGTAAGTCCACTAACTGGATTACTTCTACTTCTCTGGTTTTGTAATTTTATACAAGGTTACTTGGGGTCTTGATATTCTGTTTATGATGTAATAGTCTAAATGAGTGATAAATTTGGCCTTGCACATAATGAGAACACATCAAAACGGAACAGGGAAAATCTAGATCATCTCCCTCTTTAAAAAATTCCAAAATTTGTTAAGAAAAGCTTCTGCGCTAGTTAATATCTTTTGTTTTTGATTGTTAGAAAAACTCCCTCGCTTCTGTAAAAGATTCTTCCTACCAGTCTTATGTTTTGCTGTTGCTTCTTCCTGATCAAGTGTTAATTTTTCAAATCTTGACAAGGCTTTGGGAAAGGCGAGCTTTCCATTTACATGCCAGAGTTAAGATGGGACATGCCAGCTCAGCCTCCTTGCGTTCAAATATGCCCTCTTGACTGCAACTTTCTCAGGCTGATAGTTGCTTCTATTCAAGTTAGAACTACATAGACCAAGGAGGAGAATGAAACAGATAAGTATCTGTAAAATGAAGAGACTGTTGTACACGGCGGCTAAATCTCATTGCACCGGCAGGAACTACCTAATGCAGCACTTCAAATCGAATTGCCCCAAGAATAATGAACTTCACTGGGTCACTCTGATAAGGGCCTGCTTATCATCTACTCCGGTGGTGATGGAGTCTGTTTTTCTACCTGATCATAAAGCTGTTTGAAAGCAACATTTTTTCAATTTTTGTTATTCCTTCTATCCTGTTGATTGCTGGCTAGACATTCGTATTTATATATGTAAATTATGTCGTAAACCTTGCAACATCTTCATTTGCTCGTCCTGAAAGAGCCTGAAGAAATGCAGGCCCACCTTTTGCAGAATATAATCCTGTATGTTGTGATTCCATGAGAGTGCAGAAAAGCAGAGTCATGTGCCGTGGACCACTATATATCTACCTAAGAATGCCAACTTTCCCTGAAATTCACCTTCACAACATCAGCAGGAAAAATGAAATACTGATCTTGTTGCTTTGGCTCAGTTTTGACACTCGCTTTGATTTTTGTTGACTCAACATCAACTCCCTTTTGGCATCTTCCCCTGAATTGTCTCCTTCTTTCCTTTGGCTTAAACCAGTATTCTTCAACCCGGGAGTCGGGACCACAGTGGGATCACAAAACCTCAGTTGTGGTGTCAATGCAACTTATAAGAATGAGAAAAGTTGAACCCTTCTAGACTAGAACACCACCAAATAAAGGAGGAGGCATCTGATGTACTCCTTCAGGTACCAGGAAATTACGTTCCATTCCTGTACAATTCTTCCATTCTTGGCAGTTGGGCTAAAATAGCTTTACCAATGCCAGGCTTCACAGCAACATTTTCTGCTAATAAGAAAAGAGATTTTGTTTAGGAATCAGGAAAAAATTCATGATTGTAAGGGCTGCCTGGCAGTGAAATATATTGCCAAGGGCAATGGTGGACTCACCTTCAAGCACAGGCTCAATAAGCACCTGTTGGAGATGCTCTAGGAGGATTTCCTGCCACAGGCAGGGTTTTGGACTAGATGACTTATTAGGTTCTTTCCAACGCTATGTTTTGATAATTTTAATATTTAGTTATGGTGAACAGTGCGAGATGGGGTGCAAATGGCAATGTGAATGGAAGTGGATGGTGCGTCCCCAGTCTCATACTTCATTGATTGAGGACATGGCACATAAAAGGTTGAAGACCACTGGCTTAAACTATTCAGTCTGCTTAGATTTTTATAGATGGTGGACTTGAGTTGAAGCAATGATCCTGCAATGAGGGTCTATGCATTCTGTTGCTGTTTGGCCCACACTGTTTACGTATTTCACTTCTTCTTCCTCCTGTGGTTTTTGCCTTGTAGAACCAATGAAGTCCCTCATCAAAAACGTCTTCTCAGAGGGGGGGGGGGTGGTCTTGTGAGGAATTGTGAGGACACCAGGAATTGAACCTGGGATCTTTTTCATGCAGTGTTATGCGCTATCACTGAGTGATAGTCTTCTTGAGCTTTCATAGGGAAAATTCTGTGCATCATTTGAAGCCTCCCTTTGTCCTCTGCGCTGAAATTTTCATTTCCTGTCAAACCCCATCCAGCTGTTTTTCCAGATCAACGCAAACAGTCGCAGGCTTCATCAGTAACACTTTCTACATTTATGAAACCAGTATCACTCTTCCCAAATGAAGAGCCTGATCGCATGTATGTCTACTCAGAAGTCAGTCCTTTTATAGTCAATGGGACTTATTCCCAGGAAATTGTGGATGGGATGGTAACCTTAGCATTAGTAACTTAGCATTATGGACGGGATGACAACTTAGCATTAGCTAAACGCCACGTATCTTTTGTTTTCTCCTTGTCTGTTGTGTATCTTCATTTTATCTTGGCAGTATCATAGCAGAGCTTGTCGTGTTGTCGGATTGTTCTACTAAATAGGAAGCTTTGCTTAACACTTGCTCACCGCCGTCCTATGTTCTTGCTGAGTGACACCTACTAAGTGTAATATACCATATGCTGCAAGGCCATTACAGCAACCTCCATCCACTGTAGATGACAGGAGGAGAAAGAGGTAAGAGAAGCTTCCCCCAAGGAGATTTACCGGGAGATGGTTCTTTGCACTTCCACCCTCTTCTTTGGCACCGCATCTGTTGCTGCCACTTTTACAGCTCGGTCTTTTTTGTCTGAGGTAGGAGAATGCAGGTATCAGTTACTAGGCAACTGTCGTGCGGGGAGTAGAGGAGGATGTCAGAAGTTGCCTAGCAATCCTCATGTGATTCCTCGTCATCTTCCTCCTAGGCATGCATTTGACAGGGTGCTGTCTTGGGGCTCCATCTTGTCCCTCAGAGATTGGAATGCTGGCCATTTTCTTGGGCTCTCATGCTCTGGTCTTGCCTTTATATTAGGCTTTTGGGTACTTCTATTGCGTCTTGATTTTATTTTGCACATCACATGCTGTAGGCTTATAATAAACTAGCGAAAAGCATACACGCGTTGCAGGAGTAACATTTCCCCATATGCCATCCCCCCACAGTGCAACTTCCCCCCAGGGGCAAGTTCCCTCCATGTGCATCAACCTCCATCCGCATCACCCGGCCATGTGCAACTTCCCCCATGCACATCAACCCCCATGTGCAACTTCCCCCATGTGCATCATCCCCCCATGTGCCTGAACTCATCATATGCATCAACCCCTATGCGCATCAAACCCTATGCGCACCAACCCCCATGCGCAACTTTCCCCCTTGCGCAGCTTCCCCCCAGGTGCAATTTCCCCCCATGCGCAGAATCCTCACCAGTGCAACCTCTTCCTCTGAACAACACCCCCCACTGCACCACTGCACCAAGATGTTGGTCCATCTTCCATGTTAAGTATAGGACAGAAACACATTGACCCCTTTTCAGCCCCTGAAGGGTTAAATTTCTCCACAGGGGTTCTTGGTGGGTGTTCAGGTGACAGAAGGATCCCTCCCAGAATTCCATGCTTCAGGCCCAGCAGTTGGGGCGGAATGTTGATGAGTCAGCAATTCTCAATGCAAAGTATAGGGAGGAAAACGCGTTGCGCCCCTTTTCACCCCCTTCCCGTGGGAATTTCCAAAAACCGGTTCTTAGTGCACCCCTCCATCACGGAAGGAACAGCCACCCCAAATTTCATGCTGCTAGGTCCAGTGGTTTTGGCAGGGCTGTGATGAGTCAGTGAGTGAGTCAGTCAGTGAGTGAGTGATTTTTCTCTTTTATATACAGTATATAGATTTTATAAAGTTCTGATGTTTGATACACTGGAGCCGCACTACTAACCCCAGTTAGGCCAGCACAGGTTCCATGCTGGTCTGTGAATGGTACAAAAGTGCCATCAGGCAGTTCTGCACCACTTTGAGGGGGTTAGGCCAGTGCACAGGCATGTGCCCGCCTTTCTGCCCCACTGCAGGAATGGGGAAACAGACGAACTGCACTAGCCTCAGTTTGTTAAGATTGCACCCTAAGGACACAATCCTAATTTTCTCATCACTGGCATAGCTGTGCCAGTGGAGCACCTGTTGCTTCCTGAAATTGGGGATAGTCATGGGAATAGTTTCCTCAAGGGAAAGCAACCTTTGTTCTCTAATCTCAGAGTTGCATTGCCGTTATTGTCAACGCTGGAAAGTTGGTTAGGATTGCATCCTACATTATATTGGTTTGTATTTGGGCCTTCCTTCCTTTAAAATCTCATGTGTTCTAAGTCAGTGCCTTTACCATGCCCAGCAGTCTGTGCAAGAGATTAAAAAAATCAATATTAGGGATAATCTTAATTTCTGGAAGAGGCTTATCAGTTGCAGTTTATTTTTTGCATTCCGAGCTATTTTTGGAAGATCAGGATGCGGAGCATGAAATGAACTTGCTGATGCTTGCCAGAAATTAACAGCAAGCAGTCTGAAACTGTTGAGCATTACAAAGTCGTTATCTGTCGCTGTTGCATTTCAGCAATACCTCTGCTCCCGGATTCAATAAAGAGAGCTAATTTCATCTAGCCCGTGATGTCATTCCCTTTGTTATAATATTCTATTTTAAGATACTGGCAGTTTCATCAAAAAGTTTTTGGCATGTCAATGAGGCTGTGATGTGATAAAACCAGAAGGAGGCACAGTTGGTCTTTAAACAGTGAAACGTGCTTAAAATTGCAACTTTGGTGGGATTGTTGATTTTAGATGGAAAACAGGTTTTGACCATATAAACACTTAAACTGTTTGGGCAGTGGAATTTTATAGCTCTATCTCTGGTTTCAAAGCCTACCTCTAAGTCAGGACAAAGTATGCTCAATGTCACCATATCCTCAGAAGAGAGAGATTAGATTGATAAACAGGGTTGGTCCAGAACCTCTTGATTTTTGCCTAATGCTACCTTCTCTTACTTGGTAAATCACCCGTCTTTGCTACTCCAACAGGAAGGAGAAGAAGCACCAGCAGAACCAAGTAGGCTGTGGTCATCCCAAACAAGCCAACAATTCAGCGGGCTTCATGGAGGGATGGGCTGACCTTTTTGATAAATCACATATTTGTGGAACTGTGCTCACAATTCTACTATGACTTAACATTGGAACTAACCCTACAATCCAGAGTAACTGTGGGAGCACGTAACTGACATTTACGTTGACGTAGTTACGCCACCACCTGGTGAAAACCTATGGGAAATTCATATTGCAATCCAGAGCAAATTGTTCTTACACTGGACCAAGGACTCACCATAGTTACTATGGACTGTGCCCTAAGTCTGTTGAATTTGAATACTATTTTATTTTATAACGTGATAGCTACATGTGTATGATGGGGGGAGAAGAAGGCAATTGAATATGCTGATTTTCACTTATAAAACTCTTAGCATCTTGAGTTCCACAAAGATCCAGAGACCACTTTCTCTCCTTTGTACCACCATAACTGTTAAGATCCACTGAGATCACCACTTTGATTATAGAATTAGCACAAGTCTGAACCTCAGTATGCAGATAGTTCTTTTTACATCTTCACACTTATAGACTTTTCTTTCCCTAAAGCTCTAATCAGTGTAGCCTGGTGCTGAACTCAAAATGATGCCCCAGGAGTGACGTCACACTCGGGTTTTCAAAAACGTGAAAATGGGGAAATCCACCTCCTTCCAGCACCTTGCTATCCACTTGCTATGCTGCCTCCCCCCAGAATCTTCTACCTTAGTGATTTCCTAATAACATCTAATTGGTTCTCAGAACAATCAGTCTTGTAGGTCAGTCTTGAGTTTCGTTTTTTTTGTTTACTGTTTAATTGGCCATAACTTTTAATAGAATATGGATACTCCAATGTAGTTTGTTGCATTGCATTCTGCGTTGTCTTTCCAATAATAAGAATATAAGAAAAGCCTCCACTGGATCAGGTCGAAGGCCCATCTAGTCCAGCTTCCTGTATCACACAGCAGCTCACCAGATGCTTCAGGGAGCACATAGAATACCTGGTATCCATGTGCCTGCCCCTGCATCTGGCATTTTGAGGTTGCCACATCTACATCTATCCATGCACATGGACACACACCCATCATAGCTTGTAACCCATCATAGCTTGATGATATTATTTGTACATACAAAAGTTTTCACAATCTTGGCCACTAGTGTCAAGCTCAGGGTGTTGTCCCCTAAAGCTTATTGCCCTATTGAATTTCCACTTTCTGCTGCCGTTTTATCTAACAGAATCTGAAGTTAAATACTTAACTTTAACTTTCTGTGATGGGGTGTTCAGTGTTTGCTTGTCACTGTTAAATGCTGTTATCCACTTCCAGTCTGTAGAGAAGGGTTATAATGGATCAATCTGTCTAAGATAACATATATTGTATTTCTTCAAGCTTAGCTTGCAAATAGAATGGCTGTGAATTACATTTTACCTGTATATGAGAATGCATCATTTGATCATCCTGTGGTGTGAAATATAGCTACAGTTGAGTATGCAAATAGAACCGTTTCCACAAATGAGTTTTTAAAACTCAATTTTAGAGGTAATCCTTTACTGTGCTGGAATTATACGATATTTCCAAGTTTCCTATGACAATGATGATCAAAATCGATGGTTTTTGTTATTTTTATAACAAAGTTGCTTGCAGTAAATTCCTTTAATGAAGGTTTTGGTAGCCAAAAATTCCTTGTGGGATGTAGTGATGCATTTCTTCACCACTCCTGGAGGGTTAAACTAATGCACAGGCATGCACTAACCTCCCCACACCATCATGGAAAAATAGGTGAATTAGGCTGGCCTAAATTTCTTAGGATTAAACCCAAAGTTGCAATTAAATCTAAAAGTAGATAAAAGGCTACTGTACATTAGTTAGTATCTAGTGCTGTAAGATTGGCTTTAGGTCTTGCTTTCTGAGGAGTTTCACAGGTAGAGCACCATCACCAAAAAGGCTCTATCCACATTTGAAATCCATGTCATTTCAGAAAGTGAAGGCAGCACCCAGAGATGGACCCTGAGACAATACCAGTATCTAGGCATGTAGGAGTAACTGGTATCTTAAATTTATCACCCTGCCAGCTACACTTTCACACGCACAAACCCACAAAATACTCATTTGCAGTAACCAGTCCAGTTTGTAGTCCCCAGGAAAGTGGGCTCATTCTAGTGCTTTACAGACCTAGTGCCTTATATTTCTAAATGCAGAATTTATATTTCTAAGTTTTAGAAATGTGTTATATAAGCAAAACAGCAGTCACTAGTGCAGCACAGTGCAAAGGAGAAATCTAAGATACTTAACAACAACAGACTCAAATTGTCCCCCATGGCAGATTTGTATTTCCCCAGAGGGGGCCTGGTAGTGAAAATGTTGCACGGTATACTAGAAAAAGTTTGAATCTTTTTTTCTCCTTGGGAGGTTAACATATTCCATAGTTGATTCCCATAGATATGTGCTAGCAGCCAGAGAGGCTTTGTAAATATTTTGCAGGCTAGCAATTTTTATGGACTTATTTAAGAACTGCCTTAGGCTGCAATCCTAAAGGCATTTTCCTGGGAGTAAGACTCATTGAATACAATAGGGCTTACTTTTGAGTTGACATGGTTAGGATTGTGCTCTTATTGTCATTACTGCTGTGCTAGAATTGATCAGGCTGAGTGCACAGAAATGTGAGGAAATGTTAAGCTGGGTATCAAGCTGGGCTTTGCTCGGCAGAACAGCTTTGATGATCTAATCAGGATACTATTAAAATAAACTGATGATAGGAGGAAGACCAATATAAAGAGATGACACCTGAATTGAGAAGAGAAGATTAAAAGGGTTTTAGGATGAGACCTTCCCATTCCCTGAACCTGTTCAGTTTTAACCAGATGAGTTTGGAGCTGGTGATAGCATGATAGAGATTTCTAAAGTTATAATTGATACAAGTAAAACAGAGACAAGGGGCCAATCCTATTCATCTTTCCAGTGCCAATGTGGCTGCAGTGTAAGCTTGACAGAAGTGCAAGTTTGGAGGAAGCCTCCATAACTGCCCCCCATGCAGTGTGTGCCCTGTTGGCATGTCTGCATCAGTATTGGATAGGATGTAACTGGAACATTGGATAGGATGAAGGTGGAATCCTCACCGAGGCCAGCACAACTCATTGGTCTTCCCATTCCTGTAGTGATGTAGGCAGGCAAGCGCATGTCTGTGCATTGGCCTAGCCCCCCACCAGGAGTGGTGCACAAGTGCTTAATGGCACTTTTGTCACACCCTCTGGCCAGCATGGGACTTGTGCTGGGACTTATGCAGGCCTTATTGGGTTTAGGATTGCAGCCTAAGTGGCATAAAAATATTGTTCGTAGAGAGAATGCTATTTAACATCCACATGAAGCCGCTGGGAGAGGTCATCCGGAGGTTTGGAGTGAGGTGTCACCAGTACGCTGATGACACCCAGCTCTATCTCTCCTTTCCTCCTGAGTCCAAGGAGGCAGTTGAAGTCCTGAATCGTTGTCTGGAGGCAGTGGGGGACTGGATGAGGGTGAACAAGCAGAGATTGAATCCTGACAAGACAGAGGTTCTCCTGGTCCGGAAGCCCTTGACTTGGGTATTGGAATATCATCCTGTTCTGGATGGGGTTGCACTCCCTCTGCAGGAGCAGGTTTGCGGCTTGGGAGTTCCCCTGGATTCGCAGCTGCTCCTGGAGTCCCAGGTGGTGGCTGTGGCCAGGGGAGCCTCTGCTCAGCTTCGGCTGATCCGCCAGCTGCAACCATACCTGAGTTGCTCGGATCTGACCACGGTGACCCATGCCCTAGTGACATCGAGACTAGATTATTGTAACGTGCTCTACGTGGGGCTGCCTCTGAAGACGGTCTGGAAGCTTCAAGTAGTCAAGAATGCGGTGGCCCTTGTGGTTGCTGGGGCTCGTCGGTTCGACTCTGTCGGGCCACTGCTTCAGCGACTACACTGGCTGCCCATTCGTTTCCGGGCTGAATTCAAAGTGCTGGTCCTGACCTTTAAAGCCCTAAACGGCTCGGGTCCAGGGTACCTGAGGGACCGCCTCCTTCTGTACAATCCGACCCGTCACCTAAGGTCATCTGAGGGGGCCCTACCGACTGTGCCGCCACTAAGAGATGTGAGAGGTGTGGTGGCCAGAGATAGGGCCTTCTCGATGGTGGCACCCTGGCTTTGGAACTCCCTCCCCTTTGAACTGAGAAAAGCTCCCTCAATACAGAGCTTCAGGCGGAGCCTTAAAACCTTTTATTTAAAAAAAGCTTTTTAAATGGGGCAGAGGTTGGGGGGGGCAGTTTTATTGTTGTATTTTTATATTGTTTTTAACTAATGTTTTTAGTCTGTTTTTATGGTTCTTATTGTATTTTAATCTAATTTAATTATGTTTTAATCTTTATTTATGATCATTTTAATGTTGTTTTATTCTGATCGTTGTTAGCCGCCTTGGGCTCCCTCTTGCAGGTGAGGAAAGGTGGGATATAAATAAAATAAAATAAAATAAAATAAATAAATAAATAAATAAATAGAGAAGGTGAATGAGAAACTGTCAGAACCTTTTACAAGAAATGAAGGACGGGTGGGTTGGCAATTGGTAATAAACTAGGCAATTTAGCTGAATTGAATCCTTCACTTTGTCATCACAGAAAGTGCCAAAGTCCTGCATGGGATTAAGTTCCAGCTATTCCCAGCAGCTGGAGAGATCAAGAGGCAATGGAAACTGCTAAACTCTCAGCCTCAGGAGATGAAGCCTCTTGGTGGGAAACATTAACAAATAAGTGGGGTTTTATAGCAGACTCTCATTTCAAATAAGCAGAGATGCAGGAAAGAAAAAGAGGGAAAACTGTTGTCACGGGGCTCTCAGATGCGGGACAAAATGGCAAGATCCATATTTTAAAAATGTGAGGGTTCTGTGAAATATACATATAGAGAGCATGTGCCCACACTTCCAGATGGGTTGTATATTGTATGAGTAGAAAGTGGCCATGGAAGTGACCTATGCTTCCCTCGCAAGCACACTGAATGCACTCTGTGATATCATGGCGGTGCGGCCTTCATAAGTTGCCCATATATTTTTATGTGGGAAGTTCACCTTCTGCAGTTCCTTGAAGCAAAAATTCAGTCAGTGAAGGTGTCCTAAGTCTGAGCTCAGCCTTGCACGGGAAGATAATTATAGTTTCTTTGATGGACCCTTTTTTGTCAGTCAAAGTGTAAAAGATTTGTATGAGCAAAACTGGTCCATCTATGAGACCAGCTGAGGCAGCAGATTGGCAGGGGGTGCCCACTTCCATCCTTTCATCCCCCGAAATGGAAAAGGAAGAGGGGGAAGTGTTAACAGTGGTATTTTTAAAATGTTATATTGTATTATTTCTGAATCATTCCCCCATATTCATGTAGCCTGTGCGCTGTGGGCAGTATGTCGGATGCCTGTCACTCACAGCAAGCAGCACAGCACCAGGTAATTCTGTCTTCCCACATCAACTGTCACGAGCACTGTACTCTGGGCTATTTTCCTGAAGTCTCTGTGTACATAATAAATGGACCATAATAAGAACTGTGGACACCAGCTTCCAGAACTACCATTTTTGATTTATGTTTGCTACTTTGGGCAAACAAGATGGTGTCAATTGTGTTGTGAAAAACTTTATCTCCTGCTGGTACCTCTGTGACTTCTGCCTTTCTTGTTTATTTTTGCCTTATCTCCTTTTCCTCGGAAAGGGCAGGGCTGATCCCCCTGTATCCTTCTGACTTTGTATATGAACATAGGACACTTTATTATATGGAGTTCAGAACACTAGTTCATCTAGCTCAGCGAGTCCCAAACTATGGGTTCAGTACCCAATTTTGGGTGGTTTGTAAAATTAACAGAGCAGATTATGCTATCTGCATGTAGCTACATGTTGGAAGGAGGAAAGCACTGTTGACTAATCACCATTATAGCCTTGGCATTGAGAAACCAGACAGTCGCCTCTAGGACCCTAAAAATTTTGGGAAGCACTGATCTAGCTTGGTATTGTCTATATAATGTTGAACATAGTAATTAATTTAGTGGCGTGGAGAGGGGGGATTTGCTTCTTGGGTAACACCTATCCTCCATAGCAATCTAACCCAGGCTTTCGTGCTTCGCATGCAGCGTATGCAGCGCCAAGCACGATACCATAGGGCGCAATCCAGAATAACTACGGGAGCACGTAAGAGACATTACGTGTACACATAGTTACTGCACAATATAGTGAAAACCTATGGGAAATTCATATTGCAATCCAGAGCAAATTGTTCTTACACCGGAGCAAGGACTCCCCGTAGTTACTCTGGATTGCGCCCATAGTCTTCCAAGACTGACGGAGGCCTGCTTAGTAGTATGGACAATACTAAGCTAAATGGTGAGTCATGAGGGATTCACTCCTATCTGTGGTTTAGTATATCCATAACAGCTGCAGAGATCTATCTCCATGGATTATATATCATGGAAAGCTTTACTTACATGGATCAAAATTTTGTATGCCTCCTGAAGACCAGAAAATGAGGTTTCATGGACCAGATCCAGTCCACCGCTCACCATCAAGTGTTGTTTAAAGAAGCTTTCTTTGCAAAGTGTGTGTGTGCGCGCGCACATGTGCCCATGCAAATTTCTTTCCCATTTTTAACAAGTCAAATTAAAAATAAGTTAGGTGATATCTTTCCTTTACTGCCGTTGTAGCAGCTTGCAAACTTTTGAGTTATGTAGGATCACTTGATGAAGAATTGAGTATCAACTGGAAGTTGGTGTACCAGCATCCAATTAAAGGTATCACTTCACTGGGTTTTGTGTGAGGTGCTCTCTCCGTCTTTTCAAAACTGACATTGTACCTCTTATTCCCTGTGCCGGTGTAACTACAACGATTAATGCCATTAAACAATGACTCACTTTATATAGCCTCCTTAACAATGATTTCCCCGCTGTCTCTTTTGCAGCCCGCCAAGTGTAATTTAGTTTCCAAGAAAGCAACCATGTAGAAGTTTCCTGCCTTAAAAAAAACCCTTTTTTTACCTTTGTAATTTTTCTTTGTTACCTTTGTAATTTTTCTCTCTCTTTTTGGCACTGGGAGCTACAGTCAGGTGCCTGCTTTGATGTCAAGGCTGCTTTGAAGACGGCTTCACACATTCCCTCGTCACAAATGCTCAGCGTCATGTTTACACAGAGAAGCAGTAATTTTAGTCTCACACGTATCTCTGGCGCTTTGCAGGGGACGGGTGTGAAGTCATAATTCTGCCACCATCTCACACTCTGGGTTGTGGCAGAGAGCTTGTAAAGGGATTGTGTGGGTTCAAAACATTTCAGCATTACAAAAATAACTTCTTATTATTGTTATTGACTGCAATCCTTGGTGATCCACCACGGGCGAGCTGAAAATTTGATACTTCTTGACTTTGCAGCCTCTGAGAATAAGGAAAATGGGGGAAAACTTAAATAGTAATTGGAAATAGCTCCTGTGGAGGAAAGCTGTCACGAGGGGGATTGATTCGATGGTGGCAGAAGTTGCATTATTGATTGCGAGTCCTTCATGAATTACGAGGACCAGGAACCTCAGTCAGCCTCCTTCCTTCCTTTTGTGTCTGTGGGTGTTACAGGAGACAAAGAGTCAGACAAAGCAGTGGCAACGTGGAACACTGTACTAAGATAAAGACACACAGGACTGTTATCGGCTTTCTTCAGCAATGGTCTCAGTAGGGAGGTGAGAACAGAATTCGTCAAAATCACAGCAGGTTTAATTTATTGTTATTATTGTTGGGCTATGGAGAGGAATGGAAATAACCTCTTTAAAGATATTCTTTGCGGAAGGGGAGATAAGCAAATTTTTTGCATTTGAGCATTGCGAGTACAACAGTGTTTTGTGACAGCCAGTTCTTGGCCAGACTTAGAATCTTTAATCTTACATTGTGCTGGCTTTGAGAGAGAACAGAGATCAAGAATGAGAATATAAACTTTGGCTGTATTTCCCATGCAACAGTTCATTTTAAAATGGACCCCAGGTATGGTTTGGGGGGCTAGTCGTGAAGTCACTCTGCTGAGGCTCATCAGGTCTGGATGTGTTCGGTGATTGGAAAGGCAATCATCTAGGAGGTACTTCACCTTTTAGTTACACCATGGAGGAAAGGTACAATGTAAATATAATGTAATGTAATGTACCAACAATACTAAACTGCCTGTTTTTGCTTCCTGCTTTAAGAGATCAGAAATGAGGGGAGTGTGATATCAAGTCCAGCGTATATATATGATTGATAAGCAGTCCTAAGCTTGGTGTTAAGTCCTAAGATAAGCAACTTGTACAGTCATCAGTCCAGGGGTGGCAATTTATATCCCATGGGCTGGATTTGGCCCACCACCCAAATTCAGCTGGCCCACCTGGGGGGCATGGGTGGCACTCCACCAGTTTGCCTCAAGCTGAACAGGCCTGCCCAGGCTAGTGAATATCTGTGCTACAAAAGACACTCAGTAAGCCTGATCAGATGGTTCCGCTATATGCTATTTGCTATGCATCAAATTGGTTGGGAGGCTTCCCAATTCAGATGCTTCTGGAAGCTTAGTAATCCAGATGTTTGGCAATGACAAGATTTTATTTTTTATTTTATTTTAAAAATTTACATCCCCCCTTTCTTGGGCAAATTAGCCTGAATCAAGGCGGCTGTTATAATTCAGGATGTTATAATAATCAAACATCTGGCCCCTTTGTCAATCCCTTCTCTTTATGAAGGCAATACAACACAGTTTTGGTTTTTTGTCACAAAGTGGTCATGTGGTTTTTTAAACAGTTGAATTTGTTTTTACTTTAAATTATTATCATGGTTTTATGAAAGATGGGATATGAATGAACGTTTTAGAATATTTTTAAAACAAATATTCCACTTCAGAGCCTTTGATACATGTAAAATAAAAAAGTGTCATCCTTCATAGAAATGCACCTATAGTGCAAGTAATGAAGAATTCCTTGCATAAAAGCTGTTCAAATAGTTCCTTCTCATGTAGAATAACCTGGGTGCATTGGGACCTTTGAATCAAGCCCACCGTGTCAAGTAATATAAACATAATATGGTGTCCAAGGAAGTTTAGGGTTGGTGTTTTGTAAGGTTTTTGTGGCAACTGACAGCAACTGGTAACCATCCAAAGGACTTTCGAGGAAAATGGATTGTTGTGGTGCATATAGAATACGAGTATTAGCATATTCATATACTGTTCATATACCAAGGAATTTTACACTGCACATGTGTGTGCGCATGGGAGACCAACACAAAGAGATCCTTTCTCTTACTGTATTGGTCAGCCCAACTTCAGTCAAGGATAGCACATATAGGAGCCCCTCTTCCCAAACCATAGGAGATGATCTGGAGTATACAGGTCTTCAGATATTTTGACCCAATGTCATTAAGGATTTTTAAGGTGAAAACCAGTACCTTGAATTTTGCCCAGAAGCAAACCAGCGGCCAATTCAGCCACTGGAGAAAAGGACCAACAATATCAAATTTTTGAGCTCTTGTTACTAATGGGTATTGGTAGTGTAATATTGTCACTTCTGCTGGAGGGCCTCATGATTTGTAGAAAACCAGATAAAGTTACCCCTGCTAACTGGACAAGAGGCACTCTTTCAAGTGGATGTTCCTCTTTTATTTAGTAGGGAGAGAGTAACTGGCCCTACACACCCCAGGAACATCTGTTCAAGTGGTTTCTGCTAGTGTTCTTTTGCATTTTAGATTGTGAGCCCTTTTGGGACAGGGATCCATTAGCTAATAATTAACTATTAATTTTTAATTAATTAACTATTAATTAACTATAATTAATTAACTATTAATTTTCTTGTAAACCACTTTGTGAACTTTTCAGTTGAAAAGCAGTATATAAATACTATAGATGAAGATGTAAAGAGCTTTATTTGTAAGTCAACAGGTAAAACTTTACCTTAAGTGGATAATCACCTGCTTTCTCTCAGTAAGTCCTAATGACTATCATGGTTAAAAGCATACACTGTGCATGGTAACCTTTGAAAAGTACAGATCTTTCACACTTCCCCAAATGCAACCATCCATCAAGTATAATATATGAAAAATGAAATACTGAAATGAATCCTGACTGAGAAACACTGTCTAGATATTATAGCAGAACAGTTTGTAGCCAGAAAAATCATCATATTGAGGCTTTTCATCTATAAAGAAGAAATATTTGTGTTTAGAAAATTATATATAATCAAAAATACTTCTGAACTAGCTATATTTCTGTCTTGTCTGGAGAATATAGTCCAAGAATGAGTTTGCCACCTGCCAAGTTGTTTGTTTTGCTTTTTTCTCTTTTCCGCCATGCCCCTTTTGTATTCCTTCCGTGGGCTGCTGTTTTTGTCTTGCTTTGCTACAGGTTAAAGGCCTTTCTTCCTCCATGGAGTTCTTTCCACAAAATGTTAGCAGTTAAAACTGTTTTCTTTAAAAGTTTCTTGAAAATTGATCCTGTTCCCCTCTTGACCCCTCCAAGTGTTATTGCGGTATTTGCTACAGTTATCTACAGATCCAGGTTCCTGAATGTACCCCTGAACTAGCTTGCACAGTAGAGGATTATTTCTATTTCTATTTCTTCTTTCTTCTATTTGCCATGAATTGATGGGACTAGAAGACATGATCTTGGTTTTTTTAATGTTCAGTTTTAAGCCACATTTTGCACTTTCACTCTCATTCCTTAGTTCCTCCTTACTCTAATATGCCATTAGAGTGGTATCGTCTGCATATCTGAGGTTATTGATATTTCTCCCACCAATCTTAATTCCGGTTTGAAATTAGTTAGCTTATGATTCCTATTCATCTTTCTATATTGTGCAGGCTAGCTGTCTACATGTTCAGTTCTTCAGTTAAGCAAGAAACACATGTGCTTCCAGTGTGAATACACAAAAAGTAAAGCAATGTAATGGTTGCGGAGACTGTTACGGTAATAGCGTTCCCCAGTATCTGCATCTGATGGGAGGCAGATTGAAATGGATCATGGATAAGGAGGATCACCTGTTCTTAAACACTGCCATCAACACTCTTGTTCTATGAAAGCTAGTTGGGTATTTCTGAAAATTTTTCTTCCTTCTGGAAAATGATTGAATGACTATTTGCCTGATCACAAGGGGCAAAACTGGCAACCATATATGCTCTATCCTTTGTGGTCTTTCTTTGTTCATGTCAGAAGAACATCCATGGATAAAAAATTATTAAAAGGAGGACTGAAAGTTAATTTGTGGTGACTATCAAGCCTAGGCTGGAGCATCTTTCTGAGATGTTCAGTGGTCAGCAGTGCTCACTGGGTTCTTACACGTTTTCAGTTTTTTTGTAGTCCTGACTCTTGGCTTGTCCACTGGCTCTTCTTCCTGGCTAAGACTTGACACTATTTTAAGAGATTAAAGTTATATTGTTTGTTTCAGAGAATAACTGAGACAGGTCCATTATGGGGTGACATAGTAGCCCCCTTTACTGGAAGACATAAACCCTAATAACTTCACTGCCTTCAGCCAAATCTCTTCCTAACTTCAAATTGCTGTTTCTGCACACTCAGATGAAACACACTCACCTGTTCCCCTTTTTTAGCTAGTGAGGATGTTATCTTCCCCAAATTTCAAGTTATATCTCGTTCAGACACAGAAAGATTCTCAAAATATCTTGGTTTTTTTGTGAATTTTCCTAAGGAGAAGGGTGGAATTAAAACAAATAATAAAATATATACCCTTTAACAATTCTAGAAGTATCTAGAAGTATTCTAACCATCATGTCCCATCAGCTGGTCATTCTGTGCTATTTACCAACAGTCTACCTAATTGTTGGCCAGCAGTTTAACTGCAGTCTGTGCAGAATGACAACTGCTGAAGATGTTTATCTTGACTATATACCATTAATTGTAAGAAGGAACTGATGGTTCTGTTTTTTCCCCTGTAGATTGTGATGGACTTTAAGCATCCAGATGGTCGTGCAGCAGCAGTTTTGTTGCCTCAGCGTAGTTTGCTAGTGATGACTGGAGAATCTAGATATCTCTGGACCCATGGGTAGGTACTGTAACACACAACCAGTGGTGGGCTTCAGGGGGTTCTCACAGGTTCTATAGAACGTCTTTGCTAATTAGCGCCTGGTTCTGCAAACTGGTTACTAATGGGACATAGAACCTGTTGTTAATTTATTTGAATCCCACCACTGCACACAGCCTAATATTATTGTATGCATACACTGGTAAATCTGTGACCTGCCTATAGTATTTTATCTTTATCCGTGTACATAGCATTTTACACACTACCATTCTTAAGATCTAGTTTGCCCTAAGTTTGTCCTTAGGTAGATTGCCTGAAGGAGCTTACAATCTAAATTTTGACAAACTTTGGGAGACAACGGAGAGTAAAGGGAAAAAGACAAAGGCATGTGTGACAGCAAGCATGGTTTCTGCATCTATCCTGGGATCTAAGGGAATCACTGCCCTATACTTCATATTGTTCCTTCTTTGTGCAGTCCCTTTTTAACGAAACAGAAAGTATAGGACATAATGGGAGATTCCAGCATGTTCCTCATTTCTTGTTTTGTTGAAAGTGTCCATGCAAGGAAGGAGCAACATGACATGAGGAAGTAAGGGGGTGGATCACTATCTTCCATCACTTTTGGAGGTGGGGGTGATCACAGGTTGGAGCTATTATTTTGGATGGTGGATTATCTTGGTCTATCCCTACTTGGAGGAGTGAAAGTCACCAGCAAGGACATACCATGCTACATCTACAGTCTACAGTATTTACATCTACAGTATTTATATACCGCTTTTCAACTGAAAATTTCACAAAGCGGTTTACAAGAAAATGAAAAAATTAATAGCTAATTAATAGCTAATGGGTCCCTGTCCCAAAAGGGCTCACAATCTAAAGTGCAAAAAGAACACCAGCAGAAGCCACTAGAACAGACATTGCTGGGGTGTGGAGGGCCAGTTACTCTGCCCCTGCTAAAGAAAAGAGGAACACCCACTTTATAAGTGCCCCTGCTATAAGGAGGGCCTCTTTGTTCTTTGAGATGGTAATCATATGTGTTGTTGTTCTGCTTTAAATAGCTCTACCCTTTTATGTAGACTTTAGAAAACTAATTATACTTATGAAATAATGCACATAGTGGGAATTAGCTTTTGTTTCACTTTGCTATGTTCAAACTGTAAAAGAAAAAAGAATTACTTGCCAGAGTTTTATTCTGATGGGTTGAATTCAGCTCACCAGCGTACAAAGTCAATAACAGCCTGAACGCATGTCTTGCTGGGAGTCAAGTGCTGACGACTTTGAAGTCAGCAATTCAGGAGGCTTTCAATGCAGGCTGCTCCATCAGAGAGCAATTTCTTTTTCCAGAGGCAGATTCCGCATTAAAGTAGCTGGTAGATCAGGTTGAGCAGCAGTCTCAGCATGAAGCAACTTTTGGAGTTCAGTTGAATTTTCCTGAGGAATCATAACCAGTCTTCACCCCCTGCCACACTCACTGACACCAGAAAAGAATATAAATTAGAAAAAAAGATGGCTGTAGAAATCAATTGTACTACTTTGTACCTCTGGTTACTTTATTCTCTCGAGAGATTTATTTTTCTTAGTTGAAGTACGAATGAAGGTCCAAAAATGAATCGTGGCAAATTTATTCTCAGAAAATTTATGCAGATATTGTCTGGCACTGACAGAAGTTCAGGTATGCAGAAGAAAGCATTAAGTTTTGTTGGTTACATTAAATGTTTGCCACAGATGTTAGGCTCTCATTCCAGAATTTCACAGGTTTTTCTGATAATCCTTTCATAACATATTTTATGTCATATCTAAATTATAATCATATACAGAAAACCTAAAGCTAACCCCTGTTTTATTTTTTCAGCATCACACCTAGAAAGTTTGATGTCGTTCAGGCCTCTGAAGGTCAGAAATTTGGAGCTGTCACTTCTGATTTTGGAGATTTAACATTAAACAAAAGAGGGAAAAGGACATCTTTCACTTTCAGAAAAGTGAGGAGAAGCCCATGCAGTTGTTGTAAGTTTCAGACCACATGTTTTAACTCACATTTATAATGCTTATTCATGTATCAAAGGGTTGTGGTTTTCATTCATGATCCCATTTTATCCTACAATTAAGGCCACTGAATACTCCCATAGTTTATATGGGAAAACTGACAGTGCAGTCTTATGCATGTCTACTCAGAAGTAAGTCCTAGTGTGTCGAATGCTACTTACTCCCAGGAATGCGTGAATAGGACTGGAACTTCATGAGTCAAAAAGGCTTGCAACAAATCCACCTATAGGATTGATGGTGGAATCTGTTCTTTATAAGCCTTCCTAGTTTATCCAAACTTCCTAGTTTACCTAGCTCAGTTCTTGCTGGTTTTACCTGGAAATGGGATATTTGGTAGACTCCTGACTGTCTCTTTTTTTTTAGTTTATGAATGAAGTTATTTTGAAATGCAGCATTTTCTTTCTCTTCCTTTTTCAAAGCTCTTTCTCTTTCTTATAAGCAGAACATGCCCATGTTGTAGCCTCCAGAGGGCTCCTTTGTAGCCAAAGCACATCTCTTAACAGAGAACATGAATCTCAGTTAATGAAAGAATTTTGAGGAAAGCATAAGTCCAGTGCAAGCATTTTAATCAGTCATGCTGATCCTATGGTTTCCTTGAACCAGTGGCATAGCAAAGGGGGCCGGGGAGCAATCGCCCAGGTTTAAAGCCTGGGGTTATCAGAGGCACCTTTCTGAAGTTGTCGGAGGTCGCATATTGTTTCCTCAATCCTCAGATGATTTTACAAGGTCTGCCAGGGCCTTGGAAATGGTTCTGAGTTGGGCATTAGAAATATTTTTTGCCCTGGGTGTCAGATGGCATAGTTTTGCCATTG
Source organism: Cryptoblepharus egeriae (assembly GCA_030015325.1). Classification (NCBI taxonomy): domain Eukaryota; kingdom Metazoa; phylum Chordata; class Lepidosauria; order Squamata; family Scincidae; genus Cryptoblepharus; species Cryptoblepharus egeriae. The sequence continues at coordinate 84,484,684 of JAREYC010000005.1, forward strand.
AGATGGATTGCTCCGGTTGCACCAGAACTAGTCAAAATTCTACTTTTCAGTTTGCTTCCTGTCCTATAAGCCTTGGAATTTGCTGTTCATATTTTTATAGTCACAACACACACTGGTGGAGGAATCATAAGGTGTAGTGCATAAAGTTGTTATTACAGTCCCTCTCCGTAATTGGCAAACTGTGACTTTCAGGGAGCAAATTATATTTTCATCATCCCGCAGCATTGCATCCGAATCCAGTGCAATTGTGGCACAAAGACGATAAATTTGTAACACAATTGAGGAGTGACAATGTGAAGAACAATTTTATACACTATGTGGGCTTATTCCTTCACTGATATGTGCTGAGACCATAAAGCATAAAGGCTAACAGCCCAGGAAGCAAACTGGAAGCAAACCTTCCAAAAGGTCTCTGCCCCCCTAGATCATTTTTACATACAGTTAATATTTTTATCTGAATATTTTTGGGTTGTGGAACCAATTGTCTGAGTTTCCATTATTTTGTATGGGAAAATCCACTTTGTATAAAGAACACTTTGTAGAACAAACATGCTTCTGGAACGAATTATGTTCATCTTACAAGGCATCACTGTATAAGATAATGTGGGAGGTTGGTCCCTCTTCCAGTCTTTAATCAGAATAGAAAACCGAAAACTAGATCTCACCCGCAGTTGTTGCGGTAAGATGCAACCCATTCCAGTTCTAGGACTCTGCTGTAATACCTGAATCCAGTTTAAGCTGATGAATGTTATTGGAATGTTTCAAATGGTCAGGATCGAGAGGAGGATCCATAGATTACAGACAAAGAAGGTGACATTTTCGTTAGTGCACTAATTCATACTTGCCATTTCAAAGTAAAACTCAAATCTGCAACTCATTTGGCAACTATCATTGCTTTTTCTTTCAAGTATTTGTAATCAAAATGAAAACACTAGGTATTCTCTTTAAAAAAGAACGTCATCTTTTTCTAGCTTACCCTTCTGTGTGTGATAGTCAGCATGAAGACCCAGCACCAGTGTTCCCAGACAATGAAAGAGAAGCCTCGCATCTCGAAGAAAAGTATGTCCATGAGGTTTATGAAGAGATTGCCCAGCATTTCAGCAGCACCCGACATAGTCCATGGCCACAAGTCGTTGAATTTCTGAGGGCTTTACCATGTGGGGCTGTAGTGGCTGACATTGGCTGTGGCAATGGAAAGTACTTAGGAGTCAGCAAGGACTTATTCATGGTAAGGCACATAAATAAACTATATGTTTAGGTTTGCTTTGAACAGTGATGGTTTTGGGGCCAAACTCAATATAGTATAAGGACTGATTTGATTAGGATTGATAGGATTTACATTAGGATTAGGAACCAACCTAAGACTGAGTCGTTTCTAACTCAAGTTGATTAGATATCTGACACTGTTCTAAGCAGTCCCGGCTTGGATTCTTCTTCCGCCTTGACATCCTTTCCCTAAGCGTGTCCTACAATTTCTTCCCTTTATTTTAACAGAACAAATTTAGCCATTGCAAACCTGGTTGGCTGTGCCTGGATTCACACTAGCTTCATTGTCACATAATGATACTTGGCTGAAAAAAGCAATATGTAATCATCTTGAGAAAAGTCAAGAAAATAACGATAGCACAAATAGAGAAGTGACATTTTGCAGGCAGCACTTGAACATTAAAACATCAGGAGAGCTGCTTTGCCCTCAGAAGGCTTTTTGCAGTTGATGTTTAAAATGCCAGCCTGGATAAAATAGGACAGTAATTTCCAGAGCAAGGGTGGCAAACTTCTACTTTCTGTGTGGCCACCCTGTGCCTCTGGATGATGGTATGAAGGCGAAAGGATATTTTTTCCACATAGCCCAAGGCCCTTATAAAAAGTAGGACTCTATAAATTAAATCAAAGCTGATCTACCCCAAGGGCTTCAGAGCTGTGTAGTGCCTATACAACCTGGCTGTATCTGCAATTCCCTCCAGATAATTGGAGAACATTGGAGACTGGCACATCATTGCTCAAGGGAGGCCAGCTTTTGGTATGCCATAGGCATCAAGAGATCTTGGACTAGCCATTGACTTCGGTAAGACTGGAACAGGGATCAACCTCCCACATTATCTCATACAGTGGTGCCTTGAAAGATGAATATAATTCGTTCCAGAGGCATGTTCATCCTACAAAGTGTTCTTTATACAAAGCGGATTTTCCCATAGGAAATAATGGAAACTCAGACGATTGGTTCCACAACCCAAAAATATTCATATAAAAATATTAACAGTATGTAAAAATGATGACAAAACACCATAATTGAATTCAAAACATTGTAATATAATACAGAACACAATTACTGTAATATTAATAAAAACACTGTAATATACTGTAAATGATACAGTAAAACAGAAAAGAAAAAACTTTATGGCCAAAGTGTCTCACTAAGGCTGTAATCCTAACCACATCTTCCTGGGAACACAATGGGACTTACTTCTGAGTAAACATGCTTAGGATTGCACTGTAAGAGACACTGGTGTCTTTTTGAGCAACTTTAACAAAAAACCTAATGATACTTGCTTTTGTCTCCTTTGGAACATTTCATGGAAGTGTGACATTGCATTATCATGAAACAGATTCATTGCTCGCACTGCTACAGCCTTATTTGGGTTGTGCTTTTCTACACAATTTTACACAATTTCCCAATGTTTATAAATGTTCTTAATGATATTTGATGTGAAGGATTCCTCCTCCTTATTCTCCACTTCGTCTGCAGATGCAGGACACAATCCAGAGCAAATTCAGCCTGCTCTGACCTAACTGCACTCTCCTAACTATTCTGTATCCAGAGCAGAAAGTTATGCTGAATCCAGAAAGTCAGGAAGCCTGGGCTGCCCTAACTGCTCCAGAGCATGCTAAGTAATTGACACAAGGGGAAGACTTGCTCCTGAGGAGACACCCCTCAGATCACACTGAACAAGGAACAGATGTGGTGCCTACAGTGGTGACATGACTCTGCACATCACCTGGTGCGGAAGTCTTTGCGTCATCCCTGGGATGCACGCCCCCCCACCTGGACTGCGCAGTCACCAAAGTTGGCACCTGCGCAGTTGTTTCTGAAGCCAACTGGCTTCAGAAAGAGTACTGCGCAGGCACCATCTCTGACACCTGCGCAGTACTTTTCTGAAGCCTTTTGGCTTCGGGGGAGACTGTGCTGGCGTCAGAGTTGGTGCCTGTGCAGTACTCTTTCTGAAGCCATTTGGCTGCCGCTCCACCTCCTGAGTGAGGCCGAATGGCTGTGCAGAGGCGCGGACTTTCTCTGCTCTAAGGAAGTCTCCTCTGAAGCTGTTCGGCATGCTCAGTGTGTTTCTGCGCAGTGCATCTCAGATGGCCGTTCAGGCCAGCTCCTCAGACAAGTGGCAGCTTCTGGCTGCTGCTCCACCTTGGAGCAGGCCTGAATGGGGGCGCTGACGCCCGGGGCCTGCCAAAGGACAGTCAAACTCCTCCGGCACATCACCCCATACGGAGCGCATCCCCAATGCAGCCCACACCAGCCGCACCAGTCTGGTGACGCCACTGGGTGCCTGCCTTATAAGGAGTCCCTGATGAGATGCCAGTACATTCTACAGTGAATACAAGGGGCTTCTTGGAGTGGCCTGCTGTATCCTGAGGTTTGTGGGCAGCCGTAGTTTGTTCCATATCCTGAGGTTGAGAGGAAGGGGTTGTAGCTAGGCTGGCCAAGAACTCAGATTTTTGGTCAGCATTGCCATTCTTACTCGGGCCTTATCATGGACCCCTATGGGTCTACTCATTACTATACCTGCTCCTGAGGTGGTATAACTCTGAGGGCTGGAAGAGGGCATTTCTGCCTTGGAAACAGGCTCTGGATACAGAGTAACTGCTCTGCCCTAGGCAATGCTAAACATGCCCTCAACTTGCCTCTCCTGAGCTGCTTAGGCTGCCCCAGTTAGGGCAGAGCAGGTCCACCTCTCTTAGGGCACCCTATGTTGCCTTGCTCTGCCCTAAGCCTCCTTCAGAGTAACTGGGCTGGAGCATCTTGCAGTTGCTCCAACCTAGTGTTAGATAGGGCAACCTAAGGGCTCTTATGTGGACAGATTAGTTGCTCTGGATTGTCCTGCCTGTCTCCTCCATAACCTCTTGCTGTTGCTCAAGATGTAGATCCATGACTTTGTTCATTTCGCAACAAATTTTTGTTGTAAAACTATCTTACAAGGCACTGTTTGTCTTACAAAGCAGAATTCCTTAGAAATTTTAATTTGTCCTACAAAGTGTTTGTCTTACAAGGTACCACGGGATTTAGTAGGGGAAGCACAATTGTCCCTATTCAGCTAAGCATAGCATCTTTTCTGGTAGCTGTTTGTGGAACATCAGTAGCTGATGTTCTCCTTGAGCCTCTTTTTTAGATTGTATGGCCCCAGGAGCAGAGACCTCTCTTTTTATTTATTTTGCTATATGAACTAATTTTAAACTAAATATTTGTAATAATAGCATTAAATTGGGCCTGACTTCTTAGAATTGTTCCTAGATATGTCCCTTCCACTTGGCCGCATCAAAAGGAGAAGGTGATATTGAGGGCCCTTTTGTTAGCGCGGCTGGATCAATAGCCATTTGACTTCTTTCCACCCATGTGAGTGTGCACTGAATACCCAACTCATTGTGGAGTAACATTAGAATCAAAGTTCTCTCTTCACATCTTAAAATACATTTAATTACTTTACAAATAATCTATGGACTTGATTCGTATCTATTTTTATCACACATTGATTAAAACAAGGTGGATTTCCAAAGACCGGAAAATTTGCTTTATGAGCTGGATGTGGCTCTAATCAGCACAGCACCTCCTTGATCAAACCTGTGCAACCACCCGTCCTTTTTCTTTGTAGCGTACCCAAGTTGGAATATTTCCGCAAGTGTGAACTTCTTAGCACACCTGTCTCTGTTTTGTAAAAAAGGGTTTTTTAATTTTTCTGCAATGAACTGGAAGCAATTTCCACTTACCGTAGGCTTAAGAGCATTTGTTACGGTGTTTTCACAGTGTTTTGGATGAAATTGCCCTGAGCTTGCTTCTGTGTAAGTCACTTGCTATTATTCAGTGCGAAGTGTGTGATTTAGAAGATGCCTATTGTTTTCATTGCTACAGAAAATGTTCTGCAGGTATTCCTGGAAAAATCTTAACTGGAACTGAAGTCTCCTTGCTCACCTTACTTCTTAAGAGCAGTTTATATAAGTTGGAGCAAGGGGGGATTGCAGCTACATTTAGATATTAAGATTATTCCTTCTTTGATTAATAATTGTAGATTGCTTTTCTTCCTTGAGGAGGAACCCTTTAGGGGATTCAGATAACCATTTTCCCCCAATCAAATTTTAAATCATTTAGCCACTTCTTGGTTATTTGGTAATAAACATGATTTCCAGGTGATCCTTCACCTTTTATGTTGACTTTTTTTCTGGAAAGTTGCTCAAGTGTTTACCATTCCACTGAACCTTTTGTCACTGAATCCTTTACATTGATCATGTTCTGGGCATAGATTCAGTGCATCCATAGCTATTGGCTTCACTATTGCCTGGTGTGGACTGATATCTAACCGCGCATCTGTCTGTACCCTGAAGGGGAAGAAGATATTCTTCAGGGTTTCATTAGCTTCCCCCTTTTCATTACTAATAGTTGAGAAGTTGTTCTAAAGAACCCTGGTTTAAAAATGCATTCTTAGAAAAACGTATGTAGTGTGATCTTACTTACCTTCTCCACTAGCACTAGATATTTCTAGATGCACTAGTCCCCACTGGCACTAGATATTTCTAGATGCAAGGGAGGGCACCTGGAAGCAGGTCTCTTACTGTTTCATGTGTTCCCTGAGGCATCTGGTGGGCCACTGGGAGGTACAGGAAGCTGGACTAGATGGACCCTTGTGCTGATCTAGCAGGGATGTTCCTAAATGTGTCATGAAGCAAGTTAGCAGTACTACACAAGTAGGAAGAGGATGCTGCATCCAGAATAAAACAGTGACTTGTGGAGGTGAGGCACTGGGCAGCAGTGGTAGGATGGAATGTGGGCAGGGAGAGTGCATTTCTAGCCATAGAGGCAGAAATCCTGCAAAATTCAGCCCAAATCCTGCAAAATCCTATTGCTTGAATGCCCACTCAGAACTACTTGAATTTGTTCCAGCTAAATAGCTGGCACACATCCAAGTTGCCCCATTAGACAGCTTGGGGCAATACACGGAGCAAAGGGAAAAATATTTCCTATTCCAAAGAGACTTCCTCTCTGCTCCTAACAAGCACTGAATATTCTAAAGATTATGTGCCTCTGTATCTGCATTAGTTAGGTTTTGGCTATAAATTGATTTGGCTCCGACTGGAGGAGACAAGCAAGCAATGCTTTTATTCTCATAACCACCCTGTAGCAGTCACTCGAAGAAATGTAGCAGTCCACATTTCTCTTTCCAACAAGCTGCCATTCAGGAACTGGAGTCTGCCATGTAGTTAACATTCCCAATGAACTAATAATTATTTTCAAGCAACAACATTTGGGCATTAACATCCCTGCTTATAAATCAGCCAATTCTTTCTGCTTTGAAATAAATTGCTAGAAGCAGATGCATCATAATTCCAGGCAGTGTTTTTAATAGCAACTTATATTGTATAAGTGAATAGAAAGAGCAGAGATAAACATGCTTGCCAATTATAATGATAATAATAATAAACCTTTCAGTTTTTTACAATGTGCAGACATATCAAGAAGGGGAAAAAATAATTACTGTTGAAATAGTGCTTGTGTTGTGCAGTGGAAAACATCAGCAGTGAATGCAGAGCAGTAATTTTCTAATTGTCTGGTCATAGGGTGACCGTCAGGACAGTTTGCTCAAATCATCGGTCTCTTTCAACCCCACCAGGTTAGAGTTTTTCCATAAATTAATTAAGAATAAGCTGACAAAACTTTGGGCTACAGCACTTTGGATTGTGGGAGATTGGCTTTTTTTAGTTCTTCTAAATAAGATGCTCCGTGCATGAAGAAAACTAACATATTGAGGCTAAAGGGTGAAACACTTTCCTCTTCCTCAGTATAGTGCTTTGCTGCGCACATGAAAGTGTTCATGGGGGCAGTCAGTAGAATAAATTAATCCCTTTGCAGATGCAGGGGATATACTCCAGAATTTTAGTACTTCCATACTGTATAATGTGGACCTAATACACACATGCATCAGAACGTAATAGTAAAATCATGAAGTGAATGAATCTGCTGCAGCATTTCAGATCACAGGTAAGAGGGGGATGGATGGCATTTTTGAATGTTCCCCAAAATAAGAAATTAGCATATCAGAATAAAATTCAAAGACTGGCCATTCCCTGCTGTGTTTTCTGCTTGCAGGGAGATAACATACACACATACAATCTAAAGTTGTGCAGTTAATTCTATAACCGCAAGGTTCTGCAATATGTGCAGATCCAGTTTTATGGAGTAGCTGACACTCTGATGGAATATTTAATGGAAGTCAGACTGTTTCCTTTCTTTAACCGCAGTTGAAATGACACTGCAGAAAGGGCAGCCCACATGATAATTGGGCTCTACCAGCACCTTGGCATCCTCTTTCCCACTCCTTTTGGGCTACATAGCTTTTCTTTTCTGTTATTGGCAACTAATATGTTTCTATGGCTGCAATCCTAAAGACACTGTCCGAGGAGTGAGACACATTGAACACAATGGGGCTTACTTCTGAGTAAACATGGTTAGGATTGTCTCATATGTGGAGATGAGGAAGAGGTCATGTCCAAGCGCCTTTTTTTTCTCTGCTCTAGGTGAGTTACTTCCTAGAGAGGGTGATAGAGGGGTGGAGGAGCTGGGGAGTATGAAGGATGGGGCAGAAGATGTTGGGTGGGAACTATCTCAGAGTAATACACTTAAGAGCATTTCCTCTAACATACACTGGCTGTTTGTTAAATTTCAGGCACTCACAAAATTACGCTGAGACTAGAATCAAGTTTCAGAAGGTTTACTTAAAATTCATGTTGATTCATATTTATAGCATCTTGCTTTGACCAGAGTCCCTATCATTTAAACGAACCAGGAACCCCAGAGCTGCTCCTACTTGCATGGAGGTCTGAGAGGGAGTGCAACTGTCATTTGCTCCAACTGTCATTGTTCTGCTGCCACTTTCTGACTCATGGAAGTCGCTGTTTTTTCCAACAGAGGAGGGGAGCCCTTAGGCTGGTCAGCGGTGGGAGAGGAGATGAGTGCTGAATGGGAAGCTGAGGCAGGACTCAGCCTCACCATGAAGCGAGTTAGACCAGCCAGGGCCATAACATTTGACCCAGACTCCACTTGGTACCTGCGGGGACAAAGAGACTCCTTCACTTGTCTTGGAAAGAACCATAGCAAAGCCAAGGAGGTGGACAGAGGGGTGTTCAGTGGATGTGAGGAAAGGAGGAGTCAGTCATTGGGAAGCAGAGGGGTGTGGTTGGGCATCAGTGGCCTCCTCACATGGCTAGGCCCAGGGGAGCCAGACCCTTCCCATGTTTGGAAGACAACCTGTTAGTGGCATGGACTTCCCTGTTAGTGTTGCCCAGTTGATCCTTGTAATCAAGCCTGAAACTGAGATAAAATTTCCATCCTACCTGGAGCCTCCTAGTATTTTATCCATGCATTGAATGAACTATGGAGCCTGATAATCTCTTCAGCACCTCCTAACCCATGAGGTCCGGGACTGGACCTCCACCCCACAACAGAAAGTGCTCATTTCTAGCCAGCATAATTATATCACTTCCTGCTGAATGATGATGCTTGCAGCTCTTAGTAGGCACCATGAATTTTGCCTGCTGTATGAAATGAGTTTGAAAAGCCTGGTTTAGGTTTTTCTGAAGTGCAATAGTATGTATAGTGACATTGCAGCATCTCATGTTACAAATTCAGTTTCAACCTGGATCTGAATTTTTCAACAATACAGATATCCCCCACTTATTGAACAGGTTAAGTACTGGAGTACCATCCAAAAGTGAAACCCAATCTTTTTCAGTTTATAAATGTTCCTTCGACTGCTTTTTTAGCTAGCAAGTTGCAAATGCCCTTTTTATCTTAGATTCCTGCTGCCACACAAAAATTTCTGCAAATGGATTCTCATTGACTTCTTCAGGAATGGGATTAAACCAGAGCTACAACATGGGGGAGAGCAATTTTGGCCTTTAAAAGAGCAGAGAGAGGTTGAAAGTGCAAAACGTGTTGAATGAATGAGTTTCTGGGTATAATTGAAAGGTGTTGAAAGAGTGGACAGTCAAGACACTGAACCATCAGAAAGCAGGAATGCCTGTAGGTGACCAAAACAGTGTTGGAATTGTTATGGAGCTTTTGAAACAGACTCATATTTGTGTCTACTCAGAAGTAAGTTCCATTGAGTTTAGTGGGGCATACTCCCAGGAAAGTGCTCTGAGGATTGCAGCCATAGTAAAGGATGCTGGTGAGGGACGAATAGGGCTTGCTGTCTGAAACTGTTGATATCTTCTTGGTCAATGTATTGTTCGGTTTCTGACCAAAAAGGTAAATATCTGGGAAACGAAGGGCTATAAATAGCAGGTAGCAATTTTTTTTTAAAGGGAGCCCACTGAGTATAAGGCATAATACTTTTTTCTGGTGAGAGACAGACTTCTTGCTTTAGACATGACGCCTTGTTTCGAAAAGGTGATGCAGCTCTCTGTGAGGGAAAGCAAAACACAACGTGAAAGAAATGTTAAAGGTCTGACTCAGAACAAGTGAAGCAAGGGAATTTCTCTCTCTGTGTCTCCCTCCCTCTGTCTCTCTCTTGCTGTGGCTGCGTGCTGTCATCCTTCTTGCTGTGTTTGTATGCATTTGCCAGAATTTAATTTGCTTCCTTGAGACTCTCATGCTATTAGTTATCACCGAGATATTTCTCTGGGGAGCCACATAATTTCATTTGGTGTCTAGGTTTCAAAATTAGATGTACTTCTCTCTCCATCAGCTTTCTGATGAGTTGCATCAATCAGGTTTCAATGGACTTAAATGATCTAATTCCACCAGGTGGAGTTATTGTGTGGTAAAGCTAAATGTCCACAATATAGTCTCTCCATCCTTTCTGTTCTCCAAATTTGGGTGGTTAATTAGACTCTCCTAGATTGTGGGTAAACTGATAATAATTATCTTTAGCATTTTCCAATCTTCGTTGCTAACTTGATAATGGAAATAAATGGGACCACTATCTATCAATGAGCCAGATGTGGAGAAGAAACCATTGCATATTGATTTATTTCCTGTCCTCTTTGGAAAGGGGACCTCCGAAGGTCCCCTTTCTGCACCCCACGATCTTAGGAAGTGAGTAATTCTAGAGAAAGTATTGATAGGGACTTACTTTCTTCTTTACTGTATTCTGTCTTCTCTTTAGTAATCAGATCCCTCCAAAATGTTCATAAGCCGCACCTGCACGATAGTTTTTGCCCAGGAAAAATAACCACACAGAATGCACACTTTTGTGGTGAGAGGTAATACCTGAAAAGTGATTGAAAAATTAACCTTCCCAAGGCTTGTATTTCTGCCAAACAGAGAAGCATTCAGGAGATAGCAGCTTCAAGATAGCTTTTCCATAGCAGAAGGATTGTACAGAGAGGACTGTACAGATCTGAATTTAGTATCCCAAATATGATCCTTGAATGTTAATTCTTACTTCTTCATGCTCTTCTCTCTTGATTTAATGTTGCCATGTTGGTGTTCTGAGTAACTATTTGCCATGTCCTATTTGCCATGCCAGTTCTGAAGCTGCACGTCCATCTTGGCTTCTTGCTTGCAAAATGAACTCTTCTATACCTGTGAAGTCCCCACAGTGGGTCTTGCTTGTCTACCTGAAACTTACCCTCTTCCCTTCTTCTTTTACATAGTTATAGTAACAGTCCATTTGTCTTTCACTTTTTTGTTCCCTTTCCAGTGGTTGTTCCTCCTTTCAAAATGGGTTTCATGTAGACAAGCAGCAATGGTATCACGAGAGGGTGACATGCCACACCTGGTTATGCACCTGGGGATGTGTGTGACACCACCATGGGCCATTTAAAGATTTAAATGGAGCAGGCCTCATTAAATACAATAGGACTTACTTCTGAATAGACAGGATTGCACTGCAAAACTTTATTCACATTAGATGCAAGGAAAGAGACAGCAAATGAGTTGATGAGAATGATTTTTAAAGTAATCCCAGTAAGAACCCCCCTGTAGAATTCAGGTTTGAAGTCATAATCTGAGTTGTTTTATCATACGCATGATTGAGAGGCCCACCATGCTATTTATATCAAAAGCAAATCTCATCTGAAAGCAGGATGCCTTTTGCACTACACCCTATGCTTCTTAACGGAGATAATTGATGTTCCAAAGTTCTTTCTTCCCCCCTCCCCCTTTTCATTGCGAGATCCATTCTATTTGTTTGGAGGAGCCCATTCACTTTAATAGATCAGACATCACAAGTAAGCCTGACTTCACAATTATTTGATATAATTTAGATGCAAATTAGGATTTCATATTCTGGCTGTCGTAGGCTCTCTTCCTCTTGGTTAGCTTAGCTGCAGCTCATTACATTTCATCAGAGTACAGTGCTGTCCCTTTCAAGGTCATTCAGCATTGTCTCTTTGATTGAATTCCTGCTTCCCAGTCAATTTATACTGTACATCCTTGGCACAAAGTGTGATAGAAGTCAGTGCAATTTTTGAATGTGTACAGCAATAAGGAGCGAGCCTCACAGCCTAATTCTAACATAACCCCTCCCAACACACACTAGTTGATGTAGCTGTGACAATAGAGTTGCATCTTATACTGAGGACAGTCCCAAAAATATCCTCCAGGTGTGGGAGTGAAAGTTCCCTTACCCTGGGGTGAGCCTTCACTGCCCTCATAGGTCTCTCAGAGTTCTGCCAGCCATTTTGCTGGAGCAGAGCTAGGAGAGTAAGAGCACAGTCCTAACCATGTCTACTCAAAAGTAAACCCTATTGTGTTCAATGGGACTAGATGACCTACTGGGTCCTTTCCAGCTCTATTATTCTATGATTCGATGGTTCTTACTTCCAGGTGTTTAGGATTGCAACCTAGGGGAGAGAAAAAGTGAAAGGATATTGTCACATGCCAGTGCAACTGGGATCCAAATCTGCCTGCCCCCTCCCTACTCAGATCCCTATTCCTCCGCTATCCCAACCTATTGCTCCCCACACCTGTAAGACTAGCTCTACTGTCCCACATGTAGCTAGCTAATGGTTCCAGAATAGCTATCCATGATGCTCTATGTGAACTATAATATTCATTCATTCATTCATTCATTCATTCATTCATTCATTCATTCATTCATTCATTCAATTTATCTCCCTCCTTTCTTCCTTGAAAAAGGAAATGCAAGGCAGCTAGCAACATTTAAAACAACAATAAAATACAGTTAAATTAGATATTAATAAATCAGATTAAAATACAATTAAACTATATAAATACAGTAAAAAAGGTTAAAAACTGCCAGATAAAATGTCCTTATTTAAGAAGAGCTATTTTAAGCCTGTCTAAATAAAACAGTTTTTAGGCCTTGCTGGAAGGTCAGCAACAAGGAAGCTTTCCTTAACTTGGTGGGAAGGGAGTTCTACAAGGTGGGTGCCACCACCAAGAAGGCCCTGTTATTGGCCGTCATCCCTCTTACTTTTCTCAGTGGTGGAACAACTAACAGGGCTCCCTTTGATGAACTCAGAGAGTGGACCGGATTGTATGGAAGAAGGTGGTCTCTCAAATAACATATGGACATCATGGCCGCAGAACCACTGCTCCGTTACTATAAAGCCCAGTTAGGATTGGGCTGTCAGTATCTAAGGCTGCAATACTCTCATGGCTGGGGAAAGGGGGTCCTTATAACAACTTAATAGCTTAGAACACAGATATAGGGTAGCAGAATAAAGAATTAAAGAAAGTTTTACTAAGATGGAACTTAGTAAACTTGACTTGAGTTAGAGTCTTTTTGATAAACTCATGGGCAGGTCCATAATAAAAATGGAAGTGCTGGCTGTGTGTGTGTGAGAGAGAGAGAGGGAGAGATAGAGAGAGAGAGAGAGAGAGAGAGAGAGAGAGAGAGAGAGAGAGAGAGAGAGAGAGAGAGAATTTCACTGTTGCCTGCATCCCATCTGTCAACAAAAGCTCTGTTGTTTTTCAGTTGCAAGTGCCAAGTGTGAGCCATTACTTGTTCCTGAAACTCCCAACTCACCTCCAGTTTCAAAATGGAAGCCCCAGGGTGGCATAAATGTTATCTGATTTGATCTCATTGAATCAATGAGATCAATGAGCTGAATCAATGAATCAGTCAATTGAATCAGATCAATGAGTTCTGGTTATCTTTCTTTAGCCTTGGCCTCTTTTTTTTCTTCTTCTTGTGCCATATCCATCATCAGATGTTTGTGATCATGTTGGCGATCAATAGAAGCACAAAATAGTGCTGCTGAGTTTTGTCCAAACCAGTCCCTTAAATTTTGAAGCCATGATGTTGATCTTCTTCCTGGACTTCATTTGCCTTCAATATTTCCCTGGAGGATTAAATGGAGTATGTGGTATCTAACAAACACTAATAATTCCAATTAATTGTCTTCTATTTTCTCTTCATTAAATCTGATTCACAGCACACGCTATCACTAGTAAACAGAAACAGTGCTAGCAGCAAGTACTCAGAAATCTGAATTTGGCTTGAAAACAAGACTTGGGCTAAGAGTTGATGAGGCCAACCTTCCAAATGTGCACAAGGAAAAGTGCATGGCTACATGTTTCTGGAATGGCTTTTAGTAAACTTGTATGAATCTCTTTCCACATACATTGATGTGGCCAGAGGAAAAATGTTCTTAGGGCCCTGCAAGATTTATCTCTGTTCTGAGAAGTGGCCCTGCTTGTGATACATGCTGAATGGGAGTTTTTGAAAAGTTGCCGTGGGCAGAACTTTTCAATCCCTTCACTTCTACCAGATAATTTGGACAAAGGGAATTTCTTTCTTTCTTTATGCTCTTCTGGGAGTGGAAAGCAAGTTGATATTGATACCATTTCAGTCCAGCTCTCAAGTGCTATCTATTCATTGCAAAGAATGGTGAACTCCATTACAAAATTCTTTTTAGGCTGGCTTAGAAGATAAGGCAACCACCACAGCGTACCATCTCAACAGAGACTGTATATCTGTCATACACACTAGAAAACTCCGAAGGCTGCATCCTTAATGCTGAGAGTGATATAAACTTCATGGAAATCTGTTTTATTCTTTGGGCCTCTCTTCGGTGAACATCCAGTAATAATTTGAAATTAACAACCTCAGTGCAGAAAAGCTGAACATTGCTGTTTTGGTGCTTTTCATACTGTTTCTCCCCATGATGCAGTTTGGCTGTGATCGTAGCAAGAACCTTGTGGACATCTGTGGAGAAAAGGGATTTCAGGCATTTGTGTGCGATGCACTTTCTGTGCCATTACGGAGTGGCTCGTGTGATGCATGCATTTCCATTGCAGTGATCCACCATTTTTCTACTCCAGTAAGTGGATTTCTTGCCAATATGTTTTTGCCAAAGATGATAATTTAATTTTAGATAGTAAATAAATAAAACAAGAAACTATAGCATTTTGTGGTATGTTAGAAACTATTGAGTATCTTCTGAAAGCTTTGAAAGACAAAGCTTCTGATGTGGCTTTCTATAGGTACATTTGAGTGAAAATTGGGTAGTTTAAAATACATTCAGATCTATTTTATGCATACAGTAGTGAAATTTACCTGCTGTTGCAGGACTATGCACCATTCCCCTGTGCACCATTGCGATCCCCTGTGCACCATTCCCCACCTTGCCCCCTGTGCATTATTGCCCCCTAACCCCTGTGCACCATGCCCCCTGTGCACTATTCCCCCCCTCCAGCATCATGCCAGGGGTTGAGGCTGGATGTTGATCAGTCAGTCTTCAATGTTAAGTATAGGGAGAAAAACACATTGCACCCCTTTTCAACCCTTAAGGGTTAAATTTCTAAAAATTGGTTCTAAGTTGGGTGCTCATGTCACAGAAGGAACTACCCAAATTTCATGCTTTTAGGTCCAGGGGTTGGGGCAGGGGTTTGATCGGGCAGCAATTCTTCAATGTAAAAGACAGGGATGAAAATTGCTGTGCCCCTTTTCACCCCATTCCGGTTTGAATTTCCCAAAATTGGTTCTTAGTGGCTGCCTACATCACAGAATGAAAACCTCCCCAAATTTCACTCTTCTAGGCATTTCACTCTTCTAGGCATGTGAGTGAGTTAGTGAGTGACCTCTCAATTTTATATATATAGAAGATGTGAACTGGGTGTGAGGTTACCCAACAGAATACCCATTTAACTTTTCAACCATTACTTGGGTGAAAAAAGTGAATATGTATTTCTGTTATAGAAAAGATGCCAAGGATTTGGGATCTGGATACCAGAAGGACCACCTTCATCAGTAGGAAACTACCCCCAAACTCTGGGTTTATGAGAAGGCCTTGTTACAGATCCCTCTTCAATCTGCCATTTGTGGGCCCATGATGATCATACTTCAGAAAATCCGCCTGCTAGCCCTTTGTTCCATTTTTATGCTTGCTGCTTTTATTGAGGGTGAAGATAACAAAACCTTTTATTAGAAAGCTAAATGGTTGAATTGTGGGGGGAAATAATTTCAATCAATGAATCAATCCTTCAGGAGCAATACATATGCCAAGCAATAGGTATGACTGAATGCCACCCTTGGCAAGCCTCAATATGGCCCTCAGCAAGACCCCTCTATTGGGCCCCTCTATTGGGCAGGCCTTGTAATATCTCTAATACAATCTTACATGTAAATTTATTCAAATTTGAAATGTAAATTATTTTTCTGGCCCCCAACAGTGCCAGAGAGATGATGTGGCCCTCTTGCCAAAATGTTTGGACACCCCTGCTCTTGATCATAGGGATCAGGAGGAAACATCAGTTTTTTCCTTTGCTCCTGTTTCTAATATACTGTTCTTACTCATCGTCTTATAACTTCATTGATGTCAGACTTTGATCTGTTTTTCTTTCACTAGGAGAGAAGGTTGACAGCTCTCCGTGAATTAGTCCGGCTGCTGCGACCAGGTGGAAGGGCACTCATTTATGTCTGGGCTATGGAACAGGAATATAATAAACAGAAGTCAAAGTATCTGAAAGAAAAAAGAGCTTGCAAGAGCAAAGTGGAGGATATCAATAACGGTGGTCAAAAGGAAACAGGCGATCATGGCTGCCAAAGTTCAGTGTGCTCAAATGAAGGTATTAGCCAGTATAAGGACATATGTTGTAGTGTGAATGAAGCTGTTCATCCCAAGCTGCCTATTCATATCAACAGAACCTCCTTTGACTCCCAAGACCTGCTGGTTCCTTGGCATCTGAAAGACGGCACAAAAAAGAACACAGAACATACCAAATCACATCAGTCTTTGGTCAGCTCTGCAAACGTGCAAGGACTTAGTCCCATTTTTCACCGTTACTACCATGTCTTTTGTGAGGGAGAATTGGAACTGGCCTGCAAAACCTTGGACTGCATAAAATTGCAAGAGAGTTACTATGACCAAGGAAACTGGTGTGTTGTTCTTGAAAAGCAGTAGTGTGTTCACAGTGCCTTATGGGCAAAGAAAATGGGAACATTTTTGAGAGACTGATTCACACTGGTATTTCTAAAAAGGGCTAGTTGGTGGAATTTGGTCTCACCCTTACATTTATAAAAATAAACTATTTTTTAAAAATGCTGCAATTCAGTATTCCTGGTTTATTCATTTAAAAGAGTTAGGGTGCACTTTCCTGGGAGTAAGCACTATTGAGCACAATGAGACTTGCTTCTGAGTAGACATGCTACTATGTACTTTATATACATTACAGCCTTTATTACTATCAGGGTAGTATACAATAAAAAATTAAAAACCTATGAATAAAACAATCAAAAATAGAGATGGCAGTAGTATCCTAAGCAGGGCCCTAATGTGGTGATCTCAGAGGAAAAGCTGGATGATATATGAGCAGGTGGTCCTTGAGGTATCTTGGATCTATGCTATATAGACCTCAGAATAAAATGGGCCAACGTAGCTGGGAGGAGACTGTCTCTGTGGAGTTATCCCTCTCCTTTTTCCTTAGGTCATGGTGGACATTACATGGGCATGCAGATACATCTGTGCCACTTGGGCAAAGGATTGCTGTGTCACTGTTTTTACAAGGTTTGACTAAAATATGTGTAACATTTTAATCATTATTTTCCTTATTTATGATTATTATTTACACCCTGTCTTTTTATAAACCATATACCCAAGCTGCCGTACACAATTTAAAACATTCATTATACAATAATGCATCATCAAAGCAATGGTAGCAGAAGGAAACAATCTCTTTTTTCTTTCAGGCTTATCAGGCTTGTTCTCTGATCACCTGAATGTGATTGAGGTCTCCACGCATCATCATTTTTGTGGACCTGTGAAGCAATTACTTCACAGAAGCAATTGCTGTGGATGCTGATGTGAGAATCAACTTCTGGGGTTTGGTGGCTACGCATGCCTCTAATGACATTCAAAAATAAAAGGAATTGATTTCTTAGAGATTAGGAAGAGATTATGAGGGGCAATGACAGATTACGAATTGGTTATAACTGTTCTAGATCTGGGCTGGTGGAACAGTGCGACAACTAAAATATTACAATTGCTCACCTCTCCAGTGCCCTTGGATCCAAGGGAAGGACATTTCATCTCTTGCCTCCGCAGATGGGTACTATTGTATTATTTTTTTTGGCTTTCCAGGTTCAGCTCTTTCAGTTGAATTCTAAGAATAAATCAATAACCTATTACTTTTCTTTGCATTTAGATTTCAGTGTTGCAAATGCATTTGCAAAGCCCAGTCAGTCAATACTGCCGGAATGCCATAATAGAACATTTTAAATAAAATACAATGCAAATTACAAACATAAAGCACCCTAAAAATAGAATCTTCATTTTGTTGGGTCTACATAGTTTATGAATTAGTAGTCTTTCCGAGCAATATAAAAATCTAACCTTCAGAATGAATAAGTGGCAAATGAAATGTTTAACTTAACAGCTGCCTTTGTGGACATTTCACTAATACAGTTAGTGAAGGCCCTCCTGAAATTTTATTTTGAAAAGCTCATAGGATTAGAACAATATTTTTGTAAAACTGAGAAGATCAGTTCAATTACATCTAATAGTACTGTATAGGGGATGGATTCCTTAAAATTTGAGGGTTGTGGAAAACAGTGCTATAAGATACAAATTAACCTAAATGGCAAAGCATGGGTGCTAATTGGACCAGAATGCATTGCCTCATTGACTTGAAATTAGGATTGCCATATGTCCTGGAAAACTGGGACAGTCCCAGTTTTGGGGGTTTGCATTCTCATACTGGCAAGTTTGACAGGAGGTCCCATCCCAGTTTTCTGGAAGAGAATTATGGCAACCCTACTTGAAATGGCTGAAAGTGTAGTTCAAAAGAGGGTAAAGGAACAAAATATAAATATCAATTGACTGGAACTGTCAAAATATTTGCTTATCTCAGATCATGCAGACTTCATTCAGAAGTACAACATTTTTAGGGAAGGACACAGAATGAGTGGGAACAGTACAGTGGTTTGCAAACTGTGGGTCAGGACCACTGGTAAATCACAGCTTGATTTTTGGTGTGGCACATCGGGATATAGAAAGATCAGAGATAAGTACTTTCACCAAGTAATATTCAAAAATTAGATACTGTAGCTGCTACCTAATTATCCTACAAAGAGCTGAGCTCCTGCCATTTGCAAATGTGTGTAAACAAAGGGAGAGAAATATTTGAGGCTTTATTTTCTGATTATATATTTTTCTGATTATTATAATAATAAATAAAATCCATGGTGGGGTTCTGGAACACAACCCTAGTGGGTAATGATGGACAAGCTGTACTTCTTTTTGGAGTCGCGTGTGTATGGATGCGTGGGGGTACGTTTATGATCAGAAAAAGTTGCAAGTGAAGGAAATGCAGAACCTGGTTGAAAGGAGGAAAGGACGAGTTAGGAAGATGTCTTTGGTGAAGGTCAAGAAGAGAATGGTGTGTAATGAGGCGATGCACTAACCAGCAGAAAAGCTGGGAAGCCGGGAGAAGATGCAAAGCAAAAGAACTTGGTTAATGCAACAGCAATGACGGTTTGATGGTGGCAGATAAATGAGCACAAGAGTGAGCAGCAGAGACAAATGGCCACCAATTAAATGGAGTCAGCCCAGTGGAATGGGAACTGAGATGAGAGCAATTAAAATAAATGGCCACTGTGGGTATTAAATATACTGCAGAAGCACAGCAATCGCTCCGCAGGGCAGCCAGCAAACAAGAGATTGCTCAAGTAGGGAGGAAAAGGCTGCAAATGTATATGAAATGCCTAGCCTGGGGCAGCAAGTCTGCATTCAGCATTGATTCTGAAGCCATAGTCATCCACTCTAAGGATGCTTCTTAAAACCAGAGTTAAAGGTCTTTTCAGAAGGGATGAAATAGTGTCCAGTAGTTAGTGACAACAAATATATGGACTATTGTACCATAGTGGCTTATATTTATTGTAGAACCAAGAGGTGGGCAGAAAGGGGAGGGAGATGTTCAGTAAGTTATTTGCACTAGATCGGCAACAGTTTTTGTTTTTTAACAGCAAGGCTATAGTTCAATGTACATTTTTTTGCCTCACTGGTGCATAAGTTGAAGATCTCTGGATCTCATTTTTTTGATGTAAAATGGGGCTTTATACCAGTGGCATTGCTAGGGGATGCGGAGGTTGCATCCTGCATCAGGTGATATGTCCAGGGGGGTGATACACTAAAATTGTGATAGTTGGGAATAATACCATAATGCTATATAACATTGGATGAATAATTTACATTAAAATGCCATGAAAACTGGAGCGTGCTCTGTCCAGTACATGGGAGAAGGTCTATCATGGGGGTGACAACTTGACCTCCTGCACTGTGTGACACAAACCCCAATGACACCATTGCTTTATACTTTCATTTACCAGATATAAAGTGGAACAGATTGCCTATATCTTTAACCACTGTAGAGAAGATGTACCCACCAAAACTCCTCCTATACTAGAGTGAGTTTATGGTTAAAGGTATAAGCACTATGTCCCCCTTTGTAGGTGGTAACTCTATATGTGGGAGAAGGCTATTATTTGTGATTCCCATATCCACTTATCTGCAAATTGGGTGAGGGTCCTGAGTGGCGATGGGGCAGAAAAAAACCCCACAAATTCTGATTTCACTGAAAAACTGGAAGTGATGTTATGTGGTATGTATTGGGACCTCCCAATGCCTTATGAGAACTGGGGTAGCCATGGAGGGCCCAGAGCTCCAGAGGTGATTGACCATATCCACAGTGGCATAGCTAGTGGGTGAAGGGGGTGCCATTGCACCAGGCAACAAGTTAGGGTGGCTGCAAGCTATGCTTGACACTAGTGGCTAAAATTACATAAACTGGGGTATGTATGAATGATAATACTGTCATGTTATATATTGTTGGAAAGGTAATTTAATGCAGAATGGAGTGAAAGAAACTGCAATGGAATATCTATATTCTATCAAACGTTATGGCCAATTAACCAGAAAATGAAAACATAAAAGCCTATGGAACAAAAAGTGGATTTCCTTAACTAAAAACTTTCACATGTTTCTGGATGTTACATAGGGGTTTGATGCGCATGGGAGGGGGTTGTGCTGGGGGGGGGGTGTTGTGTATGGGGGTGTTGCACAATGGGGGTATGGCGTATGGAGGGTATTGTACTCCCGCAATGCAGGTACATTTAGCTATAAAGACACATAATTCCAAAAAGGTGCTTTGCTTTTTCAAAAAGCTTGCTTTTGCCTAGTGTTTCTAAACCAGTGGTGTGAGTACTACTAGTAGTACTTGAGGTGGCCTGGCAGCAAAACATGGCACACGATGCAATACCAGTCAGAGGCTCAGTTGGGCAGGCATCCTTTTCTATGCTCATAAAAGCCCTCCAGTCCACCCTGAGCCTCTCACTGACATTTGGTCTCTCAACCCAGTAGCAACTGGTGATGATGTCTTCCAGTGGTACTTTGATAGATGGACCATAAGAAGTGGTACTGTGGAGGACAAACATTGAGAAACACTGCACTGGCTCATTTAAACGGACTTCCCGCCCTTCTCTATAAAGAAGTGGATTGCAAAGCAGTGCCATGAAAGGTGGCAAATTGTGTCAGTGTTTGATCAAGGACATGTAAGAGGACTGCAGCTGTTGAAACTGTCTTCTGTTTCAAAAACCTATTTGCTCTGCGGGGTGGCAACCTGTTTGAGAAAATTCCCTTTCATCATTGCTTGGATTCTGATAAGAGGGCAGTCAAAACTCAGTCCATAAAGCCACTACTTTTAGTAACTCTCTCTCTCTCCCCCAAATCCAGAGTAACTACAGGAGCATGTTAGAGACTTTACATGCACCCGTAGTTACTGCACCACCTAGTGAAAACTTACGGGAAATTCATATTGGAATCCAGAGTAAGTTGTTCTTACACCGGAGCAAGGACTCCCCATAGTTACTCTGGATTTTGCCCTCTGTGTGTATGCGTGTGTGTTTACTAGCCCTTTAGCTTGTGTAATGTGTACAGACCTGCAAAAGGCAAGGTTATTTTTTCCTGACAAAGGGGTAGTATATAACTTCACCTTTTGCAGGTCCCTAGTTATGGGACACTGATTTCCAGTTTTTTAATGGACATTGGGTTGGTCAGCATCTATCCTCCCTGCCCCACTGTATACAAATTTATGATCACAATACATATTCTTATTCTCACTGCTTCGTTTGTAGGCTAGAGCTAGGTTTCATAACATGGTGTGGGGGGAAAAATACAAAGTCCATCATTGTGATAATTTGACGAGCATACTGATTCACTTATCTGGAATTATTTCATTAAAAAGAGCATTATTTCATTAACAAGAGCAATAACTTCTTTTTATGGCACAGATAATCAAATCACATTGCTAATGAATATATGGGCCTGGGGTAAAATCTGCAACAAATGAGAAGCCGTGTGCAATTTTCTTTTTTTTTAAACTTACATAGCATCATAGGCACATAAAGAAGAATATTTCATTGTCTACCAAGCACAGGGGAAAGAGCTCTTGCAAACATCAAATTCTGCCTGTCACAGCTGGCTGTAGAAACTCCATGAAGTAAGCCTGCAATCCTAAAGACACTTTCCAGGGAGTAAGTCCCATTGGATACAATGGGGCTTACGTCTGAGTAGACATGGTTAGGATTGTGCTCTAAGTTTCTGTATTCTGTCACTGGGAAACGATCAGTGGTGGGCACAGGCAGGTTCGCACCTACTCTATAGAACCGGTTCTTAACAAGAGATAGGACATATAAAGTTTAAAAATAGCCATTTAAAAGTGGCTGCCAGATGGGCAGAGAACCGGTTCTTAAATTTTTTGAAGCCCATCACTGGAAACGATGTTAGAATAACACCCGTAGTTACTGCATCACCTAGTGAAAACCTATGGGAAATTCATATTGGAATCCAGAGTAAGTTGTTCTTACACTGGAGCAAGCATTCCCCATAGTTACTCTGGATTTTGCCCTAAAACAAGTTATGGGAACACACCGGTATCGAACCGCTGACCTGCTGATTGACAAGCACAACACTACGTTTAACCACATAGCAAATCTAAGCTTCTCATTCCGAGTGTGCACTCATCCAGGGAGCCAACAAATCCTATGACTTGCAAGTGTACCTTGATCCATATTTTTATAAACGTACTTGTCAGCTCAAAAATTAACAGCTCTTTGATGTCTATGCAGGATACCTAGCATGGAGATAAATAATGGAGGGGAGAATTTAGCTTGCTACATTTCTTTGTAACAAGTTGTCGTTAAAGGGGTCAAGTTAAAGGAAGAGAGAGCCCACTTTGGAATGAGAAGCCAAATGAGCACTCGAGCAGGGAGCCAGCAGATCTCAGGCCTCTTGCAAGTTAACCTTGATATGCATTTGCAAAAATGTACTTGTTAAAATAAAAAATGAATGTGACATTTTTAGACACACTTTAAAAACTTTTACATGTCCATCTGAAAAAACATAACAAGTGGTGATGACCTGGCCTTCTTCTGTGCCATCAATAGCTATTTTAATTGCCAATAAATTGAGCAGGTGATACAGTATGTTTTCTGGCATGAAGATGATATAATGGCATGGAAATGATATGGCATGGAGATGATATAATGGAGAAAAACTTAGCTTGCTAAATTTCTTTGTGAAAAGGTGTTGTTAAAGGTGTAGGGCTAGTTAACATAGGGAGGTGGAGTCCTGTTCCTCAACCACAATTCCACCCAATAGTTTCTGCTGAAGTTGGTATAAACATAAAGTTACTCCCGTGGCTGGAAATGCACTCGCTTGCCCTTGCCAAATCTACTGTAATATGCAAAAATCAATCAGGTTTTCACAGTATGGAGATATACTACCATATAATTGACACAGATCTGATTGCTGTTAAAGGGACAATTATCAGGGCTTGCTCAAAATTTAGCTACTCTGTAAATGCAGCTGAGCGGAATTAAATATTAGAGTTACTTCTACATAAGGAAAACCATATGTCCTCTTTTTCCAGGATATGTCCTTTTTTAAGCTTTGTGTCATAGAAAAAAATATTCAGTGTCCTCCTTTTTCTTGTGTGCAGGAAGCATGTAAAGGTGTCACCCGCAGGTTGCTCTACTAGTTGTGACCCACCCTAAGAAGCGGTGTTTACTCCATTTCTTAAGTCACAGAGCCAGCGCTGTCGGAAGGCACCTCCATGATCTTATGGTCCACATGTGCACTGAACACTGTTACTTTCCCACCAAGGTGGTACCAATTTTTCTACTTGCGTTTTTATGCTTTTGCACTGCTAAGTTGGCAGGAACTGGGCAAGGGTCAGGAGCTCATTTCATCTTGCAGTACTTGGGTCTCGAGCTGCTGACCTGCCTCTCTTCAGATTGACAGGCATAGCACTGTTAACCATTGAGCCACTGCAGCCCTAGACAGCATGTAGCCTCTTGTAACTACTACATTATAATAAACTGTACTGTGTGTAATAATTTTAAATTTAATAATAAGTAATATAGTTTTTAAATTATCCACATGAAAGCAATATATATGAATGTCTTATTCTTTTGTCAAATCTTATGATTTTCCTGCATGTTCTCCATTTTGGAGGGAACCTTGTCCTCTTTTGTGGTTATTACATGTGGACACCCTGCATGAGGTGCATGCATGAGGGAGCACAGAGCAGCCTGGTGCTCTGCTGGGTTGCCCAGATGGGGAGACCTGCCTCAGCTCACACGGAACAAAGCACAGCTGTGGTGCCTGCACTCTGCCTGCCATGTGAGGAAGCCCAAGAGAACCTGGCAACCTGTCACAGCTGGCTGGATGGAAAGAAAGGGCATGGCTGTCTGGGGGGGCCAGAGGTCGGAACATCAAAAAGGGGGCACCCAAGATAAATGGGGGACAGGACCAAAGAAAGCTGGGAACACCCACATCCACTGTTCATGGTTCATGGAAACCCTTCATGAACCAAGTGGTTCATGGAAACCCTACAGTCCCTATAGTGTAGGGTGGGTGCAAAGGGATTGGCCTGTTGGAGTTGGGCTGTATCCCAAGTTCAACAGGCAGGAGTCATGCTTGGTCCAGCCTAGGACATAGAACTTTTTTAAAATTCCATTTTTAATTTGGCTTATCATGGGTCTCACTGGGTCTGTTCATATTTATGCCTATTCCTGGGGTGGCCTTAGTCAAAAGGGATAGGAGGGGGCATGTCGGCCCTGGAGACAGGGTCTGAATATAGCCTAACTGCTCCGTTCTAGGCCATGCCTCAACATGCTCCCGACATGCTGCTGCTGCACTGCCTAGGATAGCACTGCTAGGCCAGCTCAGGTCCATCTGTCTTGCATTGGTTCAGGTGGACTTGTGCCCACCCAGACCCTTTTCTCGTGTATCTTGGCTAGCCTATCTGGCATTAGCCTGGCCTAGTGCCAGATAGGCTGGCCCAAGTGCACTTCAAGATTGCAGTTCAAGTTCAAGAATTATTTCTTAAGTTCAAGAATTATTTCTCTCTATTTACAGCAAAACAAAAAACACTTTAAGGAACTAAAGTACTGCTT
This sequence comes from Cryptoblepharus egeriae, assembly GCA_030015325.1. Lineage (NCBI taxonomy): Eukaryota > Metazoa > Chordata > Lepidosauria > Squamata > Scincidae > Cryptoblepharus > Cryptoblepharus egeriae. The sequence continues at coordinate 84,509,820 of JAREYC010000005.1, forward strand.
GAAGGGTGAGCATTTCAGGCTGTTTTTGGGCTTAACTTTTGTAGACTTTTTTTAACACAAAATATTTTCCTTAGCACAGAGGCTACTTAAAAAAAACTGACCTTACACAGAGCTGCTAGCATTATTCCCTATTAATGACTGACTGTGCCTGAAACCATCTGGAGTGTGAAATTTTAATCCGTCTGTTTAAATGTTATAGTGAAAGTGTTTCCTTATGAGGTTTTACCCTTTGGATTGTGAAAAGTTTGGCCTCACCCTCTCATGGATAGAGATGTGCTGGAGAAACATGCATATTTTCTCAGTGACTCATAAGATTCAGTTTTCCTGCTGGGGGTTTTAAACATGTTAGCCATTTAAGTTGGCATTTGTCTGATCAGTATTTGTATGGTGTTCTGATAGCCTGCCTGTAAATTAGAAATCCAACTGGTCTGTTTTCTACACCTGGAGCAGGTTCTGCCTCTTCTTCTTTTCCCCCATTGGGATAGGATGTTCTATGTGTTGCAATAAGCCACACAATAAGGCTCAGGCACAATCCTAACCAATTTAACCTGGCATAACTCACCCATTTGCCATTCCCGGTAATGGTATGGGAGGCTGGTGCATGTCTGTGCATTGGCCTGATCCTCCCAGGAGTGGTGCTGAAGTGCCTTACTGCACGTTTGTGACACCCTCAGGCCAACACAAGACTTGTGCCAGGACTTGTGCCAGCCTGATTGGGAGTTAGGATTGCAGCCTCAGTTCCCCTTTAGCGATTCCATCACCTTAATCTTAGTAGTGATGGGAGGGCCCTTGTTTTAATGCCTGATCATTTGACTACAAGTGGGTGTGGGTCAGCCAAGTTATGACAATGCTTGAATTTTTATTATCCTCTCTGGGATATCTGAAACACATGCAGCTTGGCACTGGCAGTATGGTCAAAGTGACAGATGAATCTTAAGTAAGCATTAGTATACCCAGATAATGTGACACATAGCTTGTTACCTATCATTGCACTTATGATCTATATTCCCAAATGTCACAAGCTTCTTTTAACATCCTTATTCTTTTTTATTCTCACAGACCCATAACTTGGGCAAAATGCTGAGCTTATGGGAAGAAGCTCCTGGACTGCAATTCAGAGCAAAGCCTTTGTTTTAAAAGTTTGCTTGGGATTTACAGTATGGGGTTGCCATTTTCCTGCATTTAGAGCATACTGAGAGGGCCTGCAATGACATCCAGGTTTGACCATTATATTTCAGCTTTCCTGCCTTTTTTCTTCAACAGCTCCCAGAACTTCCAAAACAAAACAGCAGCTTTTCCCATCTCTGTGACCCTGCTTTCCTGCTGGAGACTTAATAATATCCCTCATACCCCAGTCTTCTTGTCAGTTGGCTTCTCTTTGAAAAATCTCACACGCAGCACGGAGGGAAGCAATGTGGTGGAGGCGCATGCATTTGCTCATTGTGTAAATTGCCCGTGGTTCATTCTACTCCTATTAAAAAGCGCAAAAAAAAAAAAACACTCTGCTAAATTGGAAACGGTGACTCATTCTGCAAAGGTTAATGCCTCCCTGTAGGAGTTCAGCTAGGGGGAGCCAAGTCATCTGAGAGCATTTTCTTTTATTATTAACTGGGCTATTTTCCCCGTTAGAGTGAACTATAATGCAAAGATGAGCAAAATGTCACCATGCTGTAAGCAGGGCACCAAACATAGATCAGAGTTTGAAAACAGACTGTTAGAAAGAATATTATGTCCTTCCTTTCTTATTTTTTCTTTGGCTTCATTTGGCATTATTTCCAGAAGGTCTGGGAAAGTTAGAGCACAATCTTAACCATGTGTATTCAGAAGTAAGCCCCATTGTGCTCAATGGGTCTTAATCCCAGGAAAGTGTGTTTAGGATTGCAACTAAGGGCACAATCCAGAGCAAGTTCAGCCTGCTCTGCCCTAATGCTCTCTCCTAACTATTCTGTATCCAGAGCAGAAAGTTAAGCTGTATCCAGAGAGTCAGGAAACCTGGGCTGCCCTAACCGCTCCAGAGCGTGCTAAGTAATTGACACATGGGGAGGACTTGCTCCTGAGGAGACACCCCTCAGATCACACTGAACAAGGAACAGCTGTGGTGCCTACAGTGGTGACACAACTCTGCGCATCACCCAGTGCGGAAGTCTATGCGTCACCCCTGGGATGTGCGTACCCCCTACCTGGACTGCGCAGTCACCAAAGTTGGCACCTGCGCAGTTGTTTCTGAAGCTAACTGGCTTCAGAAAGAGTACTGCGCAGGCACCATCTCTGACACTTGCGCAGTACTTTTCTGAAGCTTTTCGGCTCCAGAGGAGACTGTGCAGGCGTCAGAGTTGGTGCCTGTGCAGTACTCTTTCTGAAGCCATTCGGCTGCCACTCCGCCTCCTGAGTGAGGCCGAATGGCCATGCAGAGGCGCGGACTTCCTCCGCTCTAAGGAAGTCTCCTCTGAAGCTGTTTGACATGCTCAGTGTGTTTCTGCGCAGTGCACCTCAGCTGGCCATTTGGGCCAGCTCCGAGGATGAGTGGCAGCTTCTGGCTGCTACTCCGCCTTGGAGCAGGCCTGAATGGGCGCGCTGATGCCCAGGGCGTGCCAAAGGACAGTCAAACTCCTCCCGCGCATCACCCAATGCGGCCCACACCAGCCGCACCAGTCTGGTGATGCCACTGGTTGTCTGCCTTATAAGAAGTCTGTGATGAGATGCCAGTACATTCTGCAGTGAATACAAGGGGCTTCTTGGAGTGGCCTGCTGTATCCTGAGGTTTGTGGGCAGCCGTAGTTTGTTCCATATCGTGAGGTTGAGAGGCAGGGGTTGCACCTAGGATGGCCAAGAACACAGATTTTTGGTCAACACTGCCATTCTTACTCGGGCCTTATCATGGACCCCTATGGGTCTACTCATTACTATACCTGCTCCTGAGGTGGTATAACTCTGAGGGCTGGAAGAGAGCATTTCTGCCTTGGAAACAGGCTTTGGATACAGAGTAACTGCTCTGCCCTAGGCAATGCTAAACATGCCCTCAACATGCCTCTACTGAGCTGCCTAGGCTGCCCCAGTTAGGGCAGAGCAGGTCCACCTCTCTTAGGGCAGCCTATGTTGCCTTGCTCTGCCCTAAGCCTTTTCCAGAGTAACAGGGGTGGAGCATCTTGCAGTTGCTCCAACCTAGTGTTAGATAGGGCAACCCAAGGGCTCTTATGTGGACAGATTAGTTGCTTTGGATTGTACTGTATGTCGGGTGCTTTTCTTTATACAACATGAAATAAAGAGGAGTGTCCTGAATGTCCCCTAAGCCAGCGCAAGTCCATTGTACCAGCGTGGAGTCATTGAAAAAGGCAGAGGTGGTTGTAGTGGGGCTTTTCAGGGGTGGCAAAAAAGAGCCTTGTGGGTGGTTTGCAACTTGTTGGCTGAGTGTTGGACCATGCTGATTGTAGACAGAGAGGAGTCAAAGTGTGAGAATAAACATTATAGGGTTGACCCCATCAGAGCACATTCACGGCTTTGAAGAGTCAGCCGTTTTGTTTTGGCAGACAAAATGTAAACTGGAGGCGAGGGAAGCTTAAGATCTGGGTTAACTCATGAAACTTATTGTGACCTTGTGACAGACACTGTCAGTCAATTTATTTTGTTTCATAAAATTTTGAGGATAACTTGTACATGTACCACCCTTAGCTCCTTGGAGGAAAGATGGGATGTAAATGTAAACACATATTATATATACAGTGGCGCCTCACATAACAAGTTTAATTCGTTCCAGAGGCATGCTTGTTATGTGAAACGCTCTTTACATGAAGTGGATTTTCCCATAGGAAATAATGGAAATTCAGACAATTGGTTCCACAATCCAAAAAATATTCATATAAAAATATTAACTGTTTATAAAAATTATGACAAAACACTGTAATATATCACAGTATAAAACACTGTAATATACAGTAACACACAACACTGCAATAAAGAAAATACTGTACAGTACTGAACTGTACTGTACCTTTGAAAACCTTCATAGCTGGTGTGAGGGTTACAGAGAGGGGATGACTTTCACAGTCACTAATGGAATCACTGCTATCCATTGGCTCAATGGAATCTTTGGCCTATATCCTAAAGTGAAATTAAGCCCCTTGCTCTGGAGCAGTTAATATGACTTTCCATAAGATAACACTAGAAGATGACGTAACTGCGTGGACTTATAACTGCTATGGATTTTGCCATTCGTCTTTTTGTGCAACATAAGCTTAAGCTGCTGATGGGGAGCAGCACTAGAACACTGATAAGGCATACCTTCCACGCTGCCACATACAGATCTCACATACAAACCTGACTCAGGCTGCTCCCCCTTAGACTCCCCATGAGTTCCCTGGCTATGGAAGCCTATTCCAAACTTTGCCCAGGGCCCCAAAGTAGCTCAAACTAGTCCCCTCGTTCTTCCTGTGGGTTCCCTTGCCATGGAAGCCTGTTCCAAACTTCCGCAGAAGTGCTCTTTACTCAAGACAGTGCTCTTTACGCAAGTCAAAATTTCTGAGAACATTTTGCTCTTTACCCAAAACACTCTTTATTCAAGTTGCTCTTTACTCAAGGTACCACTCTATATAAATACACATACACACACATATATTTACGATATATATTTACGAAGCAAATCATGTTTTAAAATATCCAGTTCAAGCAGTTCAACCTCTTGTATGTATAACAATCTCTGTGTTATAGTGCTTAAAAAGGAGACAAATACCTTCTGGGAAATGTCAGGAGGGAATCCAACTTAAACATTTTGAAAGGCAGCCTTTAAGGATAGAGATTGGTACCCTTTCATGAGCAAATAACATGCATTAAATACAGGAAGGCAAATGTTCTGAATCTTATCTGGTAGCTGGGAGAACTGAGATGCCAAAGAAGATATATCTTATCCGTGTGCATTTTAGAAGATAAAATAATAAACTTGTTTTTGCATGGGCAATCTTTTAAAGATGGATTATAGTGCAGTGTAAAAAATATTACTGAATATATCAGTGTTGATGCATTTTTGCATAGAGAAAGCTTTCCTGATGTTCACTCTCATTTCGTTCCCACAATAATATTTGCTTATACTTCAGTGAGATGAATGGTCCCCTGGGCTGTAGCACAGTTAGAAACAGAACCCAGTTTTCTCACTGTATTTATGATGACAGATGGACAGGGCAGATTGAAAATCTATTAAGGGAAAAGCCATTCTCCAAAACAAAACCTTTGTCCTCTTAAAACAGTTTACCCTGAACTTTACTGGAGATATTGGAAGGAGACATTTCTGAGAAATTTTTGGTTCCTGAAATCCAAAATGCAATCAGGAAAATACATGTCCTCTGAAAACAAATAAGCATAGCTGTTTTTCAGTATTCTAATAAGGATTTTGCAGTATTGGTGGGGAGAAAACTTACACAAGAACTAATAACAGGCCATCCCAAAATATCTGGTTCATTTCCCACCTTCACATCTGCAACCTCTCTTTTTGGCCTTCTTCATCATCACATCTTAATCCATGCAACTAAATCCATAATTATGCTGTCAAAATCACTCACTTCACTCATTGCTCTGGCCACAATATCAGTCTAATTTCTATGCTTTCTCTGCTGAAACTCCCTTTTCTATACAATGGTTAAAGATCCATTAGACCTTAAGTGGCCCATAAGACCATAAGTGATCCATAAGACCTGTTTGCCCACCCCTGCTAGAGAGTATCAGATTGATTATGCAGTTTGATAGTACTATATAAATTGTGGATTTATTTAGCACCATGGATTTATATAGCACTTCACAACATGGATTTTCCTAAAAGACAGATTTATGGCTGCAATCCTAAGAGCTCTTTCCTTGGAGTAAGCAGGCCTCCGTCAGTCTTGAAAGACTATATTGTGCTCGGCGCTGCATACGCTGCATGCAAAGCACAAAAGCCTGGGTTGGATTGTTATGGAGAATAGGCTGTTACCCAAGCAGCAAATCCCCCCTCTCCATGCCACTGAATTAGTCCAATGGAAAGGCAGAGCCGATACAATTGGATCCAGCAGGCGTCGCAGAGCTGAGCTAAGGATAGGAGCTCACCCTGTCTTGTGGAGCAGACCCGGGTCTCGAACCCTGGCCTGCTGGTTAACAGGCACAGCGTCTTAACCGCTTACATCACTCTGAACTAGTTAATTATGGGTTAACCTGGCTGATAAGGTGACCAAAGGAAGGAGAAATGAGAGTTGCTCTAACCACCACAAGAGTAGCTGTGTTTGTTTTTGCTGCAATAGCCTTTTGATGTTTTAAAACCCAACACATACTGTATATTATTGCACAGTTTTTTGTGGTAAATTGGACTTCAGTCTGTGAAAGCTGATGCTACAATACATTTGTTCATCTGTAAAGATGCCACAAGACTTTTTGTTTCCGTTGCTATAGTCTCTGCGCAGTGTTGTCACCAGCTGGCGCCTGCAATTTCTTGTCTGCACATTCTGGAGTTGTTGGTGACTGAAAACAGGATGATGCCTGGCTTGTGCCAGAGAAAGCAGAGGCGCCTGTGGCTTTTCAGCATGAACATATGAGAAATGGCTCATATTTCACATTCAATGTAATGGAGTGACAACAGCTATATCTCACATCAGCAGTGGGTGTGGATTTTGTTGTTGTTGTTATAAAATGAGTTCAGTTTTCCTTGGAAGAAGCCTTGCCTGACTCTTGTTCTTTGGAAAATTGCATGTGTGGCCACATCTTGGCATAGCACAACTGACCTTGTGAACAAAACATATGTACTGGTGATGTCCTGATGCAGTTTCCTCACCAGTTACCTTAGGCAAACCTTTCCCTCAGACCTCAGTTATGCCATCTGCAATGTGGGAATTATAATTTTTTTCTTTTACTCAAAGGTAAATTCTATTGCGGCTATTAAATGTGTTTAATAGCTTTACAGACCACCTTCAGCTGGCACTGCACATAGTCCATGGTGATTCAATTTTTCCCCCTTAGTGGTCTGCATGTTCTCTAAATCTTGGCAATCACTAACTGACGGCTTCAGTTCAATCAGTTTCATCTACCATTACGTATCTTACTGCTTAATATATCGCCGTGGATCACAAGCTGAACATGAGTCAGCAGTGTGATGTGTCTGCAAAGAAGGCAAATGCCATTTTAGGTTGCATTAAGAGGACTGTAGCTTCCAAGTCACGAGAAGTTATAGTTCCTCTTTATTCTGCATTGGTGAGACCTCACCTTGAGTACCTTGTTCAGTTCTGGGCACCTCACTTTAAGAAAGATGCAGCCAAACTGGAGCAAGTCCAGAGGAGAGTGACAAGAATGATCAGTGGGATGGAAGGGAAGCCCTACGAGGAAAGGTTGGGGGAACTTGGGATGTTCAGCCTGGAGAAGAGGAGGCTGAGGGGAGACATGATTGCCCTCTTCAGATACCTGAAGGGCTGTCATAGGGAGGAAGGGGCCAATTTGTTCATAGCTGCTTCTGAAAGCAGAACTAGAACCAATGGGTACAAACGGCAAGAAAGGAGATTCCGGCTGGAAATCCGGAAAAAATTCCTGACGGTGAGGGCGGTTCGGCAGTGGAACAGATTGCCAAGGGAGGTGGTGGACTCTCCCTCACTGGGGATCTTCAAGCAGAGGCTCGATGAGCACCTGTTGGGGATGCTTTAGAGGGAATTCCTGCTGCAGGCAGGGGGTTGGACTAGATGACCTACTAGGTCCCTTCCAACTCTAGGATTCTATGATTCTATCTATGAGTGATCAATAAGTATCAGGGCTGGTGCCATAGTAAAATACACAGAGTGAAGCCACTTGGCACAGATTGACCTTGACCCCAACCATGCATGCACACTAAGTTGTAATGTGCTAGCTCACTTCCTTTCTTTACATTAGAGCTTGGAAGGAATGTGTGTAGTGTGTGGTCGTTGCATTGACTGTGATAGAGAAAGCTGAGCAGAAAATCTGCATCAAATTTTGCCAAAAGCGTGGTGATACCTGTGCAGAGACCTATGCAAAGTTGCAGAAAGTGTATGGAGAGGAGTGTATGAGCCACACATGAGTGTATGAGTGGTTCAGATGTTTCCAAGATGGCTGACAAACTGTCTACATTGATGAATATTCTGGGAGACACGCAACCAGCAGAACTGAGAAAAACATCACAGATGTGCTTGCAGCCGTGAGGAGAAATCATTGAATCGCCATCCATGAGTTATCAGATGATGTGTAGATTAGTTGCGGTTCAGTTCAGTCCATTCTCACTGATTTGGGTAAGAGACATGTGTCTGCCAAGTTGTGCCAAAACTGCTTTCAGTGAACCAAAAAGAAACTTGGGTTTCAGTTGTGCAAGATGCCCTTGATTGTGTCAAGAACGATGAAAACTTTTTGAAAATGGTCTTAATGGGTGATGAATCGTGGGTATGATCCTGAAGCCATGGCTCAGTCTTCACAGTGGAAGACCCCAACCTCTCCGAAACTGAAGAAAGCACAAATGAGTCGAAGCAATGTGAAGACAATGTGAAGACAACTACAAGGGGATTGTTCATCATTAGTATGCTCAGTATGGTCAGACACAAGGAGCTCTATTGTGACATGTTGTGGTGTTTGCGGGATGCTATTTGTCCGAAAAGGCCAGAATTGCATGCATCTGGTGAGTGGCAATGGCACCATAACAACGCACCTGCCCATTCAGCGCAGCCTGTGCAAGCAAGTTTTTGGCCAAGCACAACATCCTCCAGGTCTGACAGCCACCCTATTCCCAAGATTTCCCTCCCTTTTCCTCTTTCCAAAAATCAAATCCCACTTGAAAGGATGAAGATTTCAGGACGTCAAGGAAATCCAAGTAAATGCAACAACAAGGTGGCTGCTGTTTGTCCCAGAAAGCGAGTTCCAGGAATGCTTCCATCAATGGAAACAGTGCTGGATTAAGTGCGCGGCTTCCAAAGAGGACTACTTTGAAGGAAATGCCAAACTGTCACGTGTAGTAATGCTTCCCCACAGCAGTCCTTTGAAAAGCACCACAGACTCATGCAAAGTGCCACTGTGTGTATGTGTGAAAAGTGCCGGTGAGAGAAAGTGCTGTTGCCGTGTGTGAAAAGTGCCATGGGATGCAATCCTAAAGACACTTTCCCAGGAGTAAGACCTATTGAAGACAATGGGGTTTACTTTTGAGTAGACCTGGTTAGGATTGTGCGCTCTGGGTGTAAGAGAAAAGTGCCTGAGTGTGTGTGTGTGTGTGAGAAAAGTGATCTTTCCCGGGTGTAAGACCTAATGAACAAAATGGGGCTTACTTCTGAGTAGACATGGTTAGGATTGTGCTCTTTGTGTAAGAGAAAAGTGCCTGCGTGTGTGTGAGAAGAGTAGTGCTCGGAATGTGTGTGAAAAGTGCCCTGTAAGTACCGTGTATGTGTAAGAGCCAGAGTAGTGCTGCTGTGAGGTGACAAAGCACTGGCAACCCACATCCAAAGCACATGAGTGCTTGTGCGAGTGCTTGTGTTCCTCACATGGTGGTGGTGCTTCTCAAAGGTGGTGCACATCACTGGGTCAGTAACAGTGGGTGAAGATGGCTGAAGTGAAAGTGTAGGAAGAAAGAAAGAAACCAGAAATGTTTGTTTGTTTGTTTATTTATGTGTCTGTCTGGTTTTTAACTCCCAGAGACTCCTGTGGGTGGTCTTTGAGAGGAACCAGCCTCCCTGTGGGCACAGCAGCCTCTGAAGGGAGCCTTCAAACTTCAGCCACGCCCACTCCACCCTCAACGACTTCCATCAATTCAAACAGGGCTCGCGCCACCAACGGGGGGAGGGGCGACGACTTTCATCTTTTCTCAAGGCGCATGCGCATAAAACGGAGCTATAGGCTCCGCCCACCACCCTCACGTCATTATCTTGAGCGGTGCGCATGCGCACTACGCATAAGCGAAGTCGACTTTTCCCAACAATCGGGAAATTCTTCCCTCAACAAAGATGGCGTCCGGGTTTGAAAGCGAGAGGAGTATAGCGGCGCGGAAGGAGGAGAGGCGCCGGCAGCGCGAGGCGGTTCTGAAACAGGTGACGGAGCGAGGAGGCTTCTTGCTCGGCTGTGGTTTCTCCCCCCCCCCCCGAACTCCTCTGTCCTCTTCAGGAGGGACCCCCACGATGTGGCTTTCCTGTGTGAGGCCCTTGGCGCGGTGGCAGAGAGAGGGAGGCGGAAGAAGGAGCTTTGGGCAGCGCAGCCCCCACTCTCCCTCGCCTCTCTCCGTGGGGCACGACGAAGTTCTGGATCTGTAGGGCATGTTCCTCACGGCTCTGGGAAATGGAGTCTCCACGAGGACTTCCTGTATACTGGGAAAACTACAATTCCCAGGGTTCTTTGCGGGGGGAGAGTGGTCCCCTGGCAGGTATAAACAGGTGTGGAATCAGTATGGGTGGAGGTGGGACCCCCAGGAATGCCTAAACACACCTCTCTATCCATGTCCATATCCATAGTCTTGGTTTTATTTATAAATAAATAAATAAATAAATAAGTGATATATATATATATATAAAATTCAAAACCTGCATTCAGTGTGCATGATCTTATGAAGTCTACTTAGGCTGCAGTCCTAAAGACTCTTTCCTGGGAGTAAGCCCCATTTAACACAATGGGGCTTCTGGGTAGACATGGTTAGGAGGCTGCAATCCAAGACACCTTCAAAGTGTCTCCCCACTTTCTCCTTCTCTCCATCCTGAGCCTCTCTCTCCCCTGCTCCCTTCTGGCTAGCCCTGAGCTGCTTCCCTCTTCTCCACTGCTCTTCTCTCCCTCTTCCCAGCGGACACCCAGCCACAGGAGGAACAGCATGGAAGTGTTGCTTTCACTATGGGCAGGTGTGCTAGGCAGCCCCAATGCTTTTTAAACAGGCTGCCAGCCAGAGTGTCTGCCCCTACTGCCAACAAATGTGTTCTTTATGTGAAGTACAGTTTGTTACGTGAAACATACTTTACGTGAGGCACCACTATATATATCTTCTTCTATATATAAAAGAGAAAAGTCACTGACTGACTGACTGACTGACTGATCAACGCCTGCCAAAACCGCTGGGCCTAGAAGCGTGAAATTTGGGGTGGGTGTTCCTTCCGTGACGGAGGGGTGCACTAAGAACCGGTTTTCAGAAATTCCAACTGGAAGGGGGTGAAAAGGGGCGCAACGCATTTTCCTCCCCATACTTTGCATTGGAGAATTGCTGACTCTTCAGCATTCCTCCCCAACTGCTGGGCCTGAAGCATGGAATTCTGGAAGTTCCTTCTGTCACCTGAACACCCACCAAGAACCATCTGGAGAAATTTAACCCTTCAGGGGCTGAAAAGGGGGCAACGTGTTTCTGTCCTATACTTAATATGGGAGACTGACCAACATCCAGCTCAGACCCTGGTGCACGGGAAGGATGTTGTTCAGATGAAGAGGTTGCACTGGTGAGGATGCTGCACATAGGGGGACTAATGCATGTGGGGGGACTGATCCGCGTGGGGGGATGATGCGTGTGGGGGGAAGTTGCACATGGGGAAGTTACGCATGGCGTGACTGATTTACATGGGGGACTGATGCGCGTGGAGGGACTGATGCGCGTGGGGGTTGATGCGCGTGGGGGAAGTTGCGCGTGGGGGAAGTTGCGCCTGGAGGAAAGTTGCGCATGGGGGTTGATGCGCATGGGGAAAAGTTGCACATGGGGGATGATGTGCATGGGGGAAAGTTGCGCATGGGGGAATTTGCGCATGGGGTGGATGTGCATGGGTGAAAGTTGCGCATGGGGAAAAGTTGTGCATGGGGAAAGTTGAGCATGGGGGATGATGCGCATGGGGTTGATGCACATGGGGGATTCATGTAGTTGGGTGATGTTGCATATGGGGAGTTGAGGCACATGGGGGAAGTTGCGCATGGGGGAAGTTGCGCATGGGGGGTTGATGTGCATGGGGGGAAGTTGCGCATGAGGAAAAGTTGCACATGGCCGGATGATGCGGATGGGGGTTGATGCACCTGGCGGAAGTTGCGCATGGGGAAAAGTTGCACATGGGGGAAGTGTCACATGGGGGATGTGGAGCAGGGGGCATGTTGTGCATGGGATGTTTATACGCATGGGGTGTTTATGCGCTGTGGGGGGATGGCGTATGGGGAAATGTTACTCCCGCAACGCGGGTATGCTTTTCACTAGTATGTACATAAAAGTGTGTGTGTGTGTGTGTGTGTGTATAGGTATGTGTATATAGGTATGTGTGTGTGTGTGTATATATATATATGTACACACGTGCACACACACACTCTCTCTCTCTCTCTATACATACATACATACACGAGCACACTCTTTATATATATGTATATATTCACATACAATATGAATTCATACATAATACCTTATAAACACAGCATCTATTCTACACACTATTATATTGTACACACAGTATATGGTGTTTGTATAGAATATGTTTGTGTGTGTAATATTTTTATATGAATATTTTCTTGGGTTGTGGAACCAATCATCTGAGTCTCCATTATTTCCTATGGAAAAATCTGCTTCACTTAAATTGCGTTTCACTTAAAGAGCATGCCTCCGGAATGAATTAAGCCCTTTATGTGAGGCACTGCTGTATTTGTATGTGTTTGTGTACACACACACACACACACACACACACTCACACACAAATTGTGGCTGCTATATATAAAGATTAACAAAGAATTGATGCAGATAGATAGACGGCCATGTATAGATGGAACAGATGGCTGTGTGTATAGAATACACATGCACACAAAGGCACCCCCTTTGGGTTAGGGACTGGTGCACCATCCAAAAGTGAAAATTGTTGAAAACTGTAACCCAGGACTTTGCAGGTCTTGCAAATGCAAAATGGTCACCCAACAAAAGACATAAAACACACTTGCAAAAGTCTTTGTAAAACATAGTTATTAACATAGCCAAAATACATACCAAATTACAATAAATTAAGCAAAGGCATCTGTAGGCAATGAATATCTTATGTATTTGAATGATGGTGATTTAGGGTGCAATCGTAAGCCTGTCTACTCAGAAGTAGCAGCAGCAGCAGGCCTCCGTCAGTCTTGAAAGACTATGGTATCGTGCTCTGCGCTGCATATGCTGCATACGAAGCATGAAAGCCTGGGTTAGATTGTTATGGAGGATAGGCTGTTACCCAAGCAGCAAATCCCCCCTCTCCACACCACTGAATTAGTCCAATGGAAAGGCAGAGCCAATACGATTGGATCCAGCTGGCGATGCAGAGCTGGGCTAAGGACAGGAGCTCACCCTGTCTTGTGGGGCCGACCCGGGTCTCAAACCCTGGCCTGCTGGTTAACAGGTTAACTCAGAAGTAAGCCCCATTATATTCAATGGGGCTTACTTCCAGGAAAGTGTGTTTAGGATTGCAGCCCTACTGAAGAAAGTCATAAGGAGATGCCAAAAGCAGTTTGATCACCATGTCAGATGCAAATCAACATCAGAGATGACAATTTTAGTCAGAGAAGTTGAAAGAGTGAATCATGTGTTGATTGATTGAATGAGTCCTAGGTATAATTGAAAGGTAGAGAAAGCACAGAACAGTCAGAAAATGAACCGTCAGCAAGTGGGAGATGTATGTATGTGTGTGTGTATGTATATATGTGTCTCTGTGTGTACACACACACACACACACACACACACACACACACACACGCACACACGGAGTATATGTTAAATTTCTTGTTATTGTTCATTCATTAGGTCACATCTAATGTGGACTGCAGAAGACCAGGGTGCTCTATCTTCCACTACATTTTTTCCAAATTCATGTTCATTGCTTTTGCAACACTATCTAACCACCTCATCCTGGACTGTTCCCTTCTCTTTTGCATTCAGTTTTTCCCAACATCAGGGTCAGTCCATCATGACCTACATATCATAGCGGGAGTGAAGCATGAGACTCACTGGCTGCCCCCTCTTCACTGACCCAGAGCCTCAGCTCAACTGTCTTTAGCTTGCTCTGGGCTTCATTGTATCTGAAGCAATAAAAGCACAACATAATGATGCTGGGAGCTGAGCCAAGCTGACATTCGGGCAGCAACTAGAGAGACAGCTGGCAATGAGCTGGATTTCACAACCCACCAAAAATATGGCTTGTAACCCATGATTTGAAAACCACTGGTCTGTTGCAAATTAAACTTCCCTATTTCATGCCTATTTCATGGCTTTAAATTGGCCAATGCACCATCAGCAAAGATTTCAATAAGATGAAACAAATTTAAAATAGCATTTGTGGTTTTCTAATTTTATGAACTTTCACTTTTGGAAGGCATTTCCCCATAAGATAGCTTTGCAAACTGTAGATACAGGTGACTCCCCCCTTCTGAATGTTCAGTTCTTTCAACATTTTGCTCTGTACTTCCAACATCTCTCCGCTGGTCTAAAGGTTGAAATTGCCTAACTCCATGTGGATGTGACATGGTGATTCAAACTCTTTTGGGGTGTGTGTGTGTGATAAAGACCGCATGGACACTAAGAGCACCATCCTAACCATGTCTACTCAAAAGTAATCCCCATTGTGTGTTCAATGGGTCTTACTCCCAGGAAAGTGTCTTTAGGATTGCAGCCTAACGAGCTCTGGGTCTATTCCCATTCGGGAGTCTATCTGTAGAAAACTTTGTGTAACAACAGGAATTTGCAAAATGAAGAAATTTGAAAATAATTTGCTAGCAAGAATAGTTTACTAGCAAGAAAAGCTTCTGAAGCAACATTTGTAAACAAAAAAGACACAGTTCCACTTCTCAACTGTTTCCACTTTTCCCCATTCCTCTGGGTGACTAATCCATCAAATAATAGGGAGAAACCTGTATAATTTTCTGATGTGAATTTATGGAAACTCTGTACTTCTATTTGCCTGAGATGATCCTGACATTTGTCACTCTCTTAATCTTGGGAAGGGATGGAAACTCACCTTTGCATAAGATAATGAGTAATCATGTTTACTAATAATCCTCTCAATGCAGCTGGTAGTAGCTCCTCCTTGTTGCATGCTAACATTCATATCTGAGAGTTGTTGTTGCTAGAAGGCCAATTTAATATTCTGATGAAGATGATGATCTTTTAAAATATGTCTCTTTGATTGGATTTTTGATGTTGTTGCATTTAAACTTAATGAAGTAAGAATGGGTTTTTTGTGGACTAATATCTGCTTTAGGGTTCTAGATGTAATAGACATTTGTCTACAATTTTATGGAACTGTTAAGTCCAGTCAAGTATAGTTGGAAATTTAAAAACATGTATGAATGAGATACTTAAAGGTTGGATAAGTAAATTCTAGGCTTTAAAATATACTGTAACTTCCTGCAGTAGAATGGAAGGCAGCGAAATTACGGATGTCCTGTTGCAAAAATCATGTTCAACATCATTCTCGCATTGAGTTTTCTTCTTCATACCTTATGCTGTGAAAATGTTATATGCATTTTCCCCGTTTTAACTGATGTCCTTCATGCCTGTTGAATGTTAGAGAAAAATAGTTTGGGCTAGTTCATTGAGAAAGACTTCAAGTTCAGCCTTGTTAAACACACATTTTTAATACACTCAACATAAATGGCCACTGCAAATAACGGTTTAAAAACCTGCTTTTCTACTGTTGTAGAAAGGTATAGTAATGCAAGCAATCATTCCATTTTTCATTCCCATAATCAAACCTCTGCAGATATTGAGGCACTTCCTTTTTCAATTAGGCTCAATAGAGGGGCATGAAACCTGGAAGTGGGTCTATAAAAACATTGTTTTCTTTATAGATGGATTTTTTTTAAATCCAGGGAAGCTTTCAGAATGGAAACCTAGTGGATAATGAAGGACAACTTTAAGGAATATTGTCAGACTTTTGGTACCTTGTGTGTTCCCACAATGCTCAAAGTCTTTCTGCCTTTTCTGACAGACTATTTACAACAGACTAGTGGTTAAAGGTGCTATGCCTGTCAATCTAAAGATCAGCAGGTTAGCAGTTCAAGACCTGAATACTAAAACTCCCATCCTTAGCCCAGCTCCTGCCAACCTAGCAGTTTGAAAGCATGCCAAGTAGTTAAATAGGTACCACCTTGGTGGGAAGGTAACCTTGTTCTGTGTGCATGTGAGCCAAATGTGTCTTTGGGCAACGGTGGTTCTGTGGCATTAGAAACAGAAGTGAGCATCGCCCTTAGAGTCAGTCATGACTAGCAGGGCAACCTGGGGAGGACACCTTTACCTTTACTTTTATCCATGGAAACTATTGCATGTGTGTAGTGGACAGACAGTTAAGTGGTTTCCTTGTGCTTTGCTCATTGTTGCTTACTGTTTTGTGACAGGTCATCAAAATACAGGGTAGTTTTGTCGAACTGATAATTGACTAGTAAATTTGGAAAATGGCTGCAGTGCTTGAGAGGATGTTGGGATGCATCTGTTAGAGCTGTCAACCTATTTCCATACCAGCATTAATTTTTTTTAACCTTGCATGATGCCAGCTTGTTAAATGCATGTTTTATCAATATCTGATTTACCGGTGTTTGAGAATTCAGTGTTAAAGCTGGGTTTTTATTTTGAATTTCACTTTTAAAAAACAATTTCAGGTGGTTTTCAAGGCCTTTGTCGTCTGCATTTGGACTGAGGGAGCTTGCCTTAAGTTGGAGTGTAGGAAGGCATAAGATTAATTTGTTGCTTCGTCTTATGCGTGTAAACTTGTAAGGGTGTATATTTGTGTTCAGTGGGATTTCAATTGCCAGTAAGTGTGCACAGAATTGCAGCTGTAGAAAATAGAACATTTATCTTGTATTAAAAGTAGAAATGTGAGATTAATTTTAATGCCCCTAAATTTTATTCATTAAAATTGAATTTTCTATTAGATATGGAAAAATCACATTCATCATATTTCCCCCCTTTATCTTTTAAAAGTTGCATCTTTTCTTTATGTGATCAGAATTTGAGAAGCTGTGATCTCTGGGCATTTAATTTTTCACTTGCTGTTGTATATGACTCAGTACAGTCACCACTTTTAGAACTGTTAAAAGAACTTTCAAAATGAGTTTTTGATAGAATATGGAGTTCTGGTGTTCAAAAGAAGAAATCCTACTGTCTGGTGTGTCTAAGTAGTTCTCTGAATCCCATTTCAGCCCACGCTGCTGTTTGCAGATAGTGGTGCTAGGCTGTGTAGGACATTGGCATTTGTTCAAATTCATTTAAATTTCTTTATATGTCTTTTTGTATTTGTATTGCATGTGAAAAATGGGTGGAATTACATTGCCCCTGAGAATGTAAAGGAAGGGCTTGATGAGAAACTAAAGCAAGAGAAAACATTCTTTCCCAGAAGGTTATAACTTCGTTCTTTATACACTTCTAAGAAAATGCTTTTTCTTTACAAATACATTGAAACTATTGTGCAGGCTTTAATAGAGTATAATATTCCTTTTCTAAACTCTGGCAAAATGGTTCTGTTCCTCTGATGTCTCATTCAGCAAGGGTTTTAAAGGAACTTGTTAAGAGTCCCTTTATCTCCATCATTTTTATGTAAGTACTAGCGAAGGGCGTACCCGCGTTGCGGGAGTAACTTCCCCATACAACATCCTCCATGGCGCATCAACAACCCATGGACAACCTACCCCCATGTACAGCATCCCCCCGTGCGCAACGTCCCCCCGTGTACAACGTCCCCCCGTGCGCATCGTCCCCCCATGTGCAACTTTCCTACATGCGCATCGTACCCCCGTGCGCAACTTTCCTACATGCGCAACTTCCCCCATGTGCAACTTTCCTACATGCGCAACTTCCCCCATCTGCAGCATCCTTTCCAGTGCAACCTTTTCCTCCTAACAACATCCCCCCGGTGCACCAGGCATTGAGCACCAAAATGGCTGGATGTTATTCAGTCTCCCATGTTAAGTATAGGACAGAAACACGTTGCCCCCTTTTCAGCCCCTGAAGGGTTAATTTCTCCAGATGGTTCTTGGTGGGTGTTCAGGTGACAGAAGGAACTCCCAGAATTCCATGCTTCAGGCTCAGCAGTTGGGGCGGAATGTTGCTGAGTCAGCAATTCTCAATGCAAAGTATAGGGAGGAAAACGCGTTGCGCCCCTTTTCACCCCCTTCCGGTTGGAATTTCCGAAAACCGGTTCTTAGTGCACCCCTCCCTCATGGAAGGAACACCCACCCCAATTTTCACGCTTCTAGGCCCAGCGGTTTTGGCAGGGCGGTGATGAGTCAGTCAGTCAGGGAGTCAGTGAGTCAGTGACTTTTCTCTTATATATATATAGACTAGCGAAACATACCCACGTTGCAGGAGTAAAATTTCCCCTGATGCGCATCGTCCCCACCATTGATGCACATCGCCTCCCATTGATGCACAATGCCCCCCATTGATGCGCACCATCCCCCATGTGCATCAACCCTGAATGCGTAATATCCCCCACGCACATCAACCCCCATTGAGGTGCAAGAACCCCCCCATGCACATCGTCTCCCATTGATGTGCAACATCCTCCCAAGCAAACCCTCCCTCCCAGTGAATCAGCTGGATGTTGAGCAGTCAGTCTTCAATCTTAAGTATAGGAAAAAAAACACGTTCCCCCCTTTCCAGCCCCTTAAGAGTTAAATTTCTCAACATCACTTTTTGGTGAGTGTTGATGTCACAGAAGGAACACCCTCCCCAAATTTCATGCTTCTAGCTGCTTGCCCGTGTCATACTGAAGAGGCTTCAGGTGCTTGCAGAGAGAATCTATCCTGAATCACAGTGTGGATTTCGAGCCAACAGGTCCACCACTGATATGGTATTTTCCCTTCGACAGTTGCAAGAGAAATGTAGGGAACAAAGACAGCCACTCTTTGTAGCCTTCATAGACCTTACAAAGGCTTTTGATTTGGTTAGTAGGGATGGCCTTTTTAAAATCCTCCCCAAGATTGGATGCCCACCTCAGCTCCTCAACATCATCAGGTCCTTTCACGAGGACATGAAGGGCACTGTAGTTTTTGATGGCCTAACATCAGATTCCTTTCACATCCGAAGTGGAGTGAAGCAGGGCTGTGTCCTCGCACCAACTTTATTTGGGATCTTTTTTGCAGTCATGCTGAAGCATGCTTTTGGAAACGCAACAGAGGGAATCTATCTCCGGACCAGATCAGACGGAAAACTCTACAATCCTTCCAGACTAAGAGCAAAGTCCAAAGTCCAGCTGAAATGCTTGCGTGAGTTCCTCTTCGCCGATGACGCTGCTGTTACTGCTCACTCTGCCGAAGACCTTCAACGACTTATGGACCGATTTAGCAATGCCTGCCAAGACTTTGGACTAACAATCAGCCTGAAGAAAACACAAGTCATGGGTCAGGGTGTGGACTCACCTCCCTGTATCACAATCTCTGAACATGAACTGGAGGTTGTCCATGACTTTGTGTACCTTGGCTCAACTATCTCTGACACTCTCTCCTTAGACTCTGAGCTGAATAAACGCATTGGTAAAGCGGCTACTACATTCTCCAGGCTTACAAAGAGAGTATGGCTTAATAAGAAGCTGACGGAACATACAAAGATTCAGGTCTATAGAGCTTGCGTCCTGAGCACACTCTTGTACTGCAGTGAGTCTTGGACCCTTTATGCATGGCAGGAGAGGAAGCTGAACACCTTCCATATGCGCTGTCTCCGACGTATTCTTGGAATCACCTGGCATGACAAAGTCTCAAATGACACAGTATTGGAACGTGCTGGAATCTCTAGCATGTTCACACTTCTGAAACAGCGGCGTCTACGCTGGCTTGGGCATGTCGTGAGAATGGCTGATGGTCGGATTCCAAAAGATCTCTTATATGGAGAATTAGTGCAGGGAAAGCGCCCAAGAAGGAGACCACAGCTGCGATACAAGGACATCTGCAAGAGGGATCTAAAGGCCTTGGGAATGGACATCAACAGCTGGGAAACCTTGACCTCTGACCGTTCAGCGTGGAGGCAAAAGACCCAGCATGGCCTTCTCCAACTGGAAGAGACACTTGCTCGGCAGGCTGAAGCAAAGAGACAGACCCGAAAGCAGTGAAACCTGGGACCTGGGCAGGGGACGGAATTTATTTGTCCTCAGTGTGGAAGGAGCTGCCACTCTCGAATTGGCCTTTTTAGCCACACTAGATGTTGTTTCAGGACCTCCAATCAGAGCATGATACCATAGTCTTTCGAGACTGAAGGATGCCAATAATAATATCTGGGGGTTGTGGCAGAACATTCCACAGTCAGTTATTCTTCAATGGAAAGTATAGGGAGGAAAACACGTTGTGCTCCTTTTCACCCCCTTCCAGCTGGAATTTCTGAAAACTGAAAATGGTTAAGCCAGTGCGCAGTCAAGCACTTGCCTCCGTATATAACCATGAGAAAAGGAAGACTGACAAGTTGTGCCAGATTAAGTTAGGATTGCAATCTTATTTACTTCAAATGTCATGAATCTCAAAGTTTCAGTATAATCTTAAGTATGTCTACTCAGAAGTAAGTCCTGTTGTATTCAATGAGGCCTACTCACAGGAAAGTGTGTTTAGGATTGCAGCCTTTGTTTTATAAAGAGTAGACCAAGGGCCAAAATTCATTGACTGATTCTGAAGATGTCTTTTATCATGTTGGTCTGTTTCCTTGCTGTTTAGGAACGACAGAAGGCTATTGCATATTTAGGGCAACAAACCAGAGTCCTAGAGGTGTTTGATACATTTGCAACTAGATTGGTTAATAACTTAAAATGTTAGACTTTCTAGTATGTTTGGAAGAATAGAAGCGAAATACAGCCAGTGTTCTGTGGTATACGGTACATTCCTGGATGGCTCAAATTAAGCCAGAGGAAAATTGGCATGTACTTCTTCAGTACTGGACACTGCCAAAGAGCTTTGGCTCACAATAAAATGTTTGCACAGGTTGAGGGTTGAGGAATGGGAAACGACTAAGCTTGACTTCTGTAGTGTAGGAATGAAGCCTATGACCAGCAGGGGATTTAATTAGGAAGTACAGAACAGAAGGAAAAGACTGATGTCAGTAAGGTATGTGAGATTGTATTAGGCAAGGAGAATAAGAGGTCACACTAACAAGGTGAAGAAAACATCAGTTCAGGCAAAATCGTTTTTGACTTGGATGTTTAAAATGAAAAAAATAAAGAATCGGATGTACGAGGTAATTGAGACACAGAGAGAGTGTATTTATTGGGTTTATTGTGTTGGGATGCACATGCTTGTAGTTTAGCAGTGTTGGTTTCATGGGATAAAGCTGCATCTAATTGAACAACAAGATTTGTCCAGCCAGTTTCTCAGGATCTTGCAGCCATCCCCACAATGGCAGTAGCCTCTTCATTTAAATTATTTTACTTGCTGTTCATTTATTTTCCACTTTTTTTATTCCTGAAAGATGACTTCAGGATTAAAAGGGAAAGTTGTGCATACAATTGAAATAGGCATAGGATTGGACTTGAAGGTTGCAATCCTAACTCCCAGTTAGGCTGGCACAAGTCCCAGCATAAATCCTGTCACAAAAGTATGGTACTTCTGTCCCACTCCTGGGGGATTAGATCAGGGCACAGAAATGCACCAGCCTCCTCACACCACCACAGAATGTTATACCAAGTGAGTTATGCTGGCCTAAATTAGTTAGGATTGCATACAGTATGTTGTGGGAATGGAGGGATGAATTTATGGCAGGAGGCTGACTTTTGGGAGCATCTGGTCTGCATTTACTGTGCAGTCTAGAATAGCCTGAAGCCTATTGGTGGGGTGATTACCATCAGTTCTAAAGATCTGTGTACCTGCACTGGAGAAACAAGTGGCATAAAGGTAGAAGAAAACATGGTTACTTAGAGCACAGTCCTAACCATGTCTACTCAAAAGTAAGCCCCACTGTATTCAGTGGGTCTTACTCCAAGGAAAGTGTCTTTAGGATTGCAGCCTTAAATGTATTTGTGTTTTCTGGGTTTTTTTGCCATTGTCCCACCACCTGCTATTTCCATGTTGTGTGCGTCATGAGAGTATGCTGTTAATAAAAGTACTACAGTGATACCTTGGTTTACGACCATAATCATTTCCAGAAGCATGCTCCTAATCCAAAATGCTTGTATACCAAAGCAAAGTTTTCCATAAGAAATAATGGAAACTCAGACGATTCATTCCGTAAACTCCTTCAGCTAGGGTTGCCATAATTCTCCTCCACAAAATCAGGGCAGAACACTCTGTCCCATTTGCCATTATGTAAACACAATCCCCCAAAATCGGGATTGTCCCTGTTTTAGGGGCTATATGGCAATCCTCCCTTCAGCACACACTGAAGGGTTGCAGAGCAAGTCATCTGTGGCAACCTGGCATTTCATGGCTAGGATGATGGTGGATTGCTTCTGTGCTCACAAAGGCAACCCAGCAGCATCCCAAGGCTGGAATTCCAGTCTCATCTAGACTGCCCATGCTCATCCAGGATCCTGCATAGCAAGCCTGGATAGCAAGCAGAGGCAGCACAGTAATTTCCTGAGGAAGTTCCCTGCGCATTTTGCAAGACATCACTCGTAAACAGCTCATAAATCTTTGCTTGTTTTGTAAAACACTTGCAGTCCAGATTACTTTTTAACTGACATACCACTGTAGTTATTCTGGTAATCATATTAGTTTGCACTCCTGTGTCAAATGCAATTGCCAGGATCCAGCTTACAGGTTTGTATAGTATTAATCCTAGGCATCTATTTTCCAGTTAAATGTCTCATAGGAGCAGATAGCCAGATTTTGTGAAAGGTTTTGTAAAATGAGTGAGAAGGAAATTCTATAGGATGAGTCATTTTATCATTCTTGGTTGAGTGACTGAAGTGATATTCCAATAAATCATTGTGTTTTGGTTGATAAACCAGCAGGTGCCCGGCTTGTTCCACTACATCAACTCCATTGCATCTTGCTTATGAAAGCAAAAAAGAAAATACAGAAATTGTACATATTTCATAGATGTGATCAAACCTTGTTCTTCATTCATTTGGCAAAGCAAACTGCACAGCAAAAACTTACGCCACAGCAAATGTGTTAGTATTTAATGTGCTACAAGACTTCTGGTGTTTGGTGGCTTTCTTGTTTTGTTTGTTTCAGCTTAGTAGTACAGCTGCTATTTGAAAATAAGTATTCTTTTGGGGAGGTTAAAATATGTGTTGTTTTTCCACATCATATTTAACTTTCAGTGAAGAAAATCTAATCAAATTCTTTCTTTCTAAAACCCATGCATAGAACTGGTAGTTCACTATTTTACTGAGAAAACAAGTAGAAAACAAGTAGTTTTATTGTCTCTGGTGCAATAGGTGGGCTGGTACCCTTTGGTAGGGGTGGTAAGCAAAGCCTATATTCAGCAAATGTACAGAGAATGATTTAGCCGAGCACAACATGATCATGTGTTTTTCTTTTGGGCTATACAGCTGGAGAGGACGGGTGTTGCTGTATGTAAGTGCAGTATGGGTGTGCTTAACCAAGCTGTCCTGAGTACTAGTAGAGTCATGCGGTTGAGCTGTATGTAGAGCAGAAGGAAATACCCATGTGTGTTGTATTGGTCATGCTTGGTGCCAAGTGATCTCCCCTTTTCTCTCCTGCTTTGGAGAGGAAATTATGGAAAGTGGTTAGGGTTGCCTTTGTTGTGACCCAATTGTGGATTGATGATGTCACTGAGCAATTACAGAATGATGAAAATATATCAGAATACATCAGAATAATGGTATATTATTCTGAAAATACATCAGAATAATGGTATATTCCATTGTTACCCCAGACTGGGTATCTCCAGTAAACACCAAATGTCTACTTGTACATTCGTGTTCTGAGGAATGAATTTTAATCTCTCCTTTTCATTTTAGGCAAAAGCAGATTATGAAAAGGAAGAACAACGGAGAGAACTGAAGCGACTGCGAGGAGAAGATACATGGATGCTCTCTGAAGTGAATGAACGGATAGAAGAATTGGAAAAGGTGAAGCTTGTAGCAGCAGTAGTTAATACTTGTGATGGCCACAAACTATTCACTACACCATTGCAACATCATAACTATGATGCTGAAGATGGCATTTAAATGATGTCTTTTGGTTTAAATACTTCTAACTTGCTTTTCTTATAAAGGCTGTGGAAGGTTAAGCAGATTAAAGACATATATCATCTGCTACTTAATTCCAAGTATTTATGTATTAAAACAGTGATTTTCAATCTTTTTCCATTCACGGCTCACTGACAAGATACAAAAATTGTCAAGGCACACCATCAGTTTTGGGACAATTGATAAAACACACCCTTCTGATGATTGGTGCTCATACCCCCATTTGTCCTACTTATGATCCTTCTCCCAAACTTCTTTGGCACACCTGCAGAACATTCATGGCACACTTGTGTTCCATGGCACACTGGTTGAAAATAGGTGCACTAAAACTTCACACACTATAAACCCCCTTCTGGCAATCTCCAAAGGCCATTACTTTCCTTAATTTCTGAATGCAGAGGCAACCAGAAACAAACCTCTGTGGCAGATCTTAAGAATTATGCAAGTTCACATGGAAGGAAGCTGACTTAAGGTCAGCTACCGAGGTTTATTTCTGATTACCTCTGCATTCAGCAATTAAGCAAGTAATGATTATTTAAATCTTGATCAGAATTATTCAATTCCCTTGAAGTGCACACAGGTGCCTTTGTTAAGCTATTTGAATATGTAAAATTATTCTAAATGAATTTTAGTAGCTAACTCCATAACTCAAGTTTTAGTTTAGCTAAAACTTGCTAATTAGTTGGCAGTAATAATCCTGCTTAAAGAAATAAAAACATCTGTTACAATAGATTTTCATAAAAAATAAAAAATATATTTTCATAAAAAATTCTGTGAATTTTTTAGATCTGTATTGCCTTTCAATATAATATTGAAGATTTAATACTTAATATTGAAGATTTAATATATAGATTCAGTATAATATTCAAGATTTAATACTTGGTGTAATGTAAAATATGACAAGATAGTAAAAGGAATATTCAGAAAGTGAATTTAAACTAGGAAAATGTCCATCACAAATGGAGCGATTAAGTGGTGTTCAACTTTATATTGAAGCTGTTATACAATTTGAAATGGCAAAAGGTATGCTTTCATCCAGTATAAAAGATATGCATGTCACCTGACATATTGATATGTTTATTTAGGAACATTCTGTTGCAAAAAAGAAGAAAAAGGAGAAGCACTTGAAAAAACACAAAAAAGAAAAGAAAAGGAAGAAACATAAAATAGAAAAAAAAGATGATGCATCCGACAGCTCTTCTGTAAGTTTAAAAAACCTGCAGTGTGGGTTCTTGGAGTTTCAGCAATGACATTGCACACACATCATCACTGAATATCCAGGTAGCTGATCTCTAAGCTTTGTGGATCTTGGCTGCAAGATTTGTGACCATATACCTTAGGGGGAACAATGCTTGGCACTCACCAGAAAACCTCAGGAGTGTCTGATCCTTTTAATTCTTATCATTGAACCAGTTACTATAGTTTGCCTTTTGTCATTCAGCTGCAGTTCAGGTGCAAGACAAAATTCATATTTTATTCTGATTCACTAAAAACACTCTCTTAGGGTGCAATCCTAACCTGGGCTGGCACAACTCATTAGTCTTCGCATTCCTGTGGTGATGTAGGGAGGCAAGCACATGTCTGTGCATTGGCCTAACCCTCCCCAAGAATGGTGCAGAAGTGTCTTATGGCAGTGGTCCTCAACCATTTTGACCACAGGGACCATTTCTGTGGAAAAAAAACTTCCAGCGACCCCTACTGCCGGGTCTGCACAGGACTTATGCTGGGGTCTAGGCTGACCTAAGTTTAGGATTGCAGACTTAGTTTTGGTCTAGGATGCCCTTTTCCCAGAAATTTAGAATGCATAATTTTATATTAACAGGTACAGTATTGACATCAATCAATTCATCCCCATATTTCCAACAGATGAATATTTCTTTACTAAGGCAAGGGTACCTGACTTTAGATATTGTAAGAGCACAATCCTAACTATGTCTACTCAAAAGTAAGCCCCATTGTATTCAGTGGGTCTTACTCCCAGGAAAGTGTCTTTAGGATTGCACCCTTAGTTTCTTATTTCTTGATCCATTCCTCCCTTTGTCTGTTTAGGGTGCAAGTAGCACTGTAGCAGGTATTTGAAAAATGCAGAGGAAAGGATAGATTGGCAAACATTCCCCCCTCCTTGTGGGCTTAGCTGGTTAAGACACCCTGCATGTCATCTGGCAGGCTGGGGTTTGAGACCCAGGTGCTGCAAGATGGAGTGAGCACCTGTCCTTAGCCCAGCCAGCTCCTGCCAACCTAGCAGTTTGAAAGCATGTAAATGCAAGTAGATAAAGAGGTACCATTTTGGTGGAAAAGGAAAACAGTGGTCCCTGTTCAGTTTTGCTATTTTTGTTAATGGTGATGAGACAAAAAGGCTAAATGGATTAAATAGTGTAACTTAGGGCGCAATCCAGAGTAACTACAGGGAGTCCTTGCTCCGGTGTAAGAACAATTTGCTCTGGATTGCAATATGAATTTCCCATAGGTTTTCATTAGGTGGTGCAATAACTACGGGTGCACGTAATGTCTCTTACGTGCTCCCGTAGTTACTCTGGATTGTAGGGATAATTATAGTCTTGTCAGCCCTGTAATGCCAAGCAGTTTCATGACTAGAAAAAAATTGTGTTCCAGGATACTTCAGAAGAATGGGTGGAGGCCCCTGTTCCACAATCATCTAGTACAGAACAGGCTTGGAGGTTGAAGAAGGAACAATCAGATACTGCAGAAAGGCCTGCAGAGGTTCAGGTAAATATCTGTGTTATTTCAATATGTTTGGTTCAACATTTGGGATTAAAGTGTTGTTAATATGAGAGATCCAGTATCACATTATGTGACGTATTTCTGCCCAGCCTACAGGTGATTTTGTTCCTATTGCATATATGCAAAGTTGGGCATAAGTGGCTTAAAAGCAGTTTGGGGTCAAGGAAGTAAATTGGACTGGGAATACAGTGATGGGAAGTGACAAGCTTGACCCTTTCCCTTCCAAGCTGTTGCCCAATACAAATCCTCCCAAAGCAGCTGTTAGCTAATGTTGTGGGAAAGGCAGTGTCCCAATTACATTTTGGATTTCCCTTCCACAGTGTGGCTGTATTTAAGTAATGGAAGAGTTGAAGATGTGATGATGATTTTCCGCATCCCATTTATGTATTTTTGATTCATTTGTTTGATGCTTAGCTTTTATAAGTGTTTTAGATCAGCCATTCTTACTAGGAACCTAATGACCTTCGGGGTGCCCTGGTATATTTGAAGAGGGCCACATGCCATACTCAAAAATCTCGTGATCTATCTTGATTTGCTGTTACGCACCTAGTTTTTCTGAAACAAAAATTTTTTTCTTGTATCTAAAAGGTTTTGATAACTGTAGTATTAATCATGTTTATAAAAATGGTTAGCCATGTTGGTT
This sequence comes from Cryptoblepharus egeriae, assembly GCA_030015325.1. Taxonomy (NCBI): domain Eukaryota; kingdom Metazoa; phylum Chordata; class Lepidosauria; order Squamata; family Scincidae; genus Cryptoblepharus; species Cryptoblepharus egeriae. The sequence continues at coordinate 84,537,222 of JAREYC010000005.1, forward strand.
TCTCTCTTCCCAAAGCTGTAGTGTTGCTTATAGAGATAATTCCTGCATTTGGCTTCTTCCTAAGAAGGCAGGACTCTTCTTAGGATATATGAGAAGGATTCTGGATTAGCTTTCCCTTTGCTTGCCTGTTTCTATTGTCTGTTTAATATAATGGGACATATTGTATGTTTGGTGAGGTGAGGAAAATTCCCATTTAAATGCAATGGTTCTCAAAATCTCAGAGAGTTCAATACTGCAAGTAAGTGTTTGCAGGGGTAGGGAGAAGTCAGTGTTTGCAATCCTGAGGATCACAACACTGCAGGTGCAGATGGGTCTTCTTTTACAAGCCTTGCCTCTGTCTGGGCCTGGCCGGGGGGGGGGGGGGTTAGGATTGGTGAGCCCCTGCAGCTTGGAAACACTACAAGAACTGGTTGTGATCTACTCCCAGTATTGCAGTTGCAACCTTTTAATATTTCTTTTAGTGTTTCCAAGCTATGAGGAGCCTTGCAGTCCTCTGTTGGGCTCCACGGATCCCCTTGGACTCCGACAGGAGGTATGGCTTGTAAAAGAGAAGCCCCTTCTGTACCCACAGCAGTGCAATCCTGAGCATCTCTGACCCCTGCCACCATCCCTTAAGAGGACAGAGTCCAGAGCCCTCAATCTGGGGCAAAGGGTGAGATCCAGTCAAAATTAAGTTGTCAACATTTCCCGAAGGTAGAAGAGAGTTAAGCAACTGCTTTACTAACACCATTCTTTGTACACTACTTAGATTTTGTGTGTAAAGTGAGGCATGTTTTTTAGACAGTATTTATAATGTGTTGAGAAGGCCTTTGGTATGTTGCTTTCTAATTCAGTATGGTTCTTCTTTCAGTGCATCCCCCTATTTTAACCCTTCAGGAGGCAATGCAAATTTCCTCCTATTTCATTTTGGTGGCATACCCTTGAGAAATTGAACATAAGAGATGTTCAGATGCCAACAGAACAGAATTTTTCAACTGTCTTCTTCTCATGTGCCAATTAATTGGTCTATTTTAAAATAGAATTTGGTTTCTTTTCAAAATTGCTGGCATACCATTGTGTATAAACAGATGCTTTCTGGAATTCACTTGTTTGTAAGAAGTGTTAGCTTTAAAACTGAATCTGGTTGCCAGACCTGCATTAGCAAATCTGAGAAACCTGTAGTTGCTTGGTTTTTCATCTGAATAACTTGTCCTTGTGAAGATTGCAGTAGTGTCTTAAAATATTCAATTTATTTTTATTTCATTACGGATGAAAGAGATGTTGGACTGAATTAAATGAATCCTGTGTACTTTTGTACTTAAATTTACCTTATTCTACTGAGTAAAGTAGGCCGTTCACTGAATTTTAGAAAAAAAAATCAGTTTTTCTTTTAAACATTTTTGTTCAAATTGCCTCTCCCAAAGAGACTCTTCTCTTCCAATGTTTCTTTCCCACTTAAAGCAAATTTGATAATTTACAGAAACTTTCATGTCTTTGGTGGCTGGGCATTCTCAGTCTGTGACTTGAAATTTCCTTACTATGATTGTCCTTTATTATGCCTATCTTTCCACATAATGTTCCTTTGATATCTCCTATTTTCTTGAATATTTGGTGATGTCCACGTGTAGAGCCGCCTTTGTGTTGTGGATAATATATTTGGGAGCAAGGAAATCCAGGTGCTCTATTCTTCAGGGTCACTCTAGTCAGTGGTCTAGTGGATGGAAGTGTCTTTTGTTGTATATTGACCCTTTCATGAGTGGTGGGTTTTTATCTTGTCGTAAGGGCTCAATTGGTATGGAGTACATAAGTATAGCCAGATTTTTATGCAAAATCATAAGGAAAAAGCAACATGTTTTCAAATTGAAGAAAAAGATATTCTGCATCTGAATATTACATTTTGAGTATCTTTTTCTTCAACTTGAAAGCAGGTTGCTTTTCCTTTGTTAATGTGTGGGCATCATTTTCCCTAATAAAAATTGGGATTGTCACCAGAGGATTATAAAGATCTAGATCATGGGATCCCTGGTCATGAGGATGCCGTTGTGTACCTCAAGAGTATGAACTGAAAAAGAAAAGATGGCCTGGCAAAGATGAAGCTGATTAGGGATCTGTAGGTCAAATAAGATACTGTATTAGAATTCTGCTGGGAATTAAAACTACCTGAGCTCACCTCGTTTCACAGCATTGTTCTTTCTATTTATCTTATGATGATGTCAAGTCTCATGATGATGTCATGCTTTGAGTGTCATTTCATTGCATAGTACATCCAGCGTAGGGGTTGCCCTTACGCCATGCAAGAGTGCAAACTTTTGTCTGCATTTAATCAAGTTGAAGTTGCTTGCTGTTTTCTACGCATGCATGCACAAGAGCAGATACACACACACACACACACACACACACACACACACACACACACACACACACACACACACCCCCTCTTCCCTGCCTACTTACTGTCTTCTTGTGGTCCAATGATTTTTTTAAGACTTGTGTAGCAGATGTTACTGTGTATTGGCAGTGTCTAACCATTTATTTTTTCCAAGGCACTTGAAATTGTTTTTCTTGAAAGGCCTTCAACCTGGCCCTTGATGCTGTAGATACAATTTTCTGCTTCTGAATGCAGGCACAAATAAATATGCTTGCTAACTGGAACCACTTAATGGTCCATCTGATGTTTGGGCACAGTGTAAGTAGCAAGAGAGATGCTATAAGGGAAGTGTGCTGCACCTGTGACTTGCATGGGTGATGCTACTGCCAAATTGGATGCAATAGATAGTGAAGTCATTGGCAATGAGAGCCATCAATTTTTCAGCAGTTGTGAGTCAGTTTGTAAATTGTCCCAAAGGAATGATTATGAGGATTTTTCCCAAAGGAAAATATGAGGATCTAATGCAGTGATTTTCAACCAGTGTGCTGTGGCACACTGGTGTGCCACAGAAAGTCCTCAGGTGTGCCACGGGAATTTGGGGATTGACATTCATTAATAGGAAAATTGGGGGATTTGAACATCTAGTGTGCCTTGTCAATGGTAAAAACAATTGATGTTGTGCCTTGTCAATTTCAGTGCCTTGTTAAGTGTGCCATGAGATGAAAAAGGTTGAAAATCACTGATCTAATGAAAGAAATGAAACATTTATTTCCATAAACTCAATATGATTTACAAGCTTTAGTATAAATTTGCAAACATAATTTACATTCTTATGTTTCCTTACCACACTTATTTATATGCACTATTTAAAATACCTTCAGCCAAAGGGGGCTGCAGTGACTCAGTGGTTAGAATGCTGGAATTAGAACACTGCTTGACAGAACTCTGCTTAGCAGTTCAGTGGTTCAGGACCTGAGTACTGCAAGACGAAGTGAGGTACTCCCATCCTTAGTCCAGCTCCTGCAAATCTAGCAGTTCAAAAGCATGTAAATGCAAGTAAATAAATAGGCACCACCTTGGTGGGAAGGTAAACAGCATTCCATATGCTTTGGCATATATACACCTCTATCCTACCCTCTATAACTTCCTGCACTGATCATCCATAGTCAGCACAAACTCTTTGCATCTGTTTCTGAATTTGATATGGGGAGGATGGCGCACTTCATTGCTCTGGCCTCTAACACCCGTGGTGGTGTGAATGTACTTTATGGCATGTATGTGACATCCAGAAGATGGTCCATGTTGACAAGGCAAGCACTGGTGTAGCTCCGTGTCTGAATTGTGCTAATCTGTGAACTGTTTGATGAGCATCGTTGTCTGAATGTGAATTGTTGTGAAGGAAGTTTTTAAATGCATGAGTGAAAATCTGTTAAAACTCTTTAAAATTTCTCAGCTGTATTCTTAACAATGTTGCAAGAACAAAAGCCCAAACTTATATGTTTGTTTCAGTACATGTACTCTGCTGAATGTGTGCTTTGTTTTCTAATATGAAAGATAATTGTTTTGTTTTTATTTTCAGAGAGATGAGTGGATGACCTTAGATTTTATGGCTGTGAAAACTTTATCTTCAGCATCACTGAAGGCTGAAAAGCAGATGGCAAAGTTACTGGAGCAACAGAAAGCCCGGGCTCACGAGCAGGTTGGTTAAGCTAGTCACTCTGTAATTTAATTGAGCTTCTAAGCTATCAAAACCAAAATGTAGATGGTTTTCACTGGTGTTTTTTCAAGCCAAATTTGCTCTGAGAGCCATTGCTGTCTCTTATTTTGTTCAGTTGATTCTCGTGGGAGCAATTGAAACCCAATGCCTTCTTCTCTTCCTGTTCATACTCCCACAGATTTCTTGTCTCTAACATTTTGTGATTATGGACTGCAGCTAAAATGTCATTTCAGGTATTCTACACTCAACTCCCATCAATCATATCCCAGTAGCCTAGTCCCAACCTGTTAAGAGTTTTTAAAAAACAGCACCTTGAATTGGTCCCAGAACTTTGGTCACAGCTTGCCACTTGATCATTCATGAATAGGAGCATTCCCAACCTATGAACCTGATCCTACACAAGGAGTACTAACCCACAGAACAGACTTTCCGTCCAGATCCAAGATGTCTCTCCTCCCAATAGATAACATTTCTGTCTTACCAGGACTCAGTTCTCAGTTTGTTAACTTGTATCCAGTCCATCAATGAACTTAGGCATTTATTCAGTACTTTCATTGCCTCCCAGAGTCAGATAACATACAGCTCTACCTCTTTTTATCAACATTTATCAATCACTCTCCTAGTGATTTCATGTTGATGTTGAACAGCATGGCAGACCAAATAGAACTCTGAGTGCTACAAGGTTTTCAAAGGACAACAAAAATGGATAGTTTTAATCCTGACATGGAACGATGGAAGGTGCAATAAATATTTAAAAACTACTTGGATAAAGGGAGAAAATCCATGCATCTACATTTTTTTTAAACAGAGCCTGATTTCTGAAAGAGAGCTCAACCCCTACTGGAAAGATGGTGGCACAGGCTTACCACCTGAAGAGAATCTTTCAAAAAAAGGTAACATCTTTCTGTGGAGCAACTTTTTTTCTTCATGCCTTCATTATGATTGGTATAATCTTAGAATAAAAAAAAAATCACAACATATAGAAGATTTGAAACTTTCTTGAGTGGCTTGACCTTCAATTCCTACAAAGGAATTCTCCATTGTGAGCTAATTAAAAAAGAACATGATTGTACCGGAACATGATGAATTGTTGTCATCTCATTTGATTGCTTTCATTCCATTATACAAATTGCAGCTTTAAAATATTCAGCCATTGAACTCTGTGGATCCCTTTTTAATGAAGTGCATTAAAGATACAGTTGGTAAAGAGGATTATTTTTGTAACCTTTTTCACTTCCCTACTTCCTGTAAACTTTTTTCTCTGTTCATGGCAAGTATAACTTAAAACATTTTTCCCAGCTTATCATTTACCATTTATAAAATTGTACCAAGTCCATTTTGTGCTATAGAGATTGTCATGAATAGTTTATAGAATTCGTCTGTACTTGAGAAAGACTAGTAGGTATAACTCTAATTTACCTACATAGATAGAAATGTTTTTGGAATTTTGTTCTGTGCATCTTATCAGTGGTTTTTCTTCACTTTGAATTGGATAGCAGCAGATCACACAATTTGAGAATGTCTAACCAGAACTAGCTATTGTATTCTGAACATAGGAGCGCTGTCAAAAATAGTAGCTGCAGGTAGAATTCTTCCAGGCTCTCTCTTAAATGTTTAAGTAGAGATCAGTAGGAGACTGTCCCAGGCTGCCTGTCCAGAAAGTTGGAGATGGGCACGTATCCATGATAGGCAAGGTGGGCATATCCACGATAGGCATATCATGAGCAGGCAGACAGATCAGATGGGCCAGAACTTAATCAGAATTGGGGAGAAACAAGGTTGGAAACAGGAGCAAGAGTGCAAGCTGAATCCTTCCAAAGTGCATAGTCAGAGAAGCAAATTCTGAGACCAGAACTTTTAAGGTAAGGTAGTTCTCAGGGAGGCTGCTATTGCAGCAGGTTAGGGTGAGATAAGGGTGAAAGCAAGATGGTGTTCTTGAACATAAAGTTTAGGTTTGTCGAAGAAAGGGAGCACAAAAAATGGTGGCACAGAAAAGTGTCAGAATCTTGCTTTCAGAATAATTAGTTCATGACCACCACCATACTTTAATTCTTATAACTGCAGGATGCCTGAACTATAGGTACTGGTATTTCCTTGAAATAAACATCAGGTCATAGATTTCTGAAGGAGAAAATTAAATGTCTTAGCACATCAGTCTTGAGATTGTGCACGTCTCTTTAATTCTCACTTAGTTTGTGCACGTCTCTTTAATTCTCTTATATGTGCCACTATGCTGAGAATTCCCCCACTGTCCTCATTCTCACATCCGTCACCACCTTGGCTTATATTTAAACAAAATATTATGTTACTAAATAAAACAAATTAACATATAATTTTTAAATCTTGTCTGTTTAGGTTTGTTATTCAGTGTGTTGGATTAATGATGGGCATGAAGGTGAAAAGTCTGTTAGTTCTGCATACTATTTCACACATTTAAGATTCATGTAGGCGTTATATTAATCTTTTTTTAAAGAAAAGAAAGGCAGGATGTGTTTCCAGAAACGTGTAAGAACATGAGCTCAAATGAAAGAACTGTGCCAGTGTTTAGGATATTTCTGGCTAAACTAACATATGTATATGATGCATAACATATGCAGTTAGTAATGGGTTTATGATATTAATTTGTAGTATGCAAATATCACATGTAATTACTTTTGTTTTATAGCCACAGTAGTAGAAGATGGTGGATTAAGTTGGCTGAAGAAATCCTATGAAAGAATGAAAGAGCAGTCCCAGAGAGAGAAACGAAACTTGGAAGAAATTATAGCTGAAAGATATGGGGTAAGATTTATGTTGGGGGAAAATGTTCATCTTGCATTATGTGTGGCTTTTTACTACAGTACTACTGTATTGTTTTATGTAAAAAGGGCCTGCCCTTGTTAATAGTTCCAGCTATAGTTATTTAACATAATAGTAATTCAGAAATGTATTCCTATCCATAAGTGCATTTTACATTCGAAAATGAGTGTACAAATTTTTTTAGTAGCATCCTGCTTTTGATGGAGACGAGTTGCATTATAAACTCAATATGATCCAGCAGCAGCAAAGGGGGCTGAGCAACTTGATAGTTCTTGATAGTAACTGTGTTCTTGATAGCTACTGTATTGATGATTAAAATTCCATGTGGTTTTTCTTCTTTCTTACAGTCTGTGGAACAATTTCAGTCAAGATTAGAAGAAGCTGAAAGAACTGCAGTTCTGAAAGACAATGATCGTAGGCAAGGCTGGCAAAAACATAGATATTCACAAAATGAATACAATGCAAGAAAGAGGGAGGAAAAAGAGAAGTCAGAGAAAAGAGGTGTTGAAAAAGCATATAGAGAACAACCAAAGGAGAGAGATTATAAAGATTTTAACCAAGAACAAAGGAGAGACAGGCCTATAAATGATAAAGAGACAAGTCCTTTGGATTCTTCAACAAAAGAATTTTCTCCTAGAATTGCAAAGGATTGGCAGCCACTAAAAAATTATGAGAAACCTTTCTCAAGCCCTTCAAAACCTGTATTTATGAGACCTAATGATGAAGGAGGACAAGAAAACAGGACAAAAAGCTCTAAGTCCATATTGCCTACTCCTGCTTCAATGAGTTGCAGGTTTAGAAAGCCTGGTGATGACGCTGAGGTCATTCCAAGATGGCGCAAAACGCAACCAATGAAAGAAGATGCCCAAGCAGCCCCTGATGAAAAGCCATTCAAAACTGATCTAGCTGTTACTAGTAGGGAGAAAGATCCAAACAACAAATCAGAACAGATCCAAGAAGATGTCCTTGGAAGAAAGAAGCCATTGGATAGTAAATCCTCATATTTTAGGTACCTAGAATTGTATGCGTTAAAATTTAACTGAATCAATGAATTTTGGGGGTTTTGATTATTTGTACAGTAATTGTTTCTCTGCTTTCACCCATGGTAATCTACAAGTTCTAGAACAGTGGTTCTTAACCTGGGTTCGATCAAACCCCATGGGTTTGGTAAGTCACTCTCAGGGGTTCGGTGGAGGTGTGTGTCTATTCCGTTCACCAGGGTTGCTAGGTGCATTAATATAATTCTGTTACGACAGACAAAACATTCTATTTTTCCAACTATGAAGAGTTTGGTGAATTGTGGGGTTCAATACCTCCAACAAGGTCAAGAACCACTGTTCTAGAACATTCATACAAATGCTAATTAGTATATAATTTCTAAAAAACAAAACCCAGTGTTGAGGCTGAAGCCAGCCTGGAAGCAAACAACCCTGATTTCAAAGGCTGCAATCCTAAAGACATTTTCTTTTGAGTAAGACCCACTGAACACAAGGGGGCTTACTTTTGAGTAGACATGGTTAGGATTGTGCTCAAAGCCTTCTTTTCAGTTTCTCATGCGTAGGTGACTCTCCCAGGTTTTTTAGACAGGTTCTCTCATCCCTCTTACATGCCAGTGATTGAACCTGGCGCCTTCTGCATGGACAAAGTATACATTGCCACTAAACTATGGCCCATCCCCTTTGTCTTCCTTGGATAAAATCCTCAGTTATTTTTTGAATGAATTATCTACTTATCATTGAAGAGTAGTCCCAAGTTCTGACATGGATTTTAAGCTCTTTGTTTTTTCTCATTTTCCTTTCCCCTTTGAAGTAGTACAGGTATCACCTGCTTTCTGATGGTTCATTTTCTGATGATCCACGCTTTCAATTACACCCAATCATTCAGCGCACATTCCACTCTTTCAACCTCTCTGCTGTTCTAGTGGTTAAAATTGCTCCCCCCATGTTGTAGCTCCTATTCCTGAAGGAGTTAATGAGAATCCATTTTCAGAAATTGTTGTGTGGCAGCAGGAATTTGCAAGATAAAAGGGACATTTGTAATTTGCTAGCTAAAAAAGCATTGGAAGCAACTTGGATTCCACTTTTCAATGGTTTTCAATGGTGCTCCTGTTTCTAACCCATCCAGTGAGTGGGGGATGCCTAAAATTGGTTAAAAAAAACTATTAGCAAGCTTATCCAGCTCTGATCTTTTATCTTTTTTTGCCTTTGAAGAAAAGATAAAACCAAAATTATTAGTTAAAAAGCTTTCAGCCTTGGTATGCATAACTTAACAGCACTTGGTTTTAACTTCCCATGTTGGTTTCATTTGGCTGCAAATAATATGTTTCACATTTCAAACTGAATAGTAGCAAAGCATTGCTATACATTGCTAAATATGTACAGCTTACGCCCCATTTTGCCTAAGAGAAGGATATTCTTTATTGAGTTTCTGATTCTTCTGGGTAAATGGCATTCCACAGATATAAAATTGATGATGCCACTTACCTAACGTACTTGTAAGGCTGAAACCTTTTTGCTGCAGTAATGATGCATGTTTAGGCAGAGTGAAATTGAAGAATGGATTTATCCAGCCATATTCTCCCCAGCATTCAGAAACATTTGTAGTCTCCTTATGGCACAGTCTAGTAGGAAAGTGGAAAAGTACTACCATGCTACAATATGCTTGAGAAGCATGGATTCGACTTTGACATGAGAGTAAAGTCAAATTACCTGAAGTGTGTTGACCTGGCACATGTTTGTATTCATTAACTTAATTTTGAATAAAATGGATAACTTTCATCTGGTACAAATAAAATTTTTTTGGAATGGGGTCATTCCTAATCCTTTGGAAGATGCATATCCACCACTAGGAGATAGGACCAATCCAAACTGTTGTCTTCTCTTGGAGAGGGCATACCATGTCCAGGCTGGCCTTGTCTCTGCTAGGGTAGGAACAGTTTACTGAAAAGGGAGGGCACAGATGGCCTAAGTGGGGGTTAGGGGGTCAGCTGAAATGGGGGTTAGGATTGCAGCCTCATCTAGTTTGTGGTTGTGAACTGTTCTTGTGGTCAGGTAGATGGTTAACTAATTTTGTTCAGTTTCCCAAAATAAGCTACAGGTGGGTGGTTCTCTTGATTATTGGGATCATTCTGCTCTGCACACACTTGTATACTTGAAACTGAGACTGAACTATTTTCTGCCTATAAACGAGTTTCTTTCAACTATGTTAATTTGGGAGTTGATATTTATATTTTAACCATTTGGACACACTTCTTTTACAGTGACGCTATGTACAAATTAAATTTAGTTTTTAGTTTTTATCGACTAATGTATGTGCTTCAAAACCATTATGCATTATTAAAAATAAAAGTACTTTCTATTAATATAACAGAGAAAAGGTTAAATCACTATGGCTGCAAGTCCTAATCCCCAGTTAGGCTGGCATGAGTACCCTGCTGGCCTAGAGTGTCATAAAAGGGCTGGGCTAGCCAAGTGTGTCCTGGGCTGGCCTGGGATGCCATAAGGCACTTCTCTGCCACTCTGTGGGGAGGGGGTTCTGCACAGACCTGCAGCAGCCTTCTCATACTACAGCTGGAACATGGAGATGGATGAGTTGTGCTGGCCTAAATTGGTTAGGATTGTGTCCACAGTAAATTAAGATATTCACTCTGGCCTAAATTGGTTAGGATTGTACCCACAGTAAATAAGATATTCACTCATTCCCCCCCTTATACAACAGGAGGGACACATTTACTAATTATGCTTTTCTCTATTTCCAATGGTGTGAATATTGAATTCCTTTTCTGTGCTCAATCAGCAGTAATTCAGAGAGCGAGAGTTCCCTAATTCTTAGTGATGAAGAAATGAACCGATTGGGAGCCAAGATTGTAAAAGCAGAATTGATGGGAAACAAGGTATGTGCAACAAGTCTATTGATTGTGTCCAGTTTAATTGCTTATATGTTTTAATTTGTATTACTTTGGTTCAAAAATAGATCATTGTTCAAGTGTGTTTAGGAGCCTTGAAACCATTAGGTAATTAAATCCATTTACTAAAATGTAATCTCTTTAGAAGTCACTTCAGAATTGGTTCCATTATTAAAACGTATTTGACTTCAGCGTCACAGCATAAGGGCATAAGAAGAGCCCTGCTGGATCAGGCCAAGGGCCCCCTGGTTCAGCTTCCTGTATTAATCAGTGGCCCACTGGATACCTCTTGGAGTACTCAAGAAAACACCGTTACCTGCATCCAATTGTTTCTCCCTTTCACCTGGAATTCAGAGATAATCTGCCTTTAAAATCATGCGGTTTCATAATTAAGTCATCATAACTTTACAGTTATGGACTTTCCCCCATGAAGTTATTGGACTGTAGCCCAATCTCCTTTTAAAGATGTCTTGACTACATGCTATTGCAAGAAATTCCACAAATTAATTACCGGTGTGCACTGGGTAGGAAATTATTTCCTTTTCTCTGTTCACATTCTCTTGCTAGTGATTTTAGTGGATGTTCCCTGGATCTCTGTGAGAATAAAATTACCTTATTTATCCCATGCATATTTTACATGTCTCAGGCTGCAATCCTAACTCCTGCTTAGGCTGACACAAGTCCCTGCACAATTCCTGTGCTGGCCTGGTGTTGCTGCAAAACTTTTGTAAGAGACTTTGTTACCAAAAAGGGATTTAAAATTAAGGGAATTCATCCTTTGCCCTTTTGAATATATATAAATAAGGACCGCAAAGCCTGACTCTTAAACAGCGTCATGCAGAGGGGATACCCTCATTAAAAAGTGAACAACAACACTTATTACAAAGAAAAATAATTTATTGTTATAAGGCATAAAGCAAAATTACATGCATTCAAGAAACCTTCAAGTACATGTTCTTTGAATAGTGTGTGTACCAAAGGAAAAAGGGAGGAATAGGCATAGCTGGAGGGATAGGACGGTGAGGGCGAGGGGAATTCTGGGAAGGAATAGTGGGAAGGGGTAAGGTGAGAGGGAGAGGGTCCAACAGTGCAAGAATTGCTACTGATCCAGGACCCCAGGAGGGAGGGAGGGAGAGGGAGAGAGACAGTGTATAAACCTTGACTTTACTTTTTATATCTTGGATTACATCAACATTTGATGATGAACTGGAACCAATCGGGGATGGATACACCTTGGATAAGGCAGGAGGGGGGGCAGCCACATGAATTGTACCTGAATAGGGTCAGGAAACAATGGGGACCCTAGAAGTAGGTGAGAGGCCACAAGAGACAAAAGGGTGTTTCTTCAGACTGACTTACCCATTAACTTATGAACAGAGAGAGATTTAGGAGGCAGGAAACAGTCAATTGGTGTTGTTGGGAAGAAAGTAACAAGGAGATTGAAGATGGGATGTCTTGTGGAAGGAACAAAAGGGTGGAGACAGACGAGGCTACAATCCAGAATAACTACGGGAGCACGTAAGAGACATTACATGCACCCATAGTTACTCCACCACCTAGTGAAAACCTATGGGAAATTCATATTGCAATCCAGAGTAACTTCTTACTTCAGAGCAAGTTACTTGCTACGGGACTCCCCATAGTTATTCTGGATTGTGCCCAGAGTGTAACACCAAGCAGGCCTATGGAAACCAGCTGAAAATCAGGTTTTATACATATTTCATAATTCATAGAGAGAAATTAATAAAAACACGAGCTTTTCTCGTAACAACTTCTGTGCCATTCCCGATAGTGTTAGGCCAGTGCACAGACATGCAGCCACTCCACACCACCATTGGAACAGGGCGACAGATGAGTTGTGCTGGCCTAAATTTGTTTAGGATTGTGTCCTCACAGTGCAATCCTGACTTGTACTGGAACAGGCAATCATTTGGTCACTCTCTTCTGGACCTTTTGTGGTTCCTCTCAACACTTTGAGCTAAAAGCAAGAGCATCAAATGCCTGTAATGTTTTGTTTTAATTGTTTGCACAGCATTGAAAATATATTCTAGAGTCTATCAATGACTCCAGAATAGATGCTCATGAATGAGACACTGACCAGGTTTGTGCATTTCCATTCCCTTACTTCATGTGGAAGGGGAGAAAATTGAAAGCTCTCAGTTGCAATTTTGAACAGATTGAGGTTTCAGCACCTTGTGTGTTAACTAAGGCTGCAGTCCTAACCACACTTTCCTGGGAGTAATATCCATTGAACACAGGAGTAGACATGCTTAGGATTGCACTGTAAGTTCAGTTATAATAAATCACTTCCCCAAATTTGGTCATAGTGGTTAAATTGAGGTTGCAGTCCCATACCTGGGATTAAGCTCCATTGGAAGTAAGCCCCACTGAATGCAATCAGTCTTCTGTGTAGTCATACATAGAACTAAGTTTGTGAAAAAAAGAAAAGCTTTCCAGCTCCTGACCTTGTTTGAAGGAGGGGAAGAGAGGGGAACACTTGAGCACAGTAGAATGTGAAAGAAATGTTTTAATATTATACATATGTTATTACTGAAAGAAGTTTGTGCAATGACATTGAACAGGATTGGTCTCTTTTAAGGATTTAGCTGCAAAGTTACAGGCCCAGCTTGAAAATGCGCGTAAGCTAAAAGAAAATAGTGCCCGTCTTCCAGCTAGAGAGTCTGCAAAGGAGGTAAGAAAACACCAGCTTTTAATGTATGTCTTTTGGTTGTTGAAAGCAGCAGTAACAGATGTATAGTAACTAGAGCTATGACACTTTCACAGCTGGTAGCACTTTCATAGATGGTAACATTGGCAGAGAGTACCTAAAAAACAATTAAGACTCGTGCTGCTTGCTAAGATATACTGGTAATTCTGTGAAGGAAAGCAGTGAAACTTGGTTCAGCATCACAAATCATGGCATACTTAGGTGAATTTACCATACATAATAATGGTTGCTGACTGTCTCTTCCATGGTCCCTTCACACCATCTTTTTCACTTTATTTCTTCCTTTCGCAATATCCTTATGTATGACCTTCCAACTTCATGCCTGATTGTGGACTATAGTCTATGAAGGCTTCTGCTGAAATGAATCTGTTAATTTTTCAGGTGCTACAAAATTCTGGTTTTTTGTTTTGTTTTTTGCTGCTGCAAACAGTCCCAGTGTTCCTAGCATCAATCAGTTGTAAAATAGTGGCTTTTAGGGATTTTGGATCATTCTGTATCATTCTTTGTACAGTTCTAAGTTATAGAAGCACTGACAAGTTATCTGAAGATAGCCTAAAAACTTTGCCCTGTTACCCAAAGCATCGAACAGTTTTGCAGCTGATCGTAAAATAAGCTTCACTTTTTTGATAGGGTCTTTCTCTGATATATTTTAGCTCTTTTTCTTACTCTGTTCTTTGTATGACATTATAAACTCCTGTATCATATAAAAAGCATAAATAATTTTAGTGAACTGAACAAAAGATGTGGCTGTGAATATATAAGAATTGAGTAATTAGGTATTTTTGAAAAACTAGCTTCCAGCTAAAAGAAAAAAATAATTGGCAATCCAGGACACTCTTATTAGGTTTTCCTGCTTTCACACCTCTAATTTTCTCACTGTCTAGTGTGTCTGCCTCATAGCTACACATTGTGTGGACTAGTAACCATAAATCACAGTCCTAATTGGAGTGTTGTTAGCTCTGAGCTATAAGGTTAGAAAAAGATTAATTTTGTGTTCAAGATTGCTGAAGTACTTGTGCTTGAATCCTATGGAATTGGTAATAAAACATTTGAGGTGAAATCATACCTCAGGTTATATTATTCTTTTAATAATTTTGTAATCATTTACACCACAGTCATGATAACATTTGTCTAAGTACATTTAGCTATAAGTTATTTTGTGGTTAAATAAGAATATATATTGCAAATGATTACACCACAGTCATGATAACATTTGTCTAAGTACATTTAGCTCTAAGTTATTTTGTGGTTAAATAAGAATATATATTGCAAATGATTACACCACAGTCATGATAACATTTGTCTAAGTACATTTAGCTATAAGTTATTTTGACCAAACATTTCTTCCTGTCCCCAGGCTTACCTTGTGTTGTATAGGTAAGCCCGAGGTGGGGGTGGGGGGAGAGAGAGAGATAAAAAGAATAGTAGAGAAAGGTGGAGCAACGAGGGACTGTCTAACGTGTGTGAAAAATGTATGTGAGAAAGAAAACCAGATAGGTAGGAAATGAATGAACATACAAGAGTTGATGAATTAGATCTATTTGTGCCAACTGAAAGTAGTGCATCTCCTTGACTACTTAAATCCTACCAGATATCTTCTGGTTTTTAGAAATTTATCACCTGATTGTGCTCTTGAGCTTTAGTCATTTTAAATTGGACACCATGGCTCTGAACAATTGGAACTAGCCCTCCAGGTTTTTTAAGTGGCTCAATGCACCCTAGAAATTGGCATTTTTATTTTTTGCATGTTTTCAGGGATGGACGTTTTAGTGGTAGGACATTTGTTGCCATTATTGTCGTGTATTTCTAGCTATCATCAATTTCCTTACAAGTATGTATATTATGTGATGGAATCAATTGAAAATCTTAATTTATTGCGTAAGCAGGCATTCTGCATTTTCTCACAAACTACCTATATATTGCAATCCATTTTCCCTCATATTGTATTTGTGATACTATTCTGCATCTTATAATTGATGTTGGTATTAAAGAGGATGCAAACTGGTAATTATCTAGCTGATTTCTCAATAAGTTTCTGGGCTTAGATTGCCTACATTTATTTGGCTTTTTCTGTGACCTATTATAGATAGTACTACATTGTCAACGTAGTTGAAAGGTGATGGAAAATGTCTCCCTGAACTTATCAGAGCCATGCCAATATTGCAGGTGGCTATACTCAAATTTAAATTGGGAAGTTTTTCTACATCCTAGAACCCTTGAGATCAGTTGCTGGAACTGGAATTAGATACCACATTACATTTGGTACTATTCTCTTATATAAGCAAGAAACAGGTAATATCATTTAACTTGACCATAATCCAGAGGTTTTGTTCTACAAGCCAGCTGGAGGAGCTAATGTTGCAAATTTGGTGATTTACAGCCTGTAATTAAGAGTTAGATCTTCTGGTGATGTTTGATTTTCTAGGTAAGATTATAAGCAGCAAAAACTATAAAAATGTTTTGATTGTAAGTGCATAATCTTAAGGGAGGGAAATTATTAATCATGACAATAAAATCAGAAAATTTTAAGGAAGGTTTGGACTATTATCTTTCTTCCCAAGGAGTACAAGATGTGGCACAGATCCAGCAGCTTGGAGTTGATACAAGTTGTCCAGGAATGGGGTTGGGATATGGTGAATGTGCCGGATCCTAGCCCCAACCTCTGCTCAATGGGTGCCTACCCTTGCCTTCCCAGTCCTGTGTGCCTCCCTGGCTTAGCCAATATAGGCTTTCCTATAGTGTTGGCCTGCAGAGCTTGAGCCATACTTCTGCCACTTAAATTGTCACAAAAGTTACTTATGATACAAAGAGCTTGTGCTGACTGAGGGTGTCCTCAGGATTTTGCCCTAATTCTCACAGTTACTGTACAATGACAAAGTTTAGTGATTGTGTGAATTGCAGTTGAAAAATAGTTTTTTTAGAGTTCAAATTTCATCTCTTAACTCCAGGGTGATCAGTCGAGACAGTAGATTAATTTTGGTATTCAAAGGTATGCACGAAGCAAAGTAAATATAACCAAGAGCTGTTCCAGAAAAGTTAAATTAAAATCCTGAACAGAGCATTTATTTTTCAATTTCTATGTATTCAAGCATGCTTATTTGTTAAAAAATAGAGAGGTGCATATTTGAAAATATGAATGTTCAATGCACTTAATAGATAGTTACATTCTCTCTCATAAGAGGATTAGGGAATTTATTGTGCAGTTGACTGTGTTTTGTGTGAAATTATGGGCATATATAAAAAGATTAGCGGGAAATTGTATTATTCCCTTGTTTTGCATTTTGCTATATCAATGGCCTCTAAAAACTACCCTCAGGTCTGAAAATAACTTAAGTGTGGCAAGTCATCTTGTACTGCTTTAGTCTAATATCAGAATAATGGAATAAGACAAAATTTGTTTGTCACAATGCCAAACGACAGCTTGAAAATTTCTGATAATACCTCTCTTTTTGCAGACATGTCTTTTAAAGATCTTTTCTTCAGGTGGGGCCACTGGAAATGTAATCAGGTCACTACCTTTTCCTAGATTGGAGTTTCCAAACGTTTTGGAAGGAGGGCCACTTCATCTGTCTGACACTGTGTTGGGGGCCAGAAAACTAATTTACATTTCAATTTTGAATAAATTTGCATATAAGAATGTATTGGAAAGTATTACAAGGCTTGCCCTAAGGTCAGATGGAGGGGTTTTCCTGTGGGTTGCATTGAGGCTCACCCCTTGGCCAGGGTTTAGACACCTCTGTCATAGATGGAAAAGGGATATTTTTTTAGCTGCTTTCAGATCGATAGGGAGAGGACAGTTCTTGATTTGGGTGGGCGGAAGTTCCAGAGCTATGGAATGTTAAGTATACTGTATAAGAATTGCGATTATGGCTTTTTAGACTCTTCTCCTGCTCTTCTTCCTCACGAGATAATTGGTATTTCTTTTTGAGGGGCTGTGCTTAGTGCAGTTAACCTTGCTGCCAATGTATTGCTTACATGGTCAGTAAAGTGGAGAGAGGAGTTCACCTATAGTCTGTTCATCAGTGGTTGACTCTTAGAAATGGCCTCCACTTAAAATGCACATTCATGGCAGTCTTTTGGTCCCAGGCCATTGATAAGATCATCTGCATTCAAGGCTCTTTCTGCAGAGGAAAGTGGCAGATGGCTTTGGAGTTGAGGCTGACTGATTGTAAAAGAAGCCTTAAAAAGGAGAAGGTCCATTCCGTGCTTAATGGATCATCCTGTTGCATCTGCACTGGGCCTGGATGTCCTTTGAACTGACAGCCACGCAGTCTGTTGGAAGTAATGCAGCAAACATAATAATGGATATCTTTTTAATGTTCATGTCAACAAGGACAATATCACCTTGGAACATTATTTAATTTCAAGACATGATGACTGTCTTCCTCTGAGCTATGGTAGGAACCTAAAGTGGGAGAGGCAATTATTACAGCTAAGTTGGTCATAGGTTCTGGCCCAGGTAATATAGTAATTATTGTGGCCTGTGTTTTTATATCCTTTACTTGTTGGAAGAAATGGCAGAAGTTACAAGGTTAAGCTTCATCTTAGAAGGTGCGCCCAAACTTGAGTTAATCATCATAACAGGGCCTAATTAAAGATATACCCAAAACTGAAGAAAGTAAAACCTCAACATAGAGCACAATCCTATGCATGTTTACTTAGAATTAAGTCACATTGTAATTAATGAAGCTTAATCCCAGGTAAGTGTGGATAGGATTGTCATGAAGAAGATAGCATGATTTACAGCATTGCATAGAAGAAGGAATTTAAGCAGGTGCTGCTTTTTAAACTTCTATATTGAGCTAAACCTGCCTAAGTTCCCTCTTCTATGCAATGCTTCAAGGTACAGGGACTCTATCCTCCATTTTATATGATTACCCTGGGAAAAGGGGACAGACAGGAAGTTGGAAGAAGGTAAGAAAAGGCAAAAGAGAACCATGCTGAAGGTAGTAGAAACCTGCAGGAGTTATCTGGCAAGTGGGCAGGGGCTAGTGGTAAGCAACTTGGCCAAATTCATCTTTGCTGGGGGTTAGCAAGAAGGACGATCCAAAGGGATCACCTATCACTGAATGTGATTTGGGGAACTATAATTGGTTAGCAGGTGGTGTGGATCCTTAGTTACTTTCAGAAGACACACCCAAGATTCTACTTCAGATGAGGGTGGGCCCATGTGTTTACCCTCAATTAAAGAGCACACGAAAAGGTAGATTAACTCACTGCGAGGAGGGACAAATCCCCTCATTGTTTGTGGTCCCCTTCTTTGGCTAAAAAAAAGTCTTAAAGCATTCTAGGTAGCATGGGCCTGGAATTTACCTATTTACCCCATTGCATTTCAAAACTCCGGAGCTCACCTTATCACAAGGGAGTGATCATGACCATTAGACAGAGACAAAGGGTAACCCCCACCAAAGGCAACTCTAGCCTTTGGTTTTTATCTCAGATGTGGTTGGACTGTGGTTGGACCAATGCACAGCAGGAAGAATTACTAGACAATTATGGAGGCTGTTTGGAAGGAGCTAGAATAATGAGCAATGTGCTGAGATATGGCAGGTACTGTTCTCTGTGGACAAGCACATTGTGCTTTCAGGAGCCAATAAAATTTGTTCTGATGGCACACTGTTTATTGAGATGGGTTGGCGTTTATTGAGATGGGTTGGCATTTAGCACACCAAACTGAGACAGAATGTCACAGGACAGTATTCTGTCTTATGAATCCACTTGACGGCTTGACCAAGATTGCAATTTCTAGATCATTGGTAGTGGATGCATCTACCTCTGCAGAAGGGGAGAGTGTGTTTTAAGCATTTAAGGCAGAACAAATACTACTTTTGAAAATCATTACAAGGTCTTGAATAAAATTTATGTCTTCCTAATTAATATTTTAAGGTTTTGTAGGGAAACTTTGAGCCAAATTTTAATGTGCTCATAGTGTCCCACAGTGCTCATTAAACTTGGAAGCTTTGGAACTTGCAAGCCAGTGTTAGTTTTTTTAATCCAAAAGAGATCCATTTTTATGCTGTTTGGCCCATATTCCCTTAGGCACATCCTATGCAACAATATCCTATGCAGCTATAAAATTAATATTTGCAAACCCGTCTTCAAGAACTAAGCTATATATTAATTAAGAATGTATTGGTACACTCCTGAATCAGTATGGTACAATTAGGGATGTTTAAATTTTGAAAGTCATTATCAAAAAAGCTCATCAGTATGTGTAATTGGTGTTCCTAGCTTGATTAGTCAATGGTCTTCAAATTGTAAGAAAAACATTTTCATGAAAGTAATTACACAGCTTAAAACAAGTAATTAAGCTATAGTTCTTATATGAAAATGTTTGGCTTTCAGCCAATACATCTGGAGTGTGTGGATGATCTTTCAATTAACTGCACTGTTTTGTAAAATCTGCATACTTTTAAGTGTGCTTAGCTGATGACAGCTGAGGCTAATGAAAGTATCTTTTGTGGGCAGCAACTGTTCCTGTTTTTGCACATCATTCAGTAGGCTGTTCATTCGTTCATCATTCAGGTTGTCAGTCAATTAATTAATTAATTGAATCTCCCCTCTCCTGCATCATGCTCCCTTAGTACTGATAGGTTTTTTAAAAATTCTTTTCGCTGATCCATTGACTGTGGTGGTATATTTATGAATATTGTATGCCACCTTGAAAGCCATGTTTTACAGTGTATAGGAGTGGGTTTATTTTTTTATTTGATTTATATCTTACCTTTCTTTCTTAACAAAACCTAAGGCGGCTAACATCATTTAAAAATCATAAAATACCATTAAAACAGATAAGAAATACAATTTAAAATTATATCTGTCTGTCTGTCTGTCTGTCTGTCTGTCTGTCTGTCTGTCTCTCTCTCTCTCTCTCTCTCTCTCTCTCTTACTGATGTATTCCTGGCTGTGGGTGTGGGCTGTGGGTGGCACAAGCGGTAAAGACACTTTGCCTGTTAACCAGCAGGTCAGGGTTCAATTCCCAGGTCGGCCCCACAAGATAGGGTGAGCTCCTGTCCTTAGCCCAGCTTTGTGACGCCAGCTGGATCCAATTGTATTGGCTCTGCCTTTCCATTGGACTAATTCAGTTGGGTGGAGAGGGGGGGATTTGCTGCTTGGGTAACAGCCTATCCTCCATAACAATCCAACCCAGGCTTTTGTGCTTTGCATGCAGCGTATGCAGCGCCAAGCACGATACCATAGTCTTTCAAGACTGACAGAGGCCTGCTGCTCATTCCTGGATATTCTGAATACATCAGTAAGATGTACCCAAAGATGAGCTGATGAGAGAATGTCTCCAGCAACAACAGCAACAGCAAATATGGAAGGAAGATCAAACTGAGGAAGTGTCCTGGCAAGATAAGACCCTGCATGGGATGTACCATCGTCAGATAACCGAAGTCGCTGACATTGAGAAATCCTATCAGTGGCTGGAAAAAGCTGGCTTCAAAGATAGCACTGAAGCCCTCATCATGGCAGCACAAGAACAGGCACTAAGAACCAGATCCATAGAAGCGGGGATTTACCATACAAGAGAAGACCCAAAGTGCAGGCTGTGCAGAGAAACGTCAGAAACAATCCAACACATTGTGGCAGGGTGTAAGATGCAGGCAGGAACAGCATACATTGAACGGCACAACCAAGTAGCCGGCATTGTGTATAGGAACATCTGCTCAGCCAATGGACTAACCTCTTCCAAGACCAGATGGGAGACCCCTCTGAAGATTGTGGAGAATGACAGGGCTAAGGTCCTGTGGGACTTCCATATCCAGACAGACAAGAAGGTACTGGCCAACCAGCCAGACGTTGTGATGGTAGATAAGACCCAGAAGACAGCCCTGGTGATAGATGTAGCAATACCAAATGACAGCAACATCAGGAAAAAAGAGCACGAGAAGGTGGAAAAGTATCAGGGTTTGAAGGAGGAATTAGAAAGACTGTGGCAAGTGAAGGTTAATGCGATCCCAATAGTGATTGGAGCACTAGGGGCTTTGACATCCAAGCTTGAAGAATGGCTCCGACAGATTCCAGGAAGGACATCAGAACACTTGATCCAGAAAAGCGCATTGCTGAATAAAACAATAAAACCCAGGTTAAAACAGGCAGGCAACAATACAATAATATTACCTTCTAAAAGCCATCAAATGCCTGTTTAAATAAAAGAGTTTTAAGGCCTCGCTGGAAGGATATTTATTTGGACTTATTAAAGACTTCCAAAATATGTTTAGTTCTTAGTTAATCAATTTGTAGCATTCCTTTACTCCCATAATTGGGTGTCCAAGGCATCTTATAAATAGCTCTTTATATAAATATAAAGAGACATCAATAATAACATATCAGTAATATAGTTCAACACAAATTAAAAGCAGGCAAAAGGGGCAAAAAACATAGTCCATTAGCAAATCAAACCAGACATCAAAATGGTAAAAGGCAGCAGTATGAAACACACATAAAGCCAGTAATCAAAACTATCAAAAAATAAGCAACATTAAATTCAACTTCCCGAACCCATCACCCAGACCAACTAAACTTTCTGCTTTTTTGTTTTTGCCCACTTACTGTCAGTCAAATACAGTACATATAGGAGAGGCCTCCTGGAGGTTTTCAGAGTTGAACCAGTATATGTAGAAGGAGGTAGTCTTTCAGATGTGCTGGTCCCATGACATAAATGGCTTATAAGGTTAAAACTATACCTTGAATTGTGTTTGGAAATCAACTGGCAGCTATTGCAGGAGCAGTAGCTCAAGAGTCAAACTACTGAGCCACAGTGACCATCTGGGCACAAGTAACATGGAATAATATTGTTTCTCAAGTAACCCTTTGAAAAGATGATGGAAGGACAACAGGAAGAGGGATTTCAACATGGTTAGGAGATCTTGGTGCACCAGAGTATAATGCCACCTTTCCTTTTATTGCTGCCAATGTGGCTTCAGCGATGGATGGTGCCTTGAGGAGCCACTTCCCAGTGATTTCAGGGAATGAGCATGTTTGTATGGGAGAAGGTGTGGTTCCTCAGATTTGAGCAATTAAAACCTTTAAAGGTCAAAACCAGGTCCTTAAATTGAGGCCAAAATAAATTGGCAGCCAACAGTTTTTTTAAAAATGATTTTTAAATTCCCTTTTCAATTATGTATACACCAGTTTCAATACTGTTACTTTTCTAGGATAAAATAAATCTTATTGAACTAGATTTTTTTTTAAAGTATAATTTTTGAAGTAGAAATATACTGGGGGAAAATACTCTAATGTAGAAATATATCACTGCTACTGCTTGTAATTAGAGAAAATACTTTTTCCCACAGTCATAAATATGAGTTATAATTCTTATTAGCAGACTATACAAGGAAATCAAGCTGGGACTGGGAAATATTTTGAACTCTTAAGTGTTTAGAGCTGACACTTGGGATTTTTTGAGCCTAAATTTAACAAGTTCCAGGGTCTTGTATTGGATTTGAAAGAGTTACCATTAAGAAGAAACCTATGCTGCAATCCTAAAGACACTTTCCTAGGAGTAAGATCCATTGAACACAATGGGGCTTACTTCTGAGTAGTCATGGTTAGGATTGTGTGCCTAGTTTCCCTACTGCCCCCTCTTTTGAATTATCATTATTTCTTCTTTTCATTCACATGATCATTATTATTTGCCTATTGGGTTCAGAAGATTGCAGAAAATTGAGTTCTTTTTTCTTGGGGATTGTCCAGTTATTGAGAATAGCCTAATGGCTTAGGATTCTATTGAGTAGAGAGGGAAAATATGATGTGTAAAGATAATAGCTGAAAGAGTTGTGAAAGTAAAAATCTCTGTGTAACTTTCTGAATAAAGGAAAAGCAATATTATTTGATGATTAAAACACAGCAAAGGGGAAAATGTATTTATATGGTGTGGTGGGATTTTTGTCTTTTATTCCCTTTATCCATTATTTCTGAGTAGGTTTTTCTGAAGGATATAATTAAGCCCTTAGAGCCCTTGTACTTCCATATCATAGAACTTTCTTACTCGTACAGCTTTCAGAGATATGCTGTTATCATTGGTGAAGAAGGCAGATGTGAGGCACATTGTTGATTTGTCTGAAAATGGCTTCAGATTGAGATTTATATAGGTGTTGATCAAACTTGACAAAGTCCATTTTAATATGCCCAATTTAAATGACATTCCCTTTATGAGAGCTGATTTCATCAATTAGCGTCCAATGAACTGCTGTTATCTAATTACTAAGCAAGAAGTGTATTACAGGTAATATGTCCTATAATTTTTAGCAATATTTTTTGTACATTTAAATATACCCTCTGCACACCTGATATCAAATGACCTCAATCTGATTGAGGTGTATTAATGAACCCTTCGAAATCATGGTTTGAAGCCAGCCTTGTGTGTGTATTCTTTCCCTTTCTTTCTCTCCTTGCAAACTTTTCTTTTCCTGTCTTTTTCAGTGTTAATCATAGTTTATGTGTACATTATGTATATCTGTCTGGTTAATGCTAATTATAGTTTAATAACATTTTTTCAAGTAGGGTTGCAATCATGGTTTCAAGTTCACATTTACATTGGAACCATGACCAGTCCTTTGGCGCTTCCATGAAAGGCTAGGACAGGCATTAACTACAGAAGACATTGCACATGGGTTCACTAGCCATAACGTGTGACTACTGGGGTACCTTTAATTCTAATATTTCCTTAAGTTCATTTTGGATATCTTCCCAGTAATTATAGTACATCTTTTTAATGTTTCCCTTTTTGTGTTTTTGAACCTTGCTATAGCAAACAGACTCCCAAGAAAACCATGACGTGGTCCTTGTCAGAACAGATAAATCAGGTAGAGCATGGCCTGTAAATGCTCCAGGAGAACCATTGGAACCAAAAGGAGGAAGAAGGAAGAGACCAACAGTATGTATATCTTTTAAGATTTCATTTACAGTATAATTTTTAAATGAGTTATGTGTATGAGCGTGATCAGAAAGTGACTATGAATTTACTCTCTAAAGATGGTCCCTAAACTATGCCTAGAAATAACATAGGGCACAATCCAGAGTAACTATGAGGAGTCCTTGCTCCGGTGTAAGAACAGTTTACTGTGGATTGCAATATGGATTTCCCATAGGTTTTCACTACGTAGTACAATAACTACGGGTGCACGTAATGTCTCTTACATGCTCCCGTAGTTACTCCGGATTGTAGGGATAGACTATAGTTTCATGAAGAATAATGAACAGTGTAGTTCTAAGCTGTTCTGGTTGAATGAGTCACATGGCCTCTGCTGTATCCAGCACTGCTTGGAGGTCTCAGAATAAGGGGATATTTTTTCCCTTATCCCAATTAAACTCCCAGCCTGCCCAGTGGGGCTGTTTGGATCCGAACCGCTAGTACAAGCCTAAACAGCCTTGTGTTCACGGCCAGGAAGAACCATGGGATGTGGTTGAAGCCTGCTTTGCTGATCCTGTCCCCTCCCTGCCACATGGCATGACTCTTACCTCTACTGGTGGCTGATCTTCAGGTTCATCATTATGATAGTGTCCATATGATAAATTTTGTACCTCCATGGTTGTCTGTTTTGCATAAATGCTCATCTGAAATGTTTAAGTATCTATCTCTAAAATTAAAGTACCATCTCTGATCATTTCGAGTAGTATTTTACAAAAGCATTTTATGTTAATGGAATTTAATAAAACAAAATCAAATGTCCATGAATTCCACCTTCTGTCAATGTGGAGCTTCAATTGGCTGCCAGTGTGGAGCTTCAATTGGGGTGCTTCTTATATTTCAGGTAAAGTCTGGAGTTGCCTTTTTAAAATTTTTCTTTTATACAAGAATAGCTGGCAGTCACATGTAGTTAATATTCATTTTATTGCTATTCATTTTCAGATTGCCACTCATATGGATAAGGAAAGGGTCCGGTATTTTCATGATGATGATAATCTGAGCCTGAAGGATTTGGTCAGAAATGAAAAGATGAGGACGGCAGAGGATCAAAATAAGCTTTTCATGAGAATGGCATCAAAGGTAAGGCCTGATGTGTCTGAATTTATATTAAACTGAAATAATGTTTCCATTATTTAAAAAAATTCTAAAAAATTACTGTCTAGTGCAAAATTTTGGATACCGTGAGGTCCTTATGTGTAAGCATTTTAAGGGTATTTGAAGAAAAATAGGTCAGAGGATGTGCTTTATTCAAATATAGGTTTTTCATTTAAAAAGTGAATATTGGCATTTTATATGAATTGTCTGAATTTGTCCATCTTGTGTTTATTGACTGAATCTGAATGCACTATTATGTATGCCCTTAGTCCATTATGGCAAACATACAACACAATGCTAAGCAGGTATACTCAGAAGTAAGCCCCATTGAGTTTCCCAGGTATAATTATACATACTTATCCTAGGCACTTATCCTATACACTTATCCCAGGTAAATGTGTATAGGACTGCAGTCATATCCTCTGTTAATATGCCTACAGTGGAGAATTTAAAGTCGTATTCTAGTGAATTCAAATGTTCCCCGATAAAACAATAAGTTATGGTGGATAAGTTTATTTGAAAGATGTCTTACCCAGCGCTTATCTGTGGTGCATAGGTATTATAGTGAAGGAGAAGAGGATATGGTTTGTGTTAGAGTTACCTCTTCTATTTGCATAAGGAAATACTAAAGTTTAGTGGATCTGGTCAGAAACCTGTATGAACTGATTTTGTGGCCTACAACATATCTCAGAATAATGAGTAATGCATGTAGATTAGTAAATGAACCAGTTCGGAAAAGAAAATTATGTGTATATAGAAAGTTTGAAAATTGGTCTTTTAGAATAGTTCACATTCAAAAACATGGACTACCTAGTCTGCAATACTCTCTTTTTGCTTTAGGTTTTTACATTGTAACATACTATCAAACAAGTTTAGATTCTAATTGTTTCCTGCTTTCATTTTATTGCCAACGTTGTATAGATACATAGTATTTTTGTCCCACTAGTGAGTAATATACAGGTCAAACTAGGTTATATACAGATTTATCTACAGATTTTACTCAGCACGAATGGCCACTGCAAACCACAGTTAAAAGAACTGCTTTTCTATTGTTGTCAAGAGATAGTCATGCAATTTTTCAGTCATTCAGTTTTTCAGTCCTGGAATCAAACTCCTGCAGAAATTAAGGCACAACCTTATTCACTTAGGCACAATCAAGGAGCAAGAAACCTGGAAGTGGGAAGAAGAAATATGAAGTGGGAAGTTTAAAGAGGCTAAGAAGAAGACATTGTCCGTCAGATATTGAAGGGCCACTGACTAGGCAAAATAAGGGAAACTTAGCCTTTCCCTTAAAAATCAAGGTTCTTCAGTTTTAGGGTCAGAACACTAATGGGGTTGCAAAACCTCAGTTGTGGGGTTGTGGCAACCTATAGGAATGAAAAAGTTGAAGACCATTAGACTAGAGCTCCCCCAGGTAGAAGTGATGGCATCTGGTATACTCCTTCAGTTACCAGTCAATTGTATCTCAGTCCTGCTCAGGTTAAGAAGAGCCCTACTGGATCAGTGGTCCAGCCTCCTATATCTCACAGTGGTCCGCCAAACGATTCAGGGAGCAGAAATCTCAAGAGGAGACCTGCATCCTGGTGCCTTTCCCTGCATCTACTATTCTGAGTTAGCCTATTTTTAAAATAAGGAGGTTGCACATACCAGATGCAGGGCAATTTAATGCAGATGTAATGTGATCCTGATTCAGTTTGGTTCTTGCCACAATCCTGTGAGGTAAACTAGAGTGAGAGATGATGTTTGGTTCAAGATCTTCCAGTGAACTTCATGACTGAGCATCACTTTGAACCTGAATTCCCTAGTCTATTTTGATTATACTATGTTGTAAGCCCCACAGATTTCTGTAAGTGTACAGATTTTATAAAGTATACAGATGTATAAAGTGTACAAATCTGTAAGTGTACAGATTTTTTACTTTATATATTCTATGTTGTAAGCCCCACAGAATCTGTAAGTGTATATATACTAAGTATATATATACTATATTGTAAGCCCCACAGAATCTGTAAGTGTACAGATTTTTTACTTTATAATGATCAGTATATGTTTAAAATATTTATGTGGGAACTAACTATCTACAGTATTTATAACTCTGTAAGAAAACTTGCTCATATAAAATATTTGTGGTAAGAACAGCAACTGAAGCCATTTTGTCAGTTTTGTTAATGAAGTGCACAAAAATGATACCTAAATGACTTTCTTTTCTGCGCTTTCATGTGTGAGAAAAAGGAACAATATATTTATTACAATGAATGTCATCGTTTTGAAACTGCTGGAAGTCTAAAAATGATATTCTGTCTAATATATGACAGAAGAGGCCCTTCAGCACAGCAGAGAACATTATTTATCTTTTTGACTGAAATGCTGGCTTTGTGTATTTGATCAGCAACAGGAGGAAGAAGTTGTTGCAACTATAAAAATATTTAAGTATCATTTCTAATGCACACTACATATAATACACATTATAAATCCCTTTTTATGTTTGCCTTAATATTCGGTATTTCTTTGGAGAGGTCTTTTTCTTCTGAACTTGGAAAGTTGACAGTGAAAATTATGCAGAGGTCAGCCTTGCTGTCTCAGCTTCCCCAGTGAAAGTCAACTAGTTTTCACTTGTATGTAAGGCTGGCCAAACAGATAATTTCCAGTCTGCATTTTGTGCAGTAGAAAATTACTAGTAGAGAAAGAGATTGTGAAGATAACAGCAGTCATTAGACTCCAAGGAAAAGAAGAGTGGCAAAACACAGACCTGAGATTTTTGAAAAGTGAATTTTCATATGCTTGGAGAATTAGAAACTGAGCATTATTATGAAGAGGTAGATAGGAGGCTGTGAGAAATGGAAAGGTAGATTTTAGGGAGTACTTAAGTGCCTGTCAGCTTCACAGACAGAAAAGGGAGAGTATTACACTGCATCTCCCCAACCCTCTGCACCAGTTTTTTTCTCTTCTCTACCCATCTCTGGATAATAATAATAATTATTATTCAATTTTTATCCCGCCATTCTTCCTTGGATAACACTCCCCTTGTGGCTTTCCATGGAGGAAGATGCGTTTGCATTTCTGGAAGGGCACAGTCTAGGCCAGTGGAGAGAGGTTGCCTAAATATATGGTACTTTCACCAATTACTTTGCTACCCCAGGGTAGCACCCTTGCTACCGAGTAGTACTGTGATAGTACCCTTGCTACCACATTGCTGGAAGGATTAAATACTTTATTCTTTCTGTATTCATGTTTGCCTAACTTCTTAGGAACTCTCTCCTGGAACCTGTGAGAGTAGGAGAGAACACTGAAGCATGTTTTAGGGTACACTCTCAGTTAATTGGGGCACTGTCTAGGTCTACTGGGCCTCATTGTTTAGCTGTATTTACTCTATTTCTATCCTGCCTTTCTCCAGTGTTTGCTGTATTACAGTAGGTACAGGGCCTCCAATGCAATGCCCAACTTAGACAGGGAGTTTGTTGGGCAGCAAGGTAGACAGTACATTGAGAGAACCCCAATTCTGTTCTGCCAGGTTTTATTCTTCACTGATCTGGCATTCAAGAGCAGCAGTTTCAGATTCAGGGCACTTCTGCCAAGATCCTCGTCATACGAGAGCTGGAGAGAATGCTGGGAAAAGGATCCTCTTCCTCCTGGAATGGCCTGACCTTCCTCTCACCATTATATCTTCCATGGCCCATCACTCTGTTGATTGTGATGCTATCTCCTAAACACCTCACTGAAAATTATTATTATAACTTTATTGATATCTTGTCTTCTACAAAAAGACTCAGGGGGCTAATATATACATATTCCTAACTGGTAATGTTGGATCTGTAATCCACAATAATAATCCAACTTCTCAGGACTTTGGCACTGAAATTTCCACACTATTTTTAGAATAATTTTTTTTTAATTAAAACAAAACACTAAAATTAAAAACTAGATGAATGGGCGTGTGGCAGGAAAAGCCTGATTTGCAAAATCCCAACATCCCATTCCCAAACTACCTCCCCAGTGTCCAACCCAGCCCTGATATAGTACACTGACCCTACAATCCAGAGTAACTATGGGAGCATGTAAGAGACATTACGTGTACCCGCAGTTACTGCACTACCTAGTGAAAACCTATGGGAAATTCATATTGCAATCCAGAGCAAATTGTTCTTACACTGGAGCAAAGATTCCATGTAGTTACTGTGGCTTGCACCCTGAGTCTTCCCCACCTGTTTCTCACCTCAGCCTAATAGTCCCTCTTTTTCACATTGGGGCTGTATCACATAAGATAGCTCACTCTTCTCTCATAAGGGCAGGAGCTTATGTGACTCCCTGCTCTTCTCTCACTCATGCAAAAAGGCGAATGATGAAAGACAACATGGGAAAAACCACCAACCCCCACCTTTCCCAAAGCAGCAGACAAAGGGATTAACCCTTTTAGATCTTTTGGATCCAATACTGTTAACATTGGCAAGCCAGTTGTAAATAATATCAGTTCAGTAAAGATGTTCCCCGCACTTTACCCTGATAGTCGTGACTGACTCTTATCCCTGTTACAAGGCCAAAGAACCTAAACACCAAAACTCATAGATTGCTGCTATCTTCCCACCAAAGTGGTACCAATTTATCGACTTGCACTGACTTTCTTTCAAACTGCTAGGTTATCAGGAACTGGGAAAAGGAGGGAAGGTAACTCTGTCATGCGGTACTTGGGTTTCTTGCTGCTGACCTTCACAGTGACAAACACGACTTTAACTGCTGAGCCACCACAGCCTACACTGCAGTTCAGTACAATTGGTTAATTAGCTTGGTTTCGATAGGAAGAGACTGTAGGCAGGTATTCAATTTGTATGTGAATTAGTTTGCAAACTTAGGTGGCAGTTGTCATCGTTTGGTTTTAGACTAGAACTAAAGAAATTTGCATAATGAATCCTTATCAGCGTAATGATAATTAAAGCTAGAAGAAAGGCCCTCATCATTTTAGTAGTTCTCATTAAAAGAGTGCTGAACGCAAAGTAGGCTTACATTTTTTTTACCCAATTCCTATTCACCCATTTGTATTCACAAATACTTGCCGTGTTCTATTTTGTCAGTTTCCTGTAATATATTTGGAGTACCACATTCCTGAAATATAAACGCTACCATTTAAAATGGATGATGTCAGTGTTGCCATGGAAATTTAAAATCGCACAGATCCAGTTTGCACAATTTCTACACCTTTTTTCTTTCTGGCAGTTTTTTTTTGAGCGGCAGCAACTCTTTTGCATTCATGTATAAGATGCTTCTTAAACCGATTGTGTTATTACTGGAAAATGAAGGTTCAGTGGGTGAATGCAAGGAAGAAACGCATCAGCTGATGCCAAATGATGAATGGAAAACTAGTTATAAAACTCTGGTAATAAATAGAGGCACATACGCAAGCAAGTGTTGTTAAAGGATTTTATGTAATAGGGCTTTTTGGTTTTCTCCACTATATTTAGAGAGATCTTTCTTACCCAAAGTTAAACATTTTTGTTATTAGATTTTAGTTCTTCATCTTTGTGTTAATGATCTCCTCTGGGGTCATAATCTTGTGTCTGGGGACCAATTATAATAGTTACATAACTATTCTGTTGTCATTTTCCTAAAAGCTATAATCATCAACTGTGAAAACTGGAGGAAATTGAAATAAAGGCTGTAGTAACTGTTTGTGCTTGAGCATCCTATTCACTAGTGCCTCTTTTCTATTCTTGTGTATAGTGTGGAACGTTTTGCCCCTGTTTTCCATTAGGGCCTTTCATAGATACATTTGAAGTCTTGCTAAAACTCACCTGTTCCCTCAAGCATTTAATTAATTTCACACATCTTTTTCCTTCAGTTTCCATTTTTACCTTATTTTGATTGTAAACATGGGACCAAAGGACCATGTCTTATTTAATTTTGTCTATTGCAGTGGTCCTCAACTTTGTGAGGACCACGGCCCGGTACGTGGGAAAAAAATTTCCAATGGCCCTGACAGGGTGCACAGACACAGCCCTATGCTGAGTGAGCCTGTGTAGTTTGCACTGGCCCCAGAACGAACTGCGTAGGTGCAGCCTGGTGCCAAGCTGCGCCTGCGCAGTTCATCGTGTGGCCAGGGCAAACTGTGCAGGCGCAGCCCAGCAGCAGGGCTGCGGTTGCGCAGAGCTCCCCAGCTGTAAGGTGAGCTGGGCAGGCACAGCTTGGCACCTCGCAGCTGGGGAGAACTATGCAGGTACAGCCCAGCTGCTGAGCTTTTTGCCCCACTGCTGTGCAGTTTGCCCCACAGATAGCGTGAACTTAGAATCATAGAATCATAGAGTTGGAAGGGACCTAGTAGGTCATCTAGTCCAACCCCCTGCCTGCAGCAGGAATTCCCCCTAGAGCATCTCCAACAGGTGCTTATCGAGCCTCTGCTTGAAGATCCCCAGTGAGGGAGAGTCCACCACCTCCCTTGGCAATCTGTTCCACTGCCGAACCGCCCTCACAGTCAGGAATTTTTTCCGGATTTCCAGCCGGAATCTCCTCTCTTGCAGTTTGTACCCATTGGTTCTAGTTCTGCTTTCAGAAGCAGCTATGAACAAATTGGCCCCTTCCTCCCTATGACAGCCCTTCAGGTATCTGAAGAGGGCAATCATGTCTCCCCTCAGCCTCCTCTTCTCCAGGCTGAACATCCCAAGTTCCCCCAACCTTTCCTCGTAGGGCTTCCCTTCCATCCCACTGATCATTCTTGTCGCTCTCCTCTGGACTTGCTCCAGTTTGGCTGCATCCTTCTTAAAGTGAGGTGCCCAGAACTGAACACAGTACTCAAGGTGAGGTCTCACCAATGCAGAATAAAGAGGAACTATAACTTCTCGTGACTTGGAAGCTACAGTCCTCTTAATGTAACCTAAAATGGAATTTGCCTTCTTTGCAGACACATCACACTGCTGACTCATGTTCAGCTTGTTATCCACGGCGACTCCAAGATCCCGCTCACATGTTGTGCTGCCAAGCCAAGTATCCCCCATTTTATACCTATGTTTTTGGTTTTTATTGCCTAAGTGCAGAACCTTGCACTTCTCCCTGTTGAAATTCATTCTGTTTGTTACAGCCCAGGATTCCAGTTTATCCAGATCCTCCTGGAGGTTTCTCCTATCTTCTGATGTGTTTGCTACTCCTCCCAGTTTGGTGTCATCTGCAAATTTGATCAGGCTCCCCCGTATCCCTTCCTCCAAGTCATTGATGAAAATGTTAAAGAGAACCGGTCCCAAGACAGAGCCTTGGGGTACCCCACTAGAAACGGACCTCCAGGTTGACACAGAACCATTTACTAAAACCCTTTGAGTGCGGCCATCGAGCCAGTTGCAGATCCACCTAACAATTGCCCAGTCTAGCCCATATTTTTCCAACTTCCTAATTAAAATGTCATGTGGGACTTTGTCAAATGCTTTGCTGAAGTCAAGATAAATGACATCCACAGCATTGCCACTGTCCAGTAAGCTCGTAACCCGATCAAAAAAGGAGATCAGATTTGTCTGGCAAGATTTATTCTTGGTAAATCCATGCTGGGTTGTTTTGATCACGGAGTACTTGTCTAGATGTGCACAAATTGTGTGTTTTATGATTTGCTCTAATATCTTGCCCGGGATTGAAGTCAAACTGACTGGTCTATAATTTCCCGGGTCTTCTTTTTTCCCCTTCTTAAAAATTGGGACTACATTTGCCCTCTTCCAGTCCAGGGGCACTTCTCCACTCCTCAAGGAGTTCTCAAAGATGATCGACAAAGGCTCTGCAAGGACATCTGCCAGTTCCTTCAGAACTCTAGGATGCAGCTCATCCGGTCCAAATGACTTGAATTCATTTAGGCCAGTTAAGTGGTTTCGAACCAGTTCTCTGTCAATCTTAATCTGCTGTTCTGCACCATCCATGTTTTCATTACCTCTTAGGGGATGTAAACACATCCCCGAATCAGTCAATGATCCCGCACCCCCATTTGCACAGCCCTCCTTCTGTGAATAGACGGATGCAAAGTAGGAGTTGAGCAGCTCCGCCTTCTGCTGGTTTCCAGACACCTGTTGTCCATCCTTGTCCAAGAGCAGCCCCACCCCCTCGTCTCTCCTCCTGTTCCTCTGGGCATATCTAAAGAAGCTCTTTTTGTTATCCTTGACTCCCCTGGCCAGCCTCAGCTCATACTGAGCTTTAGCATCCCTGACCCCCTCCCTACAGGACCGGGCTACCTGCCTGTACTCCTCTCTGGTGATCTTTCCAGTCTTCCACTCCCTATACTTCTCTTTCTTTAACTTCAGCTGATCCCCAAGTTGCCTGTGGAGCCAACCTGGTTTTTTCAGCATTTTCCCCCCTTTCTTTTTTATTGGAATTGTTTCTGACTGTGCTTGTAGAAGCTGCCTCTTAAGGAGCTCCCACCCATCTTGGGCCCCTTTCCCCATTAGATCATCAACCCATGGGATCCCACCTATGACTCCTCTAAGCCTGTTGAAATCAGCTTTCCTGAAATCCAACATATAAGTTTCACTCTGCACTCTTTTTATTTCCCACATTATTCTAAATTCCAGCAGCTCATGATCGCTTTCCCCTAAAGTTCCCACTATGTTGACCTGATCAACCAGTTCTTCACGATTTGTTAAGATCAGGTCAAGGATGGCCCCTCCCCTTGTCGTTTCCTCCACTTTCTGGACCATGAAATTATCTTCCAGGCCCATCAGGAATCTACTGGAGCTTCCATGTTTGGCTGAGTTTGTCTCCCAGCAAATGTCTGGGTAGTTAAAGTCCCCCATTACTACTACCTCATATTTCCTTGCAATGCCTGCCAGTTGCTCCAAGAAGACATCGTCTACTCCTTCTCCTTGACCTGGCGGTCTATAGTAGACGCCCACCACAATGTTTTGTTTTTTATTTTCCCCCCTTACTTTTACCCAAACACACTCCACAGGGATATCCGGACCACTCTCCTGGATTTCAGAGCAAGTATATATGTTCTTGACATATAATGCTACTCCACCTCCCCTTTTGCCACTTCTGTTCCTCCGGAACAGCTGATAGCCTTCCAATTGTGTGTTCCAGTCATGGGAGTCGTCCCACCAAGTTTCAGTTATTCCTATCAAATCAAATTTCCCTTCACTTGCTAAAAGCTCCAGCTCATCTTGTTTATTTCCCAGGCTCTGTGCATTTGTGTAAATGCAACTTAAGCCCTGGAGGTTGCAACTCAATGCATTTCCCTCCTTTTTTGTAAGGCCAGGCCCCTCTAAAGATTTTTGAGTTACAGCTGTGCCCTGGCAATTTCCATCCAGAGCATTTTCCTTATTCCTAGGTTCCCTTTGGACGTAACCCACCCCCTTCTTATTTAGTTTAAAGCCCTCCTGATAAGGTTGGCCATCTCCCGTCTGAAGACACTCTTCCCCCAACCCGTAAGATGTAGTCCATCCTTTGCTAGGAGTCCTTCCTCAAGGAAGTTCATCCTGTGATCCCAGAATCCAAATCCTTCCCGATGACACCATTTTCGAAGCCAGCTATTGACCTGAAAAATCTTGCTATCTCTCTGAGGACCTTTGCCAATTACTGGGAGGATGGATGAGAATACCACCTGGGTATCCCCCAGGTCCTTAATCTTCCTCCCCAGAGCTTCATAATCCCCAACTATCTTTTGGAAAGTTTCCCGAGCAGTATCGTTTGTTCCTACGTGGATGAGTAAGAACGGGTGACGATCAGCAGGTGTGATCATCCTCGGTAGCCTCTCCGTGATATCCCGTATCCTAGCACCAGGGAGGCAGCACACCTCACGGGAAAACGGGTCTGGTCGGCATACAGCTTCCATGCCCCTCAGGAGAGAATCTCCAATCACCACCACCCTCCTCCGTGTTCTCCTTCTGTGTCTAGCTTCCCCCACACTAACTGGTTGTGGCTGCTGTCTATGAGGGGGATCTGTAGGCATGCCAGTATGGGCAATGCCAGGATCCGGTGTAGGTGTGCTAGCAAGAGGAACTTCTGCCAGCATGGTGGAATCTGGAGACTCTGGAAACTTCACAGGTACAGCCCAGCAGCTGGGCCGTGTTTGCCTAGTTTTCCTTGGCTGTGAGGTGAGCTGGGCACGTTCTCCTTGGGAACTGTTTTCACAGCCTCAGTGGATGTTGAAAAACATACTAGCCTGAGTAACATCTTTAAAGATTTGTCTTTGCACATGGAGAGGAAGCATAAGTATCGTTCAATGAGTTTGAGTAGAATCTAAGTGCTATTCACAATCACTCTTTTTCTCTTCTTCTTTTTTCCCCCATACCTGAGAAAAACCATTTACCTACTCTAGAAAACAAGTGGCTATATAACACTAGTCATATTATCTCATCCTAGCAATTGCAGGATTTCCCCGCCCCCCCCCCCCCGACTCTTTTCCATCACCTCCCTGACTATCTATATAGTAGGTATCTATGTAGTTCTAAGCAGTTCTATGCATCCCAACTGCATTTTCTTTTTGTACCGATTCTTCAGCAAATTATACTAGTGGCAAAAATTTCTGTGGTGTCTGAGTGTTGGTGGAAGAAAATAGTTTTGGTACCAGAGGAGTTCATTTTTGGGTAGGGCAAAGGAAAGTTGTTTGACCCCCTTTTTTAAGAGGCCGGTGCCAACTCCTCCATTGGAGAGGGGGAATGCATATTTCAACTTAAAATGTCTTTCATTTCCTCTCATAAAATGTTACCTAACAAATTAAGCAAACTAATGTATGTGGTGCTGACTAAATACCAGGAGAACGTGACCTAGACCATCTTATGTTAGTTTGCTTAGCTCGATGGTGAGACAGAATCAGATTCTTTGTCTTTGAGAAGCAACAGCTTTTTAACTGGGCAAAAAGGTGCTTTTTCAAGTGATGATCCT
Source organism: Cryptoblepharus egeriae (assembly GCA_030015325.1). Taxonomy (NCBI): domain Eukaryota; kingdom Metazoa; phylum Chordata; class Lepidosauria; order Squamata; family Scincidae; genus Cryptoblepharus; species Cryptoblepharus egeriae. The sequence continues at coordinate 84,573,563 of JAREYC010000005.1, forward strand.
CTTATGTTTAGCAAATATTTACTGTACCTATTTACCCCTGGGCATTGTCTTTTCTAGTGGTTACTGTTGGTGTTTCTTCTTCATAGCGGCTAAGTGACGCTTCTGAAGAGTGCTTAAAAGCTATACGCAGGGCTGTTGCCTGGCTCTAGTTTGTTTCTGAGCCCAATTCAAAGTTCTGATCCTTTATTTTTAAATTCTGAACCAGAATAACTAAGGGATTGCCTTCTGCCAAATTCACCCATCTGCTGAGTTCTTGAGATTTCATTCACTTTCTGATATTTGGTAAAAAGTTGCTTGGAGCAAGAACTTTTCTATGAAGGTATCAAAATTTTGGAACTGCCTTCCAGGAGAACTATGATTGCCAATTACTGCCACATTGCCAATATTCTTGGCAGCAAGAAAACTTCCTCTTTCTCTTTTATTTCACAGGTCAGTGGGTCTCTCTGAGCTTCTGGTTTGAGATTTATGTTTTTCATGTATATTCTGAATAATGCGCACTGGGTTTTCAGTTGTGTATGTTGCTGTCATACGTGTTACCAAATTGTAAGTCTTCTCAGTGTGCTCTGATAGATATGATCTTAAAAATGATACCTGATAGGGATGAAGGTATGGATAGGGATGAAGATAGGGATGAAGGTATCTTAAAAATGTGAAATTGGCAAAGTGATTTCCCAGAATGGGAACAGAGGAGAAGGAAGGTGCTGCTTCTCCATGGTCAGGATGTCATGAGTGGAGAATGTATAAAACCATTCTGCCAATAAAAGTCACTAATTGGCAAGACAGGGTCTTGCTTCTTTGTTTTTCCATTAGAGCAAAAGGATTCTCATATCCGTGTTCTGTGCAGAAAGGAGTGCATTGTTATAGAGAAATGCCCCTTAATTTTGAATGAAAATGAGTTTATTTAATATAGAATATGGATACATTAATTAATAATAATGTCAGAATTAATTAACATAAGGAAGTGTCTTAAGTTTGTGGCAAAATTTATTCTAACTGCATTCTTGCAGTCAATACTTTTAAAATTACATTTCTAAATTAGTTCCTGATGTCATCTTTGCACTGTGAATCAATTCTAAAATTGAATATTGTGCTGTCGCTAGACTGATGTAAAAAAAAGAAAAATACTGTCTTGCCTATTTCTAAAGAATATTGGCTGGATTATCCTTTTCCTGTGTCCTTGAAAGTTACGTCTCTTGCATTGGACCTGATTTCATAATGCAGTGCATGACATTTTAACAAAGGTGTTGTAAATGTTCACACTTTAAGAGGATTTAAATTGTGCATTATTTTTAAAAAAGTTTTCTAAAGCAGTATCTGTGTGCTCCTATAGAATCTGCATGCAAATGTGTTTTAAGATGCTGAAGCATGTCAATGATAGCAACATATCTATCTTCTGAGATTCAGCACTATTGGTTTTGCTCTGGAGTTCAGTGGAAACTTTTGGGGATCTTGGTGGAAGTTTTAGAAAGGTGGTTGATACTCAAGCAATTGTGGACTTGAATAAAACACCGAAGTAAGATGGAAAATCTTCCGTCAACATCTGATTTTCTCTTATTCACAGTCAATGTGTGGTCCATTTTCGTTCTTGTCTCTGTTGCATCTACATAATGTAAGATCTTTGGATAGGACAATGCCTTTTCTGTATTGTGCACCACAGTGTAGTTTTGATTTTAAATAAATGTAGGACAGACAATATACTGAAAATACACATTGTGCTCATACACTTGATGTTCTTGATGATGTTCATCATCATCCTTAATGAGGTTGAAAAGTTGAAAAGCGGTATATAAATACTGTAGATAGATAGATAGGTTTCCATTTGCTTTCCAGCCTTCTTTGAAACTACTCAACCCAGTGTCTATGGTGCTATTCTGTTTTATTATGGCTGCAACCCTGTGCATTAATAAGTAGTTCAAGTTCTCCCAGTAAACTTGATGGTTTCCCCAGTACTAGTCCAGTAATCTGTCTGTTGTATCACTTGAGCTAAATTTTCCTCTTACTTCAGTTTTCAGATAAAACTGACAGAGATTATTATACTCTGGATGACATGTTTGTTTCCAAAGCGGCAAAGGGCGAGCGTACTGGAGAGGAGGAGGAAAGGCAAAGGAAACAAGCTATTCATGAGCACCAGCAGCTTGCTTTACGCATGGAAAAATGCCCTCACTGCTTTGGCGGCCCTGAACTTCCAAAACACCTGATCATAGCTATTGGTAACAAGGTAGGTAACAAGATTTTGGGGTTTTTTTTTGGATGGTGGGGGAAGTGTTAAGAGAAGTGTTGACCACACCAGAGTTCTGTGAATTTCCACAACGCCTCTTTTTAAATGATAAAGTTTTATTATTTGAACACACCGACCCTTCTATTTGAGAAAACCCACTTCTTCAAGGATGGAACAAACTCAATGTTTGAGTAACCAGGCAAACCATTTTCAGTACCTCAGATTTTCAGATGATTTTATAGCAATAATGTACAAGAATTGAATTGCATAAGATGGGTCACCATGTCAATATGAAACCTAGTTCAATATTATGAAGAAAAGGGAATTAGAAATAGAGTCAAAAAATAAGAGTCAGAAAATAAGAGTCATAACAATAAAGCAAAGTCACAGGGAGGGAACATAAAAGATTTAGATGTTCTTCCTTTAAAATGTTAGCTAGATCAAAAGAAATAATTTGAATTGGTTAGTCCCTCCAAAATAAATTGGTCCAAAATATTTTATTTCAGCAACATATGAAATAGCAAGCTTGTATTTTCCTTGACTAGCTTGTATTTTCCTTGACTAGCAAAATTCTATAAATTTTGCCTTACGCAAACAAGAAGTCTCATGAGACATTAACAATTAAGCTAAAAAGAAGCAACTCATACTTTCTGAGTTCATAGATCCTTACAAGAGCAAAAGAGATATAGCCAGGCAAGAAATATTCAGAGAAGCAGCCACACTAGGAGTATCAAGCACAAGGATAGGCCCTCAGGACAGATGCAGCTTAGGAAAACTTCTTATTTGTTCCCTTTGATAATTGGATTCTCCCTGTATTATCATCAGCTGATCTGAACTGTTGAGTTGTGAAGAAAAATTGGCACAGCTGAAAGGGCTATATTGGGAGAGCCCTTTCACCTGTGCTGTTTCTGCCTGGGGCTGGGGGTGGGGGTAAGAGACTGATGGAGGCCTGCGAAGACAAGGAATGGTTGGGGTGGGGGAGAGATGGACTAAGGGAGAAGCTGTAGATGCTCTGGGAGAGCCTTTATCATGCCTGTTCTCCTAAGGTTTTACTTTGTAGAGCACCTGTCAGTTGCTGAGCTACAAAGCACATTAATAAAAAGCCAAAAATATCTGGAAAGCAAGTGTTCTCTGTGACTTCTGTGGGCACACAATTGCAGAAAACTGTTACTTGTGTCTATAATTTTAAGTGTTATGACTACATAATGTAATTGTGTAAGAAGACAAGTATAGAGGCTTCTCTGAGGATTTCAGTGAATTATTTTGCCAAGTATAAAGCATGAACTGAATCAGGTTTGCATGAAATTACAGCTTTAATTAAATATGGCATTTGAAGCATTCCAGGTCTGCAATCATACACATTAGGTGGCATCTCTCTGATAATATCTGACATACCTTTCATTTTCTAAAACCATAAAGTGCAGAATAAAACATGTTTCAGTAGTGTCCACACACTATAATTGTCATAATAAGGATTTTTGAAATTTCAGAATTTGCTATGGGTAAAATGCTGAAAATGGAGTTTAAGTCTATAGCACCAAAGTTCAATTTCACATATGAAATTGTACCATAAAGGAATAGGTTGAAAGAGTTTAAATGAATGCACATTTTTCAAAATGTTAGGAAGTTTTAATTATCTAACGAGTAAATGCAATATATATGTGTTCATAATTCACATATGTATATATTCATATTCATAAGTCACATTTGAGTCAAGAAAATAAGACATAATTATTCTATCTCCATTTCACAAATGGAAACTAAAATAAGATCCAGTTCAAAACTCATAGTAGAAAACATGAGAGTGGTAGTCCAAACTGGAGATTGTCAGTTTTAAGAGCATGAAGGTCTCATGAATGAGGGATGCTAGATCCTCTATGCCCTGTCCATCCCTCAAACATTTTTCTTCGAGCCAAGCACCCTTTCAGTATTGGTGCTGTGAGAGTAGTGCACAGAGCATTAATGGGCTGTATTCTGGGAGGAAGTCTCAGCATTTCTGTCCATGTACAATCAATCATACAATCCTAGAGTTGAAAGGGACCTAGTAGGTCATCTAGTCCAATCCCCTGCCTGCAGCAGGAAATCCTCCTAGATCATCCCTGACAGGTACTTGTCAAGCCTATGCTTGAAGACCCGGAGCGTCCACCACCTCTCTGTCAATCTGTTCCACTGCCAATCTGCCCGAACCATAAGGAATTTTTTCCAGATACCGAACTGGAATCTCCTTTCCTGCAGTTTGTACCCATTGGTTCTAGTTCTGCTTTCAGAAGCAGCTATGAACAAATGAGCCCTTTCCTCCATAGGACACCCCTTCAGGTATCCCTCAACCTTTCCTCGTAAGACTTCCCTTCCATCCCACTGATCATTCTTGTTGCTCTCCTCTGGACTCGCTCCAGTTTGGCTGCATCTTTCTTCAAGTGAGGTGCCCAGAACTGAACACAGTACTCAAGATGAGGTCTTACCAATGCAGAGTAAAGAGGAACTAGAACTTCTTGTGAATTGCATGCTACAGTCCTCTTAATGCAGCCTAAGATGGCATTTGCCTTCTCTGCAGACACATCACACTGCTGACTCATGTTCAGCTTCTGATCCACGGCTACTCCAAGGTCCGGCTCACCTGTTGTGCTGCCAAGCCAAGTATCCCCCATTTTATACCTGTGTTTTTGGTTTTTATTGCCCAAATGCAGAACCTTGCACTTCTCTCTGTTGAAATTCATTCTATTGGTTACAGCCCAGAATTCTAGTTCATCCAGATCCTCCTGGAGGTTTCTCCTGTCTTCTGTTGTGTTTGCTACTCCTCCCAGCTTGGTGTCATCCGCAAATTTGATCAGGCTCACCAGTATCCCTTCCTCTAAGTCATTAATGAAAATGTTAAAGAGAACTGGGCCCAAGACAGAGCCTTGGAGCACCCCACTTGAAACCGACCTCCAGGTTGACACAGAACCATTTACTAAAACCCTTTGAGTGCGTCCATTGAGCCAGTTGCAGATCCACCTAATGATTGCCTCATCTAGCCCATATTTTTTCCAATTTCCCAATTAAGATGTCATGTGGGACCTTGTCAAATGCTTTGCCGAAGCCAAGATAAATGATATCCACCGCATTGCCACTGTCCAGTAAGCTTGTAACCCAGTCAAAAAAGGAGATCAGATTTGTCTGGCAAGATTTATTCTTGGTAAATCCATGCTGGGTTTCAAGTGTGACCATAAGAACAGCCTATAAGAACAGTAGGGGCTGGATTAGGCCAAAGGCCTGTTTAGTTCATCTTTCAGTATTGCATAGTGGTTTACCGGATGCCTCAGATTCCTGCATCTAGTTGCATCCTCTTGCACCTAATACTCTTAGGCAGCCTATGAGCACAATCCTAACCATGTCTACTCAAAAGTAAGCCCCATTGTGTTCAATGGGTCTTACTCCCAGGAAAGTGACTTTAGGATTGCAGCCTATGTCTAAAAGACCATTTGTTCTTAAAACTAGAAGACAGAGGGTGGGCACTCCAATAGGGGATGGTAAAGGATAGCAGGGTAACTGATCATTATTTCATGTATTTATTAAAACTCCACTAACATCTTTCTACATAAAGGCTTTAGCTCGTGTGTTAGTGTGTCCAATGCTATATAATTCATTCACCCACTAGATGGGGTGTATAATGAATCTCAACTGTGAGAAAGACCAGGATGAGAAGAAGAAAGGAGAAAGAAAGAATGTTCAGGAGAAAGGTGGAAAAAGAGCAGTTGAGGAGAGAGGTGGCAAAAGGGCAGCTGAGATGCTGGAGAGAAGGATGATATTTTACTGATGAATGTTGTTATACTGTACCTCTGCAAGTGACAGCTACAGGATGTTACTAGTTAAATATATACATATTTACCCCCCTTTCTCTCTAGGTATACTTATCATTGCCAAATTATCAGTCTCTGACAGAAGGTCATTGCCTGATAGCTCCTATGCAACACTATACTGCAGCCACTCTTCTGGATGAAGACATTTGGGAGGAAATCCAGGTGGGTAGAAATTAAGATTTGATGTGGACTTTGGATGCTGTAATTGTTTTTATAAAAACTAGTGAAAATGTACCCACGTTGTGGGAGTAAAATTCCCCCATACACCATCCCCCCACTGTGCATCATTCCCCCACGCAACCATGTGCAACATCCCCACGGCGCAACCAAATGCGCACTGTCCCCATGTGTACAATGCGCATCGTCCCCCTATGCACACCGTCCTCCCATGTGCACCATGTGCACTGTACCCCTATGCACACTATACCCCCATGTGCACCATATGCAACACCCCAATGAACATAATCCCCCATGCACAATAGCCCCATACAACTTTCCTCGATGCGCACCATCCCCATATGCATCATCCCCCATACGCAACATTCCCCCATGTGCACCATCCCCCCATATGTACCATTCCCCCATGCATACCATAACACTCTGTGCATTCGCCCTCCCAGCGCATCAGCTGGATGTTGATCAGTCTTCAATGCAAAGTTTAGGGAGGAAAACACGTAGTGCCATATTTCACCCCCTTCTGGTTGGAATTTCCAAAAACTGGTTCTTATTGGGTGCCTCTGTCACGGAAGGAACACCCACCCCAAATTTCATGCTTCAAGGTCCAGTGGTTTTGGCTGGGCATTGGTGAGTCAGTCAGTTAGTGACTTTTCAGTTTTATATAAATAGACTAGCAAAATGTACCCACGTTATTGGAGTAAAAAACCCATGTGCATCACCTCTCCCCCCATGCACAATACCCCCCCTCCCTGTGCATCAGGCACCGGCACCAAATTGGCTGTTTAATGTTAAGTACAGGACAAAAACATGTTGCATTCCTTTTCACCCCTTAAGGGTTAAATTTCTCAACATCAGTTATTGGTAGGTGTTGATGTCACAGAAGGAAGACCTTCCCCAAATTTCATGATCCTCAGTCCAGGGGTTGGGACAGGACAGTGATCAGTCAGGGATTCTGCAAAGTAAAGTATAGGGAGGAAAATGTGTTGCACAGCTTTTCACCCTGTTCCAGTTGGAATTTCCCAAAACTGGTTCTTAGTGGGAGCCTCCATCACGGAAGGAACACCATCTCCATATTTCATGCTTCTAGGCCCTGCAGTTTTGACTAGACATTGATGAGTGAGTGAGCGAGTCAATGACTTTTCATTTCTATATACGAAATAGATTTAGAGCACAATCCTAACCATGTCTACTCAAAAGTAAGCTCCATTGTGTTCAATGGGTTTTACTCCCAGGAAAGTGTTTTTAGGATTGCAACCTACACCTCAACACAACAGTTGTTGTGCACAACAGTACAACAGTTTTTAGCATTGGCTTTTTATACTTTTTATACTTTTAAAGCCTTATTACTTTCAGTGTGAGATACTTTTAAGCAATGTTAACCCTTCTGTGGAAGTTGGGATTTGAAGTGTTCAATTTCTAGACTATACAGAGTGTTTATATAGAGCTTCATATAGATTTGTGATTTATTCTTTTATATTACTATTTTTATGAATTTCTTTCTACTATAACTAGTGTAGACAACCCCACCTCTAGTGCTGAGATCAGCACTCGGAAAGGTGCTTGGCGGCACACCAAAGCACCCTGGCAGACATAGCTAGGGGATTGTGCCACTGCTGCTGTCCCAATTGCCTACAGGCAGCTGCCAGTCACCATTGCTGGTGCCCAGAATAGCACTGCGTCTCCTCCCCCCTCGCCCCACCCCCTGCCACTATCAAAATGAAAGGAGTGGAGAAGACTGCATACTTAGAGCTCTATCCTGCACTTTTCTTCTTAGAGGTATGTGCCTTTGCAGACAATGGAGCCTTCTCCCAGGAAGGGGTGGAGCATTCTTCAAGCCCAATGTGAGCATCTCTGCTCAGAAGTAAGCCTCTTTGCAAGAGGCATGGCAAGGATAGGATCAGGCTGTTCTTCAGCATCTTCAGCTCCCGCAGCATCTTAGCAATGGAGAAACCCCTTGGGAGGTGCAGAGGGAGCCATGTGCTTGCTGGAGGTCAGGAAAGCCCCAGGAGATGGTCTTTACATACACATGCTGTATATGCATATACATTATATAAATATAATTAATCTATAATGTAATTTTATAATCATGTCGGCATGTGGAATAACATTATGGCATAAGTTCGGCACTACACTGCTGAAAGGTTGCTGACCCCTGTACTATAATATACATGTAGGAAGGTCATAGCCAGAGCTGAACTTCCTGCAACTAAGGGGTTTGTTTAGTCTCCAGACGGTTCTGACGATGTGGATTGGAGAATAAAAATAATTCCAGGTGGAATTGTAACGTTTACCAGCTTTTGTAAATCATGCCAGTTTATCAGATCCTTGTAAACTGACTGAATGTGGAATTTGGGACTTCCTTGGAGGGTTGCGAACTTGGTTCAGGGGCAGTTGCAGGAGGGTGGAATCATCTTGAAATCTGGTGCTGAGTTTTCCTGAGAGTAAATCTCATTGACTTGCTTCCAAGTAGACATGTAGGAGCTCTGGGATCACAGCATAATCAAAGCACTTCAAAACATGGTTCTGTGTGCTAAACTTGCTTCAGCTGTGATGACTCTTTTACTGATGATTTGTAGAACATTTTATTATCAAGCCAGATAGTTTTTAGGTTATTTTTTAAAAATTTAAACATTCTCAAGAGCAAAGCATTCCTATAATGTTTATTTGGAAGGATTAATGGACTCAGCTATAGGTCATTCAAGTCAAGAGTTTTCTAGGGTCTGGTCTCATGTTGAGGCCATTGAAGTTCAACAAGAAGATAAATATAGAAGAAACTCTGGGAAGTAAGGGATGAGAATATTTTTTATAATGGGAATGTGTAATTAAATATCCCTGGGAAATGCTACAAAAACACTTGCAAGATGAAGAGTAGGTCTCCAGAGTAGGTTAGTCAGTTTAGTCAGTTATGGTCAATAAATAACAATCAAATAAAATTTATAAACACATTAAGGGTGCAATCCTAACTTAGGCTGGCACAACTCATCAGTCTTCCCATTCCCATGGTGATGTGGGGAGGGAAGCACATGTCTGTGCACTGGCTTAACCCTCCCCCAGGAGTGGCACAGAAGTGTCTTACAACACTTATGTAACACCTCCCAGGTCAACACAGGTCAACATCATGAATTGGCTTGCTTATGGGTGTGAGAGTCTTAAAAGAAACTGGCCAGGGGGTTATTTCCATTTAATTTGATTTTAAATGTCAGTGCCCTGGTGCCAGTGTTTTTGGATGATGGCATTTGACCTGCCTTCACAGTCTTTATACAATTTGTGTTGCAGGAGTCCATTTACACAGAGAAAATCATTATCAACTATAAAACAAAATGAGCTATTCAGGTTTCTTTCCTGTAGGTTTCTCTGAAATCTGATTTTTGCGTTGATCTGCTTTAACTTTTCAAGTGCTATCAACATCCGTATTAGGCATGCCTACTGTTCAAGAAAGTTGAGTCATTCTCTTATGACAAATGCAGAAAACAAAATTTTGCTTTTGAGAATATTTCCATAACTTGATTATAAGTCTGCTAGGAGCTGGAATTTTTGCCACCTTGATAGGACTTGAGACATTCATGTTTGTCTCTAACACCTTTGCTAACAGCCAGCTTCAAAGTTTTGATGCTATTTTACTGTAGCATCAAACTTTACTGTAGCATCAAAACTTGGTCCAGTGTCAGGCACTCAAAACTACAGAGTACACAATTCTGTACACAACTCTGTGTATTCTGATTCTTTTAAGTAGTCTGGAAGCTCTCAGTGGACCAGAGGCTGGCTGAGAGCCAGATAGAGCATTGCTGGGGTTGCATATGGCCCCTAGGCCACGGTTTGGAGACCCTCTGCTCTACTGGATGAATGATGCAGCAATTGCTATGTTTGGAAAGGAAGGACATACTAGTAGTTTGTAATACAATGAATTGTTTATGTGCTTTTAAAATACAAACTTTAATCTTGTTCTTAAACGTATCATGGGAATTGACTCACAGTGTTAACTCATCCCCTATATATTAGGTTAATGGTGCTTTGGGGATATAAAATGAAGCGCAGTTTCTCTTTGCTCTGGGTCCAACACTTTGCAAATGTTCAGTAACTTGAGATCCTTCCAACTTGATATAATTTTAAAAGAGCTCAATTTGAGGAAAGTTTATAGCACCTGCCACCTCCTCTGCTGGATACCATCACATCATTCTGAGTTCAGGCACCGAAATATCTCACATTTTATTGAAAATCTAGATTGTGATTCCCCACCTTATCTGTTTGTTTTAAAAAAGCCACCTTCCAAGCACCACTCCAGATATAAACTGATGTCTTCTGTAATCAGTTGCGACACTGCATTCTATAGTGGCGAATGAGTGAGTGTGAACACAGGTCAAGTCTGTTACAGTAACAGGTCAGGTAAGCTTCTGCACAATGGAAATGAAAGATCCAAGATTGCTTTTCTTTAAGGAAATATTTGTGTCCTGACTTAAAGGTCAATCATGCCTGATGAAAATGTCACCTTTTGATAAATTGTGTAATTGGAAGGAAGAGTGGAAGAAGGGTGGCATTTGCAGTTGATATAGGACAAGGTATTAACTTTTGGGAAAATGAAACCCTGAGACCTCCTGTTGCTGCTGCTTCCATTTATTGAGCCCTTAGATTTTCTGAACCTCAGTACATCTTTCATTTTGACAGATTAAGAGATCTTCTGATGTTGGTATTATGCACAATGGAATAAATATTTAAACTGACTAGTCATGTTCTAGTGCTCAGCTTGTTACAAACTAATGTAGAATGTGACATTAGCCTGCTTAAGGAGAAAACCTTCTCAGTGATGCCGCAGACAAATGCAATTACATTATATAATTTTTTATTGGAAACTATAGTTTGTCTATTTCCCTTTCACTCCAGGTATTCAGAAGAACCTTGGTAAAGATGTTTGAAGCTCAAAACCTAGATTGTGTGTTTCTTGAAACAAATATAAGCATAAAGAAGCGATACCACATGGTCTATGAATGTATCCCACTCCCAAAGGAGGTGGGGGATATGGCACCCATCTACTTCAAGGTATTGAATTATGGAATTCTCCAATTTCCTCCATTTAGCCTGTGCTAAACTTTGTCTATATGAATTTAAGTGAGGCATATATATAAACATCCCAAAAGACCTTGTTCCTAAGTAAAATTGGTCAGTTTCAGTTTTCTAACTTTTAAGAGTACAAAATTCTTTAAAAAAGGATGAAATTAGAAGTCTAGGAAGTTAGTAATATTGATACCTGAATAGAAGCTGGTATTCTTGTACTGTTGTATCATAAACCTTGTATCTTGTACTGTTGCCATCCCCTAGCCACCTGAATCCTTTGGCCAAATTGCTGTAGTGGTTGCTTCCTTCTCTTAATTTACAGTGTGGACATGCAAAGGAGAGTAAGGGACTTTGAGTCTGGATATGATATCCCCACTTCAAGCTTAGAATGCAATGACAGCGGCTTGGCTTAGGTTCTCATGCTTCCTCCTTACTCTCAGTGCATTGAATTGAGTGATCCCCTTTCTTGTGTTATTCCTTTTGCTACAAATGCAGTAACCTGGGAGAGGGGAGAATAGGAAGGCAAAAAATGTGTAATTCAAAGGCTATCTCATATACTGTATTCACTACATGAGGTGCACAGTAACATATAAGCATTCCCCAATGTCATATCAAAATAGACTCTCTTAATGTTTGCTGTCCAAATTATAGGGAACTTAATATGGAGTGGGGATATGTGAGCTTTATGGAAATATATTTTGGAGCTGTTAGAACAGCATTTCACAGTAGCAGTGACAGAAAAAAAAATACCATAGCTGCACTAGATTTCACTTCATGGACACATGGCACAATAATGAGTCTTTTTCTGGGATTTTTTTTTTCTATGTACAAGACATGGCTAATGGAGCCTAATGAATTCTCAGTGCTATTAAAGTCCTGTGATATTTTAATTCTGTAAAAGGAAAGTTCATATTTCAGGTAATTTGTGTCAGGCTAAAGACAGGCTGTGGTTCTGAAACTATAAAAATAAAAAGTGTAAGGCACTGAGTAAAATAAATCATTACACTTTGCAAATTTGTATGCAAATTGAATTCTAAAATTAAGGAAAAGTCTCCGTTAATTTTTACATTATGAAATATACATTATTGAAATTGTACAGTCCTCCTTCTGATCTGCTCTTTATTTCAAATGAAGTTCTTATTTAAGGTGTTTAGTGGTATTCCAAGAGTGCTTCCTACATTGTTGCAATAATTTTTCAGAAAGCTATAATGGAATCTGATGAAGAATGGTCTATGAATAAAAAATTGATTGATCTGTCTTCAAAAGATGTTCGTAAATCTGTAAGTATTGAAGCTTGTCCCTTGAAATGTAAAACTAGTTTTGTACACGTGAGCATTTTTAAAAACTGTTTTTATTTTAGCCATAAACCTAGATTTAAAAAGGCTGCATTGTAAGCTCGGAAAAGTACTACTGATAAATATATCTAAAAAATTCAGAGCCCAAATACAGTAAAATTAGTACAAATTAGTACACCCTCCCTCACTGGGAATCTTCAAGGAGAGGCTCGACGAGCACCTGTCAGGGATGCTCTAGGACAGTGATTCTCAATCTTCCTAACGCCATGACCCCTTTATAAGTTCCTCATGTTGTGGGGACCCCCAACCATAAAATTATTTTTGTTGCTACTTTAGAACTAATTTTGCTACTGTTATGAATCGTAATGTAAATATCCGATATACAGGATGTATTTTCATTATTACAAATGAAATGTGTGTTCTATGCACACATTGAACACAATGGGATTTATTTCAGCGTAGGCATGCATAGGATTTGGCCCTGAGGCTGCAATCCTATCTACATTTACATGGGAGTAAAGGCTCCCCTGACTATAGTGGGATTTATTTCAGAGTAGGCATGCATAGGATTGGGCCCTGAGGCTGTCAGTCAGCCCCAGGGCACACGCAGCTACAGCTGGAGGTCTGGCAAGCCTGACCTGGCCCCCTGCACCAGGGGTCTTTATGCGACCCCCAGGAAAGCTCTAGGCGACCCCCAAAGGGGTCTCGACCCCCACTTTGAGAAACGCTGTTCTAGGAGGATTTCCTGCTGCAGGCAGGGGTTTGGACTAGATGACCTACTCGGTCCCTTCCAACTCTATGGTTCTATGATTCTAAGTTCTTCTATTGGAGCCTTCCAGTAGAGTAGCCATGTTAATCTGTAGCAGTAAAAAGAAGATAACAGAATCTAGTGGTAACTTAAAAGTCCAGCAAATTTATTTCATTAAAAGCTTTTGTGAACTTCAATTCACTCCATCAGATTTCAGTTCATGCATCTGATGAAATGGATTGTAGTCTGAAAAATCTTATGCTGAAATAAAATGGTGGTTCTTTAAGGTCAAGACAGTATTCATGGTTTGAGTTAATTGGTGCTCACAACTCAAAATGAATATAGGTTGATCCCAGGGAATCTGAATTTGGTGCGGGAGGAGGCATGGAAGGTGGAGGAGACAGGGAAGCCTTTTTAAGAGTACTTCCAGTTTTTTGGGGAGGTGTTAAAATATAATGACAGAGAGGAAAGGGTCTTCCAGTATTTCTACCACAATGCCAAAATTTGGAAGGCCTTCAATTTTATGGGATATGTATGAAGACAGAGTGAAGGTAGTTTCAGGTTTCTTGTATTTACAAGTCCAGTACAATGAGAAAATCAAGTTCTGAAACCTAAAGGCCACCCTCCCTGCCAACATAGCCTACTTCTCAAAATGGCTTCTGGGAATTCTGCTTATTGTTTATTCTCCACTTGGAGTACAATCCTAAGAAATTTAGGCTGGCCAAACTCACCTGGTCTATCTTTCCATGATGGTATGGGGAGGTTGGCATATGCCTGTGCATTGACCAACCACCCCAGGAGTGGGGCAGAAGTGTCTCACAGCACTTTTGTGACACCCCCACATCAGCACAGGACTTATGCCAGGAATCAGGTCAACCTAAGTGAAGGTTAGAAGTGAAGGTTAGAAGTGCAGCCTTGACCTACTTGTTCAAAATCTGCAAACTAAACAGTTTCCTGTTCACTCTCTCCAAAAGTTGGAATTCCAATATTCTTTGCTGTTTTTGTCCAAGTAATATGAAGTGGGCCTATATAGCTCCAAGAATAAATATAAGAGCCCTAGAACACTTACTGCTGTTGACAGGAGATAGCTTTCACATTATGATCCTTAAGTGTTTCCAGTTTTTCTTAGAAGAAAGTTGTATTATTTATGGCTTGTTTAACTTTGTTTGCATATGCTTAAGTCATAAAAGCATGAGAAAGCATTAGCAAAGGAGCATAATTTCCATATGTTTCAGAATAATCAAAACCAACACATCAAAGCCAACACATCGTTTAATTTTATAGGTTCAGGCCTAAGTGCTTCTAACAGTTTTTTCTTACTCTTCTCAGAATTCCCATTTCCCTACATTGAGGGAATTATCCCCTCTCCCACCAAAAAAATGGGGTTCCAGGACCTGTTTTCACATCTCTTTTGCTGGATTTTTACGTGACGGGCCTTGCTCTGAATTGTTCTATGCTGTCAGTAATGATTTGGCTCTTTGTATGTAATTTGTTCACATTTTACAAGCTGAGGAAAAGCAGCATAAAGATATGCATCCAAAAATGACACTCACCAGGCATCTGTTTAATTTATCCATTTACCTTGCTCAGTTTGCAGGGTATAAAAACTGATGTCCTTCATGGCTCTTTGCCGATTATGAACTTCTCAATACAGCCTAGCTTGACATTAAATCATGATTTTATATATATTTTTACACTGTAATCTACAGTACTGAGAGCCCATCGTGTAAATAGGGTGCAAGCCTAACCCCCAGTTAGACAAGGCATAAGTCCCAGCACAAGAACCGTGCTGGCCTGGGAGTGTCACAAAAGTGCTGTAAGGCATTTCTCTACTCCTCCTGGGGGAGGGTTAGGCCAGAGCACAGACATACGCTTGCCTTCTTACATTGCCACAGGAAGACTGATTAGTTGTGCTAACCTAGGTTAGGAGTGCACCCTGTTAGCTGTCTGTTTTAGGAGTTTGAGGAAGCTGACGTGAAATGTATTTCTTGGAAGATTACCATTAATGCATGTTTTTGTGTGTTTAGGTTCCAAAAGGCTTACCTTACTTTTCTGTTGACTTTGGCCTACAAGGAGGCTTTGCTCATGTCATTGAAGATCAACACAAGTTCCCTTTTTATTTTGGAAAGGTACTGAAAAGTTCAGCTCCTGTTCACTGAGGTCAATATATTTAGATGTTCCCATGTTCAGTGCTGAGAAGCTTACTCGGTTACGGAGATTTATTGTGGATTTAAAATAGGCACATCAGTTTTCTTTCTACATGCTTTAGCATGACCCAGGGATATGAGTAATGTGTGTTAAATTGGAGATTGAGCCATGTGGTGTGTGTTCAGCATGGTAAGGTGTGTGTTCAGCATGGTAAGGGAGCCATGATGTTGCGTGTTCAGCATGGTAAGGGAGAATTACAAAAAGAGGTAAAACTGTGTTTTTTTTAAACCAAATCAATATTGTGAATATAACGAAATTCAATAATGGATTTAGGAAATAATTATTCCCCTCTCCGAATACAGTGGTGGATAGCTCTGTGTGAATGGTGCCTTTCTTTAAATCTTGTCTTCCCACTCCACCTACATAGTCCTTGAGAAAGATAATTTGCGTAATCCATTTTAGTGTTGTACCAAGTGAACAGATGAGTCATCTGTTCTTAAAATGCTAAGCTAGAATGATTTTATTCCTCCTGCTTTAGAGACCTTGTTTTGAACAGGTGTGAGTTTTCCAGGTTAATTAAAAGCAGTAACATTCTTCTGTATTTGTCCTACTTTCAAAGGAAATAATTGGTGGCATGCTGGACTTGGAACCCAGGCTTTGGAGAAAAGGCTTGCGAGAAAATTTTGACGACCAGAGAAAGAAGGTGTTGCATTTTGCTCAGAGATGGAAACCATATGACTTTACCAAATGCAAAGAGTGAAGATCTAAACCACCTTGATGTGACGTGTGCGGTTGCTGGAGTGCCATTAATAAGCAACAAAGTTCATCCTTTTTAATGAAAGCTCTTGTTAAAGGAAATATGTGTCGTTTCTACATTCCTGGTAAACAACAGAGACAAAAATATCTTGAAAGGGAGATTTAAATGATCTCTAAGGACAAGATGGATATTTAAGCATAGTATTACTATTAGCAATAAGATAGAAATGCTTGGTGAAAACTGAGTTATAAATCTGATGAATGACAAATGTACAGAAGTGTATTTTATACCTCCTGATCTCCATCTCTCACGACTTGCTTGTTTACATTCTGTAAAATACTTTTCTGTCTTTGTAGTCTGCAATGCAGTGATTTTTAAAAAAAAATTCAGCGCCATGTCATTTATTTTTAATGCTTTAAATTTGTTGCTCAAGGTGTACATTTAAAAAAATGTTTTATAATAATATACTATTTAAATGATGACAGATTTTTGCAAACATTCTGTCCCAGACACAGTATTGCAGTTCAAAAGAAAACTGGTTTTCAGACATTAAACATAAAAGAGAGAAAATATTTTTAAAACTAGATAAAAATGGAAAGACAAGGCAAGTCAGGCAAATGCTTTTTTAAATTGGCCTGTGAAAATGAAGAGGTCATGGTCTTCAAGCCCAATCTGGATTCTTTTTATTTCAAGCCATTGTAGATTTCAGAATCAGCTCAGTGATGTGTTACTTGGTCTCCAGCCATTATCCTGAAAAGCTTCATTCATCTAGAAGAGAGAGTGGATAGGTGGACAATGGGAGAATTTGGTGGAAGTCTTGGGTTCTGTTTTTTTTAATGAAGATACTGTATTTATACAAATTCCCTCCTGGTGAAATGAAACAGTGAACAGCTGGCAAGCACTCATAGAGCAACTATTAAAAGCCAGTCCAGGAAAGAGGCATATCATCTCTTCAGGAGCACAACTTCAGCCCAATAATAACAGGGTTAACATTTGGTGTTGGATGTCAGGGAAGGAAGATAATCCAAAGAAGCACACCATCAAGAATGCCCAACTTGTTTCTTCTTTGTGACAGAATTCAAACATGGGACACTGGATCGACTTCTTGAAGTTAACATGCAATTATCTTGTAATAAGTCATGCAACTATCTGTGTCAGTATTATTTATACTGACTGGTTAGTGGTATTTGAACATTTCAGCTTGGGACCCCCTTTCCGAATGACAGTCTGTCTGGGACCCCCCAGAAGTGATATCATGGCTGGAAGAGACATTAAAGTTGCTCAGTGCCAGATTCCAAGATGGCTGAACCCAGCTTTTTGCAACCCCCTGAAATGGTTGCAGCCCTCCAAAGGGGTCCTGATCCCCACTTTGAAGACCATGGTTTCAGAATTTCAACATGTTTCTCTCCTTGACTTTCCAGAGATATCAGGGATTGAACCTGTGATATTCTGTAGGCAAAGTATGTGCTCTACCATTGATCAGTGACATCATCCACAATTGATGGGTGGATTGAAGCCTTACATGGGCAGTGTGAATGGACCATAACCCCCCAAAATCCTCCCAGAACAAGTCCCAAAATGTACTGATTTGTGCTCTTGCTCTTATTGAATTGTCCTAGACAATTGTGTTGAAATTATGAATTTGAACAGGTTTACTTGCAGTTCAGCTTCCAGTAATGAGTTCCTTTTTCCATACAGTGGAATGACTCAACAACTCAATTAGATTTGAAGAGCTGAAGAAAGTACTGGTATTGAAAAGTTTTGATACATTTCAATTACATAGGAATTTGAATTTGTTATAGGAAGCTTCTTCAGTAATTCACACAATTAAAACTACCCTTGTAAGCAGGATCCTTAGGTAACTTGGCATTACATGCTAGTGGGTGCTGCAGCCATAGCTCTTGGGAGCACAAAACATTTCTTCAAGCGTTTAAGCAACCTTGCAATAAGAATTAAAGAGCCCAGGTAAATGAGTTGTCTTTTGATTTTTTTGCAGAATGTAGAGTCCAAGGCCACATTTTAAATCAATGACGTTTTTTAGTAGTTCAGTCATGTCCGACTGTTCAGTCATGTCTGACTGTTCGTGACCCCATGGATGCCAGTCTCTCCTATCCTCCACCAGCTTCCAAAGTCCGTCCAAATTCATGTTCACTGCCCTGGTGACACTATCGAACCACCTCTGCTGTACCCTTCTCATGATATGGCCAAAATATTTGAGCTTCAGCTTCACTATTTGTCATTCTAGTCAGGCTTGATTTCCTGAAGGATGGACTGATTTGATCTTGCAGTCTAAGGAACTCTCTTGAGTCTTCTCCAGCACCATAATTCAAAGGCATCTATCCTTTGGTGGTCAGACTTCTTTATGATTCAGCTCTCACAGCCATACATTACCAGCGGGGAAATCAGTTTTATTTTGACGAATCGTCGGCCAGATCATTGTCAGCAGAAAGGATTAGATGAATTGTCTAACCCTGTCAGCTTTCTTCCCCAGAAGTAGGTTGTCTTTTGATTTCTTGGTCGCAGTCACCATCTGCAGTGATTTTAGAGACCAGAAAAATAAACTCTGTCACAACTTCCATTTCTTTCCCTTCTTTTTGCCACGAATTGATGGGACCAGAAACCATGATCTTGATTTTTTTAATATTTAGTTTTAAGCCACATTTTGCACATTCCTCTTTCGACCTTATCAAGAGGTTCCTTAGTCCCTCCACACTTTCTGCCATTAGAATGGTATCAACTGCATATCTTAGGTTATTGATATTTCTCCCAGCGATCTTAATTCCAGCTTGTGATTCATCCTGAGCTTGTGACTCAGCCTTTCTCATAATGCACTCTCAATATAAATTAAATAAACAAGGTGACAATATACAGCCTTGTCTCACTCCTTTCCCAGTTTTAAACCACTCTGTTGTTCCATATTTGGTTCTGCCTGTTGCATCTTGGCCCACATACAAGTGTCTCAGGAGACCAATAAGATGATCTGGTTCTCCCATCTCTTTAAAAACTTGCCACAGTTTGTTTTGATCCACACATTCAAAGGCTTTAGCATAGTAGATAAAGCAGAAGTTGGTGTTTTTCTGGAACTCCCTTGCTTTCTTCATAATCCAGTGAATATTGTCTTATTCCTCCTCCTCTTCAGAAATTGGAAACTAGTCAGAAGTAAGTCCCATTTGATTCAATGGGACTGACTCCCAGGAAAGTGTTTATAAGGTTGCAGCCTCAGTTTCCCAAGAGTTGTGCACTCAGGACACTGTTAGAGCAATAGGAAGCTCAGAGATAGCATGCCTAGATACTTGTGTCCTGTTCCTGTCCAGATTCATTCTGCCATAGGGGAAGTCTCTTGTCATAGTTAGACAAGTGTTCTTTTGGAATGATTTTTGATCTTAGGCAATACCAATCTGTTTGTATTAGATCAGGGATCTTCAAACCCCGGCCCTGGCGCCAGTTGCAGCCCTCAGCAAGCCTCAAGATCCATCTATCTGGTGCCTGGACAAACCCTGTAAAACACTCCAGTACATTATTTTATGTAAATTTATTCAAATTTGAAATATAAAATAGTTTTTTTTTGCCCCTGACACATTGTCAGAGAGATGATGTGGCCCTCCTGCCAAAAAGTTCAGAGACAGTCACCCATATTAGATGTTGAAAATATAGCTGTATTTTCCAACTGCATTAATTTTGCCCATTAAAATATTTCCAAATATTACAGGAAATGGGTATCTTGGTAGCCACCCTGGATGTTTGCTACAGCATGAGAAAGGTGGGGTATTAATCCCTTAAATAAATATTAATAATAATAGCTTGCTTTTTGTTAATTTCCATGACTGTATGAATAACATGGTTCTTATAGTATACCTCAATGGACTTTGAAAGTTACAAAGCAACTGGGGGACCTACATTCAATCCCACTCTGTCCCCCCCTTTCCACTTGTCATTATTCTCTCCCCACACTATTCACTGTAATCAAATATTCTTACCAGAGGGAGCAGACAAAAGTTACAGTGAAACTTGGCATTAATGAAAGCTCTTTTAACAACTGCTAAGAACCTTAGCAGGACTGCAACACAGTCTTCTGGTATGTGAAGACTTGTAAACAGCTTTGTGAACTTTTTAGTTGAAAAGCGGTCTATGTAGACTGTAGACTGAAGGGGTACAACATTTGCCTCTCCTTTAACATGATGTTCCTCTAATCCAGTGGACTTTCACGGGGTCGGGGGGGGGGGGAGCATCCCATTGGATGTACTTCCTAAAATATGTTGGATTTTCAAACCCCTGTTACTTTTCATAGTTTGTGCTTAAAATTTGGTTCTAGAATCATTATTGCAATATATTTATTCCCCCTTTTGGTTAAAAGATTAGATTTTGCATTATGGATGCTAACTCTTCGTTTCTATTGTAAAAGCAGTTGGTGTTCCTGTGGCAGTGATTTTGATTATTTCAAATGCAAATTTCTTATATATACCAATATTCCTCCCTGATGAGGCTTAATGGTGATTGACTACCTTAAGTATTCATGAAAACCTGGCACATACTTATTTTCCAGTGAAATTGACTGACATTAGTTTGGAAGAAACCAATTTCAGGTTGTCCTCTCAATTCTATTTTCAGAACAGAGAATTTGTGATAGGAAAACGTTTGCTCCCTGTGTGGTCAATCTATTTATGGCCTCTTTGGGAAAGATGGTCTTGGTCTGAAGGTGGCCTAGGGCTGCAGCCTATTTGGGCTGCAGCAGCCCTGCCATTGGGAAAGGGACGAGTCTCCCCTTCCTTGCAGTAGTGGAGCACCAGCAATCTCAATAGTTGTGCTGGATACAGCACAGGCAGTCCTAGGATTGCACTATCATTCATTTTCTGGTAACCAATTTTACAACACTATATAGATTATATTTAAGATATGTTTTCTCAGGAAAGGTGTTGATGTTTTTGCATAGACACACAATGTTAATATTAAATGTTCATATCATACCCTGGGAACCATAGGACTTTCTGTTAGTGTAGTATTATTGTTCTTTTTAAATGCACATCTTTATGGTTTATGGATTTTTATGAACATACATTAAACCTACAAATAAACATATGTTACATTTTAATCTCTTCATGCTTCATAATTGTATAATTTACTTTATGGGCAGCATTATGTCCTATAAGTAGAAAAATTCATCACACTAAAAGGATTACAATGCTAAAAAGATTAAATGGGCAACTCAATCCTTACCTTGGCTGTGTGACAGCAATGCCAAAAAAGGGTGGCCCCAGAGCCTGTAGGAACCATAGTTACTGCTGGGGTCTGAAAAAACCTATGGCCAGTGCAATGGACAGCCAGCCACTGTCCTGTTTCAGCACACTGCCTACTGGTGTTTACTCACTACTGGTGCTCCCTCCTCTGCTGTGTACTGCTTGCTTGAAGATTGGCTGTTAACCACTGATCGCACGATACTCTTGCATTGTAGTTCTTTTGTTGACCATATTTCCAATGTGTTTCAGTATTCTCATTTGTACCATTCCATCAGACTTTATGGAAACACCAGCATGACATCCCAAGATACAGTAAATTTTTTGTACCCAGTTAAAAAAGAATTTGAAGCTTTGATTTGGCCATTCAGATACTGATGATACATTAGAGAGAAAACTGACTATGGGCCATTTTAAATGTGAGAATTTTTCTGCATGCCCTTTAACCCTAGAAACAACACCACTGTAAGATTGCAACATTTTATAAAGTGAACTTCGGGGCTGGTAGTTTGTTATGATTTGCATAAGTAGTCTAATAGTGTACGCTAATTGGTAACAGCACATGTGTCATTAGGAGACACATCGTGGAACAGTGCTCAGAAGCAAGGAACAAGATATTGGAAGCACAAATACTGGCACTGTTCCTTGATCAAAATTGTGTGTGTCAGAGAGAGAGATTACATAAAGAAGTGGAATGGTATGATCTTTCCTTCAATTCTTAATTCCCATTTAGTTTTTAGTTGCTGTATATGACTTGGGCCAGATCAGTGTTTGCAATCTATAAACTACTCTCTAAGGCAGTGATTTTTCAACCTTTTTCATCTCATGGCACATTTAACAAGGCACTGAAATTGTCAAGGCACACTATAACTTGTTTTTACCATTGACAAGGCATACCAGACTGCTCAAATCCCCCAGTTTCCTATTAATGAATGTCAATCTCCAAATTCCCACAGCACACCTGAGGACTATCCACGGCACACCAGTGTGCCACGGCACACTGGTTTGAAAATCACTGCTCCAAGGATTATCTAATCGAGGTAACAATTAACCTTTTAAAAGTTCTCCATTTCACTTTTTCCTCAGCTGAAAATTATGGTAATGTTTCTTTAAGAGGACTTGCATAAGAGATGCACCCTCAGTTGTTGTAGGGACTAAGAAAATAAATATTCTGAAAAGAAAAGCTGGTGAAAGCTTGGTTTCAGGTAAGAAGCTTTTGAAGCCAAACCTGAAATATTGGGTACAATCTAAATGTGACAATTTCCCCCTACCTTTTGTTTTCTGATTAACTGCAGAATTTTATTAGTCATCCAGCAATTATTTCCAGCAGATGCCTTTAAAACAAAGTGTCCAGTCAATTCAAGAAGAGCCTTCCTAAGAACAGAATGTTCTGCAGTCCTGGCAATGGAGTCGGCTGTAAATGGTTACCTGAAGGTCAGAGGTACAGCTGAAACCAGAGCCTTTCTCTGGGAGGTGGTCTGACTTCATCTCTGTTGGACTTTTTTGGATGTTTCGGTTGCACATTTTAAATCTAGATTTGTTGATATCCAGTAATAGATTTGCCGCTGGATCTTTTTTTTATCAATACATTATTATTTGCTATTGTTTCAAGTGATAAAGCATATTTGAAACCAGAGCCTTTCCTATGAATTCCTATTTATAAAAAGAAACCAAGACAAAGTCAGTATAAGCAGCAGAAATAAATGCCTTGAGACAGACTCTTCTAGCAAAGTGGTATTGCTGCTGAAATCTCCAAACCAAATCTTCAGCTTGTTCTCTCCCCATGTTTACTGCTCATAAGAAGCTTCTATGGAAAGAGCTTCATACTGTTAGCCAACACACCAGGTTATGGCTCCCATTTCACCTCAAACGATGCTCAAAGCTGTTTTTCAGTGATAGAAAGGTCCAGTTTAAATGTGTAAACATATGATTTTGGACACAATCCTAAGAAATTTAGGCCAGCCTAACATACTTGGCATAACACCCCACTCCCCGGCGTGAGGTAGAAGTGTCTTACTGCACTTTTGTGATACCCACAGATAAGCTCAGGCTTTATGCCAAGGCTTAGGCTGGCCTAAGTGGAAGTTAAGATTTACAGCCTTAATGTGATTCTGAGTCAAACCGTGAAGCCCAGGCTGGGTACTCTGATAGCAAGTCTTCAAAGTCTTGGGTGTAAACTCTTTTGAAGCTCTACTTTCTGATGCTATCTTTTCATTATTGTGGTTTTGAAGACTTTGGCTACAATCCAGAGTAACTACAGGACCTTTTACACCAACGTAATTACGGTGCCACTATGGGAAATTCATAGAGCAATCCAGAGTAAGTGCCTCTTATGTCTTCCCTTAGGTACTCTAGATTACAGTAGTTTCATGGACTTAGGTTGGAAGCTCTCCAAGATTAGAAGAGTAATATATGATATCAGACTTCTGACGATGAAATTGGGTGGCTGTACATATTGTCATACATCATCTCTGTGTGGAGCACAATGAATATTAATTCTGGAAACATTTGGTGTCTGAAACCTGCCAAAATCACTCGCAGCCCTTCAGCAGATATTGGAACAATCCAAATATAGAACGCATTGATGATGCCTGTTCCGGAGAAAACATTCCCCCCCCCCCCAATTTATGGTTTCAGTCTTTTTTTGTCAGTGCTAGAGTTGCCATTCGTCCCACTGAATTGGGACAATCCTGGTTTGGGGGCACCCCAAAGCCTGTACATGCCCGCTCAGAAAGTCCAATTACAATCAATGGAGCTTACTCCTGTATAAGGGGCAAAGAAGAGGAGCCTTTCCAAGCCTATGTGTGCCTAATCAGAAGTAAGTCCCATTATAGCCAATGGAGCTTCCTCCCAGGAAAGCATGGTTAGAATTTTAGCCTCACTTTCCTGGGAGTAAGTCTCATTGAATACAATGGGACTTACTTCAGAGTAGACATGGAGGTGGCTCTGATACTGTCAAACATGCCTGGATGTAACAGCGACATTACTTCTGGTAATCATGTCACTTGCGGTGATGACATTGCATTCATATCCTGGCAAGATTGACAGTTCCTTGTCCCAGTTTGGTGGAACAAAATTATGGTAACTAGTAAATGCTATTGCTTGCCTGAGATCCAGAGTGCAGCAAACTGAATATCTGCTTAGAGATTTTTGCTACAATAGGTGTAAATGCATTATGTTGGAGCATATAAAGAAGGAATCAATCAATCAAGCAGTATTTATATACTACTTTTCAACAAAAGTTTACAAGATGCTGGTTAGCATCTCAGTTTACTATACAGCCTTGGTTAAATGAAGTGGTGAGTTAATCTAATATTTTTTTAGTTAAATCCCTTTGTAGCTCATCTAGATAATAAACTGTATTCCAGAAAACCAACATGTTTTGTTTTACAATGGCTGCAATCCTAAACACACTTTCCTAAGAATAAGACCCATCAAGCACAATGGGGCTTACTTATGAGTTGATGTGGTTAGGATTGTGCTCAATGTGTCTGCTGTATAAGACTGGTCGTGCTTGATCATCCATAAACCACACAGAACAGTGTTTCTCAACAGTTTTCTCCTACTGTACCTATTGGAATCCAACTGGAAGTAAAAGAAAGTTAAAAGTCATTGTCATCACAAGATACTTCCAGTAAGAGGGTTCAGGGCTGATAAAAGGACATTTAGAGCATGTGAAAAGCACATGCAGGAACTTTGCCCGTCAAACAAAGCCTACGCCTGCTGCTAGTGTGTTGCACTACTGGTCTCATTGTCAGATGGTAGGGGGTTCCAGGTCTACCACTAAATACCACCTCGAGTACCAATGGTGGTTTAAATACCACTTCTTGAGAAACACTGACATTGAGTAATGGAGTTTTCCAGTCTGACTACAGATACTTCAGAAATTGTTGCTTTTAATTGCAAGATCTTAAGTTCTGGGGTAACTCTGTTATAAGAGGAGACCATTTTTTTAGAAGGTAGGGACATTTTTTGAGAAGGTTCCCAGGTAAGCATTCAGGCACAGGGTTGTATTGAGCTTGGAAATAGTCTGAACATTAGTGAAGCTGGGAAAAATTGATACAACTTTTATATATCAATTTTTATATATCATAAACACATAAAAACCTTGACAGATCTTGTTGTTCTGGTCTTTCAGATCTATTTTGGAACAACTGAAGTGTCCGGAATGTCTTCAAGGGCAATCCAAAGTAAAGTAGTAATCCAACCCTCATGTGATTTGAACATGAATGACAGAAGTCAGCTCCATTTTTTTTCCAGGAAAGGTCACAGCTAGTATATCAGAGGCAGTTGATAAAAGGCTGCTACGACAATCTGAGCATCCAAGGAGCTTGGCTGGCTCCATGCATAAAATCAAACCACAGACATGATGTTTCAAGGGGATGAAATTTCATCCAGAACAGATTGCATATCACCTCTGGGATAATCCAGACTCCCAACTAGCAATATTACAATCTTAAGCTTCCATTTATTCATACTCATCCAGTCCAAAAATGCTCTCAAGCACTTTCCCTGGGATCAGAAAATGGAAATGAATGAATGGAGTGTCATCAAAAAACTTAAGGTCCAAATCTTAAGGTCATCTAATGATTTCATGCAGATATTAGCATCAAATGGGGAACCAAATGGATCTAATGACATAGCACAGACCACTAGGGGAAAGATAATAGGCCCTAGCCCTAGTGGTTTAGCTAGAAAGGGGCAGAGCAGTCAGTGTTGGAGTGAGCCTCCCTGAGGCTGCGTTTTGCTCCCCTGTCTGGAATGGCTTGCAAATGGGAGTAATCCCTTGCACCCCACGGGGAATCCCTCCAACTCTGACTGCTCCACCCCCATTAATTATGCCACTACTCAGCCCTTCTTATACCTGTATATAAGAAGGGACATCTTAATGAAAGACTCCTTACTGGACTTCCAATGGGTAAAAATAAAAGAGGTAGAAGGTGGGCAAGGGGTGCTTCTGACCCGTTAACTCAAATCTAACACTCACTTTTCCAGCCAAATTTAGTCTCCAAAATCGGGGTGTGTATTAGATTTGACAGTGCATTGGATTCAAGTAAATAAAGTATTTTGATTACACATATAGGTCAGTATTAAGTTTAACAATTTACTCTATTATAAAAAATGTAACAAATCCATTGTTGTATGGGTTTCATTACCTAGTGCAATTGGGTAAAAATCATAACATACACACATTGTCATATTAATGTTGTCATATAACTCATTGTAAAATTAAATTTTGCACCTGCTTTGCGGCTGCACATTAGAATTGCCAATAAAAAATTTTTGCTCAATAATATCAAGTTTCTGGGAGTGCATCTAATGAGTAGGTTGGCCTGGTAATTAAATACCAAGTCACTGGTGAAGCAGGCTCAGCAGTGTTTGCACTTTCTACGCCATATCAGGAAAGTACATTATCCACTCCCTCCACGTTCTGACCTCATTCTATAGAGGGACAATTGAGAGCATCCTGTCATATGGCATCACAGTCTGATCTGGAAATATTACTGCTTCTGATTGGAATGCAGTGCAGAGAGTGGTGAGGAAGGCGGAAAAGATCATTTGCAGTCCACTGTCTTCCATCCAGGATATTGCACAAAAGCAATGCTTGAGACGGGTTCTCTTCTCAGTATTTTTCAGGCTGCTACTCATCCCCTTAATCACCAGTTCTCTTTTTTTACCCTTGGGGAGGAGGCTCCGGAGCATCCTTTTCAGAACATCTAGATTTGTATACAGTTTTATTCCATACTGCATTAAATTCGTGAACTCTCAAACTGCCTTTTACCTCTTATATTTCTCAAAATGGACGTGGTTAATTTGACATTATTTTAGGTGATTGTTTGAGTTTACTCCTGTGAGCAAGCAACGTAATTTCATTTTGTGTGTACCAGTGGGCATGTACCTGTGAGTGCACAGTAAAGTGACAATAAAGTTTATCTAAGCATTTTTTTAAATCTCAAGATTTTAAAAATTGTGTGCATTATCCTACGATCCAGAGTAACTACAGGAAGACGTAAGAGGCACTTGCCCTGGATTGCTCTATGCCAGTGTTTCTCAAAGTGGGGGGTCAGGATCCCTTTGGGGGTCGCCTGGAGCTTTCCTGGGGGTCGCCCAAAGACCCCTGGTGCAGCGGGCCAGCTGGGAAGACCTGGCAGAAACACTGGAGCTGCTGCAGCTGGAAGAAGCCGCTGAGAAGCAGCTCAGAAAGAGTCTCTGAGCTGGTGTGAGACAGATGTGGAGCCTAGGGGGCGAGGAGGCACCCAACACACTCACCATAGACAGCAGTCTCCTCCTCCCACCCCTCGCAGATTCTCAATGCGCCTGTGAGCTGAGAGTGAAGTGTGCTGAGGTATGAGCGTGGTGTGAGCATGGCGCCAGAGCTCTGGCGGGTGGGCTATCTGGTGGGCGCCCTGCTTGTGCACCAACCGTTGTGCCCTGCTCCTTGTACTCTATTCAAAAGTAAGCCCCCTCAATGTTCTTGTTCATGATAAGTGAATGGGACTTACTCCCAGGAAACAGTGGCTGGCTCTGCCACATGAGATCCCAATCCTATGGAGGTTTCCTCAGAAGTCAGTCCCATGATAGTGAATGGGTCTACTCCCACGGAACTGTTGCCTGAGATCCCAATCCTATGGAGGTCTCCTCAGAAGTCAGTCCCATGATAGTGAATGGGGTTTACTCCCAGGAAAGTGCTAGGATTGCAGCCTTAGAGCCCAATTGTGTACTCAAAAGTCATTCCCATTGAGTTCAGTGAGGTTTACTCCCAGGAAAGTGTGCATAGTACTGCAGCAATAGCAACAAAAATAATTTTATGGTTGGGGTCCCCACAAAATGAGGAACTTATAAAGGGGTCATGGCATTAGGAAGACTGAGAACCACTGCTCTATGCATTTCACATAGATTTCCCATAGGTGGCTCCATAACTGCATTGGTGTAAAAGGTCCTGTCGTTACTCTGGATTGTCGTCTTATCTTTGATGCCTCATTAGATTTGAGTAAATGCAGTATCTTCTTTAATGACTCATTTAAATAGAGCAATTTTTGAAACATCATGGACAAATGTGGTACTTGATAGCATTTTTCAGTGGTTTGGGAGGACAAGGTAGGGAAATCCTGCTGATTCTCTATTTCTCACCTGTTTACTTGGCTAGTGTTGTACAGCCAAGTTAAAGGTCTCTCCTGGGCTTGGCACTGCTCAGTTGAAGCATTTACTGCAGGATCAAGAATGGGAAGGTGGAGATTCACAGGGTGAGGCAAGGAAGGGATTAGAGAGAGAACTGTGAGACATGGCTTTAAAGAGAGCAGTGAGGTGCTCAAAGGGCATAGCATGACATCCTTGTGTCCTCTCATTGGGCACTGCCGACCAGGCTCATGTAAGATCCAACACTATTCTCACAAGCTGTTCTTATGATGGTACCAGAACAGAATGAGATCTTGTTTGATCCAAGACAGACACCATGGAAGAAGGAAGCCATGGTGCTAGTAAGTTTGGGAATTGCTTCACCTACCTGTCTTACCTATCCTTCTACATAAATGTCTTAACTTGTGTGTAAGGGTATCCACATCTTCTGGCCAACTTTCTGTGTCAATTAGGCTGAAGAGAAGCAACAGTCAACATTCCAACTGTGAACTGATAAGGTCAGGCTGAGAAGAGGCTGGGGGGCAGGATAGGAGAGCCATTGAAGAGAGAAGTGGCAAAAAGGCAGTTGAGATGCTGGAATGGGGATGCGTTCAACTGATGAAAGTTGTTACCTCTCTAAGCAACCCCTGGCGGGCTGTTACTAGACTTTAATACCTGAATCCTTTCAAATTTGAACTTGAAGCTGCTTCATCTCTTCTCTTGCCCTCATTTGCTTTCTCACTTTTTATGGAGAGTCTGAACAACACTGTTGCACAAAGTATTTCTGTGGTTGTTCATTTTGTCCTTACCTGCTCTTTCAGACCAGGTTTGTGATTATTTTACTTTTTTCTTAATAAAACACAATGGTAGTGAAACACAGATTGCCAAAGAACCATCAAGGCCTTTATGGGCAACATTTTTAATCAAAAATGGCCTCCTTGCAGGCTATACTATTATTGTTCTGGTTATTACTTTTTTATTTCATTGTGGCTGGGGGAGTAGTGATGAATTGCCCTTTAATTTGTTCACTTTTGTTTCGCAGAAAAAGAGGGGAAATTGCCCACAAAAACTAGTAATTAAAGCCTTCTTTTGTGGGGAAGAGAACAGAAACTATCTTAGTTCATTGCAAATCCCACAGCCATACTGAACATAAAATAATAAAAAGTGCAAAAGCTAAGCTATGAATAAAAGGGACCTTTGGTAATTCAGCTAATATGTAGAACTTAACCATGTGAAAGTATATGCCGGGTAATATAGCCCTATGTTAAGTGCCACAAAGAATTACTATCACTTGTAGCTGACCAGGAAAGCAGAACCTCCACAGTGCTGAAGAATCCTAGTATAGGGTGCCCATATATCATAACCACAAAAGAGACCTCCCAAAATGTAGGACTTTCAAGAAAAATATAGAACAAAATCTAAAACTAAAAGTATTCATGTATGTAAAACCATAAGTATTTATGTTTCACATGTTTAATTTAAACACTATATATACCGTATACATTGGTACCTCTCATAACAAGCACCTCACATAACAAGCGTTTCACATAACAAGTATAAATTTCAAGAAATCTTGCTTCACCTAACAAGTTCCGCTTCACTTAACAAGCAAGTGCACTATGGGCACGCGGCTATGCAGCCCTGACACTCTGCATTGAGGCTCTTTAAAAGGGCTGCCGGCCAGTGCTGCTGCCTCTAACTGCCCCCAAGTGCCCCCACCAACCACCTCCAGCAGCCAACCTCCACCTCCACCTCCAACCTCTAGCAGCAGCCCAAGTGTCTTTGATTGCAGTCTCCTAACTATGACTACTCAGAAGTCACATTATGTTCAATGGGGCTTACTCCCAGGAAAGTGTCTTTGATTGTAGCCTCCAAACCATGTCTACCCAGAAGTAAGTCCCATTGTGTTAAATGGGGCTTACTTCCAGGAAAGTGTCTTTAGGATTGCACATTGAATGCATGTTTTGAATTCAATGCCAGTGTTTTGTCATCATTTTTACATCCAGCTAATATTTTTATATGAATATTTTGGGGGATCTGGAACCAATTGTCTGAGTTTCCATTACTTCCTATGTGAAAATCCTATGGGAAGGGGTGGTGCACTGGGAGGAATGATGCACTGAGGGAATGGTGCATAGGTGGGTATGTTACTCCCACATAGTGGGTAAATTTCACTAGTTACTTATTAAATTTAAAACAATTACATACAATTTATTATATATTATTTATCAATTTATTAATTCATGCAGCCTGGTCACAAGGAAGTGGAGGACAAAGATTTTTTCACTGGACACAAGGCTATAAAGGAGACATGTCCTGGAAAAAAAGGACATATGGTCACCCTGTCCTGGCATGGAAGCTGCTTTTGCTAATTTCTTTGAATGGTGGTACCCTTGTTTTTTTCTGGGAGGAAGGGACCCATACCAGGAACAAAAACGGGGATAGGGCTTGGTTTCTGCTTTGCAAAACAAGCTTCCTGTGTTGACATTCTGAGTGCTTTTTGATCTTTAGCCTTTACTTGGAATCTCTTCTTTCTCAAGAGAGCTATATCTTGGGCCATATTGAACCAGAAATAGACCATTAGCTTGTCACCCAGCACCTGTACAAATAAATAGACCTTGACCCTATGTGGAACTGGCTGCCGAATTGTGTGTGAAAAGCAAATGGTCTCTGTTCCCATTCAAAAACCGCCTGCTCAAAGTAAATATGTAAACAGAGAAGGGTGAAGGCGGGTGTGCGTGAACCCTTTATTGTCAACCAATATTTTGAAGACACTCAAGCTATGTATCTGCTTTGCTCTGGTGGACTTAATTAATTGATTAATTAATTAATTAATTAATTATATATTCCATCTTTTGTTAAAAACAGTTGAAACAAACAGTGAAAACAATCATTAAATAAAACCTACAAGTGAAGTCTGTATTTAAAAACAGAATATAAACAAGATAAAAACCAACTGGAGGAGGATAATACTTAGGAGTTTTTACGGAGGTATAGGCAACAGACAACCCATCACCAGAACATAAGATGGGTTTTGAGCCCTCGCCAGAAAACCATAATAATCTAATAATCTACAGTATTTATATACCGCTTTTCAACTGAAAAGTTCACAAAGCGGTTTACAAGAAAATGAAAAAATTAATAGCTAATTAATAGCTAATGGGTCCCTGTCCCAAAAGGGCTCACAATCTAAAGTGCAAAAAGCCACAGCAGAAGCCACTAGAACAGACATTGCTGGGGTGTGTAGGGACAGTTACTCTCCCCCTGCTAAATAAAAGAGGAACACCCACTTGAAAGAGTGTCTCTTGCCCAGTAAGCAGGGCCCATTAAGCCCCCATAAGGGAGAGGGATGAATTCCCCCAGTAGGGAGTTCCATAACATTGGTGCCACTACCATGAAGGTTCATCTCCATGCCTCCATCCCTCTGATTTGGGAGAAAGGTGGCACCTGCAGGAAACCCCCTTCAGATGACTTAAGAGGGTGGGCCGGAATATATGGGTGAAGGTGATCCCTCAGATAATGTGGTCCCAAACTGTGAAGGAATTTAAAGGTGATTACCAGCACCCTGAATACTAAGGATGCAATCCTAACTAATTTAGGCCAGCATAACTCACCTGTCTCTCCGTTCCCATGATGGTATGGGCAGGCCAGAGTATGTCTGTCCACTGGCTTAGCCCCCCCCCCCTTCAGAAGTGGCACAAAATTGCCTAATGGCACTTTTGTGACACCCCAAGGCCAGCACAGAATTTGTGCCAGGTCTTATGTCAGCCTTACTGGGGGTTTGAATTGCAACCTATATATATGTTGGTGCTCACTGCAAATTTCATTCCCAGTTTCCCTTGGAACTGGGTAGCCCAAACAGCTGTGGGCCATCATCCTTCTTATTTTTATTCCTTAGTAAATGGTTCCAAATCTGTTTAACCCCAGAACCCACCTTTTAAATGACACTCTGTTGGGACCTACCCAGCTTTACTAGACTTAAAAAATATAACTAGAAAGAAATATTTTATCTAGAGTACAATCCTAACCATGTCTACTCAAAAGTAAGCCCTATTGTGTTCAATGGGTCCTACTCCCAAGAAAGTGTCTTTAGGATTGTAGACTTATTTACTTACTACTTATTTATAATGCAATATCTTAGGCTGCAATCCTAATCCCCAGTTAGGCCAGCCTAAGCCCTAGCACAATTTCCATACAGATATAGGTTGTCACAAAAGTGCCGTTAACACACTTTTGCACCGCTCCTGGGTTAGGGTTAGGCCAGTGCACAGACATGCGCTTGCCTCCCTACATCACCAGGGGGACAGGAAGACCAATGAGTTGTGCCAGCCTAGGTTAGGCTTGCACTTTTATTTACTGACTTACAATAAACAGAAAAGGGGTTGCAGTGGCTCAGTGATTAAAGATGCTGTGCTTGGCAGGTCAGTGGTTTGAGACCTGAGTACTGCTCAATGGAGTGAGCTCCTGTCCCTTGTCCAGCTCCTGCCAACCTAGGAGTTAGAAAGCATGTAAATACAAGTACTGTAGATAAAGAGGTACCATTTTGGTGAGAAGGTAACAGCGTTTTGCACACCTGTGGCATTTAGTTATGCCAGCCACGTGACCACAGATATATCTTCGGACGTACTCTGTCTCTTTGGCCTCTTTGACCCTGCCATTAGAATTGGTCACAATTAGCAGGACAACCTGCAGGGTCACTTTTATTAATAACCAGAAAAAAGGCCCTCAAACATTTATCTTCCTGTATTTACAAGTGCTTGCAAACTTCAGGAGTTGAGCTCTTTTTTAAGGCTAATAAACAGCAAGAATATTTTATTTTTGAACAGCCTCAGGGCTCGAGGTAAGAAGTTACCTGAACTTACCATTGCATTTCCTTTGGAGACCCACCCAATATCTGGTGGCAACCCACCAAGAGGTCCCGACTTACAGCTTTGGAAACCATTATTAGCTGATAAGATCTGGAAAGTGCTGTCACTCACCATCTTCTAATTGTGCAACTCTGTAGAAATGTTTTATAAGGATTTGATATATAGATCCATAATGGATTCTTCCCAAAGAACAGAATGGTCCATATAACATGATAAGGAAACTTCTGCAACTGATTTAATTTCTTCCCTAGTGTGATAGCTTTCAATGCTTTTCTGTTTACAATGGGAAAGCATTCTCAATGAGATTGGCTTGGCAGCAAGACCTAGATGTTGCTAGACTCCGCACTGTTCATCGATCCTCTGTAAATTGTTTTCCATTCAAAGTATTTAGCTTGTGAAACTTGAATTCATGGTGGAGCAGCCAATTTATTCCCTGGCACAGAGCTCACATTTGTTTTCCCCAAAGACAGCAGGGTCTCTCAAAGACACAGACCTAACAGCATTCTCCTCATTTTCCTATGGCAATTTCCCAGCAAGCCTAAGAAAAGAAGCCCAACTATTGATCTTATTGAGTCACACTTGGAACACTGCAAGAGTACCAAAAATGTCCATTAATTCTTAGATTTGAAAAAGAAATTCATAATTTTGTTTAATGACAACAGCTTATCTAGAAGTCTCTGCACAAGTAATGGTAAATGCCAAAATAAAAACAAAGTGCCTGAGTAAAACCAAATAATATCACAGTGAGCTAATGAATGCCAAAATCTTCAAAAACTGTTTATCTGTGTCACGGCTCAACTAAAAGAACTTGCAGAGTTTCAGATGTTTCTTCAGCATTTGAATCACCCCATTGGGAATCTTCATCAGGATCAACACTTAAAATGCCAGATGCAGGGGAGGGCACTGGATGCAGCTGTCTTGTGGGCATCTGGTGCCCCACTGTGAGATGTGGACCAGATGGCCCTTTGGGCTGATCCAGAGGAGGCTCTTCTTACGTTCTTAACACCTATCAGAATAACTTTTCCATCCTGTGTTGCTAACTCGGGCAGTGGTGGTGGTGAGGACAATGTCAGCAATGAACAAGACGGAGACAAAATTGTATGCTAACTTTTTGTGCCTCAAACAGGTTAATGGGCAACGAAGAAATACGATGGAAACTGGAAGAATATGCGGAGACTGTAAGGAACCTAACTGAATTACAGTGGTATCTTGCTTAGCAAGTGCCTTGCATAAAGAGCGTTCCACTTAAAGAGCAAAAATTTCTGTGTAGTTTCCCTTTGCTTAAAGAGCATTTTTCGCAGAAAGAGCAAAAATTTCTGTGTAGTTTTGCTTTGCTTAATGAGCATTTTTCGCAGAAAGAGCAAAAATTTCTGTGTAGTTTCGCTTTGCTTAAAGAGCATTTTTTGCATAAAGAGTGCCCATTGGCTGGGCTCCCTGTCCTTCTCCCTGTCTCCCCCCCAGCATTAGCTGGGCTGAGGGAGTGAGGCGGGACTTTCTCCCCCTGCAGTACATGGAAGAGACCAGAGGGGAGCAGAAAAGCAGAAAAGCCTCTTCATCAGGGGAACAGAGAACTTGGTCAGCCCAGCCTATGCATCTTCCATAAGGTAGGAGGGAATACTCTCCTGCACCCCCTCTGCAGCCCCCTCAAACAGACCCCTTGTCCCCAAGGAAGCCCCCCTGCCTGGACCCCATTACAACCACCCTTCTGCCCCCACTACCTTCCCTGCCTGCACTTTTCCGTTCCTGTGAGTAAGCCCCAGTGGATTTAATGGGGCTTGATTCTGAGTAGACAGCATAGAATCTTGCCCTTCTGATGTTGCTCTGCATGCAAAATGCAGCCTCCACATTTTCCTGTGAGTGAGCCCCAGTGGATTTAATGGGGCTTGATTCTGAGTAGACAGCATAGAATCTTGCGCTTCTGATGTTGCTCTGCATGCAAAATGCAGCCTCCACATTTTCCTGTGAGTAAGCCCCAGTGGATTTAATGGGGCTTGATTCTGAGAAGACAGCATAGGATCTTTCCCCTCTGCTGTTGCAGACTGCCTATCTAGATCTCACACACAGAGAGAGGTTCCTTGTGAAAGCTGCTCAGAAAGACACCAGTGACTCTTAGTGAAAATCAGTCATCCTTGCCCATAAAGGTTTTTCTTTTCTTTTTTACTGTAGAGAATATTACAGTGTTTTATTACAGTAATTGTGGTCTGTATTATATTATAATGTTCTGAATCCAATTCCAGTGTTTTGTCATCATTTTTACATCCAGTTAATATTTTTATATGAATATTTTGGGGGTTGTGGAACCAATCATCTGAGTTTCCATTGTTTCCTATGGGAAAATCTGCTTCACTTAAAGAGCGTTTCACTTAAAGAGCATGCCTCTGGAACGAATTAAGCTCCGGATAGGCACCCAAGTATTCACCCAAGGTCTGTAGAATCATAGACACTTTCCTGGGAGTAAGAACCATTGAACACAGTGGGGCTTTCTTTTGAGTAGACATGGTTAGGATTGTGCTCTAAGTAAAATTTATTATGAACTATATCTCTACTTTAGAATAGAAAACAATAAAAATGAGCACTTAAAATGCAT
The DNA here is from genome assembly GCA_030015325.1 of Cryptoblepharus egeriae. NCBI lineage: Eukaryota > Metazoa > Chordata > Lepidosauria > Squamata > Scincidae > Cryptoblepharus > Cryptoblepharus egeriae. Next base: position 84,609,596 of record JAREYC010000005.1, read on the forward strand.
GTGAGTTAATGGACCAAATAGATCTAATTAGCACATTTTCATGGAACATTGCATATATGTAAGACCACAAACAAAAGTAATGTTTAGATTATCTTTGATGAGTATAGTCTTATAAAACCACTTGTTTTAGTGACTGTGAATTTATTTTGTCAAATATTGATTTGATTTTTATTCTAGAATGCAGAGCCCAGATTGAGAGCAACGGGAGCAACTGGCTGGAGGCCAGTCCTGATGCTGTCAGAAGGGATGAAGGTGAGATAGGGAAATTATAGGCTGGTTAGCTCATGGCACAATCCTGCTTTCAAGACAGCATATTTCCAAGTGAAGGGGTGCCTCACAAAGAGCTTAATTCGTTCCGGAGGCATACTCTTTAAGTGAAACGCTCTTTGAGTGAAGCAGATTTTTCCATAGGAAATAATGGAAGCTCAGACGATTGGTTCCACAACCCCCAAAATACTGATATAAAAATATTAACTGGATGTAAAAATGACGACAAAACACTGGAATTGAATTCAAAACATGCATTCAAAGTGCATGATCCTATGAAGTCTACTGGGCTGCAATTCTAAAGACACTTTCCTGGGAGTAAGCCCCATTTAACACAGTGGGGCTTACTTCTGGGTAGACATGGTTGGGAGGCTGCAATCCTAAAGACACTTCCTGGGAGTAAGCCCCATTTAACACAGTGGGGCTTACTTCTGGGTAGACATGGTTGGGAGGCTGCAATCAAAGACACTTTCTTGGGAGGCTTACCTGGGCTGCTGCTAGAGGTTCAATATGGGGGTACTTGAGGGCAGTTAGAGGCAGCAGGGCTGGGCGGAAGCCCTTTTAAAGAGCCTCCATGCGGAGTGTCAGGGCTGCATAGCACGTGTGCCCATAGCACACTTGCTTATTAAGTGAAGCGGAACTTGTTATGTGAAGCAAGATTTTTGGAAATTTTATGTGAAACGCTTGTTAAGTGAGGCGCTTGTTAAGCAAGGTACCACTGTATACAAGTGAAAATGATGACTCTTCAAGGGGATGGAAAGGGCAGCATATTGATAGTGATGTGGTGCCAGTGATAAAGTAAAGGATGTGGAGTGCATAGGAGTTTCTAGCTGGGCAGGCCACTTCTGTGGCTCCCCCATTTCACATGCCAGTTCACTGATCGGCACAATGTTCCCGTTGTTATGTGATACAATTTTGCAGCCAGATGTGTCTGTGGTGAAATGTGGTGTTAAATGTCAGGTGAGGTACTCTCTCCTGGTTAGAGGAGAGCCAGGAGTAGGCAGCATGAGATCTAGACCTGCCTCTCCTCCTGTTGCCCCTGCTGTGAATGTTTCTGGCCGGTCACACAAGATGATGAGCATCCTAATCCCCTTGCAGTCACCTCTCCCTGTCACCAGTCTCCTCCGTGTTATGCTGTAAACATTCCAGGAAAATGATATGTGAAAAGAAGCAGCTCAAAGAAAGAATGTTGCGATAATGGCATCAATTTAGGCAAAGGATCAGATGTACCTTCAGAGAAGCAACAAGATGACACAAGTAATTTTAAGGCCTATTACCTCATTACAAGTGACAGGGATGCATTTAGGCAAATCTCCGCAAAGCAGACAAGCAACATTTAGGAAAGCTCAGGAGTCAAACATCCAGACAGGAGTTGCTTCTTGATGAGTTGCTATCAAGGCTTGTATATCAAGACTTAGGGCGCAATCCAGAGTAACTACAGGGAGTCCTTGCTCCTACATAAGAACAATTTACTCTGGATTGCAATATGAATTTCCCATAGGTTTTCACTAGGTGATGCCATAACTACTTCGATGTAAGTGACTCTTATATGCTCCTGTAGTTACTCTGGATTGTAGGGTTATGCAGTGGAAAAGGAGTGGCCTATAAGCATGTTGAAGATTTTCAGAAACCTTAACTGGTTTTTTGTGGCTGCTCCCATCTTTTCAGCTAAACTGTGTTATGATGGTTTTCTTATAAATGCCAAGAGCTCCAAATGCCACAGGATTACATATTTCTACAGGTTTCTACATATTTAGGAGATTGCCTAGATTTATAACACAGATGCTTGAATGTGGAGGAAAAGCTATTAGGTAGGCTATATCACTGGGTCTGTTTGTGATAAAATACATTTCTTAATGTATGATAAAATACATATCTTAATATTTCTTAATAAATAAAGAAATTAAGAAAAAAACTCACGCAGCTGAATGTTTCTGGGATGCCACGTAATAGTCGAGACTGAATTGTGGCCCTAATTTTCAATCACTTGTTAGGACCACATTATATGAACATATGAAAGCACCAAACATTCAGGCCATCTAATTTCGGTGTCCTCTATAGGACTGAAGCCTTAATATGAAAGTCAAACTAACACATTTCCATATTGTCATGCAAGCTAGCACCGGGCAAATTTCCATCTAGATTGCCTTGAAGCTGAATATTAAGATCTGTACTGAAATGTACATATATATTCTGTGCATCAGTGAACTGCTTTCAATAGCATTACCTTCCATTAGAATTAGAATTATCTTCCATTAGAATGTGGAAGAAAATGCTGCCTTTTTGCAGTTATCCTGCATTTTGCCTTTTCCATTTGGGTTTCTGAAATCCCTTTTTAAAAAGTAAGCTTCGCATAATCCAGATCCAGACATGCTGTACTGAAGAAGATGGACAAGATTATAAATCTCCAAGGCTGAACAATTTCCTTAAGCATTACTTTGGCTCATTGATCAGTTCACAAGTTGGGCTTTAATGCCATATTTTATTCTAGAAACTTTAAATTGCCAGTGTTACATGTATTAAACCTTAATTATGCCACAATGTTTTTTAAAAAACCACAGCATTTTATTCAGATTTGACAAGTTGAATATTTTATCAATGTCTATAATTTGCCTTTTAAATCTTTTAATGTTCTAGATGGGTCTGTATTAACATTTTGGGGAAGGTGGGGAAAGATTCTAATTTTTAACTCTCTAGGAAACTCTTGTGGGCCACAGAATTAAAGGGTAAACTAGAGGACAGGAGACTACAACACCCACGAGTTTGTTACGGTAGCACATATTCTAAAAATAGCTTTATATGCAATGCTAGATGGAGCTGGGACTTATAGTATGGTGGTGTGTACATTTTAAAATTGTTTACAACAGTAAAAAAAACTTAAAAAGAAGTAAGTAAATTCAATATACCAAGAGTCTCTTTTTAAAAGCAGCATTGTGAAGGTTAAAACAAGCATCAGTCTAATAGGCAGAACTCAGAACCAGAAGTTCCCCCATTTGAATCTTGCTCTGCTGTAAACTTATTGGATGGCTTTAGAAAAGGGACTCTGCCTCTGCCATATTATCCCCCACCTGCCATATGGGGATAATAAAACTTGTAAGGATTGCAACAAGATAATATCTAAAGCAGTGATTTTTAACCAGTGTGCTGTGGCAAACTAGTGTGCTGTGGATAGTTTGGGGATTGACATTAATAGGATTTGAACAGGCTGGTGTGCCTTGTCAATGGTAAAAACAATTGATGGTGTTCCTTGACAATTTCAATGCCTTCTTAGTGTGGGATGAAATGGGTTGAAAACGCTGGTCTAGAGCTTCAGACTCTTAAAAGCTTTACTGGTGGCTCCTGATTATTCAGCAGAATAGAGAACGGAGCTGTGGTGAAAAGTGGAAATAGTTGAAAAGCAGAACCTCATCTTTTTTAAATGTACCAATGTTGCTTCCGATGTTTATATTAACAATTTGCAAATGCCTTTTTAAACTTGCAAATTCTTGCTGTCACTCTAAGATTTCTGCAGAATGGACTCTCATTAATGACTTTGAGGATGGGAATAGACCCAGAGCTAAAGCTGGTGTGTGAGCTGTCTCACACATACACCAAAACCACATGTCATATGCAAAACACAGGACATGCAAATGTACATGGAATGGGGGATGGGAATTTTATCCTTTAGAACAGCAGACCATGAGTTGAATGAATGACTCCGGGTATAATTGAAATGTGTTGAAAAAGTAGAACATAAAAAAAACTGTCAGCAAGAAGGGATGCATATACTATTAGTGAATCTATTGACCTCAGGGCTGTGGGTGGCGCAAGCGGTTAAGATGCTGTGCCTGTTAACCAGCAGGCCAGGGTTCGAGATCTGGGTCGGCCCCACAAGATGGGTTAGGTCCTGTCCTTAGCCCAGCTCTGCGATGCTAGCTGGATCCAATCGTATTGGCTCTGCCTTTCCATTGGACTAATTCAGTGGCATGGAGAGGGGGGATTTGCTGCTTGGGTAACAGCCTTTCCTCCATAACAATCCAACCCAGGCTTTCATGCTTTGCATGCAGCGTATACAGCGCTGAGCATGATACCATAGTCTTTCAAGAGTGACGGGGGCCTGCAAAAATCTATTGACCTAGATGTTATAACTTGTATCTGTTGATCTAGATGTTATCACTATGCATCCATATCCCACTGACTTGAAAATCAATCCCACTCGGCCAACCTGTCACTGTGTCTAGTCAAAGTGGCATGAATTCTTATATTCATACCACTTCCAATACCCTGAGTGAAAAGCCCCTGACATGGGTGCTCTCCTGAATCATAATTCAAGAGGGGTGTGAACTAAATACTCTTTTGCATCACAGCTTTTGAAGAAAAAGATGGGCAAAACAAAGCTTGGTGTAATTGCAGACAATTAGGTTGAATTCCCAACCATTTTTTTAGTTTTCTGAATAGCTCTTATTTATATGTGCCTTCTTCCAGATTAGGCAAAATGGACTGACATTTCTTATTAATGTATTTCAAGAGAAATGGGCTGTAACCAAAATACAAAAAGAAATTCCTCCTTGGGCCATAAGACCAAACAGAACAGATCTCCCAAAAAAGAGAGGGATTTAATACTCTTTTCTGAGGATATGATATGAGATTATAGGACGAGCATCCCCCCCCTCGAACAGCAATAAGCAGGTGTTAGCAAAACAGCTGGCAGCTGGTGCCTTAATGTGAAACATGAGTTGCTAATGTCATTACCGTTTACATTCATAATGCCATAGCAGAGCGAGTGTTAAGTATGACATTTAATTGTGATGCTGATATCATTTGCTGTCAGCTTCATAATATCTGGCAGGCTGTTTACAATGCTGGCTCCTGACAACACATCTCTTTCCTGGATTAGTGTTAGCAAATGACAGAGGAGAAAACTCAAGGTGGTGAGGGAACCTTTTCATGTTCTGCAAACCGTGTGGGAGTCACTGCAAGTGCAGAACTTTTTCACACTGGTCAGGTGATGTGAGTCTGTTCGTGCCATGCAGGTAAAACCCATTCTAGAGCTCCTCCTTGTGTCAGTGAAACCTAGTACTTCGTTAACTTTCTAAAACTTTTATATCCTACCTTTTTGCTAAAATGTTCCTGGATGTTCTGCTCTGGAGTGTGTTGCAATTTCCAAGAATAAATTATATGAAGACTGTGATGTGCAGATGTGCCATGGATATTCAGAAATTATTCTCTCTGTCTTTTAATCTCCTCTTGTCTGATAATCAGGGGCTGACAGATTGAATGCCATTGGAGGTGCCAGGGCTGCTGGGTTTATAGGGCTCTGCTTTGTGTGTGAGCAAGAAGCCCACTGAAGCAGAAAGGATCAGGAACTGCGTTTACAGGGAGCTGAGCTGACTAAGAGACGATAAAGTGAGATATGTGCATGGCTGGGCAACCAAGCTGAGAATGAATGAGTGATAGTGAGACAGAACAAGTCACAGCAATAGAAAAAAATCTGGTACAGCAGTTCAGAAATTTCTAGGAAGAACCACAGAAGATGGACAGTCTGCAACCCTCTTTTTCCTGAGAATCCTCACCATCAAATCCTCCTAAGCCATCATTCTCAAAATAGTGGTATCTTCATCCTCTCCCTGTATGAAAAGCATCTTTCTCAACAAGGACCAATAACATGTGCTCATCCACTGTTTTTCTTCTGTGAACGATGAAGAATGCAGTGCTTTGAAACTCATTGGCTTTGTTTGTTTTGTCCCTTAGAATTCTATGGGATTATTAGGTGGGTTGACTCAGTCAGGAGGTCCTTGATTGTTACCCTGGGACCTCTGATGAGATCTGCCTTTACCTAACATGTGGTTGAAGGTGTAGGAGCTGAATGGATGACTATTGTCCTCCTTTACCTTGTGAGTAGGAAGCATGTAGCCTTCTTGTAATTATTAAATTATATGTAATAAATTATATGTAATTGTTTAAAATTTAATAATAAATTTAATAATAGGTGCCTGAACCAATCTTATCGGGTGGGAATCTGAAATATTTTGCCATATAAGTGATCAGAGATTTGGCTGTATGTTAACAATAAATTTAACAATATTTATTAAATGAAATTTAATAAAGTTAACAATAAATACATTACTGGGTGTGTACAGCGGCCACCAACAAGTATGTAAGGAGCTCAAGTGTAAAGTTGTTCATCTATTAGCTCATGAAAAAGTAACTTGACCATTAAATCAGCCGGTATGCCAGAAAGTTGGAAGGCAGCCAATATAACAAAACAATATACTAAAGTTTTTAATAAGAATCCAGGGAATGCAGATCAGTCAGCTTGTGTTCCGGGTAAACTGGGGCAAAGCACAATTGATAATAAAATTTTGAAGCACTCATTAAAATAAGAGGTCAGGCCTCTTTATGGATTCATAATTGGTTTAAGAATAGGAAGCAGAGAGTAGGAATAAATGGACAATTTTTATAAGCAAGATATGGGGTCCCCTAAGAAGCCATACTAGAGCATACTAGAAGCCGTACTAGAGCATCAGAAAACGAACCCCCAGAAAGTGGAAGACACCTGTACTGCCTTTGCCTTTCTGGAGCCCTTCCCTCAAATGCAAAAAGATTTTTTGATTGTGGAGTCAGGAAAGGTTGCTTGTGCAGCAAGGAGGCTCCGGTGCCTTCAACTGGTTATGCCAAGTTATGGAGAAACAGAGCATGGCAGGAGCAGCTTAAGACGGCCACACCTGATGTTTCACTCTCCTACCCTCACCCGCTGCCCAACCCAGACAGACGCAGTATTGTCCAGGATCTCTCCCATTCCTCCTGCCCGAGACTGGACTGCTGCAAGCTGTGAGTAGTACTTCCCTGCTCTGTCCTCAGCAGCTTTCAAAGGGGAGATCGGTGTCCTGGACTTGAGATCCAGTGAGAACTGCACAAAACTGACCAGCTAATTTTAATGCAGTAAAGCCAGAAAGATAATCTAGTAAAACCGTCCTTGCCAGTGATGTTTATTCTGAGCCAAAAAGGGGGAAGAGAACACTGCACCAGAATTTTTAACAGCATCAAGCTTTATCCCCTGAACTTTGCAGGGTTAAGGCATTTGCAGGGTTAGGGGCACTATTCAGCTGGCGCAAGGGATGAGCTAGCCAGAGTGTCACAAAAATGCTATAAGGCACTTTCGCATACCTCATGGGGTGATAGGCAGTGATGGGACTCAAATTAACAACCGGTTCTATGCCCATCTGGCAGCCACTTTTAAATGGCTATTTTTAAACTTTATATATCTGATCTCTCGTTAACAACCGGTTCTATAGAGGAGGTGCAAACCTGCTGGAGACCACCACTGGTGATAGGCCAGGGCATGGATGTGTGTCAGCCTCTCCATGCCACCATATAACAGGCAGGGTGGTACTCAGTATTGGAATACACGAGGATGTGTTAGGCACCCAAGTCAAAATTGAGGAAGGTTCTAGGACCCAGGCCAGTGTTGGGTTTGGCTCAGGAGCACACCTCCTCAGAGAAGAAGAACGTGCACCTGGGGACTCTGGCTTCCTCCTGAGCCAGTGAGTGGGATGGGGCTCTCCAATATGCCACCTGCCCTTGTCCTGATGTTCCAGTTCCTTATGTGCCCATCAATATCATGATGTGCCCATGTTCCTGATGGCCAGGAACTACATCTGCTTGAATTGCAGAGGCTGATGAGATCCATTAAAGTAGCTGTCAGGTATCTCTCAATGTTTGTAGGAACACTGAACCATTCTTAGTTTCTTCCCCTTTTGTTCTGATTCTGTGGGTTTGATCTCTGATTTTAAGAAATACTACCAGCCCAAAGGCATTATATCCCAGGATCTGCTAGTGTGGCATGTTGAACTGCCACCATGGAGGAGTGAAGAAGTGGTGACTACTGTCCACTGAGGCCTGGTGGTGCCTAGTGGTGCCTGCTGCTGGTCCCCAGTGCTGTCTGGTTGTGCTCACTTCCTGGACTACAGAGTGTCCAGCAGAGTTGCCCAGTGGCCAGTTGTGGTGTGTGCCTGCTGCTCAGTGGTGTCCAGTGATCCCCTGTGCCTGCCAGTGCCCACTACACCTGATAGGGAAGCACAGTGCCCAATGGTGTCCGCTGTCAGTGCCTGCTACCCCGCAGTGCCCACCAGTACCTAGACGTGCCCAGGGCCCACAGATATTCTTGAAATTTTACTTCTACAACAATGGGTAAATTCTGCTAGTACTTAAATTCCCAGTTACTCTGACATTCTAATAGGACTAAAGCAGTTGTTACTATGTTTAGCAGTTCTCTAATATAATCTTTATTTAAAGCAAATGAATTCAGCTACTGCTGTTGTGCTAGTACTTAAATTTGAATTCAAGATTGTTTTCCAATTGCTTAAGTACTAGTGCTAGTTGTTGTGCTAGTACTGTTGTGCTAGTACTTAAGTACTGTTGTGCTAGTACTTAAGTTTGAATTCAAGATTGTTTTCCGATTGCCTTGTATATTTTTCTCAGGCCCACGAATGATCCAGCCAAGCTCCCAGCAGTTCTAAGCTGCTGACTGGAATCGGAGTAGTAAAAAAAAAAGGGTCAGTCAAAAGTATTGCATCAGCCCCTTTGGGTAATTGCAACTCTCTTAAGGGCAATAATTGAAAAAGAGAATTCAGGGAGATTTTGACCAGGGGAGAAGACGCCAGTCAAAAACTCCTGGACTATAGATTCTCAGAGCAATTATTATGTTAAAATTATGTTTCTGCAGCAAAATCCACAACAGGTAACCTCCCATGGACCTCTCTGTTGTCACATTACTCTTCTTGATCTGCTGCCTTTGGGATTCAGAAGCCCGGTATTATCAACATGAACATATCTCGGTGGAGAATGGGATAAAAACAGGTTATTTTAGAGGCACAAGCCTATGTCTTGGAGGTCACGCTTCTGGCTTCTCACTAAAGGTAAATGTCTACCACAGATATTGTATTCATACTCTGAGTAGATGCCATAATCAATCTTTCCTTTCTTCCTGTACATATCTAAATAAATAGGATTTACAGTACTTGTATTGCGGGCTATGTCTCATTATCCACTGCGGGTTCCTGAACCCCCAGTGGATAAAAAAGCCAGTGGAAACCAAATCAGTGGAAAGATAGCTTTAAAGATCCCCTTCCAAGTGTTCTTGATGCTCTGTTGTTTTCCCAAAATGCATTGATAAAGATGCTATATTGCATTCAGCCAATAGATGGGATGGGCTGTGGGTGGCGCAAGTGGTTAAGACACTGTGCCTGTTAACCAGAAGGCCAGGGTTCGAGACCCAGGTCCCCACAAGACAGGGTGAGCTCCTGTCTTTAGCCCAGCTCTATGATGCAGTTGGAACCAATCGTATTGGTTCTGCCGTTCCATTGGACTATTTCAGTGGCGTGGAGGGGGGATTTGCTGCATGGGTAACAGCCTATCCTCCATATCAATCTACCCAGGCCTTCGTGCTTCACACGATACCATAGTCCTTCAAAACTGATGAATGCCAAGTTTTTTTATATGAATAATAGAACCTAATGGAATGAAATAGCAATTATTTAACAGTGCAAAGGTATGAAATTTGATTGGATGTTTTTTCCTTGTTACAAGGTATATAAAGGTGAGCCTCAGTATCAGTGGTGAGTCATATCAGTGGATACCAAGGTTGCATCTATAAAAACATTAGTATTATAAAGAATACATTACACTTGTCACTGGTTCAGAGTACACCCATCCATTCTTCCTTTGCCACTCCCTGACCCCATAAGGTCCAACTCAGATATGGGACAGCTCTTTTGGAATGCATAGGATGAAGTGGGTATGTCAGGGCCAGGATGGGACCTCCTGATGCTTCTGCTGCTTTTTGCCCTGACCAACCCTCAACTAGCTCAATCCCTGCCCCATTTCACCCTTCTTCCATCTGTGCTAATCTGTGCCAGTCTTGTGCCTGCTATTGCAGGTTCAAGGCTTGCTGGCTACCAGGTCATACTTAGCAGGCTGCATGCCATCAGAGTAGGGTTGCCATATGTCCCAAAAAACTGGGACAGTTCCAGTTTTGGGGGATTGTGCTCACATGCTGGCAAATGGGACAGAGTCCTGGTCCAATTTTGTGGAAGAGAATTATGGCAACCCTACATCAGAGTCACTGTAGTGATGCTATGCAACGTGATGGCAACCTGCAAGATTTGCCAGCATATTGTGCAAATAGGATTACGCTACAAATTGTAGATCTAATATAAATAAAGTCACATTTAGGTTGTTAGTTATTCTAAGTATGCTTTAGTCATGAATGCCGGTAGGTTGTCCTTTAGTCTGAGAAGCAACAAAAGATGTGTTTTGTCATCACCACCAGATACAAGAACGCCAGGGTGGCCTTTTGTCGCAGGATGACACAGGCTTGAATGGTATCCGTCTCTATTGTTCTGATGGTGCAGTAATTCAGAATATAGTTGGACAGTAAGTAGCTTGTTACTTTTTTATCTTCGGTTTTGCATCTTTGGAGGTGATGGTGATGCTTGGAGAGACAAGGCTGATGAGCTATATACTTATTTAATGGTAGTCTGGGTTCAAATAGTGCCTAGGTCTGTCTGGTTTATTCTGAGTGCTGATGGTATTAATTCCAAGTGGTTCCTAAGATAATCACACAGAATCCCAAGCTTCATGGAACGGAACAGACTGACTAGGGCCCACATCCTAACTAACTTTCTGACACTGACATAGTTGTGCCAATGGGGCATGTGTGTGCTGCATCCTGCAGCTGGAGAGCAGTCACGGAGGCCTCCTGAAGGAAAGGGAATGTTTGTTCCTTTATCTTAGAACTCCATTGCCTTTACCTTGGTGCTAGAAAGTTAGGATTGTGCCCTAGAAGTAAAAGGATCAAACGAGATGTGGCTTGGCTCTGGACATTGGACCTCGCATACCTGCCTTTTTTGCGTAAGCAACAGATGTGCTACGTCTGATCTGGAGAAAGGGTATGATTTTGCCTCCATTAGGTTCTGATGCGGATTCACTTACATATGTTATGTAATCCAGTGAAAAGCTCCTACTGGAGCCAATGGGAATTTTTCTTATAGCATATAGGGATTCCGGATTATGACTTAAATAGTGCACCATTTGCACATCAAAAAGCACAGATGTTACAGACAGTGATTTGATTCAAGTACTATCCATTTTGGGCAGTTGCACAGTTGAAGAAAACTGGGTTTTGATGGCGCTGTGTGGGTACAAAGTCCAAAGTATTGAAGTGAAAGCAAATGATTTTACTCCAATTTGTAATCATTTATTTGCAGAGTCAGAACAGGGTAGGGCTGACCGTTGTTGTTTTCTCCACTGGTATATCAGACAATATGGGGAAGGGAAATTTTTGTCATTGTTCATATATCATATGTAAAATAAACAAATGGATTCTATATACAGTCAATCATTCATCTTCTTTGGTAGGTATGGAGTTTGGACTGCACAACAGTATTGTTCCAGTGGCCACCTGAACGCCTTCAGTTTGAGAGTGGACCCAATTCACGGCTGGGGCCTCTTGTATGATGACACAGCAGCCAACAATATCCAGTTCAAGTGTGAAAGTGGGGAGACACTGGAAGGCTATGGTCACAACTGGGGTACTTATGGCAAATGGAGTAGCTGCCATATAGGTGCCATCTGTGGGTTTAAGGCAAAGGTTGAGAATGATGAAAATGTGATAGATCATACAGCGCTCAATGATGTGGTATTCCTCTGCTGTCCCTATGACAGATAAGAAGGAAGAAACAGAAATGTACTCGTCCATATGGTTGGAAATGTCGGAAACAACCTGTCTGCTCCGCCATGATCTTTTTTTGTGTAAATCATATGTTAAGTAAACATCTTAAGTAATGACTGTGTTATTTCAACTCTTACTCCAGCTCTCAGTTTCAATGAACTGTGGTTTACACCACCAGAATTATGACAACAGCAATGATAAACATGGCCATTCCTACATATATTTTGGGGCAGGGTGACCATATAGAATGGAAGATATCTATCTTTAACCATTGCAGAGAAGAGGGAATTTAGGCAGGTGCTGCTTTTAAAACCTTTCTATGTTGAGCTAAAGCTTCCTCAATTCCTGCTTCTATGCAATGGTTAAAGATATAGGCATTCTGTCCTCAATTCTATATGGTCACCCTGATTTTGGGGAGAAAAAAAAATAAGCAAAAGAAAAAAATGGGTGATATTTTTCACTCCAATTTGCTGCCCCCGCTCTGTTCCCCACCTTGATTTTATAAGAGGAGAGGAGGGATGGTTAGTGTTGAATCACGGCAAGAGTGGTCAAAACTCACAGCCACTTCAACAGAAAGGCTTTTTAAAGCTTCTTTCTCTTGAAAAGAATGAGCAGCTAGGGGAAAAATGCAAGGCTAGCAATGCCACCTGTTTTTCAACTTTTTTTCATCTCACGGCCCACTAACAAGGCACTGAAATTGCCAAGGCACACCATCACCTGTTTTTACCATTGACAAAGCACACCAGGCTGTTCATATCCCCCAATTTTTCTATTAATTAATAACTCTCCCCAAATTCCTGCGGCACACCTGAGGACTATTCACGGCACACTGGTTGAAAATCACTGACATATGAACTCTTCCTAGGGCATTTGCCCCTGTTGCCCCCCCCCCATCCCGAGCACACCACCGCCCAATTTACTTTTTAAATAAATAATTCAAAAGTGTGGAAAAGAAATGGAAGGAAAATGGTAGTGCATCAGGCTTTATTTGAAGAATCCAAATCCAGGTACATGAACAAAGAGCTGATTTTTGTTGTCAACTGAAAAATTTCAACAAGAAAGAGATGCTGAGGAAGGACTCCCCACATGTGTGATATGAAGTGATTGTAGTTCGAATTCTATTTTCTTTTTGCCAGGAACACTTAAGAAACTGTCCCTCACAGGCAGAATTCAGTGCATGACAGCATCTAACCTCTGAGTATTTTTAAGGACCTTCCATTCTTCAGATTAGCATTTTCCAAGTACCATGGTTTTCCATTGTACGTCTGGCTTGTTGTTGAATAGGCATGAGTTCCAACTGGGACACACGTCTCATGATTTATCTACAGTTTGTGTCCAAATCTTTCATTAAGTATCTTCCATAATGATGATATCTTAATTCCTTAATAGGCAATCAAACACTTTGCTTCCTGGAAACAACTCCTAGTTGCCTTTCCCATAAATAAAAGAGAAGGGGGAGAGTTCATTAGTTCAGGAAATGACAGTGGCAGAATTAGTTTACTTTGAGCTCAGCATATTTCACGTCAGGGTCAAGAGAATCAATTTCTTCAAAGGAACTGTTAAATTGTCCCATTCCCTGTTACTGCAGCAGACTAAAATAATCCATGTTTCCCAGAGAGAGAATCCTCTGACTTAATATGAGTGATGGCTTATTGGTGCTTTTCCAGTACTGAACCAGCTTTACAATAATTTCAATATGGACAATCCAAACATGGAAGTTGTGGGTCCAATTCTATACTGCCTGTCTGTCCAATTGGTATAGCAGCACCGAAATGGCCACCACTGTATTCTGTGGGGCAGGTGAAGTAGTTGGAGATCTCTTCATGGACATTTCCTTTGTTTAGAACCTGCATAGCCCCTATAGATCTACTCAGATATGTACTAGAAAAATAGTGCTCAACACCTTCCTACTATGCATTACTCACCACTTGTATGTTCCTGGCATCCTCATGCCAGCATGGAAATATGGTGCTGACAGTGGTGGTGGGTCCACACCAGTGCTTTTCTTCCTGGCCACCACAGTGTACCTTATTCCACATCTGTGATGGCTGTTGCAGGACACATATGAATGGCACTGCCTGGATAGAGCATCAGGCTGTCCATCTATCTAAATACATATTGAAATATATGACATTTTATAGAAATTATATATAACCTGCCTAGTGGTGGAAAAGCAAAGCATCATCTGGAGGAAACATGGAGGAAACATTCCATGGAGGAAACCAGGGTTCTGACAGGTGAAAGAAGGCTCCAGTAAACTTGGGAAGATTTGGACAGTTGTACAAGTTTATAATATTTAAAATTCATCCCACTCATAAAGAAAAGTACCCCACAGCTGGATCCACATATGTGGTGACCACATGTCCTAACCATGAAAAATAGGAGAGGCCCCCCTCAAATGGAGGACACACAAGAAAAATGTAGGACATGACAAAATGAAAGCTAAAACTATTTATATACATTGTTTTTATGTGGTTAATTTAAGGAAATTATTAAATTTAAAACTATTGGTCCAAACTTGTTATGCATGGATTTTTTTATCCATGGGTTTGAATCAAGCCCGAATGGCCCCTGCAGATCAGTTTTAAAAACTACTTTTCTACTGTTGTAGAAATCAAACAAGCAATGATTCCATTCTTCAGCTGAGCCAGGCAGAGGTCCTTTGCATTTCTAAATGCTGACTGCCTCTCTACAATAGTAAGAAAAACTGTTGTAGAGATGTAATCAACATCTCTCTTAAAAAGGGATGCCCTTTTAATTTTTAAACCTACTTTTATTTAACACATTTTTTGGTATCAGCAAGGAGTCCCAGAATCAGATCCCTGCGGATACTGTGACCATATGACCAGAAAAACACGGATTTGTCCAGATTTTTAGCCTCCTGTCCGGGTGTCCTACATTTTGGCTTCATTTTTGAACTTCATATTGGTGCAGAGTTCACCATCATGTCATATGTCGTTTGATTTGTATTGAAGAGCAGAATCCAATGCAACAATCAGTTTTGAAATATCTCCTTCCTATCAAATGTTCTAGCCAAAAAACCGAAAAATAAAAAATATAGAAAAATTGACAATTTTTTTAAGCGGGTAGGAATTTTGGCTTGGGGGGTAGGAATTTTGGCCCTGGGATTCAGGAATTTTGGGTTTGGCATCTGGTCACCCTGTGTGGATATTGACATACAAGTTTATTCTATTTGGCTCAGTGTAGGAACAAAACATTTGAATGGGTCTTTAAATCTATTTTCCAACTGATTTTTTTATCCACAGATTTTTTTTTAATCCACAGGAGGTTCTGGAATGAAACCCTAAAGGATAACAAGGAACACCTGCATAACATATGATTACTTCCTATAATGCATTAATTATATGAATTCTACATGCTGCCGCATTGCAAGGGAAAGGAGGACAATGAATATTCTTTTCTAGGAGACAAAGCTAAGGAAGTGGATATGTCCTGGAGAAAGAGGCCCTATGATCACCCTGCCTGTGATGCTATAGAGGAGGCACAGGTCTGAGTAGACCCTGCAGCCTGATATGGATTTATCCCCAGGCATTTATCCCAGGCATTTATCCCCATGTTCCCTTATCCCAAGGATGCCTCCAGAGATCACAGCTCTCTGGTGGGTTCAGTGGGTGCTGCAACAGCAGTGCTGCATGGGGAGTTTAGAAGGATTGGGTTGTGACACTATATTTCCCTGATGCAACTTGTTGCATCTCTTATGGGGGAAACATTTGCTCTTAAATATATAATGCGTTGTTTAGACCCAGTGGGAATTGAGAGTAGGCTGTGTAGGGTTAACGGGCAGGGGACTCCTGATTCACCTAATGCACCTAAAATCAGGGATCAACATTAGCCCTCAGACCTTTCATTGAATTGTAATGCAGGGATAAGAGTTTTTTTCCTTTCAATTCATGACTGGGAATCCTTTGCAAGATTTCATTGTCAGACTCATTTGTTTTGATCTGATTTGGAGTCATATCGAAAACCAAATAGTGAAAAAGGGAGGATGAAATCTGGTGGGAAAGTTATATATATATTCAGAAGGAGCAAACTGAACTTTACAATGATGGGAGATAAAATGTGCTGGAGGCAGAAAGGGCTCATTGTTAAAATGGAATGAAGCACTTTGTAGCAGGAAACCCCTCCCTTTATGAAATAATGAAAATCCAAAATTAGTAGTACCTACATGTAGGTTATTTTTTCCCCTGAAGCTTGCATAGGAGAAACTATATTTTCATCATCATCATCATCATCATCTTTTTCTACATACAAAATACTGTATTTACTCAAATCTAACGCTCACCTTTTCAACCTGAATTTAGTCTCCAAAATTGGGGTGCATATTAGATTTGATGGTGAATTAGATTTGAGTAAATGTGGTAGATACTATTAAGTGACATAGAATACAATCCCAACAAATTTAGGACAGCACAGCTCACCCATCTACACCTGGAGACTGGTGCATGTCTGTGCACAGGCCTAACCCCCTACCGAGGAGTGGCGCAGGCACCCCCAGGCTAGTTGTGACCTGTGCCAGGACTTCTGCCAGGCTAACTGGGGGTTAGGATTGCAGCCTAACAGCCCAATCCAAACTGGCATTTGAGCCAGCACAGTGATCCCTGTGTTGGATCAGCAAAGAGTCCTGTGCTAGCTCAGCAAAGCTGAATCCCAACCCTGTACTGGAACACTTAGGTTTGTGCCAGATCACAGGGCGGTTGGTTGGGAGATGATAGCAAGAGGGCAGTTTGGATCAGGGGAGAGGAGGGGGCATTTTTGGGCACGGGGTGGTGGAAATGGACCCAAATCTGCCAGGGGAGCAGATGAATCCTCCATTTAGCCTGCTCAAGCCCTGCTCAAGTCCATTGAACCTCTGGGCAAGCCCTGTAATCCTCAGAGGCAGGAGGTGCTTTGCTGCCCTTGCCATGTGAGGGTGTTTTGAAGGCCAGGGAAGCTGCATTTACCTCTTCTCTCTGTGTGTAAGAGTGTATATGAACTGCTTCAAAGATCAGCCCCTCTCTCAGTGTTAGAAAGTGTTTATGAACTGATTTTAATTCATTTATTCATTCATATAACATATACATATTGCTAATATAGTCATCAATGTAAATTTATGAAAACTCATTCAAATTTGAAATGCAAGTTTATTTTTATGGCCTTGAAAGGGTGTCAGAGAGATGATGTGGCTCTCTTGCCAAAATGTTTGCACACCCTTGGTTTAAAGAAAACTGAGTCCATTTTGAGTAAGAAGTGTCATATTCATGATGTTCCTAGTAAGTATAACCAGTATAACCAGTGACATTGCTGGGAGGGTTCTGGGAGTCAGGGCACACTTGTTGGCACTCAAGGGGAGTGCGGCACCACTACTGGCCGCACTTTTAAAAATCTGGTACATCATCATATGCACATATCACTCAATGTTCAGGTTCTTGGAGAACGCAATGAAACAAACTGCAGTGAAATATCTCCAACGAAAGTTACAGCCCAAAAAATCAGTGTGGAGGAGAATGGTGCATTACTATGCCTACTGCCCAGGATGTTACCCTGCCCATTTCACAAGAGGAGGTCCATCATGGAAGTGATGCACTAGATTCCTGTGCATGCTGATGCAAACCCTAGTGACGATGAATGCAGCTACCTCCTATTGAATGATCCCACAAGAAACATTTGCTGCAAAGTAACTGAATGTCAGAAATGTCAGAAATGCCTTAAGGCAGTGGTGCTCAAACGTTTTGGCCCCAGGGACCAGTTCTGTGGGGAAAATTTTTTTCCAGGGACCAGTCCATGGGTGGGGGGAGAGTTCTTCCTCTGGCGACCTGGAGGGAGGGTTTCCCCACCTAGACCACAGCACAGCTTCCTCCAGCTGTAAATCCCATTATAACAAATTAATAAATAGAGCTATTGCTGGGTTACTGTGGATAGGATTGCGGGTGAGAGCCCAATACCTCAATGTATGTCAGAGCAGGGATTTTCAACCCTTTTCCATGCAGGATGCATTGAAAATGCACAAAGCCATCCTAGTGACTCTTACTGGAGAGTAAGCTTCATTGACTATAATAGGACTTATTTCTGAGTAGACAGGCATAGGATTGGTTTCTGAGGCTGCAATCCTCCAACAGAGCCCTCCTGTTGTGAGGAGGGAAAGAGGCACTTAGAGGAGTCCTAGGAGTCAGGCAGCTGCCCAGGACCACCAGTGGTCCCCGGCCCAGGGGTTGAGAAACGCTGCCTTAAGGAATTCAGCATTTCTCTCCCACTGTGCTTGTCTCTAAAGCATAGACCTTATCAGGCTAATACTAGATTAACAATCAGGGTTTATGAGAATTTTGAGAACTTAATTTGATAAGGACATTGAGAACTAAGAACTTAATTTGATAAGGACACTGAGAACTTTGTATTTCCACTCCCACAGAAGGGATACTTGTCCCAGGACTTAGTGAGGAAAAGGAAGAACAACTTAAATCTATTTAATCCATTACTCCCCAGTCCACAGGTGTACACATTTGGCTCCTGCTGCCTATATACAACCGTGGGCAGAAATATGTTAAGTATATGCAGTAGAGAATAGGAGTTCCCAAAATTAACTCCAGAACCCACTTTTTAAAATAAGACTCTGTTGGGATCAGACTTTTAAAAAGGAGATCGAAAAAGAAACAATTTTGGCAAAGACAACTTCTTTAGCATTTGTACTGTGTGAGACGGTGTCCGCTTGTTGTGGATTGGAGTTTCTTCTAATCCATGATGGACGTGATATGGGGATACTGGCCAGCCTATCGCACGGGCCTTGTCACCAGGATGTTGCCTTTCCCACCAAAGTGGTCCCTATTTATCTACTTGCATTTGGATGCTTTCGAACTGCTAGGTTGGCAGGAGCTGGGCTAAGGATGGGAGCTCACCTCATCTGACAGTACTCAGGTCTTGACCTGCTGGCCTACTGAGCAATATGCAGGGAAATTAGCATCTCCAGTATCTTTTCACAGTGGTATCCTAACATTGCATTGGGTTGGCACAAGTCTGTTGCACCAGCCTGGGATGATGCAAATGCACCCGAAAGCAAGTTTTCAGGGAAGCAAAATCATAATTGCAAATGAACTGGAAAGCGCATTTGCACAATCCCCATTGTGCACCCACACGGGTGCATGGAAGTGCACCAGCCCACAGAGGGTGCATCCAGCCTCTGCAGTGGCAGAAAAGAGGACTTCAATGCCAACCTAGCTTTGCAGATGGTGGACAAGGGTGGCAGCAGACCCAGTGAAGCGCATGCATGCTCTAAGCTAAGGCAATTTAGGATTGCACTGCCTTTTACTAGATCTTTCCATCACCCTTTGTCAACCAACCAAAAATCAGGTTATGACCTACCAGTGGATCCCAACCCACATTTTGGGAATGACTGCAGTAGAAAGTTGCTCAAGCAAAGTGCACTGTAGTCTGTAACATTTGGTCACCAGATGCAAAATCTTGCAATGAGACCAGCATTTCCCAACAAAGGTAAGGATGCAGTCCAATCCTAGGGATGCAATATTACTGGGAATAAGCCACATTAAATGCAATGGGACTTTTATGGAGATATGCAAAGGATTGTGTTGTATATGACTTTTTGATCTGGAAGAAGTAATGCAAGGCAGGCAGATGAAAGGGGGCAGTAAAAAGAGCTAGCTGTGCCTTCAATTGGTTCTCATCATGGAAGAATGAGCATGGCAGAAACTGTCAAGAGGAGGCAAGTTTGACCTTTCATTTTCAAGCCCCCACTCATTGCCTTGCCCACATATAAATTACACTGTTCTGCCCCGAGTCTATCTTATTAAGACTGTAGAAAGCTAGATGTGAGGACGGTAAGTAGAACTTCCCCATTCTACTCTCAGAAGCTTGGTGAAGGGAGACCCAAGACTGCAGGCCAGCTGATCTCAGCTACTCTTTCTCAAAAGGAAGCCTCAAAAGGGCTTCCTGGCTTTAAAAAAAAGCAACGTGAAGTGGGCTGGGGAGGCATAGATGGAAAGAGCCCCAGTGCCAACCATTTTGCATTGTCCAGTTATGGAACACCAGAACATGGCAGGTGGTGCTCAGGGCAGCCCAGTACTCTGGATCACATTCCTATTCCACTGTTCTGTCCTGGGTTGGTCTCATTCTTTGTGTGGCAAATTTGATCGCTTTGTTTTCAGCAGCATGGAAAAGAGGGGAAGGAAGGATAGTGCAGATCAGGCACTATTATGCAGGACCAAGCAATTCCCTGATGTTGAATGAAGGACATCAAGGAATGATGTTGAATGAAGGACATCAAGGAATAATCTTTTT
Organism: Cryptoblepharus egeriae; assembly: GCA_030015325.1. Lineage (NCBI taxonomy): Eukaryota > Metazoa > Chordata > Lepidosauria > Squamata > Scincidae > Cryptoblepharus > Cryptoblepharus egeriae. Next base: position 84,629,859 of record JAREYC010000005.1, read on the forward strand.
GCTGAGCTGTTCTTGCCGTGAATTGAAAAGGGGGGCACACTTCATATTTCCAGTCGTGTCCAAATGTTCCCCTTCTTCACTTAAAATGATGATTTACCCATTTTAAGTTTGATGTTGCTGACCTGTACATTCTCAGGATCAGGACCTCTGAACTCAAGGTGCCTGAAGTTTTGTATATAAAAGATGGCAAGGCTTGGGAGGAATGTGGAGATCAGAATTGCTTTTCCCCAGTGCTCATCCATGTCGCACTGCTGTTATCCTGACACCTTTGATAAACACCATGATCCACTGGGATAATGAGCTCATTGGCACACCCCCACAAATACTGTATATAGGACAAGAGAAATCCAGGCCACATCAGTTTCACCACAAGTGAAACTTCACCACAGAAGAGACTAACACATGTTGTTGAGAAGGAAGATCGTCTCCATTTTCTGATAGGTCAACCAGTGCAGTCATCTGCAAGGGTTCAAACCTAGTAGTTGGTTCTTCTGTCTCTCATGAGGGCCTAATCTGTGCAGGGGACCCCTCTGCATCATTTCCCATATGATAATCCAGTCTCTAATGCCGGATATCCCTCTTCACATACTTCCAAATTATTTTTAACAGTGTTGTCATTGTCGGAATTTTGTAATAAGAATTTCACCCTCCATTGATGAATCTTGTTCATTGATAGGTAGCAATCAGAGGTCAACTTAGGGCGCAAACCAGAGTAACTACGGGGAGTTCTTGCTCCAGTGTAAGAACAGTTTGCTCTGGATTGCAATATGAATTTCCCATAGGTTTTCACTAGGTGGTGCAGTAACTACGGGTGCACATAATGTCTCTTACATGCTCCCGTACTTACTCTGGATTGTAGGATAAGTCAAGCACCAGCCTAGGGTCCAGATAAAGGCATACCTGACTGGGTTGATCCCAAATCCTGTGCCAGTGGCAGTAATAGTGGCTTCTTGTAGCAATAATAACACTCGGTGCATCATCAAAGAGTGACTGGTGTCATGAGAGGGAAATTTCAGAGCTGTGTTCCAGAAAGCCCAGCACCACAACACTGCACTTGCCCAACGCTTTAAATTGTAGAGCATTTTCTGGTTGCTGAAAATGTTTATCTATATAGCACTTAGTATCAACTCTGAGCAACTCTGAGATATTGATCAGCATCAGAGCAACATCGGCAAATACAGACACTCAGTTTCATGCATCATCCCAAAGAATCTGCAAAGAAGGGCAGAGGTTCCTCAAACATAAATTTGCAGTCTGATTCTCTAATTTTGTCTTGGTACAGAATAAGCAGTTCCCCATGGACCTGTCCATTCGCATGATGCTACTCTTGATCTTCTCCATGTCTGTCGCCGGCCAAAATGAAAACAATGATCGGCCTACCTACAAAGGCATTGCTGCAGCAAATGGAGCAAAACGTGGTTTTTGGGCATGGGAACCAGAAGTATGTGGCAGAGGATATGCCAAGGGATTTTCAATCAAGGTGAGAATCTTTTAATGTCTAAACTGGTCATCTAGTAAACAAAGAACCAGCCAGAGGTAAGTAAAAATATTTTCTGCATCCCTGTGTAGGCCTTTGTGGTAACCCTAGGGTCTCTTCCAACCCACTGAATGCTCACAATCCTTCCAGGATGTAGCAGTTTGGTTGTTGGACTTGGACGTAGGACATTAAGAACATCCTGCTGGATCAGGCCAAAGGTTCATCTAATCTAGCTTCCCATATCTCACAGTGGCCTATGATGAGATGCTTCGGAAAGCACACAGACAGTGAAAGACCTGCATCCTGGTCCTTCCACCTGGCACTTCCTTGCACTTGGTATTCTAAGGTAGCCTACTTCTAAAACCACAACATTGCACATGCCCATCATGGCTTGTAAACTATGATGGACTAAAGCAGGCTTTTTCTCCAGAAATCTGTTCAATCCTTTTTTAAAAGCATCTAAGCTTGATGCCATCACCACATCCTGTGGCAAGGAGTTCCAGATTCTAATCTCTACGTATCTATGGAACTTCTTCATTAACTTTGGACTCTCTCTTTTAACCTAAATAACTGGAAGGATGGTACAAACATATGGAAATTAATAAAAAATGCTTTCTGGAAGTGTGAAGTGGATTGGGACCTCAACAGGATTGGGGACTCGTACTCCCAAGTGATGTATAGACAGCAATCACTTACTGCATCCTTTTCTTTCAGTCCCCTGAACATTAATTATATATATATATTTTAATTTGGTGGGTAATGCCAGATTGTCATTTTAAAAAGTATGTCCCAGTGGTAAAACATTTGGGAAGCATTGGCATGTATCATCACTGTGCAATTCTATGCTTTCTTGCTAAAGGAGCTCTGAGTTGCCCAGATGTACATGGCAACTTGTGAGCTCCATGATGCACAGATGTGCATGGCAGCTTGTGAGCTGCTTGGACAACTTGGAGCTCATCTAGTAAGTAAACATAAAATTGCACAGTGAGGCTATATTTCCTTTTAATTTCTTTTGATAGTAATTTTACAAAAGCTGAGGTTCTCAGAATGGGGTGTCACAACACCCCTGACTGGGAGGCCCAAATGGATGACGCATCTGGGACTGCCCTCACTGCAGATTGTCACTTGCATCCCACTGAAAGGGTTGCACCAGTGCTGGAAAGTTAGGCAGGATTGGGTTGTAAGGGAAGGGGGTAACGTACACATCAATGTTGAATTTCACCTGTTAGGTTTGTTCATCAGAGATGCATTGAACTAGTTTGGTGCCAACATTGCAGCCTTTGCATGTGAATACAAATCCTCATCTGAAGACCACAGTTGTACAATTAATCACACACAAGTGGAGCTATGCTGAAATACTAAAGACACTTTCCTGGGAGTAAGACCCATGGAACCTTTTGAGTAGACATGGTTAGGATTGTGCTCTTAGTCTCTTGTTGATCTAACTCAGCTGTTACAATTTTATCAAATTCAGGTTTTTCTAAACTGCAGCATGTTTGCTAATAACCACTAAAAACAGCATGCTTTACCCATGCATAAATGAGGAGTATGTTGGGATCCTAGATGGAACCCGCAGATTTATTAGGTGCCTTTTCTCTTCACTACCAGGTAGATAGAAGACATGGTAAGCTCCTGTGGCAGGATGACTCCTCCATAAATGGGATCCGTCTGTACTGCTCTGACGGCACAAACATTGATTCCAGAGTTGGCCCGTGAGTTGGCTTCTACTTTTTTTTCCTATTTGGTTTGCTGGAACAGTGGGGTGGGGGAGACATGTTTGCTTCTTGCTTCCGCTTTGATGATGTTGGATTACTCAGACTGACTTGTTCCGATATCAGTCTTAATGGCACCGATTCTAGTGGTTACTAATTTTTGGCATAACCTTCATGTGATTCCAGGAATATGAACAGAGGCTGACAAAGAGATTAGACATTTAAAGACCAAACAAAACATAATTGCAATCATGTCTTTGCTGGTGGCATATTTGTACTTTTTACAAATAGCATTCTACAAGTAGCATTCTAGGATGTATCTGGATCCAGGTGTAGGGGGTAAGAAGAAGAGCTTTGCAATTTTGTTCTGATCCAAATTGTTGTCTTCACTCCCTATGCTGACAATTTATTTACAATGCGGAAAAAAGTTCCAACTGGAACTAATGGTTTTGTTTTATTTTCTTTTAGAATTGTTTTTCATAAGATATTAAAGAGGATTTATGTAAATAATAAAAATATTATAAATATAAATTCTAATAATAAATTCTTTATAAATACTAAATGCTGTAATTATACACTGTGCAAGATTAGCTAGCTAAAAGCTATAATCCTATTACACTTTCCTGGCAGCCATCCCACTGAATACAGTGGGCTTACGTCTGAGTAGATGTGGCTAGGAGTGTTCTGAAAGGGGAGCGTGTGTGACTTTTATTATCAGAAGCAATGCCCTCAAATGATCAGAAGCTGAACATGAAGAACAGGGTCACACAAGGCTAAAAAAGAGGACATGTCTTGGAAAAAGAGGACATATGGTCACCCTGAATGAGAGATTTCATTACCTTGTTTTGAGCCTCCATGAAGCTGGACACTCCTTAGAGAACAGCTGAGCACATACTCTGTGGTCTTTGTACACCACAACAAATACATATTATTGTTAATTAATAATATGTTAATAAAGGGTGCCCTTCAAGGAGAAAGGTGGAATATAAATCTAATAATAAATAAAATAAATTAATAATTCCATTCAAGGTGTGAGGAATGGCTACTGTTTGTAGATCTTTATTGTTTATGTACATAACGACACCATCATTCTCTTTTCTGGCAGGAAGGGACATTGGTTGAAAAGGGAGTTGTGTCCTGAAGGAAGCTATTTGACCACTTTTGCTTTGAGAGTGTCCACACCTCAAGCTTTGTGGATTTTTGGTGACGATGCTGGAGTTACCAACATCAAGTTCAAATGTAGTGATGGAACTGTACTTATGGGCAGAGGTCAAACATGGGGTAAATATGGCCCTTGGAGTCCTACCTGCGCTCCTTCATACATATGTGGTATTCGTACACGGATTGATGACGTCAAAGCATGGGTCGATACCTCAGGACTTAATGATGTGATGTTCTTCTGCTGTTTCTAAAAGAACTGTAAGACTGTCATCTTCCTAAGGTACAGTTCTCCTTCTTCTTCACTTCTTCTAGTACCACTTTGGGAGGCGAGGTAGATGTATGGACTTCAATCTTCCAACAGCCTCTTCCAATTTCATTTGAACGTTGTTGCAGTTTGTCTTTGATGTTATCTCTCCATTGTACTCTGGGTCTACCTTTTGCTCTTTGTCCTTTTTCTGTCTATGGTATGGGTTCCAAGACATTCTTTCCAAGTAAGCAAACCACTTCATTTGCTATCTTCCTATATAATTCAGTGGGGTTCTGTTCAAATGTAGAGTTCTATTCTTAAGGTTCAGTTTCCTGGTCTTATCCACACCTACATTTTGAATTAAGAGTTGTGTATGTGCATCTTTGTGCTTACCAGTTCTTGGTGGGTCACGACTCAGTTTCCGATGGGTGGGTCCCACAGATCCTCTTCCAGTGGAGATGGAAAGATCACATAACTAATTGCCTTGAGCCCAGAGGCTATTCAAAAATCAAATAGATGCTAATTGTCCTGCAAAGAACTGAGCTCCTGCAGTTTCTAAACTTGTGTAAATAGAAAGAGATAAATGTTTGAACATTTTTCTGTTCTCTTCCCCCCCCCCCAAGTCTGTTAATGACATTTAGTGGTGCAAGTGAAGGCTGGTTCAAATAGCTAAGCCCCTCAAGACCTGAGGCTGTTCATTAGAGGTGCCTCATTACAAGATGTGGGTTGAGTTTTTCATAAAATAAATAAATAAAACATTTCAAGTAAGTATGTCAGTCAGTCAGTCAGTCAATCAGTCTTAAACTTAGGAGGGTTATCATATAGGATCTTTTAAATATACAGTGGTACCTCACTTAACAAGTGATTCACATAACAAGCAAAAATTTCTCTAAGTACCTCACATAACAAGTGTTGATTCACTTAACAAGCACACTTGTTGGCAGTTGGGACAGATGCGCTGGCCGGCAGCTCTTTTAAAAAGCATCAGGGCTGCCTAGCGCACCTGCCCATAGCGAAAGCAACACTTCCGCGCTGTTCCTCCTGTGGCCGAGTGTCCGCTGGGCAGAGGGAGAGAACATCAGTGGAGAAGATGGAAGCAGCTCAGGGCTAGCCAGAAGGGAGCAGGGGAGAGAGAGAGACTCAGGATGAAGAGAAGGAGAAAGTGGGGAGAGACTTTGAAGTTGTCTTTGATTGCAGCCTCATAACCATGTCTACCCAGATGTAAACCCCACTGTGTTAAATGGGTCTTACTCCCAGGAAAGTGTCCTTAGTATTGCAGCCTAAGTAGACTTAATAGGATCATGCACATTGAAGGCATGTTCTGAATTCAATTCCAGTGTTTTGTCATCATTTTTGCATAGTTAATATATTTATATGAATATTTTTTGGGTTGTGGAACCAATCCTATGGGAAAATCTGCTTCACATAAAGTGCGTTTCATGTAACAACCATGCTTCTGAAACAAATTAAACTTTTTATGTGAGGCACCACTGTATGTGTACTGCTTTTCAACAGTAGTTTGCAAAGTGGTCTGCATAAAATACATCTCTAAATAGTTTCCTGTCTCCAAAAGGCTGACAATCAGTAAAAAATGAAAAAGTAAAAAACGCTTCAGAATTCACACCAGACACTGAAATTGCTGCTGTGCTGAAGAGGGAGACTTGCTAAATATAAGAGGCAAGCAGTCTGAGTGGTCCCTCTTTGCCTATAATATCATAGCTCTCTTTGAAGGGGATATAACAATGATCAAATAATATACTTGAAGACATTACATGTATGTAATATATATGTATATATGGCATATAATATATACATTACATATTCATATATACATGACATGAAATTTGTCACTGATACTAATGTCCTTCACAGGTTTCACTGAGAGCTATCGGTTGCAATGCTAAAGACACTTTCCTGGGAGTAAGACGCATTGTGCACAATGGGGCTTACTTTTGAATAGACATGATTAGGATTGTACTCTGTTTCTGACATGGGCTGGTAGGACACTATCCAGCAAGCTTTTTTAAAGGCCAAATCGTTGCAGTGAATTGCTGATCCTGGGTTCCATTAACCAGGATCAGCAATTCACTGCAACGATTTGGCCTTTAAAAAAGCTTGCAATACAGGCAGAAGATACCCTGCCATCTATCAGCCCTCTTCCCTCCCTACTGAGCACTGGGAATTTTCTGTAACATTTTGTTGTGGGTGTCATTTGTTTCATCCAAAGTGAATTTAATTTATTTTTGGGTGGGGGAAATGAAAGCTTGCAGGAAAGTTAGGTACTTACATGGAAGCCAGCTAATATGCTCAGTGGTGCTCAGTGGTGGGTGGGAAGCTTAGTAGGGACTGAATATGCCCAGTGGTGGGTGGACAGAGAAGGGGTCAGCAATTAATATGATTCTTCTTAGAATGAAGCAGGAAACCCCTTGTCCTAATAATCAATCCACAACTGCCATGAATTCACATTGTTCTGTTTTGGTTTTCTTACTGCAGGATATATAAGAGCAATTACAATCCACATCTGTAGCAGCTTTCAATAATGTACTATTAAATAACTAAATAGAAGATAAATATAACTGTGGCCTGAGAACATTGGACCAAGAAGCACAGTCTTCATCTATAGAAACAGGATACTTCAGATGATCGAAAGCTGTATCTGGAGAAAATGGGATAAAAGAATGGGATTAAAGAAAAAAAGCAGTATCAGTGTTCCATAAATTATATATTTCTTTCCAAAATAAAACTCCTTCCAATACTGTCTTGTGTGCAGTGTATGAACCAATTTAGAATAGAGGGCATATGTTTCTGTACACCTGAATCATGTAGATCAGTGTTGCTCAAAATCTGGGCTGGAACCCACTAGGTGGGTCCTAACCAGAGGTGGGCAGATGCCTACGCGCCTGTACCGGGTCTTCCCCCAGGGTCGACGACAGCGAGCCGGCCAGACCCGTGGTTGCAAGAGCCGCGGGGACAGGTACGCTGGTGCGCCGCCACATCTCCTGAACACTCAGCAGGGAGGCGAAGGAGGGGAGAGCGGAGTGGCACCACGCTCTCCCTGCCTCTCCTGGCTGGGCTCTCCCTGCCTCTGCTGGCCGGCAGGGAGGCGAAGGAGGGGAGAGCGCAGCCACACCACGCTCTCCCTGCCTCTGCTGGCTGGCTGGGGAGGCTGAGCCGCATTCTGGGCAGGTCTACTCAGAAGTAAGTCCCAGTCTAGTCAATGGGACCTACTCCCAGGCAGGTGTGGAGAGGACTGCAGCCTCAGAACCCCAGCCAAAGTAGGTCTACTCAGAAGTAAGTCCCAGTCTAGTCAATGGGACTTACTCCCAGGCAGGTGTGGAGAGGACTGCAGCCTCAGAGCCCCAGCCAAAGTAGGTCTACTCAGAAGTAAGTCCCAGTATAGTCAATGGGACTTACTCCCAGGCAGGTGTGGTGAGGACTGCAGCCTCAGAGACCCATCCTGACTGAGGGTTTTTAAATTAGTAATTTTAATTAATAAGTAATATAGTGATTAAGGACAAGAAAGCAAGATACTTTATATGAGTGTTTTTAGCTTATATGCTCATGTCCTACATTTTTCTTGGGTGTCCTACATTTTGTCCTCTATTTGCGGTTATGTCATTTGATTATCACCCTGTTCCAGACACTTAGAGCAATCCTAATTATGTCTACTCAGAAGTAAGCCCCATTGTGTTCAATGGGTCTTACTCAGTGGTGGGCACCAGCAGGTTCGCACCTACTCTCTAGAACCGGTTCTTAACAAGAGATAGGACATATAAAGTTTAAAAATAGCCATTTAAAAGTGGCTGCCAGATGGACAGAGAACCGGTTCTTAATTTCTTTGAAGCCCATCACTGGTCCTAACGCATTTCCATTTATCTTTTACATTTAAGATATTAGGCTTGATGCTATCATGGTATGTGACTGCATTTGGGGAAACGTTATAGATCTGTACTTTTCAGTGGCTACAACACATATTCTTTTAACAATGTAATTCAGTGGGGCTTACTCTTAGATAAGAGTGGATAGGAGTGCAGCTGTTGGAATGTTTGAAGAATTGGGGTTTTTTTAATAGATCAGCATCTGATCTTTAAACACATTTTAAAACTTATTGTAAACTTTTGGTTGCTATCCTGTATCCAGGGGAAGGCACAGGCTGCTGTTGTGCGAGCCGAGGAAAGGGGATATGTTATCCTGAGAGAGCCACAGCATCCCTAATGGGGCTGCTTGGATCTGCGCCACTGAAATTGGACAGCCGGGGATTGTCCTGGGTTGCCTGGGTGCAGGGCTAGGATCTGGCCCAACTGCTGGATCCCTGTCTCATGGTCCCGCAGTCCTTCCTGCCATCTTTCTTTCTCCCCAGAACACCTCCCTTATGCTTTCTTCATCCCCAAGAGCCACCCCAAACTGCTGCGTCACCTTGCTAAGTCGGGGTCCAGCACATGGTGGCCAGCCCCACTCCAACAGATTAGCATTCCAAAAAATGAGCCTTAGTGTGAAACATTTGAGAACTTCTGAGCGATACCTTATCCATCTTATCTATCTGGTGATTTCAGTAATTGTTAGCTGACTGAGGGAGAATAATAACTTTCATACCAAGGAGACAAAACAATCTTCAGCAGTTATTCTTGGAAAGAAGTGTCAGTATCTATAAAATACTTTCTTCAGTAACCCTTTTCAGTAACTAACCCAAACTTGCTGGCTATTATCATATTGTTTCATCAACAGAGGCACCAAGTTTTGGATTTTCACTGATTGTTCAAGAGATCTTTTCATACTCTCAGTATTTAGTGAATTTGAACAGACTCTTACTGTTCACCATAAGTCCACCACAGATCATTCATGGTTCATGTGCAAGTGGGTCATGATAACATAAGAAGAGCCTTCACTGGATCAGGCCAAAGACCCATCTAGTCCATCTTCATGTATCACACAGCGGCCTGCATAATGCTTCAGGAAGCACCCATGACACCTGTATGCAGATGCCTTCCCTTGCATGTGGCATTTTGAGGTAGTCCATATCTACTCACACCCCTCATGGCTTGTAACCTGTGATGGTCCTTCAGTGTTTGAGAGGACAGGAGGACGTTTTGGAGTTGGAAGAGGGCAGACAGCAGGCGGCAAGCAGGCAGACTAGGTGGAACCAGTCTTTGGAACCACTCCTAATCCCCAGTCTGAGCAGCCCATCCCTACACCAGGCTTACACATGACTGCTCAGATTTGCGCCAGTGGTGCAGGCCCAAGGGCCTGCCTGTTCCAGCACAGGTTAGGATTGGACACCCCACCAATAGTTTTTCCCACTAATTGTCAAAAATGGGGTTTTCCAATTCTTGAACTATTTGTCCCATAAAATAATAAAATAATATTCATTTAGCGATGTCAAGTATTTGAAGAATGTTACTGATGTTTTTGTTTGTTAGATTAAACAAGCATCTCTAGAATTAAATGAACTTGGGATGCCAACATTGCTCCTACTCTAAACCGGGTCATCAAGAGATGTAGTGGTAATTATTTCCGATTGGCCACAGTTAGGAGTCCAAATTTATTATTCAGTTTAACACATGACAGAAAGTACTGATCCTGATCAAAACTGATCGGATGTACGAAGGTGTGGAAAAGCAGAGCATGTCTGGTGCTCCCCTGTGCCCACATTCCTATTTCACTAATCTGCTGAGAATCTCTTTCATCCAGGCAGTAGGAGTCTTGGCTGCAGGTAAATCATCCTGCTCTGATCTCAGTGGCTGAGAGAAGGGAAGGCAAACCTTGTGAAAGAACCAAAAGTGTACAATTCCTACAAGCTGACAGACTGGTTTGAGGTAATGTTGGAGGTGGGGAGGGGAGGAAAACTCTAGATTTGATGTTCTAGCTATAAGTGTAATGATAATTTTCAGAGACATAAGGAGTCATTCAGATCTTAATTATCACAAATTATTTGGCAAGTTTTCTCCAAGGAGGAAAAAACTCATTTGTTAATTTAGGGTGAAGGAGAATGTATGGGTAAGCTTTTTGTTAAATCCTTTTGGCTGGGGGTACTCCCACTTGGATCTGGGTACACTGGTAGGGGGACATTTTATCGTTTTCTTAGGCTGCAATCCTAAAGACACTTTCCTGGGAATAAGACCCACTGAACACAATGGGGTTTACTTTTGAGTAGACATGGTTAGGATTGTGCTCACTTTCGTTATTTCGTTATTCTGAAACAACTCCATGTTGTTCCAAAAGATCCTTATTTATGCTCTGAATGAACACTTTTGCTGCTTTGGACAAGCTATTAACTCTCAGCCCCCCCCCCCCATTTACACCATTTGGTATCCCAGCCTAATTTACACAGTTTTTGTAACAGTGTCCTAGTGCTATTCAGAGGGTAGACATTATTATCCATGGTGTTATTCTCCAACATGTTTTCCAGCTGAAGACAGAGAGGACATACTACAATGAAGTGTGTTGCCTGCCCTATGATTCTTTCAATCTTCTCCTGCTTTGTTCATGATGCGATGGTCCAAAATCAATATATATCTACTATCAGCGTGACAAATGGAGGCGCTTGGGGAACCTGGGGGAAAATAGAATTTTGTAAAAATGGGTTTGCTATTGGTTTCCACCTGAAGGTAAAACTCACCTTAAATATGGCTTTTCTAAGAAACTACTGCTCTAGAATCTTAGAATACTGTCACAGAACAACCATGTCCAGGGTTCCTTTGGAACTACGATCACTAATAAGCCAGTTTATGTATGTGTAAAGACTGAGGGGCTATCTATGTACAGCTGCCTCCTGGCAGAAATATTGCTCCAGCATGGAGAGCTGTAAAGCCTGCTCCAGAGCTGTGAAGGCAAACTTTCTTGCTCATGCCAGCAGATCCATGAAGATCCATGGAACAGGTAAGCCCATGCAGATAGCAGAACAGAACTACAAGAGGGTGGGAATGGCCTGATCGTGGGAGGGCTGGACAGTAGGGGATGGGCTGGAGAGGAGGTGGTTAGGACCAGGACCAGGCAGGTTCAGTGGGAACATTGCCCCTGAATCCTAAACCCTTTCTGGGCCTGATCCAGTCTCATGGATTAACATGGATTTGCACCAGAGATAATATTTAATATAAATATTAAAAATATATAAAATGAATGTTTTAAAAAAATCCAGAGAATGAATGTCTTTCTACACTGTTCAGCACTGATCTATATGTGATCGAGATCACATTCCTTTGTTAATAAGTAATGTATTAGTACTGTGGGTGGTTCTGGTACCAACACATGAAGAATATGTTCCTTTTTGTACTTCTTGTTCTAATCCAAAGGCATATCATGGTCTTACAATCTCTTTTCTATCAGATAGAGCCATACCAAGGTAGGGGTAGAGACTATGATGATACATCCCTGAATGGTATCCGTCTGGTTTGCAGTGATGGAACAACTATTTCATCCTCTGTTGGACAGTAAGTGGCTCTATAGTTTTGAACTACAACTCTTGTTTAAATACAAAAATACTCTTGCTCCCATTGCAAATTCTATTTCTCTGATACAGTACGTGATGGAATACATCAGGTTTTTGTCCTGTTCAAATGCATACTCCAAATGCGAGTGCACACACTTTCCTGCATTGTGCAAAAGTGCATTGTGCATTAAATGCAAAAGCAGGCTGCAACACATCACATATTACACAGCCATGTACGTAAACTTAAGCCCATCATTCATATATCCTCATATATCCAGTGGTACCCTAACCTGGTACCATTAGGGCAAAATCAGTACACCAAAGAAATGTAAGCTGTAAGATTGTGCACTCTGTTGAACAGGTAAAATTGGAATTTTGAACTTTCATAACTTTCAGAACACTTAGTGGATTGTAACCAGACCAGCTAAAAGTGCATGCTTTCAATATCCTTGATTTTTTCATACTTCCAGTTTCATGATCACAGTTGTTATGAATAGGATCAAGGGTCTTCATTTCATGAAGATTAGGAAGTTGGAAAAATATGGGCTAGACAGGGCAATTGTTAGGTGGATCTGCAACTGGCTCGATGGCCGCACTCAAAGGGTTTTAGTAAATGGTTCTGTGTCAACCTGGAGGTCAGTTTCTAGTGGGGTACCCCAAGGCTCTGTCTTGGGACCGGTTCTCTTTAACATTTTCATCAATGACTTGGAGGAAGGGATACGGGGGAAGCCTGATCAAATTTGCAGATGACACCAAACTGGGAGGAGTAGCAAACACATCAGAAGATAGGAGAAACCTCCAGGAGGATCTGGATAAACTGGAATCCTGGGCTGTAACCAACAGAATGAATTTCAACAGGGAGAAGTGCAAGGTTCTGCACTTAGGCAATAAAAACCAAAAACATAGGTATAAAATGGGGGATACTTGGCTTGGCAGCACAACATGTGAGCGGGATCTTGGAGTCGCCGTGGATCACAAGCTGAGCATGAGTCAGCAGTGTGATGTGTCTGCAAAGAAGGCAAATGCCATTTTAGGTTGCATTAAGAGGACTGTAGCTTCCAAGTCACGAGAAGTTCTAGTTCCTCTTTATTCTGCATTGGTGAGACCTCACCTTGAGTACCTTGTTCAGTTCTGGGCACCTCACTTGAAGAAAGATGCAGCCAAACTGGAGCAAGTCCAGAGGAGAGCGACAAGAATGATCAGTGGGATGGAAGGGAAGCCCTACGAGGAAAGGTTGGGGGAACTTGGGAAGTTCAGCCTGGAGAAGAGGAGGCTGAGGGGAGACATGATTGCCCTCTTCAGATACCTGAAGGGCTGTCATAGGGAGGAAGGGGCTCACTTGTTCATAGCTGGTTCTGAAAGCAGAACTAGAACCAATGGGTAGAAACTGCAAGAAAGGAGATTCCGGCTGGAAATCCGGAAAAAATTCCTGACAGTGAGGGCGGTTCGGCAGTGGAACAAATTGCCAAGGGAGGTGGTGGACTCTCCCTCACTGGGTATCTTCAAGCAGAGGCTCGATGAGCACCTGTTGGAGATGCTTTAGAGGGAATTCCTGCTGCAGGCAGGGGGTTGGACTAGATGAACTACTAGGTCCCTTCCAACTCTATGATTCTATGATTCTATGATTCATGACCAATAGATTTTTAAGACTGTAGAGAAGGGATTTATTTACAGGAATTATATGTACACGAGTGAAAATGTACCCACGTTGCGGGAGTAAAATTTCCCCATATGCATCATCCCCCCAGTGTGCATCAACCCTCCATGCACATCATCTCCCCATGCGCATCAACCCCCCATGTGCATCAACCTCCCATGTGCATCAACCTCCCATGTGCATCATCCCCCATGCGCATCAAACCCCATGCGCAGCATCCTCCCCAGTGCAACCCCTCCCTCCGAACAACATCCCCCCAAGTGCACCAGGCACCAAGCACTAAATTGGCTCAATGTAGGTCAGTCTTCCATATTAAGTGTAGGACAAAAACACGTTGCACCTCTTTTCAGCCCCTTAAAGTTTAAATTTCTCCACATGAGTTCTTGGTGGGTGTTCCTGTGACAGAAAGAACACCCTCCCCGAATTTCATGCTTCTAGGTCTGGGGGTTGGGGCAGAGCATCCCTCAGTCACTGATTCTTCAATGAAAAGTACAGGGAGGAAAACTCGTTGTGCCCCTTTTCACCCCCTTCTGGTCAGAATTTCCGAAAACTGGTTCTTAGCGCACCCATCCGTCACAGAAGGAACACCCACCCCAAATTTCACGCTTCTAGTCCCAGCGGTTTTGGCAGGGCATTGATGAGTGAGTCAGTGAGTGAGTCAGTGAGTCAATCAGTGAATGAGTCAGTGAGTGACTTTTCATCTATCTATATATATAAAAGAGAAAAGTCACTCATTAACTGACTCACTGACTCACTGACTGACTCATCACCACCGTGCCAAAACCGTTGGGCCTAGAAGCGTGAAAATTGGGGTGGGTGTTCCTTCCGTGAGGGAGGGGTGCACTAAGAACCAGTTTTCGGAAATTCCAACCAGAAGGGGGTGAAAAGGGGCGCAACGTGTTTTCCTCCCTATACTTTGCATTGAAAATTGCTGACTCATCAACATTCCACCCCAACTGCTGGGCCTGAAGCATGGAATTCTGGGAGTTCCTTCTGTCACCTGAACACCCACCAAGAACCATCTGGAGAAATTAACCCTTCAGGGGCTGAAAAGGGGGCAACGTGTTTCTGTCCTATACTTAACATGGGAGACTGACCAACATCCAGCCAATTTGGTGCTCAGATCCTGGTGCACTGGGGGATGTCGTTAGGAGGAAGAGGTTGCACTGGAGAGGATGCTGTGCATGGGGGACGTTGCGCATGGGGGGATGATGCGCATGCAGGAAAGTTGCACATGGGGAAGTTGCGCATGAAGGGAAGTTGCGCATGGGGGAAGTTGTGCATGGAGGGAAGTTGCACATGGGGGGAAGTTGCACATGGGGGATGATGTGCATGGGGCGATGATGCGCATGCAGGAAAGTTGCACATGGGGGAAGTTGCGCATGAAGGGAGTTGCGCACGGGAGAAATTGTGCATGGAGGGAAGTTGCACATGGGGGAAGTTGCACATGGGGGATGATGCGCATGGGGGGATGATGCACATGGGGGAAGTTGCACATGGGGGAAGTTGCACATGAAGGGAAGTTGCGCATGGGGGAAGTTGCGCATGTAGGAAAGTTGCGCATGGGGAAGTTGTGCATGGAGGGAAGTAGCACATGGGGGATGATGCGCATGGGGGGATGATGCGCATGGGGGGATGATGCGCATGTAGGAAAGTTGCGCATGGGGGAAGTCGCGCATGTAGGGAAGTTGCGCATGGGAGATGATGTGCATGGGGGGACGATGCGCATGGGGGGACGATGCGCATGGGGGAAGTTGTGCATGGAGGGAAGTTGCGCATGGGGGGATGCTGCGCATGTAAGAAAGTTGCGCATGTAGGAAAGTTGCACATGGGGATGCTGTGCATGTAGCAAAGTTGCGCATGTAGGAAAGTTGCACATGGGGATGATGCGCATGTAGGAAAGTTGCGCATGGGGGAAGTTGCGCATGGAGGGAAGTTGCGCATGGGGGAAGTTGCGCACGGGGAAGTTGCGCATGGGGGAAGTTGTGCACGGGGGGAAGATGCGTATGGGGGAAATTGTGAACTGGGGGAAAGTTGCGCATTGGGGTTGATGCCTATGGGGAAAGTTGCGCATGGGGGATGATGTGCATGGGGGAAAGTTGCGCATGGGGGGAAGTTGCACATGGGGGAAAGTTGCGCATGGGGGAAAGTTGCGCATGGGGGAAAGTTGTGCATGGGGATAAGTTGCGCATGGGGGAAGTTGCGCATGAGGAGAAGTTGCGCATGGGGAAGTTGCGCATGGGGAGAAGTTGTGCATGGGGGGAAGTTGCGCATGGGGGATGATGCGCATGAGGAAAAGTTGCGCATTGGGGTTGATGAGTATGGGGAAAGTTGCGCACGGGGGATGATGTGCATGGGGGAAAGTTGCGCATGAGGGAAAGTTGTGCATGAGGGAAAGTTGCGCATGGGGATAAGTTGCGCATGGGGATAAGTTTCCCATGGGGATAAGTTGTGCATGAGGGGAAGTTGCGCATGAGGGAAAGTTGCGCATGGGGGAAGTTGCGCATGGGGGAAGTTGTGCATGGGGGATGATGCACATGGGAGAAAGTTGCGCATGAGGGGATGATGCACATGGGGGAAGTTGCGCATGGGGGATGATGTGCATGGAGGAAAGTTGTGCATGGGGGATGATGCACATGGGGGAAGTTGCGCATGGGGGATGATGTGCATGGAGGAAAGTTGTGCATGGGGGAAGTTGCACATGGGGGTTGATGCACATGGGGGAATGTTGCACATGGGGAAAGTTGCACATGGGGGAATGTTGCGCATGGGGAGAAGTTGTGCATGGGGAAGTTGCGCATGGGGGAAAGTTGCGCATGGGGAAAGTTGCACATCGGCAGATGATGCGCATGGGGGAAGTTGTGCATCGGCACATGGGGTGTTGAGGCTCATGGGGTCTTGATGCTCAAGGGGGGATGATGCACATGTGGAGATGATGCATGTAGGGAACTTATGCGCATGGGGGTTTGATACACATGGGGGTTGTTGTGCATGGGGGTGTTGTTGCACATGGGGGATGTTGTGCAGGGGGTGGTGTTGCACCATGGAAGGATCTTGCACCGTGGGGGGGGGATGGTGAATGGGAGAATTTTACTCCTGCAACGCAGGTACACTTTTCGCCAGTTTTTATATGTATATATAGATTACTTGGCATGAGCATTGGATTATATTTCTCAGGCTGTTTCCATTGTCTTCTTTGGCAGGTGGGGTGGCTGGTCTCAAGTTCAGAAATGCGACCCATTGATGAAGTTGGTGGCCTTTTCTTTGAAAGTAGAAAATCCTCAGCTCTCGGGAGATGATACGGCATGCAACAACATCCGGTTCTTATGTGATGACGGAAAAAGTATTGTGGTAGGCAACTCACATGAATGGGGTACTTTTGGCCCTTGGAGTGAGTCATGCCCTCGTTTCATATGTGGAATCCAGACAAAAGTGGAGACTTATAAAGGAAGTGAAGATGACACAGCTCTTAATGATGTGAAGCTTTTTTGCTGTTCTTGAATCACAAGTGCTTTCCCCCCATAACAACACAACTGCCTGCTAGCATTGCCTTGATGTGTATCTGTAGTTGAATTAAATCTTTGACTGAAGAGTTCCGTGTGCACTTTTTTCATTTGAATCCCTTAATTGTGGATTTACCACTTCTGGATAGGAAAACATGGATTAACAAACCAGGACTGTAGCTGGGGGGGGGGGGGGGCAGTATAAGTGTTGACCCCCTGTGAGCCAGCAGCCTGCCCTTCCTAGCACTTTTCACAGACCCTGGTTTTTGTTCCCTGAGGGTTCACCATTCCTTACAGGCAGTCTGCTCCAGTCATGTCAGGTCTAGTCAAAAGGCCATCAGCAATCCCCTTTTGCATTACAAGGGGGAGAACCAAGCAAGCTGGCTGTCCTGTGTTTCCAAGGAGAGGCAAGGAAGATCATGCCCAACCCACTGCAGGGTCCTGCTTCTCATCTCTGGTCTTCTGACGTCAGTTGGCATGAGTTAGAAAAATATTCTATTCTGGATTATGCAAATAAATTATTACAAAATTATTAATGTTGGCGGTGGAGTTGGGTGGGAAGAATTGTTTCTCTTTGGAGAAACCCTGGAAGGGTTTACTCTGGTCTCAGTCTGATTTTTTTTTTTTGTTTTCTTTGAGTTTTCCCATATATAAACAGGAAAATCAGCCAGGGTAGAAAAGAAATCCTTTTGAACCTCAGACTCTACTAGAAAAATAAGCTTCCAAATCCTACAGAGGAAATGAAGATAACATGCTGAATCACCTCCATTTCCCTCTCTATTCCTAATCACAGCAGTTCAGGGGCAGCTACATGTCAGTGTTTTGGCTGACACCCCCCATTTGCTTCCTCCTCTTCATTCACTCTATATCCTTGTATACACTAAAAAATTCCTCGAAATCTCAGAAAATATGTACATGCTGGTCATGCAAGCAGAACTTCTCTGCAGAGGCAACCCCTTCTTTCAGTGTCCCTTGATGACTTGCAGTGCAATTCTAAGCATCTCTACTCAGAGGTAAGTCCCACTGTGGTTGAAACACACTTTCCTGGGAGTATGTCCCACTGAATACAACAGGATTTACTTCTGAGTTGACAGGCTTAGGATTGCATTGTAAGTTATCCTAAGTCCTAGAGTGGTATATTGAACTCTTCAGATTATAGGTGGGAGTCACACTCCATGGACAAATCCTACCATGTAATGGGGCAGGGCACTGAGACCTTTCTGGATGAGGCAGTACAGGTAGGTCTTGCCGGTTTTCTCCCAGCTTTGTCCACCAGGCAGTCACAATTACAGTGACAGATGGGGAAAGATTATGGTCTTTCCATCTTCCGTGCCAGGTGTCCTGTCCAGTAGTTGACCAGGTCTGAGAATTGAGTGTCACCTTAGAATGGCAGGACAAGATTGGAGTTCTGCTGGTGGGGCATCCACATCGCTGCCCTGCAGTTTTCCTGCCTGAGCAGACCAGGCTGATACCAAACATTGGATGAAGCTTGAGTAGTGAGCACTTTCTCCATGATCGTTCAAATCTATGGAGTTCCTTCCTGTTACACTTGAGAACCGCCCTCTTCATCTTGGCTTCTCAGCAGAGGTCAGAAACATTTGTATTGGAATGTTATTAAAAAAATGTTATCACACACCATTTTGCTTTCAAGGTATATTTGTAATTAATAGATGTGTACGGCAAGCCAATTGAAATGTGAACACATCTGTGTATAAGGAGCATAAAATAAGTACATATAGATCAGTCACAGCAGAACATTATTACATCATTAAGTGCCGTGTCATCCTCTTCAAATTGCGGAGTGTGCACCCTCGTCTGGATTCCACATATGAAACCTCTTTTGCAGGGACTGCTCCATGGACCAAATTTACCCCTGGGATTTCCAGTGCCCTTCAATTTAGTATCATCACTACAATGAAACTTGATGTTGTTGGCTGCTGTATTATCCTTGAGATTGGGTCCTTCCACACGCAGAGCAAATGAGACAAGTCTGCCATGGGAACAATACTGCAACTTTGACCACTCTCCCCATCTGTCAAAGAAGTCAATTATTTTAATGTTCTGTATCGAAAACAATGGTATTACTTGGCGGAGGCAGGGGATGGATTGTGCCCCACACAAAGGCCAAAAGGATGCATCACCACACCACCCAAGCTTTTTTTCAGCTATTTTTGTGCTGCTACAGTCCCTGCTGCTGAGTGCTCTCGTTGTCAATCATGTTTTTGCCTCTTGCCAACATGAGAAAGGGGCAGTAGGGGCCAAAGTGGCTCAAAGATTGTTGAAGGGAGGTGGGCTTTTCACACTGAAATCAATGCAAGAGGATGGGATCCGGCAGGGAAAAGGGTTGATGCAGAGGTGGGCTGAGCCTCCCCCAAGATCCGGTTCGCCGGAAGTTGGGGGGCGGGGTCAGGGTCAGGGCCGGGGTCAGGGGGTGGGCCTTGGGGCGGACCCCCAACCCTGGCACACTGCACATGCACCAACCCCCGGCGCATGCGCAATGCGTCTCCTCCAGTTGGAGGAGACACAGTACGCATGCACTGACCCCAAGGTACTGCGGAGAGTATTACTTGGCGGAGGCAGGGGATGGATTGTGCCCCATACAAAGGCCAAAAGGAGACAGTATGCACAACTGGAGACATTACCAACTGGAGGAGACACAGTACGCATGCGCCGATCCCGGGGGTTGGCGCGTGCGCAGTGTGTCTCCTCCTGCTGGAGGAAACGTACTGCACATGTGCCGAGGCCGGCGCATGTGCAGTGTGTCTCCTCCAGTTGGAGGAGGCACACTCGTCTCCTCCAGCAGGAGGAGACGCGGGGGAAAAAGATGCCTGCCGGCGCGAACCAGTCCGCCCTCTTTTTCCGTTCCCTACCGCTGGCGGTTCGCCAATGGCAGGGAAAAGGCAAGATCCGGTTCGGGCGAATAGGCCCGAACTGGCATCTGCCCACCTCTGGGTTGATGTGTTTATATCATTCTGGGCACAATCCAGAATAACTACGGGGGATCCTTGCTCTGATGTAAGAACAATTTACTCTGGATTGCAATACAAATTTCCCATAGGTTTTCATTAGGTGGTCCAGTAACTATGGGTACACATAATGTCTTTTACGTGCTCCCATAGTTACTCTGGATTGTAGGGTCTGTCTCTATAAAACTTCCAGAATGCTGAGGGCTGGATTAGTATCACTCCTTGGGCAATTCTAGTAAGGATACTTCTGACTGAAAATATAGATATAAGTGTCCCTAATTACCAGCTAGGGTTCTGTTCCAAAAATTCCTGTGGATAAAAAAAATTGTGAATAACAAAACAATGGAAACATAGCTTTAAAGACCCAATTCCATGTTTCTTTGTCCTTCATTACACCTAATGGAATAAGGTAGTGCCTTAGTATCTGCAGGGGTTTGATTCTGGGACTAAAGAATGGAATAATTGCTTGCATGACTGTTTCTCTACAACAGTTGAAAAGCTGTTTTTATAACTGATTTGCAGTGGTCGTTTGTGTTGAGTCAAATTCGTGTATAACAAATTAGTGTATAACAAGGCTGGACCTGTACACACATTACTTATCATTATGCATTACCTCACCTCCGGAGTGATCACAGTTTCATGCTGCAAGTGCAATGAACACTGGCTATTCCAAAACAAACAGCCTCAAGGAGCATCATAAGCAGGTCAGCTTGGAAACAGAAATACCCCAAAAGTAATTCTCAGTTCCTGACCAGCAGAAACTTACCCCCAAATCCAGAGCAACTATGGGAGCACATAAGAGACTTTACGTGCACCTGTAGTTACTGCACCACCTAGTGAAAACCTATGGGAAATTCATATTGGAATCCAGAGTAAGTTGTTCTTACACCGGAGCAAGGACTCCCCATAGTTACTCTGGATTTTGCCCATAGTGTCCTCTCAAAAAGTCTATTATAATTTGACTTCTAGGCCCACAAGTCATTGTCTGAATAAAGGTCTATTTTCCCTTTATTCAACAAGTAGTCTTGATTATTCTAAATTGATAGTTTACTACAATATTATGGATAGCGTAAGAGTATAGTTCCTTCTATATATATCACAGAAAGAAATCAAAATAACATGATTTTGAATTAATATGATATTATTTATAGTTGTATCTTGGTATACAATTTATCTTGGTTTACAAGCATAATCCATTCCAGTACTACGCTTGTAATCTAAAATGCTCACATATCACAACAAGCTTTCGCATAGGAAATAAACTCAGACAATTCGTTCTACAAACCTCCAGCATGTGCTGAAGGGTTGCACAACAAATCCTCTGTGGCAACCCTCAGGTGCAAGGGGTGGCAGTGGAGGCACAGAACCCCCTCGCTGTCAACACAAGCAGCAGAGAGATGCTCTTCTGCTTGTGTTGGAGATGAGGGGAATCTTTCCTTTCACTGTCATCCCTTGCAAACTGTTGTCCCTTGTCATCAAGATAGTGATAATTGCACAGTTGATGGTGATTGCACAGTTGGTGGGGTGGGCGGTGGAGGCAAACAGTGCCTTGACCCCCAACACAAGCTTGCGTGAAGGGACGAAGACAGCCTCTGCCGCCACACCTTGCAACTGTGTGATGATCGCTCAGTTGTAGGGTGTGGCAGTGAAGGCACCAGCACCTTTGGCCCCCAGACAGATGGAGAAGCACCACTCCGCTGCCTGTCTGGGGGCTGAACGAGGTGACGGGGCTGCTTCAGCGTGCCTGCGTTGAGGCAGTTTGGCACTGGGAACCTAGATTGTGGCAATGTCTTGCTCGGTTTGCAAGGCATTGCTCATTAACCGAACAAAGATTTCTCAGAAATCTGCTTGTCTTCCAAAATATTTGCAATCTGGGTCACTCTTAAACCAAAGTACCACTGTATTTGAAACCATTTACTTTTCCCTTCTAAAAAAAAGAAGGGTTACAGCAGCTAACAATATATTCCCGGCATTTGACCCATGTACACAGTTTTCAGAGGTCTTCTGAGTGCAGCAAAAGCCAGGTACATCTGCCTGTAAGCTCTTCTGGGTTCAAACTGACTCTGAGTTAAAAAAAGGCAGAGAGGGTTCAGGCTATGGTGGCAGGGTCAGGCTATGATGGTCTGACCTCCTCCGCCCGTGCCCACTTCCCTCCCCTGCCTTCCCCACCCCACCAAGGAATGTCTTCTTCCCTGCCCTGACATACTTCTAACCTGGCCAGTGTTATAATGGAGAGTTGGCTGGTGTCTGACTGGCCTGTACCTGGCCCTGTACCTCAAACTGTGCCAGCAACGGCACCTGCCAGGTGCAGACTTTCGCAGGCATGCCATATGGCACATTTGTGACAGTGCATGCTGGGGCTTGGTCGACCTGTGGGTCACTGGATTGGGCCATTAGTCAACCAAGGTTACTTCTAGCCTGCCCCTCACATCCTAAGCAAAAAAGTTAAGAGGAAGGACACGTAAAAAGGGACTCACGCTGCAGTTGCAGATGAAATTCTTGTGCCATCATCACAAAACAGGGAGATGCCGTTCAGGGCTGTCTCATCGTGCTCCATTCCCATGTATTCTACCTAGCAGCAAAGCAAAAAAGAGATGGTGATGAATCTGCCTAACAACCTGAGACTGAACATCCATCCACATTTATGGGAGAGGAAGAGGCAATGTTTGTTATTGCTGCCTTTTTATGTTGAACTCTTCCTCTCACACAGAAACACCAAGCACACTGGAGAAAAAGGAATAGGAGTAGTAGGAAAGTCCTCATAGATACCTTCCTAAATGGATTTTTATATGTTACTAACAGAATGAACCCATTATGCGGGAGTAAAATTTCAAAAATATTTTGCATTGTGGGCACCAGCAGGCACCATGCATTGGCACCAGATGGCGGGCACTGACAGATAGTGGGCACCAATAGGAAGGACCCAGGAGGAAATGGTGGGGAGTAGTGGGTACTGGGCAAGGTACTGGGCAAGGAGTGCCTTGGCATGAGGCATTCCTACCAGGCACTTGGTACCATTGGGTACCACCATGCAATGTCTTGTGCATCCCTACCATACACCAGACAACATTAGGCAGTGAGCACCAATGGGCACCAGCACCAGTGGGCAGTTGGCACCAAGAGACATTGGGCACTAGGCACCTCTACTAGACACTAGGCGACACTGGGTATTGGGCACCACTTGGCGCACCAGGCACTGGGCATTCCTTCTGGGCATCAGCAGGCAGCACTGTGGACCTCCAAGCACTGGGCACCACCTGGCACCTGCAGTCAGTGGGCACCACTGGCACCACTAGGCAGTGGGTACCACCAGGCATCCCTGCTGGGCACCAGGCACTGAGCATCACTGGGCACCATTAGGCCATACAGGGCAGCAGGGACCAAGTAGGTTCTCAGTGGGTCCTTACATCATAGAAGGAATAAGCTCCCCAAATTTCATACTTCAAGGTGAAGGGGTTGGGGCTGTGTGTTGATCAGTCAGTCTTCAATGTTAAGAATAGGGACAAAACAGATTTGACCCTTTTTCATTGCCTTAGAGGTTAAATTGTTTCATAATTATATCCCATTGGCTTTCAGAGTAATCAGCTTTGTGTTAAAGAAATCCTCTATTTAATCCATAGGCAGTTTGTGTTTCATTTTCTGGTTAACTGGCCATAACATTTGGCCAATGCAGTTTGTTTCATTGCATTCTCCATGAAATTATCTTTCCAATGATATATAACTTGATGGTTTTATTATTCATACATATCCTGTATTTCACATTTTGGCCACAAGTGCAAGCTCAGTTTATTGCCCTTATAAACTTGTAACCAGGTGTGACTACTATCCCTTTAGCTATGCCAGTGGACTGGACAAACATGCCAGTCCCCTCCAGAGAGTGTGCGCTTCTCTTCCAGAGGGTATTTTCTTCTGAAAAACCTGAAGTGACCTTCTAAGGCAGCATTTCTCAAAGTGGGGGTCGGGACCCCTTTGGGGGTCACCTAGAGCTTGCCTGGGGGTCGCTGAAAGACCCCTGCTGCAGGGGGCTAGGTCAGGCTTGCCAGACCTCAGGCTGTAGCTGCGTGCGCACTGGGGCTGACTGACAGCCTCAGGGCCCAGTCCTATGCATGCCTCCTCTGAAATAAATCCCATTATAGTCAGGGGGGCCTTTACTCCCATGTAAGGCCCAGGATTGCAGCCTCAGGGCCCAATCCTATGCATGCCTGCTCTGAAATAAATCCCATTGTGTTCAATGTGTGCACAGAACACACATTTCATTTCTAACAATGAAAATACATCCTGCATATCAGATATTTACATTACGATTCATAACAGTAGCAAAATTACAGTTATAAAGTAGCAATGAAAATAATTTTATGGTTGGGGGTCCCCACAACATGAGGAACTTTTAAAGGGGTCACGGCATTAGGAAGATTGAGAACCACTGTATAAATATACTTTTCTTTTGGCTCAGGCTGTTATTCAATTCAGAAGGTATTGTTACTCTAATTTTAAGGGATGATGTGCATCATGGCTGGTTAAAGAACATTCAAAAAAAAACTAGCACAGTTGGGGCTCTCAATGTGTGATTTGCCCCTTCTGGGTCTTGAACGGGCTAGGTTAGTCATCAAACAACATATACGAGACATTGAATGGCAGAATGACCTCCGCAAGTGTTGCAGATCCTTTTCTTAAAGCTGAGTTTAGACCACAGGCCACAGCGCTATACCTGACCCATCTAGAAATATATAGTTATAGGAGGGTCTTCACTCTAGCTCGCTTCAACACCCTACCCTCTGCTGTCGTAGAGGGACGATATAAGAAAATCCCTTATGATGAGCAGTTTTGCCCTTGTGGACAGGATGAGGTTGAAACTACGGAGCACGTTCTTTTACGTTGCACTTTTTATAAAGATCTGCACACTCTACTTATTTATCCATTGCTGTCTAATCTGCCCGGGAGATCTAACTGTCAACTTTTGCACATGCTCTTGACTGACAGAAATCCAACTTCCGTGTGTGTTGTTGCAAAATTTCTTGCTGCTGCCATGAGAATCAGGATCGCAGCTATGAATGTTTCAGTTTAAGTGACTGCCAATTTTTATCATTTTCTGTACATTATTAGGCCACTATTTTATGCTCAATCTTGGCTGAGATTTTAACCCAAGGCTTTTATATATAATTTTATATATGACCTTTGCACTTTATATTGATAATTTCTACGTTTTTATTGTGCTCTTTTCCTTTTGGATATTTGTAATTAAGCTGTTTTTTACTGTTTTGTGCTGGTCTAAGACCATAATAAAGGTTTATTATTATACATCCTGCATATCAGATATTTACATTACGATTCATAACAGTAGCAAAATTACAGTTATAAAGTAGCAATGAAAATAATTTTATGGTTGGAGGTCCCCACAACATGAGGAACTTTTAAAGGGGTCACGGCATTAGGAAGATTGAGAACCACTGTTCTAAGGCATCCTGAAAGCCATAGAAGATATTCTGAGGATCAGGGAGGATGATTTCATTATCCAGTTTCCTAATCCATTTGTGTGTGTGGGGGGGGGGGGGAGGGAGGGTTGTCCTGGAACAGAAATTCCACAGATAATATGGGATGCCCTATATACAGTAATTAACAGGAATAAATGTTATATGGTGAGACTACAATGAGACTTACCTTTAGTTGGAAACCAACGGCATGACCTTTGTAACAAAATTGAGGAGGTGCCCATCTTCCCCATCTTCCTCCATTTGGCACTTGAAGGATAGAATTATACTGCCGGGCTTCTGCAACCCAGACATCACGGGAGAGAATGAAGAAGAGCGCTATGATGGTCAAGAGAGCCATGGTGCTGGTCTCGTTTAGATGCAACTGAAGAATGAGAATGGAAGTATGAGACATGAGAATTTATACCATGGGCAACCTCTATCCTGTGGTCAAACTGCCCTGACCACAACCTCTATCCTGACCACAACCTCTATCCTGTGGTCAAACTGTCCTATTGGGATGTGTAAATGACCTTTTGTGATTCAGTAATCTGATTGACTAAGAGCCAAGTGACACAATCTGAAAAAGCCACAGAGAGCTTGTTCTTTCCTAAATATTCAATGATGGGGATGTATGAATCTGGTTCAGAACCTCATCCTAAATCCATGTTGCTCAGCATGTTCTTAATCCAGATTTGATTAAGCTTTTCTGTACTGCTGTTTGTCTTATGACAGAACCTCTTGTTGGGGCTCAATCCCATAGACACCATTGATACCTTTCCTTTAAGAGCAAAAGGATAATTCTTAGCAGAAGCAAAAGGTGGCAAGGAGCCTTCCTTGCTGTGCTGATATAGGTGCTGGGTGACAAGCTAATGATCTATGGCATAAAATACAGACTCTCAAGAAACAAAGATCCCAAATAAAGGCTAAAGATAAAAAAGCTAAAGATCATAAAGGCTAAAGATCAAAAAGATCAGAATGTCAGTGCAGGAAGCTTGCTTTGCAAAATAAAAAAGCAAGCCCTAGCCCCCTTTTTGTTCCTTGTATGGGTCCCTTCCTCCCAGCAAAAACGAGGGTACCACCACTCAAAGAAATTAGCAAAAGCAGCTTCCTTGGTAGGACAGGGTGACCATATGTCCTCTTTTTCCATGCATGTCCTCTTTTTTTAGCCTTGTCGTGGAAAAAAACCTCCATTGTCCTTCATTTACTTCTGACCAAGCAGCATGTAGCCTCTTTGAAATTAATAAATTATATGCACTAAATTACATGAGGTGGTTTTAAATTTAATTATAAGATATATAGCGTTTAAATTAACCACATGAAAGTGATATATATGAGTTTTCAAAATATTATTTTGTCATGTCCTACATTTCTCTTGGGTGTCCTACATTTTGCCTTGTCCTCTTTTCTGGTTATGACATATGTTCACCATGGCTATGTTCAGTGGCGTAGCTGTGGTGCAGTTGCACCAGGCTACCATCAGTGCAGGGGGTGCAGTTGCACCAACTTTTAGGGGGGGCTACAAGCTGAGCTTGACACTAGTGGCTAAAATTGTGAAAAACGAGCTACATTTGAATGATAATACCATCATGTTATATATTGTTGGAAAGGTTGTTTAATGCAGAATGCAATGAAATAAACAGCACTGGAATATCTATATTCTATCAAAAGGTATGGCCAATTAACCAGAAAATCAAAACACAAAAGCTGATGGAAAAAAGTGGATTTTCTTAACTCAACTTTCCCATGAAACTGATGGCTCTGAGAGCCAATGAGATGTGATTCTATGGAACAAATAAGGTGTTAATATGAATCAGCTCTCATTTCCATATACATATATAGTTAACCCATGCGAACTGGGTATACACGTACTTCTAAGTGGTGCTCCTCTTATATTTAATAGGGAAAGAACAACCATACCTCTTTGGTCCAGCACAGTTTCCCTAACCAATAAGGGGCACAATTTTCATATTTTTACTTAATTAAATTTGATTTTGTTGTTGCAGAGGAAATTTTTTTTAAAAAAGTGCACTGGGATGACATCACTTCTGGTTGTGACATCACTTCTGGGGCAACATTTTGAGCTTTGCACTGAGCTACATGATCATTAGCTATGTCACTGGCTATGTGTGCCCAATGTATTAATCACCACCACTTTATATGAGGCATCACTAATGTAATCACTAACGTCATCCGTATCAGACAACCTACCCTGTGGTCTTCTGTAGGTGGGCTGAGTCCTATTTGCACTGCCGTTGGCTGAAACTTGAGTATTGGCAATGATGTTTGATTGGAATCCCTCTATCCTTTCACTTCCAGGATAGTGGAAGAATAAGAGACCTGAGAGTTTATACCTGTGGGATTTGGGCAACCTTTTTCCTGTGATCAAACTTCCCCTGAACTATGTCCCTTTTGGGATTTGCAATGACCTTTGGTGATTCAATCTGATTGATGTAGGCTGCCATCCTAAACTGCAGTTAGGCTGGCATAAGACATGACACAAGTCTTGTGCTGACCTGGGGATGTCTCAAAAGTGCTATAAGGCACTTCTGCACCACTCCTGGGGGAGGGTTAGGCCAGTGTGCAGACATGCACTTGCCATGAGCAGACAGACATGTACTTCTCACGAGTATGAGAAGACCAAAGAGTTGTGCTGGCCTAGGTTAGGTTAGGATTGCACCCTAAGAGCCAAGTGACACACTCTGATAAGCAGGACCAGGTGTATCCATGGAGTACTTCTTCTTTCCCTAAATAGGGGTGTATGAATCCAGGTCAGTACATTAATCAATGATGCCCATGCCCAACAATTTCGTTATCCAGATTTGGCCTCTTTTTCTGCTGTTTGTTCTATGACAGAAGCTCTTATTGGTCTTCAATTCCATTGACACCACTGATATCTTTCCATTAAGGGCAAATAGCAACTTAGTAGGAGCAAAATGTGGAGAGATCCCTTCCATGTCTGCACTTTTTTGAAACCTTTGTCTGTGATTGATTTTGAAAATGTCTGTCTGAATCCCATGTGACAGTGAATTTTAGTGAGATCCATATATGTACAAATCTGATTGCACCCTGGGTCAACCAAATGCTTCTTGGAACATATGTTATTCCTTCTCTACCTGTTCCCTGACTTCACAAAATATTTACTCAGCAAGGTTGCATCTGCAGTGAACAGCCAGAGGATGGTGGGTGAAACATGGAGATCATATTGAACTGAGAAGAATGGATCAGGACTGGGAAGGGGACAGGTTCTGTGGGAGTGACAACCACTGAATCTTAACTCTGTTTCTGGCCTTGATCCTCATGAACTTGCACCAGCAATATCACTGAACAGGTGTGAGCAGGCCAGCACAGACAGGTTGATCCTAAACAAAAGAAACATGTTCCCTTACCCCAAGTAGGCCTCACAATGCAGAAATACAGCGCCTGATAGATAACCACTGCTGCATTCCTGGGTTGCCTTTTGAGTAGGTCAAATTTCAATATTAATGGATTTATAAGATTTTATAGCAGTAGTCAGCACCTACAACTTGTGGGCCAGATCTGACTTCCCATTCAAAGTTATCTGGCTCACAGTTCTGAAGCCATCACCAATTGATGGATAGCACACTTACCCCGGAGTAACAACAACACTGGGACTCTGTGTGGCTGGAGGTGCTGGTCCACATCAAGTCCAGAACTACTCTGGTACAGCAGTATGGACCAAATTAGTTGGGAAGCTCAGCCTCTCACACTGAATCCCACACTGTGTGGAACTTGGCAGCCTGGAAATTTGGCAATGACATGCTCTCTCTCCCCCAGCCCCAGTCCAAGTGGCTAGACTAGCCGGGGGATCCATGCTCCAAAGCATGCTTTTCTGGTTTGAAAAAGCCCTCCAGTCCACCATAAGCTTCTTTCTTGTGCTTGTTCTATCACATCTGGCTTCCTACCCTGAAGTAACTGGTAACGATGTTGCCACCAGTTATTTTAAGTGGTACTTGTTTAGGTGAAACACATGAAGTGGTACAACAGAGGCCAAATGTTGAGAAACACTGATCTATTCCTAGTCTTTGCATACAATAACATACTTTGGTAGGTTCTCAAATAAAACTATCTTGTGTCTTTTCAAGGTCTGAAGGAGAACATGTATGACTTCGTAATCCTAGTGTGTCACCATGTTTAATCTCGATGGGATTGAGATGAGAAAGGGAGACAACATTGGGGAAATGCAGGTGTCATCTTTATCTTATCACACCCCTCTCTATCTTTTATCAATAATATTCTGGCAAAAACCCCTAAATATGAGTCATGATATGGGTCATGGGTATTGCGCTCACTCAGAATGATCCAATGCATTTATCTCCACCACATCTTATATAAGGCAAAATTCATCTATAGGAGACAACACAAAAACCTGAGCATACATCAGAACATCCCATACGGGACATCAGAGACAGGCATAAGGGGAAGTTTGTCCTTTCTAGCCTTATCCCTGGTTAGCACATTGGATGCAATGGGCAGTGTATTGTTGGGCCTGTAAACCATGAGTAAGAGAACTGGGTTGCAATCTGTGTATATTTCTACGAGAGATGGAGGAATATTGAAATAATAAGACAGTGATGATGGCTGATGCAGTTTGAATATGTATATCAAGCATAAATGGAACGATAGCTGAAAAGAGAGAAACACACAAACCATTTTTTGTTTAATTGTAATCAATAGCCATGTATTGCAAGTTCATAGAAATGTGAACACACCTGTGTTTTACAAGAATCAAATACACATACCCTACAGTCCAGAGTAACTACGGGAAGATGTAAGAGGCACTTACTCTAGATTGCTCTATGCATTTCCCATAGGTTTCCCATAGGTGGCACTGTAACTACATCGGTGTAAAAGGTCCTGTAGTTACTCAAGATTGTAGCCATAAACCAGCTGCAGCAGAACATTTTCACATCATTAAGTGCTGTGTCATCAACTGCATATGTTGGAGGTTGCACCTTTGTCTGGATTCCACAGACGGCACCACTCATACAGAGATCACTGTATGGGTCCTACAGTGGAAGGGCCATACCCTTGGAAATTCCTTTGCCAGACAATGCAATTTCATCACTACAAAGGAACAGAATGTCGTTGGCTACTGTATTATCCCTGTCTATTTTTTCTTGCACTCTCAGGGCGAATCCGATTAGTTTGCTTTGGTCACAATATTGCACCTTTTGCCAAATTCCCCACCTACCAAAGAAGAAAATGATTTTAATGTCTTTTTTAACATTGAAAACAATGAAGTCACTATGCTGGTGTAAGGAGGCAGGCCATGCCTGGTGCAAGTCTTGACGGGGTGCTTCACCACACCACTCTCTTTGGTGATCACTGGCCTACTTCAGATTGAGCTGCTTCTCTCTCTTGTCAATTGTATCTTTGCAGCTTTTCAGCAGGTATGTTCAGTAGCAGGGCCAAGAGTGGCTGAAAGAAATATAGGGAGATACCTGGTCCTAAACTCTGCAGTCCTATATAGGTCAATTGCAGACTGACAGAGTCATAACACCTGGCCCCATACATTTTTGAAGTAAGGTCTATATCCTAAAGTAAAATTAAGCCCCTTGCTCTGGAGCAGTTAAGATGACTTCCCATAAGATAGTCATAGTGGGCTGTGGGTGGCGCAAGTGGTTAAGACATTGTGCCTGTTAACCAGCAGAACAGGGTTTGAGACCCGGGTCCCCACAAGACAGGGGACCTGTCCTTAGCCCAGCTCTGTCCTTAGCCCAGCTCTGTGACACAGCTGGAACCAGTCGTACTGGCTCTGCTGTTCCATTGGACTATTTCAGTGGCATGGATTTGCTGCTTGGGTAACAGCCTACCCTCCATATCAATCTACCCAGACCTTCGTGCTTCACATGCAGCGTCCAGCACGATACCATAGTCTTTCAAGACTGATGGATGCCAAGTTAGTTATCATAAGATAACTCTAGAGGGTGACATAACTGCGTGGACCCATAACAGGTATGGATTTTCACCTATGTCTGCAGTCTTAGCAACACTTACCTGCAAGTAGCAGAAGGAAGAAGAAAAAATAAAAAGGAGAACAAACTAAAAGGAATTATGGTCCAGACATAGCTGTAATTCTATTGCCATCATCACACAACAGGGTGATGGAATTCAGGCCTGTTGAGTTGTAAACCATAAGATAGTGTTTAAATCGACCAAATGAAAGCAATATATAGGAGTATTTTAAGCTTTTGTTTTGTCATGTCCTACATTTTTCTTGGGTGTTCTACATTTTGGGGGAGCTTCTTGTTTGTGGTTATGACACATCATCACCCTGTTTCTAGCCTTTTCTCTGCATTACATTCCAAGGCAAAAAAAATTAAGATGGAGTGCAAGCAAAAAGGGACTCACAGTCCAGCTCTAGACATAATGGTTCCACCATCATTGCACAATAGGGCAATGCCATTCAAGGCTGTTGAGTCCTGTGTTGTTCCATATGGCTCTACCTGGCAAAGCAAGAAAGAGATGGTGATGAAGCTGTGTACACATCTGAGGCTGAACAGCCAACAACATTTATGCAAGAGAAAGAGGTAGTATTCGTTGTTGTTGCCTTTTTGTGCTGAATTATGCCTCTCACACAGAAATACCACCTACTTTTGGTGTCGAAGGCCACTGAGAGGTCCAGCAGGACCAACAGGAATGCACTCCCCCTGTCCATTTCCTGACATAGATCATCCACCAAGGTGACCAAGGCAGTCTCCATCCTGAACCCCATCCTGAAGCCAGACTGGAAAGGATCCAGATAATCAGCTTCTTCCAGGACCCTCTCGACGCTTGAACGCCATCACCCACTCAACCACTTTGCCCAGGAATAGGGTATTTGAGACTGGCCAAAGGTTGTTCAGATTGGTGGGATTCAGGGAGGGTTTCTTCAGGAGGGAGTGAACCATTGCCTGCTGCAATGCAGGAAGCAACACCACCCTTGCTATCCATTTGGACAGTCCATCCCAGGCCTATCTGAGTAGCAGAGCTGGCAAGAAGATGGTCTCACACTCCAGAGAATCCTATATGCATCCTTAGGTTCTACAAGCTGAAGATAATCCCATAAGGTAGAATTGACAAGGACATCACTAGACACTGCTAAAGTGGCGTCCAAGTCATGCGGGAACTGATTGACATTCCCTACAATCCAGAGTAACTACGGGAGCACGTAAGAGACATTATGTGTACCCATAGTTACTGCACCACCTAGTGAAAACCTATGGGAAATTCATATTGCAATCCAGAGTAAGTTGTTCTTACGCCGGAGCAACAACTCCCCGTAGTTACTCTGGATTGCATCCATTGTCCACAAAGTGCTGGGCAAACGCATCACACTGAACTTCTGTCTGCTCCACTACGCCAGGAGAGGAAGCCAGATTGAGTATGCAGTGAACAGGCTGCAGTTTTTACAATCCTACTGCTCTGAGATACTAGAAGAATCTAGGGATTAAGCTTGAGCATGCAGAGGTTTTGCCCTGCCCTCAACTGAAAGTTAGTCTTTGCCATGTACACATTTTCAAAAGGCATACCTCATTTGCCAAGTTGCAGAAGTTGTTCTTATGTGTTTTATCTGTGACTTTACTTATTTATCTGGTAATTCTTTCATGCAAAGCTGAGGAGTAAGAATAAGCCACATGCATCCCCCATCATTGCATGCTAAAAGGCAGCATCAGATTCCTCATGGAAGGATGCTGAAACATAAGAATTCATCCTAAATGCAAAGTTCATAATTTACACAGGGGTAAAAAAGAAACAGCCAGGCTACAGTGAGACTTATCTTTAACTGACAACCAACTGCATGACCTTTGGAACAAAACTGAGCATGACCCCACTGACCCCATCTTCCTCCATTTGACATAGTGAGGATGGAATTATACTGTCCAGCTTCTGCAACCCAGAGACCACAAGACAGGAAAAAGAAAATCACTGTGCTGGTTGAAAGAACCATGGGGCTGGTCTCCTCTAGAACCACCTGAAGAAGGATGGTAGAAAAGAGACCTGATGCGGTAATTTATACCCTTAGGATTTGGGCAGCCTCTCTCCTGTTGTCAAACATCCCGCAAACTATCTGGGATGTGGAATGACTTTTGGTGATTCAGTAATCTGATTGACTAAAAGCCAAGTGACAAATTGTGATAAGCAGGGTCAGGTGTGTCCATGGAGTTCTGGTTCATCCCTAAATATCTGTGAGAACTAGACCATAAAGAAGGTTGACTGCCAAATAATAGATGTCTTTGAACTGTGGGGCTGGAGAAGACTATTGGACTGTAAGGAGATCACATCAATCAATCCTACAGGAAATCAACTCTGTTTACTGGAAGGACAAATACTGAAACTGAATCCTAAATATTTTGGCCACATCATGAGAAGGGAGGACTCCTTAGCAAAAATTCTGATTCTGGGAAAAAGTGAAGGCAAAAGGAGAAGGGGATGGCAGAGGATGAGGTGGTTGGATAGTATCACCGAGGCAATGAATATGGACAGACATCAGAAGCTGGTGGAGGTTAGGGGGGTCTGGAGTGCTGTAATCCAACGGGATATGAAGAGTCGGACATGACTGACCGACCAAGCAACAACAACCATAAATGTCTTCTCCTCCGAAAAACCTTTTCCTGCCAACCTCTCTGAACCCCCTGCACCACCCAGCACACTCTACACTTGTGCCAGCTGGAGCAGTGCTGAGCCAGTGTGGCTGGACATGCTGGCCAAGCCGGCTGTCAAGTTGGCACAAACATGCTTCATGTGATGGCTGCCTTGACTTATGGCACAGTATTTCTGAGACATACTTTCCTTAGCTATCTTTTTTCCAGACAACTACGGATTCATATATTTAATATGCATTTTGGCCTTAGATTTACATATTTATTTGCTGAGTTTTGCAATAACATTTTTATTTAATTTTAAAAAACACCAGTTTTCACCTGAGTTCAATATAAGGGCAAAAGGAAATGTAATTGGTCAATGATTAACAGATGACAGCCTTTTCTCTATATTGTTTTCCCTTCATTTTGGCTCCAATATAATTGACACTTCTTATGTTCTCTTTCACCTGGTTTTGGACCAGCTGATGCAGGTACATCAGAGATGTCATTAGGAAGTCAACAGTCTTAGGAAGACCCAGACAATTTCAACCTATATATTTATAAGGCCATGTATAATGCACACTTGAATCCTAACATCATTGAGGGAAAGGCTCCATGAGAAGAAGAGGGGCAGGGATGGCATGAGGTTGAGGAGGTTGGAGGTACCACTGTGCAAAGGGAGCAGGACTTTAGCACCTACCAAGGAGGGGGTATGATTTAGCACAATCCTAACCATGTCTACTCAAAAGTAAACCCCATTGTGCTCAATGGGTCTTACTCCCAGGAAAATGTCTTTAGGATTGCAGCCTTTGTCTAACTTGGAGAAGGCTATGCCCTTTCACATCCTTACTTATGGTCCCTCTGAACATAAGCTGGGGAGGGGAGGGGCATAACCCAACAACCCAGTGGTGGGATTTAAATAAATTAGTAACAGGTTCTATGTCCTAATAATAGTTTTTCAGAACCAGGTGCTCATTAGCAAAGGGTTCTATAGAACCTGTGATAACCCCCTGAAGCCCACCACTGCAACAACCCCTATCCTTACCTTGGAACATTTCAGGGAGAGAGAAAATGGCAGGAATGGAAGAAGAGGGTGGTTGTGTAGATCTCTGAGGGCAGGACAGGCAACGGTCCTCCTTGTGTCAGTTGAGGTGGGGGGCTGCGTTGGCATCAGTGAGGGGCAAGGGCATTGCCTCTTAGTGACATTTAAGGTAGGGGCATCACCTCTTTGGCATCAGTGTGGGGCTGTTGATCTCTTTGTCAACAGGTGCTTCTTGGAACATATTCTATTTCTTCTTTGCCTGTCCCCTGACTATACAAGTCAGCTAAGAATTGTCGAGCAAAGTTGGGCAAAGATGCAAAGTAGTATGTGCTGTGGGCAGCCAGGGGATGGTGGGTGAAATGAGGAGATACTATTACAGGGAGAAGGCTGGATCAGGACTGGGAAGGGAGCAGGTTCACCATACAAGTGCACTGAAATCGGTGTACATTTCTCTGAGAAATGGAGGAAGCTTGTACTATATTGAAAAAATAAGACGGGCATGATGACTGATTCAGTTTGAATGTTCACAGCTAGAAAACAGACACGTGCTATTTTTGCTTCTAATTTAATTGTAATTAATTGCCAAGTATTGCAGGTTCATGGAAATGTGAAAATGTGTGTTTTTTAGAAGGATGAAATACACATGGCTCAATCACAGCAGAACATTTTCACATCATTAAGAGCTGTGTCATCGTCTGTATACCTTGGAGATTGCACCTTTGTCTGGATTCCACATATGGCTCCACTCCGACAATAATGGCTGTAAAGTCCATATGTACCCTTGTGAACTCCATTGCCAAGCAATGGAGTATAATCATTACAAACAAACACAATGTTGTTGACTGCTGTGTTATCCCCATTTATTTCTTCTTGCACTCTCAGAGCAAATCCAATTAGTTTGCCTTCGGAACAATATTGCATCTTTTGCCAAACTCCCCACCTATCAAAGAAGACAATTATTTTTAATGACTTGTTAAACATATTGAAAACAATGAAGTCACTAGGCTGGGGTGAAGAGGCAGGACATGTCTGGTGCAAGTCTCGAACGGGTGCCTCACCACAGCAAAATACTCCTTTTGGGTGATCACTGGCCTACTTCAGATTGAGCTTCCTCTCTCTTGCCAGTTGTATCAATGCTGCTTGCCAGCAAGTGTGCACAGGAGCAGGGCTCAAAATAGCTAAAAGACTGGCAATCAGAGCATGTTTTCGCACTTGAATCATCGCAAGAGGATGGAAGGGCACAGACAAAGTAGTTACATCATACCGTCACCCCCAAACTCCAGATAAGCATCACAACCCCAGGAGCAATCCATTGTAGGGACACCAAAAAGGCAACTTCTTCAGCTTTTGTCCTGTGTGGTTATGGGGTCTGCTTGTTGTGAATTGGAGTCATTTACAAAAAATAAAAATAAAAATTGTAGGGACACCACTGATTTACATAGAAACATAATACATCATCACCTGAGAGGAGTCGGAGTGGGATCGCACAAAACATTTCATGCTATTAAAAGTTCAATGGAACATTGAATTTGGCTATTTCAACACCAATGTGGACAGCCTCAACAGACATCATAAGCAGGTTATCATCTCCCAGTAGTAATTCTCAGTTTCAGATCAACAGAAACTACGGTAATTGTCATCCTTCAAGGCCCACTACCCATTGATCACTCTGACTTGCCTCTGATCAACAATTAGCCTTCATATTATTCCGTTTTATTATTCATCGATACCTATAAAATTGAAAGGTCACTGACTGACTCACTCACTCACTCATCGACGCCCAGCGAAAACCTCCGGACCTTGAAGTGTGGTATTTGGGGTGTATTTCTTCTATGACATGAAGTGTCATAGACCTTGAAGTGTGGTATTTGGGGTGTATTTCTTCTATGACATGAGCACCCACTAAGAACCAATTTTTATAAATTTAACCATTAAAGGGGTGAAAAGGGGTATTTTTGTCCCTATACTTAACAATGAAGACTGATCAATATCCATCCCCATCTCCTGGACTTAGGTTACAATCCAGAGTAACTACAGGACCTTTTATACCAATGTAGTTCACCTATGGGAAACCTATGGGAAATGCCTAGAGCAATCCAGAGTAAGTGCCTCTTATGCCTTCCCATAGTTACTCTGGATTTTAGGGACAGAAGCATGAAATTTGGGAATCATATTCCTTCTGTGATGTACCCATTAAGAAGTGATTTGGTGCCCTGTGCCTGGTGCAAAGGGAGAAGGGTGCACAGGGGGATGGTGCATGGGAGAGGATGGTGCATGGGGGGATGATGAATGGGCAGAGTAGTGGTGTACAGGGGGGGTGGAGCATGAGGGGGAGGTTAGGGGACCACAACAGCATAGTGCCTTTGCATTCTGCTATAAATATGCAGCCAACTGGACATAGCATGATGGTATTATTCCTAATATTGAACTTTTAGCAATATTTGGTCATCAGTGATGTCACTCCCCAAGAGTGGCACCCAGGGCCAAATAGTTCCTTTGGTCTCCCCAGCTAATCCATAAATTATGGATTTTCATCCAAGGCAGTCCCATATAAAGCATGATATTAACAATTTATGGAATACAGACACCTGGAAGGCCTGTTCCAAGGGTCAGGAAGCAACAGGGGCAAATTTTTAGGGAAAAATTAAAACAAATCTACCCCCAGAGAGGTGGATTTTTTCAATGGCCTCTCTTCCCAATGCAACAAGGAACTGCTATATTGGATCAAGTGAGATATTTGAATTGTGGCTGTACCAATCCTTGAAAGTTGGATAAGACTGGACCCTTAGTCAATCAAGATTACTTCTGACCAGCTCTTCCCTCCAGCATCCCCCAAGCCCCCAAAAAGGAGAGCAAACAAAAAAGGACTTACGGTCCAGATGTGGATGTAATTCTATCGCCATCATCACACAACAGTGTGATAGCATTCAGGCCTGTTAAGTCCTCATATGTTCCATAGAGCTCGACCTGGGACAAAGTAAGAAAGAAATGGTGATGAAGCTGCCTACAAATCTGAGGCTGAACAGCTGATAACATTTATGCAAGAGGAAGATGAAGGCTGCAATCCTAAATACACCTTCCTGGGAATAAGACCCACTGAATAAAATGGGGCTTATTTTTGAGTAGATATGGTTAGGATTGTGCTCAAAGTGTTCATTGCTGCTGCATTTTTATGCTGAACTCTGCCTTTTATACAGGCAGAAACACCACCTGCCTAGGGTGGGAGAAGAAAAGGATATGAAGTGCACCTAGAAGCCTCAACCAATGAGACAGAAAAAGGATAAGGCTTTTTTGCTAAATAAATTTATTATCAGTGCATACCAACTTACATCATGAATTGAACATTTGACTGATTATATCAGTAACACTGGCTTTACTCATGTGGCTTTACTCATGGCTTGACTTCCCCATATTGGCAATGGGTGGGGATTTGCATTCCAGCTCACTAAAGATGCACCATCTGCCTGATTTAAGACCAACTTGACAAGATGATTAGTAGACTGGGACACCTCAGAGATATAAATAAAAAATATTATTCACTGTATGGCAAAACGCAATCAAAATGTGCATGTTAAATATTGTGAATTAATGGACCAAATGGACGTACGTGAATTTTAATATAAAATTGCA
Source organism: Cryptoblepharus egeriae (assembly GCA_030015325.1). NCBI lineage: Eukaryota > Metazoa > Chordata > Lepidosauria > Squamata > Scincidae > Cryptoblepharus > Cryptoblepharus egeriae. Next base: position 84,668,736 of record JAREYC010000005.1, read on the forward strand.
TTCTACGCTAGATTAGCCTTGGGTAGGCCCTGTGGTCCTTAGTCACAAGGGTCAATTTAGTCACAAGGGTCACAATTTTGAGCAACAGGTTCAGTTGTCAGCCCTGACTACAAAAGCTGTAGATTTGATACCTAATCCTTTCCAAATGTAGCCCTGAAGAGAAAATTTACCTGAAGTAAGAGAAATTCTGTGGTGAGGGAAAACCCCCTGACCAAAGAATGCAGTGAACAATATGGGCTGCAGTCTTTTCTAGTCGTACTGACCTGAGATATTATAAAAATCCAGAGATTGAGAATGCAGAGGATATTCCCTGACCTGACCCGAAACTTAATCTTTGCCGTCCATACATTTCTAAAGACATAACCCCTTTGCAAAGTTGCAGAAGTTGTTCTTATGCATTTTTTTCTGACTTTTCTTACTCATCTGGAACTTCTTCCTGCAAAGAATTGAGAATTCTTTGGAATAATCCAGTACATGAAGAGCGACAATAAAACATATGCAGCATCCATCACTGCACGCTAAAAGGCAGCGTCAGATTATATGGAAGGACGCTGAAACATAAGGAATTCATTCTAAATGCAAAGCTCATAATTTACACAGTGAAACAGCTAGACTACAGTGAGACTTACTTTTAATCGAAAACCGACTGCATGACCTTTGGAACAAAAATGAACAGGTCCCCATCGACCCCATCTTCCTCCATTTGGCACAGTGAGGATGGAATTATACTGCCGGCTTTCTGCAACACAGAGACCACAGTACAGGATAAAGAAGAGCACTGTGCTGGTTGAAAGCACCATCGTGCTGGTCTACTCCAGAACCACTTGAAGAAGGAAAGTGGAAAAATAAGAGACCTGATGATTTATACCCTTGAGATTTGGGCAGCCTCTTTCCTGTTGTCAAACATCCCCTGAACTATATCTTTATCTGGGATGTGGAATGACCTTTGGTGATTCAGTAATCTGATTGACCAAAAGCCAAGTGTCAAACTGTGATAAGCAGGGCCAGGTGTGTCCATGGAGTTCTTGTTCATCCCTAAATATTTGATGATGGGGATGTAAGAATTTAGTTGAGAACTTTATGACCTTAATTCATGTTGCCCAACATGTCACCTGGCATATCTTCTTATGATGGTGTGGGGATGTGGGAGTGGGACAGAATTGCCTTACAACACAGAACACATGGGGCTTAGGCTGGCCTAACCAGAGGTTAGGATTGCAGCCTTTCATTCCACGTTTTTAGCTATCTTTTTTTCCAGACAATTTCTGACTGATATGTTGTTCTGACTGATGTTTTGGACTTCTTTAAATTTACATATTTTGTTTTGCTATTTCTTTGTAGAGTTTAGCAATAAAAATTTCATTCAAAAATCCCTTATCACATGAGTTAAATATAAGGGCAAAAGGGAATGTAATTGGTTGATGTTTAACAAATGTCAGCCTGTTCTGTATGCTGTTTTACCTCCAGTTTAATGGTCCAATATAGTTGACACTTTTGATGTTCTCTTTGACCTGGTTTTGGGCCAGGTGAGGCAGGTGCACTAGAGATGTCAATAGGAAGTCAACAGTCTTAGGAAGACCTAGGCAATTTTAACTTATGTATTTATAGGGCCTATCCCCTTCCCATAAGTATATATTTATATGCGGAGCAGGAGGATGGTTCTGTATGGGATGGTATACACCAGGGATGTCATTCATACACAAACAAGTTAGCATTCTTGGTGCCTGTTGAGGGTCAGAAGTATCAGAAAAGGCACTTTTTCAAATAGGAACTCATGAGCTGCAGATGACAGAATTGCCAGATAAATTGCTTCTGGGGGCTTGTGGTGTGTGAGAAGGACACAAGCTGGAGAGAAAAGAAGGGACCCTTTTTTCCCAACATCACTGGAGGCAGGCCTACCTGCGAGGATAGAAGGGGAGGATACAGGGAAAGGAGGAGGAAGAGGGTGGGAGCACGGAGTTAGCACATATCAAGGAGAAGAGGGGGAACAGTGCTGAAGGGATGATTTTAGCAGATCTTGGCTTGTCCTGGAGAATGCTGTGGCCCTCTCACCTTCTTACTTTTGGTCCTTCTTACTTTTGGTCCCTCTTTGCTTGGTGGAGAACACAAAGACCCCTATCTTTACCTTGGAAGATACCAGGGAGAAAAAAAAATGGTGGGAATGGGTGAAGAGGGTAGGTGGGTACAGCTCCGAGAGACAGAGAAAGGCAACGGCACTCTTTGCTTTGGCTGAGGGAAAAGGCGTTGCTCTTTGCATCAGTTGAGACAGGGATGTCACTGCTGTGATGTCAGTTGGGGCAAGAGCATCACCATTTTGTGCAGGTGAAGCAGGGATGCTGCCCTTGTCATGTCAGTTGGGACAAGGGCATGACCTCTTTGTATCAATTGAGGCAGAGGTTTGGGATCAACGAGGAGCAAGGCGTTGCCTCTTTGCATCAGTTGAGGCAGGGATGTCACCGCTGTGATGTATGTTGGGGCAAGAGCATTGCCATTTTGGGTCAGTTGAGGCAGGGATGTTGCCCCTTGTGATGTCAGTTGGGGCAAGAGTGTCACCTCTTTGTGTCAGTTGAGGTAGGGGTTCAACTGCCTCAATGAGGGGCAAGGGCGTTGCTTCTTTGCACGTTATGGCAGGGATGTTGCCATTTTGGAGTCAATGAGGGTTTGGTGTCAGAATGTGGGTGACAGGCATCGCCTCTTTGTGTCAATTGAGGTAGGAGCATTGCTGCTTTGGGCTTCCATTAAGGAAGTTAGGTTCACCTGGGTTCAAGCTGAGGTGGGGAAAAGGAAGCACCCAAAATTCCACTCAGGGAGAAAACCTCAAATTCTGATAACAGAAAAAAATCCAGATAGACACACATTATTTTTGCTTCCAGGTTTAATTGTAGAAGTAACGATGTACTGCAAGTCTATGAAAGTCCACAGAAGTGAGAACAATCTGTCTTTTAGAAGAGTGAAATGCAAATGGATCATTCACAGCAGAACATTTTCACATCATTAAGTGCAGTGTCGTCACCACTATATTGCGGAGGTTGCACCTTGGTCTGGATTCCACATATTTTGGAGCCCTCCCTGCAGCTACTGATGAATGGGCTATATCTACCTTCCTGAACTCCATCACCAATTAGTATTTGTTCATGATTACAAATAAAAGCGATGCTGTTGGCTGCTGTATTATCCCAGTCTCTTTCTTCTAGCACTTTTAGTGAGAATCCAGTTAGTTTGCCATAGGGACAATATTGCAGCAGTTGCCAAATTCCCCACCTGTTAAAGAAGACAATAATTTTAGTGGCTTCATCATGGCTTTAATGGCGTCAGTGGCATCACTGGGGTGGATGGGGGAGGCAGGACGTTCCTGGTTGGACAATTGGGAACAAATCCTCATTCTGTCATCCTTAAATGTTCAGAATATCAAACTCCATGTCAGCGCCACAGCCTCAGGTGCAATCTGAAAGCTTGGAAGGCATTAATTCTTTAATACCAGATGTAATGACCACAATGTGAAGGATTCCATGCGGAAGGGAAGAATTCTACCAGCTGCCCATAGAATAATTATATCACAGGGTTGTTGTGAGGACAAAAGGATAAAAAGTATATAAGCTGCCTGGGGCATTAGCTTGGCCATAAATCCCTTAAATAAATAAGCAAATAAAAATAATTTAGTTGAGGGGATGCCACTGATTGAAAATATACATTAGTCTTTCGTTCTCTCACCTCACAGCCAATTCACAGTGTGATCACACTAATCATTTACGTTCAGCTAACAGGGCAATGGAAAAGCTTCAGGTAGCATCATAAATAGGTCAGTTTGGAAACTGAAACCCCCAATGGTAATTCTCAGTTTCAGAAACTTATTGTCCTCTCCAAAAGATTGGTCTGTCTGAATAAAAAGGTAGGCTTTTTATTCTTCTTCTTGTTATTGTAATAATTATTCACTGGTTAATTAATTTAATTTATTAATCAGTATAATTACTTCTATATCTGATGGGGAGATAAATGAAAATAACATGATCCTGAATTTGATTAAATGTTATTTTTATTATTTGAAAACATTTACAACTTACTTTTCCCTTTTCAAAAGTGAAATGCCCAAAGTAGTTCACATTTTATCACATATAGAAACAGAAATAGTAATTTGAACAAAGTGCAACCAACAATTTAAATAAAAAATTCAGGGGGTTCAGGACAGAACTGAAGAGACATAAAGCAATGGGGTCTTCAGACTCCAGTAGATCACTAATATTGAGGGTGCTGATCTCAAATCAAAGACAGGCAGGACAATCCAGAGCAACTATCCTGTCCACATAAGAGCCCTTAGGTTGCCCTATCTAACACTAGGTTGGAGCAACTGCAAGATGCTCCAGCCCAGTTACTCTGAAGGAGGCTTAGGGCAGAGCAAGGCAAGATAGGGTGCCCTAAGAGAGGTGGACCTGCTCTGCCCTAACTGGGGCAGCCTAAGCAGCTCAGGAGAGGCAAGTTGAGGGCATGTTTAGCATTGCCTAGGGCAGAGCAGTTACTCTGTATCCAGAGCCTGTTTCCAAGGCAGAAATGCCCTCTTCCAGCCCTCAGAGTTATACCACCTCAGGAGCAGGTATAGTAATGAGTAGACCCATAGGGGTCCATGATAAGGCCCGAGTAAGAATGGCAGTGTTGACCAAAAATCTGAGTTCTTGGCCATCCTAGCTGCAACCCCTTCCTCTCAACCTCAGGATATGGAACAAACTACGGCTGCCCACAAACCTCAGGATACAGCCGGCCACTCCAAGAAGCCCCTAGTATTCACTGCAGAATGTACTGGCATCTCATCAGGGACTCCTTATAAGGCAGGCACCCAGTGGCGTCACCAGACTGGTGCGGCTGGTGTGGGCTGCATTGGGTGATGCGCTCCGTATGGGGTGATGTGCCGGAGGAATTTGACTGTCCTTTGGCAGGCCCTGGGCATCAGCACCCCCATTCAGGCCTGCTCCAAGGCGGAGCAGCAGCCAGAAGCTGCCACTTGTCTGAGGAGCTGGCCTGAACGGCCATCTGAAGTGCACTGCGCAGAAACACACTGAGCATGCCAAACAGCTTCAGAGGAGACTTCATTAGAGCAGAGAAAGTCCGCGCTTCTGCACAGCCATCCGGCCTCACTCAGGAGGCGGAGCGGCAGCTGATAGGCTTCAGAAAGAGTACTGCACAGGCACCAACTCTGACGCCTGCACAGTCTCCCCCGAAGCCAAAAGGCTTCAGAAAAGTACTGCGTAGGTGTCAGAGATGGTGCCTGCGCAGTACTCTTTCTGAAGCCAGTTGGCTTCAGAAACAACTGCGCAGGTGCCAACTTTGGTGACTGCGCAGTCCAGGTAGGGGGGGCACGCATCCCAGGGATGATGCACAGACTTCCGCACCGGGTGATGTGCAGAGTCATGTCACCACTGTAGGCACCACAGCTGTTCCTTGTTCAGTGTGATCTGAGGGGTGTCTCCTCAGGAGCAAGTCTTCCCCTTGTGTCAATTACTTAGCATGCTCTGGAGCAGTTAGGGCAGCCCAGGCTTCCTGACTCTCTGGATTCAGCATAACTTTCTGCTCTGGATACAGAATAGTTAGGAGAGTGCAGTTAGGTCAGAGCAGGCTGAATTTGCTCTGGATTGTGTCCTAAGAGCACAATCCTAACCATGTCTACTCTAAGGCAAGCTCCATTTTGTTTAGTGGGTCTTACGACCAGGAAAATGTCTTTAGGATTGCAGCCAAAGTTCCTCTGTTTCAGTGGAGAGAAGACATTGCCCCACTGACAATTCCAGGAATATGTCCCATTGGTATGTGCTTAATTGGAAGGATATCTCATATATGGTACATGACCTTCTTGTACCCTGGCCCTAAATTGTTCAGGCCTTCAATGCACTGAGAGAGTTGAAAAAGCAGCCGCCTGACAGAGTGATAGCATCAGGCCCTGTCTTTTTTTTGCAATAAATCTGCAGTCCTAACCACATTTACCTGCAAGTAGCAGAAGAACATGCATAGGCTTGGACTCTACCCGTAAGTTCTGGATTGTCATCAAAGGCAAATGCAAATAAGCATGTTTAAAAGATTCAGCAGTGGTGTCACCAATGCATGGAACACAGATACCAAGAAGTCTTGTTCCTTGGGCCAAGAGGCAAATTTTCATGGAAAGATGGACTCTGAGTCAAATAAACTTCTAAAAAGAGTTGGATTATTTTGCAGTGGCCTCTCTTTCCAACTCTACCAAACACCACCATTGTGGATCATGTGAGATCTATGCATTGCGGATGCACTTGCACTTAAATGTTTGATAGGATTGGGCCCTTGGTAAAGTAAGCCTACTTCCACCAGCACATTGTGAGTATAAGTAAAAGAGGACTCACGGGCCGACAGATGATGTAATTGTTTTCCCATCGTCACACAACAGACTAATGGCATTTAGGGTTGTTGAGTCTTCCACTGTTCCATATGGTTCTACCTAGAACAAAGCAAGAAAGTGATGGTTGGCCATTACTTTGATTTTTGCCTTTGCTTTACATTGGCCACTATAGGGTCTGGATATGGCCTAATTGTGCCATTCTATGCCATGCCCCAACATTCCCCCAGCACTCCCCTGCTGAGCTGCTTACAATAGCACTGCTAGGCCAGCGCAGGTGCATCTGTCGCTCTTCTGGTGCAACGTCCCCTTGGTGGACTTGCACGAGCCCAGGCCCTTTTCTGGTGCAGCTAGGCTGGCTTACCTGGCATTGTACTAGTACAGCACCAGATAAGCTGGTGCAAGTGCACTTCAGAATCACAGCCTTAATTTTTTCCCCTAGTTTTTGGCCATTGTGGTGATATTTTATTCTTGTATTTTTCATTGCATTCTTCAGTAAATTATGCATTGAATGATGCATTCAATTTTTCCACAATTTTGGTTACTACTAGTGTCACCCCCTCTTCCGAAGATGCCACCTTATTAACACCTAATTACTGGGCTGTGGATGGCGCAAGCAGTTAAGACACTGTGCCTGTTAACCAGCAGGCCAGGGTTTGAGACCGGGGTCGGCCCCACAAGACAGGGTGAGCTCCTGTCCTTAGCCCAGCTCTGCGACGCCAGCTGGATCCAATCATATTGGCTCTGCCTTTCCATTGGACTAATTCAGTGGCGGGGAGAGGGGGGATTTGCTGCTTGGGTAACAGCCTATCCTCCATAACAAACCAACCCAGGCTTTTGTGCTTCGCATGCAGCGTATGCAGCACCGAGCACGATACCATAGTCTTTCATGACTGATGGAGGCCTGCTGCTGCAGTACTGGGATCTACTTTTTAGAATGACAATCTGTCTGTGACCCATTAGAAATGATGTCATGAAGGATTTGAGATTATCAAGGAAATTAAATTTAAAATGATTTTATTTAAACATTAATTAAAACAAAAATTGTATTTTTAAAATTGAAATAACATTTTTAATTTTTAAAATTTACATAAATTTAAATTAATTTTAATTAAAAAATTAAAATCATACATTTAAAATTATACATAAAATAGAAATTGCAATCCTAACAGCACATTCCTGGAAGGAAGCTCCACTGAACTCAGTGGAACTTACTTTTGAGTAGACATGAATAGGATTGCACTGAAAACAAAAAAAATAAGAGGCCAGCCCCATTCCACCAAATGAATTCACTCTATAGACTGCCTGCAATAACACCCTCCTCCAAAACAACAATAAAAAAACATAATCAATAAGTTTTTCCCCCATTGCCATGTTCAATTTAAGTTTTACATTTAAATCTTATACCCATCAGGACATACCAGGATTTAAAGCTTTTAGAAACTTAAAAATCCTTACTACTCAAACCTGTTTGGGGGGAGGGGGGGAAGAAGAGGGAGTGAGGCTGCCTTCTGTAGCATTTGTTAAGCTCCACTTTTGCTGAATTGGGACCATTTCGGGGAGCTGATATTCCTCTGTGCCTAACATGAACAGGAGCCAAGGCATCTTTGTTTACTCATAAGTAAACATGTCAATGTACCTCAGTTTCACTTTCCCTAGATCTCAGTGCAGTGGAGCTTGTAGCAGGGACCTTCTTCTGGGGTGAGTGGTAGGGACTGCTTTCATTGGATCAGGACCAGATTCTTCTTAGTCTGCTCTTTCCAATGTTAAACACATTTGCCTGCTTGAGAGTAAATGCATGATATGGCCCCATTTCTAAATGAATATGGATATGGCTCCATATTTCTAAAGGCATGGTCCTTTTTTGCACAGTTGTAGAAGTTGTTTTAACGCATTTAATCTTCTCACATACAAAATCATAATCATGTTTCGGAAAAAGCCAGTACATGAAGAGTGCTGATCAATCATTGCATCCTAAAAGGCAGCATTAGATTCATTAATGCAAAGATGCTGAAACATACAAAATTCAGCCTCCATGCAAGGCTCATCTTATTCATAGGGATAAAAATGAAATGGCCGGACTACAGTGAGACTTACCTTTATCATGAAACCAAAAGCATAACCTTCGGAACAAAAATCAGGAGGTCCCCATCGACCCCATCTTCCTCCATTTGGCACAGTGATGATGGAATTATACTGACGGGCTTCTGCAACCCAAAAACCACAGGTGAACAAGAAGAGCGTTGTGCTGGCTGACAAAGCCATAGTGCTGATCTACTCTAGGACAGTGGAAGAATAACAGACCTGAGAATTTATACCCTTGGGATTCAGGCAGCCTCTCTCCTATGGTCAAGTTGCCCCTGAACAATGCCTACAATGGGATGTAGAATGATTTTTGGTGATTCAGTAATCTGATTGTCCAAGTGCCAAGTGAAACATTCTGATAAGCAGGGCCAGGTGTGTCCTGGAAGTGCTTGTTCTTTGATGTTTGATGATGGGATTAATATTTGATGATGGGGTTATAAGAACATGTGGTTGAGAACTTTAATGACCTTAATCCATGTTGCCCAGCATATTCCTATTCCAGATTTGTCTGTCTGTTCTGCTATATGTCATACAACAGAAGATCCCGTTGGGTATAAATCCCATTGACACCACTGGAATTTTTCCTTTAAGACCAAATAGCAACCAGATGATTCACTGCATGAGCAAAGCGTGGAGAGACCCCTCCACCTAGTGAAAACCTATGGGAAATTCATATTGGAATCCAGAGTAAGTTGTTCTTACACTGGAGCAAGGACACCCCATAGTTACTCTGGATTTTGCCCTAGGTCTCTCAGGTTTCTTTCCATTAGAAATGTAACTCGCCTTTTTCTGTCTGTAAATGGAATGATAACAGAAAAAAGACACACACACAATTTTTGCTTCCAGGTTTAATTGCAGTTAATAGCCATGTATAACAAGTCTGTGGAAGTGTGAACATAAGTGTCTTTTAGAAGGGTGAAATGCAGATGGATCAGTCACAGCAGAACATTTTCACATCATTAAGTGTTGTGTCATCCTCTGTGTATTGTCCATAATGCACCTTTGTTTGGATTCCACATATCTTGGAGCCCTTCCTGCAGCGATTGATCAGTGGGCTATATTTTCCTTCCTGAATTCCATCACCAATCAGTATTGCTTTATCATCACATTTGAATGCGATATTGTTGGCTGCTGTATTATCCCCGTCTATTTCTTCTTGCACATTCAGTGTGAATCCAATTAGTGTGCCATTGGGACAATACGTCGCATCTTGCCATTTTCCCCACCTATTAAAGAAGACAATTATTTTAATGGCTTCGTAAATAAATAAACTGGCATCATCAGGCTGTGGTGCAGTAGTCAGCACATGCCTTTTGTGAGGCTCGAGGAGATGCATCACTTCAGCACCTGAGCCTCCCTTCGGTGATCATTGGGCTATTTCAAACCAAGCGCTTGCTCTCGCTCTCACTCTCTCACTCTCTCTCTCTCTCTCTTAAATGCACACAGGACCCAAAGTTTTTCCACGCTGAATTCAATGCAAGAGGTCATATGGTTGGGAACAAATCATCATCATGTCACCAAATGTTCAGAATGTAAAGCTCCAGGTCAACACCATAGTCTCAGGTGCAATTTGGAAGCTGGAAGGTACTCTCTGATGACAGATCACAAGTTTGAAGGATTCTATCTGGAAGGGAAGAGTTCAATGTGCAGCACATAGAAATGTTACCTACCTCACAAGGTTGTTTTGAGGTCAAAAGGATAAAGGCTATGTATTGGGCATTGTGCTTTGCCATGGGAAAGGCAGGGTAAAATTCCCTTCGATCAATCAATCCATCAGTCAAATCAAATCCTTTGTGGGGATGCCACAGATTGAAATTATACATATAAACATACATGTAACCCTTCACCACACAGAGGATTCAGTGTGACCATATCAATCATTTCCATGGTGCATAAAGTGCAATGGAAAAGCTGTAGGCAGCATCATAAACAGGTCATTTTGGAAATAAAAACTCAGTGGTAGTTTTCAGTTTCAGAGCAGCAGAAACGTAATTGCAGCAAAAACATAATTGCAATTTCAGAGCAGCAGAAACCTCTCCCAAAAAATTGGTCTGCTTCCCTTTATTCCAAATTTAGGCTTTTTATTATTATTTGGATGCAATCCTAACCACAGATTCCTGGGAGTAAGGGCTCAATCCAGAGTAACTATGGGGAGTCATTGCTCCGGTGTAAGAAAAAATTTACTCTGGATTGTAATATGAATTTTCCATAGGTTTTCACTAGGTTGTACAGTAACTACTGGTGCACGTAATGTCTCTTATGTGCTCCCTAAGTACTATTAAACACAATGGGACCTACTTCTGGAATGTTTGTTGTTATTTTTTTATTCATTCGTTCATTTATTTTCCACTTTTCTTCCTAAAAGGACACAGAAGTTAGCTATAACTCAATATATAGATTGAACCTCCCCATTTCTTCCATTTGGTTCCAGGAACCTCCATGAGTCACTGTTTTTGCATTACAAAATGGCAAATTAGTTATCATGGCAGGCAATGATAAATTAGTTATCAAGGCAGGCAAGGAATCAAGATTAATAAAGTTCCCTTTCAAGTGGCCGCTAACTGCCCTGCAAGGAGCTGAAGTCCAGCAAGCCATTGCAGACAAGCAAGCAATTTGCAAGCAGTTTCAGCTCAGAGCAATTCACAAATGATTATCACTTAGGGGAAGAAAAGGGCTCTGGCTCCCAGCTGAAAAGAAATGAAACCTAAATTTCAAGAACTTTTCAAAGTCAGGCTTCAGCACCTGCCTGGTTGCCATGATAAGCAGGTTGCCTTTAAGCCATTAACTTTCAATTTAATAAGCCAACCTCACTTGCTTTGAGAGAAAATCGCATAAATTAGGCTTATAAATAAATCTCATATTATTAGGCTACACTTGTAATTCCTTCTGTATCTGGTGGGGGTAGAAATTGTATCTGTTGGGGGTAGAAACAGGATCCTAAATTTGATTAAAGGTTCTTTTTATTATTTGAAAACATTTATAGCCCACTTTTTCCTTCTTAAAAAAGAGGTGACCAAAATAGCTAACAACATAGCAGATTAAAATAATAATTAGAACAAAAAAGTGCAACCAGCAATAAAAAACAATTTCAGGAGGGTTAGGACAGTCTTCAGGCCCTGTTAGATCACTAATTAGTTTGAAGACAAAATTCCTCAACTTCAGAGCCAATGCAGAGGAAATGCTGCCCCTTCAATATTTTCTGGAATAAGCCTTTTTGGGATATTCTTAAGTGGCAGGACATCTCATAAATAAATGTCCTTCAAATACCTGGCCCTAAACTGTGCAGACTTTCACAGGTCAATGCCAGCACCTTAGTCAAGATTGTTGAAAAAGCAGCAGCTTGACTGAGTCATAGCACCAGATCAGAGTCATTTGTGCAGCAAGGTAGTGGCGCTAACCTCCACTTGCATAAGCCCCAGTATAAGTCTTGTGCTGGACCTGGGGCTGTCAAAAAGTGCTGTAAGGCACTTCTGCCCTACTCCTGGGGGAATAGGCTAGTGCACAGGCATATGCTGATAACCCTACACCAGTGGTCCTCTACCTTGTGGGGGCCACGGACCAGTTCCAGCCTGGCAAGGACTCTGGTTCACCCTGGAGATGGGGCCAAGCCAGGGCTTTGTGCCACCAGGGCTCTTGCCTCTGGTCCGGGGCCCAATGCCAGCATAGCCTGGCAGCTAAGCTGCCAGAGACTGGCACTGGATCTTAGACCGGGGGTTGAGGACCCTTGTCCTACACAGTGTTGGGCTCCAGCAGGTTCGCACCTACTCTATAGAACCAGTTGTTAACAAGAGATCGGAAATATAAAGTTTAAAAATAGCCATTTAAAAGTGGCTCCCAGATGGGCAGAGAACCGGTTGTTGATGTCTTTGAATCTCATCACTGGTCCTACACCATCATGGGAAGATATGCCAGGTGAGTTATGCCAGCCTAAATGGGTTAGGATTACACCCTGAGTCTGCAATTGCAGCCACACTTACCTATAACTATCAGAAGGACAGGATTGGACCTTTAGTCAGGCAAGCTGACTTCCCACTGACACATTCCAACCTCCCAAAATTAAGAAGGGTAAGAAAAATGGGACTCACGTTCCAGTTGATGATGTAATGGTTTTGCCATCATCACACAACAGGGCAACGGCACTCAGGCCTGTTGCATCTTCTGCTGTTCCACACTGCTCTACCTGGAAAAAAAGCAAGAAAGAGACAGTGACATCCTACTTTGAACAGCTGTACACATTTATGCAGGAGACAATGTTCATTGCTGCTGCCTTAAGAATTGAGGAAGCAAAGTTGATCAGGGAGCTTCTCCAAATGCGGACAGGAAAAGGAAGGCATCTTTTTTTCCTAAATAAATCCGTTCCAGTGCACACCAATTTACAGCCTGAATGTAATAGCAGGTAACTGATTGTCAAGATTAGATTGGTAGCATATACTTTGATATATACATGACCTTCCCTATATTGGCCCAGGATGGGATTTGCATTCCAGTCCTCTTAAAAAAGATGCACCCAGCTAGGTCAGTGGGGCCAGATAATCATATTAGAGCCCAATCCAGTTCTTTTCATCCTTACCTGCTGCCAATGTCACAATGCACCCCACTTTGAGGGTGGGCTATTCGATAAGTCACTTCTGGGTAAGGGACCTATCATTCCCTTACCTGGGGTTGGACTTCAGATTGTAGTGGGGGTCTACTCCACTGTAATGGGCAGAGAGATTACTTCCCCCTGTGCCAGCTGTTTCTCCCATCAGCATTTTTTCCAGACCTGTCTTCTTTCTTAGCCTCTTGTCCTCAAAAACCTGACTGAATGTCCTCCATTTTGGAGGACAAACACTAAAGTGCCTTTGAAGATTATTAACAGCAGTAAAGCAGTTTATGGGGGAAATTTTTTTTGGTAGATTTGGTATTTCATCTTTTAAATATTTCAGCAAAGTTGCAGCTGCAATGCAGCCCTAAAGGGAAAATCTGTTCCCATTCTCTAAGGTGGCCTTTGTGTCTCAGCCCTCACCACAAACAGGATGCAGTATTTTCCAATCCTGCTACCCTTAGACATTAGAAAAATCTGGGGATTCAACCTGGTCATGCAGAGAATATGCTCTGCCCTGACCTGAAAGTTAAATTGTATTTACCAACTACACATTTTCTAAAGGCATAGTCCTTTAGGCACAATCACTGAAGTTGTTCTTATGGATATTATTCATGAATGTCTTGCATACAAAGTGAAAACCATATTTTGGAAGGAGGCAGCACAAAAGAAGGCCAATAAAGCATATGCACCCCCCCCCCATCATTGCATGCTGAAAGGCATCATCAAATTCCTTATGGAAGGATGCTGAAATGTACTGTAAGGAATTCAGCCTATATACAGAGCTTGTAATTTAACAGCGGAAAAGTGAAGTGGCCGGAATACAGTGAGACTCACCTTTATCCCGAAACCAATGGCATAACCTTTGGGACAAAATTCAGGAGTTCCCCATAGACCCCATCTTCCTCCATTTGGCACTGTAAGGACAGACTTATACTTCCGGGCTTCGACAACCCAGAAACCACAGGCAAGGATAAAGAAGATCATTGCGCTAGCTGAGAGAGCCATGCTGTTGGTCTAATTTAGGACCAACTGAAGAAGGACAGTGGATGAATAACAGAAATGGGAATTTATAACATGGGATTTGGGCAGCCTCTCTCCTGTGGTCAAGGTGCCCCTGAACTATGTTCCTTTTGGGATGGGGAATGACCTCTGGTGATTCAGTAATCTGATTGACTAAAAGCCAAGTGACACATTCTGAAAAGCAGGGCCAGGTGTGTCCATTGAGAGCTTGTTTTTCCCTAAATATTTGATGTATGAATCTGGATCAGAACTTCATTCTAAATCCATGTTGCCCAGCATGTTCCTCATCCAGATTTGGCCTTTCTGTTCTGCTATTCTGCCGTCCTACAATGGAAGCTTCTGCCGGCCTACAATGGAAGCTTCAATGGACCTCAATCCCATTGACACCACTGGTATCAGAGTAAATAGCAACCAGATGATTCATAGCATAAGCAAAGCATGGAGAGATTCTTTCCTTGTTGCCTCCAAGTCTGCTACCTCTGGAGCAATAAACATGCAATTGGCAGGCACATTTTTGAAGCCTGAAGATTAGATTTGGCTGTGGTTGATTCCTTAAAAACTCAGTTTGTCAGGTAGATTGAGTGAAATCCATGATATGCGAATATAAGATTGCACTCTGGGTCAACTAGACACTTCTGGAATATATTCTCTTCCGCCCAGCCTGTTCCAATAGGGTGAGGTAGCATAAGAAATGTGCAACTGGAATGCACACTACTGATCATGAAGAGTACTGATCATGTGTGGAGTGCACATCATGAAGAAATGTGGGCCTCTTGAGGTAGATGGACCTTCAGCACATGTTCAAACAGACATCACCTGTGAAGCCAGCATTGTCTGTTTTCCAAGTTGGGAGACATCACATGTCTGTCCATAACTCATAAACTATGATTATGGGTCATAATCATTACATGGGCAGCCCAATTCTAAAATGCAACTGACAAGGAAGCTGGAGGTTACCTATGATTAAAGCAGCCATTTTCGACCATGCCATGCCATGTTGGTGCCATGCCACATTGGTACGCCACAAGTGGTCCACAGTTGTGCCAAAGGAATTTGGAGGAAGTTCACTTATTGGTAAGGCCAAAGGGAGATTGGGGAATGTGAGCCCCCTTTGGCAGCTTAGGGCGCAATCCAGAGTAACTACAGAGAGTCCTTGCTCTGGAGTAAGAACCTTTTACTCTGGATTGCAATATGAATTTCTCATAGGTTTTCACTAGGTGGTGCAGTAACTACGGGTGCACGTAATGTCTTGTACGTGCTCCTGTAGCTACTCTGGATTGCAGCCTAAGTATGCCTTGACATTTTTAATACCTTGTCAGTGTGCCTGGAAATGAAAAAAGATTGAAAATTGATGTCTCAGAGGATATTTTTCACTTACTACAAGTAAAGACCATTGATCCTTTGTGGCTTGTTGCATCTGTGTGAGGTATCTAGCTGGTGCAGACCTTGAAAGCCCACCTTGGTCTGCTTGGCACAAGACTGGGAGTTATGATATACCATCATTTGTTTAGAAATCTATTTGTAGAAATGTACAATAAGAATTTCATTTTGCAAATCCCTTTTCACCTGAATTAATATAAAGACCAAAGAAAATGTAATAGGTTGATGATAAACAGATTTTGCCCTGCAGTTTGACACTTTTGATGTTTTTTTGGACTTTATTTTGGACAAGCTGATGCAGGTGCACAAGAAGTGACCTTTTTATAACTGTTTTATGAAGACCTAGGATGGTGGTTTCGTATGGCATAAACTAGGGATGTCAAATTAGTTTCATATCAAAGGCCATCGTTTTAATTCATGGTGACTACCAAGGGCTGCAAGTGATATCCTTACACAGGGATGGACATCATGGAGCAAAGACGGCCAGTAAATGCACATTCTTCTCACACAGGAAATCATGAGCTGCAAATGACAGAGGATAATATAAATTGCCAGATACATTGTTTCTGGAGTCTGCATTTGGCAGGCTCATGCACTTACGGTATTTATTCTAACTGGTGTTCATTGCATCACACCTGGCCTCCCAGTCTAGAAATAACTGAGAATGATGTCACCACCAGTTACCCCGAGTTGTACTTTGAATGGGTTGAACATGTGAAGTTGTACAACTAAGGAAAATCTTTAAGAAACACATCTATTTCCACAACAGTCACTTAAAATGTCATACTTCTGTGTTTTCTTAAATAAAAGTTACATGTGACTTTTAATGAAAGGATAAAAGTGGAAAGTATTATTTACCAATCAAGTCTGTCACAATGCTTATGGTAGATATAGGATGATAGGATGGAGATGAGAAAGGAAAACAGCCTGGGTAAAGCAAATGCATCTCTACATCCATCTCCACGGCCACCACATTTCTTTGCAAATATTCAGGCTACTTGAGCAAAATGCCCCTGATCTGGGTTGTGCTATGGGTCATGGACATTGCCCTCACTTAGAATAAACCAATGTATTTATCACCACCACACCTTATATGAGGCATCACTAACTTCACCTATAGGAGACAACCCACCCCGTGACCTTCTGTGGGTTGGCAGTCCTGTATGCAGTTCTATTGGCTGAAACTTGAGTATCGGCAATGAAGTAATCCATGGTGGATCTGAATCTATGGAACTCCCTACTTGAGAACTTCATTCTTCACCTTGGCCTCTCAGCAGAGACCAAAAACACTGTATTTTGCCAGTGGGAGTGAAGCAAAGCAGCAGTGGTATATGCCATGTTCTGAACCTCTTTCTTGGCCCAGATATACTCCCCAGGAAGATCCTCTGAGCGATGTCAAAAAAGAACCAGTATAGAACTGAGTCTACACAAGGAAACTTAAACTTCAGTCATACACAAGGGAAAGTTTTGTCCTTCTTCCTTTCTGGCCTTATCCCTGGAAAGTACTGGCGAGCCTGTATACCTTGCATTGCTATGGATTAGAACTGGGATGAAAGCTTTGTATATTTCGATACAAAATTATATATAATTCTATACAAAATTATATATACACTGTATATTTCTACAGTGATGGAGACAGTACTATATCTATATTTATAAAATTGAAAAGTCAATGACTGACTGACTCACTCACTCATTCACTCACTCCCTCACTTCAATGCTCAGCCAAAACCACCAGACCTAGAAGTGTGAAATTTGGGGAGGGTATTCCCTCCATGATGTAGGCACCCACTAAGAACTGTTTTTGGAAATTCAAACCAGAAGGGTGTGAAAAGGGGTGCAAGAGATTTTGTCCCTATATAATTTACACTGAAGAATCACTGACTCATCAATGCCCAGCCCAAACCCACGGACCTATAAGCATGCAATTTGGGGAGAGCTTTCCTTCCATGACACGAGCACCCACTAAAACCTGATTTTTAGAAATTCCATCTGGAAGGGGATGAAAAGGAGTGCAATGTGTTTTAGCCTTATATTTAACAAGGAAAGCTGAATAATCAACACTCAGCCCCAAGCCCTGCACCTAGAAGCATGAAATTTAGGAAGCGTATTCTTTCTGTGTTGTCAGGACCCACTAAGAACCAATTTGGTGCCCAGTGTTGTCCAATGCTGGTGGTTTCCTGGTGGTACCCTCAGTGCCTGCTGGTGCCCAGTGTCTGCTGTTTGTTGCACACTGCTGCCTGCTGCCCCCTGGTTTCCAGTAGAGATGCCTGGTAGAGCCCAGAGTTGCCCTCTACTCACTGTGCAGTGATGCCTTGAGGTGCCCAATGGTGCCTGGTAAGGATGTCTGGTGCTCTGTAGGGATGCCGGGTGTCCATTGCCCACTGCTGCCAGGTGGTGCATGGTAGAGCCAGCTACCCACTGGTGCCTGCTGTCAGCTGGTGTCCAGTGGTGCACACTGGAGTCAGGTGGTGCCCACTGTGGTGCTGCTACTCACTGCCCAATGGTGCCCACTGCCCGCTAAGGATGTCCAGTGCCCACTGATGCCCACTGCCTGGTGGTGCCCATTGTCCATTGCATGGTTGTGCCCAGTGGTGCCCAATGTCCTTGTACGGATGTGCTCACTGCCTACTGGTGCCTGGTGGTGTCCACTGCCCGCTGGTGCCTGCTGACCACACATAGTTGTATCCACTCCCTGATGATGCCCTTTAAGGATAACTGGTGCCCACAGGCATCTACTGGTGCCTGCTGCCTGGTGCCCACCGCCCAGTGCCTGTGCCCACTAGTGCCCGCTGGTGTCCAGTCATGTCCAGAGCCCACAAATATTCTATAAATTTTTATCCCATAACAGCGGGTTCATTCTGCTAGTTATAATAATAAGACTGGGATGAAAGCTGTGTATATTTCTATAAGTGATGGAGAATGTACTATATTGGAATAATAAGACTGGCATAAACCAGGCTTATGCACTTTGAATTTTATGATATTAAAGGGTAGAAATGTAACTAGCCTTTCTCTGTCAGTAAATGGAATGATAAAAGAAAAAAAAGACACACACTGTTTTTGCTGCCAGGTTTAATTGCAGTTAAAAGCCATGCATTACAAATCCATTGAAGTGCAGGGTGACCATATAGAATGGACGACAGAGTGCCTGTAATTTTAACCATTGCAAAGAAGAGGAAATTTAGGCAGGTGCTGCTTTTTAATCTTATATATTGAGTGAAACCTGCCTAAATTCCCTATTCTATGCAATGACAAAGGTTCTTGCTTCTATTTTAAAGGCACAGACACACCGTCCTCCATTCTAAATGATTACCCTCAGTAGTGGGCACCAGCAGGTTCTCACCTACTCTATAGAACCGGTTCTTAATGAGAGATAGGCCATGTAAAGTTTAAAAATAGCCATTTAAAAGTGGCTGCCAGATGGGCAGAGAACCGGTTGTTAATTTCTTTGAAGCCCATCACTGATTACCCTGACATGTATCTTTTCGAAGGATGAAATTCAAATGGATCATTTACAGCAGAACATTTTCACATCATTAAGTGCTGTATCATCATGTGTGTATTGCGGACGTTGCACCTTTGTCTGGATTCCGCATATCTTGGTGCCCTTCCCGCAGCGGCTGATCACTAGGCTATATGCACCACCTTGAATTCCATTACCAATCAGTACTGCTTTATCGTTACAAAAAAATGCGATGTTGTTGGCTGCTGTATTATCCCCGTCTATTTCTTCTAGAACGTTCAGTGAGAATCCTTTAAGTTTGCCATGGGGACAAAATTGCACATCTTGCCACTTTCCCCACCTATCAAAGAAGACAATTATTTTAAAGGCATCATAGTGGTTTTAATGGCTTCAGAGGTAATTTACTCCTGCAGCATGGGTACATTTTGCTAGTTCAAGATAGTTCCTTATGTTTCTCTTGGGGGGTAAAAATTAAAATAACGTGATCCTGAATTTGATTAAAGGTTGTTTTTATTATTTGAAAACATTTATAGCCTACTTTTCCCTTCTAAAAAAAAGAGATGTCGAAAATCGCTGCAATCCTAAACACCACTTAGGATTGCCTAAGCACCAGCATAAGTCCTGTGCTGACATGGGTGTGTTACAGAAGTGCAGTAACATACTTCTGTGCCACTCCTGGGGGGTTAGTCCACTTGCACAGCCATATACCAACCTCCCATACCATCACGGAAAGATAGGCCAGGTGACATAGGCCAGCCTAAATTTCTTAGGATTGCGCCCAACATAGATAAAATTACAGAAATAATTAATGGAGCAAACAAGTACAACCAAGAATAAAAAACAATTTCAGGAAGTTCAAGATAGGACTGAAGTCACAGAAGAAAGCAATGGGGTCTTCAATGGGGCCCTGTTAAATCACTAAAATTAAGGGTGCTGAACTCAGTTCAAAGACCAACAGTGCAATCCTAAGCATGTCGACTCAAAAGTAAGTCCCATTGTGCTCAATAGTAGTTACTCCCAGGAATGTGTGGTTAGAATTGCAACCTAAATCTTCAAAGCCAGTGCAGAGAAGATGCTGCCCCTTCAACAATTCCTGAAATAGGCCCCTTTGGGATGTTCTTAAATTTTACATATCCTTCATGTTCCTGGCCCTACCATACAGACCTTCATCACTCAATGCCAGCACGCTGAATTGCAACGAGATACAGAATGGCAGATAAGGTAGTTGAAAAAGCAAGCAGCCTGACAGAGTCATAGTACCAGGCCCCAGTCATAGAGTTATAGAATTACAGTGTTGGACGGGACCTAATAGATCATCGAGTCCAACCCCACAAGCAGGGAATGTGCAGATGTTTGTCGAGCCTCTACTCCATTTACCTGCAACTATCAGAAGGACATGAATAGGTTGGACTCTACCTGTAAGTTCTGGATTGTCATAAAAGGTGCCCCAGATAAAGTATGGTATGTTTAAGGGGTCAAACTTTGAATGTTACCAGTGCACGGAGCACAGATACCTGGAAGTCTTGTTCATTTTTCCATGAAATCAGGGTCAAATTATCTCTGAAAAGAGGTGGATTATTTTACAATGGCCTGTCTTTCCAACTTTTCCAGGCACTTGAAGCACATGATATCTTTGCACATGAATACTTTTTTTTGAATGTTGGCTAGGATCGGGCCTTTAGTCAAGCAAGTTTACTTCCCACCAGTGCATTCCAAGCCCAAAAAAGGAATGTGGGTCAGAACAATGGGACTCACGGTCCAGTTGATGATGTAATGGTTTTGCCATCATCACACAACAGGGCAATGGCATTCAGGCCTGTTGCGTCTTGTGTTGTTCCACATGGCTCTCTCTGGAACAAAGAAAGAATGAGATGGTGATGATCAGGTACATAATTAAACATTGCCAATCTAACCGTGAGAAGTCAATTACATGTGATGCAATTCAGTCTGTAAGTTGGTATGCATTGACACTGATTTTTAAAAGCTTACCCTGCCTTTCCTGTCCTCATTTGGAGGAGCCCCTAATCAACTTTGTTTCCAACCAGGTAGGAGGCAAGAGGCAGAGTTCAGCATAAAAATGCTGCAGCAGGGAATACTGCCTCCTCCTCTTGAATAAATGTGTATGGCTGACAAACAGGTTTCCCTTAATGGCCCAGGATGGGATTTGCATTGCAGCCTTATGAAAAAGATTCACCCAACAAGGTCAGTGGGGCCAGATAATCAGACAGCATTGTGTCCCAGATTGGGAGTAGCAAGTTTGACAAGGGGTTCCTGGACAGATTCCAAAATTTGAAATGGATTTCCGGGCCAAAATGGCAAAGACCATTGGTCTTCTAATACATGCGCTAACTTAATACAGTGGTACGTCTCATAACAAGTGCCTCACATAACAAGAGTTTCACATAAAAAGTATAAATTTCCAAGAAATCTTGTTTCACATAACAGGTTCTGCTTCACTTAACAAGCACTTATGTGTAAATGGGGCTTACTCCCAGGAAAGAGTCTTTAGGACTGCAGCCTAAGTAGACTTCATAGGATTATGCACATTGAACACATGTTTTGAATTCACTTCCAGTGTTTTGTCATCATTTTTACATAGTTAATATTTTTATATGAATATTTTTTGGGATGTGGAACCAATCATCTGAGTTTCCATTACATCCTATGGGAAAATCCACTTCACTTAAAGAGCATTTCACTTAAAGAGCATGCTTCCAGAATGAATTAAGCTCTTTATGTGAGGCACCACTGTATATCCATGTGGAGTGTCTACTTTGGGTTGATGTCTGGGAAAGGGGTTAGGATTTGGGGGCATCTGCTGCAACTGAACCTACTCATATCCTGAACCAGATCCCCACACACCTCCCCGCTCTTCAACCAGTTTTGCCTCTCCCTATATCACCTCCTCTCCAACCCCTCCCAATTTCTCCCACTGACTTTACTGCCTTGTCTGGCAGTGAGAGTGCTGGCAATCTTATTGAGCAACTACCAGAGTGTCTTTTATGAAGGCACTGATTGTTATAAAGAAGTCAAGACGGAGATGAAGGAGTGACAATGATAGCAAGTGAGACTGAGCTCTCAGAAGAAGAATTCAGGGTCACCACTGAGTGGCCGTCACTCTCCTGGTCTCTGCCAGATATTCTCCTGTTCCAGTGGCCAGTTATACAGAGATCTGATGCCAAAGGCCATAATTTGTTTTTAATTGGCTGGTTCAATGCCAACTTGAAAAGATGACCTGTAGACAGGGACACCTCAGAGGTAGAAATAAAAAAAATTATAGACTTTATGGGCAAAATCCAGAGTAACTACTGGGAGTCCTTGCTCTGGTGTAAGAACAACTTACTCTGGATTCCAATATGAATTTCCCATAGGTTTTCACTAGGTGGTGCAGTAACTATGGGTGCATGTAAAGTCTCTTACGTGCTCCCGTAGTAACTCTGGATTTGGGGTATATCTCTGTGACATAATGCAAAGTAATCAAAGTGTGTTTGTTAATAGTTCATGTGCAGTAATGAACCAAAAAGTTCTAAGTGCATTTTAATATTAAATTGCACACAGCACTAGATTACCCTCGTCCAGGTCCAGGACACAGGATCCTTAGGCACAACACCCATTTACAAGAAATTGGTTCAATTTACAAGCTCCCATAGATTGGTAGCTTATCTTCTGAATTTTTCAATACTATTGTAGCTGCAATGCAGCCCTAAAGGGAAAATCTGTTCCCTGTAGGTGGCTTCCATGTCTCACCACTCACCACAGGATGCAGTATTTTCCAGTCCTGCTATTCTCAGATATTAGAAAGATCTGGAGATTGAACCTGATCATGCAGAGAATATGCTCTACCCTGACCTGAAAGTTAGATTGTCTTTACATCCTACATATTTTTCTAAAGGCATAGTCCCTTTTGCACAGTTGCAGAAGTTGTTCTTATGGATTTTAGTCAGGAACTTCTTGCATACAAAGTGAGAACCACATTTTGGAAGAAGGCAGAACAAAAGAAGACCAATAAACACATGTATCCCCCCTCAATGCATGCTAAACGGCATCATCAGATTCCTTATAGAAGGATGCTGAAATATGAGGAATTCAGCCTATATGAAAAGCTTATAATTTAATGGGAAAAGTGAAGTGGCCAGAATACAGTGAAACTTACCTTTATGCTGAAACCAATGGCATAACCTTTGGGACAAAATTCTGGAGTTCCCCATTGACCCCATTTTCCTCCATTGTCCACAGTAATCGTGGAGTTGTACTTCCGGGTTTCAGCAACCCAGAAACCACAGGAGAGGATAAAGAAGATCATTGTGATGGCCGAGAGAGCCATGGTGTTGGTCTAATTTGGGACCAACTGAAGAAGGACAGTGGAAGAATAACAGACCTGAGAATTTATACTCATGGGATTTGGGCAGCCTTTCTCCTATGCTCAAGGTGCCCCTGAACTATGTCCCTTTTGGAATGGAGACTGACCTTTGGTGATTCAGTAATCTGATTGACTGAGAGCCAAGTGACACATTCTGAAAGCAGGGCCAGGTGTGTCCATAGAGAGCTTGTTTTTCCCTAAATATTTGATGTATGAATCTGGATCAGAACTTCGTCCTAAATCCATGTTGCGCAGCATGTTCCTCATCCAGATTTGGCCTTTCTGTTCTGCTATTTGTCCTATGATGGAAGCTGCGATGGGCCTCAGTTTCCCTGACACCCCTGGTATCTTTCCTTTCAGGGTAAATAGCAACCAGAAGATTCATAGCATGAGCAAAGCTCCCTTCCCTTCCAGAGATCCCTTCCTTATTGCCTCCATGGCTGCTACCGCTGGAGCAATAAACATGCAATTGGCAGGCACGTTTTTGAAGCCTGTAGATTAGATTTGGCTGTGGTTGATTCCTTAAAAACTCAGCTTGACAGGGAAATTGAGTGAAATCCATGATATGTGAATATACGATTACATTCTGGGTCAACTAGACACTTCTTGAATATATTCTCTTCTGTCCAGCCTGTTCCTTGAAGTAAATGTAAAGTTATGCACATTGGGGCAAAGAATCCTAACTTTGCATATTGGTTAACGGGCTCTATCTGTGACAGAGCAGGAGGGAGATCGAGGGGTGCTAGTGGTTGGCTCTATGAAAGTATCAACCCAATGTGCAGCAACAGTGAAGAAGTTTGTGGACATTAGAAAAGGGATTGAGAATAAAACAGCCAAAATTATAATGCCATTGTATAAATGTATTTATTTATTTGATTTGTATTCCAAAGGGCACCCAAGGTGGCTAACAACTGATAAAACAGTAACAATATATTACAATTAAAACAATATAAAAAACAACTAAACAGCAGTAAAACCAGATCGGAGATGGAAGAAGACAGATTAAAAACATAATGTGGCCTCAAAATGCTTTTTTTAAAATTAAAAGGTCTTTAGGTCCTGCTGGAAGGCTGAAAGAGAGGAGGCTGATCTTAATTCAAAGGGGAGGGAGTTCCATAATGCAGGTGCCACTACTGAGAAGGCCACCATACCCCTAACCTCTCTCCATGGCAGCACAACCAACAGGGCCCCCTCAGATGACCTCAGAGAATGTGCCAGATTGTACGGAAGAAGGCGGTCACTCAAGTACTTTGGTCCCAGGTCAGTTAGGGCTTTAAAGGTTATAACTAGCACTTAGAATTTGGCTCGGAACTGAACTGGCAGCCAGTGCAGCCACCGGAGCAGTGGCGTGACAGAGTCAAACCTCCGAGCTCCAGCAACTTCCTGAGCTGCCACGTACTGAACCAGCTGTAACTTCTGAACCATTTTCAAGAGCAGCCCCACGTAGAGCATATTACAATAATCTATTCTTGAGGTTACCAAGGCAAGGACCACTGTGGCCAAATCCAATTGAGACAGGTACAGCTGTAGCTGGCGTACCAGCCGAAGCTGGGCAAAGGTGCTCTTGGGCACAGCTGACACCTGAGCATCCAGGAGCAGCTGTGAGTCCAGGATCAATACCAAACTACAAATACAAGCTACAAATATATACAAATATATATATGGTGACCAGAACTGGACACAGTACTCCAAATGTGGCCTCACTGTGGACTTGCAGCTTGGTATTGATCCTGGACTCACAGCTGCTCCTGGATGTCTGTCTGTCTATCTATCTATCTATCTATCTATCTATCTATCTATCTATCTATCTATCTATCTATCTATCTATCTATCTATCTATCTATCTATCTGTCTAGATAGATAGATAGATAGATAGATAGATAGATAGATAGATAGATATAATCTAGATAGACAGATATATTCATGTGTGTGTGCGTGTGTGTGTGTGTGTGTGTGTGTGTGTGTGTGTGTGTGTATATATATATATATAAAATTTTTTATATGTATAGGAAAGGTAGAATGATATAGAGAAAATAGAGAAGGTTCAGAGGAGAGCAACCAAAATGATTGTAGGTGTGGGACGCCTCCCATATTAGGAAAGGCTACAGTATCTGGGGATCTTTGGTCTAGAAAAGAGACACCTGAAGGGAGACATGATAGAGACATACAAAATTATGCAAGGGATGGATAGAGTGGATAGAGATGCTATTTTCCCTTTCACATAACAGCAGATCTTGGGAACATCCACTACAATTGAATGTTGGGAGATTTAGGATGGAGACGAGGAAATATTTCTTTATCCAGCGTGTAGTTGGAACTCCCTATTGTGATGGCATCTAGCCTCAATGTCTTTAAGAAGGGATTAGACAAATTTCTGGAGGAGGGGACCATCACAGGTTACAAGCTATGAGGGGTGTGTAGATGTGGACAACCTCAAAATGTCAGATGCAGGGGGGAGCACCTGGATGCTGATGTCTTGTGTGCTCCCTGTTGCACCTGGTGGGCTGCTTTGAGATACAGGAAGCTGGACTAGATGGGCCTTTGGCCTGATCCAGTGAAGGCCCTTCTTATGTTCTTATGACTAAACTCATATTGAACTCATATTCTTAGGAAACTAAGATGTTTACTGTGTAAGGAAAGTAGGATGAGGTAGTGTCAGAAGTGTGCAGTTGGAGTGTGATGATGAAGATAAGTTGGCCCCATGAGACAGACCTTCAGCACATGTCAAGTACAAGGCAACACCTGTCAAGCAAGCTTTGTCTGTTTGCCAAGCTGGGAGAGTTTAAACAGATTGTATTTTTCCCTTGGAAACATCATATATCTTGCTGGATGACAAGGCTGCACTGTATCCTATGCAGCTGCTGAGGTAGCTGGAAATAATCTAAGGTTAAAGCAGCCATTTTCATCTGCAGTGCCATGCCACGTTGGTGTTCCACAAGTGGTCTACAGTTGTACCCCAGGAATCTGGAGGAAGTTCACTTATTGGGAAGGCCAATTAGGGATTGCAGGATGTGAGCCCCATTAGCAGCTTCGTGTGCCTTGACAATACTTTGTCAGTGTGTCTTAAGATGAAAAATGAAAATCACTGGTTAAGATGATATTTTTCAGCTTCCCCTAAGTAAAGTCCCAGTGATCATATGTGCCTTTTTGCATCTGTGGGATTTATATAGCTGATACAGATCTTGAAAGCCCACCTCAGTCTGTTCCCATCATTTGTTTACATTTTTTTATTTATTTGTAAAAATGTCCAATAAGAATTTGTGCCTCATTTGTGGATAGAACGTAGGGTGCAACAGACAGTGTGTTGTTGGGCCTGTATATTGTGCAATAGAACTGAATTGAAAGATGTGCACATGGAGACGGAGAATGTCAGTCAAAGTCTATGCCTGTATACTCAGAATTGAATTACATTATAGTTAATAGGGTTTGCTGCAAGGTAAGGGTGGATAGGAGTGAAGCCTGTTTGTATTAGGGTGGATAGGAGTGAAGGCTGGAGTCCCCTGCTTTCTGCACTCTGTTTTTGGTCATTTCCTTGTGTCTCCTAGGCTGACTTGGGCTTTTTTTGTTTTTTGTTTTGGTGGAAGGAAGGAAGGATATAAACAAACAAACAAACAGTTTCACACTTTCATCACTCTTAAAATATACTATGAAGTCTGTTTTTCATCAGGAAGACTCACTGATTCACCGCTTTAAAAAAGGTGTAATTTGCCACATATGGTATGTCACATATATATTTTAGCATAATTTGGCTAAAATTTTGGCTATGTGTTAGTTAGGCTTTTGCCAGTGATATTTATGTCCCTTTTGGTGGCCATTTTGCATTTGCAAGCTGAAAAAAACTGGATTCTTCTTTTCAATGGTTTTCACTTTTGATTGGTGCTCCACTCCCTACCCTATCTAATAAGTGGGGGATGCCCGTACATTAAAATAATAAAATTGGGACAGTGGCTAATGCACTTTGAATATCCACACTATTATTAATGGATACAACTGTAACTAGCATTTTTCTGCCTGTAAATGGAATAACAGAAAAAAGAGACAAGTACACAGACCTTTTTTGCTTCCATGTTTACTTGTAATTAATAGTCACGTATAGCAGGTCCATATAAGTGTGAATAAACATGTGATTTAAAAAGGCAAAATACACATGGATCAGTCACAGCAGAACATTTTCACATCATTAAGTGTTGTGTCATCACCGGTATATTGAGAAGTTTGCACCTTTGTCTGGATGCCGCATATGAAGCCCTTCGCGCACTGACTTAACAAAGGGCTAAATCTACCATTGTTCATTCCATAACCAATCATTATAGTTTTATCACTACATAGAAATGCAATGTTGTTGACTGCTGTATTATCCCCGCTTACTTCTTCTTGCACTCTCAGCATGAATCCGACTAGTTTGCCTTGGGGACAATATTGCGTTTTCTTCCACGTTCCCCACCTACCAAAGAAGACGATTATTTTAATGGATTCTTAAATATATTGGAAACAATGGGATCACTAGGCTGGGGTAGGGGAGGCAGGACATCCTGGCGTGTGTTGCAAGGGGATGCGTCACCACAATACCTGAGCCTCCCTTTGGTGACCATTGTGCTGCTTCAAAACACGTTGTCACTCTCAACAATTGTGCTATTGATTCTCACCAGCAAATGCACATAGCAGCTGGGTCCAGAGACTTCCAACATTGAAATCAATACAAGAAGTCAACCATTTGGGAAAAATCATCATTGTCATCCTCCAAATGTCCAGAATATCAAGCTCCAGGTCAGCGCCAAGCTAGAACCTTGGAAGACATTCCTTGGAAGACAATCATCTACCACAGGGTCATTGTGAGAACAAATGGATAAAAGGTATATAAATATACTAGTGAAAAGCGTACCAGCATTGCGGGAGTTTCATTTCCCCATACGCCATCCCCCCATGTGCATAAACACCCCATGCACATAAACACCCCATGCGCAGCATCCCCCCATGTACAACTTTTCCCCATGTGCAACTTCTCCCATGCGCATCAACCCCATGCGCAGCTTCCCCCATGTGCATCATCCCCCCATGTGCCTCAATTCCCCATATGCAACGTCACCCATCTGCATCAGTCCCCCATGCGCATCAACCCCATGCGCATCATCCCCCCATGTGCAACTTTCTCCCCATGCACAACTTCCCTCATGTGCAACTTTCCCCAGGTGCAACTTCCCCCATGCGCATCAACCCCCATGCGCATCATCCCCCATGCGCATCAGTCTCCCCATTCACAACTTTCCCCAATGCACAACTTCCCCATGTGCAACTTCCCCCATGCGCAACTTCCCCCATGCGCAACTTCCCCCATGCGCATCAACCCCCCATGCGCATCATCCCCTATGCGCATCATCCCCCATGTGCATCAGTCTCCCCATTTGCAACTTTCCCCAATGCACAACTTCCCCATGTGCAACTTCCCCCATGCGCAACTTCCCCCATGCGCATCAATCCCCAAGCGCATCAACCCCACATGCACATCATCCCCATGTGCAACTTTCCCCCATGTGCAACTTCCCCCCATGCGCAGCATCCTCACCAGTGCAACCTCTTCCTCCGAACAACATTCCCCCCAGTGCACCAGGCACCGAGCACCAAATTGGCTGGCTGTTGGTCAGTCTTCCATGTTAAGTATAGGACGAAAACATGTTGCCCCCTTTTCAGCCCCTGAAGGGTTAAATTTCTCCAGATGGTTCTTGGTGGGTGTTCAGGTGACAGAAGGAACTCCCAGAATTCCATGCTTCAGGCCCAGCAGTTGGGGCGGAATGTTGCTGAGTCAGCAATTCTCAATGCAAAGTATAGGGAGGAAAACACGTTGCGCCCCTTTTCACCCCCTTCCGGTTGGAATTTCCGAAAACCGGTTCTTAGTGCACCCCTCCGTCACGGAAGGAACACCCACCCCAAATTTCATGCTTCTAGGCCCAGCGGTTTTGGCAGGGCGGTGATGAGTCAGTGAGTCAGTGAGTGACTTTTCTCTTTTATATATATAGATAAGCCACCTTGAGCATTTGCCCAAAGTATAAATCCTTAAACAAACAAACCAACAAACCAACAAACAAATAAATAAGGTCAATCAGAATGTGTAGAGGGGATGCCACAGATTGAAAATATACATGTAAACATTAGTCTTCATCCCCTCACCGCATAGCAGATTCAGTGTGATCACGCAAATCATTTTCATTCTGCTAAAAGTGCATTGGAAAAACCCTCAGGTGGCACCATAAACAGGTCAGCTTTCAAATAGAAACCAGTGGTAATTCTCAGTTTCATAATTACGTACTGTCATCTCCAAAAGAATATTTTAGGTTTGACTTCTAGGCCTACTTTTGATTGGCCTGTCTTCATTCTATTCTAAAAGTAGGCTTTTATTATTCCTCTTTGATGTTATTGTAATAATTATTCATGGATAAATATAATCAATATAATTTCTTCTATATCTGTTGGGATAAGAAATTAAAATAAATTCTTAATTTGATTAAATGTTATTTTTATTTATTTGAAAACTTTTATAGCCTACTCTTCCCTTGTAAAAACAGAGGATCCCAAAATAGCTAACAACATATTAGGTAAAATAACCAAAATAATTATAGAACAAACAAGTGCAATCAACAACAAAAATCCATTTCAGGAGGTTCAGGACATAATTGAAGAGACAAAACAAAGCAATGGGTTCTTCAGGCCCAATTAGATCATTAATATCAAGGGTGTGGATCTTAGTTTGAAGACAAAATTCCTCAATTCAGTATCACTGCAGAGAAGATGCTCCCCATTTCAACAATTCCTGGAATAGACCCCATTGAGATGTTCTTAAGTGATCATATCAACCATTTCCATGCTGCATAAAGTGCAATGGAAAAACCACAGGCAGCAGCATAAATAGGTCAAGTTGGAAATAGAAACCCCTAGTTTCAGATCAGCCAAAACTTGCTGTCCTCTTGAAAGCAATATTTTAGGTTTGAGTTCTAGACTCACTATTAGTGTGTGTCCCTGTAGTCAAAATGGAGCCTTTTTATTATTCCTTTTTGTTGTTATTGTAATAATTATTCAAAGAATAATATAATCAATCTAATTCCTTTTATATATGTCAGGGCCAGAAATTAAAATAACATGATTCAGAATTTGATGGAAGATTATTTTTTTATTATTTTAAGCCATATATAGCTTACTTTTCCCCTGTAGAAAAGAGTTGTCCAACATAGATGTCAGTAGATCAGATTAAAAAAAACATGGGAACTGTCTGAGATACAACAAAGTGTGAATACTACTGTTGTATATAGGGTATATATGCTTCATGTGCCTAGCCATGACCTGTACATGCCAATGCAGTTCAATGCCAGCACCACTGCAATGAGAGATTAGCAGTCAAGGTAGTTGAAAAAGTAGCACCCTGATAAGAATCATAGCACTAGGTAGGCCCCAGTCATTTATGAAGTAAGCCTGCAATCCTAGTCGCACCTGCAAGTTGCAGAAGACATGCACGATGCATGTTTTGACAGCATGTAAATACAAGTATATACAGTAAATAGGTACTACTTTGGTGGGAAGTGTTCCTCGTCCTTTAGCATGGCCAAATGACAATGACAAATGGTGTTTTGGGACCTTATTCTCTTTTGGAGTTATGACATGTGGTTACACTGTCCCCGTGCCACTGCAGGAACAGACTGATGGGTGAGTTGTTCTGGCCTAAATTGGTTAGGACTGTACCCTTTACATCAAATCTTCCTCCAAAGAGAGGTGGATTCTTTTGCAATATTGTGTTCTTCCCAAATTTTCCAGGTACTTCTATCTTGGATCACGGAGATCTTTGCATTGCAGCTTCACTGGCACCTGAAGATTGGATAGGATTGAGCCCTTGGTCAAGCAGACTTACCGTATTTACTTGAATCTAATGTGCTGTCGAATCTAATGCTTATTTTGATCTTATAATCCAAATACCACATTTACTTGAATATAATTAAACATTCAGGGCGCAATCCAGAGTAACTACGGGGAGTCCTTGCTCCGGTGTAAGAACAATTTGCTCTAGATTGCAATATGAATTTCCCATAGGTTTTCACTAGATTGTGCAGTAACTACGGGTATATGTAATGTCTCTTACATGCTCCCGTAGTTACTCTGGATTGTAGGGTCAATCTAATGTGCACCCTGATTTTGGAGACTAAATTCAGCTGGAAAAGGTGAGCGTTGGACAGGGTGACCGGAAAAACCTGGATTTGTCTGGATTTTTAGCCTCCTGTCCGGGTGTCCTACATTTTGGCATCATTGTCCTACATTTTGGCTTCATTTTGAAACTTCGTGATTGTGCACAGTACCCCATCATGCCATATGTCATTGGATTCGTATTGAGGAGCAGAATCCAATGAAAAAATCAGTTTTGAGATATCTCCTTCCTATCAAAAGTTATGGTCAAAAAACCAAAAAGCAAAAACAAAAAAATACATTTTTTGGCAATTTTTTTCAGTGGGTAGGAATTTTGGCCTGGGATTAGGAATTTTGGCCTTGGGGTTCAGGAACTTTGGGTTTGGCATCTGGTCACCCTGGCATTGGATTAAATACAGAACTTGTAACCACCCCCTCCCACCAGTGCAAAAAAGGAAGAGGAGGGGTAAGCAAAAAGGGACTTACGGTCCAGATGTACATGTAATTGTTTTGCCATCATCACATAAGAGGGCAATGGCATTTAGGGCTGTTGAATCCTGCGATGTTCCATATGGCTCTACCTGGCACAAAGGAAGAAAGAGATGGTGATGAAGTTGCCTACCAAACTTTCTCTGAACAGCTGCCCACATTTATACAAGAGCTCTTTATCATATATTAGAAAAGGGATGGTCAGGACATCTTTATGTGTTAGAACAATTTTTGAAGAATGCAATCATATATCAGAAACTCTTGAACTGATATCAACAATTAATTAAAAAAGATTTGTTGTGGTCACCATATCATAATTCGGAAGAAGCAAGAGGTTAGATTTTGTCTATTCTCAAGAAAAATATTCTGGAAATTCTTTTTCCAGTAGACAAGAAACTCGAATCATGTTATTTCCTTGGAGCAGCCTTACAACTTAATTAAAGCTACAAAAATTTCACTGGAAGACTTAAGAAATAGTGAGAATTTGAAATCAATACTGAAGGAAACATCAAAACTGTCCAAAAAAGAAAGTAAAAATGCCAAGGAAAATGGAATTTAATTTTTTACATAGAATTGTCTGAAACTAAGGGTAACAGAAAAACATTTAGCGACACTAATACCCACAGTAAGAATGCTTATGTCTTTTTTTGAATTTCTGGAAGTAGTACAAGCTGAAATAAAAAGACGATTCAATGGCAATGAAGATATTCTTCAGGCAGTAACTACAGAAGAAAATTTAGACCAGTGATTTTCAATCTTCCTAACGCCATGACCCCTTTATAAGTTCCTCATGTTGTGGGGACCCCAAACAATAAAATTATTTTCATTGCTACTTTATAACTGTAATTTTGCTACTGTTATGAATCGTAATGTAAATATCCGATATGTAGGATGTATTTTCATTGTTAGAAATGAAATGTGTGTTCTATTCATACACTGAACACAATGGGATTTATTTCAGAGTAGGCATGCATAGGATTGGGCCCTGAGGCTGTAATCCTATCCACATGTACATGGGAGTAAAGGCCCCCCTGACTATAATGGGATTTATTTCAGAGTAGGCATGCATAAGATTGGGCCCTGAGGCTGTCAGTCAGCCCCAGTGTGTGCGCAGCTACAGCCGGAGGTCTGGCAAGCCTGATCTGGCCCCCTGCATCAGGGGTCTTTAGGTGACCCCCAGGAAACCTCTAGGCGACCCCCAAAGGGGTCCCAACCCCCACTTTGAGAAATGCTGATTTAGATGATGAAATTGGCCCAATCAAGTGGAGCTCTTCTTATTGTCTATGTTCCAATATTACCATTCCAAGAAAACCATGGACAATGATGGTCAGTCAGATTGGTACACTAGAAGGAGAAATTCAGTGTCACCTGGATTGGCCACCACTCTATTTCTATTCCAAGCCAGATATTCTGCTATTCCAGAAGCCTGATCATATAGCACCACACATGATCTGATACCCAAGAACATGATGTGATTTTTAATTGGCCGATTCAAGGCCAATGAGAAAAGATGATTAGTACACTGGGACACCTCAGAGATAGAAATAAAAATTATTGTAGAATTTATATCTCTATGGCATAATGCAAAGTAGTCAAAAGTGCATGTGAGTTAATGGACCAAAAAAATCTTAAGTGCATTTTAGATGGTATACCAAGGGCTGTGGGTGGTGCAAGAGGCTAAGATGCTGTGCCTGTTAACCAGCAGACCAGGGTTCGAGACCCGGGTCAGCCCCACAAGACAGGATGAGCTCCTGTCCTTAGCCCAGCTCTGCGACGCCAGCTGGATCCAATCGTATAGGCTCTGCCTTTCCATTGGACTAATTCAGTGGTGTGGAGAGGGGGGATTTGCTGCTTGGGTAACAGCCTATCCTCCATAACAATCCAACCCAGGCTTTTGTGCTTCGCATGCAGCGCCAAGCACGATACCATAGTCTTCCAAGACTGACGGAGGCCTGCTAGATGGTCTATCCATTTTCCACAGTTGTAGAAATTATTATGTATCTTAAATCAGGGATTTATCATGTACAAAGTAAGACTCATGTTCTGCAAGAAGCCAGCATAAAAAGAGGGCCAATCATGTTTAAAAACAGCATCAGGTTCCTTATGGGATGCTTAAACATACAGAGTTCAGCCTAAATGCAGGCTTATATTTTTCACAAGGATGAAAGTGAAAAAGCTAGACTAGTACAATGAGACTTACCTTTATTCCAAAACCAATAGCATGACCTCTGTTACAAAATTGAGGAGGTCCCCAGTGACCCCATCTTCCTCCATTTGGCACACTGAGGATGGAATTATACTTCCGGGTGCCTGCAACCCAGAGACCACAGGAGAGGATGAAAAAGAGCACAGTGATGTTTGAGAAAGCCATGGTGGTGGTCTCCTCTAGAGCCAACTGAAGGGCAGTGGAAGAATAAGAGACATGAGAATTTATACACTTGGGATTTCGGCAGCCTCTTTCCTGTGGCCAAACTGCCCCTGAACTTTGTCCCTTTTTGGGATGTGGAATGACTTTTGGAGATTCGGTAATCTGATTGATTAGGAGCCAAATAACACATTCTGATAAGCAGGGCCAGGTGTGTCCAGGGATTGCTTGTTCATACTTTACGATCTGATGATGGGGATTGTGAGACTGACTGGGAGAACGACACCAACTACAACATGGAGCTGAAGGGGATACTTATGACGACCTCTATGTCCTCTATGTTCACCATTTTCTCCCGTACCCTCCCTTGGACATACAACAATTTCCTGATGCTGTGGAGGTCTGGTCTCTGCAAGAGATTGTGGACTTGCGGAACAGGGGAAGGGGACAATTCTGGCCCGGGAGGGGAATCACAGTTGGACCTTCCCCTGCTGGTATGCACATGGTGGGGTAAAGCAATTGTCCTGGAACCAGAACAGGAGAGGGGGTGGTCTCAGCAGGGGACTTTAAAAGGGGGAGAAAAGGTGGGAAGTGAGAGAGCAGAAGTCCGAAGTCAGAGGAGGAGGAGGCAGGGACAGACGCTTGGCTGAGCTGATGTAGGGACCTGCAAGACAAGACAGAATGTTATGCATAGTTGTGAGAGTTTAAGGAATAAGGAGAGGGATGTTGAACTTTCCTGTTATGAGATCCAGTTGTTACCTCTGAGGAGGGAGTTATACCTGTTGAAGAAAGAAAAGAACCTGTAACCATTAAGCGTACGTGCCTATTACAGTAAAGTAACCTTGTTTGCATACTTACCGGCTCCGGTTGTTCTTGAAGATATATGAGCAGGAGAAGGAGGAGACTCAGCTTTCACCTGCAGAAGGTAAACATATCACTATAAAGGCTAAGAGAGACACTGGAGGTGGGGAGGAATGTGACAGGGATGTATGAATCTGCTTCAGAACTTTAATACCTTAATCCATGCCAAGCATGGATTCCTTCTCGGCCCTTTTCCAATCTTTAATCCTTCTTTGATTTGCTCTCCCCAACCATAAATGCCTCTCCTCATCTCCAAAATTTCCTCCTGCCTCCCTCTCCCCATCCACGCACCACACAGTGCTGACACACTTACTTGTGCCAGCAGGTGCAGTGTCCAGGGTCCAGATACAGCCCCAGGCCAATGTGGTCCTCCATGCTGGCCCAGCCGTCTCACATGTAGGTGAAAGGATCCTTCACATAAGAACTGCCAGCGTTACTAGTCGTTTAAGTTTGCACCGCAATTACCAATAAATGATGAAACCATACATGGAATTTCCAATAAAGAGATTTGCTTTCCAGGTCCTAAACTATCTTTTTTCCTGGCTCATGTTGTGTGTTTTGGTCTTTAGATTTCCACTTTTGTTTAACTACAAATATTTATTTGTAGAATTTTGCAATAAAAATTTCATTTAAAAAGCCCCCTTTTCACCCGAGTTCAATATAAGGGCCAAAGGAAATGTAATTGGCTGATGATTAACAAATGTCAGCCTGTTCTGTACACTGTTTTCAGATCCAGTTTGAGGGCCCACTTTTATTGACACTTATGGTGTTCTCTTGAGCTGGTTTTAGACCTGATGAGGCAGGTGCACCAGCAGTGTCCTTTTTTATGTCTAATGAAGACCTCAGAGATTTGAACCAATATGCCTAAAGCCGCATACTTTCAAGAACATAGTTTTTTTTATATAATGCCACAGGCAACATTGAAATACAATGGTACCTTGGTTTATGAGCATAATTCATTCCGGAAGCATGCTTTTAATCCAAAACAATTGTACATCAAATTGAATTTTCCCATAAGAAATAATGGAAATTATATAAATTAAATTAAATTCCATTAAATTAAATAATGCATATTATTATGTAATAATGGAAATTCATTCCACAACCTAAAAATGATATATATATAAAACTGAGAAGTCACTCACCCACATATGCCACCCCCGTGGCTCATCCCCCTCTGTTATGCATCATTGCACATCTCCCCTGCACATTGCGCATCATCCCTGCACATTGCACATCTCCCTGCACATCTCCCCTGCCATTGTGCATCACCCGCACACAACATCCCCCATGCTTAACAACCCCCCACAACATCCCCCATGTGCCTCACCCCTTGCACAATAACCCCCATGCGTAACCACCTCTATGCTCAACATGTCCTCCCATGCAACATCTCCCCAACATGTGCACGATCCTCCTACAACTGTGCGCTCCTCTACTGAGCAGATGCAGGATATGATGCTGGGCGTTGATCAGTCTTCAAAGTTAAGTATAGGCCGAAAATGTGTTGCACCCCTTTTCAGTTCTTTAGGGGTTTAATTTCTAGAAATAAGTTCTTGGTGGGTGCTCCTGTCATGGAAGGAATATACTCCCCAAATTTCATATTTTCATGAGTGTCCTTTAGTCAAGGATTCTTCTATTTAAAGTATAGGGAAGAAAATGCATTGTATCCTGTCACGGGTCTGCCTTTGCCTGGCTTCCCCTTGTCTGCCAACAGGGGTCTGATCCTCAAGGATGACTGAGATCTGTGTCTCATCTTCATCTCCCTCCCGAGAATACATGATGTACAACAACTCAAAAGGTAAGTTCAAAACACGTTTACTTTGTCCTTTTCTTTCTCTCTCCTGCTTCACTCTTATTAACACTCTTTTCTTTTAACAGGTTACATAATCAACAAGTGTCCCATAACAGAACCCCACCACCGCAACAGGTAAGTGTCCATATTTTGTCTCCCGGTTTGTTTCCAATGGAACGCAACTCACACCTCACTTTCCTTCTCTCCGCAGGTGGCTCCCTCCACACCGTCTTTCCTTTTGTCTTCTTTGACAGGTCGGCTTGGTCTCAGCAGGGGATGGGGCTTCTGATATCCTGTCTGGACACCCAGTCGTTGTTCTTGAGCCTCAAGGGATAGGGTCTCCAAGGATAAATTTGAGGGGTTCTCTCTCCAAGCTTTGTAGGTGCTCCTCTCCTTCCACGGCACCTCTTCCCGCCAAAGAACCTCTTCCACCTCCCCCTCTCTCTCCCTTATATCTTCCACTCCCCCGCCCATCTTCTCCCGCCAAATCCCTACCAATGAGGACACCCTCTTGTGATCGTACCAGCGGGTGGAAGGTCCCACTGTTATCCCCCTCCTCCTGGGCCCGCCACGTCTGCCCGTGAGCCACATCTCCACCATGTCTTTCATTGTCCAGACCTCTACCGCATCAGGGAAGTCTTTTATGTCCAAGGGGGGGGGTAATTCGGTCTCCTCCAGACTCGGAGGCTGTCCCCCATATACACTCCCATCGGCTCGAGGTTGAACCGCTGGTAGGCATCCCAGTCCGTCTGACATGTCCCTTTTCACTGTCTTCTGGTTGGAATTTCCAAAGACTGGTTCTTAGTGGGTGCCTCCAATCTGGATGGAACACCCTCTCCAAATTTCACACTTCTAGGTCTGGTGGTTTTGGCTGGGCGTCGATGAGTGAGTCAGTCAGTCACTTTTCAGTTTTATAAATAGATATAAAGGGTGATTGAAAAGTAACTCCCTATATTGTAATTTATAAGTATTTTACAATAGGGAGTTACTTTTCAATCACTCTGTATAAGAATAATAAGACAGGCATGATGTCTGATGCACTTTGAATACACACAAAATTATTAATGATTTCAAATCTAACTAGCATTTCTCCACCTGTAAATGGAATGATCGCAGATAGAAAAAAGAGACACACCTTTCTTTGTTTCCAGGTTTATTTGTAATAGTCAAGCATTGTAAGTCCATAGCAGTGTGAACACACGTGTTTTAGAAGGATGAAATGCACACAGATCAGTCACAGCAGAACATTCTCACATCATTAAGTGCTGTGTCATCTGCTTCATACTGCGGAGTTTGCACCTTTGTTTGGATTCCACATATGGAGCCCTTCATGCAGTTATTGAACAATGGGGTATAAGTACCTCTCTGTATTCCATCACCAACCAATATTGTTTTACCACTACAAAGAAATGCGATGTTGTTGGCTGATGTATTGTCCCCATTTATTTCTTCTTGCACTCTCAGAGTGAATCCAATTAATTTGCCTCGGGGACAATAATGCACCTTTCGCCAAGTTCCCCACCTATTAAAGAAGAGAACAATTTTAAATGCTTCATAACTATATTAGAAACAGTGGCATCACTACGCTGGGGTGTAGAAGTTAGGACATTCCTGGTATGAGGCTCTAGAACAGTGATTTTCAACCAGTGAACCATGACACACTAGTGTGCCATGGATAGTGCTCAGGTGTGCTGCAGGAGTTTGGGGAAATTCATTTATTAGTAGGAAAATTAGGGGATTTGAACAGCCTGGTGTGCCTTATGAATGGTAAAAACAACTGTGTGCCTTGATAATATCAGCCCCATGTTAGTGTGCCATGAGAGGAAAAAACTGAAAATCACTGCTCTTGAGGATGTGTCGTAAATATTGGGGGCAGAAATTAAAATAACGTGATTTTTAATTTGATTTAATGTTATTTTTATTTATTTGAACACACTTATAGTCAGTGATGGGCTTCAAATAAATTAACAACCGGTTCTCTGCCCATCTGGCAGCCACTTTTAAATGGATATTTTTAAACTTTATATTGCCTATCTCTCGTTAACAACCGGTTCTATAGAGTAGGTGCGAACCTGCTGGAGCCCACCACTGCTTATAGTCTACATGTCCCTTGTAAAAAGAGAGGTACCCATATCAGATAAAATAACAGGAACAATAATTAGAACAAACAAAGTGCAATTAACAATAAAATCCAATTTCGGGAGGTTCAGCACAGGACTGAAGGGATATAATAAACAATGGGAACTTCAGGCCCACTAATATTGAGGGTGCTGATCTCAATTCAGAGGCTATGGCTGCAATCCTAAGCACACTTTCCTGGGAGTAAAATTCATTGTACACAATGGAGCTTACTTCCAAGTAGGCATGGATAGATTTGTGCCCAAAATTCGTTAAGTTCAGTGCAGAGAAGACACTGCTCCACTTCAAGAATTTCTGGAATAGTCCACATTGGGATGTTTGTGACAGGACATCTTGTATAGGGTGCCAGACATGTCTTCCATGCCCTTACTTGGCATCCATCAGTCTCGAAAGACTATGGCATCATACTCAGCGCTGCATGCGAAGCACGAAGGCGTGGGTAGATTAATATGGAGGATAGGCTGTTACCCAAGCAGCAAATCCCCACTCTCCACACCACTGAAGATTAATACCAGCATCTTGAATCACACTGAGACACTGACAGTCAGAGTAGTTGAAAAAGCAGCCGCCTGACAGCATCATAGCTCCAGACCCAATCTTTTTTTGCAGTAAGTCTGCAATCCTAGCCAAACTTACCTGCAGAAGGACATGTATAGAATTGGATCAGTGGCATAGCTAATAATCACATAGCTGGGTGCAAAGCTCAAAATGTTGCCCTGAAAGTGATGTCACAACCAGAAGTGAACATCATGCATGGGCTTTATAAAAAAAATTGGGGAAAAAATGTGCTGGAAATTAGCCATATGTCCTGGAAAACTGAAACAATCCTGTTTTTTTGGGGGGGGGGGGATCGTGTTCACATGCTGGCAAATTAAAAAAGGGGGTCTTGTCCTGGATTTATGGAAGATAATTATTGCAACCCTACAAAAACCATGGGGCAAGAAGGTATTAGGGATAAATTTTCATGGGAACAATTGAATCAGAGTCAAATCTATCTCTAATGAGAGGTGGATTGTTTTGCAATGGTCTCAACTCTCCCTGTAACCACCATTGTGGATAATGAGAGATCTTTGCAATACAGCTGCATTGGCACTTGAAGGTTGGATAGGATTGGGTCCTAGTCAAGCAAGCTTACTTCTACACAGATATTACCCCCTTTAGATTACAAGCCAAAAATAAGAAGGAGAGCAAGCCAAAAGGGACTCACGGCCCAGATGCAGATGTAATTCTTTGACCATCATCACACAACAGGGCAATGCCATTCAGGGCTGTTGCGTCACGTGCCGGTCCGTATAGCTCTAACTGGAACAAAGCAAGAAAGAGATGGTGGTAAAGCTGCATACTAACCTGAGGTTCGGTAGCCACCCACATGCAAGGATGATGCTGTGTTCATTGCTGTTGCCTTTTTAAGTGGAACTCTGCCTTTCACAAGGAAATACCTCCTGTGCTGGGTGGAGAAGGAAAAAAAGCGAAGTCCATCTGGGGCCACCTCCCTGTGAGCAGAGGAAAGGCTGAGCTTTCCTCATTTTATTTTTGCTCATTTATTTTTGCTAAATTAATCAGTTGCTAACTTATACCAATTTACAGCCAGAACTGAACTGCATGTATTTGACTGGCAAGGTTAGACCAGAAATGTTTACTTCATTCGTGTGCATGATCTTTCCCATATTGACCATGGATGGGATTTGTATTCCAGCTCACTTAAACCTGGTAAACCCCATAAACCTGGTTAATGGGGCTTAGATGACTAGACTCCAATTCCTTACCCCCTCCCATGCTGCCAATGCCATGATGCCAAAATGGCAAGTTATGCATCCTTTGGGAGCAGGCTGTTTTGTAGGTCTGGAAACAATCATTCCCTTACGTGGGATTAAGACTCCAGGTGAAGGGGGATCTGCATTTGACAAAACTAAATTAGAATTTTACAAGCACGCATAATCTGGAATCCATGTGCAGGCTATGTTAATATGGTCTGAGAGAAACAAAAGAACTGATTCAAACACATTTATTTCAACTTTAATTAAAGATGATGTGCTTGAAAAACATAGGTATTCACTGCAAGTATTGTTGAAATAATTCTGTCTCTTGTAGCTAATGAGCAGCCAATGAAGGGAATGCATAACACTAAGAACATGTCCTATTTTTTCTATCTTAGAGGATAGAACAAAAGACAAAAATTTAAAAAAATATACCAATTGGAAAAAAATATAGCAATGGGTTCTGGAGGCCAGAGAGGAAGAGGTGGGGCTCAGATCTGGCAGTCATGGCATATACAAACCTTGCCTTACAAGAAACCAGGAGCAGTCTCTGGCTGCTCCCATCTCCTCCAACTTAAGCCACCTCCTGAATCAGAGGCCAAAATCAGAGAAGACCTGTTGGCGCTGCTGTTAGAAGAACTTCCCCTTCACAGTAGTGCAGCTGCAGTCCCAATACTTGCACTGGATTCAGGGCAGGCAAATCAGCCTGCCTAATCAGCCCAGTTTGGACTGTGTGCTCAACTCTAATATACATAGGAGAAATAAGCTCTACTATGTTGATTTAATAAATTTAAATCTTCTGTGCTGAATTTTGCTTTTTAAAAGTAATGAATATTGAAAAAACTAATGTTCCAGCAGTATTACAGTATTTGACTGGCATATCTTTCCTCTTGCTTTTATGTAAATAAAATGATGTATCAATGCATCACAATTCCTCATTGGAAAATGAAAGGTTTTTGATACAAGTAAAAGCTACCTGCATCACAGGGATGTTTCTGTTTTGTAGGGATGCAAGCCTGTGTTTTGTGCCGATGTAGAAAATAAAAATCCCAAGTTATTCTATGTAGACAAATGCATACAGAAATGTTTGATGTTTCTCCATGCTTATCCTTTCATTTTACACACCAGTATAGGTACCCGACACAATTGCCCATCCTGAAAAATTGTTGCCCATCCACATCTACAATCCATTCTAGAGGCCTAATCTTCTCAGAAATGTTACCTGCTTTGGTTTAAGAACAGGGTAGGGGGTTAGGATTTGGGATCTGGTCCTCCCACCGAATGTACTCACTTCGTGAACTAGATCCCCACACATCTGACCCTCTTCAAACAGATTTGCCTCTCCACAAGCCACTCCTCTCCACCCCTTCCCACTTCTCCCATAGACTTTAACCGTGGGAGAGCTGAAGATGGAACTGTCTGCTTTATCAAAGTCAGAATCAGCAGAAGATATGTGATAATGATGGTCAGCAATACTGATCCATCAGAAAATTCATCATTAAAATTCACCCTACAGTGTCTCTATTCAGTGTCAAATATTCTCCTTTTCCAGAAACACAATATACAGCAAACATGAAGCAGTCACTTTTGCACAGTTGCAGAACTTGTTTTAAAGGACTGTAATGAGGGACTTCTCACATACAAAGTAAGAATCACACTTTTGAAAAAGACAGCACATGAAGGTGGCCAGTCCATCATTGCATGCTAAACAGCAGCATCAAATTCCTTAATGTAAGTATAATGAATATACAAAATTTAGCTTCAGGGCAAGACTTATCTGTTTCATAGGGATACAAGTGAAACAGCCAGACTAATACAGTGAGACTTACCTTTATGGTGAAACCAACAGCATGACCTCTGGGACAAAATTGAGGAGGCCCCCACTGACCCCATCGTCCTCCATTTGACACAGACAGAGTGGAGTTATAGTGCCTGGCTTCTGCAACCCAGAAACCACAGGAGAGGATAAAGAAAAGCACTGTGCTGGCTGAGAGAACCATGGTGCTGGTCTACTTTAGAACCACCTGAAGGAGAGTAAGAGACCTTAGAATTTATACTTGTGAGACTGGAGAAGCCTCTCTCCTATTGTTAAATTTCCCCTGAACTATGTCTACATTTGGGATAAGGAACGACCTTTGGTGATTCAGTAATCTGATTGACTAAGAGCCAAGTGACCCTTTCTGATAACCAGGGCCTGGTATGTCCAGGGAGTGCTTGTTCTTCCCGAAATATCAGATGTGGATGTACGAATCTGGTTCAGAACTTTAATACCTTATTCCGTATCGCCCAGCATGTTCCTA
This sequence comes from Cryptoblepharus egeriae, assembly GCA_030015325.1. Lineage (NCBI taxonomy): Eukaryota > Metazoa > Chordata > Lepidosauria > Squamata > Scincidae > Cryptoblepharus > Cryptoblepharus egeriae. Next base: position 84,711,850 of record JAREYC010000005.1, read on the forward strand.
ATCAAGATCTGTTTTGCTATTTGTCATATGATGGAAATTCCTGTTGGGTTTCAATCCCATTAACACCACTGGTATCTTTCCCTTCTGTGCAAAAAGTGTTCAGATGATTCATAGCAGGAGCAAAGTGTGGAGAGATCCCATTCTTGCGACTCTCCATGTCTCCTACTTAAGCAGGTAATATGAGATTTAGCTATAGCTGTTATTCCAAATGACTGTTTGAGCCCTTTCAAAAAATCAGCTTGGCGAGGAATTTGACAGTATTACATGTTATGCCAATAAAGGTTTTGGAATGGAATGGACAGTATTACATTATATTGCATCCTGGGTAAATTAAATAGTTCTTTTTTCCCAGAAAATAATGTACCTTCTTATACAAAGCTTGTTCGTACACTGATTTGAATCAACATAAATGGACACTGCAAATTTGAAGGAAGGTGCTGATCCCTGGAGAAGGGTGTCATGCTCCCAGCCATTTTCCTGTGTCTGGAGGGGGGTGGACATGTTAGGAGGTCTTGTCTGAGCTAAAGGCTCATCGCTATGTAAGACCACTGAGGACCACTGAAGACCATAGCTCATCGCTATGTAAGACTATGCAAGACCACTGAAGACCACAGGCTAAAAAACTGCTTTTCTTACTGTTGTCTGGAGGGACTGATAACTGGCATTGTCTCTATTTTCTCTAATCCCTACTGGCATTGTCCCCATTTTTCAGGATTGTCCCTGTTTTTCAGGATTGTCCCTGTTTTACAGGTTTAACGCCAAGCCTCAAATTCCCCCCAATACCCCAAAATTCCTGACATCCAAGCCAAAATTCCTCCCCTGTTAAAAGAAAGTGTATGACACCACCGAAAAATGTAGGACAAATGTAGGAGATGTTAAAATAAAGCTAAAACACTTGTATTGCTTTCCTGTACTTAATTTCAACACTATTTTATTTCAGGAAAGATCTTTGCAAAGGACCAGACAGATGTTTCCACTAATCTTTGCACTCGTTGGACTCGGCACAGACTTTTGCACCATAGTAGAGTCACAGAGTTGGAAGGATTCTGGAAGATTTCTGGCTTATATGTTTATAATGCATTTTAATATTCTTTATATTTAAATGTTTTTACAACATTTTTTTACAACATTTTCATTTCAAAATCCTCTTCCCCTCCCCCCTCTGAGTGCAATATAAGGGCCAAAGGAAATGTAACTGGTTGATGAGTAACAATGTCAGCTTGTTCTGTACACTGTTTCCCCTCCAGTTTGAGGGCCCAGTTTTATTGACACATATGGTGTTCTCTTTGTGCTGGTTTTGGACCAGATGAGGCAGATGAACCAGCAGTGGACAGAATATCCACACTGTCATCATTGAACAATTGATGGACAGAAAAAAAACACTTTCTTCTTGCATAAGAATTCAAGAGCTGCAAATAATAAAAAATAATGCAAATTGTCAGATAAATTGTTTTTGGGATCTGGCGCCCATTATTCTGATGTTTATTGCACCACACCTGACTCCTAACCCAGATGTAACTGGCAATGATGTCACAACCTGTTACAGCAATACTTCAAAAAGGTGTCAACTTACAGTAATAGGTGTTACAGTAATACAGTGGTGCTTCACGTAACAAGTTTAATTCGTTTCGGAGGGATGCTTGTTACGTGAAACACTCTTTATGTGAAATTCAGATGATTGGTTCCACAATACAAAAAATATTCATATAAAATATTAACTGTTTATAAAAAATGATTACAAAACACGGTACTATAACACCTTACAAAACACCGTAATATACAGTAACACACAACACTGCAATAAAGAAAATATTGTACAGTATTGAACTGTATTGTACCTTTGAAAACCTTCATGGCTGGTGCGAGGGTTACAGAGAGGGGGATGACTTTGGCTGCAATCCTTAAGACACTTTCCTGGGAGTAAGACCCATTGGACACAAAGGGGCTTACATCTGAGTAGCTATGGTTAGGATTGTGCTCTTTCACAATCACTAACAGAGTCACTGCTATCCATTGGCTCAATGGAATCTTTGTCTTTTTGTGCAACTTTACCATTCCCATGCTGCTGATGGGAGCACTGATAAGGCACACCTTCCACACTGCCACACACATATCCCACATACAAACCTGGCTCAGTATGCTCTCTAAGGACCCCCCATGAGTTTCTATAGGCTTCCCATGGAAGCCTATTCCAAACTTTGCCTAGGGCCCCACTGTAGCTCAAGCTAGTCTCCTCGTCTGCCCTGTGGGTTCCCTTGCCATGGAAGACTGTTCCAAACTTCCTCAGAAATGCTTTTTACTCAACTCTTTATGCAAGTCAAAATTTCTGAGAAAATTTTGCTCTTTACCCAAAACGCTCTTTATTCAAGGTACCACTGTACTTCAGAAAGGTGTCAACATGTAAAGTGGTACAGAAGAGGACAAACTTTAAGAAATTCTGATCTATTCCCACATTTCCCTACAATGACACACTTCAGCATGTTCTTAAATAAAACTATCTTGTCTTTTCAAGGAAGAATAAAAGAAGACATGTAAGATTTCCCAAACATAGTATTTCACTTATAGTGGGTTAAGCTTGGTGGGATGAGAAAGGGACACAAAGATAGGGGAAAGCAAGTGTCATTTTAACATCCCTCTCTAAAGCTGCCATCTTTTTATTACAAATATTCTGGCAACTTGAGTTGCCTACTGAAGTTGCCTACCTCAATCTGAATTCAGTTTCCCACCAACGTAATGAGTACCCCACCTCTTCCTTGTCACCCTTTCCAGTTTTGAGGCATAAGTGGAGGCAGTATGAGAGAGAAAGGTTGTGAGAGAAAGGTGAGGGATGTCACATGTCTCTGCCTCCGCCAGGATCCGTATCCAGCATGGTGTCTGCCAGGACTCTCTTTTTAAGTGGGGTCTTGCATCTAACCTTCAGTGTGACTGTGGTGCTCCTCAACAAAATATTCATCACATTGTGTCCAAGTGTCCATCAAGAGTTTATTCTAGCTCAGTGTCAGATTTTTTTCAGTATAGACCACTCTGTCCTTGAGTGGATGGGAGGTCTGGACATTAACATTTGATTTATCACAAGTCCATGTATTTGCCCATTGCTAACTAAAAAGTAAATCTGCCTCCCCTGTGAGAGAGGTGTTAGAAAAATCTATCCACTTTATCGGGACTGGGCTGCACATTAGGGAGGTGATTTTGGGGAATGGGTTATTATGTAATTAGGGTCTTTTTCTGTCCCTTCCCCTGATTTTCTAGTGTTTTTATCATTCAAATTTAACTGTGAATGGGGAAAATTCATGTCAATTTGATCTAAGAAGGTGCATTTGGACATGGCAGGCTTATCTTCAGTGAGGAGCTGTTCCATCCAAATTTCCTATTTTAGTACCATCTCTGGTACCAATTTATCCTGTTTAAATTTGTCCCTTTTAATGCCCCTTTGAGTCAACGAATATCTTCCCTATTCCAGAGATAGCCACAGTGTGCAAAGAAATAAAAAACCTCTTTATCAGTTTAACAAGGTTTATCAGTTTAACTCCTGCCAACCTAGCAGTTTGAAATGCAAGTAGATAAATAGGTACTACTTCAGTGGGAAGGGAACAGCATTCCATGCACATGTATCAGACAATGCTGGCTCTATGGCTCAAGAAACAGGGATGAGCACTACATCTTACAGTCAGTCACAACTAGAAGTATAATCTGCAGAGAACACCTTATCAGTGTAACCCTTAGATGACCAACTGGATCCATTGACCGGCAATTATAATTTTTGCAAATTAGGCTATTTTTAGATGGTCATCTAATTAGCAGACACAAACTCTCCAATAATGCAGTAGCTCTTTTCCCGAGCAATATCTTCCCCTAAAAACTCTATTTAGCTCTAATAGCAAATGTCCACATCACAAAATTCACAGGTGCTCCAAGTTCCTTCATAGTCCAAACAGAGTCCAGTCTGATCCAGCAGAGTCCCAGTCCAGTAGAGCTGTGTATGTCTCCTCAAGGAAATCACACACACGCACATCATCATTGCACACATACAGCCCAGGTTCCTTCTGAAGCTGCTTTACTCATGAGACTTATTAGTTCCAATGAGCTTCAGATGTAAGCTACACCCTTCTGCACTGACCATCATTCCTAAAGATGTCCAGGTGTGAGCCCCCCTCAGCTGTCAAAGTCAATTAACCCTGATCTCCCCAGAACTGTCAAACACCTGGGAAGTACTGTCAAAACATGGGAAGTACTGTCAACACATCTTCTGCTTGATTGTCTTGATCTTCCACAACAGGAGCTCAGGGGAGGGAAATGGCATCACCATCAACAGAGTTATGGACCTTAGAAGATATGGTGGGGCTGGGAGAACCTGCTTGTACCAGGGAAAGGAGGGTCTGTCACAGACAGATTGCCCATCTTTCCAGTATCCTCTCCAGCTCTTGTATGACTCAGCAGTGCCCTGAGTCTGAAACTGCTTCTTTATCAGTAAATAATAAAATCCGCCTCATCCAGGATTTAATCCAGGATTTAATCCTGCATGCGAATGTTGGTCAGGCATATGGAGACATATTACAGTTACAGGTAGTCCAGAACATGGTGAAGTTGCTGGAGCTTGGTGGTTTGACTGAATTCAAGGTGTTAGTTATGACCTCCAGAGCTCTAAATGGCTTGGGACAAGCATATTTGAGAGACCACCTCCTTCTATACAATCCGAGAGACAATTCTATACAATTCTATACATATTTGAGAGACCACCTCCTTCTATACTTGTCCTTTGAGGTCATCTAAAGGGGGCCCCTCCCCATCTCCAAAACTCCCTCCTGCCTCCCTCTCCCAACCCCTGCAGAACCCAGTGCACACTTATTTGTTCCAGCAGGTGCAGGGTCCAGATATAGCACCAAGCCAATGTGGTCCTCCATGCTGGCTCAGCCAGCTCTTGTGCAGGTGCAAATATACATCATGAAAGAGATGCTGGGCTTACTGGTTGCTTACGACTGCACCGTAATTACCAAGAAATGATGAAACCATACATGGAATTTCCAATAAAAGTAAGAGACTTGCTTTATAGGGCTTAAGCTTTCTTTTTCATGGCTGATATTATGTATTTTGGTCTTTAGATTTATATTTTTGTAGGATTTTGCAATAAAAATGTCATTTGAAAAGCCCTCTTTTCACCTGACCAAAAGAAATGTAATTGGTCAATGATAAACAGATGTCAGCCTGTTCTGTGTACTATTTTCCTTCTAGTTTAGTTTTATTGACACTTATGATGAGGCGGGTGCATCAGCAGTGTCCTTTTTATAACTGTCTTATGAAGACATAATGGATTTCAACTGAAATACTTAAAACTGCATACTTTCAATAACAGTTTTTCTTCTAAATAATGCCAGAGGCAAAATAGATATCTATGAGAGATGGAGGATGTTTGTATATATTGAAATATTAAGACAGACATGATTGCTGATGCACTTTGAATGTGCACTGTATTATTTTTTATTTTAAAAGAATGCAAACTACAATCACACCATGCACATACATATACAATTGTGCATACCACCACTTTGGGGATATCAGCTCATACATATATAAGTCATATTCCTTTTCTCTCTTTTACCTTTATTGGCCATCTATATTCACATACCCCTTTCCCTCAGAAAACAATGAATTGCAGCACAGCTATTGCCCTCCCTTTTTCAAAAACATATATAACAAATGGAACCTAAATGTCCTTTAAATATTTCATTTTCAAAAATCCCTTTTCAAAATTTTATCTCAGTTGTTAATTTATCATTTTTGGCAATAAGTGCACAATATTATTAACGGTTGCAAATCTACGGTAACTAGCATTTCTCTACCTGCAAATGGAATGATAGCAGAAAAAAGTGAGCCACACACATAACCCCCTTTCCTTGCTTTCAGGTTTAATTGTAATTAATACTCATGTATTGCAAGCCCATGGAAGTGTGAATACACATATGTTTTAGAAGGGTGAAATGCACACGTATCATATACAGCAGAACATTCTCACATCATTAAGTGCTGTGTCATCAGCTTCGTATTGCGGAATTTGCACCTTTGTCTGGATTCCACATATGGAGCCCCTTCTGCAGCGATTAATCAATGGAGTGTATGTACCTCTCTGAATTCCATTACCAATCAATATTGTTCTACCACTACAAAGAAATGCAATGTTGTTGGCTGCTGTATTGTCCCCGCTTATTTCTTCTTGCACTCTCAGCGTGAATCCGATTAATTGGCCATCAGGACAATAACGTACCTTTTGCCAATTTCCCCACCTATCAAAGAAGAGAACAATTTTAATGGCTTCATAAGTATATTGGGAATAGTGGCATTACTAGGCTGGGGTGAGGCAATCAGGACATCTCTGATACAAGGCTCTAGGGGATGTGTCACTAGACCTCCTCAGTCTTCCTTTGGTGATCAATGGGCTGCTTCAAACCAAGCTGCCATTCTCTGTCAGCAATTGTGTTATTGCTGCTCATCAGCAAGTACGCAGAGTAGCAGGGCCCAAAGTCTTTTCACATTGAAATCAGTGCAAGAGGTTGGGTGGTTGGGAACAAGTAATCATCAAATATCTTGAATATCAAGCTTCTGCACCACTGACTCAGGTGCAATCTAGAAGCTTAGAAGGCATTCACTGATGCCAGATGTGACAACCACACTGTGAAGGTTTCCATCCAGAAGAGTTCTACAAGCTGCCCATAGAACAATTACGGTACTTTCCTCACATTGTTATTGTGGGGATTATGTAAGCTGCCTTGGGTACTTGGAAAATGGAATCCAAGTCAAATCTACCTCCAAAGAGAAGTGGATTGTTTTGCAACAGTCTCAGTTCTACCAGAGCCCACTATTGTTACAGAATAATACAGTAATTACTCTTTGATACACAGCATAAAGTATCTAATGATGCTTTAGCAAAGAAAACATACATCAAGTAAACACTTCAGCTCTTGACCTATGCATGTCCTTAGGAAAATTAGGCAATGCACTTATGATCTTAGGACATCAGGAATGTTCGATTGAAATATCTTAAAGATGCTATAGACTAGACTTGTAGGAGATAACATTCACAGGTGCAAGCACAACACACATGCCCAAGAGTTGTGGGTAAGCTTCAAATGCATTTGACTTCACTAGCTGAATCTCAGCAAGTTTCTGGAGATCATAAACAGGATCTTGTGGATTGACTTCTATCCTACACAACTGTGTCATGACATTTTTGTTTGGAAAGTCAAATGTCAAGATGTGTCTATAAAACTTTGCATTTTTGTGTAACAATTTGAATCTCTCTTCTGATTATTGATCAAGGAGATTTATTTTATTTTATTTTATTTTATTTTTAATTTAATTGTATTTTAATTATATTTTAATGGTGTTTTAATCTTTATTTATATGCTGTTTTAATGATGTTTTATTCCTATTGTCAGCCGCCTTGCGCTCCCCCTTGCGGGGGAGGAAAGGCGGGATATAAATTGATTAAATAAATAAATAATAAATAAATAAATAAATAATAATAATAATAATAATAATAATAATAATAATAATAATAATAATAATAATAATTTTCCCATCAGATCTGGTGTTTTGCTTTTACATGCAATAACTCTTGCTTTGGACCACACAGCTGAATCAGCATTGCAATCTTGTGGCTTCTGCTTCTTTGTCCATACCATTTTGGATCACATGAGATTCTTGTGATATGGCTGCACTGGCACTGGAAGGTTGGAGAGGATTGGGGCCTTAATCTACAATCCAGAGTAACTACGGGAGCACGTAAGAGACATTTATGTCGATGTAGTAATGGCACCACCTAGTGAAAACCTATGGGAAATTCATATTGCAATCCAGAGTAAATTGTTCTTGCGTTGGAGGAAGGACTTCCCATAGTTACTCTGGATTGTGCCCTTAGTCAAGCAAGCTTACTTCTACACAGACATTCCCACTATTACATTCCAAGTCAGAAAAGTAAGAAGGAGAACAAGCAAAAAGGCACTCACGGTCCAGATGTAGATGTAATTCTTTGACCATCATCACAGAACAGGGCAATGCCATTCAGGGCTGTTGAGTCGTACCCTAGTACAGATTTCTCTACCTGGAACAAAGCAAGAAAAAGATAGTGGTAACGTGGCCTACTAACCGGAGGTTGAACAACCACCCTCATTTTATGCAAGAGACAGTGTTCATTGCTGTTGCCTTATGCGGAACACTGTCTCTCACAAAGAAATTCCTCCAGCACTGGGTGGAGGAGGGAAAAAAGTGAATCCCACCAGTAGGCACCTCCTTATGAGAAGAGGTTGAAGATCTTTTTTGCTAAATATATCAATTGCTAATGCACACCAACTTACAACCTGAATTGAATTGCATATATTTGACTGCCAAGGTTAGACCAGATATTTTTCCTTCATTCATGTGCATAATCTTTCTCATATTGGCCAAGGGTGGAAATTAAATTCCGCCCCACTTCAAATGATGCAGTCAACCAGGTCAATGGGGCTTCGTTGATTGTATTTAGAGCTCTATGCAGTTCTTCAACCCTCCCCTGTTGTTAATGCCATGATGCCAGTCAGGCATCCTTTGGGAGTGGGCAGTTCTGTAAAGGCAAAAATGTACAACACTGAAGAACATGTTCCATTTTTCCTGTCTTGGATGTGGTGGTGTACCTAAGGGGGTGCAGGGGTTAGCAGTTGCACCAGTTGGCAAGCTATAAGGTTGCTTGACATATTGAGCTATATAAGTTACAAGCTATACATGTTGAGCTTGACACTACGGGGAAGGGAGTTAGAATTCAGGGCCTGCAGTTGCCACCGAACCTACTTATTTCATGAACGGGATCCCCAAGTGCCTGCCCTTCTTCAACCAGATTTGCCTCTCCCCAAGTCACCCTCTCTCCATTCCTTCCCACCAGATGAAAAAAACCTTTTTAATAAAAAATAAAAGAAAATTGGGGGGAAACTTGCCTCCTCCTTCCCAGCAACTCACCACTCATTTGCTTTACTGCCTCCCCCAACCAGCGGCATACCTAAAGAAGTATTGCAGCCCCCCAACTACAAAATCAATATTAATCTAGTAAATAAATAAATAAAAGCCTGCCTATTATTGGTTAGAGAAACTACGGTATGTTGGGGCAAAGAGGGATGACTAATCAGTTCCTGCTACATATAAAAGGAGCACCACTTAGAAGTGCCTCTTTAGCAGCGGTAACAATATTATGATATATGGAAATGAGTTAACTCATATTAATACTTTATTGGTTCTATACGGTATCATAATGATACCATACAATATCATAATTACGGATTATTGGCTCTCAGGGCAGTCTCATGAGAAAGTTTTGATCTAAGAAAATACACCTTTTGTTCCATTGGCTTTTGTGTTTTTATTTCCTGGATCAGTGGCGTAGCTGGAGGTATCACTTATAGGAATGTGACACTCTGGGGGATGACCAACATTATAATGACATGAAGAAATGGATCAACCCATTATGTCATATACAGTTAGATTTGTTTGAAGAGCAGAATCCAATGCAAAAAAAAATCTGTATTTTAATGTCTCCTTCCTATCAAAGATTATTAGTAAAAAAACTAAAAATAAATTGAGCTCTGTGGGAAAATGAAAGTGCCCCATATTGCAGCTTTACCTGCAAGTAGGTGAATGTGCCACAGACATCAGAAAGGACAAGCTGAGAGAATTCAAGGAAACCAGAATGGTCTTGATTCAATGAATGCAGCCCTCAAAACCCCAGAAAATTCCCTTTTAACTGAGTTGATCCTATATAAATTGAAATGGAGCCATATTGTGCCTTTACTTGTGAGTAGGCCAACTTGCCTTAGATCAGGCTGAGAGGAAGCAGGTCCTGATCCAATGAATGCAGCCCCACCATTCACCCCAGAAGGAAGTACCTGCTCCAGGCTCCACTGCATTGAGCTCTATGGAAAGTGGAAGTAAACTGCACAACCATGTTTACTCACAAGTAAGCTACCGTGCCTGGCCTCCAGTTCAGAGGAGTTCAAGTCCCCCAGGATGGTCCTGATTCAGCAAAAGTGGAGCTCAGCCAGTACTTCAGAAGGTAGCCTCACCTCCCCCCAAAAAGCTTGCGTCATAATGGGAGAGCTGAAAAGCTTATTGATTTTTTATATATTTGTAAGGGGTTTTGTTGTAGGCAGCCTATAAGACATAATTCATTTGGTGGAGAGTGACTACATGTCCTCTTTTTCCAGTACATGTCCTCTTTTTAAGCCTTGTGACCTGAAAAAAAATCTACACTGTCCTCATTTTCCTCTTCCAGGCAAGAACACCTGAGCTCCAGATGCTGGGGCAGAATATCACTGAGTACTATGTGCATCGGAGTGATATCGGGGAGGGTACAAACATTCACCAACTGCTTCTCAGAACATATTCACTGCATATATTTTCTGGCCATTAATATTATTAATTTCAAGTCTATCATTACTATCTTTCAGCCTCACCTACCTCACAGGGTTATTATAAAGACAAAAAAAAGGGAGGAACTACATACACCACCCCAAGTGGTGGTATATAAAGATGGTATAAAAATATTTAAATAGTAATATTTTATTAAGTAATTGATACTGATAATTAATTAATTAATTAATTAATTAATTAATTTTGCTGTATAGGGATTTTAAAAAATTTATGGGCTCCTGGTACTAGATGACCCAGCTGCACCACTGTTCTGGATAAATAGCCAAATACAGCTAATGCAATGCAGTTTGTTTCATTGCTTTCTAAATTAAATTACCTTTCCAATGATATATATGATAGTATATAATGATGGTATTATTATTCATATCTTCCCTGTTTTCACAATTGTAGCCCTAGTGTTAAGCTCAGCTTATGGTCCCCACCCCCAAAGCTTCCTTAATGTAAGGATGCTGAAACATAAAAAATTCCACCTCAATGCAAAGCTCATCTTTTACACAGGTATAAAAGTGAAACAGCCAGACTTAGAGAGTGAGACTTACCTTTATGCTGAAACCAATGGCATGACCTCTGGGACAAAATTGAGGAGGCCCCCAATGACCCCATCTCCCTCCATTTGGCACAGTGAGGGTGGGATTATAATGCGTTGCTTCTGCAATCCAGAGACCACAAGAGAGGATGAAAAAGAGTGCTATGATGTTCAACAAAGCCATGGTGCTGGTCTACTCTAGAACCACCTGAAGGAGAGTAGAAGAGTCCTGAGAATTTATACTTGTGGGATTGGGGAAGCCTCTCTCCTGTTGTCAAATGTCCCCTGAACTACGTCTTTATTTGGGATGAGGAACGACCTTTGGTGATTCAGTAATCTGATTGACTAACAGCCAACTGTCACATTCTGATAACCAGGTCCTGGTGTATTCAGGGAATGCCTGTTCTTCCTTAAGTATCTGATGATGATGTATGAATCTGGTTCAGAACTTTAATACCTTAATTCAGTGGTGGGATTCAAATAATTCATTGGTGGGATTCAAACAGGTTCTATGTCCTAATAACCTCAATTAGCAACAGGTTCTATGTCCCATTAGTAACCAGTTCTCAGAACCAGGTGGTATAGAACCTGTGAGAACCCCCTGAAGACCACCACTGCCTTAACTCCTACTATACTGTATTCTTTCCTTCCTGACACCACTACTGAACTCCTTCCCAGTCTGTTTGCTGACTACAAAAGAAGTTTTCTGGGCATTATGGAAGTGTCACCTGAAGTGAGCAGCTGTTGGGTGATCATGAAGACAAATAGATTGCATGAGGATGTGAGCCTCCACTAGAATTAGGGTGTGCTGTGTCAATTGTCAAAAACATGGTGTTATATCTTGACAATTTAAATACCTTGCCAGAGATGAAAAAATTAAAAATTGTTGGGTTATGAGAGTATTTTTCATCTTATCCCAAGTAAAGTCCCAGAGATCCCATGTGGCTTTTTCAATGTGTGTGAGCGATCTAGGTGGTACAGATCTTGGAAGCCAACATATGTCTGCCTGGCACAGAACTGGGAGTTATGATATGACAGGGCCCTCCTCTGCACCCTACCAGACCTGGTCCTTTTTCATTTTGGCTTCTCCCAACCATAAATGCCCCATCCACATAGGCTGCCATAATTCTCTTCCACAAAATCAGGACAGGACCCTCTGTCCCATTTGCCAGTATGTGAACACAACCCCCAAACCCCGAACACAACACACAAAAAATTGGGATTGTCCCTATTTTTCAGGACATGTGGCAACCCTACATCCACACCCCAAAACTCCCTACTGCAGGCCTCTCCTAACCCCTGCACCACCCAGTAAACACTTATTTATGCCAGTAGGTACAGGGTCCAGATACAGTGCCAGGCCAATGTGGTCTCCAGTCTCATTCAGAATGGCTTTTGCGTAGGTGCAAATGTGCTTTACAGAAGGGTTGTTTCTGCTTTCCAGCTCATCCTATGCTGTTATTATCAATACATTATTAAATCATACATGAAATTTCCAATGAAATTCTGACACTTGCTTTCCAAGGCCTGAACTATCTTTTTTCCTTGAACGTACATGGCATCCATCAGTCTTGAAAGACTATGGTATGGTGCTCAACGCTGCATACGAAGCATGAAGGCCTGGGTTAGATTGATATAGAGGATATCCAAGCAGCAAATCCCCCTCTCCACGCCACTGAAATAGTCCAATGGAACGGGAGAGCCGATACGAAGTCAGTGACTTTTCAGTTTTTTATATATATAGATTTGTTTATTATGCATTTATTTTTTTTATTCTGTACAAATCAAATTTGTACAAATTTACAAGAAAAATTTCATTTAAAATGCCCCATTTTCACCCGAGTTCAATATAAGGGCCAAAGGAAATGTAATTGGTTGATGATTAACAGATGTCAGCCTGTTCTGTACACTGTTTTCCCTCCAGTTTGAGGACCCAGTTTTATTGACACTTATGGTGTTCTCTTTGACCTGGTTTTGGACCAGATGAAGCAGGTGCACCAGCAGTGGACTGAATACCCAAATCGTCATCATTGAGCACGCGATGGCCAGAAAAAAACACTTCCTTCTTGCATAGAAATTCATAAGCTGCAAATGACAGATCATATAAATTGACAGAAAAATTGTATCTGGGAACTGTCTGATGCCCACCCATACTCTAACTGGTGCTTATTGCATCACATCTGGACTCCTAACCCAGAAGTAACTGGCTATGATGTCACCACCAGTTACTTCAAGTGATACTTCAAAAAGCAGGCCTCCATCAGTCTTGAAAGACTATGGTATCGTGCTTGGCGCTGCATACACTGCATGCAAAGCACAAAAGCCTGGGTTGGATTGTTATGGAGGATAGGCTGTTACCCTAGCAGCAAATCCCCCCTCTTCATGCCACTGAATTAGTCCAATGGAAAGGCAGAGCCTATATGATTGGATCCAGATTGGCGTTACAGAGCTGGGCTAAGACAGGAGCTCACCCTGTCTTGTGGGGCCGACCTGGGTCTTGAACCCTGCCCTGCTGGTTAACAGGCACAGTGTCTTAGCCACTTGCGCCACGCACAGCCCACTTCAAAAAGATGGAACATGTAAAGTGGTACAGCAGAGGTCAAATTTTAAGAAATATTAATCTATTCCCACAACATTTTCCGATAATATTAAATGTAGATATATTAAATTTTATTATCATGAAGATGGCCCCAAAGTGGTAGGCCCTTTCACGACTCCCTCCAAGACCAGATGCCGAACCCAAAATTCCCCCTAAAATTCCCCAAAATTCCTGACATCTAAGCCCAAATTCCTCCCCTGTTAAAAAATGTAGAACCCCCCCCCCAAAAAAAAATGTAGTACAAATGTAGGACATGTTAAAAATAAAACTAAAACACTCAACAACTAAAACAAAGCTAAAACAACAATTTCAACAACTCAAAGCACTTCTCAGCACCCAAACACACATTAGTGACTTAATACAGACATGATTCTGTCACAAGTCCCTCCGAAAGCAGTAGTACTCATGCAAGGGGGTGGGTGGGTGGCTAGGTGCCTGGCTCAGGGGCAATAGGTGGGTGGGGGGCACCAGACTCCCACCTTTCTGCTGGAGCACTTGGAAGACACTCCTGCAAGGTGCTTGTAGGAAGAAACTTGCAAATGTCCAGGGGCCCAAGGATGCTGTAGCTTTGGTGGTAGCGAGCAGCAGTGGGTGGCTATGTGAGAGCTGTGAAGGAGGCAGAGGCTATTGCAGGGGCAGGGCTGGCCGACAAGGCTCTAGAGGCAGTTTGGAAACTGCAGGAGAGCCAGAGCAGGCTGGTAAGGCTGTGGGGAGTACAGAGGGCACTGCAGGTGCTGTAGAACCCTAGGACAAGCTGCAAATGAGGATAAGCAGTGGGGGAGGTGGAAGTTGCATGGAGGGTGCTGCCGCAGCCTGCAGGAGAGCCTGCCATGCCTCACTCCTGTGTCACTCCTCCTCCTGCCTTGTCTCGTCTCTTTCCTCTGACATAGGCACAGGCCAGAAGTGCGGCCAGGCAAGGGAGGATGTTCTGCTCTCACCTGATTTCAGTGCCTCTGAGGCACTCTACGATAGTCGCAGCCACCTCAGAAGTGCGCACCAAAGTCCACACCTGCCCAGCAAGGCTGCTAATTCCGGACAAGGGGCGGTTCTGGAGAATGTCCAGTAAAAGCATCATTTTTCTTGAGACCTCTGGGGTTTCCCAGACATCTGGTCAGCCTGCCTTTAGCAACACCACCAGTTCAAGGGACAACCACTGGGACACTCTTCTGAGTTTTGCTCTTGGAGAGGACAAGGGGAGAGGCTTCCTTCTGGGGAAGGAGGAAGGGTGACCAGATGCCAAACAAAATCCTGCCCGAAGGCCAAAATTCCTACTCCCCCAAGCCAAAATTCCTGCATAAATTCCTGCAATTAAAAAAATTTGTACAACACCCCAAAATGTAGGACAGGTTAAAATAAGCTAAAAACACTCATATTTCTCTCCTGTATTTAATTTCAGTACTATATTACCTCTTTTAAAATTGAAAAATGATGGAACTCTCTACTCACTGTGACTGTGAGAGAGACACAAGCTCCATTATACTGGCACACTGGAATATGGGGCTAAAAAAGAGGACATGTCTTGGAAAAGGAGGACATAAGGTCCCACAGACCCCACCTCCTGAGTCATATCAGCCTAGGTTTGCCGTAATTCTCTTCCACAAAACCAGAACAGGGATCCCAATCAAACTTGCAAGTATGTGAATGCAATCCCCCCAAACTGGGACTGCCCCCTGGTTTTTCAGGACATATGGCAACCATATACCAGCCCTGCCTCCTACTTCCAGCCCACCTGCCCTAGAAATGCCCTCCTTCCCACCACCTTCTTACTCTCCACCTAATACCTCCATATCTCCACATCTGCTGGCCCTGTAGTTTCTTCCATCTGCCCTATTGAGCCTGAATATGGCCTCTGCAGAGTGTTGCACCTCTGTGTGCCAGCGTGGCTTTCCCCATGTGGGCACAAATGTACTTTATATCCTGTTTGTGACCCTCCTATGCCTATACAAGGGACTGGCACTGGCTCAGGGCACAGGATGAAAGGCCTACTCTGTGGTGGCTCCAAAACCATGAAAGTTCCTTACTATTAGACTTGTGAATTGCAATGTGACCTTGAACTATCAGCAGGGGTATTTAGCCATATGGAGGTGAATCAAAGCAGCAGTGGCATTGCTACATCCTGAACCCCTTTCCTAGCACAGGCATGCATCCCAGTAGGATTTACTGAGCAATGCCACAAAAGAACCAGCATAGATCTGAGAGTCCGAACTGGGACTTCAGAGGCAGGCACAATATTAAGTTCTGCCTTTCTTCCCTCTGGCCTCATCCCTGTATAGCTCATTGGATGCCACAGCCAGTGTACACCTGTACCTGTGTACACCTTGTGCTGCTGTGTAAGAGAACTGGGCTGAAAGCTGTGTATGCTGTTATGAGAGATGGAGGGTGCTTGTACTATACTGGAATAGTAATCAGCCAGCATGATGGGTGATGCACTGTGAATTTGAACAATTCTATTAAAGGGTAGAAATGTAACTAACTTTTCTCTGTCTGTAAATGGAATGACCCATTAGCTATTAATGTTTTTATTTTCTTGTAAACTGCTTTGTGAACTTTTTAAGTTGAAAAGCAGGAGATAGATAGACAGATAGACAGACAGACAGATGGATAGATAGATAGATAGATAGATAGATAGATAGATAGATAGATAGATAATGTGGAAAAATAAAAAGAAATGCACGCACACACCATGTTTACTTCAAGTTTAATTGTAGATAATAGTCATATATTGCGAGTCCATGGAAGTGTGAACACATGTGTGTTTTAGAAAAGTGACATGCACATGGATCAGTCACAGCAGAACATTTTCACATCGTTCAGTGCTGTGTCATCAGCTGAGAACTGCGGAGTTTGCACCTTTGTCCGGATTCCACATACAAAGCCTTGTTTGCAGGGTTTGCTCAGATGGCCGTATCTTCCCAGGGGAATGTCACGATTAATCAGTACAGTATCATCACTACAAATAAGCAAGATGTTGTTGGCTGCAGTATTATCCCCTTTAATTTCTTCTTCCACTCTCAGAGCAAATCGCATTAATTTGCCTTGGGGACAATATTCCATCGGTTTCCAAATTCCCCATCTATCAAGGAAGACAAGGATTTCAATGCCTTCATAAATATTTTGAAAACAGTGGCATCACAAGGCTGCAGAGGATAAGGCAGGACACTTATGGTGAGAGGCTTGCGGGGGTGCATCATCACACCACCTCACACCACACCACATCACACCTCTCTGATCATTGGGCTGCTTTAAACCAAGCTGCCACTCTTGTTGATTGCATGTTTCCTGCCCACCAGTAACTGTGCACAGCTACATGGCCCAAAGTCTTTCCACATTTAAATCTGGCAAAAGGCCAGAAGGCGGGGAAAAAAGCATCATTCTGTCACCCCCAAATGTTTCATGCTGCAAAATCTGCAATGGAAAAACCGCAGGGAACTTATTAAGCAAGTCAGAATAACATTCCTATGCATGTCTACTCAGAAGTTAGTCCTACTGTAGTCTCAGGTAAGTGTGGTCAGTATTGCATCCTTAGCTTGGATTATAAACCCACAGTATTACTTCTCTGTTTCAGATCAGTGGAAGTGTTACAGTGGCGCCTCACATAACAAGCGCCTTTACATAACGCCTCATGTAAAGTATGTTTCACATAACAAACAAAAATTTCTCTAGGATTCTGCATCACGTAACAAACTGTGCTTCACGTAACAAACACACTCATTGGCAGTTGGGGCAGATGCGCTGGCCGGCAGCCCTTTTCAAAAGCGTCAGGGCTGCCTAGCACGCCTGCCCATAATGAAAGCAACACTTCCATGCTTTTCCTCCTGTGGCTGGGTATTCGCTGGGCAGAGGGAGAGAAGAGCAGTGGAGAAGAGGGAAGCAGCTCAGGGCTAGCCAGAAGGGAGCAGAGGAGAGAGAGGCTCAGAATGGAGAGAAGGAGAAAGTGGGGGGACACTTTGAAAGTGTCTTGGATTGCAGAAGAAAGTGTCTTGGATTGCAGCCTCCTAACCATGTCTACCCAGAAGTAAGCTCCATTGTGTTCAATAGGTCTTACTCCCAGGAAAGTGTCTTTAGGACTGCAGCCTAAGTAGATTTCATAGGATCATGCACACTGAATGCATGTTTTGAATTCAATTACAGTAGTTTGTCATCATTTTTACATCCAGTTAAACTTTTTATATGAATATTTTGGGGGTTCTGGAACCAATTGCCTGAGTTTACATTATTTCCTATGGGAAAATCCATTTCATGTAAAGAACGTTTCACGTAACAAACATGCCTCTGGAACGAATTAAATTTGTTATGTGAGGCGCCACTGTATCTCCAAACGAATACTATAGGTTTGGTTTCTAGGCTCACTGTTGGCTGGTCTATTTAAAATGTAACATTATTTTGTTGTTCAAATGCTCTTTATTGTTATTGTAACAGATAAGTATTGTTCGAGATAAGTATTTTAAAATGTGGTGCACATTTGGGGGCGCACACGAGGGACACATGGGGGTTGGTGCACATGGGGGGTTGGTGCACATGGTAGTTTGGTGTGCATGGGCAGTGAATGTGCAAATGTGCATGATGAGGTGCACATCTGGGGTGGTACACATCGGGGTTGATGTGCAGTGGGGGATTGATGCACAGTGCATCATGAGGGTTGGTGCTCATGAGGTGTGAATGTGCATGGGGGATGTGCATGGGGTGATGTGCATGGGGGATGATGCGCATGGGGGGCTGGTACACACAGGGGGTTGGTTTGCATTTGTGAATATGCATGAGGGGGTGCGCATCCGGGGGTGGTAATCATGTTGGGTTAATGCACAGTGAGGGATTGATGCACAGTGCCGGGCTGGTGATCATGAGGGGTGAATGCGCATGGGGGATGCGCAAGGGGTGGTGTGCATAGGGGTGGTGCACATGTGGGAGTTTGATGCACATGTGGTGGTTGATGCGCATGTGGTGGTTGATGCACATGTGGGAGTTGATGAGCAGTGTGCAATGTTGCACATGGCGGGTTGATGCACTTTGGGGGGTTGTTGCACAGTGGTGGGATGGCGTACAGGGGGAATTTTATTTCCACAACACGGGTACATTTTTGCCGGTAGATTAATATAATATTGTTAATATAATCAATATATAGTAACTTCTTATATATCTATTGTAGACAAAATTACATGATTCTGAATTTGTAAAGGTTATTTTTATTTATTTGAAACCATTTATACCCACGTTTCCCTTGTAAGAAAGAAACCCCTATTCCATGCTGGGCTGGGGTTGGGGGTCTCACAAAGTGCTGTAAACCACTTCTGTGCCACTCATTGGAGAGTTAGGCCAGTGCACTGAGATGTGCTAGCCTCCCCATGCCATGACAGGAATGGTGAGATGGGTGAGTTGTGCCCATCTGTATTGATTAGGGGCCTAATACTTGGGGCCTGGTTCCTTAGTAGGGTTGCCATACTTCTCTTCCACAAAACCGGAATAGGACCCACATATTGGAAAGTCAAACTTTCAATCCCCCAACACTGGGACTGTCCTGGTTTTCTGGGACATATGGCAACCCTATTCCTTGGGGAGGAACAAGGAACTTCCTTCCTAACTTCCCCAAGAAAAGTTAGTTTGTTTCTTTACTTTGGGGTGGCTTCATCAGCATTTGAAGGTTGGATAGGATTGGCCTCTTACATGTGCTGGAGCAGGCTGTCTGACATGGGAAAGCTTTGCCATGAAAAAGTAAGGGAATCTTGTCCCTTTACCCCATTGATACAGCAGCTGCCCCAATGGAGCTGCACAACCTCAGTAGATCTGCACCATGTATTTGAATGTGTGCCATCTCAGAATAGAGCAGCCTATAGATGCTCTGCACTGTCTGAGTGAAAAGACTTTGATCGGGCGCTCTTCCTCCCACTCTCTGCCACCCTCCTGCAGATCTGTCCACCTTCCCCCTCTCCAAATATGCTCCTGCACACCTCCTCCACCCTCCTGAACCTCCACATCAGTGTAGCTCAGCCAGTGCGGACCTTCTTACCTTTGCTGCTAGATGTGGCATCCATAAGCCAGTGCCCATCTCAGTGCAGCTTATTTCTGATTAGACAGTGCAAGTTGATAAAGTGCCCTTTATCAAGCAAGCTTACTCCTACCCAACCCTTCCCCCCCAATGCAAAAATAAGAGGGGGTCAAGCAAAAAGGGACTCACGGTCCAGATACAGATGTAATTGTTTCACCATTATCACAGAATAGGGCGATGGCATTCAGGGCTGTTGAGTCCTGCACCGTTGCATTTGGCTCTATCTGGCATAAAGCAAGAAAGAGATAGTGATGAAGCTGCCCACCACCTTAGGTAGGTATTCATGAAAGAAGAAGAGGAAGAGGAGCATGCTGCCTTTTGGTGCTGAACCCTGCCTCTCACAAAGAAAAGGTCCCTTTTGCACAGTTGCAGAAGTTGTACTTATGGATTTTAATCTGGGACTACTTGCATGGGAAGTGAAAACTGTGTTTTGGAAGAAGCCAGCACAGGAAGAGAGCCAATAAACCACATGCAGCATCCATCATTGTACATAAAAGGCAGCATCAGATACTTATGGAAGGATGCGGAAAAATTCAGAATTCAGCTTAAATGCAAGGTTCTTATTTTACACAGGGATAAAGGTGAAACGGCCAGACTACAGCGACTCTTACCTTTATTTGGAAACCAATAGCATAACCACTGGAACAAAACTGAGCAGGTCCCCACTGACCCCATCTTCCTCCATTTGGCACAGTGAGGATGGAATTATACTGCCGGGCCTTTTCTATTCTGAAAGTAGAGGAGCACTGTGAGAAGAGCAGTGTGCTGGCCAAGAGGAAGAGCATTGTGCTAGCTGAGAAAGCCATGATGCTGGTCTACTCTAGAACCAACTGAAGGACAGTGGGAGAATAAGAGATCTTAACATTTATACCATTGGGATTCAGGAAGCCTCTCTCTTGTGATCAAACTGTTCCTGAACTATTTGGTGTCCCTGAACTGTCCCTGTCTCTATTTGGGATGTGGAATGACCTTTGGTGATTCAGTAATCTGATGGACTAAAAGCCAAGTGACACATTCTGATAAGCAGGTCCATGTTTGTCAATGAAGTGCTTGTTCTTCCCTAAATTAATAACGGGGATGGCTTGATCTTGTTCAGAACTTTAATCACCTTAATCCCTGTTCCTAATCCAGATTTGGCCCTTCTGTTCTGTTGTTTGTCCTGCAACGAAGCTCTTTTGGGCTTCAATCCCATTGACACAACTGGTATCTTTCCCTTGCAGGCAAATAGCAACTAGATGATTCTTAGAAGGAACAAAGTGGAAAGTGTGAAGAGAATCTGAATGAAATCCATGATAAGGGCATAAAGGTTATGCAATTTTAACCACGATGCAGTTTTAACCACATGGTGCCTGTATGTCCTGTTTTCCCAGGACATGTCCTGGATTTTAGCTTTGTGTCTTGGAAAAATCTTCACTATCCTCTTTATCCTTATAAGTGGGCAGCATGAAGTGGCTCAATTGTTAAGAAACAGTGCTTGTTGATTTGATGGACAGCAGGGTCAGGATTCGAGACTTTAATATTGCAGGAGTGAGCTCCTGTCTTTAGCCCAGCTCCTGCCAGTCTATCAGTTTGAAAGCAAATGTAGATCAAAAGGCAAATGAAAGTAGATAAATACTTGGTAAGTACCACTGGTAATACTTGGTAAGATAAATACTTGGTAAGTACCATTTCAGAGGGAAGGCAACATCCTGGCAACAGGCCCCTACAATAGGTATCCTCTGTGTCATGTCAATCATGGTTTGGATGATTCCAGTCCAAAAAAGCTGACCTGCCCACCATGCAGGACAAATGCTGAATAAGTTGCCATGTAATAAAATTATATGTAAATTATAATTGTATGTAATATAATAAAAATTATATGTAAATTATATGTAATAGGTTTAACTTCAATAATAAGTAATACAATATAGTGTGAGCACATGAAAGCAACATATATGAGTGTTTTTAGCTTTTATTTTGTCATGTCCTACACTTTTTCTTGGACTATATTTTATCCTCTTTTTGGTTATGACATGCGGTCATCCTGTATCCAGTTTAGACCAGTGCAACCCACACATCTCACACAACTTCCTACTGATGTACAGTAGGAAGGCCAGCACACATCTGTGCCCTGGCCTAACTCCCAGAAATGGTGTAGAAGTGCCTTAAAGCACTTTTATGAAACCTAACTGTGGGATAGGATTGTGCTGTTGGTCAACTAGACGTTTCTTGGATATTCTGTTTTTCATGGGGGTTGATGAGCATGGGAAAGATGATGTTCATGGGGGTGATTTGCATGGGAGGGATGGTGTACATGGGGTGATGCGCATGGGGTATGCTGCACATGGATGGATGATGCACATGGGGGATGATGCACAATAAGAAGATTGCACATGGGGGTATTTTACTCCTGCAGTGTGGGAAATTTTGCTAGTTTATAATAAAAATTTATTTGAAAAAAATCCCCCTTTTTCACTTGAGTTCAATATAAGGGCCAAAGAAATGTAACAGGTTGATGATTAACAGATATCAGCCTGTTCTGTAAACACTCCCCCCCCCCACAGTTTAGGGCTCCGATTAAAATGGCACATTTGATGATCTCTTAGACCTGGTTTGCACCAACAGTGCCCTTTAACTACCCTCATCTTTCTAGTGGTACATGGTCCTCAATCTCCATTTTACAAGGTGCCTGACTGGTAATTGGGCTGAAGGATAGTGATATGTGTTTGAACTGTATGGGAATAATAAAGCAAGCATGATGGGTGATGTACTTTGAATGTGCGCAATGATATTAAAGGGTAGAAATGTAACTAGCTTTTCTGTATAAACAGAATTATAACAGAAAACACACACACACAATTTTTGCTTCAAGTTTTCATTCTAATTAGTAATCATTTATTGCAAGCCCATGGAATTGTGAACTCATGAACACTTGTGTTATAGAAGGATGACATACACATGGATTAGCCAGAGCAGAACATTCTCACATCATGAAGTGTTGTGTCATCAGCTTCAAATTGCGGCGGTTGCACCTATGTCTGGATTCCACATATGGATCCATTTGTGTAGGAATTTGGTTGGCCAAATCTACCTCTATAAATACCACAATTAATCATTAAAGAATCATCACTGCAAACAAACATTACGTTGTTGGCTGCTGTATTATCCCCTCTTATCTCTTGCATTTTGCATTTTGCATTTTGCATTTTGAGAGTGAATGCAATCAGTTTGCCTTCAGGACAATATTGGACCTTTTTCCACATTCCCCACCTATCGAAGAAGACAGTGATTTTCATAAATGCTTTTCATAAATGCATAAGTGATTTTCATAAAATATTGAAAACAATGGTGTCACTAGGCTGGCCACCCATGGTGCAAACTCAAGGTGTCACCATGCCACCAAAGCCTCACTTTGGTGATGGTTGGGCTGCTATAGACCGAGCTGACACTCTTACTTAACAGTTCTGCTTTCTGTTTTACAGAAAGCACATTACATGCAGCAGCAGAACCTAAAGTGGCCCAAAGATGGTCAAAGGGAGGAAGGCTTTTTACATTTAAATCAATACAAGAGTTGGAAAGATCAAGAATAAAGTGAGTGCAATCCCCACTGACCCCATATTCCTCCACTTTGCACACTGAGGATGGAATTATAGTGCCGGGCTTCTGCAACCACAAGAGAGGTTAAAGAAGAGCACTGTGCAGGCCAAGAGAGTCATGGTGTTGGTCTACTCTAGAACCAACTGAAGAAGGAGAGTGAAAGTGTAATAGTCCTGAAAATTTATACCTTCGGGATTCAGGCAAACTCTCCCATCACCAAAGTTTCCCTATGTCCATATTTGGGATGTGGAAGACCTTCAATGATTTACTCATCTTTTTGACTAGGAGCCAAGGGACACTCTTGGGGACCTGCCTTTTCATGGAGTGCTTGTTTTTTCCAACATGTCTGTCTGTCAATCTATCTACAGTATTTATATACTGCTTTTCAACTAAAAAGTTCACAAAGCAGTTAACATGAAAAAGGAAAAAAATTAATAGCTAATTAATAGCTAAAAGGTCATGGAAATATCCCATGTTAGGGATGTTTGAATCTGGTTCAGAACTTTAACAATGTTAATCCATGAGTACAATGTTGTACCCAGTGTCTTCCTAACCCAGATTCGGCCTTTCTGTTCTATTATTTTTCCTACAATGGAAACTCTCACTGGGCTTCAATCCAGCTGACACCACTAGTATCTTTTTTTAAAGGGCAAATAGCAAACAGAACTTTTTTTTAGCAGGAGCTCAGTATGGCAAGAACCTTCTTTGCTGCCTTCCATGTCTGCTCTTACAGGAGCAATAAACATGTAATTGGTGAGACTTTTTAAAAACTGAACAGGATATTTCAGTTTGGCCAATTTTTGGCCAATATTTGGCCAATTTTCCAAATATCTGTTTGAGTCCCTTAAAAAAAACTCAGTTTGGCAGGAGTTTGAGTGAAATCAATAAGTACATCTCCTATTATACCCACGGTCAACTGGACACTTCTTGAATATATTATCATAGAATTATAGAATCATAGAATCATAGAGTTGGAAGGGACCTAGTAGGTCATCTAGTCCAACCCCTGCCTGCAGCAGGAATTCCCCCTAGAGCAACAGGTGCTCATCAAGCCTCTGCTTGAAGATCCCCAGTGAGGGATCACCACCTCCCTTGGCAATCTGTTCCACTGCCGAACTGCCCTCACCGTCAAGAATTTTTCTGGATTTCCAGCCGGAATCTCCTTTCTTGCAGTTTGTACCCATTGGTTCTAGTTCTGCTTTCAGAAGCAGCTATGAACAAATTGGCCCCTTCCTCCATATGACAGCCCTTCAGGTATCTGAAGAGGGCAATCATGTCTCTCCTCAGCCTCCTCTTCTCCAGGCTGAACATCCCAAGTTCCCCCAACCTTTCCTCGTAGGGCTTCCCTTCCATCCCACTGATCATTCTTGTCGCTCTCCTCTGGACTTGCTCCAGTTTGGCTGCATCTTTCTTCAAGTGAGGTGCCCAGAACTGAACACAGTACTCAGGGTGAGGTCTCACCAATGCAGAATAAAGAGGAACTAGAACTTCTCGTGACTTGGAAGCTACAGTCCTCTTAATGCAGCCTAAAATGGCATTTGCCTTCTTTGCAGACACATCACACAGCTGACTCATGTTCAGCTTGTGATCCACGGCGACTCCAAGATCCCACTCACATGTTGTGCTGCCAAGCCAAGTATCCCCCATTTTATACCTATGTTTTTGGTTTTTATTGCCTAAGTGCAGAACCTTGCACTTCTCCCTGTTGAAATTCATTCTGTTTGTTACAGCCCAGGATTCCAGTTTATCCAGATCCTCCTGGAGGTTTCTCCTATCTTCTGATGTGTTTGCTACTCCTCCCAGTTTGGTGTCATCTGCAAATTTGATCAGGCTCCCCCGTATCCCTTCCTCCAAGTCATTGATGAAAATGTTAAAGAGAACCGGTCCCAAGACAGAGCCTTGGGGGACCCCACTAGAAACTGACCTCCAGGTTGACACAGAACCATTTACTAAAACCCTTTGAGTGCGGCCATCGAGCCAGTTGCAGATCCACCTAACAATTGCCCTGTCTAGCCCATATTTTTCCAACTTCCTAATTAAAATGTCATGTGGGACTTTGTCAAATGCTTTGCTGAAGTCAAGATAAATGACATCCACAGCATTGCCACTGTCCAGTAAGCTCGTAACCCAATCAAAAAGGAGATCAGATTTGTCTGGCAAGATTTATTCTTGGTAAATCCATGCTGGGTTGTTTTGATCACCGAGTACTTGTCTAGATGTGCACAAATTGTGTGTTTTATGATTTGCTCTAATATCTTGCCCGGGATTGAAGTCAAACTGACTGGTTTATAATTTCCCGGGTCTTCTTTTTTCCCCTTCTTAAAAATTGGGACTACATTTGCCCTCTTCCAGTCCAGTGGCACTTCTCCACTCCTCAAGGATTTCTCAAAGTGATCGACAGAGGCTCTGCAAGGACATCTGCCAGTTCCTTAAGAACTCCAGGATGCAGCTCATCTGGTCCAAATGACTTGAATTCATTTAGGCCAGTTAAGTGGTTTCAAACCAGTTCTCTGTCAATCTTAATCTGCTCTTCTGCACCATCCATGTTTTCATTACCTCTTTGGGGATGTAAACACATCCCCGAATCAGTCAGTGATCCCGCACCCCCATTTGCACAGCCCTCCTTCTGTGAATAGACGGATGCAAAGTAGGAGTTGAGCAGCTCCGCTTTCTGCTGGTTTCCAGACACCTGCTGACCATCCTTGTCCAAGAGCAGCCCCAGCCCCTCGCCTCTCCTCCTGTTCCTTTGGCCATATCTAAAGAAGCTCTTTTTGTTATCTTTGACTCCCCTGGCCAGCCTCAGCTCATACTGAGCTTTAGCATCCCTGACCCCCTTCCTACAGGACTGGGCTACCTGCCTGTACTCCTCTCTGGTGATCTTTCCAGTCTTCCACTCCCTATACTTCTCTTTCTTTAACTTCAGCTGATCCCCAAGTTGCCTGTGGAGCCAACCTGGTTTTTTCAGCATTTCCCACCCCCCTTTCTTTTTTATTGGAATTGTTCCTGACTGTGCTTGTAGAAGCTGCCTCTTAAGGAGCTCCCACCCATCTTGGGCCCCTTTCCCCATTAGATCATCAACCCATGGGATCCCACCTATGACTCCTCTAAGCCTGTTGAAATCAGCTTTCCTGAAATCCAACATATAAGTTTCACTCTGCACTCTTTTTATTTCCCACATTATTCTAAATAATATAAATATATATTATTCCTAAATATATTCCTGCCCAGCATGTTACTTAACTACACAAGTTGTTTACTGGGCAACAAATGGGTGGGTGAAGTTGCACTTCCACTAGTGTCCAGTCATGTAGACAAATGGGCCCCATGACGGAGATGGACTTTCAGCACATGTTCAACAAGACAGCAGCTGTGAAACCAGCTGTTGCTGCAATCCTAAAGACACTTTCCTGTGAGTAAGACCCATTGAGTAGATATTGTTAGGAATGTGCTCTAGATCTGAGAGTTCTTCTGGGACTTTATAGAAAGCCACAATGATAAGTTTTGCCCCTTTTGCCTTCTGACCTCATCTCTGGATTGCACACTGGATGCAAAGACCAGTGTGCAGGTGGCTTATATATCCTGTTCAGCAATGCAGTAGATTAAGGCTGTAAAGAGTGCACATTTTTATTAAATATGAAGAAGGTACTATATTGGAATAATAAGACTGTGATGAAGGCTGATGCACTTTGAATGTGACCAATATTATTAATGGGTGGAAATGTAACTAGGATTTCTCTAGAAATGGAATGATAACAGAGAATAAAGAAATGTACACACCATTTTTGCTTCAAGATTTAATTGTAATTAAGTTATTTCCATGGAAGTGTGAACATGTGTGTTTTTGAAGGGTGAAATGCACACGGATCAGTTACAGCAGAACAATCTCACATCGTTAAGTGCTGTGTCATCAGCATCATATTGTGGAGGTTGCACCTTGGTCTGGATTCCACATACGTAGCCTCCGTAGCACATATTGCTGAATTGGCCAAAATTATCCCTATGAATTTCATTACCTTCCAGAAGTGAGTCATCACTGCAAAGAAACATGATGTTGGTGGCTGCTGTATTATCCCCACTTGTTTCTTCTTGCACACTCAGAGCAAATGCAAGTATTTTGCCATCGCGACAGTATTTCGCCTTCTTCCAAGTTCCCCACCTATCAAAGAAGTCAGAGATTTTAATGGCTTCTGAAATATATTGAAAACAATGGCATCACCAGTCTGGGGCATGGGAGGCAGACAACTGCTGGTGCAAGGTTGGTGGGCATCATCACACTGCCCTAACCTCCCTTTGGTGATCAAAGCTGCTTCAGACTTAGGGCTGTTTCAGACCAAGCTGCTGCTCCCTCTTATCAGTTCTGCTTTTGCTGTTACTGATTCAGTCAAGCAAGCTTACTTTTACCCAGCCTCTTCTCAGCATCACATTCCAAGACCCCCCCCCCCCAAAAAAAAAAACGTAAGAGGGAGACCAAGCAAAAAGGGACTCACGGTCCAGCTGTAGACTTAATTTTTTGGCCATTATCACACAGGAGAACGATGCCGTTCAGAGCTGTTGCATCGGGTCCTGTTCCGAATGGCTCTTCCTGGCATAAAGCAAGAAAGAGATGGTGATGAAGCTACTGAACAACTTGAGGCTGAACAGCCATCCACCTTTATGCAAGAGGAAGAGGCAGTGAATGTTATATCTAACTTTTTATGCAGAACTCTGTCACTCGCACTCCTGGTCTAGATGGAGGAGGAAAAGGAAGAAATTCACCTAATGGCCCCTGCCATGGGGGATATTGCACATGGCAGTTTATGCGCAAGGGGGATGTTGCACATGAGGAGACAATGCACATGGAGAGACGATGTGCATGGGGGGATGATGCACATGGAGGGACAATGTGCATGGCGGGATGATGTGCTTGGGGGAATAATGCGCATGGGCAGTTGTTGCACACTAGGGCGATGGCTTATGGGGGAATCTTATTCCTGCAATGTGGGTAGGTTTTCATTAGTAGTGAATAAAGTGGGAAAAGCTGTATTAAGGTACAACTTCAAAAATGACAGCATCATCTCAGTTTGAATTCAAGGCAAACCTCTTAACATCACAATAATTCAAGTCTATGCCCCAACGACTGACTGTGGTAGCATGTCGTGACTGTTAACTGGAAGGAGAGATACTGAAGCTGAAAGTAAAATATTTTAGCCACATCACGAGAAGGTCGGACTCCTTAGAAAAGATCCTGATGGTGGGAAAAACCGAAGGCAAAAGGAGGAGACAGAGGATGAGATGGTTGGATAGTGTCACCGAGGCAATGAACATGAACTTTGGACAAACATTAGAAGTTAGTGGAGGATAGAGTGATCTGGCATGCTGCAGTCCATAGGATCATGAAGATTCAGACACAATGTATGACTAAACAATCATAACAACAGTCATAGAGGGCCATGGTACTTGTGGCCAAAATCTGAGATGGATCCAAATGGCTAGTTTCTCCTCCGCCATATTTATATTTATTATCTACAATTATTATTTGCATAAAAGATCAAATGCAAAGTTCCAGCTGATGTGAGTAGTTTGGCCCTTCTAAGCTACAGGTGTCAGAAAGAAATGCAGAAAGTCTGTCTCATTGACACTGGGGCTTTAATGGTTCCAGCGTGCTGGGATCAGGAGCAAATACTCTGCAGTGGAGCCAGCATTATTTATACTTGCCTGCTGCTTTTTCTTTAGGAATTTTTTTTGAATGTTTTCTCATAAAAAGAAAATAACTGCCACAAAACTCTGAATTTTCTGTTCTTAAGCAATTAAAGAATTCATGCAATGCTCCTTGAAGACTCAGTGCAAGGAAAATGTATGAAAGTGCCTTACTCTCCACCTACACATACAGCTCTTTTCTGATGGACAGGTTGCCACTCTCTAGGACCACCAGACAAGGTCTCTTCCACTTTGGAAAATTTGGGGAGTCAATTTGATCATGCATAGGATATGCTCTGCCCTCACCTGAAAATCAGATGATCTTTCCTACCCACACATTTTCTAAAAGCATACTCTCATTTGCACATTTGTGTCTCAGAACCCAGGGTACCATAAGGCTTAGAATTTAGCCTAAATGCAAGGCTCCCATTTGCAGTCAGAAAATAATTTATGGCAAGCCTAAATCCACTGATTTCATTAGTTCTTGTGGATGTTAATATGGGACTTCTCCCATGCAGAGGGACAATCATGTTTTGGAAGAAACCAGGCCATGAAAAGGGCCAGTCCATCACTGCATGCATGCTAAAAGGAAGCATCAGATTTCTTAATGCAAGGATGTTGAAACATACAGAATTTAGCCTAAATGCAAGGCTCATATTTTTCACAGGCATAAAAGTGAAAAAAACCAGACTACAGTGAGTCTTACCTTTATTTGGAAACCAACTGCATGACCTCCATAACATATATGAACAGGTCCCCATTGACCCCATTTTCCTCCATAATCCACAGAGAGCACGGAATTAAAAAACGAGGCTTCTGAAATCCAGAGAACACAGGAGAAAATAAGGAAGAACACTGTGATGCCTGAGAGGGCCATGGTGCTGATCTACTTTAGGACCAATTGGAGAAGAATAAGAGACCTGAGAATTTATACCCAGGGGGTTTGGGCAGTCTGTTTCCTGTGATCAAAGTGCCACAGAATGGTGTCTCTCTGTAATGACCTTTGCTTGGGTAATCTGTTTGACTAAAAGCCAAGTGATACATTCTAAAATCCAGGGCCATGTGTGTCTATGGAGTGCTTGTTCTTCCTTAAATATCAGATGCATGAATCTGGTAGAGAACGTTAATCCACATTGTGCCCATCATGTTCCTAACCCAGATTTGGCCTCCTTGTTGTGTCATTTGTCCTAACAGGGAACGTCCAGTTGGTCTGAATCAAGAGAACCCAATCCCATTGCCACCACTGGTATCTTTCCTATCAGAGCAAATAGCAACCAGAACACTCTTGGCAGGAACAAAACTCTTTTAAACATTCCTTATACAACATGGTTTCTAGATCCTTCCTCATCTTTGTTGCCTTCCTCTGGTACAATTACATCTTATCAATATCTTTTTTATAATTTGGTGCCCTGAATAGAAGATAATATATTACAAGTGAAGTCTGACTAGGATGAGCTAGAGTAAAAGTTCATTGGAGCTTTCTCACAAGTAACTGCATACAGCTTTGCGGCCTAAGCTAAGGCAAGCACAGTGGACAATTCTCATCTGCCAGAATTAGTGATAAAAATATTTTTTCTGTAATGTGTCAGAAACTCATTAAGGGACCTCGCAATGTAATTTGTCCTTGAAGAGGAAAATAGTGAATTTCAACTCAACAGCAATCCCAGGAGACTAAAGTATCCTGTCCATTTTTTTTTTCATGCTATGATTTTCTATGTCAGATTTGTGCATTTACAATACAAATATGTGGAGGTGATGGGTACAGAACAGCCACAAGGATCATCAGCAGGCCTGTTGAGAGATCTAGGACTTTAGCAGCTGTCAGAGCAGGCCCTATTCATTCATTCATTCATTCATTCATTCATTCATTCATCTATCTATCTATCTATCTATCTATCTATCTATCTATCTATCTATTTATTTATTTATTTATTTATTTATTTATTTATTTATTTGCAGTGTGTAAATAGCTGAAAACACAACTGACAAGTGACCAGCAATAATACTGATGTTGATTGATATGTTAAAATATTAAATATGCAATTAAATATACATTTCCTGAGCGTAAGCCCTACTGAACACATGGGACCTACTTCTGCTTCGACATGCATAGGATTGTGCTGTAAGTTATCTAAACAATACTTAGGCTGCAATCCTAAAGACACTTTCTTGGGAGTAAGACCTATTGAACACAATGGAACTTACTTTTGAGTAGACATGGTTAAGATTGTGCTCTTATTCTGCTTCTAATGAGATATATGCTACCATCTGCTAACAGTTCATATCTGCTGTTTACCTAGGGCAAACAGGTCAGATAACACATGCTGATATCTCTAAGTCCTGCTATGTGAGTACTCATTGTTCTTATCTTATTTACACAGAGTTGTTGGAGACATTTTGTGTTTCATGGCTATTTGACTTTACTTTCCTGGGAGCAAGACCTGAACACAATGGGGCTTACTTTTGAGTTAGGATTGTGCTGTCTATTTTAAAATATGAAAATATTAATTAGTATCTAATTAAAAGTTATAATACTGATAATAATGAATTAAATAATTATGGGGTATCAAAAAATTTGTGGGCTCTGGGTGCCAAATGACACTGGTATGACACTGGTTGGGAATCTACTAAGTTATCAGTATAATCAGATGGAGAAGCGCCACTTAGCCAACACAAGTCACTTGTGCTAACCCAGGGTGTCACACTCACAACATGGCATAAAGCATGCCTGTGACAGCTGAACAGGAGGGGACATTGTTACCGGAAGTTGTAAGAATGTAAGAAGAGATGTAATGGATCAGGCCAAAGTAGGGTTGCCATAATTCTTTTCCACAAAATCAGGACAGGACACTCTGTCCCATTTTCCAGTGAATGCAACCCCCCCCCCCCCAAAAAAATGGGACTGTCTCTGTTTTCCGGGACATTTGGCGACCCTATACCAAAGACCAATCTATTTCATCACTATATGAAATAATTTGACAACCTGAAGTAGTGTTTCAGATGTGAGACGGAAGCGATGGATTGCACATCCAGAAGAAAATCAGGGCTCAGTAATTTAGCCTAGAATTAGGAATTTAGAATCAGTTAGTACTTTAATGTAGATCACTCAGAAATCTTTATGATTAAAGCTATTAACTCTTTAAATGCATTGTTTTCATTTTTCTTGAATTTTTCAAGTCGCATTTGTCCTATGCAACAGCTTTCTCTGGTAGGCGGACAAATTGTTTTCTGTTGTTTGATAATGTGCTTCATTGATCTCATTAGCTTATATATTGCCACCAAAATAAGAGACATGTAGGCTACAATCCAGAGTAACTACGGGACCTTTTACACCAACATAGTATGGTGCCACCTATGGAAAACCTATGGGAAATGCATAGAGCAATAAGAGTACCGATAAGTGCCTCTTACGTCTTCCCGTAGTTACTCTGGATTATAGACCAGCTGGAGGAGCCATCTCTCTCCCAGTGGTATTTCTGGTGGTAATAAATTGAGGCTAGATACTATCACTACATCCTGTGGCAGGGAGTTCCACAGACCAACTATATGCTGGGTAAATAAATGTTTTCCTTTGTAGTCCTAACTCACCTGGTATTGCTACACGAACTTGGTTTTGACCAATTCTTTCTTCTTGACTACAGTAAAATTGTGTGCATTGTGTGATAAACATTTGTACATAGCCACAAATCCCATAATATTTTGGCAGTTTTTTTTCAATTTTGAGATCCCACCAGTTTCTGGCTGCAGGTAGTTTGTAATTTTTTCAGATCTTCCAATGTATCATTGTTGCTACCTTGTTTGTCGTTGGTTTGTGTGATCCTTTAACAGCAACTAATTAGGTGGTTCACTGTCTCATCTGCTTCTTTACAGACACAGCACTTGCTGTTTGCTATTGTTACTGAAACTGAGGACACAATCCTAACCATCTTTTCTGGAACTTCAGAGAGACACAATGGAAAGTTTTGCCCCTTCTTAGATTCTGGCCCCGTCACTGTATAGCACCTTGGATGCAACGGCCAGTGTGCTGGTAGGCCTATATCTCCCACACTGCTGTGCAACAGAATTGGACTGAAAGCTGTGTACACTTCTATGAGAGATGGAAAAATGTTTGTACTGTATTGGAATAATAAGATAGAGATGATGGCTAATGGTCTTTGAATGTGAGCAGCATTATTGGGTAGAAGCATAACTAGCATTTTTTTTTTTGGTAAATGGAATAAAAGAGAAAAGAGACACACACAGCGTTCTTCAAGTTTAATTGCAATTAAAAATTATTTAATGCAAGCCAAGGGGGGTGTTAACACATAGGTTTTTAGAAGAGTGAAATGCACACAGATCAATCACAGCAGAACATTCTCACATCATTCAGTGCTGTGTCATCAGCTTCTAATTGTGGAGGTTGGACCTTTGTCTGGATTCCACATATGGAGCCCCTTCTGCAGCGATTGCTTGTTCTTCCAAAGCTACCCCTGTACATTCCTCTACCAATAATTATAGTATCATCACTACAGAGACACGCGATACTGTTGGCTGCTGTATTATCCCCACTTATTTCTTCTTCCACTCTCAGCTTGAATCCAATTAGATGGCCTTGGTGACAAGTTTGCACCTGTTGCAATATTCCCCACCTATCAAAGAAGACAGTGGTTTTAATGGTTTCTTACGTATGTTGAAAGCAATGGTATCGCTAGTTTAGGGAGAGGGAGATGAGGAATGTGAACCACTCTTGGTGCAAGGCTTGAGACGTTATGTGACCTCACTCTCTGAGCAGGGTGACCAGATGCCTGAACCTAAAAAGGAGGACAAGATCTTTGATTCCTCTCAGCCTGGCCTTTCTGGCAGACAATAGCACATTTGCCTACTCATGAGTAAAGCTGCAATATTGGGCACTTTCACTTTCCCATAGAGCTCAATGCATATTTGTGAGTTTTAGTTTTTTGGCCATAACTTTTGATAGGAAGGAGATATTTCAAAACCAATTTTTGCATTGGATTCTGCTCATCAATACAAATCCAACGACATATGACATGATGGGGTACTGTACACTATTGCAAATTTCCAAAATGAAGCCAAAATGGAAGACAATGAAGCCCTTTTAGAGGACACACAGACAGAAGGCTAAAAAAGAGTAAAAATCCAGAAAAATCTGTTCATATAGTCATCCTGCCTCCGAGCCTCCCTTTGGTGATCATTGTTTTTGCTACAGACTGAGCTGCTGCCCTCTTTTCAATTCTCACATCAACAGGGCCCAAAGTGACCACAAAATTGTTGATGGGAGGAAGTCTTTTGACATTTAAAATAAGTGCAAGTATTCAGAAGATGCAGAGTGGTTGCATCCATCTATGTCATCCAAACTCCCAGAATATAAAGCTCCAGGTAACCACTGCAGCCCAGGGTCATCTGTGGATAGACATCACACTGATTGAAAATATACATACAAACATTACTCATCATCCGTTCACTTCATAGAAGATTCACAGTGGGATCTCCACACATGTAATTTCATACCGCAAAAAATGCAATGGAATATCAAACTTGGCTATTCCACGACAAATGTTGACAGCCTCAGGAAGAATCATAAGCTGCCCAGATTCTTAGCTTCAATGGTGATCAGTAGAACCTTATTTTCTTCCTTTTAGGCCCTTGAATGGTCTGGCTTCTCTGTGATTGAAAAGTAGCATTTTTCTCATTCCTCTTTGCTATAATATTTATTCACAGAGTAATATAATCAATATACTTCCTTCTACATATGTTGGGGAAAGAAATTAAAATAGCATGATTTTGAATTTGAGTAAGGGTTGAGTAAAGGTGAGTCTCAACATCTTTTTACTTCAGAAAAAAAGCACATACCTACTTTGCATACATACCTACTTTTTCTATGGGCTGTGGGTGGCGCAGGTGGTTAAGACCTTGTGCCTGTTAACCAGAAGGCTGGGGTTTGATACCCAGGTCCTAACAAGACAAGGTGAGCTCCCGTCCTTAGCCCAGCTCTGCAACGCAGCTGGAACCAATCGTATCGGCTTTGCTGTTCCATTGGACTATTTCAGTGGCATGGAGAGGGGGGATTATTATCCTCCATATTAATGTATGGGTGCAATCCAGAGTAACTACGGGGAGTCCTTGCTCTGGTGCAAGAACAATTTGCTCTGGATTGCAATATGAATTTCCCATAGTTTTTCACTAGGTGGTGCAGTAACTACGGGTACATGTAATGTCTCTTATGTGCTCCTGTAGTTACTCTGAATTGTAGGGTAAATATGCTTTGCATACAGCATCAAGAACGATACCATGGTCTTTCGAGACTGATGGATGCCAATGTACTACATTTCTCAGTTTTGCTCACTAGTGTCAAGCTCAGCTAGTTGCCCCCTTCCCAGTGCTTCCCCTGAACCTCTTTAGCTATGCCACTAGTGCAGGCCTTCAAAGGTCAATCATTCCCTACAACTTGAATTGTACCTAGAGGCAGACTGGCAGACAGAGTAGTTGAAAAAGCGGCCTCTTGACAGTGTCATAGCAATGGGCCCCAGTCACACTTATATGTGAATAGCAACAGGACGTGCATAGGCTTGGGCTCTACCAAAATTTAGCTGAAGATTGTCTAACATCATGTTAAATTTAGTCCAGAGAGTCAGATTGATTCTGATACTCCCTTTTCTGGATGCCGCTTTAGTCAAGCAAGCTTATTTCTACCTAGCCCTTTCCCAGCATCACATTCAAAGCCAAAAAAGGAAAAAAAGTAAGAGAGAGACCAAACAGAAAGGGACTCACGGTCCAACTGTAGATGTAATGATTTTGCCATCATCACACAATAGGGCAATGGCATTCAAGGCTGTTAAGTCCAACTCTGTTCCATACGGCTCTACCTAAAAAAAAGCCAAAAAGTGATGGTGATAAAGCTGCCTATCACCTAGATGCTGTCCACAATTACACAAGATGAAGAGGCAGTGTTCACAGGATGACCATGTCCTCTTTGTCCAAGACATGACCTCTTTTTTAGTCTTGTTGCCCCTTGCCCCATCCCTTGCCCAGCTCCTGCCAGTTTAGCAGTTCACAAGCATGTAAATGCAAGTAGGTAAATACTCAGTGGGTAGGTAACAGCATTCGGTGTGCTTTCAACCATCATGCCAGCCTCATGACCACGGACGTTGCTTTGGACAATGCTAGCTGCTCTGCTTAGAAACAGGGATGAACACCATGCCCTACAGTCAGTCACAACTAGCAGTACAACCTGCAGGGATATCTTTACCTTTGATTATACATAACAGTTTTTAACCCAATAGTAAGTAATATAGTATTTAAATTAACAGCACAAATGTATAGTTATATATATATATATATATAGTTATATATATATATAGTATATATATATACTATATATATAGTATATAGTATAGTATATATATATTATATATAGTATATATATACTATATACTATATATATAGTATATATATACTATATATATAGTATATATATATACTATATACTATATATACTATATATAGTATATATATATAATATATATACTATATATATAGTATATATATAGTATATATATACTATATATATATACTATATATATAGTAGTTTACTTATTTATATTTATAATGTAGTTTATATATATATATACATATATACATATACTATACTATACTATACTATATACATATACTATATATATATACATATACTATATACTATACATATACTATACTATACTATATACATATACTATATATATACATATATATATAGTAGTTTACTTATTTATATTTATATAGTATTTATACATATACAGTGGCGCATAACGTAAAGAATGCCTCAAGTAAAGTATGTTTCAAGTAACAAACAAAAATTTCTCTTCACGTAAAGAACTTCACGCTTCACGTAAAGAACTCATTTGTTGGCAGTTGGGGCAGACGCACTGGCCAGCAGCCTGTTTATAAAGCATCAGGGCTGCCTAGCGCACCTGCACATAGTGAAAGCAACACTTCCATGCTGTTGCTCCTGTGGCCGGATGTCTGCTGGGCAGAGGGAGAGAGGAGCAGTGGAGAAGAGGGAAGCAGTTCAGGGCAAGGCAGAAGGGAGCAGGGGAGAGAGAGGTGTCTTGGATTGCAGCCTCCTAACCATGTCTACCCAGAAGTAAGACCCATTGTGTTAAATGGGTCTTACTCCCAGGAAAGTGTCTTTAGGACTGCAGCCTAAGTAGACTTCATAAGATCATGCACATTGAATGCATGTTTTGAATTCAATCCCAGTGTTCTGTCATCATTTTTACATCCAGTTAATATTTTTCTATGAAAATTTTTGGGATTGTGGAACCAATCGTCTGAGTTTCCATTATTTCCTATGGGAAAATCCGTTTCACGTAAGGAATGTTTCACATAAAGAACATGCCTCTGGAACGAATTAAATTTGTTATGTGAGGCGCCACTGTAGTAGTTTAGGGGTGGGGTTGTGGTTATGATATTTGGTCATAAATGGATGAAGGTGCCTTACTCTCCACCTGCCCACACAGCTCTGTTCCGATACCTTGGACAGGTTGTAACTCTCCAGGGCCTCCAGACAAGGTCTCTTCCAATCCTGCTACCTTGAAATATTAGAGGAATGTGGGGATTCAATCATGCAGAGGACATGCTCTGCTCCTGACTGAAGGGTAGATCATCTTTCCCACCCACACATTTTCTACAGGCCTAGTCCCTTATGCACATTTGTAAAAGTTGTTCCTGTGGATTTTAATCTGGAATTTCTCACATTCAAAGTGAGAATTGTGTTTTGGAAGAAGCTAGCACACGAAATGGCCCAATTCATCATTGGAGCAGCATTCATCTTTGCACATTAAGGCAGCATCAGATTCCTTATTCAAGGATGCCGAAATGTACCCAGTTCAGCAGCAAAGCTCATCTTTTTCATAGGGATAAAAGCAAAATTGCCAAACGACAGTGAGTCTTACCTTCAATTGGAAACCAATAACATGACCTTTGGGACAAAATTGAGCACGTCCCCATTGACCCCATCTTCCTCCATTTGGCACAGTGAGCACAGAATTATACTTCCGGGTTTCTGCAACCCACAGGACACAGGTGAAAATGAAGAGCACTGTGTTGACCGAGAAAGCCATGGTGCTTGTCTACTCTGAAGAACAGTGGAAGAATAAGAGACTTGAGAATTTATACCATTTTGATTTGGGCAGCCTCTTTTCTGTGATCAAGCGTTCCCTGAACTTAGTCCTGACTGGGATGTGGAATGACCTTTGGTGATTTAGTAATCTGGTTGACTAAGAGCCAAGTGACACATTCTGATAACCAAGGCCATATGTGTCCATGGAGTGCTTGTTCTTCCCCAAATATCTTGTGCTGAGGATATATGAATCTAGTCAAGAACTTTAGCTCACCAAGTTCCTAAACCAGATTTGGCCCTCCTGTTGTGTTATTTGTCCTTTGATGCCTTCTTCTGATACAATTTCAGCTTATCAATGTCCGTCTTAAAATGGGGAGCCCAGTACAGGATATGATATATTTCAAGTGTAGTCTGCCTAAGGCGAACTAGAGGGGGTGTTCAGTGGAGCTTAATCACAAGCAACTGTGCACAGGATTGCAGCCTAAGCTAAGGGAAGCATAATATCTATCTATCTATCTATCTATCTATCTATCTATCTATCTATCTATCTATCTATCTATCTATCTATCTATCTATCTATCTATCTGTCTGTCTGTCTGTCTGTCTGTCTGTCTGTCTGTCTGTCTAATCATTTACATACTGTTTTTCAACTAAAAAGTTCACAAAGGGGTTTATAAAGAAAATGAAAAAAATTAATAGCTAATGGGACCCTGTTGCAAAAAGGCTCACAATCTAAAATGCAAAAGAACAGCAGCAGAAGCCACTAGAACAGACATTGCAGGGGGGTGTCGGGCCAGATATTCACCCCCTATGAAATAAAAAAGGAATACCTATTTGAAAGAGTGCCTCAGCCCCACAAGACAGGGTGAGCTCCTGTCCTTAGCCCAGCTCTGCGACGCCAGCTGGATCCAATCGTATTGGCTCTGCCTTTCCATTGGACTAATTCAGTGGCATGGAGAGGGGGGATTTGCTGCTTGGGTAACAGCCTATCCTCCATAACAATCTAACCCAGGCTTTCATGTTTCGCATGTAGCGTATGCAGCGCCGAGCATGATACCATAGTCTTCCAAGACTGACGGAGGCCTGCTCTTGCCCAGTTAGCAGTGAATAGATAATAGATAATTCCCATCTGTAGAATGGGTGATAACAACATTTTATTGTAGTTATCTTCAGCTTTATTGTAGTTAATTAACTACACTGTAAAGTGTCAGAAACTCATTAAGGAGCTTCATGTGTAGCTTCTCCTTGAAGAGGAATAGTGAATTTCAAATCAACAGCTGTCACAGGAGACAACTATCTCCACATCGGTTTCTGAATGCTCTTGTTATCTATGTCAGATTTGTGTATCTACAATACCACTACGTAGAGTAAATGAGTACAGAAAAGTCTCAGGATTCAGCAGCAGGCCTTTTGAGATCTCTAGGGCTTTGGCAGCTGTCCAGTGATTCCAGAGCAGGTCCTGTTTATGCACTATGTACCTGTAGATAACTGAAAACACAACTGGCCAGTGATTAAGTGTAGTCTGTCTAAGGCGAACTGCCCAAGGCGAACAACTGGCCAGTGATTAAGTGATTAATCTCAATGTTGATTGATATGCTGGAAGTTGTACATGTTTGCAATCCCTTACACAGATAAGCTGCACTTATGGGACTTACTTCTGCTTAGACATGTATTGTGCTGTGAGTAATACCATATAAACAAAACTTCATGATATTTTGATAAGACCCTAAGCGTGTCTACTCAGTATGTTAAGTCCCATTCTGTTCTATGGTACTTACTGTTAAGAAAGTGTGTTTAGGTTTGTAGCAATATACTATCACCTGCCTTCAGTGCCTTCTGCTGTTTATTTAGGGGCAAACAGGTTAGATAGCACATGTTGTTTTCACTAAGTCCAGAAGATGTGAGTACTGGATGTGCTTATTTATTTACACAGAGTTGTTGGCAGACTTTTTTTTGCTGTTTCGTGACTTTTTGACTCACCTGTAACAATTATTATTTTCATTCTCTCTATAACCACCCCTATGTACGGTTGCCTCCTTCGGCTAGCACTTGATATCTGATAAAGTGGAGCATAGTCCACAAAAACCTATATCTCATCAGGGCTTCTCAGTTTTTTCTGCAGGTTCCTCATGCCCACCATGTTCCCACCACTTTTGCAAGTACTACTTTTGTCTGTCATGCGCCAGAATTGTCCCTGAAGCAGGAAAGAATGCTGTCTCTTTATATTTTCTCTAGTCTGCTCCCTCCTTGCTGGATGACTTCAGGGCAGTACCTCACTACAGCCTGCTGTCAGAGCACCATTGACTCACCTCCGGCAAGTTCAGACTTCACAGTACAGCATTGTGAAGTTTCTGTGCATATAGGTCCAAACACTACCTGTGGAGCTGTGAGGGCCACCAATTGTCCTCAATCCATAAGTCAAAAATCACTGTGCTACAGTAAATTTCTTGCAGTCAGATAGCCAAAAATAGTCCAGCAGAGCCAGAAACAGTCCCTGTGTTGGTACATCAATACAGGCGTTGATGGGTAGGCAGAACGCCTTGTGGGTAAATGGGTGAAATGGAGTGCAGACCAAAGTGGGGTGAGCAATCAAGGCACCACCAATATTCTATCCCCTTTCCTTTTCTTGACCCACTTTTTCAGTTCCATTCAGAAATGCACCAGCAAAAACGCTGGCATAATCTGGCACTGCCCTTGAGGGCAGTGGAGCTTACACCTTCCAAGGCAAAAATATTCTCTTACCTGGAGGAGACCTCCAGAAATGCCCTTCTTCCCCAGATTTTAGCAGGGATGATTTTATATAGGATTGGATTAAAAGTTGGTGTCTTATTCATACAGAATAAAATAGCTACTTGACTTGAAACAAAAGATCCAGCAATACTTCACAGTTGTTTCCTGGGGCATCTGACCAATTCAGATGGGGCAACTCAAATCCAAATGGCCCACTTGGGCTGATGCAAATAACTTGTAGTGATAATGTACCATAAAGCATGCCTATGACACCTTGGGAGGAGGGGAAACTGTTGTAGGAAGTTGCAATGGACTCCCCATGCCATTGCAGGCCCTGGAGGATGGTGAGTTGTGTTAGCCAAAATTGGCCACCTCAGGAGTCTGAGGGCAGGAGAAGTCAGGGAGGAATCAGGCAGAAGGCATTTCAGGGTGGCAAAGGTGAGCAAAGGGCAGGTGGGAGGAAGTCAAAAGGATTGGTGCAGGTTGGTACATGTGGGATACACATTCCATGTGTGTCAATGGAGTGCTTAAAAAACTCCATGGGGATGTATGAATCCTGGGTATGTATGATGGGGATGTATGAATCTGGTTCAGAACTTTACTCCTGAATCCATGGTGCCCAACATGTTCTTAATCCAGACATGGTCTTTCTGTTCTGCACTTTGTCTTACAACGGAAGCTCCTGTGGGTCCACAATCCCATTGACACCATTGGACCTTCAGCACATGATCAACAAGAAATCACCTGTGAAGCCAGCTTTTTCTATTTGCCAAGTAGGACCACATCGCTAATTTTACCTTTCAAACATCACATATATGTGATAATTCATAATCTTTTTGTTTCCCAGAGATGTTCAGGCCAATCCTATGGAGGTAACAACCCAATCCTTTTCAGGCCAATCTTAAAAAGCTACCCCAGCCAAAGGACCAGCATAGATCTGAGAGTTCCATCTGGACTTCAGAGACAGAGACAATGGAAAGTCCTGCCCCTTACGCTCCCATCCCTGTATAGCACAGAGGTTATAACGGCCAGTGTGCCGGGAGGCCTATAGAACCTGCACTGCTGGGCAATAGAAGTAGACCGAAAGCTGTTTCTATGAGAGATAGAGAATGTTTGTTCTATATTGGAATAAAAAGACTGGGACGAGGGCTGATGCTCTTTGAATGTGAGCATTATTATTGGGTAGAAGTGTAACTCGCATGGAATGAGAACGGAGAAAATAGACACACACACACCATTTTTGCTTGAAGTTTAATTATAATTAAAAGCCCCTTATTGCAAACCCATGGAAGTGTGACACGTGTGTTTTAGACTGTGCAATGCATTCAGATCAGTCACAGCAGAACATTTTCACATCATTCAATGCTGTGTCATCACCTTCTAACTGTTGAGGTTGGACCTTTGTCACAAGACCACATATGGAGCCGTTTCTGCAGCGGCGTGTTTGTCCAAATCTACCCTTGTCCACTCCTTTACCAAAGAGTAGAGTATTATCACTACAAATAGCCACAATGTTGTTGGCTGCTGTATTATCCCCGCTTACTTCTTCTTGCACTCTCAGCGTGAATCCGATTAGATGGCCTTGGCGACAATATTGCACCTTTTGCCAAATTCCCCACCTATCAAAGAAGACATTGATTTTAATAATTTCTAAAATATATTTATTGCAATGGTATAATTAGGCTGTGGCAAGGCAGATGAGGAACATGGGTAACCACACTGCCTGAGCAAGACCACCCAAAATGTAGGATACCAAATAAAATGTAGGACATGACAAAATAAAAGCTAAAACACTCATATAAATTGCGTTCATGTGGTTAATCTAAACAATATACTGTACTCCTTAATAATACTACAACGATTACATATAATATACATATAATTTATTAATTTATTAATTGCAAGAAGGCTAAATGCTGCCTGATCACAAGAAAAAGGAAGATAATGAAATTTTTTCCAGGACACAAGCCCTGGAAAAAGGTGACATGTCCTGGAAAAAGAAGACATATGGTCACATATGGTCACCCTGTGCCCAAGCCTCCCTTTGGCGATCACTGGGATGTTTCAGAACGAACTGCTGCTCTCTCTTTTCAGTTTTTATAGTAGCAGGGCCTAACGTGGCCCAAAGATGGTTGAAGGAAGGAAGGCTTTTTACATTTGAAACCATGCAAGAGTTTGGAATGTCAGGGGCACAGTGGTTACATCAATCAGTCACACCCGATCTTCTGGAACAGCATGCTCCAGGTAAGCACCACAGGGAACAGTTTGTGATACGGACACTACTGATTGAAAATATACATACATTACTCATCATCCATTCACCTCACAGAAGATTCACAGTGTGATCAGTTATATCATGTTCAGCATCGCCAATTCTCAGCTTCAGTAAGGATCTGGAAAACCTTATTCTCCTTATTTGCTGCCTTGCTGAGCTGGCTGGGTTTCCCTTTGCTGCATCACTGCCCGGGAGGGCAGATTGGGGCAATCGCTGGAACCACTGGGAGCCCCTCATTGAGAGGGGACCAGCAGCGGAAAGATGGAGGGCAAGCAAAAAAAGGACTCACGGTCCAACTGTAGATGTAACGGTTCCACCATCATCACATAATAGGGTAATGCCATTCAGGGCTGTTGAGTCCTGTGCTGTTCCTTGTGGCTCTACCTGGCACAAAGCAAGAAAGAGATGGTGATGAAGCTGTCTACACTCCTGAGGTTGAACAGGCAACAACATTTATGCAAGAGAAGAGGCAGTGTTCATTGCTGCTGCCTTGTCATGCAGAATTCTGCCTCACACAGGAATACCTCCTGCCCGGGGCAGAAGATGAAAAGGAAGAAAGTCCACAAGTGGTACATCTGCAGGGTGACCATACAGAATGGAGGACAGAGCACCTCTACCTTTAACCACTGCATAGAAGAGGGAGTTAGCTCATCACAGAAGGGTTTAAAAAGCAGCACCTGCCTCAATTCCCTTATCTATGCAGTGTTTAAAGGTTTAAACTCTGCCCTCCATTCTGCATGGTCACCCTGTACACTGTGTCCACCTACATTTTATTTTCCTAAAAATACTTTATGCCACCTGGGGTTACCTCCCAATGAGGAAGGAAAAAGCAGGATATCTTATTTTCAAAGGGCACAATCCAGAGTTAGGGCAGTGAACGCTGCCCCAACTATTCTGAATCCAGAGCAGAATGTTATGCTGCATCCAGAGAGTCAGAAAGCCGGGGCAGCCCTAACTGCTCCAGAGCAAGCTCAGTAGGCACCAAGCCAGTGACACCTGGGAAGGGCTTGATCCTGAGGAGACCTCCCTCAGATCACACAGAACAAGGAAAAGCTGTGGTGCCTGTATAAGGAGTCCCTGATGAGATGCAAGTAAAGTCTTCAGTGAATACA
Organism: Cryptoblepharus egeriae; assembly: GCA_030015325.1. Taxonomy (NCBI): domain Eukaryota; kingdom Metazoa; phylum Chordata; class Lepidosauria; order Squamata; family Scincidae; genus Cryptoblepharus; species Cryptoblepharus egeriae. The sequence continues at coordinate 84,755,951 of JAREYC010000005.1, forward strand.
AGGGGCTCGTATTGGCTCTGCCTTTCCATTGGACTAATTCAGTGGCGTGGAGAGGGGGGATTTGCTGCTTGGGTAACAGCCTATCCTCCATAACAATCTAACCCAGGCTTTCGTGCTTCGCATGCAGCGTATGCAGCGCTGAGCACGATACCATAGTCTTTCAAGACTGACGGAGGCCTGCTTTTTTTAAGTTGGTGAGGCCTGCTGTATCCCCAGGTTAGTGGGCTGCCATATTTGTGCCATAACCTGACATTGAAATTCAGGGGTTGCAGCTAGGCTGGCCAAGAACTCATATCTTTTCGTCAACACTGCCATTCTTACTCTGCCTTATCATGGATCCCTATGGGTCTACTCATTGTTATACCTGCTCTTGAGGTATAACTCTGAGGAGCTGGAAGAGGGTATTTTTGCCCTGGAAACACACTCTGGATATACAGTACCTGCTCTGCCCTAGGCAATGCTGAGCATGCCCTCAACATGCCTCTCTTGCCCCAAGCCTTTTCCAGAATAACTAGGGTGGCCCATCTTGCAGTTGGATCAGCCCAGTGATAGATGGGGTAACCCAAGGGCACTTCTGGATTGTGCCCTGAATAAATTAATTGCCAGTGCACACCAATTTACAGCCTGAACTGAAATAAACATTATTATAGACTTTATATTTCTGTGGCATCATGGAAAGTGATGTCAAAAGTGCATTTAAGTTAAAGGACCAAGGCTGCAATTGTAAATACACTTTCCTGAGAGTAGGCTCCACTGAATTCAATAGAACTTGCTTTTTACTAGACATGCTTAGGATTGCACTACAATTATCTAAATGAATTTTAATCTAAAATTACATACAACACTAGATTGCTTCATGTACATCCAGGACACCCAGCTCTGAACAGCTGGTCCAATTGACTTAAGCCACCCCTTTCTACAACTCTCATAGATTTGGAATCAAATCCTTTCCAAGTTTTCAGTGCTGTTGCAGCTACAACATAGCTCCAAAATGCAATAGCAGCTAGGTTTATGAGCATAATTCATTCCAGAAGCATGCTTGTAGTCCAAAATGCTTGTATATCAAAGTGAATTTTCCCATAGAAAATAATGGAAACTCAAACCCAAATCCAAACCCAAACTCGTTCCAAAACCCAAAAAATGTTCATATACAAATAACTACAATACTGTGATATAATACAAAAATAATAAAGAAAATACAAAATAGAAGAAAAATAAAACAAATTCACCTGCGCATACCTTTCAATCCAGAGTAACTACAGGGGCATGTAAGAGACATTTACGTCAACATAGTTACAGCACCACCTAGTGAAAACCTATGGGAAATTCATATTGCAATCCAGAATAAATTGTTCTTACGTCAGAGCAAGGACTCCCCATAGTTACTCTGGATTGCGCTCTCAGGTCTCTCTCACCTCTTACACCTCTTACACATGAGTGAGCCCCACTGATTAAAATAGGGCCAGGGTGACCATATGACTGGAAAACCTGGATTTGTCCAGATTTTTAGCGTCCTGTCCAGGTTGGCTTTATTTTGCATTTTGGCTTTATTGTCCTACATTTTGGCTTCATTTTTTAACTTCACGATGGTGTGCAATACTCCATCATGTCATATGTCCTTGAATTCATATTGAAGGGTGGAATCCAATGCAAAAATCAGTTTTGAGATATCTCCTTCCCCTCAAACGTTATGGCAAAAAAACAAAAAAATATAAAAACAAAACGAATACATTTTTTGGCAATTTTTTAAAGCGGGTAGGAATTTTGGCTTGGGGGGGGGGTAGGAATTTTGCCCTGGAGGTAGGAACTTTGGCCTTAGGATTCAGGAATTTTGGGTTTGGCATCTGGTCACCCTGAATAGGGCTTACTTTAGAGCAGACATGCAAGTCTAGGAGCACAGGCCTAACCGTGTCTACTCAAAAGTAAGCTGCATTGTGTTCAGTGGGACTTACTCCCAGGAAAGTGTGTTTAGGATTGCAGCTTCAGTCTCTCAGTCTCCTTTCCATTGCCCCCCTTCTAAAGGAGTAAGGAAATTACTGTAATAAGCTTACTTCAGAGTAGATATGCATAAGCTGATCTCTTAGGAGAGGCTGAGGAGATGCAGGTGAAATGCCTAAACTGGCCAGGACAATTTTTTGTTTGTTTATCAAGACATTGTTTGTATATCAAGTCAAAATTTATTAGAAATGTTACATATCTTGCAAAACACTCTGAATCCATGTTACTCTTAATCCAAGGATTTACTGTATTAAGAAAGTAAGGAATTTATGCAAAAATCCCAAAAGGCTCAGTAAAAGGAAATGTATGAATGTGCCTGTTCTGATAACATGTTGCAACTTTCCAGGTCCTCCAAGCAAGGTCTCTTCCAAACCTGCTACCCTGAAATATTAGAGGAATTTGGGGATTGAACTTGATAATGCAGAGGATATGCTCTGCTCCTGACCTGAAAGGTAGATCACCTTTCACACCCACACATTTTTGACACGCATCGTCCCTTTTCCACAGTTGCAGAAGTTGCACAGTTTTCCATCTTCTGTTTTCATGGATTTTAATTTGGATTTTCTTGCATGCAAAGTGAGAATTGTGTTTTGGAAGAAACAAGCACATGAAGAGGGGCAATAAACTATGTGTAGCATTGCATGCTAAAAGTCGGTATCTGAAAACATGCTGAAACTTACAGAATTCAGCCAAAATTCAGCTCTTCTTTTTCACAAGGATAAAAGTGAAACAGCCAGACTATACAGTGAGACTTACCTTTAATCGGAAACCAAGAGCATAACCTTTGAAACAAAATTGAGGACGTCCCCATTGACCCCATCTTCCTCCATTTCGCACAGCAATCATGGAATTATACTGCCGGGCTTCTGCAACCCAAAGATCACAGGAGAGGATAAAGAAGAGCACTGTGTTGGTTGAGAGAGCCATGGTGGTGGTCTCCTCTAGAACAGTGGACCAATAAGAGACCTGAGAATTTATACCCTGGGGATTTGGGCAGTCTCTTTTCTGTGGTCAAACTGTTCCTAAATGATGTCCCTATTGGGATGTGCAATGACCTTTGGTGATTTAGTAATCTGATTGACTAAGAGCCAAATGACACATTCTGGGAACCAGAGCCATATGTGTGCATGCAGTGCTTCTTCTTCCCTAAATATCTTATGGTGAGGATGTATGAATCTGGTGAAGAATTTCAATCCACATTGTGCACAAACCCAAACTTAGTCCTCCAGTTGTATTACCTGTCCTTTGTTGCCTTCTTCTGATACAATTCCAGCTTATCAATTTCCTTCTAAAAATGTGGTGTCCAGAACAAATTATGATATATTCTAAGAGAGGTCTGACTATGACAAACTGGAGTGGGAGTTCAATAGAACTTATAAATAACTGTGAGTAACAAATAACTGTGAGTTAGATGGAACTTACAAATAACTGTGCACAGCTTTGCAGCGTAAGCCAAGGAAATCACAACAGATGATTTCCATCTGCCTGAGCTGGTGATAAAATATTTGCTCAGCTTTAGTTAATTAACAATATAATGTGTCAGAAAATCATTAAGGTGCCTCATAATGTAGCTTCTTGAAGAGGAAGTAAAGTGAGTTTCAATTAAGAAGCAGAGTACCTCAGAAGACAAAAATTTCCCCCAGTGTTTTCTGAATATTATAATTCTTAATGTCAGATTTATATATCTATACTACCACTACATGGAATCCCAAAGTATTCTGTTCAGTAGTAGAAGGCCACTGGACACCTCTAGGACTCTGACAATTACCCAGTGTTTCCAAAGCAGTCTCTGTTATTTTGTACTATGTTGAAAGCTGAAAACACAACTGACCATTGATCAGTAACAATATTGATAGGATGATTGCTATGTTGGAAGTTGTACAAGTTTACCATCCCATACACATTTCCTGAGAGTAAGCTGCACTGAACACCATAGGATCTACTTCTACGTAGACATGTATATGATTGTACTGTGAGTGATCTAAACAATACTCTTGAACTTCTGGTGAGATATATACTACTATCTGCCAACAGTGTCCTTCTGTTGTTTACTTAGGGCAAACAGGTCAGATTAACGTGTGCTGTTATCTCGAAGTCCTGCAGATGTGAGTACTCAGTGTGCCTATCTTATTTAGTTACACCAAGTTTTTTTTCTATTTCACTTCTTTGACTTCACCTTTTACAATTTTAATCTTCCATCTCTCTATAACCACCCTACATAAGGTTGCCTCTTTAGGCTAGCTACTAGGCATCTAATGAAATGGAGCATAGTACACAAAAGCTTATAACAGGGCTTTTGCATGTATATTATGTCCACTTTGTGCCCACCACTTTTGCAAGTACCATTTTTGGCTGGCATGGCCCAGAATGGTCCCTGAATAAGGAAAAAAGGTCATGTTGCTGCTCCCTTGTTTCTCCTCTGAGGTGCTCCCTGCTTGCTGGACATCATCCAAGGATCCAGGGCACCACATCACTACAGCTTGCTACCGGTGCAGTGGAGTACCTAAGTCATTTGGTACCCAAGGCCCACAAATTTTTGACACCCCCATATGTCAAAAGTATTTATTATTAGTATTAATTAATACAATTAATTAGATATTTATTAATATGTTCATATTTTAAAAATCACTTTACCAATTAAGCATCTGTTTTATTCTTTTTTCTTATGAGAAAAATCTTATCAGAAAAATTCTTGAGACAAGTTATGAGAATTTATACCATCTCTGTTGCTGATATTATGTGATATCATCAACAAGGGTTAGTTCCAAATATAAAGGGTCTTAGGTAAGGAACTATATCCAACACCCCCCCCCCCAAATGCCCATTTGGAATCTTGTGTCGCTGGGATTGAGATAGTGTTTGGCTTAACTATAGCACCACACCATAGTCCTAAATTCCCAAAGCTAGTATATTGTCAAACTCTGTAGGTGCAAGGGGATCTGTAGGGGGATTTCCTGCTGCAGGGAGGGGGTTGGACTAGATGACCTACTAGGTCCCTTCCAACTCTATGATTCTGTGATTCTAAGGGGATTTAGGGATCTTATCAGGGCAGCACTGGCCCTCTGTTGTGCTGAGTCTTGCAAACATGCCACCCTAATGGACGAAATTATCTCCCAGCCATTTATTCTTAGTTCCATACACACAAGCAGCTTTCAGAAAGTGTTCAACCTACAAAGTTGCTCTAAATGAAAGCAGTTTAGAATGGAACCAAAAATCATGTGGGAAAGCTATTTCAAGTTCTTGCAGAAAGGAAACTGACCAGGCCATACTACGACTGTGAAAAAGGACATTTACAACTGGGCGAAAACATCTGGGAGCAGATGATGAGGCTGTTCCCCACCCCCATTCTTTATGATGCCATTTGAATGTAGTATTTCCCTTGCAGCAGTTCTCAGAAAAAGTCTGCAACTTGGAGTAGCATCTTCCCAGAATAAGAGGAGTATTGCACACTTCAATGTTGAAATGAGCCGCTAGAAAACTTTGCCAGATGTGTCAAGCTGCGAATTGCTTGCATTACTGTGCCAGACGTTCATTGCCAGAGGGTCTCACCACATTGGCAGGTCCCTTTTGTCAAATGCATGATCACAACTCCAAAAAATTGTGCAAATGAACAGATGTTTTATACCTTCACTTTCCCCATCTCTTTTAAGTTTTTAAAAAGTAGATGGACAGATTCTTTTTGAAAGATTGAATAAATAAGAAATAATTTTTTTCGAGTCAGGTTTTGAGGGCTGATTAGTATGGATGGAAACAGAGCTGGAAATGAGGAAGTTTATGAGAGTTAATGAAGTTTGAGGGATCAATATATAGAAGGGGAAATTTAATCACCTAACCCAGAGAGAAGAGTTTTGGATGAAGGCAATGGTATAATAGTCATCTAAAGGAAATCAGACAGTTCAGGAGTAAGTGTAATTAATTAATCAATTGATTTGATATGCTTTGGCATATTATGGGACCTGTGTAATAAATTAGTTGAAAATAAAATGTTTGTACAATCCTTTCTATTAACTGATTAATGGAAAGATAAGAAACCTGGGTAAATAGCGAACAAGGGAGATAATTATGTTATTATAGAATCAGTAATGGGGTGATTTTATTCAATAAAGTGATAGAATAAAAATGAATGTAGCAATGAATTACTTACATCAGCCTGTATGTTGAATATCAAAATGAATAGATTGTTACTCAGAGAATAGAAATGTGGCAAAATAAAACTGGACCGTTATATGCATTTCCCTTGGAGTAAGTTTCATTGAGCTGCACAGGATTTATATTTGAGCAGATATACGTAGGATTGCTGTGTATGAGATAAGAAAAAGCCTTGAATAATTTAGACCTCACATCTTAGCTGACTTTGAGCACAATCCTAACCATGTCTACTCAGATGTAAGCCCCATTGTGTTCAATGGGTCTTACTCCCAGGAAAGTGTCTTTAAGATTGCAGCCTTTGTAAGATTTATGTGTGTGTGTTTTATCTTTAGTTTTTCTTATTTTTTTAAAAAATAAAGCCATTCAATAAAAATAAATACAAAAACCAAGAAACACACCCATCCCATTCATAGCGCCTCCAACCCATGCAGCCAGCAAGTATTTTTGCTTATTTGGGGCAGGGCTATTTTCATTTCTTATATTAATAAAACACATAAGAGATCTTCAAAATACTAAAATCAAACATATACAAAAATACATACATCCCAACCATAATACTATGCCTATACCCTACCCATCCCTAAAAATAATAAGTGAATTAGAGCACAATCCTAAGCATCCTAAGTGTTCGATGGGTCTTACTCCCAGAAAAATGTCTTTAGGATTAGAGAGAGAGAGAGAGAGAGAGAGAGAGAGAGAGAGAGATTGATTGATTGATTGATTGATTGATTGGAAGAGTTCAGCTCCACTGGATCCTGAAATCTGTATCAGGCTGCAACATGGAGTCTCAGAACCAGCAAAATAGCCCCACTGTGGGGTTTAGGGTTTACCCCAGTGAAAGGAGATGAAAATATCCTTTCATGGAGGAAACTTCTGGTGGTTGCCAGTGGGCCACAGGATGCCTTCAGGAAGCAGTGGTGGTGCCTTTAGGATTGGGCTGCAATACTGCAGGAAATGAAAACTTACAGTTTTCAGTAAAAAAGTTTGCCATAAAAATCAGTGTTAAGTATTGAATAATGTTTGACATCACTCTAGCAGATTTGTCCAATTTAGCACTTCAACCTTTTTTTGGATAACTAATCATTATAAACATAATTATTAAAAAATGCTTCAGGGAATTAATGGGTTGAGATGTGCAGGTGAAAATTTTCCCCTTGTTGGGAGCTCTCCCTTGATTGGCAAGACATATAACTCTGGCTCTCAAAAGTGGTTTTACATATAAAGCCACAGAAGTTCAATCTGTTGTTGAGTAGCAGGGGTGCCAGCACATCAGAGGGTTGACCTTCCCTTGAATGACCAAAATGGGAGTGTTCTTTGACCTCTCTTTGCTTCCTGATATCCAAGTAGCAGCTGGGACCAGCTTTTGCATAGCATCCTGGCCCCACCAACCGCGTCCCTCAGGCCCCCTCATCGGCCGCATCCCTCAGCCCCCCTGGCCCCACTGCTGTGCAGCGGTGCTGCACGGGCGCCCCTGTGGCCCCCGGCTGGCTGGGGAGAGGCTGCTGCTGTGTGGTGGTGTCACGCGACCTCGCAGGCTGGATTGAGGACTGTGGGGGGCTGTATCTGGCCCACGGACCATAGTTTAAGGACCCCTGTTTTAGGCTTTATTGAAGTTTGTGAGTCTCTTGCCAGCAGTGTGCTATGCCTTATCAATGGTCTGCTTTCACCATGCTAGTGCCTTGTCAGTGTGCCATGAAATTTAAAAGGTTAAAAATTGATGGGGTTATAGTGAGTGTCATGGAGCAGTTTGAAGAAATGGTTGAAGAAATGGGAAGATCCCACATTGCACATGGTTATGCTGGTCTCTTCCACGGGACAGGTCTTGCAGTCAGGAAACTTTTTTCAAGTTTCAAGGGCTGGCTGCAGTCCAAGCATATTGGCTAAGCTGTGGAGTGAGTCCCTTTGAACCCAATAGGATTTGCTTCTGAGAAAATATGTTTGGGACAGAGCTACACATCTGTTATTGCAATATATTAATCAGAGGGCAAATTGGTGGGGTCAGTAGCCATGGCTGGAGAAGGAAGTTGGTTCCTTCACATTCCCAGGAAAAAATATAAGCAATGGGGAAGATAAAAAGACTCTAAAGGAGGAACACAGCAGAAAACTGATACCATGGCTGCAATCATAAAGACACTTTCTTGGGAGCAAGATCCATTGATCAAATTGGGGCTTCCTTTTGAGTAGACATGGTTAGGATTGTGCTTTACAACTAATATAATCCATACTTTATCTGGGGAAAAAAAGGTGCCAGTACTCACCATAGTACTGTAGCTAGGTCATCCCGATATGAATTTTATTAATTAGTTGTTTGGGATCAGGTGGAGAAAGGTGCTGGTACTGAGTACCTCCAGAAAAATCCCTGAAGATGATAATGATTAATAGCCCCGTCTGGTGCAATTGTGCAGTGGGGCTTCATGGTTCACACTGTATCCGCTGCTGGGATTGAGAAGCCTGGAGGTCTCCTCTGTCCCGCTCTATAAGGGAACATTGTTCCCTTACATCTGCCATTTCCTTCACCATTTCATTTCCACTTTTTGGAGGATGACATTTTTGCTTTTTGTCTTTCTCAGTAGCAGCTCACAACCTGGAGATCACCATCAATCACTGTCAATACTTCTCCACCTGCATGCTCCACCTGTGATGCCACAAGTGTCCCTCAGCCACAGAGAGAAGACGCCACTGTGCCACTGCTAAGAGTAGATTTATAGTGTTTCTTCAAATACCTGCAGAGCTATGATATGGAAGAATGAGCAAATTTTTGTCAAGTACTGTACCTCCAAGAGCAGAACTAGATCATATTGGTACAAACTGCAGAATGGGAGATTCTGGTAAGACTTCAGGAAGTTGTTCTTGATGATCAGGGAAGTCTGGCAGTTGAATAGAGGTGGTGGATTCTCCTATCCTTCAAGCAGAGGCTCCACAGGAACCTGATGGAGATGCTCTAGGAAGATTTCATGCTCCAGGCTTGAGATGACCTTGTGAATCCTACCCCACTTATGATTCTATGGAAAGCAGAGAAAGTTTAAAAGAAAAAGAGGTTAGATCCAAGAGCCCCATAAATGTGGGGCTCATTGATTCCCATAGGTATGAAATTTACATCGATGTAAACACAGCTGCCAATATCAAAATTGTTGGGGATTAAGGGCTGTTCCCCCTTTCCCCCTATGTTACTGCACAGAAAGTAACATGATACAGTTATGAAAAAAATCAGTGCTGCAGTCCTAACCACAGGTGCTGTGGGTGGTGCAAGCGGTTAAGACGCTGTGCCTGTTAACCAGCAGGCCAGGGTTCGAGACCTGGGTCGGCCCCACAAGACAGGGTGAACGCCTGTCCTTAGACCAGCTCTGTGATGGCAGCTGGATCCAATCGTATTGGCTCTGCCTTTCCATTGGACAAATTCAGTGGCGTGGAGAGGGGGGATTTGCTGCTTGGGTAACAGCCTATCCTCCATAACAATCCAACCCAGGCTTTCGTGCTTCGCATGCAGCGAATGCAGCACCAAGCACTATACCATAGTCTTTCAAGACTGACAGAGGCCTGCTTAATCCTAACCATGTTTTCATTGGAGTAAGTAATATTGAACACAATGGGACTTACTTCTGTGTAGACATGCTAAGGAAGGCACTGTAAATCTTTTCTTTCTTTTAGACAAAATATGAAGAATTCAGGAATATATATGCTTCAAACCACTGTGTATTTATTTCATCACCAAAACTGGCCCCACATAATAAATGTATTATTATAAATCATTATAAATTATTATTAAATTATTATTATGTATAAATGTATTATATATATTATAAATGTATTATATATAATATATATAATACATAATAAATGTATTATTATAAATCATTATAAATTATTATTAAATTATTATTATGTATAGATGTATTATATATATAATTATATATATTATAAATGTATTATATATATATATATATATATATATATATATATATATGTGTGTGTGTGTGTGTGTGTGTGTGTGTGTGTGTGTGTGTGTGCACCTCAGGCAGTGCACATGGTCCTGGCCCCTCCCCTTGCAACTGGGAAAATTTAGGACTTTTCTATAGTTTTGTGAAGGACCACATATATGACCCACCCCACTACCACACACTTTAATCCACAAGCAATTAAGATGAAAGACCAGTTTAGAAAATCAGTCCACTATTTTCAAATGTGACGCAAATGAACAAAAAACAAAAAGGCCACAAAACCAGAATATTTTTCCCCAAAGTGCCTCTTCTGAGAAGAAATAAAAGTATTTAAACGGGTTTGTAAATGCCTATTTCTGGTTCTTATCTCTCTCATAGCTTTGCAACCCCAGGAAAATTGAAGTGTCAAAGCTTGTATGGTTGAGGTGTTAGTTTGACTGAACCATTGTCTGTTCCCTTTATTTTTCTCTCTTTGGAGCCAACATCTGCTTTTCTCATCAGGCCATTCCCTAAAACCCACATTATGGTGGGCAAATTGCTGCCAAGGGCAATTGGCTGGAAGGCAGGAGAACCAGTAAGAGTAAGAGATACACCATGATTGAGCAGCACATAACCCCTATAATTGACCTCTTTCCATACAGTGGGCTGAGCAGTGCCCAGACTGGTGTGTACGGTGATGCATTACTGCCCCCTCCAATGGTTTGTTAGCTATTATTTTTGAAATAATAGAGATATTTCAACACAGTTTCTTTCATTGCATTCTGCATGATCACACATCAGATAATATATAATACAACAGTATTATTCAAAAGACCAAATTTTAGCTGTGCACCTCACCCCGTGTGATCCGTACACAGCAGTACACCCCACACCTCCTAGAATGATGTCACTAGCTAATTCTCTTTGGTTGCAATCCTAACCACATTTTCCTGGGAATAAGTCCTACTGAACACAATGGGACTTATTTCCGAGTAGATATGCTGAGGATTGCACTGTTTGTTTCTGTTCCACCTGAACTTCACACAACGTTTTCCCTCTCAAAGCCCTGGAATTCTTTTTCATTGCTTAAAAAAATCTTATTTAAGTTTGTAATGTTTGTCAAAGGTTTTCATGTATACTACTCAAGCAATGCAAAGTGCACATTAAAAAATTATCACACCAAGTTAGAGAATGCATAGAACCTGTCTCTGTGTCCCAAATCTGATCTGCTGGGCACAGAGGTGGTACAGAACTATCTGTTCTATCATGAATTTTATTAAGAATTGGGTAGCATACCTAATGGTGAACTTTTTAGCATTAATAAGTTCAGGGAAGAGTTTTAAAACTTTAGTTCTTGATTTGAGAGTTTTTATGCCACTGTTAGTTTTTATTTGCTTGGTGATGTATAAATATTTTATTGATATTTGATTGAAAAATAGAGGCAGCCAGGCAAATACCTACTTCATTTACTTTAAATAACAATATTTTAAATATTTAGCTATTGGGGAGCCCAATCCTAATCTCCCCAGTGCTTGCTGGAGCAGAGGTGCCAAAGAGGCTACTATTGTATCCAGTGGGTGCTGGGAAGCCCTTAGGAGACTCCTCAGGGAAAAGAGAAGGTAAGAAGGACTCAGAGGCTGCAATGGGTCCCCTCCAGTCTGTGCCAGCTATTTTGCCAGGATTGGGTCCTTTGTTATTTGCCTGTGGTGAACGCACTTTTGCCTTAATTCTCCAGTTTGAACAACATGCTGATTACATCAAGTTAAAAGACAATTAGAATTAATCACTACTTTAAATTTTCTTAGTTTTAAATTGATTCTTAAAAATTTTCAGATTTTTGTTTTAATTTTTTTTACAAATATTTTCTTAAAATTCCAATTTTCTTAAAATTCTTAAATTTTCATCCAAGATGATGTGCCAAATTAGTGGTCAGCAAGCAACAGGAATGTGGGAAATAGCAAAATCAACCCTTGCTATGGTAAAACATACACCAACTGAAGTAATTAACATTAGTAAAACATACAAAGAAGCAGAGGTTTGGTTAAAGTTTCATAAGAATTACTTTACCTGCAGTTCATAGTTGTGCATGTATAGGGTGACCATATAAAATGGAGGACAAAGTACCTGTACCTTTAACCATTGCATAGAAGAGATAGTTTTGTCAGGTTTAGCTCAACATAGAAAGGTTTAAAAGCAGCACCTGCCTAAATTCCCTCTTCTATGCAACGGTTAAAGGTACAGGCACTTTGTCTTCCATTCTTTATGGTCACCCTGTGAACATGTACATCTTCGAGCATCCATTCCATACATCCATCTTCTGCCATGGTATGAGACGGAATTAGTGTTGAGGACCATACCACCTGCAAGAATCATAAAGGAGGCAGGTAAAGATGTCTCAGGTGAGAGTCCTGCAGGGATGTTGTATCAAATTCCAAGAGTAATAGCTCAGAATGAACAGTGTCCATGGCTTATGATATAATTCTGGTGTTTTATTTCACTGTTCCAACTCTCAATTGTTCATAAATGTTCCTGGGTATAACCTTTGGGCTTTAAAAACTAAACAGCTTTTCAAAATAGCAAAATACACTTCTTTGTGTTATTTACACTGTTTTTATGCTCCTATTTCCTGAGGCACTTGCGAGGTTTTCTTTGAGCTTATTATGTTCTGGTTTTTCTTTTCAGTCCAGGGAGTTTTCTCAAGAAATATTTATAGGACGTAACAGTGTAATCCTGAAGAGAGAAACACCATGCATGCTGTGAAAGTGCTGTAAAGTGGCCTAGGATTGGCAAAGTGGCACACACTAGCCTCAGCATGTCTGCCGAAGATCCATCACACACCTGACATCTTCTGCATTGAAGAGTGAGAGGGATATTATGGAATAGAGACTAGTGGGGAGAGACAGACTGCATCCCAGGAGGGGATGAAATTGGTGGCAGCACTCCATGCCAGAGCCTTTCTCTCTCTCCCAGGCCTGATCCACCAACATTGGGCACCAAGTTCACAAAGATCTATGTTGCCTATGCTGAGACTTACTACAGATCAAGGGAAAAAATGTCCCTTTATCCCAAGGAGATCTCCAAGGTGGCTCCACTGCATCAGCTTGGTGGAGAGGATAGCATTGGGCTGCCCTGCTGTGTTTCAGTAGGCTTCACCTTTAATTCAGATGTAATATAGGACTTCTTAACATTTTACTACTAATGCCACTGGTGTGTGACCCTGTTTAAAACAGACTCTGTCCTAGTTGATTACCAATGATTTATAACAGGGGTATCCAAACTTTTAACTTTAGGGCTACTGGACCCTTAACAATGGTATAGAATAGGGAATTTCTGCAGATGTAGCTTATTATCTGTGAGATGAGAAGCTGCACCTGCTGAAATTCCCTCTTTTACACAATTGATAAAGGTCCAGGAGTTCTGAAGTTGAAAGTCTGGACACCCCCAATCTATAAGGAAAGCCCGCTGGATCAGCCCAAAATTACACCTGTTCGAGTCTCCTGTTTCTATCATTTTTGTGCATGATACATGATTACCCACCACTGCAAGAATGAAGAGCCAGAGACAGATGCTGGATTTAAGGGCCACTTTATTAAATAACTACAACTATTTAATAACCCACAGGGGACTGCTGATAAAGTCGTGCTGGTCACTACAAAAATAGGGACGGGCGAAAGCCTGGCTCAGGTCACACCTTCACACAGAAGGTGCCCATCACAACCAACTCGAAGGTTGAGACAGCTGGGCGCTCAGTCAACCAGTTACCCAGTTGACTTCGCCTAAATCCCAGGTGCAGGGCTAGCCGCCTAGGCTTACGTCCGGTCTGGGACCCAATAAGCCCGCTATGCATCGCACTGACCCTTGCTGTCTCAGGCAATCACCAAGGCCTATCCTGCCTGCTCCAGCATGACACCTGCCACACAGGGTACCTGTCTAGAACATGGTTCCACCACCCCACTAAAGACAGTCAAGCAGTCCCCTGACTAAATCCCAGATGAACTCATCTAGGGCCAAATCGGTAAGGTGAACCCCGTCATCCCTAAAAACATGGGGCAGCTGCCAAAGAACATGAGGGTGTAAAATCACCAGCCCGCCCCAACGTTTCACAAAACTCGCCACATAGGCGTTGACCCTCTTACGGGCCAAATCAATCTTTCGGATATCCCTGGCACCCTTCCACACCCTTCTAGGGAGAAAAGAGGACCAAAGAATCCGGATGTTCGGGCACCACCAAAGAATCCGGATGTTTGGGCACCACCAAACAAGAGAGAGATCACGCTTGATCTGAACCCTGAGATCCGAAGTTCTCATCTGGGTTAGATCATTCTCTCCAAGGTGGACCAAAAGAACATCAGGGGGCAGGTTGTTCCTCAAAAACCCACTAACTATGGGCAGCAGCTGCCCCCACCCCATACCCCGCTTTACCACCCAGAACAGCTGTACGTCCGGGGCCAAGCCGAGGCAGGAACCAGCTCCGGTACGTTCGGCCCTCCTCCGAGCCCAGAAGAGGATGGAATGGCCAATCACCAGTACTCAAAGAGGTCAGGGTGAGGATGACTCTAAAGAGAACAAAAACAGAGTCACTGAACAATGATGCAAAAAACTCTCAAACAACCAAGTTAAGTACACTAAGCACCCCACTCCGCAAGGAACTCCTAAAAAGGAGTCACTTGCGGACGTAATACCTGAAGGCATCCGAGCGCCATCGGCCAATGCGCCGGATAACCTCCTCAGGCAGACCCATGGTCGATGCCAAAGTGGCAGCGCCAATCCTGAAGGAATGAACGCTGTAATAACTAGGGGAAAGACCCAGAGTGGTCAAAGCCCATGACAACACAGCCCGAAACTGGAAAAATGTGAGAGGCGCCCCATCAGCATGCCGAAAGAGGGGGCCTACGAAATGCAAAACCCTGTCCCTATAATGGGTAAGAGCCCTAACCGGGCACAGGGGATGGTGTTGGACAGCCCTAAGCCTGATCACTGCACCTCTAGACCTTTGGTTGTTTTTAGCCCTTCGCAGATGGAGAACACACTCAGAGGAACTAAGAGTCAAGTCAGACCACCACAACACATTAGCCGGGTCAGCCAAACGAGACCTCACCAGAACCTCGCTAATCC
Source organism: Cryptoblepharus egeriae (assembly GCA_030015325.1). Taxonomy (NCBI): domain Eukaryota; kingdom Metazoa; phylum Chordata; class Lepidosauria; order Squamata; family Scincidae; genus Cryptoblepharus; species Cryptoblepharus egeriae. The sequence continues at coordinate 84,771,130 of JAREYC010000005.1, forward strand.
TGAAGGCCCGAAAAAACATGACCATAGCTACAGCCCTAAAAAGGTCTCTCTCAAAGTCCGAACTGCAGCACCTGGCAAAGGCCCCCATCAAACCACTCAAAATATCCAGAGTGAAAGGTTTCCTCTTATCCGGTTCCACTGGCCAGTCGCGGCGCATGCCTTCGAGCATATGCCGGACCCTAAAGTTCTGCGTGGTGTCAGAGACACCCTGCAACCCAGCCCCAAAAGCCAAAGCAGACAGGTAAATAGCAATAGAGCGAGGGTGAAGTCCTGATTCGAAAAGGAAGAGTAGGAAGCGTAGCACAGCCTCTTCAGAAAGAGGCCATACCACAGATAGAGCATTGGCCTGGCAAAAGGCCTCGAATTCTCCCATCTTCCGTTTGTAGCTGGCCCTAGTTGAAGGAGCCAGCGAACCAAGTATCAACCTCTGAGCCCTCATGGTCCAAGGCTCCAAAGCCACTCGGGCATGGGGTCCGGATCCGAACGAGCAGCCGGGGCGAGTAGCCGGAAGCGCTCCTCCTGAAAACGAGACAGAGCATCGGCAACTCCATTCTCAAGCCCCGGGACATGCTTAATCGAAACCACCAAGTTGATGCGCAGGCACTGCAAAACAAAAGCACGTACCAAGCGCATCACCCTTGGTGACCGAGAAGTCTGCTTCGTGATGACATGTACCACAGCCTGGTTGTCACACCAAAACCGAAAAGTAGAGTTCAGGAATTGATCCGTCCAGATGTGTACAGCCACAACCAAGGGGAAAAGCTCCAAAAAGGTAAGATCGTGTATCACATCACTGTCCCTCCAATGATCAGGCCAAGGATGTGCACACCATCTCCCCTTGAAGTAAACTCCGAACCCATGACCTCCTGCAGCGTCCGAATGGACCTGCAGGTCAGCCCGAAGAAGCTGTAACTCCCTCCAAAAAGACGTGCCATTACAGTCGGACAGGAAGGTAAGCCAAACCCTCATGTCCTCCCTCTTAGCTGAAGAGACCCGCACCCTAGGGTGAGGGGCCTTAAGACCAACCATGGCGTCACAAAGATGCCATAGGAAAGCACATCCAGGAGCAACCACACGACAGGCAAAATTTAAATGCCCCACCAAAACCTGTAATTCCTTAAGGGTCAATCTAGTGGCTGCCATGGCCTGATCCAACAAACCCTGCAAAGCAACCAGCTTGGACTGAGGTAACCTGGAACACTGAGCGGAAGTGTCCAGCTCAATGCCCAAAAAAGTCAAAACAGTAGAGGGGCCCTCGGTCTTATCCCTTGCCAACGGAACCCCCAACTCTGAACAAAGTGACTGAAAGGAAGCCAAAAGTCGGGAACATTCCTGAGTCGGCCTTACCCATAAATAAAAAGTCATCCAGGTAATGAGCAACTTCTCCAAAGGGAGATCTATAACGAAGAGCCCATTCCAAAAAAGTGCTGAATGACTCAAAAGCAGAGCATGAAACAGAACAGCCCATCGGCAGAGCCCTGTCAACGTAGTACCCCCCCCCCCTCAAACCACATCCCCAGCAGGCAAAAGTCCAGAGGATGAATGGGAAGTAGCCGAAAAGCCGACTCAACGTCCGTTCTGGCCGTGAAGGCACCGGGCCCGCAAGTCCGCAAAAGGCGAACAGCCTCATCCAATGACGTGTACCTGACTGAGCACCGGTGAGGGGGAATCCCATCATTAACAGAGTCCCCTTTGGGAAATGATAAATGATGGATAAGGCGAAACTGACTGGGCGCCTTTTTGGGCACCACCCCTAAAGGGGAAACCCTCAAATTTGGCAAAAGGGGGGGGAAGGAAACGGGCCAAGGACCCGTCCGGCAGCAACCTCCTTAGCCAACTTCTGTCGTACCACCCCCTCCATGCCAATGACTGATCTGAGGTTGGGAGCCCAAAAGGGGGAACCCGGGCGGGGAGAAGGAATGCGAAACCCATCTCTAAACCCCCTCAACAAATAATCAGCTGCACTCCTGTTAGGATAAGCAGATAAGAGGGCAGACAAAACCTCAACTTTAATCGGTGATGGCCCCTTTTCCTGCAGCTGGGGGAGGAGGAGGGGGCTGGTTCCCCCCACCTTTCTTACCACCTTTTCCCCCTGTGCCAGCATAACCTTTACCCCTGAGGCAACTGACCGCAGAGTGCTTCCCCTTGCACACTGCACACTGCACACTGGTGGCTGAAAGGGCAGCCTCCCCTGGAGCAGGCCCCAGTCGAGCTGAATTCATAGCACAGCCGTTGCCCTTGAACACCCGAGGCGCCTGAAGATGCCTTGGGTTGTGGCATGTTACATGCTATGAGGTGACCACTATCAGAGCGGTCACCCTGTACAGGTTTGGCAGTAGCCGCAACCTGCATCCACAGCTTGAACTTGGGGACTGACCAGTCCAGGGACGGGTCATTCGCAGCCCGCATCCTGAAATTCTGGTTGTACTGCAACCAGGCATTCCCCCCGAAATCTCTAAGGGTCCGGTGAACAATATCAAGGTATTTGATCATAGCCGGAGCCCTTTTCGGCCTGAGCTGGACGACCACGGCCATATATATGCAATAGCCATATAACCAGTTCGTCCAGTTGTGATCTATCTTGCATCTACGAGACGCCTCAAGATCACGCTCGGGTTCCCCCACCTTAGGAACCCGCTCAGGCTCTACCTGGAGAAGACTGAAAAGGTCGACGTAGTCCCCCCTCCATATCTTCTCCTTGACCGACATTGCAAGGTGGCCACCCAAAGGCAAGTCAATACTGCCATAAGGACGGTCCTCAGGACCATCCTCATAGTCAGAGTGCCTGGCCAATCGGTAGACCTCCTCCCATGTCGGACCATAGGGTACCCCCACCCTCGGGCGGTCCCCATCATAGGCAGACCTACGAGGGGGACGCGGTAAACCCCAACTATACCATGGGTTGTCAGGTGGGACCATGCCTAAGGACGGCCAAGCATAATAGGGACCACCCCAACTCGGGCCCCACCAAGGCATGGCTGGCGTAGCCTGCTTTGCAGGTGGAGGTGCACACCCATATGGCTCCTCCCAACAACCCACCACCTCAGGATAATCAGCATCCTCCCCCTCCTCACCTGTGGCAGCCCCATCTAAGGAGGAGGAAGGGGCACTGGACACACCAGGTTGCACCTGAGGGGGCTTCTGAGCCAGAGGCCTCCGGCCGCCGGACCTGGAAGGGCGAGCCGTGAACATTAGTGCCCCCCTCCCCTTCCTGGTAAACACCCTAGGAGCAGGAGCAGCTGTAGACCCAGAGGCCCCATCACCCTTATTCGCCTCCCGCTCCTTGGCCTTCCTCTCCAAGGCCTTGCATCTCTCAACCAAGGCCCTATGGTCAAGGGCCTCCAACTCCTCATCCGAGGAAGTTGGCTCCAGGGGAGGAGGAGAAGGTGTGGGGGGCCGAGGTGCCCTACCTCCACGTTTCTGAAGCCGCTTTCCCATGTCCCACAAGAACCAGCCCACACCCAAGTGATCTTTATTAACACTGAAAGGATATGAGCTGCGATCAGCAGCAACCGGAACAGCAGCAGCAGGAACTTCACTGGCACAGCAACAGCAGGGCACAGGATAAGGACAAAGAACTGAGGAAGGTCCTTTCCAAAACGATCAGGGCAGCAGGCAGGACACCAAGGAGGGACCAATCAATCAATACAGGGGGGGCAGCTTAAGGCTCACACCCCCCAACGGGCTCCCCAAGAAGCCAAATCACAAATCAAGCAATACAGGGGGGGCAGCGTAAGGCTCACACCCCCAACAGGCCCTCTAAGAACCCAGTAATGAAGCCCACAAAATGGCCACCACCACGAGGCCACCACAAAATGGCTGCCCCAAGATGGCCGCCTCCTCAAAATGGCCGCCGCTGCCCTCACGGTCCACCAACCAGGCCTCCCAAGCCCCTCGCCGGTGACTCCAGCGAGGTCGGGGGCCCAACGATCGCTCGCAGTGGCGAGCTGTGCAGGGGCTTCCTCCGACGAACCTCCCCAAATCGCGCGGGGGAGTCCGAAGATGAAGTTGTTGCTGCAGGAGGCCAAAGGCTTCCCTGAGAGCGAGGTCCGGAGCACACCAAAACAGCTCCGCTCTGGACGCCGCTCTGGTGAGGACTGAGGGGAAGCGGGAGAGCGCGCCCGCTTCATCCCTCAGTCCACACCCCCTGGCCCGAAGCAGCCAATCGGCTGCAAGCATCTCCCTCCGGCCAAACCATTCCGCCGGGGGGGGGGGGGCAAAGTGGGTAACCCCATTAAGGGGCTTGCAGCAATATGTTGCAGAAAGTGTTTCCAGCTCCTCTTAGATTGCAGTCTCAATTCTCCATTTGTTTCTTTCTTCCCACAATTCTGTGATAAAATAACCCCAAAACGTGCACACCATGTCTTCCACTGGCATACCCTCTTCTTAAGGTTAAGGTGGCTGCTGCAATGTAATGCCAATTTGATATCAGCTTATTTTCTTCCTCTTTTCCAAGCATTTTGCAAGCATATTTTGTTAGCTGAAAATCTGCTGTGTGGCTCCTCAGTACGCTAAATCCGGACCCGTTGCAATTTTGCAGAAAAAGCTTATATCACCACACCGCCACTCAAGACTACATTTGGAAGTTTAAAATTATTTGTGGCTTCAGTGAGTTATAGTTTTTTATAGCTTCATCAAGCCATACGTGAACAGCTTCAGAACTCCAGTCTAATATAGTTATTTCTTTGCAGAAAAAAGTCAAATCCCTGCGCTCAGAGACTTAGTGGCAAGGGACCAATACGGAGAGCTCATCTTTGCCAAGGAAAACATTTTTCTCCAGTTACCACAAACTTAGCTTTGATTTTGGCTCTCGCTCTTGTTGCTTTCTCAAGAGCTACATACTTAACATTTGGAAATGACAGACTATTTTCTGACTTTCTGTGTGTGCATGCAAATACGCACATACCCTCAACTTCACGTGTTAGGAATTCCCACCCTAAATAACCTACAAAAATGAAGAACCCTGGGATCTGCTTTTGAAAGAAAACTGTGTCATGTATCTTTCTGTCTCAAACCATAACCTAGGATTTCTTGTGCAAGTACAGCCTTGCATGTTCCATTCCTGATCAAGAAGAGTGCAAGGGGTTCCGCTCATTTGTGCTCAAGCACCGCTTCTGATGAGCTCCTGCAGGTATCACTAGACCTGTATATATAAAGAAATAGGTTTGCAAATACATCCTCCAGGATAATCCACAGTTTAACCCAGTTTAGTTCTGCCACCACTATGGTTGCACCCTATGTTTAGACACAAGGTGGAAACATTCCTGCTCAAGCAGGTTTTCATATAATCCATCCTAACCAGGGGTCTTATTATTCTAACCTGGTAGTGATTTATTTAGCAGCATTGACCTCTTGGTGCCAATTTATTTCTCATTAAACAGCATTCTTGCTTCATTTGACCAATTCATTGGTATGCTGCATTGAAAAGTCTTTTACCCCAAGGCTTAGGTCAGCTCAGGGCATCTTCATTATGCACTGATCCCTCAGAAGGCTATTCTGCTTTCTATAATGTAGGTAACATTCTCATAATGAACGACTATTCTCCGCAAAGTCAAAGAGTAGATCCTTTTCTTCCTTTATTGGAATCTGCTGGCCAAGTGAACACATCCAGACATTTAAGAACATGATTGATTTGTTAAACCACAGCATTGATGCTGATCTACATGGGCCACCTGCTTATCTATACCTATTTGAAAGTGACCAGGACTGTGGTCCAATTGTGTCTGGAAGGTTCTGGCCTCAAAATGCCTTCTAAAGGCCTTAAAACATAATTTATCATTCCCCCCCAGAAATCACAGATTTCAGAACAACTTTGAGATGCAACCAGAATGCAGCTCCGGTTATTGGAGCTTTCAAACCACATGCAAGGACAGAGGGGGCAGGACCCCCATGGCTGTAGCAGGCCTCCGTCAGTCTTGAAAGACTATGGTATCATGCTCGGTGCTGCATATGCTGCATGCGAAGCACGAAAGCCTGGGTTGGATTGTTATGGAGGGTAGGCTGTTACTCAAGCAGCAAATCCCCCCTCTCAATGCCACTGAATTAGTCCAATGGAAAGGCAGAGCCAATATGATTGAATCCAGCTGGTGTCGCAGAGCTGGGCTAAGGTGGGGCTCACCCTGTCTTGTGGGGCCGACCTGGGTATCGAACCCTGGCAGAGGTGGCATTATTTCGCCTACCACCACCAAAGAGTGCTACCACAGGGTCACAGCATCTCTGTTACCAACCCTCAGCCACACAACTTTATTGGAAAAGTGTTTCCAAACTCTAAAAGAATATATATATAAAAGAATCACAGTTTCTCGTGTCATATTATTTATCCATAAATTATTTCCTATAACCAATGCTTTTATTATTTAACTGATAACCTCCTAAGGCACAAGCCCTTCTTAGAGGTTGCACATTTTTTTCATTCCTATGGCAAATGACGGTTTACAGCAATAACCTGTCCTTGGGAAGACTGCTTAGAAATCCAGCGTTTCTCAGCTGCAAGCTTTCAACATAAAAGCAGGGACTAATTATTAGCTAATAGCATTATTCTTGTTCCTCCTCTGCATCACCATAAAGGATCTTGGCTAGACACTGAGAAGCAGTGGAAAAATTATCAATGGCACATTTTGGAGGTGGCTCACCTCCAAAGTGCTACTGACATGTCACAATTTCTCCCGTTAAGCATATATAAAGTTTTGGTTTCCATAGGAACATAATGAATCTTTCCTCCAATATCATTCTGAAAGTCTCCACAGACCTGGGAAAAATACCATAGATTGTCAAACCATATTTATCCTGACACAGAGAGGGCTGCCATGCCTGTTATTTAACAAGATTTGCCACACAGGATGACGTAGATAGCGTAACCTCACTAAAAAAGACAAATGCTAAAATTATTCTTGCAACTGTTCTCTGCTCCCTTAACATTTTCAATTACTTATCCAACTGAAGGAATCACTGATCCTGCTAGTCCAACAGACGTGTGCATGCGTATGAGTGTGTCTTTGTGGGCTGTGGGATATTTTAGTAATATGTGTATCTGCTATACCTGCTATATATAAAAAACCTGAAAAACTGGTTTTTCAGACTGACTGACTGACTGACTGACTCATCAATGCCCAGACAAAACCACTAGACCTAGAAGTGTGAAATTTGAGTCTTCGTTCTTTGATGGAGGCACCCACTAAGAACCAATTATGGGAAATTCAAACGGGAAGGAGGTGAAAAGGGGTGCAACATATTTTCATCCCTATACTTTAACTGAAGAATCAATGACTGATCGATGCCCTACCCCAACCCCTGGACCTAGAATCATGAAATTTGAGGAGGGTCTTCCTACTGTGACGTGAGCACCCACTAAGAGCTGATTTTAAGAAGTTTAATTCCTAAAGGGGTGAAAAGGGGTGCAAAGCTTTTTCATCCTATAATTAATATTGAAGACCGATAAAACCCAGACCCCAAAAGTACACCTGCCCAGTATGGGTGTCCACGGTTGAGGGGAGGATGGTGCATGGTTCTGGGGGGATGGTGCACATAGGTAGGATGGTACAAGGTGAATGGTGCGGGGGAGGGATGTTGCATGGAGGGGGGATAATGCACTGGTGATGTTGCACATGGGAAAGGTGTACAGGGAGATGGTGCATGGGGGTGTTGCAAGGGGGAAGGTGTTGTACAGGGGATGGTGCACGGGAGGCTGTTGCATGGGAGGGATGCTGCACACAGGGATTAAGGAACCACCACTGCATGGTAGTGCACAGTGGTCCCCGCTACACACCAATGCCTGGCAGGAATGCTGGGTGATCACTGCTGCCCTCCACTTCTCCCTGATACCTTCCATTGCCCAGTGCCTGTTGGTGCCCAGCAGTGCCCATTGCACACCAGGGCCCACTGCCTTCTGCCTGGTGCCCAGTCATGCCCAGCAGTGCTCAGCCATGCCCAGGCCCACAAATATTCTTGAAATTTTAAACCTGCAATCGCCGTAAATTTCTCTAGTTTCTAAATACATGAACAGAAGCAGAAATGGCAAATGGCATGAGACTTACCGGGGAGTACATGCATTTTCTCACATCAGAGGCCCCTACAGTATTGAACTTGCTATCTCTCTCCCTCTGTGTGTGTGTGTGCGCTTGTCTACTCTGTGAACTTCTTATGTTCACACACACACCTCAAGTTGGGCTCATATCTGTGGAAATTGGGAATTAGATGGTGGCATACTCGGGGCAAAGGGCACCCTGAATCCTCTCACCCTGCATTTTTACCTTGTCATTAGGCAAACTATCATTATGCAAACCATAATGCAAACATAAAATGTTGGAATGTGTAGAATAGTGGAATGTGTCATCTTCCCCAAACAACAGTGGCTTTCCTCATTTTGGCCAGATATCACTATCATTGATGCAGTGCGGGGAGTTGATCTGATGGCCCAGGAAATTTAAGTAAAATATTTTTACTGACTATAGGCTATCTGGCCTGCAAAGGGACTTCTTCAACCTATGCTAATCTATCCTAATATCCTCTCCTTTCTGCACCCCCTTTTGCCAATATCCTCAGCCTGATCTCCACCCAAAGCCACCCAAAATCTTCCACTAATCCACTCCCTTTGCCAGTCTTCTTGTTCCAGTGAATGATGGGTGAGGTTTTGTGGGTTGGTAGCACCCAGTCCACAGGACAACAGAGCAATTTCCATGCAATTGTATCAGAAGCTATGGTGGTAGATGGTGAGATTCTATACAGTTAAGGCCCACAGAGATTTGGGCTGTAAGGCTGCAATCCTAACCACACTTTCCTGGGAGTAACTACTATTGAACACAGTGGGACTTACTTCTGAGTAGTCATGCTTAGGCTTGCACTGTAACCCTACAATCCAGAGCAACTACGGGGGCACGTAAGAGACATTAACGTGCACCCGTATTTACTGCACCACCTAGTAAAAACCTATGGGAAATTCATATTGCAATCCAGAGTAAATTGTTCTTACACCAGAGCAAGGACTTTCCGTAGTTACTCTGGATTGCACCCAGGCAGCCCAATCCAGAGCAACTATTCCTTGCACATAAGAGGCCTTAGGGTGCCCTATCTATCACTAGGGTGAAGCAACTGCAAGATGCTCCAGCCCAGTTACTCTGGAAGAGGCTTAGGGCAGAGCAAGGCAAGATAGGGTGCCCTAAGAGAGGTGGACCTGTCCTGCCCTAACTGGGGCAGCCTAAGCAGCTCAGGAGAGGCAAGTTGAGGGCATGTTTAGCATTGTCTAGGGCAGAGCAGTTACTCTGTATCCAGAGCCTGTTTCAAGGCAGAAATGCCCTCTTTCAGTTCCTCAGAGATATACCACCTCAGGAGCAGGTATAGTAGTGTGTAGACCCATAGGGGTCCATGATAAGGCCTGAGTAAGAATGGTAGTGTTGACCAAAAATCTAAGTTCTTGGCCAGCCTAGCTGCAATCCCTGCCTCTCAACCTCAGGATATGGCACAACTATGGCAGCCCACTAACCTCAGGATACAGCAGGCGACTCCAAGCATCCATCTTGCACTAGAAGAACTGCAGCTGTAACTGGTTGTCAGGAACTGCTGGGCTTCCTTATAATGTAGGCACCACAGCTGTTCCTTCTTCAGTGTGATCTGAGGGGGGTCTACTCAGGAGCAAGCCCTCCCCAGCTGTCACTGACTTAGCATGCTCTGGAGCAGTTAGGGCAGCCCAGGCTTCCTGACTCTCTGGATGCAGCATATCTTTCTGCTCTGGATACAGAATAGTTAGGAGAGAGCAGTTAGGGCAGAGCAGGCTGAACTTGCTCTGGATTGCGCCCTTAGTCTCATTTAAAAAAATTTACTGATCATTAAGGAACAATTAGCCTTTTAAAGTCTGAGATCCTTATTAGGCATTTCAGCAGATACACCAGTTGTGCAGAATGCAAAACCATGTCTGATGATAAAAAGAAATCAATTGATATAGACATTCTCCTGAATATGAAATATTGTTCTTTTCTTCTATAGAGAATCATCAACATCTTGTTTTAAATGTTCCCAAGGAAAGAAAACTCTCATAACTGTATTTGGGAGTCTGCTCCTTGACAATCTGATGATCCGAAATGTCTGGACATGCTTTCTTAAGTATTTATTCAGCTACTTACCAAATTCAGCTACTTACCTAGGCTGTGGGTGGCGCAAGTGGTTACGTCACTGTGCCTGTTAACCAGCAGGCCAGGGTTCGAGACCTGGGTCGGCCCCACAAGACAGGGTGAGCTCCTATCCTTAGCCCAGGTCTGCGACGCCAGCTGGAGCCAGTCGTATTGGCTCTGCCTTTCCACTGGACTAATTCAGTGGGGTGGAGAGGAGGGATTTGCTGCTTGGGTAACAGCCTATCCTCCATAACAATCTAACCCAGGCTTTCATGCTTCGCATGCAGCGTATGCAGCGTTGAGCATGATATCATAGTCTTTCAAGGCTGACGGATGCCTGCTGCTACCAAATAAAGGACAAGGTTTCCCACCTTTCAAGGAATACACGTTTGCAAATTTGTATCATTTTTAGAGTCTTGAGATTTTATTTAGTACTGTAATAATAATGCAGAATAAATATGATGACTTTTGTTAAAAAAATACAAAACCAAGCACATGAGTTATGAGGAAAACAAGAAACAGTTCAATAAATAAATTATAAACAATGTTGATAGTTGTGCAAGAATGCAAACATAGCTCATCCTCATTAAAATGATACCTGAGTTTCCAGATCAGATACGGAGCTCCCATTATATTAGAAACTCAAGCATATCTAGAGTCCCTAAACAAGGCATCAAGAAGCAGGGTAAGAAATAGAAGAATGATTGACAACGTAGCACCAAAGCAGACGGTTTTGCCTGCTGTTTACCAAAATGCAAGCAGACCATGATTTGTAGGCAGAGGGACTTTTTTGGCCTCAGCCAACCAAGACAGTCCATTTAATGGTTTAGGTGAGGGCAGACAGGTCTTCACCTTGGCGTTTCAGCTCCATAAAATCCTGAGAGCCACTAATAGTGCTTTAGTCCTGTTCCTTAGCATATGCAAATGACAGAGCATCATTCCTCTCCCACAGGAGTCACTTCTACTGGCTAATTACTCCTCCTGCCAAAATGTTTTCCAAACATGCTTAACCTCCCCGCTCCAGCTTTTACATGGAGATTTCCTCCTCCTTTTGAGACCAGGAATAATCCTCCCAGCTACCAGCCCTATGAATAATTCTCTTTCTTGCTCTGCATGCTGCTGTTACCTGCCAAGTATTCATGGATTGTGATTATGGGCTCCCAAACCTCCCTTTTAATAGGCTGCTTACATTTCGCCCCCTCAATCTCTACTTTCAAATGATGTGCTCTTTATTTTCAAACTAACAGAGCAGAAGTGAGTTGGGTGCAGATTTTCCTCTACACCATTATTTATATAATATAAGTGACAGGCTCAGATTATATAAATGCTTCAGAATATTATTATTTTAATCAATTTTTTCCTTCTATAGTACGGTCAGTGGTTTGGGGCATAAGTTGAATCACTGAATCATGGGCTTCTAATGTTCCATTCCTCCAGGGAAACCTCTGGAGATGAAAACTTCCATATAGGATTCAGCAGATCCTGAAGTTTTTAGAGGCAGGGAAGGTAAAAAACGGAACGGGGTGTGTGTGGGGAGGGCAGATTGCAGGATGGATTTGGTCTGAGAGGAGAGTAGAGAGAGTGGCAGACTTTATTGCCAAATCCAATGCTTTCTCCTGAGCCAAAAATTCTGACAAATTAAGGTAAAATCACATTTTCTCCAGTGGGAGAAGTTAATGTGCAATGACGCAACTTGCATGAGCCTGGATGAAACATGGGATTCAGAACTTCCTAACTTGGGTGCTGGAAGCGAGTACAAGATTTCTGGGTGTGTTAGTGAACTCATAACTCTGGGGGCATTCATTTGATTCATTGCCTTGGTGATGAACTTTTTAATCCATATAAGTAACAAAAAAAAAATGAAATGATGAAGTCCAGGTACATATTTCTGAACTGTTATTTCAATTAACATTTAAAAGGCTGTCGGAAACTGTGAGTGTTTTTGCTCGTATCTCAAACTGTCCAGGCTGACACATGAATAATGAAATTCCTGAATCACTGCAAATAAAATTCTTACATCTGAATTATAATAATCCCTTTAAAATAAGCTCCTCTTCCAAAATCAGGAGTTTAGCAGTGGTTAGAATTAAATCCTTGCAAGAGAAATAGATTTTGGGTGCAATCCTAACTTAGGCCAGCACAACTCTTCGGTCTTCCTATTCCCTTGGTGATGTAGGGAGGTGAGCGCATGTTTGGCATGTTTGTGCACTGGCCTAAAGCTCAGCCAGGAGTGGCGCAGATGTGTCTTACGGCACTTTGGTGACACCCCCAGGACAGCACAGGGCTTATGCTGGAGCTTAGGCCAGCCTAACTGGAAGTTAGGTTTGCAGACACTGTCACTAAGAAATCTGGAAAGGGCTGGAGAGCAAACAGCCAATACATAACATTTCTGTTTTCTAAACTAGAGATCCCGAAAGATGAAAGTTTAACTCCTCTTTTTTATGCATGCAGATAACAGCAAGTGGAAAATGCAAAAAAAAAGTCGCAATTGATGCAATTATTCAATCAGGATACAATTCTAACCAATTTAGGCCAGCATAACTCAACTATCTCCCTGTTCCTGCAGTGATGTGGGGAGGCCAACACAGGTCTATGCACCCCAGGCCAGTGCTGAAAAGTTTGCAAGATTTATGCCCTTTGTCTGTAAAAGTCTTCAATTTTGTTGTTGTTGAAAAGTGAAAATACAGCATTCTTAATTAGTAAATATAACATTTCATACTATCTTTAAAAAGATCTATTGAAAGACTACAGTTTGAATTATTTTAAAAGAGAAATGAAGTGCTATTTTGAGACACTAATGATTCACATGAAACTGCTTAGAATATTGTCTAGGATACGCATATAGTGACAAGGGAAGGTAATAAGGCTGGCATCCCAGAAGATGGAAGGGAGCAGAAAAAGAACAATTAACTCAGAGGTAGAGACATTGTAAACCAGGTACAAAAGAACTGAATTGAGGAAGTTCTATGTAAAAGGCTTACCCTTTCCTAGAAGGCAATTAAAGATGGATTTAAAGTGGATTTTCAGTTCCAAGGTGGCTTTTGTTGTTATACTGTTATGCAGCTTAAGGTGGAACTACAGCGTGGAATTCTACCTCACTGAGTTGATCCCTCACTTATGGCAACTGATTTTATGATCCTCCATAGAAAAAATTCCCTGCACTAAGAAATGTAGCATATCAAGAAGCAGCCTCAGCAAGAAATCTTCTCTCTGACATCTAAGGGTGGCTAAATAAATGGAATTCTTGCCTGGCAGATTTTCCTTTTTCTGTCTCCCCCAAGTCAGATTTTCTGACCCCTAAATGAGATTCTGGCCTGGGTACCACATGGAGCCAGGACTGCAAAATGCTGTTTCTGCAATGCAGTCCAGAGGCCTAAAAATGTCACTTTCAGAGAAAATCAGAAGTGACCTTTTAGGTCTCCTGAGTGCTGGAAAGTCCATGCACTCCTGGTAAGACTTCTGAACCCTCCAAAGGCCTAAACTCATCAGGTCCGGTTTTCACCGAAAGCAGACGTGATATTTTAGGTATTCTGGAAGCATCAAAAGATCTTCTTAGAAACACGCTTGAAGAAAATAAAAACAACAAATAAAAACAGGCAGCAGAAGGGGCTGTAGTGGTGTCTCCTACTGGGAGGTACTTGGGATGTTAGACAACACTGGGGCCCCAGGAAATCCTGTGTTAACTTTATCTTGTTTCCCAACAATTTAAATGGGGAAAAATGAGATTCTGTAAGTCATTTCAAGACCCTAAATTAGAATGTCAAACTTTTTTCATACAGAGGGGGAAGTTGGCATTCATGGTGCCTGCTAACAACATCAGATGACATCAGTAACCTCCGTCAGGCGTAGCTGTGTGACTCCCCCGGTTGGGCGAAGTGCGCAAAAAATGCCACTGTTAGAAAACTGTCATAAGCATGTAATTAACTCAATTGTAACACTCTTAAAGTGTTAAGTGACATTCATTAGGATGTACAAAGAGACAATAATTGAAATCGGATTCAAAAATCCTCATTTATTAATCATACAGCAAGTAAAACCAAAACAACTGAAAATTCAAGCCTGCCTCTACATTGCCTTATGTTTTCATGAAAAAGAAAGACATATGAGCATTAATTATGAGCTGAACTGGAAATATAGGCACAGTAGAGTCTGGCTCACTCTGTTGGGAAGGTCAGCAGTAGAGATGCTTTGGCACAGTGAGGTGCAAGGTTGGCAGATCATTTTCACATATGCATCAACAGGGTCAGGACAGGGTCAGGAACTCCATGAACCTACCTCAAGGCAAAGAGGACTTGTTCATTAGCATGTGCATAGATAGCAATCAAAGGTGTGAAGAGGAAATGGTCAGTTTAATGCAGGCTAAAAGGAAATAAGAAACTTCCAAAAATCAGCTTAGGAGGGGCAAAGGTGGTAAAAATTTGCTAAGGGGGTCACTACTGCTCCCCACAAAAGAATCTGGAAAAATGACTAGGAGGGTTTCAAACAGCACCTAGAACTAGGAAGGTACTAGGAGGGGCAGGCCTCTTGGCCATCATGGGGCAGAGAGGGAGCAAAAACAAAATCACGTGGAATTCAAATCCCAGCTACGCCTGACGAAGGGATTTATTAAAAATGATGGCCAGAAAGAAGCATTTTGTTTTCACCTAGAAATTCATTGCTGACTTTGAGAAAATGTGAAAATCTTGTCCATATTTTCAAGGTATGAGAGAGATGAGCCCAATTATCACACTGGAGAGCCCAGTTATAATGGGGGGGCTGAATAAGTGGCTTCCAGGGCCCGCATTTGGCCCACAGGACTTATTTTTTACAGAATATTTTTTGACACCTTATTTTTTACAGAATATTTGCAACACACCTGAGCCAGTGAAAGCTGGCACTCAGGATTATGCTATGAGATGTATAAAACAATGTGTTCTTTTCCCTCTTACACGACACAAGCACAGGGTGACATCCACTAAAATTTACTGGCTGGTGAGTCAGAAAAATAAAAGGAAATATTTTTTAATCATGCAATTAACCTGCGGAACTCCTTGACACAGGATGTTCTGAGTGCACCAGGCCTACATACCTTTATAAAGAGGATTGGACAGATTTATAGTGGAAATGTTCATCACAGGTTCATATGTCATGATAATTGTGTGCAACCTATGGGTTTTACATAGAGAATACCAGATTCAAGGGAGTGGCAACAGGATAGAGGTATCATGTCTTGAGTGCTCCTTGACACATGTGGCCGGCCACTGTGAAATAGAAGGAACTCGAATTATGTTCTTAAATTCCCTCTAACCTGAAAGAGCTCTGAATGAATAATGAATGTGTTGTGAAGGAGTAATCAATTCATTAATTAAGCAATGGTCTGGCCACAACCAGTTTGTTTACATGCAGTCATAAATTCACACCCCTAGGCTGCATTGATGAAGCCCAGTAAGGGCAAGAATTCTTTTTGCAAGAGTGTAACTAGAAGGGTGCAAAACATTAAGTTTTGCAGGAAGCCTCATGACACATGCAGATTCACACTATCCCCTCCAGAGCTATTTTGGGTTATGGGAGCAAAACAGAGATGTACAGCGCTGTGGTGGCTCAGTGGTTAAAGACACTGTTTGTGTCAATTTGAACATTGGCAGGTTGGCCGTTTGCGACCCAAGTATCTCATGAAGGAGTAAGCTCCTGTTATATGCCTGGGGCCTGGAGTTCTGGAGCCAACCTCGGACTTTGTAAGCGTGTAAATGCAAGTAAATAAATAGGTACCACTTTGGTGGGAAATAACGCCTTTGGCATTTTGTTCCATGCACCTTTGGCATTTTGTAATGCCAGCCACATGACCATGTAGATGTCTTTGGATAAGGCTGGCTCATCGGTGTTGTAATGGGAATGAGCACCACTCAGTCATGATCAGCACAGCAGTCTGTTGGGGATAATATACCTTTAGCTATACCACAGTTCCCTTCTTTCCCATTAATCGGCCTGTAATAGCCTCCAGTAATTTCACCTAAGTATTGTCACACGTTGTCTTTGCAACTAAAGCTGCAATCCTAAAGATACTTTCCTGGGAGTAAGACCAGTGGTGGGCTCTAGCAGGTTTGCACCTACTCTATAGAACCGGTTGTTAATGAGAGATAGGACATATAAAGTTTAAAAATTGCCATTTAAAAGTGGCTGCCAGATGGGCAGAGAACCGGTTGTTAATTTCTTTGAATCCCATCACTGAGTAAGACCCATTGAACACCATGGGGCTTACTTTGGAGTAGACATGGTTAGGATGGTGCTCAGAATCTCACTTCCATGAAAACCATGGTGATAAAATCTGATGTTGCGAAGCACTATTCCCCGGGATAATATCCACTCAACTGAAGGGGTTTACTTTTGAGTTGAGCTGAACTTACTTTTCAGTGGAAATCTGAAACCCATTATTTCAAGCTGAGGACTGAATGGTCCAAAAACTAAAGAGACCAATAAAGCTCAAGTAAATGAAAGGAACAATTATGTAAATGCCAATGCAATATTGCATCCTGGACCAGATGGAATCACTGTAGAGGTTTATACAAAAGCCTCCATCGACATTGTAGGTAAATTAACTTTTCTTTTTAATGACTCCGAAAGTGAAGAGACAGCGAGAACAGCAGAAAGGGATGCAGTAATAGAAAAGAACTGACCTATAGATTGTTTATTTATTTAGAGTGTTAAAACTGCCCTGTTCCCAAAGGCCTAGATCTAATAACACTGAAAAATAATTAGCAAACAATAGCACCACCTACGCAGAAAATGACTTGAAATCAATCCTGCCATTTGCAGAACCATTGTCATTACCAGCAAAGATTCTGGCTCTGAAATAAAGGTTTCTTGTATACCTGCAGTTTATTCCAGCTTGATCCAGACGAAAGGAAAGTTCTAAAGCTGGGGGTGGGAGTTGGGGTGGGTGAAAACACATGACAAACCAAACAATAGATGGGGGTTTGGGGTCAATGGGGAGGCTGCACCAAGAACGACAGTACTTTTTTGACTGATTTTTGTTGTGCTGAGTTGCAGGGATTGTGAGGTGTGAATGCTAAGATGAAGTGGGCACTTGGATTCAAAGCTGAACACAAACAGCAGATGAACAAACACATCAGCAACAAGGTGAGCAGAAGACCAAAGACATGAGATTCTGGGGACCCAACTTTTGATACTTCTCATAGAATCATTTAGGAACTTTTGTGGGCTGAGCTAGAGAAGGAACCTTCTTTTATGGCTTGATAGATTGCTCATCCCAAGCCCTAAAGGGGGGGGGGGCAGCTATGGATTTGCCCATAACCTAGGGTGCTACAAGAACATGTGGAGGCTGCTTCATTAGCATGGGCTTCTTGTTTGAATTGGGGCATTGAGCTGCTTAGGTTGGAGAGAGGAAAAATACTATTGAGAAGGGTTGATGAGATGGGACCAAGATTTTTGGGTTCAGTTATAAATTTAGGGAGTGGAATTTCGTACAGGTCTCCAAATTTGGAAACAGAGAACTTTAGCAGCAACCAGAGGCATACCATTTATGTAGCACGAGGTGTCTTGTGCTATGGGCACATATGTGCTGGTGGGTGCAAGTGCTCCCACCCCAAGGCCATTCTATGTCAGCCAGAGAGTGCTTGCTGGCTGGCTTAGATGGGCATGTGCACAGTTCAAACCAAGCCATGCATGCAGTCTTCTGAACCAACTGGAGAATGCTCCCCGGCTGGCTCAGAACGGCATGTGCCATGGTGTGTAACTCAGCTGCTGAGCCGCACACATGCTCTTTGCAACCAGCCAGAGAAACTGAGGTGCACCAGAGAAATCACTAGGCAGGTTATCTGTGCATGCGCTCTTTGCAGCCGGCCAGAGGGTTATTCCGGTAGGCTGTGAAGAGCCTATGTGTGCTGTGGGCAGCAATTTTTGTGTAATAACAACTAGTGGAATTTACCTGTTGTTGTGGGGGCAAAATTTAAAGAATATTTGTGGGTACAGGGCACTGCTGGGCATCAGTGAAACTGGACACCAGTAGGCACCTGTAGCCAGCAGGCACCAGCAGCCACCAGCAGTCAGCAGGAACTAGTGGGCACTGTGCACCAATAGATAGCAGCAGGCAGCAGGCTCAAGCTGGTAGCAGATACCACAAGGCACCAAGTGAGTCCACCATGCACTGGGCAAGCACCACCAAGCAATGGGCATTGGGCATCCCTTCCACACACCACTGGCAACATGCAGGAGATGTTGTTTGGTTCAGTAAGTCCCCATGTGTCTCCATCACAGCCTGGAATAGCGCAACAGCAAGTGGGAGGGTACAAGTTACATTGTGTTACCTGCAGTACTTACCATTTGTCCCTCCTCAAGGAATGCTACTCACTGTTTTAGAAATGCAATTCTGTATTTCTTTACAACCATTAGAAAATGTGACACTGTATTCATTGGGGAATATGAGCTTTTAGTAGCAAGAATTCTTCAATCCATGCTAAAAGCAATGATTTCAATAATAAACACATTGAAGACAATCAGTGTAAGCTGGTCAGCACTCCCTTCATCCCTTTTAATTGTGTAGGGCTTTTATGATACGGCCATTTACCACGTGATCACCTCTATGCTCTGTCCACCAGATCTTAGCTCTTGGTTCAGCACATGGGCTGGTTTGTGCTGAGGGAACATGCTGGCAACAAAACATTCAAGCTGGCTCTCCATGATAACCAAATAAAAGGAGGATTATTAATTAAATGTTTTCCTTTCAGTAGAGGATTAAATTCTAACGATGCCAAATGAGCAACTGCAAGGGATAGTTGCTGAATTCCTGCAACAAAGATGTCAAACTCTTTGATGTATGTGCAATTTCAATGGTCTGGATGGCTTTAAAAGGAGATCGGACACATTCATGGAGGACAGGTCTATCAATGGCTACTAGTCATGAGGGATATGTGCTGATTCTGGGTTCAGTTCAAAACCTCAGGATATCAATTTCAGGGGAGTAAGAGTGATGTGTGCCTTTCTCTCCTGACTGTGGGCTTTCCAGAGGCAGCCAGTGGGTTTTTGGGAAAGACAAGATGCTTTTTTCCACACGTTCTTATGATTGGTGCAGCATTGCTGAATCAGATTCATGTCATCCTAGTCTAGAATCATTCTCCATAGCCAGATGCTTCAGAAGTCAGTGTCTGAGAGGTGTTCATTTTTCGGAGACTAGTAAAGGCCAATGCAATGGGCAGCAGACTTTCCCAGCCTTCTTGGACACAACTCGGAAGTCACAGTCATAAACTGGGAGTGCCTTCTGGCTGCATCTGGGAGGCCTTCTGAGATCAGGAAAGGTCACAGCTGACACCATCTGCAGATGCTGAGCCTATAGATAAGGACGTGTGTTTTCTTGATTAGCATTCTGTCTAATGTGAAGGCATTCTCCTTGCAACTCCAGTGTACACCAGTTAATATTACCTTCTTGATGTCCCCTCCCCTTTCTTTTTGTCCATTCAGTGCTCAAATATGGGACCCTGCATTCTGGTAGTTGGGAAACTTGATAGATTTTGAAGGCATGATTTGATGTAGCCACCTTGCTGATGCTGATGCAACCACATGATGGTCTATGACCAGTCAATGCCTGGATGGCTGACTGCCCAAAAAGCCAATCTGCCATATTATTGGTGGGAGAAAAAATATAATAAAATAATAGCCCATGCCAAGGTGGCTTGTACTATATCCCAGGAAGGGTAGAAGAGCAGAGAATTAGGGAGGTAAAATATTAGAAAATATTCACCCTTCATTGCCAATGACCACCCTTTACCAAGTGAAAATCCAAGGACAGGTAGTATCTTGGCCTATATTATGTGCCACAACCTTCCTTCTCCTTTATTCCCCACACTCCCTCCACCCCATTCCAGCTGCTTGGCTGACCTACCTGATTTGGTGGGTATTCCTACCCGCTCCTCGCTGCATAAGGGCTGCCCTGGACTCACTGAAGACATTCCAGGAGCATTTCCAAATTCCACATGGCTCCACATGCAAAAGTCATAAGGTGCACCCTGCCACCACAAGTTCCAGCGGTGGAACGTGAGTTCGCTAGTTCCAGGTGGAACATGAGAGATAGGATTGGATGGTAAATAAATATTTCCCGTACTTGCCAGCTGTCATGTAGGCTTGTCAGAGAATCCTGGTGCATCTTTATTCCATGCCCCAGGAGATTGGAATTGTAACCATGACCATGTACTGGCAGTGAAAAGTGGGATCGATGCTTCATGAGCCTTCCTCTCTCTAACAGGCATAGAGTGATGGATGAATCCTACATGGTGGCTTAATTTTTCAAGTCACCCTTCAGATCATCTCACAGCGCACAATTTGGGAAGCGCTGATATATCCCTTCATGTCACTGCTTGAGTTTCCTAACTATATTTTCTAACTATATTTTATTACATAAAACCCAGAACAGTATATGGTGCACCATGATAACAAGGCAATGCTTTAACACTGAAAATCAGCAAATCAGAACCAATTAAAAACTCGACTTTTCCAGCAGGTTTTTCCAACAGGTGGAGGGAGCAAAATGGAAAAATAAGCCTGGCTCCAAAGAGGAGGACAATCTGCTTGCACAAAATAGTGAGTTTCCCTGCAAAACATAGAGCACAATCTTGATCATGTGTCAAGAAGACCATTGTGTTCAATGGGTTTTACTCGCAGGAAAGTGTGTTAAGGATTGTGTTTTGCATCCCCTATAGCTTAGTGTTTTGCATCCCCTCTAGCTATGCCACCACTTCAAAGGCAAACTATACTACTAGTTGTGTCACATGATGTTACTCTTCCAAGACTGTGCCACTTCTGTCTGCAGGAAGGATTTGACTGTTATAGGTTTGAAGATCCCTACTACTAGCAGAAGGCTAATCTGTTTTGGTGAGCAATGTTAATCTTTCAGTGGCAATGCTGGCAAATATAACATACTGTACATATTGGGGGGCACAGGAGGAACAAAGTGCATTTGAACAAACTTGGCACTGCTAAGGGGTGCAGGAGATAGTGCACCAGGTGACATGCCTGAAAGGGTCACGGGCACTTTATTTAAATATTTTTTAAAAAAATCTTTATTCTTTCAAAACATATGGCCAAAACAAAAACCCAAAAACAGCAGTTGCAGGCAATGGCCCAAAACCATGTGCACCCATCCAGGTTGTTGCCCCATGCACTGCATGAGGGTGACGTGCTGATCTCCCGCACCTGGTGACGGAAACCCTTGTGACATCCCTATGCTTGGCACTTACCCTCAAATCCAGAGTAACTATGGGACCACGTAAGAGACTTTATGTGCACCCATAGTTACTGCACCACCTAGTGAAAAACTGGGAAATTCATCTTGGAATCCAGAGTAAGTTGTTCTTACACTGGAGCAAGGACTCCCCATAGTTACCCTAGATTTTGCCCTTAATCTTTCACACTGGTCAGGTTTGTGTCATCAGGGTGAATGGTGCAGAATTTCCTTCTACGTCACCAGCCAAGTCCATTTGCCCAAGTCGAAATCGGAGGCAACAGCATATGAGAGGCATTTTGCAGCTGATAATGAATCCACACATTGTGTGGTAGACAAGCAACACTTAGATTCTCTTTTTAACCTTCCTGCACTTATCTGTCCTCTCAGCCAGTATGTGGAGCAAGTCTAAAAATTACTGAGAGAGACTGGATTTTATTTCTTTATAAAGAGAAACAGAACTGAATGTCCTATTTCATATCCGGGACAATGGTTTTCCATTAGCTTTTATTTTATCTCTATTCTGCAGTTATCTTCTCAAGGACAAACAGTGGGAAGCAAACATTTCACTGACTGTAGGAGAAAGGAAAGTAAGTTGGATTCCAAAACTTGCCGAAGAACATTATAAATTATTATGATTGCCCTTAGAAAGTGGTCAACAGATGTTTTTGGTACAGTTGTTTATTTTACTGTTTCAATCAGTGGTTCCCAAACATCTTACCACTAGGACACACTTTTAAACAGCAGTTTATTGGGACCCACTTTGGTTTTCCAGTAAGGGCTGTAGTGGCACAAGTGGTTAAGACACTGTGCCTTTTTAATCAGCAGACCAGGTTCCTACAATATGAAGTGAGCTCAAGATGCTTCCATGGTCATGTGGCCAGCATGACTATACACCAACGTGCACAGAATGCCAAGAAACCTGCACAGAAACGTGCACAGAAACCTTCCCACCCAAGTTGTACCTATTTATCTACTTGAATTTACATGCTTTTGAACTGCTGGGCGGTGGGCAAGGGATGGGAGCTCACTCCATCTTGTAGCTCCCAGCTCTCAAACCCAGCTGGCTGGTTGACATGCACAGCATCTTAACCACTACTCTCAGTTATATGTGTATAGGACAGCAGCCTTAGGGCCCAATGCTATGGGCCTCATTCTGGCAGCACACACCAGGTAGATGCCAATGCTCCTTTATCTCAAAGAGAGTCCAGCAGCTTACCTGGTGCCCACAGGTTATAGTCACAGCCATTAGGGTGTCCCTGTTTCTGTGTGTGCCAGGACAGGTAGGACTGAGCTGTCAATATCATTTTAGTTTAATTAATCTGCTGTGAATGTTTTCATTACCTTTTATAGTGCCACATATTTTGGACCCCCAACTGAATGTGATATTTTGGGTCATTGATGATTTGCTTCTGGAAGAAAAATTCTATCCTCAGATACATTAGACCATATCTTATTTAGATGTCCCGCTCATTTTATTCACCATATGTTGTTGTTAGATTCTTGGCGAGCTTCTTTTGGTGACTCCTTTCCAGATCTTCTCCCTATTTTTCTGAGTGATTGTTGTGCCCCCCTTACTGCTGCTATGGCAAGATTTTTAGATGAAGTTTTGAAAAAGACTGCTTTATTGTAATAAATGTTATTGACTGTTTTATTGTTTTATTGTAATTGACATGCCTATTCCCTATTTCAGGGGTCCTCAAACTACGGCCTGCGGGCCGGATACAGCCCCCCACGTTCCTCAATCCGGCCCACGAGCTCACGTGGCACCACCACACAGCAGCCACCTCTTCCCAGCAAGCCAGGGGGCTCAGGGGCACCCGTGTGGCACCACCGTGCAGCAGTGGGGCGAGGGGGGGCTGAGGGACGCAGCTGATGAGGGGCCTGAGGGATGCGGGCAGTGGGGCCAGGATGGGGCAGGGCAGGCCATCTGTGTTCTGGGGTGCTCTGCCTGCCTGCTCACCTCAGGGTGCCAAGTGAGTTGGAAAACCAAGACTACCGCGACTGGAGTTGGCATTTGTCTCTGGGCAAGTTGGAGCAGGCTCCTGACCTGGTTTGGTGGAAGAGAGTTCTGGCAATCCTCTTTCCATTTCCATAGCGCCCCCCCCCCCCCCAGTTCTTGGTTTTATTCTCTGGGCTCCAGAGATTCAGAGATTAATAATTAATTAATAATAAATTAAATAGGAACAAATTAAATAGGAATAAATAGGAAATTAATTAATTAATTAAATTAATTAATTAATTAAACTATAGTCCAGCCCCCAACAGTGTCTGAGGGACAGTGAACTGGTCTCCTGTTTAAAAAGTTTGAGGACCCCTGCCCTATTTCTTTGTTGGATTTTATGTATTTTATGCTATTTTATACATTTTGATAGCAGTGGATAGTGGATAGCAGTTTTTTAGTTACACACTTGATTATCTGTCTTGTTACTTTGTCTTGTTTTATTGTTTTATGCCAATAAAGGTTTTGGAATGGAATGGATGGGAGAAAAATTCCTGTTTATTAAGGAGGGATTTGGAGCAGGAGGCAACATAGCATCTGCTCCCTGCCTGTTGCTTCTTTGTGCCTGATGCTCCCACCAGACCAATTTATCCTCTTCCCAAAAGGCCATTAATATACAGTTATCTGCCTCTCTGTGTGTAATGTCCCCGCTGGCCCTTAAGGTATTTAGGTTGAATTTCCCTTACCAGTTCCATTAAATGTTGCTTTGTTTTTATAACCACCTAAGAGCTAAGTAAGAACATCTTTGCTGACTTTTCCTCTGGAACACAAAATTTGAGATTAGTTGCTCAGGAGACCAATTAATCTAATTTCATCCCCAAAGCTGCCCGTGTTAATTGCATTCTTTCTTATGGCTAGAATATTCTCCCCTACAGGCGGCCTTATCCGGAAAAGTGCTGCACACATTCTGCATGTGAACAGAGCATTGTCTACTGCTTTCAGGAGAGTTTATTTTGTAATGATAAAACCTTCTGAAATGTAATGGTGAGTTTTTAATTTCAATTAATGACTATTTTCCTTGTTAAAACTTCTGTGCAAATCAAGGCATCATGGAAGTCAAGTAAGGGTGCAATCCAGAGTAACTATGGGAAGTCCTTGCTCCGGTGTAACAACAATTTACTCTGGATTGCAATATGAGTTTCCCATAGGTTTTCACTAGGTGGTGTCATAACTACGGGTGCACATAATGTCTCTTATGTGCTCCCATAGTTACTCTGGATTGTAGGGTAAGTATATTTGGGAAACTGATAGTTTCCTTGTGAACACTGCCGTTCCTGGGTCAGCAAAAGGGTGAGACCAGTGCCATCACTAGGGTTTGCATTACCCAGGAATGCAAGTGCATTTAGTGCAGGAAGCCTGCAGCATATCACCAGTGCAAATCACCCCTATTATGGATGTCTTTCCATGCAGTGGACAGGACAATGCTCTAGTTTACATGGCAGGCATTGTAATGCACCATTTCCCCACTCATTTGAGGGGATATAACTTTTCATAGAATAGAGATTTTCTCAATGCTGTCTGTTTCATTGCATTTTGCAGGAAATTACACATTGATTGCTATATGGTGTTGTTCAAAAACAGATTTTAATGTGTGGTATCACCTCCCAGGTGAGTCCACATCACAATAGTGATGCCACTAGGTGGGGAAAGGTGTACTGGGTTGAGAAGGGGGCAGGTGCAGCAGCATCAGTGGTCATGAAACCCTAACCTCCTTCTTGGACCCAATCTTGTGGCCCACGTCCATGCAGCAATTTCACTGGCATGTGTCCAAATACAGCCCTCTGCACTATGGAGGCTTACCCTACAATCCAGAGTAACTACGGGAGCACGTAAGAGACATTACGTGTACACATAGTTACTGCACCACCTAGTGAAAACCTATGGGAAATTCATATAGCAATCCAGAGCAACTTGTTCTTACACCGGAGCAAGGACTCCCCGTAGTTACTCTGGATTGCGCCCTTAGCCTTGCATAAAGGAACAAATGTTCAATTACTCAGAAGAGTCCCCCATCCACAGCATGCTTCTTGAGCCATGTTGATGCACCTGAAATGGTGAAGGATAGGACTGAACTGTAAGGGGAAAATCCAGAGTAATTACGGGGAGTCCTTGCTCCGGTGTAAGAACAACTTACTCTGGATTCCAATATGAATTTCCCATAGGTTTTCAATAGATGATGCAGTAACTACAGGTGCACGTAACGTCTCTTACGTGCTCCCATAGTTACTCTGGAATTGGGGGTAAGTCAATTTAATGTAGAGAATGAATAAAGACCTCAACATCTTGCATGAATAAAATGACAGTCTATATATGCACATATCTGCCCTACAAAATAAAACCTGTTCCTTAAACTGGACCTTTGAAACACAATTTATTTTACAACTGCATGGAACAGGCCAGCAATATTATACATTTACGTGACATATGCTTGGGAGGCAGTACTTCTCTGAGGATTTCCAGGTAAATTTTACCTCAGGCTGGATAGCTTCCCTCCAGGATATTGAGTGCAAATAGGTTTGCTATTTGCTATCCACAGGGACTTTACATGCTTCTATATTTAGTGTGCTCGAGATTAGCATGGTTTCCCAAGAGCCAAGTTTCCTAAACCTTTCAGTCTGTTTGTCAAATGTCAGCAAAGCTGTAAAGGCACCTTCCTTTTCAATGATGTGCATTCCAGTTGCAAGTCGTGCAGCCCTTGTTCTGGGGACACCAAAGGGACACTTAAGCTGCAGTCCTAATCGCAGTCCTGCCTAAGCCCCAGCATAAGTCCTACGTTGACCTGAAGGTGTCACAAAAGTGCAGTAAGGCACTTCTGCCCCACTCCTGGTAGGGGTTAGGCCAGTGTACAAGGGTTGACCTTCCCGCACCACCACAGGAATATATGCCAGCCTAAATTGGTTAGGATTGCCCCCCGCCCTTTAACTAATGGAGAGTAGTCCTTTAACTAATGGCCTTTGTAGTCTTCAGAGAGTAGCTTGAGGGCGACTTTTTATTTAAAGAGACTCTTATAGAAAGTGATTGCAAAATAATACATGAACAGAAATTCCCAATAAGTTTGGGATTTTTGTGAGACTGGAAACCTCATACAAAAGAGGAAGGGGAGAGAAAGAGTGCATGTATCTATATTTCTTATAACATTTTTGGTTCCCATCACACTGTACTATCTCCAACCACTACCCAAAACTGAATCTACAGACAGCCTGCTGTAACAGGTTGTAATGGCTGCCCCAGGCTCATGACTGTCACTGTCATTACCCTGGAGACTTCACTAGTTGGATCATCTACTTCAAATGTTAAAATATCTGGGCAAATGCTCTCATTTTTGAGGCTTGGCTCACGTGAAGTTGTACTGGTGTTGATGATACCAGTTTTATGAGTTAGCAAGTTCTTGTGGATATCGACTGTCAGTACATCTTGGAAGAAACAGTTATTTTCTGACAATTACCCTGCCATATTGATACATTATGAAAAGAAGTCAAATTCTGATCAGAGCTAATGCACTAAACAGAAGTTGCTTTGGACTCAAAGTTACCTAAGGATTGCACCATGCCCTAGGGGTGTCCAAAGTTTTTGGCCGGAGGGCTACATCATCCCTCTGACAATGTGTCCTGAGCCGAAGAATTGCTTTTCAAATCTGAATAAATTTACATAAATGAATATATTAGAGACAGAACTTACGAATGAATGAATTCAAATCAGTTCACAAACACTTTCTAACACAGAAATAGGAGATGATCTTCAAACCAGTTCATAAATATTTTCATACATAAAGGGAGGTGGCGCATGCAGCATCCCTAGTCCTCAGAATACCATCTGGAGGTTCAGGGAGCAAAGTGTCCTTCACCTCCAGACGATTACAGGGCTTGCCCACCACAACAGCCAGATGAAGGGGGCTTGCCATGTGCTGCAGGGAAGCTCATCACAGGCCGTATCTGGCCCGCAGACCAGGGTTTGGAGACCCCTACCTTAGAAGATTCACAATGATTACCTTAAAAGTCTGAGCCCTTGTGCTAAACAGATTCCATGCATGCTTGGAATGAATTCTGCAAGAAAACAGAAGTTATTGCTTAGTGATTATTGTTACTGAGATTTCAGAGAGATTGACTCTTCTGACTCATTGCAATGGCAGTGTTTGTCCATGATGCTGATTTTGTTCCAGCACTGGGACTTTGCATTTCACTGCTAATTTCACTCTTGATAACCCTTCTTTTTCCAAGATATATAAACAGATAATTTTCTCCTTCAAACTCTCTGCTGGTGGATACATTATTTATCATTGTGCCTTTTAATTTTCATCAAATGGAAACTCTTTAGCTCAAATGAAGATCCCAGAGGGTAGAAACCATTTGATTATTCTTGCTTCATGGTTTGTTAACATCAAATCATTCAAGGTTTCCATTCAAGGAAACAATACTTCTAACCAAGGTTGAACATTCCATCCCCAACACCAAATATATGAATGAATTTAAGCATCGGGGATTATTTCTACCCTTCAGATGGGATGACTGTTTCCATTTCCTTAGCATTCTCATTTGAAATTGATATTTGTGCTAGAACGTGCTTTTGGACTCGTCTGAATCCATCTCTTAATATATCCAGGTATGTAAATTTATGTAAATTCATTCAAATTTGAAATATTAATTAATTTTTCCCACCCAGCACACAGAGAGATGATGTGACCCTCATGCCAAAAATTTTGTGCACCCTTGCTCTATTTTGCCTGAACAACACTCAGATTTAAATGGGGAGGGAAGTTGCAGGATCAGGTAGGAGGGGGAACTATAAAATATTTTTCCAACAACCCACTCCTCCAACCACACCAACAGAGGCTAATATGTATGCTATTTGGGTCACAGGACATTCAGGCAGCTTGCAGCAGGTACTGTAACTTACCCATAAGTAGTCTGTCTTGTCATTCATGGGTCTCCTTGGATATACCATATTTACTCAAATATAACACTCACCTTTTCCAGCCGTAATTAGTCTCCAAAATTGGGGTGCACATTAGATTCAATTGCTCATTAGATTCGAGTAAATACAGTGTTTTGATTATAAGTATAGGTCAGTATTTAGTTTAACAGTTTATTATTAAAAAAACAGAGTATAAACCCATTGTATAAAGTAGTGCTACTAGGTAAAAATCATAACAAACTCATTGTCATATAAGTCATTTTTAATGCAATAAAATTAAAGTTTTCATCTGCTTTGTAGCTGTGCTTTACAAACGCCAGTAAAAAAAATTTTTTAATCTTAAGCTTTTTAGAATCAGGGTGCACATTAGATTTGATGGCACGTTAGATCTGAGTGAATATAAGTATACAGCCATTTTGCTGGTTCTAAAGAGAACCAGGAGGCATAAAGAGGAGAGATTTGGGGGATAGGATCCCGGTGCAAGTTATTGTCACCAGACAGTACAATATTTTGTTGCCCGCCTGGAGTCAGCTATTCCAAGAGTCATAGGGTGAAATCCAGAGTACTATGGGGAGTCCTTGCTCCGGAGTAAGAACAAGTTACTCTGGATTGCAGTATGAATTTCCCATAGGTTTTCACTAGGTGGTGCAGTAACTATGGGTGCACGTAATGTCTCTTACGTGCTCCCGTAGTTACTCTGGATTGTGCCCATACTCAAACAATGCATTCCTATGCCAGTGTTGTAGAAGTGTCATTCAGTCAGTCTTAACAGCTCTTGCACCTGAAGGTAATAGGCTGGCAGAGAAATCCGAACACATTCATTGTGGCAGGGGACAACACGCTGCTAGAAGTAATGCGCATCAGATGAGATGTCACACTTCTCAGAAAAAAGCAGAGGCATTGAGACAAGCCAAATTCTCTCTTGCTTCTGTTCCCTTTCTCCAATCAGGATGGAAACAGAATGTATAAAGCTACACCAGGCCGCCTTGCATGACAGGAGCTATTGAGAAACGGAAAGAGGTCCAGACTGTGTCACCCACAAACCTGGTTATACCTGGACATCTGTTCATTGCTCATTGAAATAAATGTATGCAGACAAGGTGATCTACAGCAAATGCAGAAAAGCTATTAGGTTGAAACACAATGTCCTGAAAGACTTTTCATGTGAAATATATAGATTGACTTTTAGAAAAGAAATGCAAAGATACTTTTAAATCGCCCTCATAAACATTTTAAGGTTGCGGTTCCAAGCACATTTAACTAGGGCAGGGGTGTCCAAACTTTTTGGAAGGAGGGCCACATCATCTCTCTGACACTGTGTCAGGGGCCAGAAAAATGATGTAAATTTACATAAATGAATATGTTAGAGACAGAATGAATGAATGAATGAATGAATGAATGAATGAATGAATGAATGAATGAATGAATGAGCAATCCTGAAACCTCTAGGCCAGCACAAATCCTTTGTGACCCCCAATGGTGTTGCAAAAGTATCTTAAAGCACTGTTGCACAACAAGGGGATGAGTTAGGTCGGTGCACCAGTGAGAAACATCCCCTTGCCTCTGGAGGATTACAGGTATCCTTGAAGGCCAAATGGAGGGATCTTGCTGAGGGCCTCATGGAGGCTGGCTGAGGGCTGGTTCTGGCCCCCTGACCAGGGTTTGGACACCCAGAACTAGGGTGCAAAGTAGAATGCAGGTTAGAGGGGCTACAGGGCAAAATGCCCTCTGACAGACTTCCCCATGTTCCTGGTGTGGTCTTTCTCAACGGCATTGGGAAGTGTGAAGGCTCTTCTCTGCACCATAGATGGGTCTTGGTGATCTCACTACATTTCAACCAAGCAACTTCCAATGGCAAAAGTTGGAATAAATTAGATATGAGTTATTTTCCCAGAGAGGGAAGAATATTATAAAACAGAAACTGTCCCTATCAGTAGGAATATTTGGAGCATATGGAATATGTACCATTGAACCCAGTTGGAATTGTTTGTAAATGTGCTTGGTATTGTCAGATGTGAACTTGATATTCTGAAAGGAAATTGAAAATCTATAAAGAGAACAGCTTAACACAACCATATAAAACAAATTAAAGAATTAGAAAAGGTGAGAACATATTTTGACCTGACAAGGCTTGCAAAGAATAGAAATGAATATGAAGAATTTTTGAAGGTCGATCTACAAACAGAAGCACCTGAAGAAAAACATGTGGAATGAACATGTGGTAACTTCATATAGTTGAAATGCAGGGAGATCACCAGGACCAATCTATGGTGCAGATAAGAGCCGTCACACACCCCAGTGCCATTGCCCTGTGAAAAAGACCACGCACACACACACATGTGCACGCACACACACATGCGCACGCACACACAAAAGCTGTGCAGGTAACAAAATTGTATATTGAAATTTTCAAGAACCAGATTTTTCCCAAGGGAAAAATTGCTTCACAAAAGAGAAAGCAGTTGCTTGCCCATTTTATTGGGGTAATCTTCCTCTTCAGATATGTATTTCTCAGACTTTTTCCAAGTTAAGGACGTTTTACTGCTCAAATACATTACATAACTAGTTGCAATGATTACTTCTCTGTGCAGAAATGTTTCCCTGGAGAAAGACTGTGACTCAAAATGCTTTGGGAATTAGAGAGAGTTTTTACAGTCTTTACAGCAGGCAATTTTGCAGGATGGTTTTTCCTCCTTGCTGTAGGATCTTCAGAGGAAAATGGGTACCACACAAACAGCTATCATTTTTTTGCAAATAGATAATCTGATCACAAAGTACAAGACTGATTTTATTCTAAGAAGGCAAAAGCAGTGATGGATAGTCTTAAGATCTTGTCTTATATTGTGCAAACAGCATATCAGAGAGCGGATGGTATGAGAAAAGTAATGCCTGTTCTTCAACTGATTTACTCGTTTCCACCTCTGTTCTCATCGTCTGCCTAATCCTTTAGATTTATCTTTTATTAGTTCCCCACATAATCCAGAGACATCTGTTGCTGATGTCTTTGAGCTAGCAGAACTCTTGCATCTGGTAAAAAAATATAACATTTCAGAAAAGTATGGCAAAGGGGATCAAAGTGATAAATGAAAGTTTTTCTTATTAATGACCTCAACTTTCATTGTTTTTCCAAGGAGAATTAGGAAATCAGCATATTGACCCAGGAGAAAAGTTTAGAAACAGAACCCTTCCATGTGAAAATAAACTAGAAGCCTTCCCAGTGAAAATAATCATATACAGTGGTACCTCTCATAACAAGCACCCCACATAACAAGCATTTCACAAAACAAGTATAGATTTCTAAGAAATCTTGCTTCACATAACAAGTTCTACTTCACTTAACAAGCAAGCGCGCTATGGGCACACGAGCTATGCAGCCTCGATGCTCCGTGCAGAGGCTCTTGAAAAGGGCTGCTGGCCAGTGTTGCTGCCTCCAACTGCTCCCAACTTGGCCACCTTGAACCACACAGGCCACAGGCCACCTTGAACCTCCAACAGCAGCCCAGGTAAGCCTCCCAGGAAAGTGTCTTTGACTGCAGCCTCCTAACCATGTCTACCCAGAAGTAAGCCCCATTGTGTTAAATGGGGCTTACTCTCGGGAACGTGACTTTAGGATTGCAGCCTAAGTAGACTTCATATGATCATGCACATTGAATGCTTGTTTTGAATTCCAGTGTTTTGTCATCATTTTTACATAAGTTAATATTTTCATATGAATATTTTGGGGGTTCTGGAACCAATTGTCTGAGTTTCCATTGTTTCCTATGGGAAAATCTGCTTCACTTAAAGAGCATTTCACTTAAAAGAGAATTAATCTCTTTATGTGAGGCACCACTGTACAGGTATCTCTCTCTTACTGATGATTTGTTTTTTGATTATCCACCCTTTCAACACCTCTCAGTTATACCCAAAATTCATTTCTTCAAGGCATGGTCTGCTGTTTCAACCTCTCTCTGCTGTTCTAAAAGCCAAACTCTAAAAGCCCCATGTTGTAGCTCCCTGTCCAATCCCATTCCTGAAGGTGTTTTAATGAGAATCCATTTTAAGAAATCTTCATGAATTTGCTGGGACCCACTGGGAGTGATGTAATTAACCTGGATATGATGTCATAGCCAGAGGTGACATCAATTTAAACTTCAAACTTAAGCCAAAGATCCCATAACACAACTTGCTTCTGCTGTTATTTGCATAGCTCAGAATTCAAGCATTCCAGCTTGGAAGTCAAAGCAGAATGTATATTTGGATCCTTCTCTAACTATATAACCATCTTACATCTATATAACCATCTATATAACCACATAACTAGTGTCCCATCTTCCCTTTGATTCAGGGAAAAGCACTTTGCCGCTCTCCCCCTGGGTTCTTGCCTTCCCCAACAGCTCTGTATCCTGTATTTTTAGCTTTGTATTTTCAATAACAGGTGAGCTATGTAACCCATGTATAATTGGCTAATGACCCACCTAGTGGGTCCTGACCCTCATTTTGGGAAACACTGTATTAGGCAACACTTCACTGACTTCTAGATGTCAAGGTAAGTTTGTCTTATGAAAATGCTCTGCACATGTAACCTGGGGAAATGTTCTCATCAGAAGCATTTTTCACTGTTTCTACAGAGACCTTGTTGGCATCATCATGGCATCAGTGATGGCATCATCATTTCAGCCAGAGCATAAAAGCAGCCAGAACAACCTGTGCATATAAACTATTATGTTCCTCTGGCCTTTCGTTGTTTCTGTGGGTCTCTCTGGGAAACGGCAATAAGCTACATACGCCATCATCCTCAAGGGCAGAAAGTACTGGAAGTCTGAGGAAATGACTATGTTTTCAAGATAATTAAAATAGTTGGGGGTCAATTTAAGTGTCAAATTGAGGGAGAAAAGTCATTGAGAAAAAAGTCTGAGAATTTCAGGCACAAACATCCAAGGAAGGGCTTGAATTCAGTGTACCAAGATCTGACCTTGGTTTGATATTCTGATTTATTAAATTAATATATAGTTTGTGTATCATCATCATCAACAGCATCATCATCAACAGAGCAAACTACAGATTTCTTAGTTCATGAAATACAGCCAGGAGTTTCTTCTGTCTGCCCCTTTCTCTTATTTACCACATTCAGGCTAAAATCCTTTACAGACTTTCCTGGAGTATGTCCCACTGAACACAATGGGACTTCTGAGTAGAAATGTGTACATTTGCACTGTTACATTGCTTACCGGCTTTCTACCAATGCACTCAATTTGGTTTTAGTTTAAACCATTGGGTTCAATCTTGGAAAAATGATACCAAATAATGGGGAGGGAGGACAAAACAAAGCATATTCTAGTTCCAATTTTTTGGTGCTGCTACTTAAAGACTAGATGGACCAGTTGGTGATAGAAGCAGTTCTGGAAAGGGTCAAAAATAGGAGTCAGGCTCCATGCCCAGAGGGCAAGAGATAAACCATGGAGTGGACCCTGTTGTCTGACCTCTCCTTCTGACGCAGTCAAGAGGAATGGCTACTGGAGACAATTCAGACAATTAAGAGATTAGAGAGCAACTGGTTCCACCTGATTTGTAGAGAAGATCTTGACTCTCCCATTACTGTGCATCCTCTGCCATCATCATGTTATATATGCTCTGCCTCTGCACATATGCAAGCAGCAACCAAACAAGCAGAGCCGAGGATATGAAATTAACACAATGATGTAATGCAGGTTTTTCCCCCACAACAGTACAATCAGCAAGCAACACCCATGTGCAGCTTCTGTTCATTTTGTGGTGCTAGGTCAGTGTGACCATATAGAATGGAGGTCAGAGTGCCTCTACCTCTAAGCATTACACTGAAGAAGGAATTTAGGCAGGTTTAGCTCAACCTACAAGGGTTTAAAAAGCAGCACCTGCCTAAATTCCCTCTTCCATGCAATGCTTAAAGGCAGAGGCACTCTGTCCTCCATTCTATAGGGTCACCTGGTGCTAGGTCCATACCAGGAAAGCATGATCCAGACCAGTCTTGTGACATTTAGAGCTGGGCTGATGGCAAGGATGCCTGTAGTCCCAAAAAGAAAGTCAAACTTTGTTTGGTTTGTCAGAGAAACGCCACCACCCTGTCTAACTGGCAAGCTAAGGAGGCATTTTATCTTTTTTCATTGTTTTGGAAAAAAACTCCATGAAGGGCCACATCTTGCTTTTGTTTGCAGATCAGAGCCTATAAACAAAACCATAGATCTCCCTGAACTTGGGAGCCACTGCACTACTTTCCTGGGTGCAGAATAAATTTATCCTCTTCTGCACATTATTTATGGTTTTTTTTTAAAAAAAGGCTGTTCTTTTAAAATTGTGCAACACCTGTTGTATGCAGAGATGTAGCTAAAGAGCCAGGATGCAAGCCAGTGGTTTGGGAGTTGGACTAAGACCTAATTCTTCCTTGGCCATGAAGCTTATGCCTTGGTGTGTGATCTTGGTGTGTGACCTTGGGTCACTCATGCACTCTCAGCCTCACCTACCTTGCAAGGCTGTTGTAAGAATAGCAGGAAAGGAGAAATGTAAACTTTGTACCCTGCCTTGGAAATTTATGTTGACATGGGAAAGTTGAAGTGAGTGAGTGAGTGAGTGAATGAATGAATGAATGAATAATAGAGGGGTTGCAAGGCACTAAATTTTGGAAGGACCCTGTCCCTCCTCATCAGAGCCTTTCCAAGCCTCTGTTTTGTTGCCCCCCAGTCTAGACTGGCTCCAAAGGGAAGGGAAAGAAGCTCTTTAAAAGAGGTTTCCTGCAAAAATTAATTCCTTGCAAAATTAATGCCCTCTAGCTATGCCACTGGTTGTATGCTTCTCTTTGCTGCTGGTTCAAGCCTCCCACCCTGTTTTATGGACAATGTACAACCAAGGAATAAAATTTGCACTGCATCCGTTTAGATATTAGATGTTTCTCGAAGCATCGGCAGTAATAGTCTCCGCCATTGTATCTATCACTTTGCTGGCTTTATTACTTGCATTCATCTTGTAGTGTGTGAGATGGAAATGTGCCCTTGAGACTATAAGCATGCTTGGAAGTTTAACTACCACCTGCCAGCAGAACAGCAAAGCCCTCTCTTCAGGCTTTTCATGCAACCCCTCGATTGGCAAAGCATTAAACTGCCATCTCAGACCCACTGCAGGCTTCCTGTTGATCTTCACACGTCTGCCCCTTTGCATGAATTTTCAGACCAGACAAAGCAGAGCAGGTACTAAAAACTGGCGTAAACAACGTTGTAAATGTTAACTGTCTCTATCCAATTACTTTGCCAAACAGTGAATGAAGTGTCTTTTTTAAAAAAGCTAAAATCCCAAGCGCTAACACATCTAGTTAGAAACATACTGGAATGAAGTCAAATCAGTGTGACTTATATGATTCACGGACAGTGGCATAGCTAGAAGGGGTGCAAAGCATGAAGTTTTGCAGGGAGCCTCACCACAGCATGGTGGTGGAAGCACCATTCCTTTTGGAGCCATTCCAGGAGGGGGAAGCAAAATGGACTTGCCTCTGTTTTGTTCCCACTGCTTGGAATGGCTTCAAAAGAGAGGCATTCTGCAGTGAGGCATCCTGCAAAATTTCGTTTTGCACCCCCTCTAGCTTCATTATGATCTCCAATCCATAGCATGCAGCATGGCTGATGGGATGCATACTGCATGACATGGGTGCAGCAAACAGTCTTAGAGGGATATTTTCTCCTGAAGCCCTTCTTCCCTCAACCCCAGCCACCACCTTACCTGCACAGGTACTAAGTCTGGCATCCATACATACTATCTCTAGCTATTTGAGCCAGCACCCCTGAAGTTCACGGCAGTGTTACACCTTTTAGAATGCTGCAATGGCACTTACACCAATGGAACAGGAGTTCTGCCAACATATATGGCCCATAGAATTGGGCTATCAGATATAGAGCAACCATTTTGAATGCTTAGCATCTTATGGTGCATGATAGTACTAAAATTTTCAAGGCAGACCACATTGCCAATTGGGAGGGGGGGCTTACATCCCCAGTGGCCTCACATGGCACAGCTGCAGATCATTCATGGCACATCAGTGTGCCACGGCACACCAGCTGAAATAGCTAGGACAGTGTGGTAGCGGGTAGTATTACTTCAGCCATGTTTTGTGGTTAGTAATATGCCTGAAAAATAGGAAGATCAGCCAGAAAGGCTAAAAGAAGCTGCAGCAGATAACCAAGGAAATCGGTGAACAAACCACTGATGTGGAGGGTGGGAGATTATTTCCTGGATGGTAAGATGTTACACCGCTTACCTCTCTGGAGCCCACCTTCAGGATTGGAGATGCCATTCCCCTGGCATTCACCTGTCACTCAAATGAGAAACCATGCCCGTGGAGTGAGATGAGACAGTCATGCAGTTGGCAGAGTTGACAGATCTATAAAAGAATCCTCAGGAGGAGCAGAAGCTCCTACCTGTAGAGTTGTGGGGAGTGAAGAAAAAAGGAGATGGACATGCAAATGTGAAAATAGGCCTGCATCTCCTCTAATGAGTACTAAACATCCTACTGCATTAATATACACCTAGGGTTTACATGATGTCTCATTTCCCTTAAAACAGCAGCTCAGGTGGTTTCACAAACTGGTTTGGGGATCTTAGTAAGTCATTTCCTGACCACTTTGGATGCCACAGTTTTGAAGCATCAGTAGATAAATTAATTTATCAGTAGATAAATAAGTAGATAAAGCTCATCCTGTCCTATTTCCCCAATTTTTGTACAGAGAGAATTGGCTGCATTGGATGGGGCTTCGCCTTGCAGAGTATTGAAACTGAAGACCAGATCTCCTCTCTGGAAGCCAAGATTTTGAAAGCCCTGCAAGTGGTTGTTGGAAATTCTCATGTTCTTGCTGATATCTTGCAAGATTTTGGGATCCAGAATCATATAGAAACAGAGGGCACAATCCTAACCAGTTTAGGCCAGCACAGCTCAACCATCACCCCATTTCCACAGTGGCATGGGCAGGCCTGTATATGTCTGTACTCTGCCCTTATCTCCCAGGGTTGACACAGAAGGGTCTTATGGTACTTTTGGGACACCACCAGGCCAGCACCAGACTTGTGCCAGGTCTGATGCCAGCCTTACCAGGGGTTGGAATTGCACCGAGATAGTTGTAAGATGTGAGCAGTTGAGGAATATTTTCCATAGCGCAAGCATTTATTCTATACAGTCTCCAACAGTGTCACTTCTTGAATCTGGTTATGGTTTCTTTATATTAATTTGCCAAGAGTGTTTCTGAACCTGGAGAAAGACGAAACAGGAATCTGGTTTTTCTTTGCAAAACTAGACATTCAGAATTCTGACCACTCTTGGCCATCAGTTCAAATGATGAACCTAACAGAGAAAACATCCCTATAGGCTGAAAATAAATACATGACCTTTTAAAAAGAACTTATTTATGATGTCTAAAAGATTTACAGTGATAAAAAATTCACAAAATCACCTGGGTTTGTAGACTTCATAATTCTTAGGAAATGTTCTGTGACTGAAAAATTGATCAAATGTGTATACTTGGGAAAGGAAGTTCAAGCTGAAGGTCAAACATGCAGAAAACTGTCAGGGTAACAAGCTTTATAAGGTCAAAAGTGTCTGCTTTCTTCCAGGGGCAGTTCAAGCAGATCCACCACTTGAATTGGCATCCAACTTATTCCAGCACATGCCCCAGAACCCAAATCAATATAGAGTGGTGCTTCACATAAAGAGCTTAATTCATTCCGAAGGCATGCTCTTTAAGTGAAACGCTCTTTAAGTGAAGCAGATTTTTCCATAGGAAATAATGGAAACTCGGACGATTGGTTCCACAACCCAAAAAATATTCATATAAAAATATTAACTGGATGTAAAAATGATGACAAAACATTGTAATTGAATTCAAAACATGCATTCAATGTGCATGATCCTATAAAGTCTACTTAGGCTGCAATCCTAAAGACATTTTACTGGGAGTAAGCCCCATTTAACACAATGGAGCTTACTTCTGAGTAGACAGGGTTAGGAGGCTGCAATCAAAGACACTTTCATGGGAGGCTTACCTGGGCTGCTGCTGGAGGTTCAAGGTGGTTGGCGGGGGCATTTGGGCGCAGTTAGGGGCAGCTGCCTCTGGCACCTCCAGGCAACTGCCTCCAAGTTGGGGGCAGTTAGAGGCAGCAGCGCTGGCTCTTTTAAAGACCCTCCATGTGGAGAGTCGAGGCTGCATAGCATGCGTGCCCACAGCACACTTGCTTGTTAAGTGAAGCAGAACCTGTTATGTGAAGCAAGATTTCTTGGAAATTTTTGCTTGTTATGTGAAACGCTTGTTAAGCGAGGTACCACTGTACATATCTGGACCCTCCTGCAGGGTGCAAAAATAAGAGCAGAAAAGTTGAAAATGCATAGGATCATTACTGCCCTGACATATGGACTGGTTGCTATTTCCTGTGCACTCCTAGAAAATGCTGTTTATCTACCTTTAGTGTCTGCACAGCAATTGCTTTCAGCTTTTCTAAAAGGCAGAGTAAAGAATTTCTCCCCATTCCTCCCTCCCCCATCTCGTTTCTCTTGAACCTGAAGTCCTGCAAAATCTCTGCTGCATCTCCCCATGCATAGTAATTGTGGTGAGTCTGTTTTAACAGATGGGAGCTCAAGCTGGTTCTCTGCTCCAGGTGTTAAAATCTCCTTCATCTTTACCAGCAACTCCAATAGGCAATTGGACTTGCCAGATGTTGTTAGATCCAAGCCCTGACAGCAGCCTCTGGCCTATAGATTTTCATGCTAGGAAAAAAATCAGCATAAATGTAGTTTATTTGGGTCATAGTCCTATATCAGGAAAGTCTACTGGCAGCCTGGCTTTATGATGCTTTATCCTTGGCCTCCCTCAGGTTGATAACATAGCTACAAATTGTGAAGCAGAGGGTGTCAAGACTTAACAGCTCTCCTCTCTCAACGGAAATGTGCTCAGGCCAGAATTTCAGTGCACACACCAAAGCTGGTATTGTATAAGCTCCCAGCAAGTGCTTCTACTGTAATTCACAGGTGCTCCTTCCCCTGGCAGCATGCTGAGCGCACAGACCTGAGTCATCCAAAGTGCATGATTGCCCATTATTTCTCACTTGCACAAAAGCTCACTGCAATAAGAGATAGAATTTGTGGACAAGGAGGGCCCCTGCTCGGTTGATGTTGTGTATGTGCACAAGGAGTGCACAGCAACACATTAGAACAAGATCTTTGGGATCCCTGCAGGGTGAAAATGTTCAGGCTCAGACGGAGCGCCAGCCCAGAACCTCCTGCACCTGCCCCATTAAGCCAGTAATGTGCAAAATTCCGCTTATTAGACACTAGTCTAAACTATCACTTGATTCTCTTCTGTCCTTTTTCCAAGGAGTATGGAGATGAAGAGGAGGAAAAAAATGCATAAAGAAGTGGGTTCTCCTCCATTGGCCTCACAGATGAACAAGTCCTGAGCTCTGCACTATTGTATTTAGGGACTGCAGTTTCCCTTGGAATCTGAAAGTCAATTCTTTAGGAGACAGTAATTTGGAGATACCATGAGGACAGTGGGGTATCTAGCAGGGTTCAAAATATGTAATACTTGCAGGTTCCTAAAAAGAAGCAGCCCTTCCCGCAGCAGCTACTGGAAGGGAAAAACTATGCTCTGTTCCTGAGAGACATAGAGCACAATCCTAACCATGTCTACTCAAAAGTAAGTCCCATTATGTTCAATGGGACTTACTCCCAGGAAAGTGTCTTTAGGATTGTAGCCATATTTACCCTACAATCCAGAGTAACTGTGGGAGCATGTAAGAGACATTTACATCGTCACAGTTACAGCAACGTCCAGTGAAAACCTATGGGAAATTCATATTGCAATCCAGAGTAAATTGTTCTTACAACAGAGCAAGGATTCCCCGTAGTTACTCTGGATTGTGCCCCTAGTTTTATATCATCTGTGTCCATGATTGCAGCTTGTTAACTTTGTTCCTTGGAATTTAATGGAACTAAAATGAAAACCATCTGATTATTTTGTCATAGTCCCACAGTATATTTTGTTCTATGGGCAGTATATTTTGTTCTGATGAAACCTTTTGGAAATAACTTTTAGAAGGAAGGAATCTGTGATGGTGTGCACTTATGGACTTGGTAAGAATAGGGGTCCAATCTTACTCGATGTTCCAGTACTGATGCAGGTCTGTCAATAGTGTGTGCTCCAAAATGTGGTGCTGAGGGGGCAGTCATAGAGGCCTCCTGAAGGTAAGAGAACATTTGTTCCTTTACTTTGGGGCACAAGAGTGGAAGTGATCTCTAATGGCATCAGCAGATATTTCTTGGGCTTTTTTCCCTGCAGTGGAAGCTTTTTTTCTGCTCATAATGTCAGAGAGTGCTATTCAATACTAGGGGTGCCCCTAAGGCGGACCAGCTGAAGGTGGCCTAATGTGCAGTGACATTAAGAGCACAGAAGTCCTTGTTCCATGGATTGCTAATATTGACTTACAGAATCCCAGGATCTCCAGCAAGTCAATTAATTCTGGAATGATTCATTCCCCATTGAGGGAATGTAATTCTGCTTTTAAGAAAATATGTCATCAGTCAAATTGACACTTTTGTTCTTTTAGGGTACATAACTGCTTCCTGGAGACCAAAGAAAGAGTCTTGAGTCATGGCGTGTGTCTCGAGAACATCATCAGTAATTACCGAAAGCAGTTGTTGTACCAATAAGACAGTAGAGAAAAGGACCAGGGGCTCCATTAATTACTCCCTTTCCCTTACAAATTAAGTATTTCCATAAAGCAGGACTCTGACAGTGTAATAGACAGGACAGAAAGAACAGTTTGTGTAGCCCAGTTGATTCCAGAGAAAATAAAAATGTGCATGGCAGTTGTTTTTATTAGGTAGACATCCATGGTTGGAATAATATAGCTTTGAGACATATGAATCTGCTTTTCTGGAAGAAGTTGTGGTGTAGTCCAAGAGTGTGAAGGAAAGCTGAGTGGGCAATGCATAGCTAAAGGACACTGTGACATGGTAAGTACCGTAGCCACCACAATGCACCATGTAAGCGGACCTCCCCACTTGCTGTTGGAGCCATTCCAGGCAGTGATGGCAATGTGCAAGAGTGCAGGAACTCCTAAGCTTTGCCATCACCGTGCTGAATGGATCCATTGGCAAGTGGGAAGGGCACATTGATGTGCTGACCTCCCCATAGCTATGCCATTAGTACTAAGACTTCTCCTATTCCAGAAATAATGATGTCATAATTACGTGGGGCTGCCTCTACGTGGGGCTGCCTCTGAAGACGGTTCGGAAACTGCAACTAGTACAGAATGCGGCGGCCCGTGTGGTTGCTGGGGCTCGTCGGTTCGACTCTGTCGGGCCACTGCTTCAGCGACTACACTGGCTGCCCATTCGTTTCCGGGCTGAATTCAAAGTGCTGGTCCTGACCTTTAAAGCCCTAAACGGTTTGGGTCCAGGGTATCTGAGGGACCGCCTTCTTCCGTACAATCCGACCCGTCACCTAAGGTCATCTGAGGGGGCCCTTCTGACTGTGCCGCCACTAAGAGACGTGAGAGGTGTGGCGGCCAGAGATAGGGCCTTCTCGGTGGTGGCACCCCGGCTTTGGAACTCCCTCCCCTTAGAACTGAGGAAAGCTCCCTCACTACAGAGCTTCAGGCGGAGCCTTAAAACCTTTTATTTTAAAAAAGCTTTTTAAATGGGGGCAGAGGTTGGGGGGCTTTTATCTTTTTTATCTTTTCTGTTTTATCGTTTTTAGTCTACGTTTTTAGCTTTAATCTAATTGTATTTTAATTACATTTTAATGTGTTTTTATCTCTATTTATTATCATATGTAATTTTAGTGGTGTTTTATTGTTTTTTAATTGTTTGGCCGCCTTGAGTTCCCCCCTGTGGGGGAAGAAAGGCGGGATAAAAATTACTTAAATAAATAAATAATCAGAGATGTCAAGTGGTGCTTTTAAAATTTATTTCCCACAGGTCCCAAAGCAAGAAGAGGCATCAGGCATAGCAGAAGGCAAATTGAGAAATTTGCCTATGGGCATGTGTCAATCATCTTCCCCTAAGGCTGCATGAAAAACAACCATTCTGCATAGCTTATGTTACATTCAAGCAATAAGGGATTGTACAAATTTATCTCAGAGAATGCCAACTGAACATAGTGGGACTTACTTCAGAGTAAACATGCAGAGGGTGGCACTCTTTGATATTGGAAGGATATTTTAAAGCCCACTTTTTAAAAGGCATTAATTTGTTTTAAACCAGGGGTCCTCAAACTATGGCCCAGGGGCCAGACACGGCCCACCAGGGCCCTCAATCCGGCCCGCCAAGGTTTGCTGGCCGCCACTGGGGAAAGAGGCTTGGTGGCGGCTGCCATTTTAAATTTGGCATGCTGCTATGTGCGCTGTGCTGTCCTGAGGGCACAGCTCCTCCCCCTCCCTGCCTCGCTGTTGCTGAGTGGCTGCCAGGCGAGACCAGGCATGGAAGGGGGAGGAGCCTTCCCCTTACGACAGCACCGGGGTGGGCGCCCACCATGGCAAGGGGCTGCCTATCTGTTCGCTTGCCCGCCCACCTGCTCGCCCAGCAGAAGAACTTGACTAGGATGGGGAGCTGAGCGGCTGAAGCACCCCAGCCACAGCTTTCCTGCCTGGCTAGGGGGTTTTGATGGGGGACCGTGCGGTTGCAGCGCCCCATCCACAGCTTCCCCGGCCAGCCAGGGGGCTTGGATAGGGGACCGTGCGGCTGCAGCGCCTAATCCACAGCTACCCTGGCCAGCCGGGGGCTTGGATGGTGGTCACAGGGCTCCCCAGATAAGTGCCTCCCTTTCTCCCCCCGATCCCCACCAGCCTTCCAGTAACCCCACCCCCCAGAGACCCCCCACCAGCCCTGACAGGCCTTCACCCCCCAAAAATCCCCCACCACCCTCAGAAACCCCCCACTAGCCCTGCCAATAACCCCACCCCCAGAAACCTCCCCACTAGCCCTGCCAGTACCCACCACCCCAGAACCCCTACCAGCCCTGCCAGCACCCACCACCCCCAAGAAACCCCCACCAGCCCTGACAGTACCCCTCCACCCCCCAGAAACCCCCCACTATCCCTGAC
Source organism: Cryptoblepharus egeriae (assembly GCA_030015325.1). Taxonomy (NCBI): domain Eukaryota; kingdom Metazoa; phylum Chordata; class Lepidosauria; order Squamata; family Scincidae; genus Cryptoblepharus; species Cryptoblepharus egeriae. Next base: position 84,814,445 of record JAREYC010000005.1, read on the forward strand.
AGGCCTTCATCCCCCCCAAAATCCCCCATTAACCCTGACCGTACCCACCACCCCCCAGAAACCCCCCACTAGCCCTGCCAGTAACCCCACCCCCCAGAAACACCCCATTAGCCCTGCCAGTACCCACCACCCCCCAGAAACCCCCCTATAGTCCGGCCCCGACAGTATCTGAGGGACAGTGAACCGGCCCCCTGTTTAAAAAGTTTGAGGACCCCTGTTTTAAACTGTTGCAAGCCATGCCAAGAATGTGGGATGAAATCAGCTAGATCTTTATCAGCTCAATCTATCAGTAGTGGCAGTAGTGATGGAGCATGCACTGCATCTAATGATAGAGGGATGACCAGAAGGCCAACTAGAAGTAACTAGAAGTATGCTTTCCCATCTTTAGTTTTCCTTGGACCCATGTCCCTTATGTAATTGGTGTAAATCTAGATTTAAAAGGGGGGAAGGACAGACTTGGGGCTAGGATACTGGTGGGGGATAGGATACTGGTCCAAGTCGCTGACACTGGGATCCACCCCCTGTCTCCCCCTCCTCACTCCAGAATGCCTGAGAACCTCCCTGTACTACTGCCAACTTACCAGCACTGGTAACTTGGGCCTCCTTGAGCTGCTGGTGCACATGCAACACCCATTTGTGGCAGTGGCCCAGAGTTGCACTATATGGTGACCTAGGTTTTATACCTCCACAGAGAGCCTTGTGCTGCTGGATCATGGCCTAGAAGCACAGTATGTTTCAAACCATGGGAGGAAAGTGGATGAAGAACAGATCAGTGGTGTAGAAATGTGGAGTTTTGTTGCCTTTGTTGCTTTCATCACGATGAGATGTGTATGGCGGGTCTCATGAGAACATCCTGCACTTTAACATTTACCATTAAGCCAATGGGCAGAAAAGCAATATCAGTGAATTCAGATGGATTAAGTCTGACTATAGGTGCTATTCAATTCATTTTGACACTGGGAATATTTTTGCTGTTTCAGGTGGTTCACATCTTACCAACCAACTATTTAGTAGATCTAAACAGGTGGGAGCAGGAAATGGGCATAAACTGGAATTCCACTTTCAATTTATGAACTCTAAACTGGCATAGTATATTTGGTGGACAAGCTGTTTTTCTCACATTGCATCTTGAGCCTTTTTAGATGACTTAGGGCACAATCCAGTCTATCACTGGGCTGGCCCAATTGCAAGATGGGCCACTCTAGTTATTCTGGAAAAGGGTTAAGGCTGCCTAAGGCAACATAGGCTGCCCCAAGACAGCTGGACCAGGGCTGCCCTAGCTGGGGCAGTCTAGGCAGTTCAGGAGACTCATGTTGAGGGCATGCTAAGCATTGCCTAGGTCAGAGCAGTTATTCTGTATCCAGCGCCTGTTTACAGGGTAGAAATTCCCTCTTCCAGCTCCTCAGGGTGATACCACCTCAGGAGCAGATATAGTAATGAGTAGACCCATGGGGTCCATGATAAGGTACTTGCATCTCATCAGGGACTCCTTAAAAGACAGGTACCTCCGGACCCCCCCTCTCATAGGCCCTGGGTATCGAAGAAGGGACACATTTGTTGTCTGAAAGCCTCTGAAAGTAGAACTAGAAGCAATGGGTACAAACTGCAGGAAAGGAGATACCAATTGGATATCAGGAAAATATTCCTGTCACTGAGGGCAGTTCTGCAATGGAACAGATTGCCAAGGGAGGTGGTGGACTCTACCTCACTGGGGATCTTCAAGCAAAGGCTCATCAAGCACCTGTTGGAGATGCTCTAGGACAGTGTTTCTCAAAGTCGGGGTCGGGACCCCTTTTGGGGTCGCCTAGAACTTTCCTGGGGGTCGCCTAAAGACCCCTGGTGCAGGGGTCAGGCTTGCCAGGCCTCCAGCTGTAGCTGTGTGTGCACTGGGGCTGACTGACAGCCTCAGGGCCCAATCCTATGCATGCCTACTCTGAAATAAATCCCATTGTGTTCAGTGTGTGCATAGAACACACATTTCATTTGTAACAATGAAAATACATCCTGCATATTGGATATTTACATTACGATTCATAACAGTAGCAAAATTACAGTTATAAAGTAGCCACGAAAATAATTTTATGGTTGGGGGTTTCCACAACATGAGGAACTCATAAAGGGGTCACGGTGTTAAGAAGATTGAGAACCACTGCTCTAGGAGGATTCCCTGTAACAGGCAATGAGTTGGACTATATAACCTATTAGGGTATGTATCAGTTAAGATGAGTTTCCATAAGATAACACTGGAGGGTGACATAACTGTGTGGTTCCGTAACTGCTATGGATTTTGCCCTAGGTCCCTTCCAACTTATGATTCACCATAATAGACCACACTCACCATGTCACCACACTCTAACGTAGAGCTTCATCTACTGTATGGGTGGAGATCCATCATGGGAGTGACACACTAGCCTCCTACAGTGGGTGTTCAAACTCTGGTGATGCCACTATAAATAAGACACCAGACTGCACTTGAGTTTAACTTGGGCCACCTTACCAAATACAAGTGACCAACTTTTTTAATAAAATGAAACCTATTGAACAATCTTTCTTCCCTCACCAGTGTAGGGTTGGCCAAAAATCTGCCATCCACAACCAAGAATTCCTAACAAACCTTCATGGCAAGTGAGCAGCTAAACTCAGGCTGTAACTTCTCTTCTAACCTTAATGTGCCTTTAGCTACTCTTGAAATAATTGGCCTGCTGTCGACACTTTCAGATCTTGTTCATTTTGGAATACATTGCCAAGAACCACAAGCAAATGTGATCTAATCAAAATTGAGAAGGCACAAATAGGCTGCAATCCTAAAGACACTTTCCTGGGAGTAAGACCAGTGATGGGCACCAAAGAAATTAACAACCAGTTCTCTGCCCATCTGGCAGCCACTTTTAAATGGCTATTTTTAAACTTTATATGTCCTATCTCTCATTAACAACCGGTTCTGTAGAGTAGGTGCGAACCTGCTGGAGCCCACCACTGAGTAAGACCTATTGAACACAATGGGACTTCCTTTTGAGCAGACATAGTTAGAATTGTACACATAGACACACATCAGCCTGTGTTAGATTCACAGATGACAAATTAGAAAAATCAAACTGTCACCATCGTAGAATGTTGTGTGAAAAATAACAGTCCTATTTTTCTAGTAGGGATGATGTGCCAATTTGCTGTAATAATCCAAGTTTAGACTCATATTTATATAGCGGCCTGAGTGAAAATAATAATAATAATGTTAAAACACAAAGCTCTTTTCTTTGAGTCCTGGAGACAGCAAATTGTTTTGGCAGCTTTTGTGAACAGACAGGCACTCTTTGCAATTCATTTTCTATTTCCTTTTTTTTTTTTGGTGTGTGTGTGTGATGCTTTTCTTCCTGTTTGTTTCCCCAAAAACACTACGCATCTTTACTTAACGTCCCAGTTACTACAAGTTATTTATTCTGTGTAGAAAGGAATTTTCACCTATGGAAGTAAAAGTCTGTGTAAGTGCTCCGAGCTCAATATGAAAACATGTAGGATCTAAGAAACATGTTGATTGACCTTCTCTGGCAGACTGAGGCAGCTGCACTGTTTTATCCCATTATTAATAGAGAATTGGAAAAGCCATTTTACAGAGTTATTCCATATTACAGGAAGGAAGCTCTTTTTAATCTTTCTTGACTAAAGAAATAAAAGTTTTCTTTGAACTCACACATATTATTTTCCATAATATGAGCATCAGGTGTGCTTCTTGGGGTGTGCAGGATACATGCACAGGTGGAAATGGGAATTGATTCCAGAATAACTCAACTGATGGCTGCTGCAGTCAGTTGTTCTAAAAATTGCAACAAGTTTCACTCCCACTTCCAGAACTTCCCCAGATATACAGTACTTCCCATCACCTGATAGTCAAATAGTGCAATCCTATATGTATCTACTCAGAAGTAGGTTCCATTGAGTTCAATGGGACTTACTCCCAGGAAAGTGCTCTCAGGATTGCAGCCAAATTGGGAAAAGTTGTGCTGTAATTTTTGTATGTATTGCATATATTGATGGCTAGTTGTGTTCCATCCATCAGTTTTCAGTCTCTGAATGCCATGCGTTTCACACTTGATATTCCACTAAGAAGGTCCTGCTTCTGTTATTTATTTATTGGCCATTCCCATGCAAACACGAATGCCCAAGGCAGCTTACAAAGTTTTAATTCCTCACAACCCTGTGAGGTAGGTGAGGCTGAGAGTAAGGGCAAAATCCAGAGTAACTACGGGGAGTCCTTGCTCTGGTGTAAGAACAACTTACTCTGGATTCCAATATGAATTTCCTATAGGTTTTCACTAGACGGTGCAGTAACTATGGGTGCACATAAAGTCTCTTACATGCTCCTGTAGTTACTCTGGATTTGGGGGTTAGTCAGCCTCAAAGCTTCCTGGCTGAGGAACATCCAGATCTCAGTCTCTAACCACTATGCTGCCCTGGCCTTCATCCAGGCCTCCAGCCAAATTTCTGTCCTCTGTAGAGACTGTGTTCATTCTTTTCTGGCCCTACAAATACCTTGAGATGGGGCAAGGAAGGTAGGGAGAGGAAGGTGTCACTGTTTCTGCAGGCATAGCAACTCCTGGGCATATGTTCCCTTGTCCCCCCTGGGTACGCCAGTGTTGACTGGCTATTCATGTGATATCCCTTCCATTAAATGTACTTAGGCCAGAGTGGAAAGTGCATTTTCCTGTTTGCAAGCAAGATACAAAGTATTTGAGGCTTTTTTTGCATGTGGTGTATGTGTTCTTAGCATCTTACCAGATGCTTGCAATTTGTGATGTAGCAGAAGTCATGCCATAATGGACCACCAATTTGTCATTGCAGCCCATTCCCCATCACATCCCATCTGAAAAGATGTAAGCAAAGACAGGTACCATCAGTTAACGTTACGAGTCTTCTGACACGACTGTACAGCAGGCGGCCACACAGCTTTGTTCTCATTTGGCCCACTCTTTCCTGGAGACGAAAGGGACTCATTGCAATGTGCTGTGCCAAACTATAGGATAACAGCTTTCTCCTAAATAGCAAGTATTTATCACACCTGACTTCATTAAAGCTTTGTCTAAGACACAAAGGATACTTTCAATTAAAAAAGAAGATATATGAGGCAAGCACAAATTTTTTTTTAAGTCAGAAAGCAAACAGGAGGCAATAAAGGTGATCTGCTAATATATCCTTCTTTCTCTCCTAGGAAACGTTCATTGTGATTCATGGCCGTGCTTTAAGAAGAGGTATTTTTTTAAACAGCTTCAGGCAAAGCTAGATCAGTCTGCTTTAGGTGTTGGTTTCATTGTTGGTATTTGGCAGTCAATCACAATCGGAAGGGCATCAGATTCTCACAAAGGAACAAGAAATTGGATTCAATTTATGACATGCCAGATGTTGGGTGTGTGATTCAGTCTCAGTGGATGGTGACACTGCTGGAGAAAAATATATTGCTCGATTAATTATATTCTGCATAACTTGTGGCCAGCAGACAATCACAACCTTGACATACCAGTAAATTGTGATTTGGACATCTGCAGCCCATTCCTAACAGGCCCTGGAGTAAGCAGGCTGGAGAGTTCCTTCAATACCTAACCTTGGGTTAAGACTGCTTCTCTGGACCTGTATCAGCTGTGTATAGACCCAGACAGGTGGACTTATCCCCAAATCCAGAGTAACTATGGGAGCACGTAAGAGACTTTATGTGCACCTGTAGTTACTGCACCACCTAGTGAAAACCTATGGGAAATTCATATTGGAATCCAGAGTAAGTTCTTACACTGGAGCAAAGACTCCCCGTAATTACTCTGGATTTTGCCCTAAGTCTGCGAAAAGATATCAGGAGAGCTGCTGCCACTGATAACTGCCCCCTTTCTGCCCTTGAGATTTTGCTTTCTATCCTACTACCTGCCTTTTTATTCCCCTCTCTGCCTCATTCCTCTTACCACCTTCCCCTGCCTGCTCCAAGCATCAACTTAGTGGTTCCAGGGCACTGATGTTTACCATTTCTGATGGTGGACCAGTAGCATGCAGCAGCCTATGGCATTTTGTGATACTGGAAAGACCACAGTGCCTTAGGAACAGGGCTGGATTTAGGTTGGATGAGGCCCTAAGCTATTGAAGGTAATGGGACCCTTTATATGTCCAGCTGTCCTTTGTCAACAACAAATTGTCGCTGTTTTTTGTGTTGAATATATGCTATATGATAATTTATAGTCCTAATACTATTATCTAAAGCCATTTTGCACATAACAAAATATGTATTTTATCAAAGTAATTGTTGAACTGAAATACAATTTAAAATTTTGGGGGCCCCCAAGAGAGAGGGGCTCTTAGCTATAGCTTCTTTACCTTATATGTAAATCCGGCACTGCTCAGTAATGTGAGTTTTGAGGGAGCAGCAGCCTGTTAGGATGGACCCAAAGCTGAACGGGTTGGTAGGAGCCAGGAGTCAGGCCACGCCAAAACTATAATTGCTCAGGCAAAGTCCCATCTGGAATAAAAAGCATTGTTTCTTCTCACTGACAAATGCTAATGATCAGTTAGTTAGTCCAGTACCTGGAAACCTTTTTCTATGGCAAAATAACCAGCATTTATGTTCTTTGAAAATCCTAGTGAGCACAATGTTACTGCATCATAAGTCTGGAACTATACCTGTAGTTACAAGCTAAATTCTATACTCTAGGATAGGGGTCCTCAAACGTTTTAAACTGGGGGCTGGTTCATTGTCCCTCAGACATTGTCGGGGGCCGGAGAGTGAGAGGACTTATGTAGGACAAAATGTTAAAATTTAAAAGGGCCAGCTTGAAGCTGCCCAAATTCCGGAGTCTGGAGGGGCTCTCTCCCTTTGCACAGGGCTGCCACGAATGGCGGATCTTTGCCGCGGCAGCCTTGAACTGCCCCCAGTGCCCACAAAGCACCTCCCAAACCCCCCAAAAGATCAGCTGGCTGGATTGAGGCCCCTGGTGGGCTGGATCCGGCCCGCGGGATGTAATTTGAGGACCCCTGCTCTAGGATGTATCAAAACTGCTTGTCTACCATACATGAATCTAATTGGGAGAACCTTTTATAAGGTACTTCAGTTGCCAAATGCATTTCAAAGAATGGGAATACACTCTGGAAATCTGCATAATTTCCTGATCAACACAATTTTCTCAGCCTCTTCTGCGTTCCTTAAAAACATCTATTCACATGATGTGCATTTTTGTGACATCTCTGATACTTTGTCGCTCATTGTGTTGACTCACACAATGAAGAAAACTGCCATCACTAGAATGGGAAATATGATGCTATCTAGAAGAGAAGCTAAGAGAGAGAAATGAAAAGCCCTGCAGAGATTTTACGATTATATATCAAGAATAAATTGAGATAGCCACGCATCCCATTCATAATTCAAATGCACACTACGGAGAGTTTTACAGCATGGACACTGAGTACTGCGTACCAGCTAGTGACAAATTAGTTCATTGTAGCTATCAAACTAATCTCTTGTAGTGGAAATGGATCTGGTTATTCCCTCTACATTTTGAATGTAGAAATACCACATTTTGTGCTTGGCTCATTTTTGACAGAACAACTGCAAGCTGTTTGCAAAACAGCATATCTGTTCTATTGTCAATCATAATTTGCTTCTGGGGAATGCTAATTCATGTTTTGCAGATGATATTGGACCTTAAATGTCACTTCTGTCGGATGGTGGCTTCTCAAATCTGATCTCCGGGCTTTTATTTCGCATGATACAAATGGAAGAGCATGTGCTCTTCCATGACTTTTCATGATCCTCTGCCTAGTAGTAGAGATCATAGTAGTCTCTCTGGATGTGATTTGGTCAGAAATCAACTTGTCAAACAAGTGGGTGGTCATTCAAAGCACTCTGATCACTGTTAGTTGTGATTCTCTTCTAGGCTCTACCACAAGAATGGGGTAGAATTAGAAGGTGGAGTAAAACCTTGGATTGAGAGTAGTTTGGATTGAGAGTGTTTTGCAAGACAGGAAAACATTTCTAATAAATGTTGGCTTGCAATACAAGCGATGTCTTGTAAAACAAGTGGGGGAAAGTCCTGACAGGGATATGGCCAGTTTCAGTGCTACGCCAGCACCTGCTCAGCCTCTCTTACAGATTAGCCTATGCATGTCTACTCTGAAGTAAGCCTATTACAGTCAGTGAGGCAGACTCTATGTGAGGGGAACAAAGGAAAGGAGTCCGAGAGACTAGGAGCACAATCCTAACCATGTCTACTCAAAAGTAAGCCCCCTTGTGTTCAATGGAAAGTGTCCATTCCCAGGAAAGTGTCTTAAGGATTGCAGCATTAGCCTTGCATTTTCACTCTAAAGTAAGCCCTATTATAACCAGGGAACTCACTCCTGTGGAAGGGGGGCAGATTGCAACCTGAGAGACCTGAGAGACTTAAGTGCAGATTAATTTGTTTGATTTTTCTTTATATTTTGTATTTTCTTTAAGAGTTTGTATTGTATTACAGTATTATAATCATTTTTATGTGAATATTTTTGGACTGTGGAATGAGTCATCTGAGTTTCCATAATTTCTTATGGGAAAATTTGCTTTGATATACAAGCTTTTTGGATTACAAGCATGCTTCCAGAACAAATTATGCTTGTAAACCAAGGTACCACTGTATTTTGTTTGCTTAGTCTAAGCTAAACCATTCACGGCTTTGTGTGGAGAAGGACATGCTGAACATCTGCCAGAATGAATGCAGGAACCTGCCTTAAATTGAATCAGACCTTTGGTCCATCTAAGTTCTCTACTCTGACTGGAGTTCACACTTCAGGGTTTCAGAGCAGAGCCCCAGCCTTACCTGCTGATGCTGGAGAGTTGTAACTAGCCCTACAATCCAGAGTAATTATGAGAGCACATAAGAGACATTACATGCACCCGTAGTTACTGCACCACCTAGAGAAAACCAATGGGAAATTTGTAATGCAATCCAGAGTAAGTTGTTCTTACACTGGAGCATGGACTCCCTGTAGTTACTCTGGATTGCACCCTGGGAATGTCTAATGCAAAGTTAAGTGCTCTGCCACTGAACTATTACTGGCCGGAGTGGCCCAAGGGTGAGGCAACAGTTGTGACTTGCATCATGTTGTAAGCTGTACTGTAGGGAACAATAAAATTGGGCAGCACCTTCAACAATCTTCTATTGTCTCTCTGCAGCTCATTGAGGACAAAGCCAGTCTGATCCATTTCCTTCTCATGCAGGGTGACCAGATGCTCAAACCTCTAAAGGAGGACAAGGTCTTGAATTCCTCTCAGCTTGACCTTTCTGGCAGTGGCACATTTGCCTACTCATGAGGAAAGCCAAGATATTGGGCACTACATATATATAAGTGCCTCGCTTAACAAGCATTTCACATAACAAGCAAAAATTTCCAAGAAATCTTGCTTCACATAACAAGTTCCACTTCCCTTAACAAGCAAGCACGCTATGGGCACGCGTGCTATGCAGCTCTGACGCTCTGCACGGAGGCTCTTTAAAAGGGCTGCCAGCCAGCGCTGCTGCCTCTAACTGCCCCCAACATGGGGGCAGTTGCCTGAGGGTGCCTGAGGCAGTTGCCCCTAACTGCCCCCAAGTGTCCCCACCAACCACCTTGAACCTCCAGCAGCAGCCCAGGTAAGCCTCCCATGAAAGTGTCTTAGATTTCAGCCTCCTAACCATGCTTGGGCCCAGCCTGCCGTAACAACCGGTTCTCCGGAAGTGGGCGGGGCCAGGCCAGGTCAGGGGGTGGGGCCAAGGTCAGGGGCAGGGACAGGGGCGGGGCCAGGGAGAATTTTTTTAATTCAAAAATTCAATAAAATTTAAGCATGTGGCTTACCTCTGAGTAGACCTGCATAGGATGTGCTCTGAGGCTGCTGTCCTTTCCCCTCCGCCCTGGGAGTAAGCCCCATTGACTGGCATGAGGCTTACTTCTGAGTAGACACGCATACGATAGGGCACGTGCTGGTGCCTCTCAGGCCCTCCGGCCGGCGGGGGAGATGCTGGAGAGCGCGGTGGTGCCACGCGAGGTCCTCTCAGCCCTCCCGGCCGGCGGGGGAGATGCTAGGAGTGAAAATGGCAGCCGCGGCAACTGAAAAGTGCCCCCCCAAACCGGTTCGGCCAGTTTTGGCCAGTCACCGTAGCTACCGGTTCGCCAGCGTCGGGCTGAGTGGAACTGCCAGTTTGGGTGATCCGGCCCGAACCAGTCTCAGCCCATGACTGCTCCTAACCCTGTCCACTCAGAAGTAAGCTCCATTGTGTTAAATGGGGCTTACTCCCAGGAAAATGTCTTTAGGATTGCAGCATAAGTAGACTTCATAGGATCATGCACACCAAATGCATGTTTTGAATTCAATTACAGTGTTTTGTCATAATTTTACATCCTATTAATATTTTAATATGAATATTTTGGGGGTTGTGGAACCAATCATCTTGAGTTTCCATTACTTCCTATGGAAAAATCTGCTTCACTTAAAGAGCATTTCACTTAAAGAGCATGCCTCCGGAACGAATTAAGCTCTTCACATGAGGCACCACTGTTTGTGTGTGTGTGTGTGTGTGTGTGTGTGTGTGTGTGTGTGTGTGTGTGTGTGTGTGTGTGTTTGAGGAAGAGGTTGCACTGGTGAGGATGCTGCACACGGGGGTGTTGTGCATGGGAAGATGTGCATGGGGAGATGATGCACATGGGGTTGATGCACATAGGGGTTGATGCGCATGGGGGATGTTGCGCATGGGCAAATGATGCACATGGAGTGTTGATGTGCATGGAAGTTTGATGCACATGGGGATGTTGTGCATGGGGTTGATGCACACAGGGGATATTGCACTTGGGGGTTTGATGCGTACGGGGGATGTTGCGCTTGGGGGGGTTTGGTGCTCATGGGGAGATGATGCACATGGAGGATGTTGCACATGGGGGGATGTTGCGCATGGGGGATTGTTGTACATGGGGCCTGTTGCACATGGGGAGATGATGCACATGGAGGATGTTGCGCATGGGAATGTTGCACATGGAGGATGTTGCACATGGAGGATGTTACGCATGGGGTTTGATGCACATGGGGGATTTGCACATAGGGGTTGATGAGTATGGGGGGTTGATGTGCATAGGGTATGATGCGCATAGGGTGGATGAACATAGGGGATGTTGCACATGGGGTGGATGCACATGGAGTTTTGATGTGCGTGGGGAATTGATAAGCAGTGGGGGTATGGCGTACAGGTGAATTTTACTCCTGCAACGCGGGCACGCTTTTTGCTAGTATATATATATTGTATAAATGTTTATACACACACACACAACACACCACCCTGCAAGACACCCTGTGGCTCTTCTTGCACTTTCCTTCAAATTCCTCCTTGCTTGCAAAGAAATCCATAAGAATAGGCATACAATTGCCTATTTTGGGGTTTTTTTTTTACAGCTTGCGACAATCTATATCAAACTGTGTCCTAGCTTGTGTCAAATTGCCTTGGAATGGAGCTGAGCTATTTTCCCCAAATAAAAAAAAATAGATTGGTTTATTTCCAATGCAAATTCAAAATCTGCAAGTCCCCCACCCTCCTCCCAAATGACTGTCTTCAACAAAAGGAAAAAGGGTATTGGAAGATGCATTTTGATGTCATATTTATCTTAACCCAATCTTTTCATCAGTTAAGAGACAGCGCTAATTAATGGAGCATACATTACATACCATGAGCAGATGGCTAGAGAGATAGAAGGGAAGCTATTTTTTATTTACCTACCTATAGGCTGCCTGGCCTCCAATGGGTCTTTCAGAATTTTGTCACCTATTTAGTGCACCCTCGATATGCCATGGATCTATTCAGGCTTGCAGCATCTGCTACAGATTTGACTTTACCTGTTGGAGACTATGGTGCAGTGCCCATGGTGGAAACTAAAAATGTATTTTCTTTTTGGTACCACTGTGCCATGGTAGAGGACATATCAGTGTACTCCAGAGGGCAGTTGACAATAGAATTGGGACCTAAGGCTTCAGTTATGCACACATTTACCTGGAAGTAAGTACCACTTAATTCTGTGGTACTTACCTCTGAAGAGACCTATTTAAGTATGCACTGTTAATTAACAATTCTGTACATATTTATTAGGGAGTAAACCTTTTTGAAAGTAGGCAGTCATAGATTTGCGCAGGAAATACCAGATACAATTTAAAAAGCTGACTTGTGATGGAATTTTGATTGTATAGGATTTCAGCTCTCAAGGAAAACTTTCATGGCTTGCAGTTTCTAAAGAGGGGATTTGATTGGATTGCTACAGCTTTATAATGGGAAATGGTGGCTTGAAAGACAAAAGCAACATCCCAAAGTCACTCTGTACTCCAGATGTACAGAGTGAGGCCATTAGTATGGGAACATTGGAAGAAATGATACCTATGGTGACAGAAGACTTTGGACCATGAGGCTCCTTCACAGCACCATGCTAACTATCCAGAATCACATCAATGCTTGATCAGGTGCTTAAAATGTTGCAACATAAATTTAGAATATATGCTTTATGCATCTCTAGAGGCAGGCACAAGTGGGAGATGTGTACATGGGAAAGTTATCCCTAAAGCCAGAGAGAGTTCTGGAAACAAGAGAGAGCCTGAGAAGAGTGAGAAGAGAAGCCTGAGAAGAGAACAAGAGTGAGACAGAGAAAGGCTATTCTGAAGATAGGGCCTGCAATAAGAGTTTATGGAGGGGAGTCTGATATTGGATTCACTGTGTTCATAAATAAAACTTACCTTTGCAAACTGGATCTCTCATCTCTGAGGAACAAACTACGTGATTGGAGTAGGGCATAGCTATGGACATGCAGGGTTTCTCACATCCCAACAGCTGGCCAAATGAATGGGGGCAATAGTCTTCTGCAGGTGAGTCAGGACCGAAAGTGGGTTGCAAAAGAAAAAGTAAAATTAATTAATAGTATCTCCCTTTACAATTGTTTCAAAAACAGCTTTTATTAATGTTGCAGAGAGAAAGTTAGTAACTAAATTCAAAGGACCTTCTGCCTTTGCCTGGCTCAGCTGAAGATCGTAGTTTGCTTGCAGAACTGTCTCATTGTGAGATATATCTATATATCTATATATCTATATCTATATCTATATCTATATCTATATCTATATCTATATATATATATATATATATATATATATCTCATATATATATGAGAAAAGTGACTGACTGACTGACTGACTGACTGACTCATCACCGCCCTGCCAAAACCGGTGGGCCTAGAAGCGTGAAATTTGGGGTGGGTGTTCCTTCTGTGACTGAGGGGTGCACTAAGAACCGGTTTTCGGAAATTCCTATGGGAAGGGGGTGAAAAGGGGCGCAATGCGTTTTCCTCCCTATACTTTGCATTGAGAATTGCTGACTCAGCAACATTCCGCCCCAACTGCTGGGCCTGAAGCATGGAATTCTGGGAGTTCCTTCTGTCACCTGAACTCCCACCAAGAACCATCTGGAGAAACTTAACCCTTCAGGGGCTGAAAAGGGGGCAACGTGTTTCTGTCCTGTACTTAACATGGGAGACTGAACAACATCCAGCCAATTTGGTGCTCAGACCCTGGTGCACTGGGGGATGTTGTTTGGAGGAAGAGGTTGCGCCGGTAAGGATGCTGCGCATGAGGGGAAATTGTGCATGTAGGAAAGTTGCGCAGGGGGGAAGTTGCATATGGGAGGAAAATTGCGCATGGGGAAAGTTGCGCATGGGAGGAAGTTGCGCATGGAGGAAAGTTGCTCATGGGGGAAAGTTGCACATGGGGGAAAGTTGCGCATGGGGGGAAAGTTGCGCATGGGGGAAAGTTGTGCATGGGGGGAAGTTGTGCACGGGGGAAAGTTGCGCACGGAGGAAAGTTGCGTACGGGGGAAGTTGCGCACAGGGGAAGTTGCGCATATGGGAAGTTGCGCATATGGGAAGTTGCGCATGGGGGGATGATGCACATGGAGGAAAGTTGCGCACGGGGGAAAGTTGCGCACGGGAAAGTTGCGCAGGGGGGAAGTTGCACATGGGGGAAGTTGCACATGGGGGATGATGCACATGGAGGAAAGTTGCGCACGAGGGAAAGTTGCGCATGGGAAAGTTGCGCAGGGGGGAAGTTGCACATGGGGAGAAGTTGCACATGGGGGGAAGTTGCACATGGGGGGATGATGCACACGAAGGAAAGTTGTGCACGGGGGAAAGTTGCGCACGGGAGGAAGTTGCGCACGGGAGGAAGTTGCGCACAGGAGGAAGTTGCGCACAGGAGGAAGTTGCGCAGGGGAGAAGTTGCGCAGGGGGGAAGTTGCTCATGGGGAGTTGATGTGTATGGGGGAAGTTGCGCATCGGGGGTTGTTACACCTGGGGGAAAGTTATCCATGGGGGGTTGAGGCATATGGGGGGATGGCATACGGGGGAATTTTACTCCCGCAATGTGGGTAAGCCTTTCGCTAGTATATATATATATATATATATATATATATATATATATATATATATATATATATATATATATATATATATATATATATATATATAAAAACAGTTTTTTAAATTGTGAATTTAAAGAGATGCATTTTTCAGCCTTTTCCAAGGATCCTTCTCATTTGCAGTGGCATTTGTGTTGAGTCTATATATGCAAAATCCATCTTGAACAATATTAGACTTATATATTATGACTTTTGTCTAATGCAATCAGGTGGGTGTTGTGAGAAAAAGCAGGTGTAGTCCCTCGTCTGGCCAAACTTAAAGAATGTAAGAAAGACTGCAATCTAAGGAAGTGGGACCCTAAGCATGCTGTTTTCTCAAGCAGAAAAACATTGTGTGCAAAACATTTGGTTCTTGCCAGCTTTTGTTTATTCTCAATCTTTGGATAGTCAGGAAAACCTGCAAACAGCAAAAAGAAAGGCCTATAAATAATCTATATTGTACCATCAAGTCTTTCCTCTATTTTTGTGGAAAGATCCACAGGAAACATTCTGAAAGTACACATTTTAATCTTCATCTATAAAAAATTTTGCTGGGTGAGTTTTTTTTTAAAAAAAATCTCATTTGTATTCTGTGCTTCTTCCACTGGTCTTCTGGTCCTGACAAAATTTCATGACAACTTAGCCTGAGAAAGACAATCTTATATGTTATCAATGAAGCTAGATGGCGGAAAGCAGTTTGGCAAGAGTGCATTTCCAAGTTTGCACAAATGTGCTGATAGTGTGTTTGTTGCAATTAAAACTCCTAAGGATAGTATTGTATCTTTCTAAAAAAAAATAATAATGGCTGCAATCCTAAAGACACTTTCCTGGGAATAAGACCCATTGAACACAATGGGGCTTACTTTTTAGTAGACATATCGGGAAACATTAGAAGTATTTGGCCAGCAGATGCCTGCATGGGCAAGACTTAGAATAATAGAATCATAGAATCCTAGAGTTCAAAGGGACCTAATAGGTCATCTAGTCCAACCCCCTGCCTGTAGCAGGAAATCCTCCTAGATCATCCCTGACAGGTGCTCGTCAAGCCTCTGCTTGAAGACCCCAAGTGAGGGAGAGTCCACCACCTCCCTTGGCAATCTGTTCCACTGCCGAACCGCTCTCACTGTCAGGAATTTTTCCCGGATATCCAACTGGAATCTCCTCTCTTGCAGTTTGTACCCATTGGTTCTAGTTCTGCTTTCAGAAGCAGCTATGAACAAATGAGCCCCTTCCTTCCTATGACAGCCCTTCAAGTATCTGAAGAGGGCAATCATGTCTCCCCTCAGCCTCCTCTTCTCCAGGCTGAACATCCCAAGTTCCCCCAACCTTTCCTCGTAGGGCTTCCCTTCCATCCCACTGATCATTCTTGTCGCTCTCCTCTGGACTTGCTCCAGTTTGGCTGCATCTTTCTTCAAGTGAGGTGCCCAGAACTGAACACAGTACTCAAGGTGAGGTCTGACCAATGCAGAGTAAAGAGGAACTAGAACTTCTTGTGACTTGGAAGCTGCAGTCCTCTTAATGCAGCCTAAAATGGCATTTGACTTCTTTGCAGACACATCACACTGCTGACTCATGTTCAGCTTGTGATCCACGGCGACTCCAAGATCCCGCTCACATGTTGTGCTGCCAAGCCAAGTATCCCCCTTTTTATACCTGTGTTTTTGGTTTTTATTGCCTAAGTGCAGAACTTTGCACTTCTCCCTGTTGAAGTTCATTGTATTTGTTACAGCCCAGGATTCCAGTTTATCCAGATCCTCCTGGAGGTTTCTCCTGTCTTCTGATGTGTTTGCTACTCCTCCCAGATTGGTGTCATCTGCAAATTTGATTGTCTCCCCCGTACCCCTTCCTCCAAGTCATTGATGAAAATGTTAAAGAGAACTGGGCCCAAGACAGAGCCCTGGGGTACCCCACTTGAAACCGACCTCCAGGTTGATGCAGACCCATTTACTAAAACCCTTTGAATGCCGCCATCGAGCCAATTGCAGATCCACCTAACGATTGCCCCGTCTAGCGCATATTTTTCCAACTTCCCAATTAAGATGTCATGTGGGACCTTGTCAAATGCTTTGCTGAAGTCAAGATAAATGACATCCACAGCATTGCCACTGTCCAATAAGCTTGTAACCCAATCAAAAAAGGAGATCAGATTTATCTGGCAAGATTTATTCTTGGTAAATCCATGCTGGGTTGTTTTGATCACAGAGTACTTGTCTAGATGTGCACAAATTGTGTGTTTTATGATTTGTTCTAATAACTTGTCCGAGATTGAAGTTAATCTGACTGGTCTATAATTTCCCGGGTCTTCCTTTCTCCCCTTCTTAAAGATTGGGACACCATTCGCTCTCTTCCAGTCCAGTGGCACTTCTCCACTCCTCAAGGATTTCTCAAAGATGATTCTTGCTCCTAGAATTAATATCAGGTCTAACTAATACTGAAATAGTACATGGTTCAGTGCTGCTGCTGCAAGGAGTATTTCCCACTACACACCTTACAGGAATGCCTCCTGACCTGGGCTGCATCAGACCTGTACCGGAGTGTCCAAACCCCCAAATGTGGCCCACTGAGAGCCTCAGACCCCTCTACCCAGCCCTCGGGCAAGCCTTGTAATCCTCCGGATCTGTCTCTAATACACTCTTATATGTAAACTTATATAAATTTATTCAAATTTGAAGTGTAAAGCATTTTTCTGGCCCCCCAAAACAGTGTCAGAGAGATGATATGACCCTCCTTCCATAATGTTTGCATACCTTTTCCTTAGGCCATGAGGTTTTTTGGGTCAATCACTGAAACGATGGCTCAGTTTAGATGTCTGCATCCATTGAAAGAAGGTCTTGTGAGAACTTTGTGGAATAGTCCAGGGTGGCAGTCACAGTCTGTTGCTGCACATAACAGTTGATTGTGGGGGCATCACTAATGCTTGTGACTCTGGAGTAAGGCAGTGCTCCTAGGAAGCTCTTGTGCCTCAGTCTCCCTCTGGAGGCAAACTCTTGAGTAGCATTTGAGTATTTCATGAACGCAAAACCCAAACTAAATAAATGCCACTTGGAGTTTAGAGCCATGCCCTATAGACTAGTGATTAGGCAGGGTTTCATTCAGAGGACCAAATAGTATTCTTGGCACCTGGTGGTGACGAGAAATAAGACTATTATTCAGGAAGTTATATCATTAAGCAATGACCAGAAATAAACACATTCATCTCACACAGGAATTCATTAGTTGCAAATGGCAAAAAAAAAAAAAATCTTATGTGGTAAAGATTGTAAAGGACCTTACATTGTAAAGGACCTTATGTTGGACACTCCTGGATTAAATGTTAAACTAGGTACAAAGAGATTGGTTCAAATCCTTGATTAGTCAAAAGCTCAATAGGTGACCCTGGTCTAATCTCTATTTCTAGTTCCCTCCAGCTGCCTTGAGTTCCCTCTTGGTGAAAAAAACAGGATACAAATCAAATCAATCAATCAATCAATCAAATATTTTGCAGCCTCCTCATCCTCACAGATTTGTCACCCGGGTAAGAATGTGTGTGTTTTATTAAGGAGACCCATATGTGCCATATTAAACTCTGTAGAACTTTAAAAATATGTTGTAATTTCCAGTCTTCTAATGATAATATTGGGGGGGGGGGGCTCAGCAAGACCAAAACAACCCCATATTAGTTTATAGGCATCCCAAATAATAAGCTTTTCTCCACTGGCCACTCCCTCCCCCCTTTTTCTTCTGGCAACACTAATTAAAACACCACATGAGCCAAGGCATTTTAAGGCTGTGGGGGCTTTGACGGATTCTGTGATGTTGTGAGCGCAACTTCCACTCGCTGTTTGAAAAAGAAAAGCGTGGGCTGGGTTGAAAAGGGAAAAGGTTTGAGGATTTGGATCGCTTGCCTTTCATTGTTTTGAGAAAGTGTCATCTTTATTCAAAGCACTTCTCCAAGTCCTCTTTCTTCTCAAAGTTGCTTTCTGCCACGCTGTCTGACTATTCTTGCCACCTTTTCCTTTTCCAGCTTGTCGAAAGTCAAGCCTGTGGAGGTTCTGCTTCCGAGATAGTCGTCTTCTTGACTGACACTTGCGTCAAATATTTAATTGCCAGTGCGATGTTGGTTAAAATGCACCACACGCTGAAGCCTTTTAACAAGCATTTCTGGTGACACCGGAAAATGATGTTTCTTGGGTCGCATAATATTTTGCGTTGCAAAATATTTATTGAGAGAATGTCCACTTGTACATATGCCAATGAAATGGTCGGGTAACACTCTTAGGGCGCAATCCTAATACATTTGGGCCGGCCTAACTCACATGGCATATCTTTCCGTGGTGGTGTGGGGAGGTCGGCTGTGCAGTGACCAAATCTCCTCCCTCTCCACAAGTGGGAAAGAAGTGTCTTGCAATACATTTGTGACACCCCCATGTCAGCACAGGATTTATGCCAGAGCTTATGACCACAATCCTAAAGACACTTTCCTGGGCATAAAACCCATTAAACATAAACTTTTGAGTAGACATGGTTAGGATTCTGCTCTTTGCCTGCCTAACTGGAAGTTAGGATAGTAGCCTTAGAAATGCATTTGCTTTTAAAAAAAATGGAGCTGTCCAGCATGGATTTAGAATATGTATTTAGAGAGAAATAATATATTAAATAAGAAAAGCAAAGTTGTGTGCCTGTGAATATAAAGGCAGCATGACAACAACCACAATAAATGTCCCATTCATATAATGAGTTGTTTTAATTCACTAATATCATTTAGGACTCAGCCCTAACCAACTTTATAGAATTGAGGTAAGGACAAGGCCACTTCCAAGTAAGGGAACAAATATTGCCTTATCTTGAATGCACCCACCAAATGCAGGCTGCAGCATCATGCCCCACTGGTACAACTGTGCCAGTGCTGGAATTCTAATCTTTTTTGTTATGTGATAATTGGAGATGTGCCATGGCATGTGATGGCATGGTGTCAACTGTCAGCACTGTCCTCAGTATTTGTGTAATGTTTCCTTCCTGTCTGAATGAGGCTCCAAGGCTGCCAATTTATGATGTAGGTATGTGAGGTTTCATGCACTGTGCAGACAGGCAAGTATGTCACTTGAATGATGTGAGCTACTCTTAATGACTGACAACTGGCTACGCTGAAAAGCCTTGTGTCAAAAGGGATGGCAAAGGCCTCTCTGGTGGCACTAGATCTGAGATGGCCCATTCACACGTGCTTGTGCTCACTGGATATCACACTCCAAGAATGATGAAGGGTGCATATGCAAATCAGCTTACACAGGCAGAGGGGCAGGAATTAAGAACTTATGGTTGCCATATGTCCTGAAAAACTGGGACAGTCCTGATTTTCAGGGATTGTGTTCATGTACCGGCAAGTTGGGCAGGGGATCCTGTCCTGGTCTTGGGGAAGAGAATTATGGCAACCCTT
Organism: Cryptoblepharus egeriae; assembly: GCA_030015325.1. Taxonomy (NCBI): domain Eukaryota; kingdom Metazoa; phylum Chordata; class Lepidosauria; order Squamata; family Scincidae; genus Cryptoblepharus; species Cryptoblepharus egeriae. Next base: position 84,834,302 of record JAREYC010000005.1, read on the forward strand.
TACCCACTGATTAAGTGGCAGCTGAAAAAAATGGGCTGTGGGTGGCGCAAGTGGCTAAGACACTGTGCTTGTTAACTAGCAGGCCAGGGTTCGAGACCCAGGTTGGCCCCACAAGACGGTGAGCTCCTGTCCTTAGCCCAGCTCTGCAACGCCAGCTGGATCCAATAGTATTGGCTCTGCCTTTCCATTGGACTAATTCAGTGGCGTGGAGAAGGGGGATCTGCTGCTTGGGTAACAGCATATCCTCCATAACAATCCAACCCAGGCTTTTGTGTTTCGCATGCAGCGTATGCAGCGCCGAGCACGATACCATAGTCTTCCAAGACTGACAGAGACCTACTAAGTGGCAGCTGGGTTGTGGTGGCAAATTGGTATCTCATGTCTGGCCACAGCTTCACCCCAGCCGCAGCCTGCCCAGCCACTTTTTGTTCACTGGAGCAAGCGAGAGGAGGACGGAGGCAGCAGCTTACTTTCTGGCTGCTCTGATGCTGTGCCCAGTGGCTCTCCTCACTACTTCCTCTGCCAGCTGGCACTTCTTCTAAAAGGACATAAGAACACACAAGGCAAATAAGATCTTAGGAGCAGAACCTCTTTCACTCTCAGGAAAAGAGTTTTGTTGTGCTAATCACCGTTTTGAAGAAGTGTTGGCAGGGAAAGTAAGGAGGTGGCAATGGTGGGTCTTCTGTGCATGCACATAACATAGAAGGGAGGAGCAGAATTTGGCACACCTCCAGATGCCATTTTAATTTTATTCAGATCTGAAGTAGAAGTGGTAGTGCTACGGTAGCAATTTTCAAAATTTTTCATCTCAAGGAATACTGACAAGGCACTAAAATTGTCCAGGCACACCATCATTATCATTATCATTATTTACTATTGGCAAGACAACCTAAGACAAACCAAGCTGTGTGGTGGAGACTCACATCCTCTGTAGCTCCGATGGACCTACTAATTTAAGACCATACCCCAAACTCCCATGCCACACCAATGAACCATGGCACAGTGCCTGAAACTCAGGGATTAGGGAGGTCAGGTGCTCCCCAAGGATGATAACCAAGGATGTGATATCTTTAAAAAGCATCCCAAGATGTAGAATGAAAAAATGTAGGATATGACAAAATAAAAACAAAAATCACTTGCATATTTATTTCATGTTGTTAATTTAAACACTATGTTACTAAATAGGCTGCAGTCCTATCCTCTAGTTAGGCTGGCCTAAGTCAGCCACAATTGGTAATTGTGAGTGTAGCATGTGGTGCTCACCCCGTTCCTAAGCCTTTAGAGCTGCTTTTGTGGTCATGTTGCCAGCATGACTATGTGCTGAGGTGCACAGAATACTGTTTCGTCCCGCATTTGCATAGGTGGTCCCTGTTTATCTACTTGTATTTGCATGCTTTCGAACTGCTAGGTTGGCAGGAGCTGGGCTAAGGATGGGAGCTCACCCCATCGGGCAGTACCCAGGTCTTGAATCCTGGCCTACTGGTTGACAAGCACAGTGTTTTAACCACTTGCACACCACAGCCCAGGACAGAAGGCTAAAGAAGAGGGTGGTTCCTGTAAAAAGAGGGCACTTCCAGATAAAAGAGGACGTGTCCTGGAAAAAGAGGACATGTCCAGGGAAAAGAGGACATGCCCATGGAAAAGAGGACATGTTCAGGGAAAAGAGGATACATCCAAGTAAAGGTGGAGATGTCCAGGAAAAGAGGACATATCCTGGGAAAAGAGGCCATGCCCATGGAAAAGAGGACATGTTCAGGGAAAAGAGGACATATCTTGGGAAAAAGAGGACGTGCCCTGGGAAAAGAGGATACGTCCAAGTAAAGGTGGAGATGTCCGGGAAAAGAGGACATATCCTGGGAAAAGAGGCCATGCCCATGGAAAAGAGGACATGTTCAGGGAAAAGAGGACATATCTTGGGAAAAAGAGGACGTGTCCTGGGAAAAGAGGACATGTTTAGGGAAAAGAGGATACGTCCAAGTAAAGGTGGAGATGTCCAGGAAAAGAGGACATATCCTGGGAAAAGAGGACATGCCCAGGGAAAAGAGGACATGCCCAGGGAAAAGAGGACATGTTCAGGGGAAAAGAGGACATGTCCATGGAAAAGAGGACATGTCCATGGAAAAGAGGACATGTCCAGGGAAAAGAGGACATGTTCAGGGAAAAGAGGACATATCCATGGAAAAGATGACATATCTTGGGAAAAAGAGGACGTGTCCTGGGAAAAGAGGACATGTTTAGGGAAAAGAGGATACGTCCAAGTAAAGGTGGAGATGTCCAGGAAAAGAGGACATGCCCATGGAAAAGAGGACATATCCTGGGAAAAGAGGACATGCCCATGGAAAAGAGGACATATCCTGGGAAAAGAGGACATGTCCATGGAAAAGAGGACATGCCCATGGAAAAGAGGATCCGTCCAAGTGAAGGTGGAGATGTCCAGGAAAAGAGGGCATTTGGTGCCCAGTGCAGGGATGTGATGCTTTCCTGGGAGAGGAGGAGCGAGGCTGGAGCTGAGCATGAGCGGAGGCGGAGGCGGCGGAGGAGGCAGAGCATCATCGGCATCAGCGGCGCAGGAGGCGTCCCTTTAAAGGCTGGGAGCGTCTCCGGCGGGACTGCCTGTGCGGCTGGCTGGAGGCTCCGGGATGGGACCCCCGCGCAGCCCCCGCGCCCTTCGGCCGCCGCCCCTGGCCGCCTGATGCCCCCCCAGCAACAGCAGCTGCAGCAGCATCCTCAGCATCCTCCGCAGCAGCAGCAGCAGCAGCAGCAGCAGCATGTCGAGGCGCAAGATCTCCTCGGAGTCCTTCAGCTCGCTGGGCTCGGACTACCTGGAGACCAGCCCCGAGGAGGAGAGCGAGTGCCCGGTGGCCAGGCTCTGCTGGAACGGCGCCCAGGCAGGGGCTCCCCCGCAACAGCAGCAGCACACCCAGCCACAACCCCAGCAGCACACCCAGCCACAACCCCAAGCCCCCACCGGCTCCAGGAGGGCGCCTCGCAGGAGGAGGGTCAACCTCGACTCCCTCGGAGAGAGCATCAGCCGCCTCACCAACCCCACGGTAAGCACCCCCTGCAAGGAAGGACACCCCCTCTTTTCCAGGACACCTCCTCTTTTTTAGTCCCTTGTCCTGGGGGAAAAATCCTCCTCCTCCTCCCTTCCCTTGTGATCAGACAGCAGGCAGCCTTCTTGTACTTAGAAAATTCTGTCTAACGCTCTACTTTTAATTAAATTTAATAATAATTAATATGGTGTTTAATTAACCACATGAAAGCAACATGTATAAAACAACCATATGTACACCTGGGCAGGTGTGCTGGTTGGAGGGTTGCATGCAAGGCTGGGGAGGAAAGCCCCCTGTGCCACCTTCACACATGCTGCTGCTGTCAGTGCACAGGCATTGCACACTTGCAAATGACAGCCCTGTCCTGTGCATGTCCAACACAGAAGACACAGCACAATCCTAACCATGTCTACTCAGAAGTAAGTCCCATTGTGTTCAATGAGTCTTACTCCCAGGAAAATGTGTTAAGGATTGCAGCCTAACCCCCAAATCCAGAGTAACTGCAGGAACACAGAAAGACTTTACATGCACCCATAGTTACTGCACCACCTAGTGAAAACCTATGGGAAATTCATATTGCAATCCAGAGTAAGTTGTTCTTACACCGGAGCAAGGACTCCCCTTAGTTACTCTGGATTTTGCCCTACGTCCCAGTGTGTTCAGTTGCGGTGTGACCATAAGTTCTGTTTTTCCAGAATATGTGTCCCCCCTTCTTTAAAAGCCTTGCATCCTGGAAAAAAAAAAATCTTCACTTGTCATCCTTTTCCTTATGATCAGGCAGCATGTAGCTTTCTTGGAATTAATAAATATACCCTACAATCCAGAGTAACTACGGGAGCACATAAGAGACAGTACGTGCACCCATAGTTACTGCACCACCTAGTGAAAACCTATGGGAAATTCATATTGCAATCCAGAGTAAGTTGTTCTTACACCGGAGCAGAGACTGCCTGTAGTTACTCTGGATTGTGCCCTATATCATGTCATGTTAATATGTAATGGTTTTAAATTTAACAATATTTCAGGTTGCAATCCTACGCGCACTTTGCTGGGTAAGATACAATGAACACAATTGAGCTTAGTTCTGCGTAGACATGGATAGGATTGAGTAGTGTTGAAATTAACCACATGGATGCAATATATTCTATCTATCTACAGTATTTATATACAGCTTTTCAGCTAAGAAGTTCACAAAGTGGTTTATAAAGAAAATGAAAAAATTAATAGCTAATTAATAGCTAGTGGGTCCCTGTCCCAAAAGGGCTCACAATCTAAAATGCACCCCACAGAAGCCACTAGAACAGACATTGCTGGGGTGTGTAGGGCCAGTTACTCTCCCCCTGCTGAATATAGGAGGAACACCCACTTGAAAGAGTGCCTCTTGCCTAGTTATCAGTGTCTTTTATATTATATTACAATATATTATATCACTCATTCCTATGCCTATGTCTAGCCAAAAAACAGGACCCTGCCTAGGTGGGAATAATGCTTAGATATGAGTGTTTGTGGCTTGTATTTTGTCACATCTTACTTTTTGCTCCCATATTTTGTGGGGCCTTGTCCTTGTCCAGTCTGAACTTACTCCCAGAAAAGTGTGGGAAGGATTGTGGCCTCAGATCACAATGCAGTCTGCATGTAACCTGAGAGTAAGCCCCTTTGATCACAGTGAAATTTACTTCTAAGTAGGCATGCCTAGGATTGGGCAGCAAGACCACAATCCTATCAACACCTATCTGAAGTAAGCCCCTTTGACCACAGTGAGACTGATTTCAGAGTAGATATGCATAAGGTTGGGCTATGAGATCACAATCTCATCTAAACTTACCTGGGAGTAAGTCACTTTGTCCACAGTGAGATTTACTTCTGGTTAGTGCATAGGATTGGGTTCTCAAACACTGTTCTTTTATTTTTCTGGGAATAAGCCTCTTTTGGGGCCTTTGGGGCTGCAGTGGCTTAGTGGTTAAAGGCGCTGTGCCTGCCAGTCTGAAGATCAGCAGGTCAGTGGTTCAAGACCCGAGTACTTCAAGATGGGGTGAGCTCCTGACAAGTGACCAGCTCCTGCCAACCTAGCTTTCAAATGCAAGTAGATAAATAGGTACCACCTTTGGTGGGAAGGTAATAATGTTCTTTGTGCATGCGGGCCACATGTTCATGGACAACGCTGGCTTAATGGCACGAGAAATGGGGATGACCACTACACCCTAGAGTCGAACCATTGCACCCTAGAGACTAGGATGGCAATATGTGGGGGATACACCTTTACCTTAAGCCAATGGTGGGTTTCAAATACATTAACAACAGGTTCTAACAACAGGTCCCATTAGTAACCGTTCTCAGAACCAGGCGCTCATTAGCAAAGGGTTCTATACAACCTGTGAGAACCCCCTGAAGCCCACCACTGCAAAGCTGTTTTGACCATCATGAGATTTACTTCTGAGTAATGCATAGGATTGGGTTTTCAACCACTCTTTTTATTTGCCTCTTCACATACTATTTATATGTGAGCCACTCTCTTTTTATTTGCCTGCTTCACATACTATTTGCCTTCAACACATAGTAGTCCACATGGCATGGACCACCTGGACTGCCTCTTCTGCAAGTCCCTTTGAAAGAAATAGGTCCATTATACCTCCCTGAATCCCCCTCAAATATTCTGCCTGCCTTTTTAGGCTGCAATCCTAAAGACACTTTCCTGGGATTAAGACCTATTGAATAAAATGGGGCTTACTTTTGAGTAGACATGGTTAGGATTGTGCTCTATACCCAAAGTTTAGGATGTGTTCAGGACATCAAGTATCTAATTCTCCTTGCACAGCTTAAATTTTCCTCTTTCTGTATGGTTTACTCTAGGCGTATCTCAATTTGGCTGTACAATTTCCCAGCCCCAGTTCCTCCACCATATCATGCATTTCCTCTCAATATTCCCTTCTGACGTCTGTCGAGTCTGCCGTGGCAGCTTGAAAAGCTTGTCTACATTCTTCCTGTTCCAAGATCCCTTCATTTCTTATCAGTCCTTTTCTTCGGCTTCTTTCCCTGTTCATTCTATCTCTTATAATTCCTTTTCCTGCCATTTGTCCATGTTTGGTTATTCTTAATTTTATGCCCCTGTAAGGATTCCTCTTGGGCACAGCACTTTCCTGTTTTCCTATGGCATGAGTTTGGGGGTAAAAAAACATGTGCAGGGGCAATTTGGACCAGCGAACCGGTGAGAAGGGACAGGGTTGAGCACTCCTTTACATTTCTTTATGTTGCTTTGCATTATTCATTTACATTGCTGTACTTCAAGTTGCCCTATTGTTTTGCCCTGTGTTGCTCCAGCCTTTTGGGGGAACTTGGGGAGAAAAACCACTGGTACCATCATGTGTCCTCTGCTAATCACTTGAAGCTCCTGAGCCTCTTGTGATCACACTGGATCAGTGATGAAATTCTCATCCTTGCTGCGAGATCCGGGTCGGACAACTGTTGGATGCTGTTAGATTGCCAAGCCTGCTGCTGTTCAAACTTTCTGCAAGCAGTTTAATCTTGGTCCCTTTATAGGAGAGCCTCAGCAGTTTCCCACTTTGTCTAGATTCATTTTTGCTGTGGGTTTTGGGGACTGCAGGGCAAGTAACGCCTAGCTCAACTGGTGAATCATTCCCTAAACTTGCAGAATTGTTCACATTTAGACTGCAGCCCATCAATATTATTCTGAGGGTCTTAGCAAAAGGAAAGAATCAGAAAAATTATCTTCTGTTTAGATGTTTGCAGCTTTTCAGCAAGCAAAACACACACACACAAACAAAACCCAAAACACGTTTCCCAAATTGATGTTCACAAAGGAATCAGTTTTTTAAATTGGAAAAATTAAATAACTAACAAAATATCCATCATTATTTTGGATGTGGAGAGTATTCTTTATTCTTTCTATGGGAGAAATTAAATAACTAACAAAATATCCATCATTATTTTGGATGTAGTGAGTAGGCTTTCTATGGCAAGGGGAAATATCTTTCAAATGAGGCTCTCTTTCCACTAGGATCTTATTGTAGGGATAATCCTATGCACACTTACTAGGGATTAGAGTCAAGGCTATGGGAAATCTTTAGTGCCCATGCCTTTCCCCCTTTGCCCCATACTGAATTGTGTATCTTGGTTCATGCTTTAATGTGACAGAGTTTTGGGAAAGGGAGATGGAAAATTGGGACATCCCTATATTTATATCATGGAGTAAAATCAATTTGATTTGATGAGTGAGGAAAAAATGTTTTCCTTGCTGCTCTTCTCTAAATATAGAAAAAAGTCATAGCAAACACACATGCCATCTCTGTGTGACTGTCTACAGCACCTTTCCTGCACTCGCCTCTAGAATCAGTTTCCAATTTTAAAGCCAAGCATTTCCATAAAACCCACCTTGGCTTTCCTTTTTTAAGGAAGAAAGGCAGGATATACTGTAAATAGAATCAGTGAATGAATTCCATCTTCTGGCATGACCAACCCAGGATGGGACTGTCCATTTACGAGCATGCTTTATTCTTAATCTGAGTGTGTGTTCGCCTGTGTGGATGGGGGTGTCACAGCCGTAGGGCACAGGTTTAGCATCTACTTCATTGGTATGCCTAAGTACATGCTTTTACTCTCTCCTCCTTATAAATGAATGATTTCTAATTTATCTTATGAAGTTCTGTGCTTGCACTAATAAAATGTAGATTTTGTTGGGTGCATTCAGAATTCTCACTCAGTTTGCTCACCAAAGATAGGACTCAAGAAATGACTTGAGATGATTTTTAAGTAGCTGCAGTGGCCTCTATTGTTTCTACATGTTTCAAATTACCGATACTCTAGTAGTTGAAGTACTATAGGAGTAAAGCGATGCTAAGAAAGACTGACCGGAAAATTCCTTCACCTCTACCCAGCGTCTTGGTTCGCTACCAAGGACAAACTTTTCATGCAAAACATTAAGGGTAAAATCAGCCACGGTCCCTGAAAAGTTGTGACATGAATGCGTTACAATATTTGGATAGTCTTTCTGATGTCAACAATTAACACAACTTGAGAAACATTTGTTGCATAAGCAGGTTGTGTCCAAAACTCAATTGTGATCTTTGTACTATCCCGCCCGCCCCCCATGCTCAGTGCTTGCATTATGGTGTATAGTATTTTGTTCTTTCTGTTCAACAGTTTCCCTGAGAATATTTCTTCTCCAGTACTTTTGCAGTGACTTAAAAGCGCCACTTAAATTTTACTTTTATGTGTGGTGTATTAGTTCATTGGGAGTTAATGAAATGCTGGAAGTGGACAAATCTTCATTTTAATCTTGGACTGAAGCCATTATATATATTTGCAATGGGTGAACAAGTTTAACTATAATTTCTGATGTCAGGCAGGACTGCATTAAATTCAATTATCTTTACACTCTCTCTCACCCCCATTCAGTTTGATGGCGTTAACATCCATGTTCCTGTTTAGGATTGCAGCCCGTGAGTCGAATCACTGAGAAGCATATTTGAACAGCAGTGGAAAAAATACAGGCTGCATAAATTTCTAGTCTGCAGGCTGCAGATTTCTAGTATCATGCAAGTTGTGGCGAGTGGTTGCAAGTTGTAGCAAAGGTGGTGGCCGTTCCATATATTGCGGCTGCATTGGTGCTGGAAAGTTGGATAGAATTGGGATAAAAGGGAATTATCATAGGTTTAGAGAAAGAAAATTGCTGGTTTATTATGGTTAACAATATAGTCCATAGTTATGTAGAAATAAACCCCACTGAGCTCAGTGGTGCTTATTCTCTGGTGATAAGGTGCCTAGGTGATATAGGGCGCAATCCAGAATAACTATTGGGAGTCCTTGCTCCGGTGTAAGAACAAGAATTGGGAGTCCTTGCTCCGGTGTTACTCTGGATTGCAATATGAATTTCCCATAGATTTTCACTAGGTGGTGCCGTAACTACGGGTGCATGTAATGTATCTTACGTGCTCCTGTAGTTACTCCAGATTGTAGGGATAATCCTCTGCACACTTACTAGGGATTATGTGTAGGATCTGAGAGTATTTATTTATTTGAATTTATTTCTCAGACGTATTTCTGAATAAGCAGACATAGAATTGGTTTCCACACCCATTAACCATAATTAACCAGCTTTCTCTTTTGTTGTTCCCTCTGTTTCTTTTGTGCAAAGGAGATTTAAGGGATGATGCATTGAATGTCCAAATTAACAGAAGAATCTCTATCTCTCGGCCTGTAATCCCTGGCTAGCATAGACCGCCAGCCTCATTCATATCTTTATAAAACAATTAAGCCATCTTTAAAAAGTGGGCTTAATGTTACTGTCATGGAGCCTGCTTGTAATGTTTTGAGAAATCTCAGTATAGTATTTCAAGATATACACCATTGATAGCCCCTGTGATTTTAGCTGTGATATTTTCACACTTAGCAGTGATAGCAGTGATACTTTCACACTTTTTGGCATCAAGCCTGCTATAATGAGCTGACATGGAAGAGAGGAGCCAATTCTCAGCGTATGGAAAAAAATATTTACATTATACAATTCGATCTGAGGAAGCAAACGTATATTAGTGAGAATATATCATTAGACTGTTCGAGCCTCTCTCCCATCCACAGCACAGTTATGAATTAATTTTTCAGATCCTGGCTGAAAAAGAATAATTTTGTGACTTTCTTGATTTCACAGCTTATTTCAATAATTTTGGCTGCCAATAATCCTCTAGTGCCAGGATTTTTCTTTCTCTCACACATTCACACATGCATGCATGCACGCACGCACACAAACATAAAAACACATTCAGGTTCCAATCCTAACTAATTTAGGATTTAGGCCAGCACAAATTCTTGTTCCCTTGTTCTCCTCGTTCACATAGTGGTGTGGGGAAGCCAGGACATGTCTGTGCACAAGTGCAGAAATGCCTTATGGCAATTTGGTAGCACCCCAGGCTAGCACAAGCCTTGCAAGGATTTGTGCTGGTCTAACTGGGGGTTAGGATTGCAGCCTCGGAGATTGTCTGTCTGTCACCACACTGTCATGCTACGTTTCCTCCTAGCTTGAAAGTGCTGCTGAAACATGTTGCTGCTTCCCACTGGGATAGTAATATGAGCCAAGGAATGTATGTCACACTGTTGCACTGTTACCTTAATAATTTGGGAAAATGGCTGTAGTTAAGTGGAAGTATGTGGGCCCAATCCTGTCCAGCTTTCCAGCACTATTGCAGCTATAATTTGTCCCAAGGGAAGGGAACAAACCTTTCTTTACCTTGAGGAGTCCTTCATTACTCTCCCCCCGTCCCCATGAAGGGTATACCACATTCTTCTTCTGCGTGTTTGCAGAATCTTGAAAAAGATTTCTTTTCCTTTCAAGGAGTCACAGTTTCAGTGTTGGACATCTTTGAGTAGGCTGGAGTGGAATCCTGTATTGCGCCCACTGACCATCCATGTAGGCAATACAAAGCTTGATGCCGTAAAAGGCAACTTTATAGGAAACCTCTAAACTCTAAAAACAACCATTTAAGATTGACCACTGTTTTGTAACCCTCACATTCAGACTCACTCACATCAACACCCTGCCAAAACCGCTGGGCCTAGAAGCCTGAAATTTGGGGAAGGTGTTCCTTCTGTGACCGATGCACCCACTAAAAACCGGTTTTTGGAAATTCCAACCAGAAGGGGGTAAAAAGGGGTGCAACACATTTTCTTCCCTGTACTTTACATTGATGAATCTCTGACTGTCATGCGCAGGGGGGATGATACACGTAGGGACAATGTGCACCAGGGAATGTTGCAGATAGGAGGATGATGTGCAATAGGGGGATGGCACACGGGGGTATTTTACTCCCGCAATGTGGATAAATTTTTTTAGTAATAAATATTAACCAATAAGTTAATTCTATTTGAGTCTGAGTGCTTGGGTCAAACTACACATGTATTCACCATGCTATGGAGCAGTTGTAACTTGGACGTAGAGCACATTACTTACATGACTCAGGTTGAATCATGGTCTTCTGATGCTGGTGGTGGGGTAGACTTCTGCCTCAACTCCTGGCAAGCATCTGCCAGTAAGGTTGCAATCCTAAACACACTTTCCTGGGAGAAAGACCCATTGAACATAATGGGGCTTACCTCTAAGTAGTCATGGTTAGGATTGTGCTCCTCGTGTAGTTGACAAGGCTAAGCTAGCTAGGTCAGTTGCCATAAAAGAGCTTTAAGAGGCTGAAATATAACAGCATTAACTTACCTCTGGATATCTATCTAGGGGCATCTATAGTAGGGGTGTCAAACACATTTCATATGTGTTTGAAGACTGCAGTAGCATTAATGGTGTCTCCTGAGGGCTGCAGTCCAATTTTTTGCATTTTCACTCTGAAGTGCCCTATATAGTCAGTGGGGCCTGCTCCCAGAAAAGTACTGGGTGACCAGTACTGGGCTTTCTCCCACTCTGGGAAGCCACTGCTTCCTTCCTCCTGGGCTCTATTTCCAGCTCAAAATCAAGGCACGCAAAGTGCGCAAAATCAAGTTTCCTGCTGCCACTACTGAGCTGCTTCTGGGGATGAGGAGATCACTCAAAGGCTGCAGGTGTGCCTGCATAGGGCTGCATGCGGCCCTCAGGCCAGCAGTTTGACATGCCTGATGTATAGGCTTAAGAAAATAAGAATATAAGAAAAGCCTCCATTGGATTAGGCCAAAAGGCCCATTTAGTTGAACTTCCTGTATCACAGCAGTCCACCAGATGCCTCGGGGAGCACCCAAGGCACGTGCATCCAGGTGCCATCCCCTGCATCTGACATTTTGAAGTTGCCACATCTACATCTACCCATGCACTCTCGTATTCTCTGACACACATACATCATAGCTCATAATCAGTGATGGTCTCCCTCCTCCAGGAATCTGTCCAAACCCTTCTTAAAGGCATTGAGGCTAGTGAGTGATGCAAGTGGTTAAGACACTGTGCCTATTAACCAGATGGCCAGGGTTCGAGACCCGATCCTCACAAGACAGGGTGAGCTCCTGTCCTTAGCCCAGCTCTGCAACGCAGCTGGAACCAGTCATTTTGGCTCTGCTGTTCCATTGGACTATTTCAGTGGCATGGAGAGGGGGGATTTGCTGCTTGGGTAACAGCCTATCCTCCATATTAATCTACCCAGGCTTTCGTGCTTCACATACAGTGTCGAGCACGATACTATCGTTTTTCGAGACTGATGGATGCCAGTACTATGTAGATCAGGGTGACCAAATGCCCAAACCCCAGAAAGAGGACAAGGTCCCCCAAAATTCCTGACACCCAAGCAAAATTCCTGACACAGCAAAAAAAGTAGGACAACTCCCCAAAATATGGGACAAATGTAGGACATGTTAAAATGAAAGCTAAAAAACATTTGTATTGGTTTCTTGTACTTAATTTCAACGCTATATTGCTTATTGTTAAATTGCAAAACCAAAAAGGCAGATGGTTAAGTGATCCAAAGCCAAAGCAGCCAACCTTCCTCAGGCCACCATCTCCTTTGCAAGACCCGATTCAGAACCAAAAAATTGCACATTTAAGAGAACCAAAATTTCATCACCACATCCTGTGGCTGGGAGTTCCACAGGCCAACTACACACTGGGTAAAGAAATATTTTCTTTTGTTTGTCCTAACTCTTCCAACATTAAACTTTAGTGAATGTCCCCCAGTTCTAGTGTTTTGTGAAAGGGAAAAGTGCATCTCTCTAGCCACTCTATCCCTTGAATAATTTTGTATGTCTCAATCAGTTGTGATGGTTTGCATATGTAATAGGCCACCATAGATGAAAGATTAACCTTTCATATTGCCTGATATACAATGCTTTGGAGTAGAATCAGAATTAATTCATACATTACACAGAGACAAGCCTGGGTTTGCCACTGCTTGTCTCCTTCACAAGAAGCTTTTCCCAATCTTTGATGAAGGCACCTCTGTAACATGCACATTTGCCATATTTTGCATTTTCCTGACAAGTATGAACATTATGGGGGCAATTCCACTTTCTCAAACACAACTGATGCCCAACGATGGGATGGGCCAGAGTCCTGGGGAGACAGACGTTCCAGCATGGACAAGGCTATGTCCTGAGAGTCATGCTGAAAATGGTCATCCAGAGAAACAGGCAGGATCATTTTCTATTTAAAACCAGTTTACTTGGACAGTTGGTGATTTTACAGTAAGATCATCTATCTCCATCTAGTAACAAGGTTCTTCTGTGCCAGCTGTACAACTCTCCAGATTCATTGCCTTAATATTTAATAGTTCTGCCGGCTTTCTGGTAGTATTGGTGCAGGGTGAACATATGACTCAAAAGTTCTGGATTTGTCCTCTTTTTAAGCCTTTGGTTGTCCTCCAAAAGGGCTTCCTTGTCCTCCATTTTGGCTTCATTTTGGAACTTTGCAATGGTTGCAATACCCCATCAGGTCATATATCGTTGGATACATATTGAAGAGCAGAAGCCAACGCACAAGTCAGTTTTGAAATATCTCCTTCCTATCAAAGGTTATGGCCAAAAAACTAAAAATAAAAAAATGCATTGAACTCTATGGGAAAGTGCCCAATATCTTGGCTTTACTCTTGAGTAGGCAAATGTGCCTTTGTCTGCCGGAAAGGCAAGGTTGAGAGGAACCCAAGACCTCGTCCTTCTTTTGAGCTTTGGCCTTCTGGTCACCCTGGATTGGTGGGATTCTGGTATTTCAAACAAACAAAATTCAAAGGGAATTTATGTGCTCCTTCCCAGAAAGAACTCTGAGAATTTTCAAACCAAATGAGTTTTTTCTGGACACTTTGCAATTTTTCATGGGAGACTTGCACATCCTTATGTCCTAAATGTCTCCTCTGGGTCTTGTAATATATTGTTTTGTTTATTTGTTTTGTTTATTTATAAAAATTGGCAAATTGGATTCTAACTGATTTATCATGCTCTTTGGCTTCTTAACTTGCAAGTTTTAACTTGCAAGTGCTTTAACATTTAGGGGCTGTGGGTGGCACAACCGGTTAGGGCACTGTGCCAGCAGGGTTCGATTCCCGGGTTCGATTCCCGGGTCGGCCCCACAAGACAGGGTGAGCTCCTGTCCTTAGCCCAGCTCTGCGACGCAGCTGGATCCAATCATATTGGCTCTGCCTTTCCATTGGACTAATTCAGTGGCGTGGAGAGGGGGGATTTGCTGCTTGGGTAACAGCCTATCCTTCATAACAATCCAACCCAGGCTTTTGTGCTTCGCATGCAGTGTATGCAGCGCCAAGCACGATACCATAGTCTTCTAGGACTGACGGAGGCCTGCGGTTTTTTTTAACTTTAACATTTTCTAATCACTCCCTTTAGTGCCTCTGTGACTCCACAAGAAGCCACTTTAATTCCATCTGAGGAGTAACACTAGGATCTCACAAGGTTTATCTGGAGCTTTTGCTATTTTTTTTTTAAAAAGTGCTTGGATGACATCTTCAGTAAGAAGTCCAGATGTTCCAACTCCATGGGACGTCCAACCTAAACTTCACTAACAACAGTCCTAGCTAGTGGTGTATCTAGAGGGGGTGCAAAATGCTATGTTTTGCAGGGAACTTCACTGCAGTATGTAAGGCGAACCTCCTTTCCCTTTCGGAGCTATTCATTCTGTGGTGAAGCTCCCAGCAAAACTCAGTTATTTGCACATTCTCTAGATACACTGCTGGTCCTAGCTTGTTCATACTTGATTGTTATTGCCGGTTATCTTTTTCCTAAGTTCATGAAATGTTATTTTAATCATTTTACAGGAATCTTCCGTTTCTGAGGAGTTGCTTAATATAACTTGAATGTCATGGACTTGCATTGTCTGTTTGGAAAAGACACTGATTCAGAGCTGATTTACGTTTTCTAATAAAATAAAGCCTAGAGATACCCTGGCCCTGTGCCATTTCAGTGCGCAGACGAATGTTTCTTCTCCTGTCTTTGGAAAGACTGAGACGTACAACAGAAATAGTTGAAAACGAAAAATAGGGCATATAGCAAAAAATGCTTAAAAGGCAAAACATCCATAACTGACTTGTTTCTATTATGTTGCCAGATTTTTTTGGTCTAATTTTAATTGTGCACAATTTTATAACTGGCCACACCGACCCCAGGTTTCAAAGTAAAAGCAAGCGAGGAAATGGCATTAATTTGCAGGTGGTAATATAAAAAGATCATGGGTGCAGGGCGTTAGAATGCAGTTATAGTCAATGTGGGCTTCAGGGTTTCTCACAGCTTCTATAGAACCTTTTGCTAATGAGCGCCTGGTTCTGAGAACCGGTTACTAATGGGACATAGAACCTGTGGTTCTATGGATATAGAACCTGTTGATAATTTAGGTTATTGGGACATAGAACTTGTTAATTTATTTGAATCCCACCTCTGGTTATAGTGCATAACAAATATGTTTAGTAGCCTTCAATAAATATGTTGTTCATAGATTTAACTCTGTCACCACATCTTATGTGGTGAGTTCCAAAGACTGATGCACAGCTTGGAGAAGCAGTTTCTTTGTCAGTCCTAAATCTGCCAATCCATTCCTAATGGATTTAGGATTGTCACAAATTTAGGATGGCCAGTCCTAAATTTGCCTACCCATTCCATCACCAGCTGTCACCTGGTATTATTGCTTTTATAAAAATCTCTCATTGTCTACCCTCTCAATGCCAAACATAATTTTATAATGGCCAAATCCTAGACACTCCATACACCACTGGAATGCATATTCTGGTGGGGTAATGAATGCACTTCCATGCTGTAGAATGTGGACTTGCTCTTGCCAGAATCAGAAAGAGCTTGATCCTCTTGGCCACACACCAGACCTGCTGCTGGAGGCAAGATTGTTCAGGTGTGGAAGGAAGGTGAAAAGCGGAGGGGGAGGAATGGGGAGGAAAAGCAGAATGGGGAGGCAAAGGGGTAGATCAGGCCCAGGAAGGGGTTTGCCCACTGAATAGCAGCAGTGTCCACTGAATCCACACCTTGGGCCTAATCTGCCTTCCTTGGTTCATGCAGACTTCTGTTTGGAATATTGCTAGCTCCGGTCCAAGTTGACCTGAAGGGCAGCTATGGTGTACCTCAAGACAAAACTGATTTGCAGGATGCAGCACATCCCATGTTGGTGCACTGCATCACCATCTCAGGGAGTTATGGAGGACTGGACTGTAAATCTCTATCATGTACTTATTTAGTAGCAATCTCTATCATGTAGCTATCATGATATAGATTTTGCATACCAATGTTTCCAGCTCAGGATCATTGCCGTTGCACCTCACCATAGCACTGTGTAATTGTGTGTGAGTTTTTTCCCCTTTTATGGTCCCTAGAATGTGGCACCATCTTTTTTACCTCCTATGTCACAACAAAGATTGGTCTTGTGCTGTGTCTAAATTATCTTTGTTTTCTAAGCACCCAAAGAGAATTTCTGCTCCATCAGATCTTTAGGATTTAAACACCTGCTTCTCCAAATGGGAGGAAGTAGCTTCCCAAGTGTGATCTCATTTAGGCAGAGCTTCTGTTGGTTTTTATTTTATTTTTTTGCAAGCATGTTCTGTATTTTGTTCTTTTCAACATTATTTTTTTCCTGAGATAGTAAATTTAACTCCTGCTGAGAGCCAAAGTGACTGCCTGATGTAGATTTTTAAAAATGATAAAAGAAACATTTAAAAGAGGTGACCTTGTTTTTCAAGTAGATGATAAGCTTCACATCTAAATGCAAACAGACAGGTAAATTGCTAGCGTTTACTGTTAGGAAAAGACTTCTTTGAGTTGTGCAGACTTGGAACATCTTGTGGATCTTGTGGTTGTGGTGAGGATAATTGAGCTATGATTTATCAATATTTTTTTGACAGTGGGTTGGCGTAATTGCTTGCCTTTGCTTTCTTATTGCCAGGGCAAGGGAAAAGATGAAATGTCCCATTCCTACCCCTCACCAACCTACAAGATGCAGCGGCACTATTAGAGTTCATGCTTTATCCAGTTAGGGGGAGATCAGAATTAGGTTTTATATTTTTTACTTATGTCCCTGTAATTTATGGATTGGTTCTATGCCCCATCACCCATGAATATCTTCTGCTTAGACAAGGAGCCTTCCTAGCTCTCTGGAAATACCCGTGATGGAATTAATAGAGAAGTCAATCACATCCTTACAAGTTCTTCTTGTACCCAAGATGCTGTCTTTGCCATCTACAAGGCTGGATCCAGATGTAATATCTAGGTTTCTCACAATCATTTGCTCCAACCCCTTCCAGCTTGGAAAGGTTAGCAGCAAACAATCTTTAATTAATGCATCCTTGAGCGCCGCTAGCTGTGCTTGTGTTTGATACTTATGGGCCAAGGAGTAGCCAGATAACAAAGAAACTTTCTCACTTTCCAATTAACAAGATTCTCACCAGCAGCAAGATCCTAGACTGAATCAGACACATACTAAATTTTTACTTGAACTACACTCGGGGGACTGCAAAAATTCCTAGGTCTTGATGAGCTGGTTGTTTGGTTGACTGGTTCATTAAGGGAAAAAAACATGTTTTTTTAAAGCTTTGTTTAGGGCTCATGTCTAAAACTGAATGTATATATGTTTTCATTTTTAAAAAAATCTTTATTATTCTGTTTAAATTGAACCGTAGAATCATCGAGTTGGAAGGGCCCAGTAGTTCATCTAGTCCAACTACCTGCCGGTGGCAGTAACTGATTTTTTTAACTGTACATTCTTTTCATGATTGCAAAATAAACAGTAACCTACAGTTTGTAAAAGGTGCCCAAGTCCAAAATTACAGTAGTTAAAATTACAATCCTCCAACTGATTGACTAACTGACCGACCAACCCAATCAGTCAAATATCCACTTTCATATTTAAAATAGTGATTGAGCTAAATTTTCAGGTTCTCTTGCGTGTTATCTTCTGTAATCCAGAAAAGATGGATTTTATGCCCCATTTGGATTAGGATATGACTTCCTATTTTATGGGGAGACTTCCTGTGGAGGACCCCATGTGGACTCTGACCAACGTATGGTGCCAGATGTTTACTTTTCCACTCGGCAGTTAGCTTTAATTTAGCAGTTGTCAAAAACAACAGAGTTAATTCCCTTCTAATTTTTGATCTAGTCTCAGCATCCAAAACTCTAACAAGACTTCTGTGGATTCCTGTGGCTCATGAGTGAGTTAACGATTTGGAGTAGACGAGCTGAGTATCTTTTGACTGTGTCCGCTAGAGGTTTGAAAATATTGGCAACTTTGGGAAAGCTGCTTTTTGAAAAACAGCTTCACGCGGAACTTCTAGAAGTGTCTGAAAGGGAATGTTGAAGTCAAGAGGTCCACGTACTTAAGTGCTCAGCCTCCCTTGCTAGCCTCTTCATACCATTTCTTTTGTTCTGGATTCCGATGTGTACACCCCAATACACACCATAGCTGAAAATAAGGGCTGTGGTTGGGAGCGGTGCTAGATTTCATCTTTCTGTCCAGCTGGGTCTGTTTTAGCTCTCTTCATCTTGACTCCTGACATGTCTATTTCTCTTCCCTTGGGACAATTGCCTCTGTTCCTTCCTTCCCAGGTTCTGTGTTGCCACATGGTTGTGCTATCCTCTGAATGTCCACTCAATCAATCAATCAATCAATCAATCAATCAATCAATCAATCAATCAATCAATCAATCAATCAATCAACAGTATCGATATGCCACTTTTCATGAAAAGTTCACAAACCTGTTAACATGTTCTCAAATCTTTTAGCACCGGAGCCCATTTTTAGAACAAAAATCTGTCAGACTCCACCAGGAGTAATGTCATTAACCTGGAAATAATATTGATTACAATCCATGTCTACTCAGTAGTAAGCAACATTGTATTCATTGGGTATTATTCCTAGGACAGTGTATTTACGATTGCAGCCATCATGACTGGAAATGGCATCATCAGCCAGGAAATTTTTAACACAATCATATGGCAAAAATCAAATCAATTAATTAAGTAAATTTACAATAAATAATCATTATTTGAAATAAACCTTCTGACCTGCCAAAGCAGTTGTTGATCTGCTTAAAAACATTTCCCCAAACATACCAAAAATTTTATCCTATCCCCAGTTACTCAGAAGTAAGCTCCACTGACTATCATTGATAAAGCACCTAGAAAGTTGCCTGTTGAAAGTACAGATCTGTAACGTTTCCATAAATGCAGTCTCATACCATGACAGCATCAAGTCTAATCTATCTATATAGAGTATATAAAACTGAAAAGTGAACTGACTCACTGACTCACATCAACGGCCAGCCAAAACTGCCGGGCTGGGATGCATGAAATTTGCGGAGGGTTTTGTGACATCAACACTCACAAAGAACCGAGTTTGTGAAATTTAACCCTTAAGGGGCTGAAAAGGGGTACAACATGTTTTTTACCTATCCTTGACATCGAAGACTGACTGATCAACAGCCAGCCAATTTGGTGCCCAGTGCCTAATGCACTAAGAGTGAGGGTGCACTGTGGGGGATGTTGCCCATGAGCGGGTGGCACACATGGGAGGGTAGCATGCAATGAGGGATGATGTAAAGAGGGTATTTTTAAATGCGGATACATTTTGTTTGTTAAAAATAAAGCACCTGAAATTGGCTCATGACCCAACTAGTGTGTCTCATCCCACAGTTTGAGAAGCACTGCTTTAAGTAGGGGTTATGGATAGGGCTCCACTGGATCAGGCCAAAGGTCCATCTTCTGTCAACACAGACAGACAGACAGACAGACAGACAGACAGACAGACAGACAGACAGACTGGAGACTACCAATCTTGCCCATATCCTTAGACCCAATCCACCCACAATTACCCATTACTGTTCAGCCCCTGCCCACCCCACTTTCCCATACTTCTTCTGTCTTCACAACAATCCTGTGAGGTAGCAAACCTAACCAGGGCAAGCATTAGGCACTTTGGGGCTAGTCAGCCAGAAAAGGCTATGTAGCATTATATCAAGAACTCAGTTTTGATAAGCCAGTACCATTACTGGATTGGACCCAAGTCCATTTTGCTGCAGCCCCCCAAATGAGACATTGCAGCCCTATTAGGGTCACAACTCAGAGGTTGAAGAACATTGATCTAAAGCACATGGAGAAACCCTTCTGTTCAGACAAACATGCCAGTGCTTGGGGATGTGACATGGGTACAGAGGCATGGAGGAGCATGGATAATCAGTACAATCCAAGTTTTTTATTAACTAGAGCCATACTAGTTGTTGCAGAGACATGCTCATAATGTGTTTTTGGCTTGCTGCAGATCTGACCCTCCAGGCCTACCAATGTGATTAAAGAAAAAAATTGGGAAGCTTTGGGGTTGCAATCAGGAGCATCTGAGTGGCAAGAGAGAAGGCAGGATATAACAACATCTCATTTGATCCCAAGTGGGACTGCATAAATCTGCATATGTTGTGTTTTCTTTCTGCTGCTTTCTGTATTTAGTGCTAAAGGAACCACTGCTGATTTAATACTAAAGTATCAGGGAACGGACTTGAAATATTGATGTGTTTGTGGAAGAAAAACAGCTTGCTGCTTCTGGGCTGCTTTCGTCCCATTCCTCTGGGGGAAGCACAGCAGATGTGAAAGGAAAGAAAGAAAGTATGTAATTGGAAAAACATACATTAGATTAAGTGATAAAAATCAGTAGTCACCTCCATTCAGACACTGTACTGAGTGCAAGGCTGACTGATGAACTGTTGATAACAGTTTTATTATTATTTCTGTGTTTCTCCTTTAGCCTCTGACTATAAGACAGACTCTCCAGAGGACACTGCAGCATTATGAGCATCAAGTTATTGGGTAAGTGGAACTGATTCATCCAAATTTGGAATGAGTATCTGGATGGGTGGATGGATGGATGGATGAGCAAGTGGGTGGCAAACAGTAATTGGCAATTGCTAAGACAAGCTTCCAAGGCAGTGGTTCTCAAACTTTTTAACACTGTTTAGAATAACTCTTGAGAATGACAGTCTTTCAGGACTCACCAAAGTGATGCCATGGCCAGAATACTCGTATATATAAGCCGAGGGTGGGAAATGCAGCAACAGCAGGAAAGTGTGGCTGGCCTTGTAGCCTCAGGGCCCAATCCTGGGCATGTCTACGCAGAAGTAAGGCCCACAAAGAAGTACCTGAGTCTGAGGAGGGGCTTGGCTGCAGTGGGCTCCATGTCTTGTCGCCGCGTGCCTCCTTCTCAGCCTGGAGAGCCCGGAGAGCTCATATGCTTTTGCAATTTAGTGGCTATGATGCCTGATAGGACTATATATATGCCTGATAGGACATCATAGCCACTAAATTGCAAAAGCATATGAGCCAATACATGAGCACAGCTCAAAAGGGCATTGGGAAGGATACCAAAGGCTCAAACCATCAACTGCTCATAGATAGTACTGTAGCCCAAGACTCAAGAACTAGACAGACTAATCTGTGCACAGCTTGGATTGAATACAGGAAAGCCTACGACTCAGTGCTACATACGTGGATCTGTGAATGCCTGGCATTATATAAAGTAAATAAGACCCTAATGACCTTCCTTAAGAACTCCATGGGGCAATGGAAAACAACATTGGAAGTCAACACAAAAGAAATAGCACAAGTATCTATCAAGCGTGGCATATATCAAGGTGATGCACTGTCTCCCCTACTGTTCAGCATAGGCCTAAATCCCCTAAGCCAACTAATTGCAAAGACAGTACAAGTTCAAGAGTGGAACAATCTTCTCTATATGGATGACATCAAGCTGTATGCCAAGAATGAACGAGACATCAACTCATTGATACATCTGACAAGGATCTACAGTGAGGATATTGGGATGTCATTCGGCCTGGATAAATGCAGCCGAATGATAGTAAAGAGAGGAAAAGTGGTTAAGACCAGTGGGGTAGAACTACCAACAGGGTACATAGATGTAGAGATCAGCTATAAGTACCTAGGTATCCCACAATCCCACGGAAATCATGAAGAGGAGGCAAGAAAAACAGCAATATCCAAGTACCATCAAAGAATATGACAGATCCTGAAAAGCCAGTTCAGTGGGAAAAATAAGATACATGCCATCAATACATATGTGCTGCCAGTCATCAGATACCCTGCTGGCATAGTAAGCTGGCCACAGAAAGAAATGAAGGTGGCCAATGTGAAGACCCAAAAGCTCCTCACAATGCATGGGGGTTTCCACCCCAAGTCTAACACCCAGAGACTATACGCTAGTCGGAAAGAGGGTGGCCGGGGTCTGATGGCCGGGATTAAAAGTACTATCCTGGATGAAATTCAGAATATCCAGGAATACATCACTGAGATGGCACCCAAAGATGAGCTGATGAGAGAATGTCTCCAGCAACAACAGCAACAGCAAATACGGAAGGAAGATCAAACTGAGGAAGTGTCCTGGCAAGATAAGACCCTGCATGGGATGTACCATCGCCAGATAACTGAAGTCGCTGATATTGGGAAATCCTATCAGTGGCTGGAAAGAGCTGGCTTCAAAGATAGCACTGAAGCCCTCATCATGGCAGCACAAGAACAGGCACTAAGTACCAGATCCATAGAAGTGGGGATTTACCATACAAGAGAAGACCCTAAGTGCAGGCTGTGCAGAGAAACGTCAGAAACAATCCAATACATTGTGGCAGGGTGTAAGATACAGGCAGGAACAGCATACATTGAACAGCACAACCAAGTAGCCGGCATTGTGTATAGGAACATCTACTCAGCCTATGGACTAACCCTTCCCAAGACCAGATGGGAGACCCCTCAGAAAGTTGTGGAGAATGACAGGGCTAAGGTCCTGTGGGATTTCCATATCCAGACAGACAAGAAGGTACTGGCCAACCAGCCAGACATTGTGGTGGTAAATAAGGCCCAGAAGACAGCCCTGGTGATAGACGTAGCGATACCAAACGACAGCAACATCAGGAAAAAAGAGCATGAAAAGGTGGAAAAGTATCAGGGTTTGAAGAGGAATTAGAAAGACTGTGGCAAGTGAAGGTGAATGTGATCCCAATAATGATTGGAGCACTAGGGGCTGTGACATCCAAGCTGGAAGAATGGCTCCAACAGATTCCAGGAAGGGCATCAGAACACTCGATCCAGAAAAGCGCATTGCTAGGAACAGCTAAGATACTGCGCAGAACCCTCAAACTCCCAGGCCTCTGGTAGAGGACCTGAGATTGAGGATAACATACATACACCACCCATGGAGGGTGAGAAAACAACATGAACAACTTGACAATAATATATACAGTATTTAAAAACAACATACCACCCTAAAAATAATGATGAAATCAGCTATATTTCATGTAGATAAATACTGTATCTAATACTGAAAGTAGATAAATGCTGTAGATAGAAGTGATATCAAGTAGGCAAGCACTCAAGTAAGAAATACACTCAAGTATTTTTAACACTTCCATGACAAAAAAAATCAAACCAAATCAATTTTGTACATTAAAAGTTTACAATAAATTAAGAAGAACCCTCTTTCACCTTCCCAGGCAATTTCTGCTTAAAAATTGGCTTGTGACCCATTAAGTAGCTCCTGACCCACAGTGAGAAAAACACTGCTCTGTGGCATCTGAGCACAACCAACTGGGCAGTCCCCTTGTTTGAGCTTCATCAGAATAATGGGAGGTGCATAAAAGTTTGATAGTGATTTTGGGGCTTCCAATAGTGTTTTAAATTAAATAAAGGGGTGAGTGGAAGGCATATGGAGGCCAGATTGGGCCCAAGATGGGAGCTAGTTTGATGGTGCTGGCACACATGGGATTCCAACCCAATTACAAGGCCTGATCCACCAGTACATATCAAAAAGGACTTGCACCAGTGATGTTGGTGGTGCAGATATAAGTTAACCTGTTGTAGCTGCTAGGCTTACCCTATGATTAGGGGACTAATGCCCCTTAACCCTGAGAAGTTTTCCCACACCAAAAAATCCCATGTGGGGTGCTTTGGAAACTACACCAGCACCAAAGCATTGCCGTGTATAGGACTGGGCTGCAAGCCTAATATTTTTCTCCCTGGTGCTGAATGTCTGTTCAGCACAGTCCTGTGACCTTCATGTAGAATGAATCATGTAATGGCTTATTTATTAATGGGTCAGTTATTTTTGCACTGCTGAAATATTTCAGACCTCAGGCAGGCTGCCTTCCTATTGTGCTAAATGTGTAAGTACTTAACCTAGTTCTTGCTGAAAAAAGAGGTTTGTTGCATTTTTGCTCCAGTGAATGCAGTGAATACAAGAACAGCATTTACAGAATTGCAGTGTTTAAAAGAAAAAATAACAACAACCCACGTTGGAGTAGGTAGATAAACAAGTGGAAACAGGAAAGATAAAAACCCATCCCATCAGCTCTGTTCATCTTGTTTAAAAAGGGGATTTCTGTACTACTTTTGCTGCCTGATGGTACTTGAGTGGTAGATTATCTTCCAGTTGAAGTGGGGCACTCGTGGCCAAAATTGTGAAAAATGTAATAAGAATAAATAATACAGTCATGTTATATATCAATGGAAAGGCAACTTAATGCAGAATGCTATAAAACAAACAACATTGGAATATCTGTATTCTATAAAAAGTTATGGTTAATTAACCAGAAAATGAAAATACAACTGCCGTATAGATCAAAAAGTGGATTTTTAAAAACTCTAACTTAGAGTATTGGTCTGAGAGCGAATGAGAAGTTATTGAGTCACAGCATGGAACCAATTAGGGGTTAATAAGTGTCTCATTTCCATATATCATAATACAATTACCTCTCCTAACTGATCAGAGACACTTTTTTCACTCGGGTCTTCCAGTGGCAGACTCAGCATAAAACCCCCCAAACATCCTTGTGCATGATCTTATGTTATCATTGGATACTCATCCTGCTGGGGATTCCATGCCACCCTTACCTGTGCAAGTGGGTCTGGCTGCGCACTTGATAGATACTATATATGGTAGTCTCTGTAGGCTGATAGGTTAGGACACAAGGTGACCATATGTCCTCTTTTTCCAGGACATATACTCTTTTTAGCTTTGTGTCCTTGAAAAAAATCTTCTTTGTCATCCTTTCCCTTATGAGTAGGCAGCACATAGCCTTTTCGTAATTAATAAACTTCAGTGGCACCTCACGTAACAAGTTTAATTCATTCCAGAGGCATGCTTGTTATTTGAAAT
Organism: Cryptoblepharus egeriae; assembly: GCA_030015325.1. Classification (NCBI taxonomy): domain Eukaryota; kingdom Metazoa; phylum Chordata; class Lepidosauria; order Squamata; family Scincidae; genus Cryptoblepharus; species Cryptoblepharus egeriae. The sequence continues at coordinate 84,859,472 of JAREYC010000005.1, forward strand.
GCTCTTTACGTGAAGCGGATTTTCCCATAGGAAATAGTGGAAACTCAGACATTGGTTCTACAACCCAAAAAATTGTAAAAATGATTACAAAATATTGTAATATAACACAGTACGAAACATTGTAATATATAGTAACACACAACACTGCAATAAAGAAAATACTGTACAGTACTGAACTATACTGTACCTTTGAAAACCTTCATGGCTGGTGAGAGGGTTACAGAGAAGGGGATGACTTTGGCTGCAATCCTAAAGACACTTTCCTGGGAATAAGACCCATTAGACACATTGGGCTTATGTCTGAGTAGACATGGTTAGGATTGTGCTCTTTCACAATCACTAATGGAGTCACTGCAATCCATTGGCTCAAAGGAATTTGCCTTTTTGTGCAACTTTAACATTCCCAAGCTGCTGATGGGGATCAGCACTAGAACATTGATAAGGCACACCTACCACGCTGCCACACACAGATCCCACATACAAACCTGGCTCAGGCTGCTCCCCCCAGACCCCCTACGAGTTCCCTGGCCATGGAAGCATATTCCAGACTTTGCCCAGGGCCCCACTGTAGCTCAAGCTAGTCCCCTTGTCCTGCCTGTGGGTTCCCTTGCCATGGAAGCCTGTTCCAAACTTCCACAGAAGCGCTCTTTACGCAAGTCAAAATTTCTGAGAAAATTTTGCTCTTTACCCAAAATGCTCTTTATTCAAGTCGCTCTTTACTCAAGGTACCACTGTATATGTAATAAATTATATGTAACAGTTTTAAATATAAGTAATATACAGTGCAATCCTATTCATGTCTATTCAGAAGTAAGTTTCATTGAGTTCAATGGGGTGTACTTCCAAGAAAGTGCTCTTTGCCATATATATTTTTAAATTATCCATTAAGAAAATAAATTATCCATTTAATTATCCAGCCATATATATTTTTTAATTATCCACATGAAAGCAATATACTGGGTTGTGGGTGTGAGCAAAAGTAGGTATCCTGTTTTTATTATGAAAAAACATCATCACCATAAAGATGACATACAAACTGCAATCCAGTACATTCTTTTAAGTAATCCTACTTTTATTTGGCTGTACTTTTATTTGCCTGTACTTTTTATTTAGCCTTCAGCTTTTACACATTCTTGATTCTTTATGACTCTATACCTGCTTTTGCACCACCACCTTCAGTAAATGAGTGTTCTAACTTTTATTTTGTTGTAGCCAACATTTTCCTTGGGTGTCCTACAATTTGGGGGCCTTGTCCTCTTATGCGGTTATGAGGTATGGTCACCCTGCTAGGACTGCATGCTACTTTGAAAAGACCACCCATCCTGTCCCTCTTACCGCTGTTTAGAGTATCACGTTATGTTTTGGAAGCAGGAAGTAAATAGTAGCGATGTCACTTGTGTGACACTTTTACAACACACTCCCTGGTTCCGAGGGTGTCACAGCCCAGCATATTTGGGAACTATGGAGTTAATGTCTCTGGGAGAAACCTAGACACAGAGAAAGAGCAATACGCACCCAACCTCTTGGGGAATGATGTTTCAAACAAAGGCTGCTTTAGGAGAATTTCTCAGCAGTGTTTTGGAGGTTGCGCCATCCATCGCAGTAGCCTCTGGGAGTTTGGAAGTGTCTAAAAATAAAGAAAAAATAGGCAAGGACTAGGGGGACAGCAGGGCATTTATCACAGTGGTTTATGGAGTGTGGAGGATATATTTCACCAGGTGGCTTGACACCAATTTCTTCTGAGAGCACTCTCAGAGAGAGATTTATTCAAGGTAAAATTACACGGGGAGCCTTGCAAGATGCTTGGCAGCAGCTGAATGAAACATGAAGTTACATGAGGTTAAATATCTTTCATAGCACATCAATCAATGGTCATCCCCTCGATCTGATCATCTTTCAATATTTAACTAGCTGTAGTGCATACGAGAAAATTGTCAAACCAATCTTATCCTGCAGATGTGAATACTGCACCGTCATCGTATCCACACTGACATAAGACCAGTGGTGGGCACTTACCGGTACGGGCCTACGCGCCCGTACCGCTTCTTCCAGTTTCCCTGCCGCTAGCGTACCGCCAGCGACAGGGAAACGCAAAACATAGTGGACCGGTACGGTCCGCCATGTTTTGCACCCACCGCGCCTGCCTAGAAGCGGGCAGGCCACTTCTAGGCAGGCTCTGCTCAAGAGCCGACATCGGCGCTCGTGCAGAGCCTTTCTGGAGGCGGCCTGCCCGCTTCTAGGCAGGCTCTCTGCGAGCGCCGACATCGGCGCTTGCGCAGAGCCTTCCTAGAAGCCGGTGCCAGCCTCTAGGAAGGCTCTGCGTGAGCGCCGACGTCGGCGCTTGCGCAGATCCTTCCTAGTAGCCGGTGCCAGCCGGCCTGCCAGCTTCTAGGCAGGCTCTGTGTGAGTGCCGGTGGTGGCAGGCTGGTTAGAAGCTGGCAGGCTGGCTTCTAAGCAGGCACTGCGCAGGTGCCAACGTCGCCCCGCCTCTCGCCCCTCCCCAGTCCTGCCCCTTGCCCCGCCCACACCCCGGCTGGCCCCTCCCACTTCCGGCGTACCGGATCTTGGGATGGGGCTAGCCCATCTCTGCATAAGACCCTAAGCCATCTGGGTTTCTTCCCCCTCTTTCAGTACAACCCCCACCTCCCATGATAACCCTATTGATAAGACTGTATTTCCAGCTACAACCCTTAGGAGCCCAATCCTGAGGCAATGACAACAGTGTGCCGCAAACATGTGGAGAGCCAGGAGGAGAGGAATGATGGAAGGCAGGCAGGAGGCGTTGCAGGGCAGAGGGAAGGCAGGTGATGAAAGGTTCGAGACATGCTGAGGGAATGCAGGACCAGAGAGGTATGCTGAGGGAGGCAGGACCAGAGGAGTGATGCTCCTCCAGGTTCAGAGCCTCCATGGACAGCCTTTCACTCTTATGTGGAGACTTTGTTTCTGCGCCAGCAAAAGAACTGGTGGCCTTTCAGCCAACACAGGAGTTCTGCTGCCATGGACAGCTCAGGATTGGACTCCTCATCTGCATGTCTTTCTTAACTTTTCCTGCAGTAATGCATCCAGATATCCAGATTTAAATGATTACTTCTTAATGTATCAGGTCGTACTTAAAAGCAACCGGCCAATTATATTTATGACTGTGCAGCTATCCTTATCTCTGACGGCTTCTCCGGATGTTCCTACAGAATTCCCCTTACTCCAATTTAGCATTCAACAAAATTCTGGCGTATTTATTTATTTATGGACCCAAGGCAGCTAACAACACAATAAAACATTTGTACAATCAATATATAGTTTAAAATTTAAAAATATTTTTAAAAGAAGTAAAAACATAGTAAGGACATTAAAAATACCCTGGAGCATTGCACAGCCCTCACATTGCACAAATGTTTTGATGAATTTAAAAAAGTATGTATACATAGGCTGCATACATTATCTGGGCTCAGCCAAACCCAGAACCTAGCCTTTTCTTACAGTATACGTCTTACAGTCAAATTCTTTAAAGTGCAGTTTATGCAGCCAAATAAATAGAAAGATGGGTCATGCTTATAGGGCTTACACCCCAAAAAGCCACTTTGATTCCCAGCCATGTGGGACCGACCCCCCCCCCCCGGATTGTCATTAAGATCTTTTGTATGCAGAGCAGGCGATGCAGCAGTGGGTTTCAACCCCCTCTCCAGTATGAAGAAGGCACCTGAGAGGGTATTGTATTCATTACGCATCACTGGCACATGGTCGGAGTCAGATACTACCTGTGACTTGTATAATTTTCAACTTGGATCAGTGTGTGCTAAAATTCATTCCAGGCTTCTGAAACTCTCTGCACTTGTGGGAATTGTCCTTCTGCATTCACAACCCTTTCTGTCAAACAGAGCTTTTGGTGTCAGTAATGCTGGCATATCTGGAGAACACCTCCGGGTAGTGTAGGAGATGGTTGCTTGGGGAATCGCCTCGGCATCCTTACTCATAGTTTGATGCAGAATATGGAACAGATGTGGGAGAAAAAGAGTGGGAATCTTCTTTTCAAGCCTGCATTTTTAGGAGTGAGAGGCTGTGTGTGAGCCCAATTGCCGTCAGCATTCGAGTCAGCTCGTCTTCCTTCCAGCTTCCCCTGTTATTCCTCCTGCAGGGAGTTGTTGCCTGGTGTCAGCTCCCTGCTTGGATAAGTTGCAAGAGATTGACAGCTATTGGAAACTGCAATCATCAGTGATTCTTAGGAAGAAACTGTTTATTAGCAAAGCTCTGCTGGATCAGGATCTCTAGCCTTCTTTGCCACTTCCATTTCTCAGTGGGCAGTGGCATCACTAAAGTGTATGGATCACAATGGGTGACACTCACAAGGGGTTGTGGTGACACCGCTATTGGCCAAAATGTTTAAAATCTTGTGTTTTTTCAATAATACCATCATATTATATATTCTTTGATGAGTAATTTCATGCAAAATGCAGTGAAACAAACCACACTGAAATATCGCTATTCCATCAAATGTTGGATATTAAAAACAAAAACAAAAAAACAAACACCTGACTGACTACAGATCATTTGTTCATAGCTGCCTCAAGCAGAACTAGAACCAATGGGTACAAACTGCAAGAAAGGAGATTCTGGTTGGATATCCGGAAAAAATTGTTGTCACTGAGGGCAGTTCTGCAGTGGAACAGATTGCCAAGGGAGGTGGTGGACTCTCCTTTACTGGGGATCTTCAAGCAGAGGCTCAGTGAGCACCTGTTGGAGATGCTCAAGGAGAATTTCCTGCTATAGGCAGTGGGTTGGACTAGATGACCTACTGGGTCCCTTCCAACAATAGGATTCTATGATCATTTAATACTAAATACTTTGGAGTGCTAAATTAGGCGTACTGAGACTTACCCACTGTATACTTCCCTTTATTGACAGATTTCTTATACTAAGCTTCTGCTTCCTGTTCTTTAACTTATAATCCATAATAGGACCTGTCCTCTAATTCTGGGACCTGCGAACTAAGGGATATGCTGAAATAATCATTATGGCATTGTTGGTGGTGGCAAAGTCTTACCATTCTGTTCCATACTAGTTTTGGATGTGGATTATCTTTATGCTTCAGAGCCACTTCTGCTGCATGTTGCCCCCAGAAGGCTCTCCACCCCAATTCCCTGCAAAAACAGGTCCCCAAAGCAAGGCTCCTTCATGCTCTGGTAGCTGCAAGACAGAATAGTAAGGCTTTGCTAATGCCACATAGTGGCTGGAATGATCATTCTGGCATTATTCTGGTTTGGATGCCCCTGTTTTAGTCCCCTGATTCCAAGGTATACACTTATAGCTGTTGTGGAAGTACCTTCTCAAAAACTGGTTTTAAGATGCTGTGCTTGTCAACCTGAAGGTTGCCAGTTGGGTGGTTTGAAGCCCAACTACTGCGTGACAGAGTGAGCTCCCATTACTTGTCTAGCTCCTACCAACCTAGTATAGTGGTACTCACTTAACAACTGCTCACTTAACAAGTGATTCACATAACAAGCAAAAATTTCTCTAGGATTCTGCCTCACATAACAAGTGTTGCTTCATTTAACAAGCACACTCCTGGGCAGTTGGGGCAGATGCACTGGCCGGCAGCCCTTTTAAAAAGTGTCAGGGTTGCCTAGCACACCTGCCCATAGCAAAACACTTCCACCCGGTTCCTCCTGTGGCCAGGCGTCCACTGAGCAGAGGGAGAGAACAGCAGTGGAGAAGAGGGAAGCCCCTTTGTGTTTCCATTATTTCCCATGGGAAAATCCACTTCACATAAAGAGCATTTCACATAACAAGCATGCTTCTGGAATGAATTAAACTTGTTATGTGAGGCACCACTGTAGTTTGAAAGCTTGTAATTGCAAGTAGATAAATACAGTAGGTACCACTTCAGTGGGAAGCATTCCCTACATCTTTGGTGTTTAGTTATGCTGGCCAAATGACCATGGAGGGTCTTCAGACAATGGCCTTGTAACAGGAATGAGCACCACTCTTGGTCACAACTAGCAGGGCAACCCGCAGGGGACATCTTTACCTTAAAAGGAGTTCTAGAAAGCAGAACTACACTTTGTAAAACCCATGCTTAATTTTAGCCAGGCATGTTCTTCTATAGTAACCATTCTAGACATCTCCACTAATCATGGGTTTCCTGTTGTGCTTCGTTTTTATGTTGCTTCTAGGTACAGGGATGCTGAAAAAAACTTTCACAATATTTCTAACAGATGCTCCTATGAAGACCATTCTGGCAACGATGACGCAGAAGATGTCTCAGGAATTCTCCAGCGTACAGCAAATATACTTGGTACTGTGTTCATTTTGTTCCTTTCCTTATTATTAGTAGAAGATATTTTCTGGGCTTATCCTTGATTTATTTATCATGCCTGTGTATGCAGAATTCCAATTTATACATGATCTTTATATAAATGATATTTATACATGACGGAGTTGGTACTCTATGATTAGCTGCAAGGAATTTGTGATTTATTGTAAAGGTCTGGGTGGGTCAGGGAGGGGGAGGATTGTACTTCTGTTCTTTGCTTTCTTGTGGTTTCTTATGTTTTGTTTCCTGTTGTTTCTAATGGGGTTCCTTCTACCTGTCTCAGATCTGTCAATGTTGTAGCATTTTCCTGGTGACAAGTGGAGGCCTGTCAGTTGGATAACTGGGTTAGGATAAGTTGTATGTCAATGTCTCTTTGTTCCCCCACTTTCAAGTCATGACTTGATCTCCCTGTTTTGGCTTCTCCACCAGTGAGGTTATGGGAAAAATCCAGAGTAACTACAGGGAGTCCTTTCTCCAGTGTAAGAACAAGTTACTCTGGATTGCAGTATGAATTTCCCATAGGTTTTCACTAGGTGGTGCAGTAACTACGGGTACACATAGTCTGTTACGTGCTCCCGTGGTTACTCTGGTTTTGGGGCTATCTTGGCTTTGAAGCCATGTCAGCAGGAAGACTCTATAGTGGTGATACTGTATCTTGCAGATACAGTTGGGCCTTAAGTTTCCCATCTAGAAAATGCACTACCTGCCACTTCTTCCATGTTTGCTGGCACAATGTGTTTTTTTTCCTAATGTTATACTGACCTAAACTCCAGGCAGTGAACCAAGGCTGTCACTTAAGGAAACCCTACTGAAAGACTTGTCAGCATAAGGGATGAGCTTAATGTTTTTTGACCTCTGTTTTCCATTAATGTCTCTGAGGCTTACGCGGGAGAAACTGTGGGAGAGTGCGCATTTCATGCCTTTCTAGGAATTTGCAAGCAATGAGAACATTTTTTCATTTTGCTTCACAGTTCTCACACTTTTAACATTCAAGCATGTCAAAAGCTGGGTGAGGAAATTCTTGCTGTTGGCAAATATCAGAGTCCCTTTGGCTGCTTCTTCTCGTGTATGTTCAGCTTAAATGAGGGGAATTTGAAACCAGATAAGCAGTGCATTTTTCCATGACTGCGCCTGCAAAGGCAATTTAAAACATATTTTGGGCCTTGGCAGCTGTCATAATTGGCTTTGATCGGCTATTATTTGGCAAATTTGCCCATCAGGTAGAACCTCACAGTGGATAGCTATGGTGTAGATCATGGGTCTCCAAACCCCGCCTTGGGGGTCCAGATGTGCCCCTTGGTGAGCATCAATGTGGCCCTTGGCAAGATCCCTCTGTCTGGCCCCTAGTCAAGCCTTGTAATCGACTCCAATACATTCCTATATATAAATTTATAGATTTATGTAAATGTGTTCAAATTTGAAATGTAAATTAGTTTTCTGGCCTCCAACATAGTGTCAGAGACATGATGTGGCTGTCCTGCCAAAACATTTAAAGACCCCTGGGGTAGATAACTAAGGTATTCATTAGAAAAAAATAACCTAACTAATCTGATTAATTGAAGAACATTTTTTAAAGAAAAAAAAATCTCAAGCAAAGCTGTTGTGGAACCTTGCATCTTTATGCAAGGGAACCCCATCTATGTGCTCAGTCACAATCTATGGGCTCAGGACAGTTGTTGGCTGATCCATGATAAACCATGGTTTTCAAATCAATAGCCAACCTCACTGAGGCTTAGGGCACAATCCAGAGCAAGTTTAGCCTGCTCTGCCCTAACTGCTCTTTCCTAACTATTCTGTATCCAGAGCAGAAAGTTATGCTGCATCCAGAGAGTCAGGAAGCCTGGGCTGCCCTAACTGCTCCAGAGCATGCTAAGTAATTGACGCATGGGGAGGACTTGCTCCTGAGGAGACACCCCTCAGATCACACTGAACAAGGAACAGCTGTGGTGCCTACAGTGGTGACACAACTCTGTGCATCACCTGGTGTTGAAGTCTATGCGTCACCCCTGGGATGCGTGCACCCCCCACCTGACTGCGCAGTCACCAAAGTTGGCCAACTGGCTTCAGAAAGAGTATTGAGCAGGCACCATCTCTGACACCTGTGCAGTACTCTTTCTGAAGCCATTTGGCTGCTGCTCCTCCTCCTGAGTGAGGCCGAGTGGCCGTGCAGAGATGCATACTTCCTCCGCTCTAAGGAAGTCTCCTCTGAAGCTGTTCAGCATGCTCAGTGTGTTTCTGCGCAGTGCACCTCAGCTGGCCATTCGGGCCAGCTCTGTGGACAAGTGACAGCTTCCGGCTGCTGCTCTGCCTTGGGTGTGCTGACGCCTGGGGCCTGCCAAAGGACAGTCAAACTCCTCCAGCGCATCACCCCATATGGAGCGCATCACCCAATGCGGCCCACACCAGCCGCACCAGTCTGGTGATGCCACTCGGTGCCTGCCTTATAAGGAATCCCTGATGAGATGCCAGTACATTCTACAGTGAATACAAGGGGCTTCTTGGAGTGGCCTGCTGTATCCTGAGGTTTGTGGGCAGCCGTAGTTTGTTCCATATCCTGAGGTTGAGAGGCAGGGGTTGCAGCTAGGCTGGCCAAGAACTCAGATTTTTGGTCAACACTGCCATTCCTACTCAGGCCTTATCATGGACCCCTATGGGTCTACTCATTACTATACCTGCTCCTGAGGTGGTATATCTCTGAGGAACTGGAAGAGGGCATTTCTGCCTTGAAACAGGCTTTGGATACAGAGTAACTGCTCTGCCCTAGACAATGCTAAACATGCCCTCAACTTGCCTCTCCTGAGGCAAAGCAGGTCCACCTCTCTTAGGGCAGCCTATGTTGCCTTGCTCTGCCTTAAGCCTTTTCCAGAGTAACTGGGCTGGAGCATCTTGCAGTTGCTCCACCCTAGTGATAGATAGGGCAACCCAAGGGCTCTTATGTGGACAGATTAGTTGCTCTGGATTGTGCTGCCTTTTCCTTTTCTCCTCCCCCAGAAGTGACTTGTCTCTTTCCTCCCATGACACTACGGCATTAACACTGCAGTGTTAATCGTAGTTTTACTCTATGTATTCACTGGTTTAAATCCTGTTTCCCTTATAAACCGAAGATGGTAATCCTGGCTTGAACTGGCATTTTAAAACATGATTATAAGGGGAACCTGGTTTTCATTATCCATGATTTGAGTTTGGTGTACCTGAATAAGAAGACATACCATACTTAAAACTATTACTGCTACACTCATGTGTCACTTAGAAGTAATCCCCACTAAACTCAGTAGGACTTGTCACTAAGGGTGCAATCCAGAGTAACTACAGAGAGTCCTTGCACTGAGGTAAAAAGAATTTGCTTTGGATTGCAATATGAGTTTCCCATAGGTTTTCACTATGTGGTGCACTAACTACGGGTACACGTAATGTCTCTTATGTGCTCCCGTAGTTACTCTGGATTGTAGGGCCAGTAACCATCATATGCTCAAGATGGATGGTTGCACTCAACCAGATAGTTGAACCATCAGCTCATAAGTAATACCATTGAAATGAAGAGGATTTATTGTAAGTAAACGTCATTTGGTTCAGTTCGTAAAACATTCTGTTGTCACTGCTGCATCGATTTCTTCTAATATTTGCTTGTTTGTTCTAATAGCTGCTTGGAATTTTTCATTGAGGTATGAAAGTATGTATAGACTTGTATAACTTTTATTAGTTATCCAAATCTATACATAGTTAGTATTTATAAACTATATAAGATAAGTAATACTTAATAATATTTATTACTTAATCTATATGAGAAATGTTATATCATGCATTTCAGCAACATAGAGATGTATTTTTTGTCTCCCCTATGTCCCTCTCTCTTTCTGCAAATAGATAAATCATATTTTTTTTCTGCCCTCACACTTCAACTCTTCCTTATTTTTCATGTCTCTGAGCATGAAACTTTTTAATTATACTCTTCCCCCAAGTTCAGAAGATTATGAGCCATCCAGATTGTATGGAGTTCCTTGCAGTAGACCCAGATCTACTGGGATTTTCTTCATATCATATGGGCTGTTGAATATGTATATGATGCCAAGTATCTAATTCATGCCCTTAGGAAATAAATATTCCAGTAGAAACAAAGGATGCAGGCTTTTGCATTTGTTTTTATCCTTGGGTTAACTAATTCTTGTCACGCAGTATTTGATGAGCAGAAAATGTCTTCCCTGAACACTTGCATGTGAAGTTGCCTAACAGTCAAATGAATGGAAGAGATCAGAATGTTGAGAGATATTGTTACTTAGGGGTTATTTTAGTAATAACTAGCGAAAAGCGTACCCGCATTGCGGGTGTAACATTTTCCCCATGCCATCCCCCCATGGCGCAGAAACACCCCATGTGCCGCTTCCCCCATGCGCATCACCCCCCCATGCGCATCACCCCCCCATGCGCATCACCCCCCCATGCGCATCACCCCCCCATGCGCATCACCCCCCCATGCGCATCACCCCCCATGCGCAACTTCCCCTCATGCACAGCATCCTCGCCAGTGTACTCTCTTCCTCTGAACAACATCCCCCAGTGCACCAGGCACAGAACACCAAATTGGCTGGATGTTGGTCAGTCTCCCATGTTAAGTATAGGATAAAAACATGTTGCCCCCTTTTCAGCCCCTGAAGGGTTAAATTTCTCCACATGGGTTCATGGTGGGTGTTCAGGTGACAGAAGGATCCCTCCCAGAATTCCATGCTTCCAGGCCCAGCAGTTGGGGAGGAATGTTGATGAGTCAGCAATTCTCAATGCAAAGTATAGGGAGGAAAACGCGTTGCGCCCCTTTTCACCCCCTTCTGGTTGGAATTTCCGAAAACCGGTTCTTAGTGCACCCTTCCGTCATGGAAGGAACACCCAGCCCAAATTTCACACTTCTAGGCCCAGCGGTTTTGGTAGGGTGGTGATGAGTCAGCCAGTCAGTGAGTCAGTCAGTCAGTGAATGAGTGAGTCAGTCAGTGACTTTTCTCTATTATATATATAGAAGAAGACAAGGCCCTTAATTAATAACAAAGCCCTTTAGTAATAACAAGGCAAATAGTCAACAGCCATTGTTCTCCACTTCTCTTTGTGTCTTTCAGAGTAACCACCTCCTTGTTAAAATGGCAGGAGTTGAGCCTAGATGGTAGCACCCATCAAACTGGAATATGAGTACTTTGTCATAATTAGAAGGTCCCTGGGCTTGCTATCTCAACCTCCCCTCTCAATCTCTGATTCCATCAAAAGACAGGCTCCCAGGAATGTAATTGCTGACCAATATTTAGATCTATATCAAGTGGCTCCATGGTGCACATAAGTCCTACTTTACCAACATGCTGCCTCTTCCCCCTTTCTGCCAACATCCTTTCTGTGCAACAGTGGTGTCTTACTCACATATCTATCTATTGATGTATAGGTTTGAAGTTTGAAGAACTGCAAGAAAAATTTGGGGCAGAATTCTTCAATATCTGCTTTGACGAGAATGAACGAGTCCTCCGAGCAGTGGGTGGCACCTTGCAAGATTTTTTCAACGGCTTCGATGCATTGCTGGAGCACATCAGGACTTCTATTGGAAGGCAGGCCACATTGGAATCCCCTTCTTTCCTATGCAAAGAGCTCCCCGAAGGCAACCTTATGCTCCACTACTTCCACCCGCATCAGATTGTTGGTTTCGCCATGGTGGGTATGGTCAAGGCAGCGGCAAGGAAGATCTACCAACTAGAGGTCGAAGTGGAGCAGATTGCAAATGATAAACTGTGTTCTGAGGACTCCAACCCAGGCAACTGCAGCTGTCTCACTTTTATAATCAAAGAGCGTGAAAATGCAAATATCACAAAAGCACTTCTTCTGGGGACATCCCAATCACCCGCGGACCTGAGGATTAGCATCAGTACATTCTGCCGAGCTTTCCCCTTCCACCTGATGTTTGATCCCAGCATGCTGGTGCTGCAACTGGGAGAAGGACTGAGGAAGCAACTCAAATGTGAAATTCACAAGATGCTGAAGTTCCAAGACTGCTTTGAAATAGTTTCTCCAAAGATTGGTGCCACATTTGAACGAGTCCTCCTGAGACTATCCACACCCTTTGTAATTCGGACCAAACTTGAAGCATCAGCCTCTGAAAATAAAGATAAGGTAAGAGTGTTAGTTTTGTCTGATATATGGGTACATTGATGGTTTGGAGTTTCTCTAGGAAAATTTATAATAATTTATCAGTAACAGTAAGGACGAAAGCAGTACTTAAGGGCTGTGCTAGATGAATGGGCTAAAATCCCAAATTAAGCCAGCAGAAGTCCCATATTGGCTTGGGGGTTTGCAGAGTGTTCTACACCACTCCTGGGGATGTGGCAGATATGTGTTGGATGTCCACACTGATGTCCACACCATCTGTCCACAGATGTCCATACCATCACAAGAGACAGGTGAGTTGTGCTAACCTAAATCGTTTAGGATTGCGCCCTCAGTGAGAGATGTGTTCTATTTTAACCCAGAAAGAGGGAGAGAAATTGAATCCAAGCTGAGGCTTTGGAAGAGTGAGTTTTTTGATTTTTTAAAAAACTTTTCCTTCCAGGATGATTTCTTGATTTGATTGGCTCCTTCCTAAACCTGTCCTTTGGACTACAAAGGGAACAGACAGGTACTGGCTGAGCAAACAGCAGCTTCCTTTGGAAGAATAGTGGTTGCAATTTAGATCAGAGCAATAGTAAGGGCAATTCAGTTCAGGAAACACTGTTGCTCTAATCTAATTTATTCTCTTTCCTGAAGATAACTTACACTTGTTCTAACATCTCATCTAGTTTGCCCATAAATATAGGTTCATTTGAACTCACTTAAACTATAACGTGCAATTGCTATTGGGATCCAGCATGATATGCAGGGTTGAACATGTAATATGGATTAATCTAGAGATGTCTAGTGGTTCGGTTTCTTCTGTACAAGACCTTCAGAAAATTGACAGTAAGGTATCTGCAGCAGTCATAGCAGAACAACGTCTGCTAAGATAACCTTGGATATAGTTGTGATCCCAGGTTTGACTGTATATTTCCAGTAGTCTTCCAATTTCTTAGGGTCTTTTGAGTAAAATATCCACATAGTAGTGAAAGTGATTCTTGTATCCATTCTGTGTTTTTACTAAAACATCTGAAAGGATATATGACTTCATATATCTTGGATGGGGTATGCGTACCTTCAGCGTGTATTTGTTTACATGCATGCAGTGGGGAGAGATATACAATCTTCTCTCTTCAGGTGTGCAAACAGAATGAAGACCACACTCTTACACCTTTGAGTGTTCTTTTGTAGAATGATCTGAAGTTGACTTTAATATGAATTAGGAATGTACCCTCATGGCTACTTGTGAGATCACCTCTTCTCTGCTGTTTTTTGCAGTGCATCTATTTTGTATTGCCAAGTATGTCTTCTTTGATCTCTGCTTATTTAAAAGGGTCAGAAAAGCACAACAACCTGAAAAATTTTTATTCTCAATTAGAGCCTTACCATTTTAGACGAGGACAAGCTGCATTGCACGTATGGTTTTCTGACTAATCTCTGATCTCATTATCCTCCATGGTGAAAGATCAGATGTATAAGTGGCTGTATCTCCAACCAGTAGGATGGTGAACCAGGAAGCAAGAATGGAAAGTCTGCAAGCTCGTCTCATTTTCATGTTGCTTTTTGTTAATATAGTAAAAGGTATCACATCTTGGGCATCTCAAGATGACACTACCACATCTTGGCATCTTGTAGCAAAAAGTTTCACTGTTGAATTAGAAACTGGGTAAAGAAATATTTCCTATTCTGTTTCTCATAGTTGCTCTTCAGGTGCCTCTGGGAAGCCCCAAAGTTGAATCTGTAGTCCCAACCTAGGTTATGTGTATCTCCAGGGCTATTTGCCAGGACATTTGGCTACTTGCCAGGACATTTAGGAGTACTGAAATTGCATTGGCATCCTTCAGTCTCGAAAGTCTATGGTGTTCGTGCTCTGAGTGGAAGTCATCAAACAGCATCTTTTACGGCTAAAAAGGCCAACTCAAGAGTGGCAATCCCTTCCACACTGAGGGCAGATATAGACTGTTCCCTGCCAAGCCCCCAGTTTCCGCTGTTTCCAGGACTGCCTCTTTGCCTCAGCCTGCCGAATGAGTGCCTCTTCGAATTGGAGAAGGCCATGCTGCGTCCTTTCCCTTCAAGCTGAACGATCAGAGGTCAAGGTTTCCCAGCTGTTGATGTCCATTCCCAAGGCCTTTAGTTCCCTCTTGCAGATGTCCTTATATCGCAGCTGTGATTTCTCTCTAGGGTGCTTTCCCTGCATTAATTCTCCATACAGGAGAACTTTTGGAATCCGACCATCAGCCATTCTCATGACATGCCCACGCCAATGTAGACGTCACCGTTTCAACAGTACGTACGTGCTAGAGATTCCAGCATGTTCCAAGACTGAACCATTTGAAACTCTGTCATGCCAGGTGATGCCAAGAATATTTCGGAGGCAGCACATATGAAAAGCATTCAGCTTTCTCTCCTGTCGTGGATGAAGAGTCCAAAACTCACTGCAGTACAAGAGTGTGCTCAGGAAACAGGCTCTGTAGACCTGGATCTTTGTACGTTCCGTCAGCTTCTTGTTAAGCCATACTCTCTTTGTAAGTCTGGAAAACATGGTAGCCACTTTACCAATATATTTATTCAGCTCAGCATCTAAAGAGAGAGTGTCGGAGATAGTTGAGCCAAGGTACACAAAGTCTTGGATAATCTCTAGTTTATGTTCAGAGATAATTATACAAGGGGGTGAATCTACATCCTGCCCCATGACTTGTGTTTTCTTCAGGCTGATTGTTAGAGCAAAATCTTGGCACGCCTTGCTGAAACGGTCCATAAGTTTTTGAAGGTCTTCAGTAGAGTGAGCAGTAACGGCGGCATCGTCAGTGAAGAGGAAATCCCGCAAGCATTTCAGCTGGACTTTGCTGAATAATGGACTTTGCTTTCAATCTGGAGAGATTAAAGAGTTTTCCGTATGATCCGGTCTGGAGATACGTATATTCCTCTGTTGCATTTCCCAAAGCATGTTTCAGCATGACAGCGAAAAAGATCCCGAATAAAGTTGGCGCGAGGACGCAGCCCTACAGTGCCCTTCATGTCCTTGTGAAAGGACCTGATGATGTTGAGGAGCTTAGGTGGACATCCAATCTTGGGGAGGATTTTAAAAAGGCCATCCCTACTGACCAAATCAAAAGCCTTTATGAGAGCTATGAAAGCTACAAAAAGTGGCCATCTTTGTTCCCTGCACTTCTCCTGCAGCTGTTGAAGGGAAAATACCATATCAGTGGTGGACCTGTTCGCTCGAAATCCACACTGTGATTCGGGATAGATTTTCTCTGCAAGCACCTGAAGCCTCTTCAGTATGACTCGGGCAAGCAGCTTCCCTACAACACTAAGGAGTACTCAAAAAAGAATTAAATGATGGCAGTAAAAGGCAAGTCTTCGTTAGAGAGCTGGCAAGGCAGAAAGGAAGATAGCTACTTGGCAGCAAAATCTTTTGAAGTCATCTATTATTTTTATTTTATTTACTGGATTTGTATCCCGCCTCTCTTGGCAAGACCGACGCAAGGCGGCTAACAAACAAAATAACAATACAGTACATATAAAAACAATTTAACACATTTAAAAATATTTAAAAATGATCCACCACCCTAAAAATTATCATAAAAACATTGGCTGAATACATGGCTAAAGACTGCTAAAAGACAACACCTGCAACCTCTCTATAACTAAAAAGCTTTTGCCTACAAAAATGTTTTTAGCCCCCCCCCCGAAAACTGTATAAGGAGGGAGGAGTTCTTAAGTCAAAGGGAAGGGAGTTCCAGAGCTGAGGTGCAACCACCAAGAAGGCCCTGCTTCTAGCCACCACACCTCTCGCATCTTTTAATGGTGACACAGTCAGCAGAGCCCCCCAGATGATCTTAGGTGATGGGTCAGATTGTATGGATGGGGGCAGTCCGTCAGATACCCTGGACCTGAGCCATAGTGGGCTTTAAAGGTCAAGACCAGCACTTTGAATTCCACCCGGAAATGAATGGGCAGCCAGTGTATCCGCTGAAGCAGAGGCCCGACTGAGTTGAACCGACGAGCCTCAGCAACCACATGAGCCGCCACATTCTGTACTAGCTGTTAACTATTCTATGTTAATAGGCACAGAAGAAGAACATATTGTCAGTGCTGACTAGAGTGTCCACTTGCCACAGGGACCTCTCTCTCCCTGCTTCCCTCTTAATGAGCCAAAATGGAAGCCCACAGTAGAGGGGTGGGTTAAGGCTATAATCCTAATCTCCAGTTAGGCTGGCCTAACTCCTGGCATAAGTATTGTGCTGGCCCAGAGGTGTCACCAAAGTGCCATAAGACACTTCTGTGCTACTCCTGGGGAGATTAGGCCAGTGTATAGACATGCACCTTGTGAATGGGAAGGTTGATGAGTTGTGCCGACCTAGGTTAGGATTGCACCCTAAGTTATGAAGTGTCCAGATGCTGGTTCCTACTTTGGAATTGTCAGGATTAATGTACAGAATGTCGTACTTCCAGCTGTGTTATGGACACTCATAAATACCTTAAATATGAATTAATACTTTTTCACCAGTGAAAGACTTTCTTCTTTGCTTCATCCAAGAGGTCTCTTTTATCAATATTTATTTATTTTTCATACTGTGAAACCTACAGGCCTGCCCAGGCTGAGTAAATGAAAATCTATCACGCATGGCCTTGAATTGTTTTTTTTTTTTGCCCTTCTTTCATTCCCTTAACGTTCTAATGGAGTGGCCTGAAAGACATTCTACTCCAAGGAGTATCCCAGATTTTATCTCACAAGCTCTAATTCTTCCTTTATTCACAGTCACCGTGAATGGAGAAAGAAATTGATGTTCCAAGTTCATTGGTGTCCGGCTGTGGCCACATCAATAAATCAGATTATCAAATTCTGGGTGGTTTTTCTCTCTTTTGCTTGCTAATATTTCTCACGTTGCCTTGTCAAGATGTGTTTCAGCTCTGATGGTTTCAGAAATGAATTACATTGGCTAATTTGACAGCTGCCAGTGGCCGTGAATGGGCAAAGCCAAAACCAGGGGTGACAACATGATTTTTTTTAAAAAAAAATCTCTCCAACAGGCATGGTTTTGCTTCATTGAACTTTAATCACACCCTGGGTTGTCTCATGGGCTTTTTGTTTATTTGCTTTTTAATTTAATGAACCCATGCTTCAAAAAATATTTTCAGAGTGGTTCACATGCAAAAATATCTAAAACAGTACTATTCACAATGAAACAACAGTAATCAATCAAATCAATCAAATCTTCCTGATCATTTCCAAAAATAATTCTGCTGTGACATTTATCTGGAAAAATAGATAAGTTAATTTTCACAGAGGCAGGATTTTCTGAAAGTTCTGATGTGTTTTCTGGTTTGCATTGTGCCTTATGTGTTCATTCTTCCCTGTTTTGAGTATAGACACATGTGATTGATAAGATAGTTCAATGATAAAACCAGCTGGCTTGCCATTAATGTTTGGGAAGGAGGGTGTCTCAGTGACAGACACATATTTGCACCTCTGGTCCCTGGTTCAGTTCATGATATCTCTAGGTTGGAATGGGAAAGACCTATGCTCTGAAACCCTGTAGAGCAGCGTTTCTCAAAGTGAGTGTCGGGACCCCTTTGGGGGTCGCCTAGAGCTTTCCTGGGGGTCGCCTTAAGACCCCTGGTGCAGGGAGCCAGGTCAGGCTTGCCAGACCTCCGGCTGTAGCTGCGTGCGCACTGGGGCTGACTGACAGCCTCAGGGCCCAATCCTATGCATGCCTACTCTGAAATAAATCCCATTATAGTCGGGGGCCTTTACTCCCATGTAAATGTGGATAGGATTGCAGCCTCAGGGCCCAATCCTCTGAAATAAATCCCATTGTGGTCAATGTGTGCATAGAACGCACATTTCATTTGTAACAATGAAAATACATCCTGCATATTGGATATTTACATTACGATTCATAACAGTAGCAAAATTACAGTTATAAAGTAGCAACAAAAATAATTTTAAGGTTGGGGCTCCCCACAACATGAGGAACTTATAAAGGGGTCATGGCGTTAGGAAGATTGAGAACCACTGCTGTAGAAGCACTGCTAATCTGTGTGGGCAATTAACTCCAGTGTGGGGATTCATGCATTTATTACTGGCTTAATCCAGTATCTGGAAATTTGGTATCTGCTGATTCAATCATCCGTTGTTCTGAGGGTACTAGATATACCCTTTAAAAAGATAGGAAAAGTAATGAGGAATGCTAAAAATATCTCTTATTACCATAATTCAGCAAAACTACTGCATTTTCATGGCGACAGATAGTCTTTCAAGATTCCTGTAGCATCTTTCTGGTCGCACTCATGATCTTATTTTAACTCAGTGTTGCCCCAAAATTCTCCTCCGGGTCACAATGCATTATGGAGTAACACTGAGTAATGGAGGATCCTTGATGTAATCAGGCAGCTCAGAAGACTGCCTGCAGCCCTGAAAAAGCAGCTGTGCTACAGAAAACAAAGATATGTTTAGCGTTCTCCTTCACTTTCCTTATCTTTTAAAATGGTCTCTGGTATCCATGGATCCCCAGTATCTGTAGATGAATACCAGGCATGCTTTTTATTGTTCCCTACCAAAGCACTGTGAGGTTTTTGTCTTCTCCTGGACTATTGCTCAAAGAAGTGGATCGCTGATCACTGCAGCTCTATTTCCATTTTGTGTATAGTGGATTCTTGGTATCAATTCCAAGACCTTCCCCAGATACCAAATTATACAGATAATTAAATCCATGGAAGTGCTTGCTTCCCCGCATCTCAGAATATTTTCAGTCATGACCTGAAATGTCTTCTTGTCACATCTGGATGATCCTCTCAACCCCCCCCCCCCCCAGCTTCAGGCTCTGCATCCGCAGACATTCAGATGTTAAACCTGAGAGTAAGGAAGGTTCGCTGTTTTTGATTTATAAGGATAATAGCTATGGTGACTACTTACTACTTTCATTGCTGTTCTTTACGGATCTGATAACCAGAAACTCTCCCACCCTCCTGAATTTGGAACAACTTGTCCATTGCTGCAAACAAGCAATCTTGGCTTCTGAAAGCAAAAAATCATGAAATTCATTGCATCCCTATTTTTCATTCTGGTTTCCCTTCAACATGCCAACAAAAACATGACTTGTATTTTGCAGGCTTCAGTGACGGAATTACACATAATTATAGGCTCAGAGTAACAAGGTTGCTCTGAACTTTGTTTGATCACTTGAAGACCTGAAGACAGAATGTTCCAAGGAAAATTAAGTGACACACACAAAGGAGCGTCTTTGGAACACGTCCTGACCTTCGTGTATTTAACGTTTAAAGTTGTGTTTTCCTCCGAATCTCATGTTTTAGATTTACATTAGATCTTCAGATGTTGGCAACCTGCAAAGCCACCTCTTTATGTATTTCTTTTCAACATTGTTTGCTTTTCCTTTTTGACGTCTGCTTTCTGAAATTAAGAAGAGTAAAGATAGGTAGTGAAGATAAGCCTATTCTTGCTTTCATAGGACTTCCTGTTCCTAATCTAATCCTCAAACTACTGGGTGTTGGTTGGTGTACAAAACAGGGTATGTTTATATCAGTTTTTATGTGAGGCTGGTAATTGCCGAACTAGCGTTAGCTAAGGTAAAACTGATAGAATGGCTCAATGATACCGAAAATGTGCAGGAGAGACATTCTGATTGGTTAACAGAATTGGTTACCTCTCGTTCTGAGGTAATTTTACCTCAGAATCTGAGTTATCTCAGTGTGAGTCAGAGTTACCTTAGAGAGTTGAGACCTTGCTGTAGCTGTACATGTTTTTTACATGCTCTGATGGTTGATTTGTGGAAATTGACATTTATAGATACACACACACACACACACACATGTATACGTATACGTATGTATATATTTGTGTGTGTGTATATATAAAAATAAAAAAATTGTTTTCTCACCCCCCATGGGTGATGTATGTATGTTATCCTCAATCTCGGGTCCTCTAACAGAGGCCTGGAAGTTTGAGGGTTCTGCAGTATCTTAGCTGTTCTTAGCAATGCGCTTTTCTGGATTGTTTAAAATAATATATATATATATATATATATATATATATATATATATATATATATATATATATATTTGTGTGTGAGTATGTATGTAAATAGAGTTTCTCCATGACAATCTCTTGAGTGCTGCCTCATTTTTCTTCCATTGGAAGCTCTAACAGACTTCTTCACCCTCGTTCTACTGTAGTGCACTTTGACAGTTCAGCAGTGGGGTCAGATTTTTAAGACTGCAAGTACTTGAGTACTGAAGTGATCTTGTTTAAAGAAAAGCCTCTCTGTTCTTTGATTACTTATCATGGAACAGATATAGGCACAGTTCCTCAGCAGAATGAAGTTAGCATGATAAACTGTTTGAAGGATAAATTATTATTTGATTGGAATGAGTCAACTTTATTCAACTTCAGTGGCTCAAGTAGTCATTATAACAGGAGTATCAGAAATACAGATTAAAAAGGGCTGCTTTTCTTGCATTCGGTTATCGTCAGTGGCCCATAAATAATGGTTGGCTTGTCATCTCCAAAAACCCCTGTTGCACACAATCCTATTCATGTCTGTTCAGAAGTAAGTCCTGCAGCATTCCGTAGGTCTTACTACATTAGTAGTCCTCTGTGTAAGAAACTTTTCTCTATACTGTTAACCTCTCTTTAACTGCCTAGTGTCTTCCAAAGCTCGGTAATCTTAAACATTCCAGTGCTTCCCTATCTATCTATTCATCCCACCCATCCATCCATCCATCCCACCAAATCCTATCCTATCCACCTACTGCATTTCAACTAAAAAGTTCACAAAGTGGTTTACAAAGAAAATGAAAAAGCTAATTAATAGCAAATGGGTCCCTGTCCCAAAAGGGCTCACAATCTAAAAGCATGCCAGGACACACACTGGGAACAAGGAAAGTAATTCTAAAGCATGTTCATCAAAGCATGTGAAATAATAACAGTGAAATGAATGACTCTGAGCTGTGGTTGGACTGTAGGATCTTTCAAGACTAAGGGTACAATCCAGAAGTGCACTTGGGCTACCCTAGCTATCATTAGGCTGGCCCAATTGAAAGATGGGTCATCCTAGTTATTCTGGAAAAGGCTTGGGGCACCCTAAGGCAACATAGGTTGCCACAAGACAGGTGGAGCTGGGCTGCCCTAACTGGGCCAGCCTAGACAGCTCAGGAGAGGCATGTTTAGCATTGCCTAGGCAAAGCAGTTACATTATATCCAGAGCCCGTTTCCAGAGCAGAAATGCCCTCTTCCAGCTCCTCAGAGTTATACCACCCAGGAGCAGGTATAGAAATGAGTAGATCCATAGGGGTCCTTGATAAGGCAGAGTAAAAATGGCAGTTTTGACCAAAAATCTGAGTTCTTGGCCAGCCTAGCTGCAACCCCTGCCTGTCAACCTCAGGATTTGGCATATCTACGGCAGCTTACTAACCTGGGGATACACCAGGCCACTCCTAGCATCCACCCCCCAGAGGTACTGCTGTATTGCATTCTCATGCTGCAGCTGTTACTGGTTGTCAGGAATTTCTGGGCTTCCTTATAATGCAGGCACCACAGCTGTTCCTTGCTCAGTATGATCTGAGGTGGGTCTCCTCAGGTGTAAGCCCTCCCAGGTGTCACTGACTTGGTGCCTACTGAGCATGCTCTGGAGCAGGTAGGGCAGCCCAGGCTTCCTGACTCTCTGAATGCAGCATAACTGTCTATGCTATGGATAGAATGCTATGGATTCAGAATAGTTGGGGCAGCCCATCTAGGGCACTCCTCATTGCCCTTACTCTGGATTATTTCAGAAATAATTCTGAAATTATTCACAATTTAATAATTCTGACGCTCTGTGTCTGTTTATATTTAATAAAATAGACGCTCTGTGTCTATTTCAGCATTTCTGTTGGAAATTCTCAGCCCTTGGGACAAATTCTCATTACAGTTTTCAAGAAGATAACTGAATGAAACATGGGGGTTGCTTTCACAAGACACTGATGGAAGAAAGAAAAATATCTTGTGCTAACTTCTTGTGGAGTGATTTATTTGTTTGTTACATTTATTTGGAATGATTAAGTGTGCACATTAGTCCTACGGTGCTTAAAAGCATTATTCATGCTACTGTATGTATTTGTCTTTGTTTTATGGCACACCAATGCTTTAAAATACTGTATTGATTTTTATCTTATTCACTTGTGATATTAAGAGGTGCTGGACAGAGTCAAATAAGCTTCTTGGCCCATGATCAAATAAACAGTAAGGCAATGCTTCCTCAACTTCTGATGGCAGTAGGCATGCTATTTCTCAGAATTAAATTGGATGTATGCTATTTGCTGTTGTGACCCACCCTTCCAAATTAACCTAAATTGTGTAATAATTAATTAATTGCATGATCGAATGAGTTCATTTAATTTAACAAAAATAAAATATTTTATCTTTTCTGTCTTGTTCAAACCTGGTTCAAGGACATTAAAACTTACAGCTAAATCTTCATTGTATTGAGCTGGACAAAATCCCATAGATGTCATTTAAGTGTTTCTATATTTGTTATCTATTTCCAAATAAATAACTTTAAATTTCTAATTTTTTAAAAATATGATCACTTGCTTGGCAAATGGGAAAAATATTTATTTCTCATTCATACTTTTATAAAAAAAAGCCATAAGTCTGTTTATGATTCATATTAAAAATTCAAGTCGTGGTTTGAAAATTACTAAAAACAGACAGAATGGCCCCAATCCGATGAATGCAGCTCCCAAAAAACTCCTGAGAAAGAACTCCCTCCTTCTAAGCAGATAAATATATTAAGCCTTATGAAAACCATGCTACAAATTGATGTTTACTTGTTAGTAAACAAATATGCCTTGGCTCATGGTCAGGTAAGTCAAAGAGGAATGCAAGGCCACCAGAATGCAAGGCTGTCAGAACCATCTGATGAAGTGAAATAATAATCCAGAAACAAATAAACCAGTAAACAATAATCCGGTAAACAAATAATCCAGTAAACAAATAATCCAGAAGGCTGCCCCCTCACTGAAAAGGAGAAAAATAGAGGCTAGAGCTGGTAAGGGGAGCTAGTAAGGTTTTTATTTTTTAGACAAGTAAAGCTAGATGGGTCCTTCTAGTTCAAACTCCTCCTCTTCCCACCCCCCAGTCTAATTTTCTTCCTCACCTAATTTTCTTCCTCACCATCTTCCTCACCATATTATTTAGATGAAAACTTTGAATCTCAGTCCAGCCCATACATACATACATACATACATACATACATACATACATACATACATACATACATAAATTCCAGATTTAAAACTGATTTCATCGAAAACCACAGAATTGAAACAATTTCAATCTGAAATTGAACTGGGCACTGGGAAGGAATTAAAATCTTACCAATTTTTTTTTCTTAGATGGAGGGGTTTGAGATTATTGCAGGCAGACTACAGAGACAGTTCACTTAGTAGAACAGGTCTCACTTCCATAGCTATCCTTATTTATTAACTATTAATTATAGCCATTAATTTTTTGAATTTTCTTTGTAAACCGCTTTGAATTTTTTGGTTGAAAAGCGATATATAAATACTGTAGATAGATTCGATTCATTCATTCTTCACTTTTGCTTTGATTATTTGCAATTATTTATTTAATTTGCTTGGTTATGTCACTTCTGGTCCTGACATCAATTTTGATGAGTCCTGGAAAGACTGTCATTCTAAAAACTGGATCCTAAGCTAAAAACTTTGAGAACCACTGGTAGGCAGTAATTTGTAGGGCCATTTGTGAGATTTTTAGATTGTGAGCCCTTTTGGGACAGGGACCCATTAGCTTTTAATTAGCTATTATTATTTTTCCATTTACTTTGTAAACCGCTTTGTGAACTTTTTAGTTGAAAAGCGATATATAAATACTGTAGATAGATAGATTTGGTGAGCACTGCATTGTTCTAGAATCTGGTCAATGAGCAAAGATACAATTAAGGGAAGCAGTGATATCCTGCCAGAGGGTGCAATCATAACCTCGGCTGGCAAATCATTCTGTGGTGATGTAGGGAGGCAAGTGCATGTCTGTGCAGTGGACTAATCCTCCCCCAGGAGTGGCGCAGAAGCGTGCGAATTTGCTTGGTCTTGGGCAAGCCTACCCGAAGAACAAGTTTAATGATACAGCTGTTTGTAGACAGAACTGCCTGTTTCCTTTTTGAAGGCTGCAATCCTATCCACATTTTCCTGGGAGTAAGTAGTATTGAACATAGTGGGGCTTACCTCTGAGTAGACATGCTTAGGATTGCACCGGATGTGTGTTTTTTTTTAACAATATATTATTCTGTTTTATTATTCTGCTCCCCTTATGGAAGTGAAGGATGTACATTTAAAAAAAATTGAGCATAGTAATCCAATTTGGTAGTAGCACATTGACCCAGAAATAAAAAGTAGCAATCAGTTCCATTTGTTTCTAACCCTAATCTTAATTCATGTAAAAAATTGTCAGATTTTTTTCAGAGCTTTTAAACATTAAAAAATTGGCATTTCCATGTTAGTAAGGTCCATTATTCCATATTTCCAGAGCAGGACAGGATGGGATTGTGTTTACATCTGCTGTGCAATATTGTCATTTGCTAATATTACAGAGCAGAGGTGAAGCTGTTTAGGAATTCCATCCCAAAATCCCCAATATAAATCTTAGGAGATCTTTAAACCTTTCAATCCCTTTTAAAACCTGAAATAGGAGAGAGAACCCATTACTGCAAAGTGATAGAATAAATAGCATAGCTAGACATGAAATAATTTTCAATGTGAAAATTCTTAGGAACCTTCACAAACATGATGAATGGAGAGGAAAAGGAAATGTTACACTGGAAAAAAAGAACTCTTCTTGTGGAGGAAAACAGACGTTGAGCAGACTCATCGTTTTGTTTAATGCTCACACAAATATGTGTCCTTGTCTCTTCACTGGAATGCTAAACATAACATTAAAAAGAGTTTCACTTCCCTCCTCCATCATCTCACATCTTCATTCTTATACACTCTGTGCATGAATCATGAAGGATTCAATTCTCCAGTGTGGGGCCAACATTCTGTTCTATCTCTTGAACATAGAGTTTCTGGCAGTGTGCCCTGGGAATAGGGAGATAAAATAACATCTAATAGTTATCCATCCAAGAATGTAGTAAGATCTGAGATCTTTCTGGCGGGGTCCAACAATAGCAGCTACAGAGGATGCTACGATGTATTTTATGAGCCACGGTGGGCATGGAGTGTGAAATTATATAGAACCCCAGGTACGTGGGAATATCATGCTTTCAACTCTATAAACAGTATTTTAAAATAAACGTTTTCTTTCCCCTGATCCCAGTTTTGTTCCCCAGTGTGTTAAACTATCATGTAACTGATAATTAAGTGTGATGTATCCAACAAGCAAAGGGGTGGGAGTTGTCATGCTATCCAGACCAGACGGTTACTAATAAGAAAATCTTGGCAGTCTTTCAGGATGTCAGTTCTTTGAGTAAAACGTTCCATAAGAAACAAAATTTAAAAATTCTGCTCCACTGCATGGTGTTCTACTTATCAGGAACAGCCATGGGAGAGGTTACCCTCCCACCAAAAGGCCAACAAGGACCCAGGAAGTGAGTCATGGATGCTTTTGGGGCTGAATTTAGCTTGACAAAAGAATTGGCCAGTCAGACGTCATTTTGGGCCAGACTACATTAGCAGATGGGCTGAAGACCAAAAATGGAGCAGAAATGTTCCTTTCTTTATAAATAGGCGGTATCTAAAATAAATCGGGAACCTAGCTCAAGATTGTGACACATGGCGGGGAAGGATAACACCTTCCACAGCACTGTTTTACTGCACTAACCACCTTCCCCCATGAGTTCCTACTTGTTGCAAATAACCAGTTTGGTGGGTGGGGATTGACTGAAAAACAGACACACAGTGAACGCTTTAATTGTGCTTTCTTTTTCATCATCTCAACCTGCCCAGGGTGGCCTGATGTTGTCTTTTTCCATGACATGTCCTCTTTTATAACCTTGTGTCCTGAAAATAATCCTCCTAGTCCTCCTTTTCTTGTGATCAGCTAGCATGTAGACTTGCAATTAATTAATTGTGCATGGAGGCCACATGTCCACAGAGGGATCTTCGGACAACACTGGCTCTATAGCGTAAGAAACGGGGATGAGCACTGCTCCCTAGAGTTGGTCATGACTATCAGCTTCTTGGCTCTTACACTAGAGACCCAGAATTTTTTGCCATCACTTCCAATTTTACTGTGGCTTATCATGGACCTCTATGGGTCTACTCATAGACCCTGCTCATTTATTCCTGCTCTGTTAGTGTTCTAACTCTGAGGAGCTGTTAGAGGGCATTTCTGCTTTAGAAACAGGTTCTGGATATAGCCTAACTGCATTGTTCTAGGCCATGCTCAACATAACCTCAACATGTCTCTCCTGAACTGCCTAGGATGGCACAGCTAGACAGGTCCATCTGTCTTGAGTTATGCTGGTCCAAGCCTGTCTGGTGTAAATGGGTGGCCCCATCTTGGAATTGGGCCAGCCCAGTGATAGATAGGCTAGCCCAAGTGCACTTTAGGATTATGTACAAAGTGGATTTCATGATTTTTGACTCAAAATTTGTCTTTGACTTACAGTATCTACAAGATTGACTAACAGTCAAGTCGATGCAATATTCCTTTCCCAACCTCTAGCAAGTACTGTATTTATTTTGCCAGAATACAGAAATCTGTGTCTTTAAAAACTGCACATCTGTCAATAATTGAAGTGAAGACTTTTCTCATAATTGTATCTCTTTCTTAGAGACAGTTTTTCACTCGAGGGCTGAAGAGTGTCAGGAAAAGCTTTCCAACTTCTACAATTTAATGGGATCTCTTTTCTTGAATTTTTTTTCCCCAGAAAACAGACAGAATGAGCTGTGGGGGGTGATTGCAAACCATCCATAAAATGTGTCATATTTTTGAAAGCCATTCATCCATTCATTTCTTTCAGCCTTTAACTACATAGTGCCAAGGTGGCTAATCTATATACGTTGCGCATGGGGGATTTTGCGCATGGAGGACATTGCATATGAGGGGACGGTGCATATGAGGGAATGGTGTGCATGGAATTTCTGAAAACTGGTTGTTAATGGGTACCTCTGTCACGGAAGGAACATGCTCCCCAAACTTCACACTTCTAGGTCAAGTGGTTTTGGCAGGGCGTTGATAAGTCAGTTAGTCAGTCAGTGAATCAGTCAGAGACTTTTCAGTTTAATAAATATAGATTTAAAATGGGTAGAGTAAAGGAAATAAAGTAAAGGAAATTAAAACAATGGAGTCAGCAAACATAGGAAAAGGTCATAAGCCATAAGTTAGATGGACTAGCTGAGCATCTTTTTATAAATAGATGGGGTCTTCCAAACTGAGGCAAGATTTCCATATCTGGGAGATTGTCACAGAGAAGGCCCTATCTTGCATGCATTCCATTTGAGCCTTACTCAAAAGCAGCACATAGAATAGAGCGTCCCCCAAAGGTCTCAAGGACTGGATGGATTCATATGGCAAAAGATGCTCTTTATTAGGGACCTAATTTGTATGCAATTTTAATGGTAATGAATTGAAACTTGAAATGGATAAGAAGCCACTGTAATTCCAGCTGGATAGGCGTCGTGTGTTTCATGTGAATGATCATCATCAGCAACTTTGACCTCAGCATTCTTAATTTTTTAATTCCCTGTCTTCCTTCTCAGTTTGTCACTTTAATAAAGAATATTTCCTCACTCATCCAGAGCTATATCACATGCAGTTTTAATGGACCCTGAGCATAGAATTATTATAATAATGTATCTGATAAAACAAGAGCCTGTGATGTGGGAGGAGGGGGAATTGGAATATTTTTATTTGGGCCAGAGAGATTCAAGCAATCCTAACCTAAGCACAACTATGGGAATGTCACAACCATTCCCATGGTGATGTAGGAAGGAAAGTGCATGTCTGTTCACTGGCCTAGCGCTCCCCCAGGAGTGGTGCACACATGTCTAACAGCATTTTTGTGACATCCCCAGGTTAGCGTAGGACTTGTGTCAAGACTTAGGCCAGCCTAACTGGAGTTTAGGACAACCATAGTCTCTGTTAAGTCAAGAAGTTCAGTGTGTCATGTTGAGTCAAGCATTCTATCTCTGTCTAACAACAACAAAAACAGTATTTATATACGGCTTTTCAACAAAACGTTATAGTGGTTTACAGTGGAAATCAAATAACTGACGGCT
This sequence comes from Cryptoblepharus egeriae, assembly GCA_030015325.1. NCBI lineage: Eukaryota > Metazoa > Chordata > Lepidosauria > Squamata > Scincidae > Cryptoblepharus > Cryptoblepharus egeriae. The sequence continues at coordinate 84,888,132 of JAREYC010000005.1, forward strand.
CCATGTCCCAAAAGGACTCACAGTCTAAAAAATTGTGATACCAGCAGAAGCCACTAGAGAAGACACTGCAGGGGTAAATAAAAGAGGAGCAGATGCTTGGAAAAGTGTCATTTACCCAGGTAGCAGGGATTTATCTTTTATTTTTCTTCTAAGACTTAAGTGGAATGTTATATAAAAACCCTGCTTATAAAACTTGAATCAACTTGGCATAATGATAGTGATTGCCATTGTTGTGATTCGCTAAATGGTAATGGTTCCTGATGTCATCCCTTCCATTTAGTCCATTTACTCTCCTTTTATGAATTCTTCCCTGTTCTCCATTCCCATGTATACCTATGCTCATGAATAGCTATAAATCTTCATGTGAACATGTGTACCTATATAGAAGGTGAGATCCATATGTCAAGGATGCTTCTGACAAAGTGGATAGTAGTCCATGAATGGGCATTGATGGTGAACATGCGTCTCTCCAGGTCAGTATCTTGCCCACCTACCACTATGTCATTGTTGGACCCAAGCAATCATATGAAGTATCGTTCACAGTCACTATATATGAAAAGCAACAGTGTTCATAAAGAGATCACTTCCTTTCATGTTCTGGAAGGAACATTAATGTGAAATATACAGCTTCCCCTTCCCTAAAATCCAGGGTGACCAGATGACTGGAAAAACCCGGATTTGTCCGGATTTTTAACCTCCTGTCCGGGTGTCCTACATTTTGGCATCATTATCCTACATTTTGGCTTCATTTTGAAACTTTGTGTTAGTGCACAGTACCCCATCATGCCATATGTCGTTGGATTTGTATTGAAGAGTAGAATCCAGTGCAAAAATCAGTTTTGAGATCTTCCTATCAAAAGTTATGGTCAAAAAACCAAAAAACAAAACCAGAAAAAATACATTTTTGGCAATTTTTTCAGTGAGTAGGAATTTTGGCCTGGGATTAGGAATTTTGGCCTTGGGGTTCAGGAAATTTGGGTTTGGCATCTGGTCATCCTGCCTAAAATCTGATAGGGTTTACCATGACAAAAAGTACTTTAACTCTTCTATGCTTTCTCTGAGCCAATTATTATTATTACTTGTTTTCCTGGTGCTGTATTTTATAAGGCCAGGGAAATGGCATTGAGTAGAGGTGCACAGAATGATTGCATCAGACCAGCAAATCTTGGACTGTGACATTTTTTATCAACCCTCCTTTCTTGTTCCTTTGCTGAAATTGTCAGAGCTTTGCAAGCCTCCTTTCCTGACATGCATGGCATACTTTATGATCCTGGGTTGATTTTCTGTCTCTCACGCAGCTGTTCAAGGCATGGAAATTCTGCTTATTAAAATGGTGAACTCTGTTAGGGGAGTAAGTTAAGTCAGAGTAATCCTTCTGCAGTGTTTTGAGCAACAATTCATCTGCTGAACTCTGAGTTGCACTAAGATAAGGCTGATTTAACCCAGAAGGAATTGTTGCATTTTTCTTTTCATTTCTGGTTTTCCCTAACACTTAATAAAAGAATACTTTGCCTCATTTTTAACTTCCGCTTGTCTTTTTCACCAGTACATTCATTTACCATTCAGCAAAATCTATGACTTGGAAAATCCTTTAAGCTTTATCTCTCTCCAAGGTGCATAATATTTAAGCTCCTTTTCTGTAGTCACGGTGGCAGTCGAGAATATATTCATAAATTGCTATCCAATTAATAATAAGTAGAAACTCCAACTTCATTCTATTGGTTGATCTCTTGTTAGCACTACAGATAGGCAGCACTTAACATATATGGAGGCATTTATATTCAACATTGTTACTGAGTTAAACAATGCAGAGATGTTCGCTTTTTTGACAGGCAGCAGAATTAGGTGGATAAGGCGTAGGATGGGGGCAGGATCAAGTGAGGCCTCATCAACCATATCCTATCTTCCTCCTGGGCATGTTAGCTTTACATGGATCTGTTCTGAGTTAGGCTGCAATCCTAAAGACACTTTCCTGGGAGTAAGGCCCATTGAACACAATGGTGCTTACTTTTGAGTAGACATGGTTAGGCTTGTGCTGTTACACCAGTTACGTTACAGGTGAAGATCCAAGTAGCCCCAGTTAATGCCTTTGGTACTGAAAGTGTATTCCTCCAGTGGTGGGCACCAGCAGGTTCGCACCTACTCTATAGAACCGGTTCTTAACAAGAGATAGGACATATAAAGTTTAAAAATAGCCATTTAAAAGTGGCTGCCAGGTGGACAGAGAACCGGTTCTTAATTTCTTTGAAGCCCATCACTGTATTCCTCCAAATGGAACTGGGGATACCAGATTTGTTTACTGCCTCTACAAACCCCTGGTGAAATAGTGAATTAAAAATATTGAAATTGATTTCTAAAGGAAGAATTGGCTGGCTGGGGAAGGGGTTAAGAACCTGTTTCCACTCCTCAGCTTTTCATTGAAAAGAGCCCTTCACTTCCACTTTCATCTTCAAAGGCAGGTTTGGAGTCAGAAATTTGTAGTTCTGCCCTATACCTTATTGGGGGAAATCGGCATTGCCACCTGTTTCCAGTGCCTTAATTGTATCTGAAGTTGTTTTGTAATGAGATGATTTATTGCTCATTAATGCACATAATGAGTAATCTTAATGAGAGGATTTAAAAACATTGCCTACGGTCTGGTAGTCCCGAGGTTACACATCGCTGAGGTGAGATGCAATTTAATTGAGACGAGGGTTCCTTTGTCATGGAGAGGGCATGGAAGGGCTAAATAAAATTACGTGTAAATCAGTAAGCTGCTGTGTAGACTACATCACAATTAATGGTAGTTCTCTGACTTAGCAGTTTGAAAAAAACCTATGATCTCACCCTCCTAGTTTCCAGGGCTCACATGGGAAAGTGATTGTTTATGGCATCTGAAGGGTATTAAAAATCATACCATTTTGGGATTGTATATTGGAGTGGAATTGTATATTGGAGTTGGAGTGCATATTGTGGCTGTGATACATAAATGAGAATATGGAATCTTAATACCTGTATTATATAAGTACAGTATGGGATTTCAAATAGGTAGAGTACAATGCTCTTCAGTGCCTTGATCTGGTATTTTATTTAGGTTGCCAGGACAGCAATGTGCATGTATAACTCCTTCTTGCAGCTGCTAGAATCAAAAGGGAGCTTCCCACTGGTATAGTTTGGAGTTTAGTTTGCTTTACCTGTTGAGAAAAGGAAGAAACTTGTAACATAGGGTGCAATCCTAACCTAGGCCAGCACAACTCATTGGTCTTCCCATTCCCATGATGGTGTAGGAAGGCAAACGCATGTCTGTGTGCACTGGCCTAACCCTCTTCACTGGAATGGCACAGAAATATCTTACAGCACTGTTGTGACACCACCAGGTCAGCACAGGACTTATGCCAGAGCTTAGGCCAGCCTAACTGGAGCTTAGGATTGCAGCTGAGTTGTGCTGGCCTAGGTTAGGATTGCACCCTAAGTCAGAACCTGCACAAGCAAGAATGTTTTATTTGTTCACTCTACCTGTTGTTGCAAGGCTCCCTCATACTATTTTTTTCTTTTAATATGTGTATCCCACATTTCTCTGTGTAGGATACCATATTGTCAGAACCTCCTTTATTCTGACTCAGGCACTGAGAATTCATATTTGTAAGGGCAGCGATGGGCAGCTTATCCATTTTAAATCTATATACAGAGTGATTCAAAAAGAATGGGACAAAAAAACATACCTGTGCCTTTTTGTCCCATTCACTTTGAATCACCCTGTATATAGAATTGAAAAGTCACTGACTGATTCACTCACTGACTCATTCACTCACTCACTGACTGGCTGACTGACTCATCAACACCCTGCCAAAAACGCTGGGCCTAGAAGCATGAAATTTGGGGAGCGTCTTTCTTCCGTGATAGAGGCACCCACTAAGAACGGGTTTTCAGAAATTCCAACCAGAAGAGGGTGAAAAGGGGCACAACACGTTTTTCTCCTTATACTTTACATTGAAGAATCCCTGACTGAGAGACTTATGTACATGGGGGATGTTGTGCATGGGGGTTTCTGCGCACGGGGATTTCTGCACATGGGGGGTTGATGCTGTGCACGGGGATGATGCTGCGCAAGGGGGATGATGCACAATCAAGGGTACTGCGCAATGGATGGATGGCATATGGGAGTACTTTGCTCCCGCAATGCGGGTATATTTCACTAGTATTCTTGTAAGGAACCAAAAGAACAAATAAATGCTTGGAAACCAACAAAAATGGTTTAAATAGAGAACCAAACTTTTTGTGTGTGCATTCCATTCTATAGTCCCATTCTCTAGACACCTCACAGGTCACACTGAGGTTGATTCATTGCTTTGGATCCAGGCATATACATTTCAGTTCCCTTGTCCAAAAGATGCTATAAATTTAAACCTTGGAATGAATCATTGACTTATTAGTGACCTCTTTCTAAGAAGTATGAGATATAATATTATTGTTGGAAAGCAAGCTGTGATTGATCTGGCCAGTGTACTAGGGAGTCTATGACAAAAACAACATTGACTTCATTTTGATAGGAAGCTGTTGGATAAATAGAACATGACCCCAATCAAATGTGGTGTGGGTCTCGACGAAGATATCCTTCAGGCCTCGATGAAGATGTCCTTTTCACAACCCAAGCCATAAATGGTTGTTTCAGCAGAGATTTTCTACCAAATTAATGTCCGGAGAATGCCTTTCTATTAATGCTCTGTCAGAATAATCTGAAAGAAATATGGCTAAGCACGTTTCATTTCAGAACTTCAGAAAACAGATGATAAGCTGAATGTTCTGAGCAGCAACTGTGAGCATAAGCATGAGTCAGCCCTCACATGGACAGATGGACATCTATGTCACAAGCCCCCAAATCCAGAGTAACTACGGGAGCACATAAGAGACTTTACGTGCACCCGTAGTTACTGCACCACCTAGTGAAAACCTATGGGAATTTCATATTGCAATCCAGAGTAACTTGTTCTTACACCGGAGCAAGGACTCCCCGTAGTTACTCTGGATTTTGCCCTAACAAAGAGAGTAAGGGAGTACCTTTTCTGAATACATTGGAGAATTAAAAATAGAAAAGCCCTACAATCCAGAGTAACTACAGGAGCATGTAAGAGACATTATGTGTACCCATAGTTACTGCACCACCAAGTGAAAACCTATGGAAAATTCATATTGCAATCCAGAGCAAATTGTTCTTACACCGGAGCAAGGACTCTCTGTAGTTACTCTGGATTGCGCCCTAAGTGTTTTTTAGAGGTGAAGAAGGAAGGACACGGACAACTATAGGGAAGCAGTTTTTTAGGGGCAAATTGTGCAGGGCTTTAAGTACACGCTGTGCAAGTACTTTATTGATTGGGACTACAGCAGAGGGAAGGGAAGGTGTTAACCCTGCTCCCCTGTGGCTCCTCTTTGCTGGGAATTGCAGTTCCAAGTGACACTAGTTTTATCACTTTAACAAATTGTGTCATTAAGGAGCAAACCAGATTGGAATCACAGTAGGGGTAAGGCTAAGAGCTTCGCTATGCCTGTGACTGACAAGATCTCACCAAAACATACATAAAGTAACATACAATTTGACCCCTGGGAATTGAACATTTCTAGAACTATGAAGGTTAGCTCTCCTATTGACTTGCAGCATTCATACAATAATATGCAGTTCTTGTGCATAATATACATATCGTTCATTACTATAATATGCTGTTACTTTCTGTGGAGCTTGAGGTGGCATCCACGTAGTTCTCAAATGGAATTACTTGCATAATGAGAGGATCCAGAATTAATATATCCTATTTACTCAAATCTTGACGCTCACCTATTCAGCTGAATTTAGTCTCCAAAATCTGGGTGCACTTTAGATTCGTTAGCACATTAGATTCGAGTATTTTGATTATTAGAATAGGTCAGTATTTAATTTAAATTTATTACATTGTAATTAAAAGTGAAACATAAACCCACTGTTGTATAAAGTAGTGAAATTAGGTAAAAATCATAACATAACCCATTATCATATAACCCTACAATCCAGAGTAACTACGGGAGCACATAAGAGACATTACGTGTACCCGTAGTTCCTGCACCACCTAGTAAAATCCCATGGGAAATTCATATTGCAATCCAGAGCAAATTATTCTTACAGCAGAGCAAGGACTCCCCGTAGTTACTCTGGATTGCGCCCTAACTCAATGTTGTATGCATTAAACTTAAATTTTGCACCTTTGCCAGTAAAGTTTTAAAAATCTCTAGCCATTTAGATTGCACTTTAGATTCAATGGCACATTAAATTCAAGTACATACAGGTTACGTTATTTAATAAGTTTTAGGTGCCCGATTTAGGTTTATGTGTAGTGAGTTTTAGGTTTTTAGGTGCCCGTTTTAGGTTTTAGGTGTAGGTTTAGTGAGTTTTAGGTTTTAGGTGCTGAGCAGCCCTGATAGACAGTGTCTGGTACTTATTTGCTCTGTAAGTCTAGAACTTTGTTGTAGCAAAACCACGTCTTCATCAGTGTTGATTTCCTAAGAATGCTCTCAAAAACAGAAACAAGCACCTTATTGATAGTTCTTATTGATCGTTCCCAGAAATGTTATATATCGGTATATGCTTTGGACCTAAGCAGTCTGTTTCTCTTTTATCTTGATTCATTTGTTTTCTGCATGCAAATTTCATGGCATTCAGTTACTCATTCTGATCTTTGTTCCCTTCTAAACATTTAGGTCTCCTGCATTTTTTTTTTGCTAAAAACTTGCAGAATAGTTCCTATGGTGATAACCCCCATATTTCTCTTTGCCTTCTGTCTTTTCCATCTCCGTAGCAGATGTGATTAATCTGCTCTAGTCTTGTGGCTGTGATTACAAGTATCTCTTGATTTCTGCCAGAAATACTTCCTTTGAGATAGATGAAACTTTGGATCCTACTAGTACAACGTGACCTGGAAGCCTATTGGACAGGCATAGCAGAGTTGTATTAACAACATTCAGGGCTTCCACAAGATACCTGGTATCTGAGGTGGTATGTTTAATACTGCCACCCTTAACCTGTGGTATTCCAGCTGCCACCTTCTACACTTGTCTTCATTCTACTCTCAGGATTCAGAAATGAAGAAGGGAATGAAGCAGAAGCAAATGCCTGGAGAAAATGTTGGATAGAATTTCAAAGACCTGTTTTGCTGTCTTAGGGAGGCAGCAAAACTGTGTACTGAACCTCTGTTGACTCAATCTGTATGACTCCATTCAAGTTGGTGAGAACAAGGTGTGGTGTCTCTAAGAGCTGTGACATTCTAGCATCTTGGAGAAACATATTTTCTATTCTTACAATTTTAGATTTTTTTTTTAGATCACCACCTCCCATATTTGGTGATCATTTCCCCATATTTGGTGATTATATGTTCACAGATAATATGGGTATACCACAATGGTTCTATAAAAACCACTAAACATTAGTAAATGAGCATATGTCATTTAATTTATTTAACAAATGTCTGTGCAGTGGCTTCCCCGGCCTCAGAATTCCTTTTAAAGGCATGAAAATGTCATTTCCAGTTTAAAAAGAAAAAGAAATTGCATTTTTTTTCCAGTTAAAATGCTTTTTATACAGCTTAAACCTTTTTACACCATTCTGTAGCCCACAGATGTGCTCAGCTCAGAAGAGCTTCCAGATGTTATGGGAGCATAGCTCCCCTTGCCTCCCGGAAGCATCTCCAATATCCAAATTTTCATGTATCCATACTGGGTTCTGTATCTTAACCCCTTTGAATATCAGAGTATGCCTATATCTCTTTTTCAGCAATGACAGTGTGGTGTACAAAAGATAGTTGCATCATTTGGAGTATTTTGAAAGTTCTTTCTACATTATCTATTGACATTAAAGCCTTGAGCGGTACAAGGGGTGTCCGCACATTCCATGTGAATCAAGCAGGGTGAGGGTTCTATTTTCATGTGTCTCTGGGGCAGAGAAGTTTGAGGACAACTGTCAACATTACATTCACATTTCCACTATCATTTGCAACTGTTATTTGGAAAGTTAACAGGCCATGCTGAGAACAGGTGAAGGGGGCAGTTAAGTTGAGAGTAGGCAAAAGAGCATTTGAAATGCTGGAAAGGGAGGGTCTTGCACTGTTTTGGGAGCATAAATGAGAAAATGTATACCACAGTGAGAAAACTTAAAATAATAGATCCGCTGCTATAGGTCCTCTTTAGGATGGAGCCACTTGCATGAATTTCTAAGGGCATAATTGAGAGCAGATATGCTGTTACTCTCTTCTGTGGCCTGGAGCAAGTTACCATTTGTTCCAGGTCAGTTGTTTGCCCAACTGCTTTGAGCAAACTGTGGCATAGAGGTTATGAGCTGGCAGGCTTTCCATTAAGTGCAAACATTTATCAGGTTGCACAAAAAAGAACATCAGTCTGCCCAATTACTTGCAAGTTTTTGTGCATGGACAGTGTTGTACTAACATTATGGAAAAATACAGTAATACTGTATGTCATTATGTTGTACTAATGTTATGGACTTCTCCACTAAAACCTTCCAAAATTGTGTGACCAAGGAACCCAAATTTCCCCTTTTGAATCATTCTTCATTAAAGATGCAGGATTTGAACACACTGGCTGCTTGACTGTACAGGCACACTTTTCTATCAGTGTATTATGGCCTTAGAACAGTTTAAGAGAAATCTTATTTATGTTTACTCAGAAGTACATCCCATTCTGTTCCATAGGACTTATAGTACATATGTATAAATTTGGATAAGATCCAATTTGCCAGCTCTGAGCAGCCCTAAGAGGTAAGTAAAAACTCTTGAACAGTAACTCTCCATAGGTCGTGGTAGGGCTTCAGTGGGTCTCCTTAGACCTCTGCCAGCTCTTTTGATGGAATAAGTCTAAGGAGACTCTTGGAGACAGGTCCAGGCAAGGAAGGATGCATAGAATTTTGGTATGCATTGCTGCCATCAAGATCCTCCCTTCCGCCCTCAAACAGCCCCTATTTCCTCCTGCTCCCCATCCCTGTCCTCCCTCAAATGTACCAAACCACCCGTCTCCACCAACTTATGTGCTATGATGGCACATCTGGGATCTTCTGATGTGTGTACAAAGCCTCAAGCTATTTGTCCCAGTTGTTCCAGAGTGGCCAATGGTAATGCATTTTTTGTACCGTCAGAAATAGATTTGGGCTGTGGGTGGTGCAAGTGATTAAGGCACTGTGCCTGTTAACCAGTAGACCAGGGTTCGAGGTCCGAGTCCCCACAAGACAGGGTGAGCTCCTGTTCTTAGCCCAGCTCTGCAACACAGCTGGAACCGATTGTATTGGCTCTGCTGTTCCAATGGACTATTTCAGTGGTGTGGAGAGGGGGGATTTGCTGCTTGGGTAAAAGACTATCCTCCATATTAATCTACCCAGGCCTTTGTGCTTCACGTACAGTGTCAAGCACGATACATAGTCTTTCGAGACTGATGGAAGCCAATGAAGTAGACTTACCAGCAGTGGATCATGAGGTTGTAAATTAAGGGTGGGATTCAGCTTTTATTCTGTAATTTGTTGACAGTGGTTGATAGCTAGAAAAAGAAGAATAGAGTTTAATAAAGCTCGAATGAGCAAGGGATATATAGGCAGAAGGGCAGGATTGCAAAATCCGGATAAGATCTTGCTTCCTGGGGAAGTTATCATCTCTTGACAACTGAGAGCTTCAACTGAGATTCCTGCTGGTTTTTAAATATTTAGCAGTGACTGCCCACGTATTTTCACATTTTCTATTGATATCATAAGGGACAGACATTTGTTTAAAAGGTCAACTGTGATTCTTATGGAACTGACAAGATATTTTGTTAGATGACATATTCTGCATAGTGCAGTGTCATAAGCAGCTTCCTTTATATATTGAATCAGACCAGTGGCTGATTCAAGTTTAGTAGGGTTTAGTAGGCTGATCCAGTTTAGTAGCGTTGATGACTAGAACAGCTCTCTGAGATTTCAGGCAGGAATTTTTCTGTTTTATCTTGAGATATCAGGGATTGAAGTTTGGCCCTTCTACATTCAGATACTCCTCTACTGTCCTGCAGCAGTTCCCTGTTTATTCACTTCCTTCCTTACTTTTCACAGTTTTGTACCACTTTCTTTCAAGGAGATCAGGGTGGTATACATAATTTTATATACCCCTCCTTTTGTCCTTACAACATCCCTGTGAGGTAAAGCAAGAGTGAGTGGCCCAAGGTCATCCAGGAAGCTTTATGAGTGAGCAGGGATTTGAACCTGGATCTTCCAGATCTATCGGTCTAATTCCCAAATTACTACACCATCCAGACTCTTGTTTTGAGCACATGCTGATAGTGACATAGGAAAGAAGGCTGATCTTTCAGTTTCCAGTTGCTCAGAGGGCAGCTACTTCTGGGAGGGGGAAAGTTTAGGCCAGTGCACATGTGCCAACCTCTCTATACCACCACTTTAGGGAGATATGTGAGTTGGTAGGATTGTGTACTCAGTTTCTGGTGGACATCATTTCAATGGTTTGCCATATTCAATAGCAGAATTCAGATCCCCATGTCCTTTCCATGTGCCAGTTCCAATCAATTGACATTAGTAGTGGTGCTAAATTATAGTAAATCCATATTTCTTGAGGCTGCTTCTGAATTCCTGAGGCTGCCTTCTAGTCATTAAACATTCTCACCAATTGATTTGCCACTAGTTCTTGGATCTTGTTTTTAGACTATGGCTGCAATCCTAAAGTCAGTTTCCTGGGAGTAAGACCCATTGAACTCAATGGAACTTCTGAGTAGATACGGTTTAGATTGCACTGTAAGTATTTGCTGGTATATCATAAGAAAGGTCCTGCGTTTAAAGCCCATCTAGTCCTGGATCCTGTTCCCCACAGTGGCCCACCTGATATTTCTGAATAGCCAACAAGCAGGAAATGAAGGGAATACCCTCCACTTACAACACAATCATGCTGTACCCTTACAATATAATCAGCATATTTTTTGGTTTTGCCATAACAAAAAAAAAGAGGACAAGGACCCCCAGAAATATAGAACATCCAACAGAAATGTAAGGCATGGTAAAATAAAAGATTTAAACACTAATATATATTGCTTCCATGTGCTTAATTTAGAACTCTATGGCTGTAATCCTAAAGACACTTTCCTAGGAGTAAGACCCATTGAACACAATGGGGCTTACTTTTGAGTGGACATGGTTATGATTGTGCTCTATATTACTTATTAAATTTAAAACCATTCCATGTAACTTATTACATACTAGCGAAAGGCGTACCCGCATTGCGGGAGTAACTTCCCCATACAACATCCTCCATGGCACATCAACAACCCATGCGCAACCTACCCCCATGTACAACATTCCCCTGTGCACATAATCCCCACGCGCAACTTTCCCTATGTGCATCATCCCCCCATGCGCAACTTCTCCCTACATGCAACTTCCCCCCGTGCGCAACTTCCCCCAATGTGCAACTTCCCTCCACGTGCAACTTCCCCCCATGTGCAACTTCCCCCATGTGCAACTTCCCTCCACGCGCAACTTCCCCCATGCACATAATCTCCCATGCACCACTTCCCCCATGCACAACTTCCCCCCATGCGCAACTTCCCCCCATGCGCAACTTCCCCGCATGTGCAATTTCCCCGCATGCGCAACTTCCCCCATGCGCAACTTCCCCCGTGCGCATCGTCCCCTGTGCGCATCATCCCCCATGCGCATCAACCCACCATGCGCATCATACCGCCATGCGCATCATACCGTCATGCGCAACTTCCCTCCATGCGCAACTTCCCTCCATGCGCAACTTCCCTCCATGCGCACCATCCCCCATGCGCACCATCCCCCATGCGCATCATCCCCCATGCGCAACTTCCCCCCATGTGCAACTTCCCCATGCACAACTTCCCCCCATGCACAACTTCCCCCCTGAGCATCATCCCGCCATACGCATTGTCCCCCCATGCGCATCGTCCCCCCATGCGCATCGTCCCCCCATGCGCATCGTCCCCACATGCGCAACTTTCCCCCATGTGCATCATCCCGCCATGCGCATCATACCGCCATGCGCAACTTCCCTCCATGCGCAACTTCCCTCCATGCGCAACTTCCCCATGAGCAACTTCCCCCCATGCGCAACTTCCCCCCATGCGCAACTTCCCCCCATGCGCAACTTCCCCCATGCGCATCATCCCGCCATGCGCAACTTCCCCCATGCGCAACTTCCCCCATGCGCATCGTCCCCCCATGCGCATCATCTCCCATGCGCAACTTTCCTACATGCGCATCTTTCCCCATGTACAACTTCCCTACATGTGCATCATCCCCGCATGTGCATCATCCCCATGCGCAACTTCCCCCATGCGCAACTTCCACCCATGCGCAACTTTCCTACATGCGCATCGTCCCCCCATTCGCAACTTTCCTACATGCGCATCATCCCCCCATGCTCAACTTCCCCCATGCGCAACTTCCCCCATGTGCAACTTCCCCCATGTGAATCATCCCCCCATGCGCAACTTCCCTCCATGTGCAGCATCCTCGCCAGTGCAGCCTCTTCCTCCTAACAACATCCCCCAGTGCACCAGGGTCTGAGCACCAAACTGGCTGGATGTTGTTCAGTCTCCCATGTTAAGTATAGGACAGAAACACGTTGTCCCCTTTTCAGCCCCTGAAGGGTTAATTTCTCCAGATGGTTCTTGGTGGGTGTTCAGGTGACAGAAGGAACTCCCAGAATTCCATGCTTCAGGCCCAGCAGTTGGGGAGGAATGTTGATGAGTCATCAGTTCTCCAATGCAAAGTATAGGGAGGAAAACGCGTTGCGCCCCTTTTCACCCCCTTCCAGTTGGAATTTCGGAAAACCGGTTCTTAGTGCACCCCTCCATCATGGAAGGAACACCCACCCCAAATTTCATGCTTCTAGGGCGGGCAGTTTTGGCATGGCGGTGATGAGTCAGTCAGTGAGTGAGTCAGTGAGTCAGTGAGTGACTTTTCTCTTATATATATATAGATAATTTATTAATTACAAGAAGGCTACAGGTATCCTGCTTACAAAGTAAAGAAGGACTTGAAATTTATTTCCAGGAAGGCTAAAATGCAGGACATGTTATGGAAAAAGAGGTCATGTGGTCACGCTGAGCATAAAGCTCTCAAGGTTAGTAGTCATTGATAAACCTGTTCTCCATGAATTTGTCTAGCTCCTTTGAAAGCTGTCCAGGCCAAGGACCAGTGGTGTACTTCAGGGGGTTCTCACAAGTTCTGGCAGGCCCTTTGCTAATGAGCACCAGGTTCTGAGAACCAGTTACTAATGGGACATAGAACCTGTTGTTAATTTATTTGAATCCCACCACTGCCAAGGGCTATCACCACCACATCTTATAGTAGCAGATTCCTTAGATTAATTAGTAGCTATGAAAAAGAAGTACAGTACTTTATGTTTTGCCTGCCCTAAATCTTCACCTGTAAGTTTCATTCTCATTCTTGTGAGAAAGAAGAGCTTCTCTCTACATGCTTTCTTTATCTGATGTATAACTTCCAAAGCTGTATCTTACCTTACGTTACAATTTTATACATGTCAGAAATTAACTCCAATTGTGTTCAATAGGACTTTGAAAGGACTGCATGCCCAGTCATATATTTTTTTCTAAATTAAAACTCCCCAGGCATTGTTACTTTGTAGGGAAACTCTTCCAGCTCCTCATTGAACACAATAGGATCATCTTTCTAGCTCTCCGATCATTCTTTTGTTCTCTTGTGCAGATCAGTGGGAACCACCAATTTTTGGGGGGTTCTACATGTCAAAAAGGACACATTTCAAATCCAAATTATGGCTTATGCTCAGATCCTTTGCTTAGAGCACTGATTTTCAACCTTTTTCATCTCATGGCACGCTAACAAGGCACTGAAATTGTCAAGGCACATCATCAATTGATTTTACCATTGACAAGGCACAACTCTACTTTTCCGATTAATTAATGTCAATCCCCAAATTCCCACAGCACATGTGAGGACTGTGTGCCACGGCACACTGGTTGAAAATCACTGGCTTAGAGTAAGTCTCCTCCAGAGTTTCCCAAACTCACCTAGCCAGTGATTCTCCATTCCAGCATGGAACCCAGACAGTGATGATGCATTTTATATCACTTGATGCATCAGCAACTCACTTATGGGTTGTGAGCCCAATAAAGAATCTTAAAATATCAGAGAAGGGCAGGGAAGGATTTTTTTAAGTATGTGATTTTCATGTGCAGAAACCCTGTTAGCCACATCTTCTTATTGCATCTTGGTCTCCCTCCTTGGTGATACACTCCCTCCCCATGATCTCGAAAGGGGTTGTGATACACAGATTGGAAAGGCTGGTTTACTCCATAGAAGTTTGGATGACAGCCTGATGTGCAGGCATTACTGATTTTGATAGGAACAGTCTGATGTATTGACATTTTAAAAATTAGATACAAAAATATGTTCCATGAAGTTACCACTGGGACTGTAAGTAGTGTTTTTCCCAGCAAAAGAGCCATCTATAGAGTTGAGATTAAAAGTGTGAGCTGTGAACATAGACCACAGATTCTTGCCCTTCCCATCTTCAACATATAGATAATGATACCTGCTTATCTCTTAAGGCTGTTGTTAAGCATTACTGAGATCATGACTGAGAAACTATTGAAATGCAATAATATTCAGTCTTTCTAACTAGCCCACTAATTTCCAAGGTTTCCATTTACCACCTATAAAATGATTACAGGAACACGTTACTGACACAGCATGTTTTTTGTGTGTCTTAATTAAGAGACAACGAATTGTCATAGACAATCAGATCAAAGGTTCCACTTGCTCAACAACCAAGTATTTTTAATTAACATCTTTAGAGCCCCTTCTGGGGGTGTGACTTGAAGCTTTCAAAATGCCAAATTATCTGTACCAGCTTTTCTTTCATCCACGTTGCTATTGAATTTCTTTCAAAGGATATTGTAAATTGAAGAAGCACAGCTTCCACCAAATCCTGCTGCTCTGTACCTTGTTTCTCTGTCTGCAGGGTTTATCTGTTTTTTCCCACCAGTTTATGTAAGATGTGGGTCAATCAATCAGTCACTGTTTTGACCAAACAGTAGCATGCAAGTATGGCTCGCCAGGTTGCTTTTGAGTCATCCTTTTGAATTGGGATATGGTGGCCTAGTTTTAGGGCCTAATTTGCAGTAGGGCTCAAACTGCAGAATCCCCACAGTCTGGGAAGGAATAAGAGTGCATCTTGGGCCAGATAGCATGTTAAAATAAATGCAAAGTTAGGTCCTTTAAAAAATCCAAATAATAGCTGTTTGTGCATGTTGTGTTTGTATGTATGGGGTACACTTAGGATTGGGCCCACATTGTATGGGAGGAGGTATTTATTTATTTAATCAATCAATAGTTATATTGCATCTCTCCTGCATTTGAAATGGGATACAGTAATAAAAATGCAAACACATATTCAAACAATCAAAGAATATTTAATGATAAAAACATTAAATAAAAATAAAGCAATCAAGAACGATACTGGAGGAGATAAAAATGTAAAAACTGCAATCATAAAAGTACTGTAAAAACAGCAAGTAAGGGCCTATAGATGTTGAATGAGGTTTCTTCTTTCTTCCTAAGAGGTTTCTTCCTCCTCCAAAACCAAGTGGAATAAAAAAGTTTTGGGTTTTTAAAAATACAGGTATGAATCAATTAATGTCAGGGTTATATTTCATCAAACCTGTTGTTAAATGATTTGGTTGTTAAACAAAAGTCCATACCAGGTGAAAACATGCTTCATTATAAGACCCTGAAGACCTTCTCTGGGTTGTGTCAGACCTTTTCAATCCTCTGAATTGCCTCTGAAGTTAAATTTAGCTAGAAATTTCAGATGAAAAAGTAAGGACTCTGATAAACTTATCAAGCTCATGTGTGGAATTGGTACTTTTACCAAATACTATGAGTAGATAAAACATAATTTGTTTCATTAATACAGTTTGCTGGCTGTGCTCCAGTCATATCTACAAGTATTTCTTAGATTCATGTGGGTGGTTGCAAACTTCCTTACAAAAACACAGCGTATTTCTTATGTTTACTTTGGGCTAGCCAATGTTAACCGCATAGGCAGGCACAGATTGTATTGAATATTTTTAAAATTATTTTAAATATTTTTAAATATTTAAATATTTAAATAAATTTAATAAATAAATCTATTTAAATATTTAAATTTTAAATATTTAAAATATTTTTAAAATAAATATGATCAAGGGTTAGATCACTAGGTAAACCAGGATGGGATTGGTTTTTCTGGAGGAAAAACCTAATGTTTGAGTGTAATATCAAAAATTTCATTCCCTTGGCTGACAAGACCTGGTTTTCCAATTCTGATTTACCAGTGTCCAGAGGATCAGCAGCGCTAAAATAGCTGTACGGTATCCAGATGTACTGCCAGATGCCTGGCAGCCACCGAAGGGAGGAGGCCCAGAATGGGACTACTCAACTTAGCACTGGCTATTTATCCAGCTCAGAATAAAGCAGCTCTGTGTTGAGCTAGGAGGGCTGAAATGGGGGTTTTGGATCTGGCAAAGCAAAGCTTCCCCAGTCCTGCCCTCGTCCTTCCCCAATCCTTCCACTTCCCACCCCAGATCGCCTCCCCCGTCCATACTCATCATTCCACCACTCATATGCAAGATTGCAGGCGCAAGCTGCATTGTGCATCGGTGCAAGAGAATCTAGGGCAAAATCCATAGTAACTACGGGGAGTCCTTGCTCCGGTGTAAGAACAACTTCCTCTGGATTCCAGTATGAATTTCCCATAAGTTTACACTAGGTGGTGCAGTAACTACAGGTGCACGTAAAGTCTCTTAGGTGCTCCTGTAGTTACTCTGGATTTGGGGGCTAGTTAGGACTGAGTTGTAAAGCTGTTTTCAAATTAAGACACATTAGTTTGTTCTCAAAAAATTTCCACCATACCTCTTCAAGCAAGACAACAGATATAGATTGTGTTCAATTAAGAACATTTCATTTCATGTACTATAGGGCAATGACTTGCTGTTGCAATTTTCTTGGCCTGAAATTGAAAACACTTAAATAATAATAATACCAATCGTGATTTTTCAGTCCCAGTTTATTGTGGATGTTGAAAATAGAATTACCTTTGTTATTCACCCTGTTGTGGGGAACAAGGGAAAATTAATAGTTTGAAGGAAAGAAATAATATTGTTTGCAATTTCTATCTTTGGAAGATGAGTGCCTAATAATTGTCCTATTTGCAGAATTAATTGAGAAAAGACATACAGCCCAATCCAGAGCAACTAATCTGTCCACATAAGAGCCCTTAGGTTGCCCTATCTAACACTAGGTTGGAGCAACTGCAAGATGCTCCAGCCCAGTTACTCTGAAGGAGGCTTAGGGCAGAGCAAGGCAAGATAGGGTGCCCTAAGATAGGTGGACCTGCTCTGCCCTAACTGGGGCAGCCTAAGCAGCTCAGGAGAGGCAAGTTGAGGGCATGTTTAGCATTGCCTAGGGCAGAGCAGTTACTCTGTATCCAAAGCCTGTTTCCAAGGCAGAAATGCCCTCTTCCAGCCCTCAGAGTTATACCACCTCAGGAGCAGGTATAGTAATGAGTAGACCCATAGGGGTCCATGATAAGGCCCGAGTAAGAATGGCAGTGCTGACCAAAAATCTGAGTTCTTGGCCATCCTAGCTGCAACCCCTTCCTTTCAACCTCAGGATATGGAACAAACTACGGCTGCCCACAAACCTCAGGATACAGCAGGCCACTCCAAGAAGCCCCTTGTATTCACTGTAGAATGTACTGGTATCTCATCAGGGACTCCTTATAAGGCAGGCACCCAGTGGCGTCACCAGACTGGTGCGGCTGGTGTGGGCTGCATTGGGGATGCGCTCCATATGGGGTGATGTGCCGGAGGAGTTTGACTGTCCTTTGGCAGGCCCCGGGCATCAGCACGCCCATTCAGGCCTGCTCCAAGGCGGAGAATCAGCCAGAAGCTGACACTTGTCTAAGGAGCTGGCCTGAACGGCCATCTGAGATGCACTGCGCAGAAACACACTGAGCATGCCGAACAGCTTCAGAGGAGACTTTCTTAGATCAGAGAAAGTCCGCGCCTCTGCACAGCCATTCGGCCTCACTCAGGAGGCAGAGCGGCAGCCGAATAGCTTCAGAAAGAGTACTGCACAGGCACCAACTCTGACACCTGCACAGTCTCCCCCGAAGCCAAGTCTTCAGAAAAGTACTGCGCAGGTGTCAGAGATGGTGCCTGCGCAGTACTCTTTCTGAAGCCAGTTGGCTTCAGAAACAACTGCGCAGGCGCCAACTTTGGTGACTGTGCAGTCCAGGTGGGGGGGGGGGGCGCGTGCATCCCAGGGATGACGCACAGACTTCCGCACCAGGTGATGTGCAGAGGCATGTCACCACTGTAGGCACCACAGCTGTTCCTTGTTCAGTGTGATCTGAGGGGTGTCTCCTCAGGAGCAAGTCTTCCCCTTGTGTCAATTACTTAGCATGCTCTGGAGCAGTTAGGGCAGCCCAGGCTTCCTGATTCTCTGGATTCAGCATAACTTTCTGCTCTGGATACAGAATAGTTAGGAGAGTGCAGTTAGGTCAGAGCAGGCTGAATTTGCTCTGGATTGCAGCCATATTCATTAACAGTTTGTTTTGTTTACTGCTAAAGAGCATTTTGGTAATTTTCTTCTGAGGGTTTATAATAAACCTTTATTATATAGATAAAACCTACTGAATTCACAACAACCAACAAATATTCAACTTTGATTATATCTATACAGACTATATACAGGAATATATATCTATACAGACAGTATATTTGTATTAAATATTTTTGATTATTTTTTATTTTATCAGCTTTGATTATGTATAAGTGTCGGTCACCCAACAAGTAGATAATCAATAAAATACCATTGGCCGATTTGATGCTACTCACACAACTGAAGTATTTCTAGTTTTTGCTCTGCTGTATGGAAATAACATCTGACTCATACTAACATCTTATTGATTCTCTGCTGTGTTATAATAATACTTCATTGACAATGAGTCATTGTCTCATGGAACCATCTGTCTCATTGGTCAGTTTGGAGTTTAAAAAAATCTGTTTTTTGATACATAAGGCAGTTGTGTTTTCCTTTTGGGGTTGCTTGTCCCTAAAATTTGATAAAATCCAAATGGTTTCTTCAGCTGCATTCTGCAGTAAATTATACACTAAATGATGTATAATATGATGGTATAATTCAAAAACACTAAGATTTCACAATTTTTGCCAGGAGTCGTGTCACACACACACCCTGAGTAAATTATATGGTACATTCCACACCCGCTAGCAACGCCACTGACTGTGATGCCAAGATTACTCTGTTGCAGTGATTTTTCAATGCACACCTGCACATTGGAAGTAAAAGGGAAAAATTATGCATAATGAGGATAATGATCTTGAATAGAAACATTTGACAGCTATATTACTTTTAGAAATGCCCCTCGTTAAAGCAAAATTCAGAATGAATGGAACATAGGGTATAGTGAATCCACCAGACAATATAGGAACAGATGAGGGCAATGTCTCAGTTTCTATAGTATTGCTACCAAACTACCATGGAGATGCACAAGGATGATAGTGATGTCTAAAGCAGTTCAAGGCTCTGTTCTCTAGCACTGCTCACAGAACTTGGAATATGGGCAAAATCCATAGTAACTATGGGGAGTCCTTGCTCCGGTGTAAGAACAACTTACTCTGGATTGCAATATGAATTTCCCATAGGTTTTCACTAGGTGATGCAGTAACTACGAGTGTACGTAAAGTCTCTTACATGCTCCCGTAGTTACTCTGGATTTGGGGGTATATCTCAGAAGTATTGGTAGACTCTCAATCACTGTTTTCTCAATGTTTGTCCTTCAGATGGTCTGCCAATTCAAAGTACCATGGAAGTAACTGGTGATATCATCATTGCCATTCACTTCTGGGTTGAGAGGCCAGATGGGACACAACAAACCCAGTAAAAAGGTGTCTGGGAAGGCATTTTCATGTGCAGAAAAGCATGTTTTGAAAATTGGCCAACTGAGCCAAGAATCCTGCTGCTATTTGCTATGCACAGACCAATCACTTCAAAAATTTCACCTCCAGCCTCTCTGTGGACTGCAGTCCACAACAAAAATAGTAACAAAAAAATTGTAATGGAAAGTGACAATTGTTAACTGGTTTGAAACAGTGTATGGGTAGTGGAGATTAATTTATTTTTGAATTTTTGAAAGTGTGTAATCTTACTGAGCAGTTTCTTCAGTACTTGCTAAATAATTGCCTACTTTACTAAAGGTTTATAAGAACACTTAGGCTGCAATCCTAAAGATACTTTCCTGGGTGTAAATACCACTGATAACAATGGGGCTTACTTTTGAGTAGACATGTTTAGGATTGTGCTCTCAGAACTTGGAAGCCACTATGTTTCTTTCATTTTGTTCATTATTCAGATTCTTAGATCTCTTTTCCTTAATACTATATATTTTAAATTTAAAGAGCATTATTGGATTACCAGGAGTTAAAGTGACATGCTGCAATCCTATCCACATTAACCAGGGAGAAAATGTCATTTAAGGGCTGTGGTGGCACAAGTGGTTAAGACACTGGGCCTGTTCACCAGAAGGCCAGGGTTCTAGACCTGGGTCCTACAAGATGGGGTGAACTCCCATCCTTAGCCCAGCGCCTCCCGTCCTAGCCTCCTAGATCTGAATGCCCTCCAAGGCATGCAAATGCAAGAAGATCTGAATGCCTTCAAAAGCATGCAAATGCAAGAAGATAAATAGGTATCACTTTGGTGGGAAGGTAGCAGCGTTCTGTGTACTGGTGGGCCACATGTTGGACAACTATGGCTCTAGAAACAGGGATGGGCACCATACCCTACAGTTGGTCATGACTAGCAGTATAACCTGCAGGGGACACCTTTAAATGTCATTTATTATAGTGGGGATTACTTCTGAGTAATGCATAGGAATGGGTCGAAAGGAATTATCTAACTCCTGTCCTAAAACAGGATCCAGCAGATTGTCATGTGCAATAGACTGGGTTTGAAGTTCAGTGCTGTCCCAGGAGGAATTCCCCACCCTGAGGAGGTGGCAACAGGTCAAACTATC
The DNA here is from genome assembly GCA_030015325.1 of Cryptoblepharus egeriae. NCBI lineage: Eukaryota > Metazoa > Chordata > Lepidosauria > Squamata > Scincidae > Cryptoblepharus > Cryptoblepharus egeriae. The sequence goes on from JAREYC010000005.1 coordinate 84,909,254, forward strand.
ACGGTTCTTCCCTATTTAGGTGCTTGTCCAATAACAGGAACATGGAGAGCAGATAGGAGTAAATGCATGCTAACCACTAGGAAATACTTCCCTTGATCACTGGAATTTGTTATTTATTCCATTTTCTAGTTGTATGTCTATTCCTGAAGCTTGCATTGTAAGAAGGACAACCTTTAGAAGCTATTCTTTCATACTGAACACCTGGAGAGATCTGGAAAAGCTTTTCTTTTATGTAACTTGTATTGTATTCTGAGGCAGATCACAGAAAAAAACCCATTAATACTTTCCTTGGCTTTAAAAGAAACCTACCTTTTTCACATCACTTTTTCTTGAACTTGTATAAAGACTAATGGATTATGTTGAGCTGTGTGCTTTTTGGGATTTTGGGTGGTGATGGTATTCTTTGCCCTTGCTTCACAAAATTAACCTTCTAAAGGAAGCTAACTTTTGTGCTGTTTATTGCCACTTACAGCACAATCCTAACCATATCTACTCAGAAGTAAGAATGTGTTCAATGGGTCTTAGTCATAGGAAACTGTGTTTAGGATTGCAACCTTAATTTTCTAGTGGGAAAAATTGGTTTTTATTGGTTTGAGTAAAGACATACCTGCGGCCAATCTAATCTGATAAACTTGCTGGTTTTTTAGAAAGAAGAACACAGCCCAGTATTATAAGGAAAATGAATCACTTCAATAACATTATTGTGTAAGGCAGAGAAAATTGCTACTAGTGTCAGTTCTCAGTTTTTGTTTCTTCCCATCGTTACGCTGGGTGTTGCACAGAATCTGAAAGTGACACAGTCGTTGGTATTGGACACAGTCATCCAGCTGTTGGATTTGATTTGTGAAGATCCTGTCAACTCAATGGTTGCCAAGTGGTACATGAACTGGCCATCCTGGGTTTGAGAATCTCTGTATAGCTCAGCTCTGTTGACTAGTCTAGTGCAGTGAATATGTGCACTATGGGTGCAATCGTAACCAATTTAGGCCGACCTAACTATCTTCCTACGGTGGTGTGGGGAGATTGGTGTATGACTGTGCACTGGACTAAACCCTCTAGAAGTGGGGCAGAAGTGCCTTACAACACTTTTGTGACTCTCCCAGGTCAGTAAAGGACTTATGCTAGGGTTTATGCCAGCCTAGGTGGAGGTTAAGATTGCAGCCTTACCCCCAAAATCCAGAGTAACTATAGGAGCACGTAAGAGACTTATGTGCACCCGTAGCTACTGCACCACCTAGTGAAAACCTATGGGAAATTCATATTGGAATCCAGATTAAGTTGTTCTTACACTGGAGCAAGGACTCCCCGTAGTTACTCTGAATTTTGCCCTTACTCAGCTAACAAAACTCTGTTTTTCCAGTTTCTTTTTTGTGTGAATTTCAGACATTTGAAAGACTTTTGTTTGAACTTCTGAGCGGAGTGATTTATGAACTTGGATGCGGAGAAATGAGGCATGCGTATCTATGAGACAGACCTATGATTATGTGAATAACGGTCCTGGAGACAAATCAGCAGATTGGTAGGAAAGGAATTTGGGGTAGCACATGCTTGTGACCCTTTCTGTTGGCTCGATCCTCAGAAGACCTGTAGGTGAGGTGTATTTTTTCCAAATACTTTTTTCCAAATACCATTTTTTTGCACTCATTTTTAAACACTGTATTCTCAGAGCAACTCATCTTCCAACAATGGCTGACTTTTGATTGATGGAGCAAAACCCCTTTAAAGATTCTGACCTTGTGATAAAAGAACTCTCCACCTTTTACATTTGCCTAGTGCTCCTTGAAGCCAATTTGTTTACCCGGCTCTTTAAATAATAAGACATTTCCTGAGCGAAAGATGTTTTATTGAGATGTAATGAGTGCCGAGTTTTCTGAATTTGCGATACTAATAGCAACACTCTCTGAGCAGCACTGGGAACATTACATCTCTTTGTGGTATTTAATTCACAGACGGCGAGGCTGCTTTGCTTCAAGAAAGACCTTGCTGCTAATTTGGTTGTAAAATTGGAAATTCTCAAATCTCTCTGCGTGAATAAAGGAGCTTCAGTGTGCAAAAATATATTTCGACTTATCTATTTTTCTGCTTGCAGTTATTTCTCAAATTTATATCTTCAGGTGGTAACTATGTAATGCTTACCTCCTGCTAGTCATTTCTCCTCCTTCTAGATTTCACTGTCTCTCCCTACAAGTTCTAGTACTTGCCAGTTTCCACTGCTTTCCTCCTAAATCAAACCCTATCATAATAGCCCCCGAGGCATTCCTGGGGAGGGGAACAAAGCGATAAGTTTCTTTATGTACCAGATGCCCGTCTAAAACAGCCCATATCCCTTGATTTCCAAGCCATTCAGGAAGGCAAAAGCAAAGCAGAGGAGACGTCTTGGGTTTGCTTTCACAGTCAAAACTGGCTTGGGAATTGAGGAAGAAGAGGCACTTTACATGGCTGAAAATCTTACTGCTGTGCCCCCCTTCCAGGAAAGCCAATGCATAGCCATCTCTTTCACTGTCAGATGGGGATCTACGTCTGCTCTCACTTCGGTGTTTTGTCAAAATGAATCCCCAACTGAAATTCATTGTCTAGAAGCAAAACTACAAGTTACAATTAGCTATTTGTGCCCGGCGTTGCCTATACACAACAGGGGTACGCCTGTGAACTGGGCAGAAATGGGTTCATGCATGGCTACCTCCAAAAATGGCAGCTCCTGATTTGACAGGCACCTGTTATCATATTGGGAAAGCAAGTTCACACCAAAGCTTCTGTGACCAAAGGCAAGTTTCTGGCGTAAAAAGATGTTGCTGCAATCCTCAAGCTTTCCCTATTTTAAAAAAAATTCTTGCTAAATAATTCATAAGAGATTGGAAGGGCTTTGATGCCAGCTGAGTCTGATTTAATCATGAATAAAAATAGAATGATCTGCCTGAACAAAATCACAAATTCCTGCTTTTGATATTTGGGCATGAATTATTCCAACTAGGGTCTTTCTGACATTTATTGTCCAGAAAGAAAAAGAAAAACCCTTACAAGAATCTTGACCATCTTAAGCTGCAATCCGAAGAGCACTTTCCCACGGGTAAGCCCCATTGAACTAAATGGAATTTTCTTCTTAGTAGACACGAATAGGATTGCACTGTTAGTGAAATTGAGTCTAGAGATATTAGCTTACAGTTTTTTCCTCTCCTCTCTATGAATACTAATTATTTCTCATAGGGAAGATGAAATGGTACTAATATGTATAAAAATCAGAACTACTGTTGACTCACATCCTATCTATGCCTGACTTGTATAAATTGACATGTGTAAATTCAATTGTATGCCTTCATCCTCCCCCCATAAAAGACATTGAAACATCTCAGTTTAAAATACTCCAGGGATTCTGTCCACCATTTGACAAGCAACCCAGTCCTAACATGTGCTAGAGCCTAGACCAGATGCATGGCTGCAGCAGGCTAGAGGTTGCCATGGGGTAAGAGAATATTTTCCCCTCCGTCTCAAGTAATTCTGTAGCCTGCTCAGTGGAGCTTCTTGGATCTGAGCCAGCTAAATCGCTGGTGCAAATCCAAGCAGACCTTGGAGGGCATTCAGATCTAGGAGGCTGTATAGGATATGGCAGAGGCCTTCTCCACTGATTCCTTCCTTCATGTTTGTTTAGTCCTCCACAAGCCCCTGTGCTGCCCAACACTTTTCTTTCTTCTGTTGCTGCAGACCAGCACTTCTGGCTCAGGAGTAGTTGCAAAGAAACTTTATGGCATATTTATGTCACCCTAAGCCAGCGTAGTGCCTGCTCTACAGAAATCATGATTCCCGCTGTTTATTATACTGCAGAGTGAGCCTGAAATTAGACAATTAAGATACTGTTCATCTCCATTGCTGCGTATCTCTTATACAGTTATTTTATTTAAGAGACTGTACATATTTGTTGGCTTTGATTTGTTTGTTTTGTTTATATATGTGATTTTTCCATTATGTACCCACCTCAGAACATAACCCTTACAGGACATGGGCCAAAGATATAGTGAATTTTACACCATGAAACTTAAGCTGGACGTATGCGTTCTCAAGCAGTCCCCCATCAAGCCACTACAGCCCTTGCTGAGTCCTGGGACATGTTGTCAACATGGTTGTGACAGCCAATGCAGTTAATTGATTCATTCATTAATCTTGGTTTGAAAATGTACGTTTTGGACCAGGATTAGATTTGATATTACCCTTCAGGATGGTGGCTTTGAAAAGATGCAGTGAGTACAAAACTGTAGTTCACAGGAAACTTTCTTAGCCAGAACAGATGATTGGTCCGTCTAGTTTTATGTATGTATATAAAGTGGTTCTCCCAAAAGAACCAAATTGGCATACACAATTTAAAAAACACACCCAACATAACCAATATCATTGGCATCCTTCAGTCTCGAAAGACTATGGTATCTGCTCTGATTGGAGGTCCTGAAACAGCATCAAGTGTGGCTAAAAAGGCCAATTCGAGAGTGGCAATCCCTTCCACACTGAAGACAAATAAATTCCGTCCCCTCCCCAGGCCCCAGGTTTTGCTGCTTTTGGGTCTGTCTCTTTGCTTCAGCCTGCCGAACAAGTGTCTCTTCCAGTTGGAGAAGGCCATGCTGGGTCTTTTGCCTCCACGCTGAACGGTCAGAGGTCAAGGTTTCCCAGCTGTTGATGTCCGTTCCCAAGGCCTTTAGATCCCTCCTGCAGATGTCTTTGTATCGCAGCTGTGGTCTCCCTCTAGGGCGCTTTCCCTGCACTAATTCTCCATATAAGAGATCTTTTGGAATCTGACCATCAGCCATTCTCACGACATGCCCAAGCCAGCGTAGACGCCGCTGTTTCAGAAGTGTGAACATGCTAGAGATTCCAGCATGTTCCAAGACTGTGTCATTTGAGACTTTGTCACACCAGGTGATGCCAAGAATATGTTGGAGGCAGCACATATGGAAGGTGTTCAGCTTTCTCTCCTGCCATGCATAAAGGGTCCAAGACTCGCTGCAGTACATGAGTGTGCTCAGGACGCAAGCTCTATAGACCTGGATCTTTGTATGTTCCGTCAGCTTCTTATTAACGTGGAAAACGTTAATTAGCCTGGAAAACGTGGTATCCGCTTTACCAAAATGTTTATTCAGCTCAGTATCTAAGGAGAGAGTGTCAGAAATAGTTGAGCCAAGGCACACAAAGTCATGGGCAACCGCCAGTTCATGTTCAGAGATTGTGATACAGGGAGGTGGATCCACACCCTGACCCATGACTTGTGTTTTCTTCAAACTGATTGAAGAAAAGTCCAAAGTCTTAGCAGGCTTTGCTAAAATGGTCCATAAGTTGTTGAAGGTCTTCGGCAGAGTGAGCAGTAACAGCAGCGTCATCAGCAAAGAGGAACTCCCGCAAGCATTTCAGCTGGACTGTGGACTTTACTCTTAGTCTGGAAGGATTGTAGAGTTTTCCATCTGATCTGGTCCAGAGAAAGATTCCCTCTGTTGCATTTCCAAAAGCACTTCAGCATGACTGCAAAAAAGATCCCAAATAAAGTTGGTGCGAGGAGGCAGCCCTGCTTCACTCCACTTTGGATGTGAAAGGAGTCTGATGTTAAGCCATCAAAAACTACAGTGCCCTTCATGTCCTCGTGAAAAGACCTGATGATGTTGAGGAGCTTAGGTGGGCATCCTATCTTGGGGAGGATTTAAAAAAGGCCGTCCCTACTGACCAGATCAAAAGCCTTTGTGAGATCTATGAAGGCTACAAAGAGTGGCTGTCTTTGTTCCCTACGTTTCTCTTGCAACTGTCTAAAGAAAATTACCAACATAGCTCAGTACAAAATAGCCTAGCTCAGTACTGCAAATGATGAGTGACAGTAGCACTACGGACAGAGCTGACCCATTCAGAAGCAATGGAATAAAGGAGGAAGTGGGGAGTAGAGGAGGGCACTGGGGATGCTACAATCTACCATCATTTTCCATGTACTAGCCATCTTTTTAGTTTGCCCGGACAGCTGAATGGCTGGCTCAGCCTGACCATATTTTTTGCCATGTCAGAGATCTGTCAGCTGTAAGCAAGGCAATAAAGTGATTTTCAATGTGATACTTTGCTACAGTTTAATACAGAAAATAATAAGCTGAATTCTTTGGACTTTAAATTCTTTTCAGACTCATGGTCAGGCCACTCTAGACGTTACTGACTCCTTTTCGAGAGAGTTCAAAAAATACACAATACTCTTTACAAAGCCTAATCTAGGGATGGTGCCTCAGCCTAATGGGCAAGTTTGTTTGCAAGTATATATGAGAATTGCCAGGCAGCTCTTGTGGGTTCTGCCTTGTAATTTCTTCAACTACATGGTTTTTTTAAGGAAAGGTATAGTTATTCAAGGCAGGGTTTTGCCTTAAAGCCTAGTATTGGTCCAACAGAATGGGACAGCAGGAGTTCCCAGGAACACAGGTGGTGTGTGGGACAAGCCACATGGAGTAGAAGTTGCTGTGAATATGCATGCTTTAGAAAAACTACAGAACATGGTCTGATTTTGTTGTATAGTCATTGAACAGGTAATTTTAATTAACAAAGCTGTGATGCTGCAATCCTAAAGACACTTTCTTGAGAGTAAGATCCATTGAACATAATTGGGTTTTCTTTTGAGTAGACATGGTTAGGATTGTTCTCTCTGTTTTGTCCACACTTAGCCATTGGTCCAGAGTCAGACTATCGACTTGACTATTGCCAAGGAGATTCAAGGGATTTACCATGGACACCTCAACTTCCAAATTATTAGGAAGGTTCAACTTTGAGTCTTCAGTGTCCCATATGAGATGATCCTTGGCACTACTGGAGCCAGGAATTTCAAAGAGGTCCTTCATTGGAACTAAGCTAAACCTTAGCTTCATTGAGACAATGCCATATGGTCCTTGTAATAATGCAAAGATATTTGAGGAAGCCCTTTCATGAGTGAGTTACTCTCCAAAAGTGCCATAAGGAGGCAGATTTGGCTTTGGCCTGAAGATTTCCCCTGACCCCAGACACTGGTATTGCCACTTTTTTCTGCCACATGAAACCAAGTAATGCAGTATACTTTTTCCTCTGAATAAAACCCAGTATAATTCCTATATCTCAACAAGAGTAATATCTTATTATGCCCTGAGGTTCTCTTGAATGTACTCATGCTGCGGCATTCTTTATTAGGTACTATATTTCGTGTTCTGAAATACAATTTGAGTCCTAAAAAGTTTCAGAGCTCCTGAAATAAGCCCCTTTATTAGAAAATGAAGGGGGTTTATGTTTGTTTTGAGCATGTCCCTGAAGATGGAGCCTATATGGGATAATTGACCCCACAGCTTTTTTAACGCAGTTGTTTGTTTTCCTTGCTTGTTTTCTTTTACAGTACTTCGGTTGACATTTATCAGTCATATGCCTCTTCTCCCCCTCCCTTAATATGGCTTTCTGCATGGCTAATATAGTCCTCCTGCTTTACTGAAGGCCTCAGAGATAAACCAAAAAAGCTAAAATCTGCTATCTTGGGGGTTGGAGGCTGTTGTGCACGTTACGTAATACCCTGGAGATTTCTATAAATAACCTGAAATTTGTAACGGTAGCTTTGCTGCCGTGAAGAATAATGTCTCTTGACAATTGACTCTACTGTAGATCCAACTCATTCACAGGGTGCCAGTGCAATGGGGAGGGCACCAAATATCTTTATGCCCTATTAAGCACACTATGCAAAAGTCTAATTGTTTGATCAGAACAGCTGTGTTGTTGTATTTATTCAAGGATGGTCTTGTGTTTTCACCCACAACTAGTTCTCTAGGACTTGGTAGGGACCATGCACATGCTTAATGTTCAGATTAATCACTTCCTTATTCAATCCACCAGCACTTAGTGTGATGCGCATAGAAGAAAATAAAAAGAATCATGCTGGAACAGGCCAAGGCTCATCAAGTCCAGCTTCCTGCATCTCAGTAGTAGCCCACCAGATGTCTTAGGGAGCATTCAAGACATCCTGTATCCTGTTGTCACTCCCTTGCATCTGGCATTTGGAAACAGAATGTATCTCTACACATTGCATACAGTTGCACACAGTGGTGCACACAGTGATGGACTCTTCCTTCATAAATCTGTCCAATCTCCTTTGAAAGGCAAGTGCCAATACCACATCCTATGCCATGGAGTCCCACAGATTATTCCATGCTAGATAAATATCCGCCTATTTCCTTTCATCTGTTCTCTCTGAACCACTCAATTTTAATAGATATCCCCTGATTCTGGTGATGTGTGGTTGGGAAAAGTACTTCCTTCCATCCACTCCATCCATCCCATGCATAACTTTGGAACACCTCATGTCATTTTTGTGAGGTGAGGCTTTAACACTCCAGGGGAAAAAGCAGGGATACTCCCAGAAAGAAATTGTGTTCTTGTGCCCGACCTTACTTGGAAATTAGCATCTTGCTTTTGAGAAGGTAAAAAATGAAATACCTTGGTAGCTAGCGAAGGACTTGACTATTGCCTCAATGAGCATTCTCAGCATTGCAGAATGTGGTTTACTTGGTCACCCTTCATACCCTCTTAGAAAATGCAGCAACATGGGTTTCCTGAATGAGGTTGCATCTTATATAAGAATACTATAAATTAAGAATGGGATACAAATGAACTCTTATTTAATTTCACATATTAGGTTCTATCCTAAAAAAGGGAAGATTATTAAGGCTACAATCCAGAGAAACTATGGGACCTTTTACACCAGTGTAGTTATGGTGCTATCAATGGGAAACCTATGGGAAATGCATAGACCAATCCAGAGTAAGTGCCTCTTACATCTTCCTGTCGTTACTCTGGATTGTAGGGAAAATCTCTCTGAAATAAGTGGTACTTAACTCAGTCCCATCCTAAATACTCCCCTCCCCAACTAATTCAGCCACATCACTGGAATTTGCACTGCAAACTTATTTTTTCCTAAGTTCATCAGCAGAAACTAGGAACTTAAAAATGTGGTCATTTTTTCTTCTTTTATATGAGTATAGTCAGTTTTTAATAACTTTCAAGATCTCCATGATTTACCAACCTAATTCTTTAAAACAAAGGTTTTGTGAACTGGGGAATACAATTTGCTAGCTACTAGAATTCTGGCAGTCATTAAAAGATTCCTTGCTAGTTCACAGTGTTTAGATCATAATAAAGAATCATGTAAACATCCCACTAAAACAATTATTGAATCCATAGGAACTTAATAACCTACAATAAATTCCAGCTGGTACAGCATGATCTTCTGAAATAGGATTCCCTTAGGGCAGTGCACCAGATGAAATAAACAAATATTAAAGTTTCTGTAATGACATATCCAGGATTCATCATTACTGATTTATTTATTTTGTTCAGTTGGGCCAGTGTAAGATACAAGACGTACATCAATTTACAATGATTTTTTTCTAAAATTGATGCAGTCATGGTGATGATTCTGGCCCTCAACAAAAAATATATTCCATATATATATACAGAAATCATTCTTTCTATCTCTGCCCCACAAAAAATACAAAAATACCCAAAAAATTTCCTTGCTGATACAAGGAAAAATATCTTTATTTGCCCTGTACGTTTGCCCTGTGGCATTTCTATATACATGATACTGGAGCAATTTGGTTCCAAATTATGGGAAAAACTGCTCTCATGTCACTGAAGTTCAGATCAATCCTATCTTCTTCCTTCCCAACCAATTCAATGTGTGCCAAAACGGCTTGGCACATTTGTGTGTGTCAAAATGGCTTTCCACTGCATTCTTCAAGAAGACGACAGATCAGAAGGTATGGGAAAGGGCAAAATAAAGGGAACAACTTTTCCCCTTGACTCCTCATGTCCGAGGAGAGAAAGGGTTAGTGACAATAGTCAAGGAAGGGTACCCCCATCCAGTGCAGGTTGTTTGTGCCAGGTGCCACTCCCTCCCACTTCGCAACATGCCTCCTATACTCAGTGGTGTAGCTAATGATCGTGTAGCCCGGTGCAAAGTTCAAAATGTTGCCCCGGAAATGATGTCACAATTGGAAGTGATGCATTCCCCAGATATTTTTTAAAAGAAAATTGAGGAAGAACCTGCCACCTCCTCCCCAGCAGTTCACTACTATTTGCTCTGCTAGTGGCATAGCTAAAGCACCTATTTACTATCTGGAGTTGAAGAAGATTTTGTTGCCCCACACCTACCCTGCAATCAAATTTAATGAAGTAAAGAAATGAAAGTTGTGCCCCTTGTTGATTCAAATTTAATTAAGTAAAGAAATGAACATTGTGCCCCTTATTGATTAGGGAAACTGTGCTGGGCAAAGAGAAAGTTATTCTTTCCTTGCTTAGAATTGCCTGTATACTGAGAAAGCATGGGTAACTGCATTATTATAAATGTAGCATATATGATATATGTACTGAGAACTGATTCATATTAACATCTTTAGTTCCATATACTCTAGTATCAGAATTACATTTCGTTGGCTCTCAGAGCCATCAGTAACATGGGAAGGTTTGAGTTAAGTAAGTTAGGGAGCGATCCAGAGTAACTATCGGGAGTCCTTGCTCCGGTGTAAGAACAATTTGCTCTGGATTGCAATATGAATTTCCCATAGGTTTTCACTAGGTGATGCAGTAATTACGGGTACACATAATGTCTCTTACATGCTCCCGTGGTTACTCTGGATTATAGGGTTAGGCTGCAATCCAGAGCAACTACAGGACCTTTTACACTGATGTAGTTATGGTGCCACCTATGGGAAATCTATGGGAAATGCATAGAGCAATCCAGAGTAAGGCTGCAATCCAGAGCAAATTCAGCCTGCTCTGACCTAACTGCACTCTCCTAACTATTCTGTATCCAGAGCAGAAAGTTATGCTGAATCCAGAGAGTCAGGAAGCCTGGGCTGCCCTAACTGCTCCAGAGCATGCTAAGTAATTGACACAAGGGGAAGACTTGCTCCTGAGGAGACACCCCTCAGATCACACTGAACAAGGAACAGCTGTGGTGCCTACAGTGGTGACATGACTCTGCACATCACCTGATGCGGAAGTCTGTGCGTCATCCCTGGGATGCGGCCCCCCCCCCCCACCTGGACTGCACAGTCACCAAAGTTGGCACCTGCGCAGTTGTTTCTGAAGCCAACTGGCTTCAGAAAGAGTACTGCGCAGGCACCATCTCTGACACCTGCGCAGTACTCTTCTGAAGCCTTTTGGCTTCGGGGGAGACTGTGCAGGCATCAGAGTTGGTGCCTGTGCAGTACTCTTTCTGAAGCCATTCGGCTGCCGCTCCGCCTCCTGAGTGAGGCCAAATGGCTGTGCAGAGGTGCAGACTTTCTCTGCTCTAAGGAAGTCTCCTCTGAAGCTGTTCGGCATGCTCAGTGTGTTTCTGCGCAGTGCACCTCAGATGGCCGTTCAGGCCAGCTCCTCAGACAAGTGGCAGCTTCTGGCTGATTCTCCGCCTTGGAGCAGGCCTGAATGGGTGTGCTGACGCCCGGGGCCTGCCAAAGGACAGTCAAACTCCTCCGGCACATCACCCCATACGGAGCGCATCCCCAATGCAGCCCACACCAGCCGCACCAGTCTGGTGACGCCACTGGGTGCCTGCCTTATAAGGAGTCCCTGATGAGATGCCAGTACATTCTCCAGTGAATACAAGGGGCTTCTTGGAGTGGCCTGCTGTATCCTGAGGTTTGTGGGCAGCCGTAGTTTGTTCCATATCCTGAGGTTGAGAGAAAGGGGTTGCAGCTAGGCTGGCCAAGAACTCAGATTTTTGGTCAACACTGCCATTCTTACTCGGGCCTTATCATGGACCCCTATGGGTCTATTCATTACTATACCTGCTCCTGAGGTGGTATAACTCTGAGGGCTGGAAGAGGGCATTTCTGCCTTGGAAACAGGCTTTGGATACAGAGTAACTGCTCTGCCCTAGGCAATGCTAAACATGCCCTCAACTTGCCTCTCCTGAGCTGCTTAGGCTGCCCCAGTTAGGGCAGAGCAGGTCCACCTCTCTTAGGGCACCCTATCTTGCCTTGCTCTGCCCTAAGCCTCCTTCAGAGTAACTGGGCTGGAGCATCTTGCAGTTGCTCCAACCTAGTGTTAGATAGGGCAACCTAAGGGCTCTTATGTGGACAGATTAGTTGCTCTGGATTGGGCTGTATGTGCCTCTTATGTCTTACCATAGTTACTCTGGATAATAGGGTGAACTGCCTGTACTCACCCTTTTCTTCCCCATTCTACCCTCAGGTCACCCTCTTTCTCCCCAATAGCTGACTTACCATCATTGTTGGGCACCCCTCCAAACGCTGGTGCACAGTGGGCCCCAGCAGCCTCCATGATGTAGCTGTTTTTACAACATCTATAAATCTGTTTCTGCTGCCTGAATGCTAGTTCCAACATTCTGTGTGTCTGTACTTCATTTGTCCTGATCTCCTTCATATGACTCAGTATATCATCTGATTAAGCCAGCCATCTTTCCTTGTCTTTTTTGCTAAAAAGTAATCTATTTTACTTTGTTCCCTTCACTCTTATTCAGATGAATCTCTTTTTCCTGCTTTGCAATCCCCTTTCATCCATATACAATTCATAGTTCGTTAACAGAGAGACGGTGACTCTAGATTTGCTTTCCAGGCCAGCAGTGTTTGAGGAATAAATGATACCATTAGCTATGCACATGTCAATTTTGTGGCGGTAAATTTTTTCTCTATTAAATTGGTTGCAGGTGGGTTCTGTGTCTCACTTCAATGTATCCAGCCGGCCAAGTCCTATTTGAGCATTTCCAGCTTTTTTGATGATTCTCTTAGGAAGCTTGACTAATAAGATAGAATAATAACCTAAAATGAGAGGGGGGTTTCCTGTGCATGTTATTTTAGAGTTTTTTATAATATGGTTAATGTGATGCTATTTTTTTCCAAGATCCTTCACAGGAATGGCTGATAAATTAAAAATTTACTCTTGCAATCTTTCCATTGTAATTATCTTCATTCAATAATGTTTCATATTTCTCCATCCTAGTGAGTGACCATGTCTTCTTGAGTCCATGACAGTGTCTTGTCTTGACAGTTTTCTTGTCTTGTCCCATGTCCCAAGAGACAAGAAGGAACACCTTCCATCTCTGTAAAACACAGGGCATAATCCTCACCGATTTAACTCAGCACAACTCACCAGCAGCATGGGAAGGCCAGCACATCTTTGTACACTACCCTAACTCCCACCCCCAGGAGTGGCACAAAAGTGCCTAATGGCATGGGATTTGTGCCAGCTTAACCAGGGGTTAGGATTGCCCTGACAGTCCTTAACTTTGTAGTTTTATTTCCATTGTCATACAGTGCTTAATCTGCCTGCAGATGTGCTCTCCTGAAATATTTAGGGTGCACTCGTAACCTTGGCCAGCACAACTCATTGGTCTTCCTGTTCCCTTGGTGATGTAGGGAGGCAAGTGCATGTCTTTGCATTGGGCTAACCCACCCTGAGAAGTGGTGCAGAACTTTTGTGACACCCCTAGGTCAGCACAGGACTTATGCTGGGACTTAGGCCGGCCTAACTGCAGGTTAGGATTGCAGCCAAAGACAGTTGCGGTCAGGTTAATAACCCAGTCCTATCCTCCACCATTGTTCAGTTTGTAGCTGCATTGATGGAACATGTTCTGCATCCAGTTGCTATTGGGATGGGGAATGAGAAGGCCATCCAGAGTTATTTTTACATAGATGGTTTACTTCTGGCATAGCAGGCGTAAGTTCAAAGAGAGTAAAGGGATGGAATGAAAAAATCATTGGAAAGAAGGTCCTGGTACAAGCTGGTGCTGCCAAGATCCTCTTCCTGTCCCCCAAACAGCCCCAAACCACCCACCTCTGCTCATGACATGCTACCCACTGCTTTTTCTCTGGGGTTGGCCTAGGCTCTGCTGTGCACAGAGTACCATTCCATTGACCTCTTCAAATGGCCTGGCAGCAGCACAATGTTCTCTCCATTGCTGGACATTTTATGACCAGAGAACTGAAGTTCCACTGTTTTAGAAAGCCCTAGGAGATGACTGTGTGCGACATACTGTGACATTAGACAAAGCTAGGGAATATTATTGGTCCTCCTCCTCTCCGGAGATGTATGGCAAGGCAGTTGTTTGATCTCTTCTAGTCTCTTTTTTGCATGCAGAGAGGAAGGTATGTTTTCTTCTTCTCAGACAGCTGGATAGGAATTCAAATACCGTGGTACCTGGTAAGACAACTTGTAAGACAAACACTTTGTAAGACAAACTAAAATTTCTACGGAATTCTGCCTTGTAAGGCAAAGAGTGCCTTGTAAGACAAACAGTTTTACAATGAAAATTTGTTGTAAAACGAACAACTTGAAGGATCTGAATCGTAAGCAACAGCAAGAGTTTATGGAAATCTCATCTGCAGAGAAGGAGGAGAATGAGGAGGAATCCCTCGCATCAAATGAGATTAACGACCGTTGTAAACATTGGGAAATTGTGCAAAATTGTGTAGAAATGCACCACCCAAATAAGGCTTTAGCAGAGCAAGCGATGAATCTGTTCAATGCCAATGCTATGTCACATTTCCGCGAAACCCTCAAAAGGAGACAAAAGCAAGTGTCATTAGAGAGGTTCCTTGTTAAAGTTGCTCAAAAAGATACCCGTGACTCTTTTAGTGAAAATTAATCATCATTGGCCATAAAGGTTTTTGTTTCAGTTTCACTGTACAGTATGTTACAGTGTTTTATTAATATTACAGTAATTGTATTCTGTATTATATTTCATTGTTTTGAATTCAATTACAGAGTTTTGTAACACTGTACAAACTCCCATACACAACATCCTACCCAGTGCTATTCCTCCCTCCAAACAACATCCCCCAGTGCACAGGCACCGAGCACCAAATTGGCTGGAGGTTGGTCAGTTTTCTATGTTAAATATAGGACAAAAACACATTGCAACCCTTTTCAGCCCCTTAAGGGTTAAATTTCTCCACATCGGTTCTTGGTGGGTGTTCATGTCACCCTCCCCGAATTTCATGCTTCTAGGTCCGGGAGTTGACATCCCTCAGTCACCAATTCTTCAATGCAAAGTATAGTGAGGAAAACGCGTTGCGCCCCATTCCACCCCCTTCCAGTTGGAATTTCCGAAAACTGGTTCTTAGTGCACCCCTCAGTCATGGAAGGAACACCCACCCCAAATTTCATGCTTCTAGGTTTTGGCTGGGCGTTGATGAGTGAGTGAGTGAGTGAGTGAGTGAGTGAGTGAGTGACTTCATTTTTTATATATATAGATATTTGGGTTGTGGAACCAATCGTCTGAGTTTCCCTTATTTCTCATGGGAAAATCTGCTTTGTATAAAGAAAGCTATATGAGACAAACATGCTTCTGGAACGAATTAAGTTCATCTTAGAAGGCACCACTGTATATGGATTGTTTTATTAAAGGACAGTATGTGAATGAGTACTCAGAAATTACCCACCATTTGGGTGTGATTTGACCCAACTTCAGTCAATGATCTGTTGGGCTTTGGTGAGGAAGGAGGCCATGAATATCACACTGAACATCCCATGGTGTATTTTTTTGGATCTGACCTTTTTTCTGATAAATATAGACTTTTATAAGTTCTCAAGAGACTTCAAATGAACCAAAAAATCATAGGAACCAAAAGTGATTTTGCAGTTTGTGGTATATTTCTCTTCCTCTATGTTCCTTCAAAAATATTTTAATTATGATGTTGTAATTGGGAGAGAGGTCTGTATAAATCCCAAAGGAAATATATAATGTGAAAGATAAAAATATATATGTGGAAGTTATGTTATGTGATGTTTATGATAAACACTGAACTGCAGGAAATAATAAAGATTTCATTAAAATAGCTCATTGCACCACAACTAGTTTACCTCGAGACTCTACACTTACATAGTTTACCATGTAAACTCTTCTATCTTAACTATTTTCCTGTACTTTGCAGGTGATGGAAATCAAAGGACAAATGATCCATGTCCCGGAATCAAACTCCATTTTATTTTTGGGTTCCCCTTGTGTGGACAAGCTGGATGAACTAATGGGCCGTGGCCTCCATCTTTCGGACATACCAATTCATGATGCTACCCGTGATGTCATCCTTGTTGGGGAGCAAGCAAAGGCCCAGGATGGCTTGAAGAAGCGGATGGACAAACTGAAGGCCACGCTAGAACGAACACACCAAGCTCTGGAAGAGGAGAAGAAGAAGACGGTGGATCTCCTTATCTCTATCTTCCCAGAAGAAGTGGCTCAGCAGTTGTGGCAAGGACAACAAGTTCAGGCCAGGAAGTTTGATGATGTGACCATGCTCTTTTCGGACATTGTTGGCTTCACTGCAGTCTGTGCACAGTGCACTCCCATGCAGGTCATCAGTATGCTCAATGAGCTCTACACGCGGTTTGATCATCAATGTGGATTCCTGGATATCTATAAGGTAACACATTTCAATCCCTCCAGTTATATTGGTGTCCAGCATAGCTGTCATCCTCTAGGCATGATTTTGAAAAATTTCTTATGATGGTCAGAGACGTTCCAAGAACTTACAGTGCAATCCAAACTTGTACTGGAACATTCAGGCTGCCATACCTAAGCTGTATCCAGCACAAGCATTGGGACTGCTGCTGCACTACTGTAGGGAAGAGAAAGCTTGTCCCTTTTCCAGCAGTAGGACTGCAGCAGTCCCAATGGGTCTACTCAAGCTTAGCCACCTCTGCAGTCCAACCCTCACTTCTGGCTCCTCTTTATCTCCTATAATTTATCCCTTATAATTTAATTAATTGAGCATTCAAATCCTATTCATCTCAGGAAATTTGAGCCCCAAAAGAAAACCCTCATAAAAGTAAGTTGATGCACACCAAGCTAAAAACATGTTTCTGGTGATATTCTCTTACCAAACAACAATTCCAGCCCCCACCAACAAACAATAGTACCTTATAATTACACCAGACATCAGAGGTCAAATATAACTTGGGGGATATCTAAAAGGAGGGGCATTATTTAGGCAGTGTCCGGGTGTTAGAGTCCCTAATAATAAAGTTTGCTAGCTTGGAAAATGTGCCCATTTTAAAACTGGGTTCTGGATATAATGAGATAAAACCCCAATGGAGTGGGGATATGATGGAGGGGAACAAATAGGTGGAATCAAAATGAGGATGCGGGCTGGATTTGCCACATCCTAGCCCACCTTCATCCTTCACACTACATCCTAGCCCACCTTCCTGAGCCTGATCCACTGAAATGGGGCAATATGGACTTGTGCCTGTGATCATGCTGTTGCAGGTTGCCCCGTTTTATCCCAGGGCAAGGGGACAAATGTTCCCTTGCTCCATGGTGAACCCCAAGAGCTGAAACTTCTGCTCAGGATGCAGTGTTGGCTGCGCTGGTGCTGCTGCAGCATTGTATGGAAATTTGTGCTGGATTGGGCTACCCACCCCAAAAACAAATAATACTTTTTGGGCCACCAAGACAACAATTTGGGTTCAACGTAAAAAAAATTTCAAGCTTCCTTTGTCCTCTGCTCTGTGCTCAAGTTTAATTACAACTGCCATCCTTCCTGGGCCATATGCTGCTTTTGATTTCCTAGGGTTGCCATTGAGCATCAGTGATCCATATTTATGCAGAGAATTTCATAAAAACAAAAGCAAGGTTTACAAGTTAGTAGCTGCCAACAGAGAAGGCCACTGGTGTTGCTGTCCTTGACTGGGACGGCCACATTAATCAATGTTGACCCAGCTGACAAGAATCACCGCAAAGAACATTTCTAGTTTCAACCACCTCTTATTATTCTTGATTTCAGTGTCATGCTGTGTTTCTTCAGGTATCCTTATCCTTGGCCATGTTGTGTTTCTCAAGCATTTTGAGAAAGGCTATATTTAAATCTTAAATCTAGTGGCTATGCGAGGCTCACTCAAGGCCCTGATTCAGTGAAGCAGAAATCATATTAAGGCTGCAATCCTAAAGACACTTTTCTGTGAGCAAAACCAACTGAACACAGTGGGACTTACTATCAAGTAGACATGTTTAGGATTGCACTTGAACTCTCCTCCTCGGTTCTTGATTCCACTAACAGGGGTGAAAGAACTGTAGGCTTGTGAACAGGCAGCATGTAGCCTTCTTGTTATTAATAAATTCTATGTAATAATTTTAAGTATTATAATAATAATATAGCATTTAAATTAACCATATTTTATTTATTTATTTGATTTATGGCCTGCCTTTTTAACTAAAAAGGATATTTAATATAGGTGGCTATATGAAGCAATATTTTTAGCTGTTATTTTGTTATGTCCTACATTTTCTTGGGCGTCCTTCATTTTGGGGGCCTTGTTGTCATTTGCGATTATGCCATCCATTCTCCCCGGCTGGTCTGGGCTGTATGGGAGAAAATCTTGGGTTTGCCTGGGTCACCTCTTTCCTGATCCCCCCAAATATACAATGAGTTATGTGATCCTTTGGTGATATGTACATCTATAGACAAGGGAGTTGGGGGTACAGGGAGTTGGG
Organism: Cryptoblepharus egeriae; assembly: GCA_030015325.1. NCBI lineage: Eukaryota > Metazoa > Chordata > Lepidosauria > Squamata > Scincidae > Cryptoblepharus > Cryptoblepharus egeriae. Next base: position 84,927,717 of record JAREYC010000005.1, read on the forward strand.
ATCACCTTAACCGTGTGCATTGTCTCCTTCTCTCCTTCCCTGGCTAGGTGGTCACAACCCACCAATTTGGGAATCATTGACCTTGGGCAGTATATCACTATTTACAGCCTCAAGCGTTCCTCAACTTTAGTGAACACATGATGAAACCTGATTACCTATCTATAGCACAGTGCATTTTGTTTTTGTGTTTTTTTAACTTTCATGAAATTGGGCCATATAGTAATTTTTAATAAGTACCCTTATTTTTTAAAGAAAACTGTGAACCAACAAAGCTAGAATTTCTATCCAACTTAGCTAATATTTCCATAGCTAAAACAATCAATTTTAGCTTTCTTGTCTGAAATTCAGTTTGGGGAATGTGCCAATATGATGGTTTTTTTTAAATATATAGGGTTAGGAAAAGTCACTGAAAAAATATAGATGACAAGTGGCTAAGTGGTGCACTGTGCCTGTTAACCAGCAGGCCAGGGTTCGAGACCCGGGTCGGCCCCACAAGACAGGGTGAGCTCCTGTCCTTAGCCCAGCTATGCGACGCCAGCTGGATCCAATCGTATTGGCTCTGCCTTTCCGTTGGACTAATTCAGTGGCGTGGAGAGGGGGGATTTGCTGCTTGGGTAACAGCCTATCCTCCATAATAATCTAACCCAGGCTTTCGTGCTTCGCATGCAGCATATGCAGCGCCGAGCACGATACCATAGTCTTTCAAGACTGACGGAGGCCTGCTTTTAAATTGGTGGGTGTCCTTGTGTATGAGGAGAGAGAGTACAGAAGGGAAAAATGAGACTTGAAAATGGTTAAATAGACAGAGTAGTTCAGATTCTGGTTTGTAGGTCCTAAAGCACTCGCTGGCATGGAGGTGGCTGGCCTTTTAGTTTCCCACTGCTAAATTACACATTAAAAGGCATCTAAAAATATACTTCCCTGATGTTACGTTCCTATGCAAGTAATTGGTGTGGTTGCTATAGTGATATTAGATGATCACAAAGGAGATGGTTTGCGTGATCGCAATGAGGAGGGGAGATCGTTTATGAGCCGCAATCTACACCGTTTTTAAAAAAGAAAGAAAATTTCACAAACCTTAATGTTAATGCCAGTTCATGCAAGCAGAGCATTATGCGCTTTAGACCATTGCTGCCAAAAGACTTCAAAAATGATAATCTCACTTCCATAAAACACATCTAGAGAATTATGTCACTTCACACTACTAGAGCTGCTACTACACACAATTTTTACAAGCGTTTTCTGATGTGCAGAAAAATTTACTCCTATTCAGTGATTTTTTATTTTCAGTACCGCTTGCAAAAATGTTTACTTATATTTCTGGCTGTTAGCTTTCAGTTGTAACACCTTGTCAATGAATGTGACCATGAAGGGTAGTCAACACCAAAACCGGTGGACATCCATTAAAATTGGGTGGCGTTGAATTAGAATATATATATTTCTTGACCCAGTGTGCGATTAAACTGTGGAACCCCAGGCCACAGGATGTGGCGATGGCATCTGACCTAGATGCCCATAGAAGGGATTGGATAGCTTTATAGAAGAAAAGTCCACCACAGCCATGATGGGTGTGTGCAACCTTCTGGTTTTAAAGTAGGGCACCTCATAATGCAGATCCGAGAAAAGGCGTCAAGATGCGGTTTTCTTAATGAATGTCTGCCTGCTTTCTTCTTGCTATATTTTAATCTGTGATTGAATTGCTTGATTTAATTAAAACAAAATTGCTAGAGCCAGTGGCATAGCTAGAGGGGTGCAAAGTTTTGCCGAGAGCCTTACCACAGCATACAAGAGTAGGGTTGCCATAATTCTCTTCCACAAAATTAGGACAGGACCCTCTGTCCTATTTGCCAGTATGTGAACACAAATCTTCAAAAATCAGAATTGTCCCTGTGTTTCTGGACATACAGCAATCCTATAGAAGGGACCACTCTCCTTCAAAACCATTCTGGGCAGTGGGAGCAAAAGAGAGGCATAGGGGAGGGAGGGGTCCAAGGTGAAGGGACCTTTCAGACTGCAGTGATGCTCCCTGCAAAAATTAGTGCTTTGCACCCTATCTAGCTATGCCATTGCCTGGATGTGATCCTGCATTTCTGGTGGCAGTGGATAATTACCCCAAATATATAGGGATAGATATATAGCCAGTGTATAAGTATCTATCAGGTGTTGAGATGGTGAGAAACACCAGATTTCCCAAAGAGAAATATAAAAATACTCTTATGTGTTGTCCTTTATGAAGTCTCAGTGTTTAGATTGCCAGTGTTGTAAAGTAGTGGAGGGGGGAGGGCGGAAGGGTTTTTGTGAAAACAGTAACAAGATGTCATTTAATATCTGGTAGAGAAAGTGTGTGTACATGGTGAGAATTGATTGCTTCTTTCAATTCCCTTGGAAAGAACAATATGTGGTTCAGCGCACTGTTCTCGACAGCATTTCCCTTTATCCTAGGTACTTGGATGCTTCCTGCTCTGACTACTAACTAGTAGCAGGAAACAGAGGTTAGCATAAGAGCTTTCCTGGACTTGCCAGAATCCAGCATCAGTACATGTTAGGTTTTTTTAATGCCCTCAGGCCTGGTAAGAGCAATTGCTTCATAATTAGACTCTTGGGAAAAGAATTGGGATTGCCGGGGAGGAAGGACTTAGAAGAACACACTTTGAGCAGACTGCCACTTGGAACTTCTCCCTGTTCAGCTGGGAATGGTCTTTGACCAGCCAGGCGGTGTGATGTTCACGTGGCCGGTATTCAAAAGTAGGCTCCCACAGAATTGTATTGTAACAATATTTGAAGTAGTAGTTGAAGGCTTGCACAGAGAAGAAAAGAATGGGAGACTTAGGGCTCAATCCTAACCACTTTAGGCCAGCCTAACTCAGCTGGCATTTCTTCCCATGCTCAAGTGACCATATAGAATGGACGACAGAGTGCCTCTACAGTTATCTAGGGAATCGAAGTAGGTTTGGCTTATTATAGAAGGGATTAAAAAGCAGCACCTGCCTAAATCCCCTCTTCTATGCAATGGTTAACAGTAAAGCCACTGTGTCCTCCATGCTAAATGGTCACCCTGTGGGATGTGCTGGTATGGGAAGGTTGGCATATGCCTGTGCACTGGCCTAATCACCCCACGGAATGGAGCAGAAGTGCCTTATGGATTTTTGTGACACTCCTAGGTCAGCAAAGAACTTGTGCTGGGTTTATGCTGGCCTAATTAAAGTTATGCTGGCCTAATTGGAGCCCCAGTCTGTGATCCTAAATGCTCTTACCTGGGAGTAAGCCTCATGTAATAATGTGACTTACTTCTGAGTAGACAGACATAGGATTGCACAGTAAGACTGCAATCCTGATCTGTGGTTAGGCTGGCTTAAACTCTGGCACAAATCCTGTGTTGACCATGAGACACTTCTGTGCCGATCCTAGGGTAGGGTTAGGACAGTGCACAAACATGCACTTGCTTTCCTACATCACCACGGGAATGGGAGCACCAATGGGTTGTGCCCGCATAAGTTACGATTGCACCCTTAAAGGAAAATGTCAATCAGAAGTAAAACAAGAAAGAGAATCTGCAGTTAGTTGGAATATACTGGCTTGGATCTCAGCCATACTGACCACTCTTGAGTGTTCTTGTGGCTTTTCCTCGGTGGTTTAACCAATGGTTTAATCAAGAATGTAGATTAAAGGTCAAAGCTTTTATTAACTTCGTCCTAGAAGGTCAAAGGAATCATGTCAGCATGCTAAGGCCATCACCTAATTAATTAAAACATCTGTGCCCCAGTTGATGCATTGAAAAATTCTCCCCTGCACAGTAGCCACAATTGGAAAGGGAGAAGGAGGAAATTTTTTGAAGTTGCAAAGATCATTCCAATGTTGAATTCCTGGAATGAATCAAGATTTTTTTTTAAATTGATCCAGTTTGCATATTAATATTTTGCTAATGAAAATAATATTTCATTTTAGAAATGTGCTATATGTCAGAAGCATTCCATTCTCTGAGAAAAGAAAGGAAATAAAGAAATTCTTTAGGGGAAACTTTAGTGACACGTGATGTACAAGTTTCCCCTTAAGAATTGTCAGTTTTGAGATGCTTTGGAAGTTTTGCTTGGCAATAAAACATCTTTTGCACTTATCTCAACAGGTTTGTTTCAGCCCTCCCTATTTTTAGCCACACAGAGGGGAAAAATGTACTTTATGAACATAATTGCATACAGATCTGACACAGGCCAAATGAACTGTGACTGTAATCCTATTATGGGCCCAAGTAGTTAACTTTTACTGTTGGAAATTGTAAGCGACAAGTGTGGAGGATCCAGATCATAACCACAGCCAACAGTTTCTGCCTGCCCTATATGTGACCTGGCATCCTCTTTTACTCTGTGAGTGGGTCTGCCTTTCCATTGGACTATTTCAGTGGTGTGGAGAAGAGGGATTTGCTGCTTGAGTAACAGCCTATCCTCCATATCAGTCTAACCCAGGCCTTCGTGCTTGATATGCAGCATATGCAGCGCCGAGCACGATACCATAGTCTTTCAAGACTGACAGATGCCTGCTGGGTCCCTGCAGAAAGCACATCTACTGCTATCCAATTAATAAGGTCTAAGTCTTATTAAGTCATGAGAAGTTATAGTTCCTCTTTATTCTGCATTGGTCAGACCTCACCTTGAGTACTGTGTTCAGTTCTGGGCACCTCACTTTAAGAAAGATGCAGCCAAACTGGAGCAAGTCCAGAGGAGAGCAACAAGAATGATCAGTGGGATGGAAGGGAACCCCTACGAGGAAAGGTTGGGGGAACTTGGGATGTTCAGCCTGGAGAAGAGGAGGCTGAGGGGAGACATGATTGTCCTCTTCAGATACCTGAAGGGCTGTCATAGGGAGGAAGGGGCCAATTTGTTCATAGCTGCTTCTGAAAGCAGAACTAGAACCAATGGGAGATTGGTTGAATGGGAGATTGGTTGAAAGGAGACTGCAAGAAAGGAGATTCCGGTTGGAAATCCGGAAAAAATTCCTGACGGTGAGGGCGGTTCGGCAGTGGAACAGATTGCCAAGGGAGGTGGTGGACTCTCCCTCACTGGGGATCTTCAAGCAGAGGCTCGATGAGCATCTGTTGGAGATGCTCTAGGGGGAATTCCTGCTGCAGGCAGGATGACCTACTAGGTCCCTTCCAACTCTAGGATTCTATGATTCTATGATAAGCCCAGCATGCATCCTGTGCTGATCTGGGATCTCACAAAAGTGCCATAAGACACCTGTGTGCCACTCCTGGAAGAGAGTTAGTCCAATGCTCAGACATGCATGTGCCTCCCGCATCACCGTGGGAATGGGAAGACCGATGAGTTGTACCAACCTAGGTTAGGATTGCACCTATAGTGTTCTTGCACTTAATAAATTACACATAATAAATTATGGCTGCAGTTCTAAAGTCCACTCTCACTGAACGCAGTTGGGCTTACTTTTGAGCAGACATGGTTAAATGTAATTTACAGGTCCAACCGTGTTATACATGGAATTTTTATACACAGATTTGACCCAACATGAATGGTCGCTGCAAATCATAGTTTATATAAATCTACTGTTGTAGAGAGGCATCCATTCAAGCAATCAAACCATTCTTCAGCTTACCCTACAATCCAGAGTAACTACGGGAGCACGTAAGAGACATTATGTGTACCCGTAGCTACTGCACCACTTAGTGAAAACCTATGGGAAATTCATATTGCAATCCAGAGCAAATTGTTCTTACACTGGAGCAAGGACTCCCTGTAGTTACTCTGGATTGCACTCTTAGCCAGGCAAAGGTAGGGAATGCATTTCTCAGTGACTGTATCTCTACAACAGGTAGAAAAGCTATTTTAAAACTATTTCACTTTATAGGGAATGCACTTCATAATTGTTTATTTTTATTTTATTTTGTAAACACATTTTTGCCATCAACAGGGAGTACCAGACTAAACACCTGCAGATATTGAGGCCATTATTCCATTAGGAGCAATGGAGCAGGAAAAAACATGAAAATGAGTCTTTAAATTTTTTTCCTTGATTTATTATCCACTGATTTTTTTCCATGGGAGGTTTTGGAATTGAGCTCTTTTTGATAACCAGGGACACCTGTAGTTTGAAATTTAATAATTAGTAATATTGTTCAACCTTCTGAAATCAATATACTAGTTTTTTTGAGCTTTTATTTTATCACATCCTACATTTTTCTTGAATGTCCTTCCATTCGGGGGTGCCTGATCCTCTTATGATATCTGGTTATGACGTCTGGTTATGACATCTAGTCACCCTGCCCATATGTTACTCACATGCAATCTGACATTCTGTGCAACAGCAAATTCAGGTTTCAGATGTACAAATGATAGGAAGCTGCAAACAGTCTCAGCTCATGGGTGATATTGATCTGTTGATCTGGCTCCCCTCTATTTCTTATTTTATTTTGGGGACCTTTATGAGGCCCATTCTGCACTGTCCCCCTTCCTGTTTACTACCTCCTAGGCCTCTCCCAACTCCTATGTTTACTCCTATGCATTATAATAGGCACTAGTGCTGCAGGACTATACGTGCCTTCCCACCAGCACTGCTGACTCATTGGGCATATCATAGCATGTATCACAACTTTTTGTGACACTGTAAGCCAGCACAACAGTTGCTACACCATCTCAAACTTCTATAAAATCCAATGAATAATGGGACTTATGAGTAAACAGCTGTGGCTATTGTTCTTTAAGCTACTTAGATGGACATTAGTGAAGCATACCTTGTGAAGTAGCCTTGAGAAGCCAACAGTGATTCAGAAAATATCCCCTAAAGCTACATTTTCTTCCAAACTCTTACTCCGTTTTTATAAACTAAACACAGAAGGAAAAAGGATGTAGATTTTTGCTAGCTTGATTATGAGTATTCATACACTATCCCAGACCCATAACTATAATTACAACTATATGTATAGCTAAGTGTGATGGAGAATATATTCAAAATTGCCTATGACTGCAATCCTAATCCGCAGTTAGGCCAGCATAAATCCCAGCACACGTCCTAGCTGGCCTTGGGGAGTCACAAAAGTGTTGTAAAGAACACCATAGGAACAGGAAGACCCATGAGTTGTGCCAGTCTAGGTTAGGATTACAACCTAAGCCTGAAAAAAGAACCCTAACTGAGCATGAATGGCTGTTAAAAGACAATATGAGCAAACGAATATCAAGTTTCCATTTATACGAGTTTGATTGTAACTAACCACAGAGTTGAATGCCATTAAGGCTGCAATCCTAAAGACACCTTCATGAGAGTAAGACCCATTGATCACAATGGAGCTTACTTTTGAGTAGACATTGTTAGGATTGTGCTCTTTTAAGTCTCCTCCACGCAATCCTCGTGACTGCTATTATGAGTAGGAACATGTGAATTACATATATTGGCACATATTGAATGACAGATCCAATAACTTTTTGGATTTATACCCCACCTGTTGATAAGTATCGTAGGGCTCCATTTTGCTCCCCCCATCTGGAATGACTCCGAAGAGGTAAGACTCCTTCCAAGACTTGACTGCTCCACCCCTCCAGTTGTGCCACTGAAATCAAAGCTATAAAACCATAACTCTATATGACATGTTCCAGGTAATATGACTTGATTTAGCTGAACTATACATACTAAAAAATGCAGGAATTGGTCCTTTGTTTTTCTTTTTTTAAAAAAATTGGTTTCTTTCCTTTTTCATTTCACTTTGATTTCCTTCTTTTTTTTACCTCTACTACCTTAGGGACACTTTTAAGAGGATGGTGAAAGAATCCTAGGTTGTTTCAAAGATTTTTCATAATATCAAATTGGGCCCTTGGATGTCGATATTTCCCAACTTGGTTTGTGCGGGCTACCGTAAAATGTGACATTCACACTGCAATCAATCCTGCTCAAGTTGTGACTCATGAAGCCAAATGCGGGGTACCATCCATGTCTGATGGTCTACCAGGGGCTCCATCAATCTCCTTTTCTATTTTTGCCGCCTGCCTGGACTGCAACAATTCAAGGGAGATTTTGAAGCACCTGGCACAATATATGGCTGGTAGATCGTGCCCAAATGGACAGGGGGAAACATACAGCCATTTCCTTGCAAAATCAAAAAGTTCTCAAATTGGTAATAAAATCATCTGTCCGTCAGGAGCTGGATATTTTCTAATCATTTAAAATGCATTTCTTTATTTTAAATTTAACTCTGAGAGTTGAAAAAGCTTCTTTTTCCTGCCTTCGTATCTAATCTGTTTTAGGTAATCCCAGATAGAGTCTCAATCAAAAATGTCTCTTTCTCCAACTTCCTGAAACCGCTTTCTTGTATCTAATCAACTATCAATCTATTTTAAGAGCTTCTTGAGAATTCTCTCTGTTCTTCTTTGTTTGAGCTTCTGGTCTTTTGGTCTCTTTACTTCTCTCCTCCCCATTTTAGCTTCTTATAAATCTAATTCATAAAGCGTTTCGAGACAGAAGATAACTGCAGTGAATGTGAAAATGAATGTGGCAGTCATCGCCCATTTTAAATGAACACAATGCCAATTATACCGTAGAGTACTTACTGTACAAGAAAGTCTTAAACATATATGCTGGGAGGCAAGTCCCATTTATTTAAGTGGAACTTTCTTCCAATTAAGTGTTTTTTAAGATGTAATCCTTTGAATGCTGAATGAGATGTCGTGAAGAAGATGCATGATTTCTTTTTTAAGAAGAGCAGTACTGGAGTACGTGATCAGGGATAGAAAAGCTCTCCCCCTTTGATTGATTTATTTATTGGTTGGTTGGTTCCTTTCCTTTCCTTCCTTCCTTCCTTTCAAATCATGCCCCACAGCTTCTTTCTTGTCCTTGGAGTGGGGGGGGGGGGGGAAGATACATGTCCCCCATATTGTTTCCATGTGAACAGGAAAGAAGCTTGGAGAAGACGGTTTAGAGCAGAAAGATGATGGGGGGAAAAGGTTTATTATTCCCCCATCCTCCATTTCCATCACTGATAGACCTTCATAGTTTGTTTTCAATTGAAAAAAGCAACCAAAGCAAACAGGAAACACTTCATGCTTCTACCATGTACTGTCTGCTTTAGTCCGTAGTGGCTAACATTAAATCTGGACTTATTTTTGGTGGTAATTTTCCTTTTGGTTAGTAGAAGTGGTTTAGAATACTGTAATCCAATGTTTACTCAGTGGTACAGTACCAACAATGGTACCTAAGGTGGAGTCTGGTGGTACTTGCTGGACTCTTGGATATCTGCTGTCCCAGCAGCAAGTTTTAGTAGGAGGATTGACTCAGTGGGCAGTGCTTCAGAGCATTCTTTTCCATTCTTATAAAAGTCCTTTTGTCTGCTCTGAACCTATTACTTGTGTGCGTTATATCTGGCCTCCCTACCCAGCAGTAACAGACAACAATGTCATCACCAATTACGTCTGGTAACTACTTCAGTTACATATCTTTGAATTGAGGGACAAAGTGAAGTGGTACAGTGGAGGACAAACATTGCATCTAACCTACCCGAATCTGGCAAGAGCTAGTAACTCGCAAATTTAAGTAGATTAAACAAAAGGGTAAAATCTCTCAAAAATTTAAATGCATTTTGGCTTACAAGACTAGAGGGGGTAGGACTCAGTGGTGGGATCCAGCAGGTTTGCACCTACTCTATAGAACCGGTTGTTAACGAGAGATAGGACATGTAAAGTTTAAAAATAGCCATTTAAAAATGGCTGCCAGATGGGCATAAAACCAGTTGTTAATTTCTTTGAATCCCATCACTGCCCAAGTATTAGAAAGTGTTTATTTGAATTCATTCATTCATGTTCTACCTCTAATATATTCATTTATGTAAATTTATGTAAATTATTTTTCTGGCTCCTGACAGTGTCAGAGAGATGATGTGGCCCTTGCCCCAAAAGGTTTGGACACCCATGGATTACAGGAGCACTGAGCATTATCAGTTCTTCAACTCTTGGGTAGAGTTCAATATAGTGAGCACCCAAAGCCTCCAGCCTAAAAATCTGGTGGATTATGATATTGTTGGAGATAATAACTTTAAGTACTATCACCTTCTCTCAACATATGTGTGCATAGTGGGAGGACTGTATGTGGGTCTGTGCACAAAGGAGCTCTTGGGCAAATGAAGTGATCCTATGTTATCTTCCTGAGGAAGCTGCAAGCAACTGTGCCAACCTATCAGCCCATACACTTTAAATCTATATATAGTGGCTTGCCCGGATGTCAGACAAGTGCTAAGTGCAGTAGTGCAAATCTTTCAAGGGGGGCTGGATGCACAAGTTGAGAGTAGGCAGTTCCCAAGTCCTGTGTGTTCTGAGCCGCTGCTCCTTCTCTTTGCATTTAGCTGTAAAACATGTGAGATAAAGAAATAGAAGGGCAAGAACTGAAGGGGTAATTTATTGGCAGTGTTCTGCAAAGGCTAAAAGAAACACTGACATCCTGACTGAGAGGCTCCTATAGCTTGATTGGCAGGGAAGAAAAGGTACAACAGCATCAAACAATGGTCATGCCTGCTAAGGCATCAGGTGGCAAGATTATCTCAAGAAACAAGATCAGAACATTTCTGCGGAGGTTCTCTTTCTCTCTCCCTCTTCCCCTGCCCTGCTCCTTTTCCAGACACTGTTCTCATTGTGCAACCTGCTAAATGTTAGCACCATTTTAATCTGTTCCTGAGCTGCCTCTTTCTGAGATCAGAGAAGGGAGGCTGGATCATGATTCCCAACCCACTCCTTAACTCCTGCAAAATGAATGTTTTAGCAAATATGTCTTGCTGGAGTTAAAAGATAAACGATGGGTATAGTAGCACGTCTGTTCCTGCAACGCTAGGTGAAGAAAGAGCATATTTAGAAAAGGAAGGCATAGGTAGGTAGGTAGGTAGAGAGAGAGAGAGAGAAAGAGAGAGAGGGGGGAGGGAGGGAACCTCAAAATGCCAGGGTGTCCTGTGTGCCACCTGAGGCATCTCGTGGGCCACTGTGAGATGTAGGAAGCTTGACTACATGGGCTTTGGCCTGATCCAACAGAGGCTCTTCTCATCTTCATTTGTTCATCCAGCAACTGGGAGAAATTTCAGAATAGATAGACATGGATACAGGCCTCTGTCAGTCTTGAAAGACTATGGCATCATGCTTGGCACTGCACGAAAGCCTGGGTTAGATTGTTATGGAGGATAAGATAGGCTATTACCAAAGCAGCAAATCCCCCCTCTCCACGCCACTGAATTAGTCCAATGGAAAGGCAGAGCCAATATAATTGGATCCAGCTGGCGTCACAGAGCTGGGCTAAGGACAGGCACTCACCCTGTCTTGTGGGGCCAACCCGGGTCCCGAACCCTGGCCTGCTGGTTAACAGGCACAGTGTCTTAGCCACTTGCGCCACCCACAGCCCATACAGACATGGATGAAGGATCTTCATATAATGAATCTTCATATAATGAATCTCTCTTGAACAATGGTATATTGGAAGCATCAGGGGCCATTTCTGAATGGCTTGACTACAGGCTCATTTAGTAGTGCTAAATGGTAGAATAATCTCAGATGCAACAGAATAGGTTTAAAAATCTGCATGAGGAGCATCTCGTCATTAAAAGAAAAGCACAACTGAAAGTTTTCCCCTTCAGCAATGGCCAGAAAGCTGAAACACAGCTCAACATTAGGTAGATTAATGGGAAATACTGAACTGGGGAGACATGTTAGTCTCTCCCTTGAAATATGGGATAGAGCATGTACAGTGGTATGTTGGTTTATGAGCATAATTCAACCCAAAAATAGCATAAGCACAACTCAAAAATATTCATATAAAAATAATTACAATACTGTAAAATAATACAAAATAATAAAGAGAACACAAAATATAAAGAAAAATAAAACAAATTAACCTGCACTTAAAGCACAATCCTAACCATGTCTACTCAAAAGTAAGTCTTATTGTGGTCAAGGGGTCTTACCCCCAGGAAAGTGTCTTTAGGATTGCAGCCTTACCCTAGAATCCAGAGTAACTATGGGAGCACGTAAGAGACATTTACAGTGACGTAGTTGAAATACATTGTCGTAGTTGATGTACGTTGACGGAGCACCACCTACTGAAAACCTATGGGAAATTCATATACCAACCCAGAGTCCCTTGTTCTTACGACGGAGCAAGAACTCCCCATAGTTACTCTGGATGGCACCCTTAGTCTCTCAGGCTGCAAGAGGCCTTGCAGCCCCCCTTACACAGGAGTGAGTCCCACTGATCATAATAGGGTTTACTTTAGAATAGACATGCAAGGCTAGGTCTTTCAGGCTCCTTTTTATTGCCCCCCTTAAACAGGTGTGAGCCCTATTGAGTAAAATAGGGCTTACTTTAGAGTAGACATGCATAAGCTGGTCTCTCAGGAAATACTGAACAAGTGCTGATGGAGTGCTGAAACCAGCTGTATCCCAGCCTGGATTATTTTTTTACTTGTTTATCAAGACATTGCTTATATATCAAGTTAAAATTTATTAGAAATGTTTGCTTGTGTTGCAAAATGCTCTCAATCCAAGGTTTTCCTGTATTGTACCCAGAAATGGCAAAGATATATCTGGGCCAACCAGAAACCTGAAGTGTTGGTATATATAAGCCACGTTTTACTAGATGCACATATAAATGAGCCTGGAACTTTGGATATATAAAAACAGACGTAGATTCTCTGTGTCAGCCCACATAATAACTGTGTAATAATATCACTGATGGTGTGGGAAGTTGCAGCCAATTACAGTATATGTGCTGCAGAGTATCCCTTAGATATTAAAAGTTCGGGAAGCAAACATATCACTTTTCCCCTGTATACTCTGTAATGTGTCACTACTTTGATGGTGCTAATGAATGGTGCATAACTAACAAAAATAGATATCAGTATTAATAACTGTGACATTAGACAATTTCCAAGAAGTGTAGCAGAACTGTAGCGGAAAATATATAATCAGGGTGTGTGCATTTATCTTTACTTCAGATGTGGATATTGTAATAGATGTAGAGTACAATCCTAACCATGTCTACTCAAAAGTAAGCCCCATTGTGTTTAGTGGGTCTTACTCCCTGGAAAGTTACTTTAGGATTGCAGCCGTAATCTGAACCTAGCTCAACCAGCTAGGCATATGGCAATGATTAAAAAACAGCATTTGTTAAATTTGCTGTATTATTCTAACATTATCCAAATTTCTTACTTCTTTCTCAGAAGAAGCTCAGATGTCCAGAGTTTTATCTTCTTTCCTTCTTTTGCAGACACCCCTGAATAGTGTTAGTCTTCTCTGGGAGAGGACATTCTTGATCCTTTAGGGTTGCCAAAACCCATCTACTGGAAGGCAGAATGAGGTTGTGGGTTGAGACCTACAGAGTAGTTGCTTCTTCAAGGTCAAAAATGCCATTTCCAAGAACAGAAATTTACTGCTTCCTGGTAAATTCCTGGTTCTTTGACATGATGTGATTTCAGCTCCATTTGAGAAACAGCTGGTGCGTGCTTGTTCATTGCAAAAAATAGTGACGTATGCCCAACTGCTACAGTTTTAATCCAAATTGTCTTTTAAGCTTTTACAAGGAACCTGCTGTGAAAGGCCAGGCTGCAATTGAGGCATATTCCCTCTGCAGCTGCTCTTTTCGGCACACCAGGTTTGTCTGATTTTTGCTGCATCAGACAAGCCATAAATGTGACCTCTTGTGATTGTGCTTATTGCAAGCTAGTGTTTTGCAAGGGGAAAGGATCATCAGTTGGAAATGCTACTATTCTGCACATCTTTCCTCCTACACATATGTGAATGCCAGTAAACCATCCTTGGGGTTTTTCTCTTGTCTTGATACTGCATCAGAAATGAATCCTGCAAATACCAGGAATGAGATCCATCCTCCAGTCATTAAAAATGTCTAGGATAGACCTCCTTATAAACCTTTTTGACACTATCTTAAATCCTTCAGGACACAAGGATGACACTGTTGAACAAATCCAGGCTTGTAATGAGGTTTTTTATCTGCTTGCTTGTACTGAGTAAGTTGGGGGGAGAGAGAGTATGGCTGCAATCTGAAAGACACTTTCCTGGGAGTAAGACTCACTGGACATAATTAGGCTTATTTTTGAGTAGACATGATTAGGATTGTGTTCTATGTGTGCACCATTATGTCTTGCTGCTCTGCTTCATTTAAGACAGTATTATGGAGACTGTATCTGAGAATGTTTATTTTCTTCTCAATCTTAGAGCCAATTTGGGCTTTATATACTGTATAGAGAAACACAACTGTAGCCAAACAGATCTTTTTGGGTTTAAAAGCCACTTTAAGAGGGAGCAGTTGATACTGTAGAAGTACTGGAGTGGGATGTAAGGGATTAATATTTTGATAATGGGCCAGTGCTAGAGATTATTTTGGATTCTGAGGAAGAATGAGCCTGATCCACGGTTGCCATAAAAGAGCTTTATTTGGCTGAAATATAACAGCATTAACTTGCAGAAGTACCTCTGGACATCTAGGAGCATCTCTAGGCATAAGAACATAAGAAGAGCCCTACTGGATCGGACCACAGACCTATCTAGTCTAGCTTCCCATTTCTCACACTGGCCCCCCAAATTCTTCAGAGATCACATGAGACAACAAAAGATCAGCATCCTGGTGTATTTCCTGCATCTGTCTTACACAGCATTTCAGACGACTCTATGGATGATTCATCCTGCCAGTGTCCAACAAAATCCATGAGCACAGCAGTGACCTTATGTAGACTAGGTAGACATTTGTGTTAATTGGCAAGAAACAGTAATTTTACACTGTCTAGGTTCTCTTAACAGGCAAAATAGATAATTGAAATCAAGGCATGTTTGGAAAAGGGCTATGTGGCTAAATTGATACCTATGAATACTAAATATAGAAAGGGGCTCTACAGAAGGCATTTTATTGCCCTCGTCTGCAATCCTAAACCCCACTTAGGACAGCCTAATCCCATGCTGACTTGGCGGTGTCACCAAATTGCTGTAAGAAACTTCTGTGCCGCTCCAGAATTAGACCAGTGCACAGATAAGTGCTTGCCTCCCTACATCACCACAGGAATGGAAAAACTGATGAGTTGTTGAGCTGGGCTAGGTTAGGATTGCACCCCTATTCCCATAACATTGGCCAGGTTGGGGTGAAGTCTTTGTTGAGCTCAACTTTTCTTTTACTTCTCATGGGAACAGCTCAGTGGGAAAGCAGTTCCTAAGGACAGGAGACACACACAGAAGATGGCTGACAGGCACATAAGATGTAGGATGGTTGCCAGGCCTTGCACTGGATGTTACAAGGTGCTTAACCATTTCCCAGCTTCTGTGCTTCAAGTTAGAAACCCCACACAAGGCTTTAAATATATGTGGGAAAGCAAGAATTTTTAAATTTTGTGGGGTGTTGGGGAATCTGTGAGTGAGTGCTTTGGAGAGGGAAACAACAGGAGTAAGCATTAACAAGGTTAAAAATTGCTGGCAAAGGGTAAGGGCACACATAGTCCAGGACTATTTCTAATAATGGCAAGCCACATGCCTCTGGAAAGCTTGTAAACAGTGCACAAATGCAATTACTTTTCTTTCCTGGTTTGCCCCCAGCGTCTGGTATTTAGAGTTATACATCCTTTAATGTGGAGGTTTCATTTAGCCATCAGGGTTAATTGCTATTGATAGCCCTACCCTCTATGAATGTGTCTTAAACCCCCTTTGAAGCTCTCTCAACCCGTTGGCTCACCTTAATGCAGCTACTCCCAAAAGGTAATTACACACTGTGTGAAGAAGCAATTTATTTTGCTGTCCTGAATCTGCTGCTGGTCAATTTAATTGATGACTTGGAATTCGAATGTTATGAAAGACAAGGGAAAAATTGCACTATCCACTCTCTATCTGCTCCTGTTATGTGCAGTCTAAGAGCAACCCATTTACAGAGGGTCCTCCTTATATGTGTATTTGTATCCACAGATTTCAGTATCTGTGGATGTCAAGATTGTGACTTGAAGCACCGCAAAGGACCTCCAAGAAGCAACTAGAAGTTTGCTTTGGCATCCAAGTGTTTTGATGCCCTCCAGCCCTGGAGTTCATTATCCACATAATTCAGTACAGATTCCTGTTAGATACCAATGGCTATTGTAAATGCTATATGAATCCTTGGCTATGGGATTCCCATTGGATTCCCATTGAATACCAATGGCTTGTAAATGCTATGTGAATAAGGATTGCAACGTTGAGCTATGAGTAAATGCTATGAGTCCTTGCTATATGAATCCTTAATTCTTATTCTATAACAGGACAACCTATGGTAGTTCTGTCTCCCCATCTGTAAAATATTCATAGCTTAACTGTTACATCAGAAAACTTTCTTTGATATTAATGCTGCTGCAACCCACTTAATAGTTGAAATTGTCCTTGATTGTGATGATCTTACCCTCAGTAATGAGCCACAAAATATCAGGATTTGACAATGTCTGTTTGCAAACTTGGGGGCAATTATACTCCATTGTCTAATAGCTTATCTTATTGATGTTGCGCTGACATGTTTTCAAGCAACATTGGATGATTGCAGGTAGTTAATCGTGCAAATTCCTTTCTCATTATCATATTTTTGCATTTGATTTGTCTGATTGCTGCAGGTGGAAACAATAGGTGATGCATACTGTGTTGCAGCAGGGCTCCACAGGCAGAACCTGAATCATGCAAAGCCCATAGCACTGATGGCCCTCAAGATGATGGAGCTGTCAGAAGAGGTGCTCACACCAGATGGAAGACCTATTAAGGTAATGTTTTTCCCTATTTCTCCACCAAGCAAACAGTACTCATGTACACTGTACTCACTGTACACGGGAGCCTTCAATTTATTGATGGGGTAAGGGCTGTCCATTAATGCCAAATGTCCATGCATTTATGACAAACATATATGAGAAGTTTTTAAGGAAGCATATTGTTATTTGTTAACAAGGAAGTTATTTTCAAGACTATTAAACTAAGGTGCATTAAACTGAAGGGTCTTTGTGCTGCACCTGATTCACAGTGGAAGTGCTGCTGGTTTAGGACTATAATCCCTGCAGAGCCAAAGCAAGCAACAGATTACTTGCTTGGTTGGCTAGCCAAATATCAGCTTACAATTTGATTGGTGGGTGACAACCTCAACCTCACCAACCATCTGAAAGATGTTTCATGAACATCTTTGGGAGCTGTCATGAACTGTCATGGGAGCAGCTCCATGATAAGAGAAATTACCATCATCTGCAAAGAATAAACTTCTGAAGCTGCTTTACATTGAGTCAGACCTTTAGCAGATCTAGCTCAATATTGCCGACTGACTGGCAGCTGTCCAGGGTTTTTGTCAGGTGTGTTTATGCATACTATCTGGGACCACATGAGTATAAAGAACTTGTTCTTCACTGAGCTACAACCCCATCCTTATCTGCAGTTTAAGAAGCAACCTGTTCAGGCTGCTGCATATAATAGTACACGTTCTTTGTACCAAGTTAAACGTCTGACAACTGCTTCCAGGATCTCAGATAACGTGACTGTCAAAGACTTAGGCCAGTGATTTCCAACTATTGTGCTATGGCACACTAGTATACAGCCAATGACCTTCAGATGTGCTGTGCGTGTTTTGGGGAAGGTAATTTAAACAGCATTCCATGCCATCATGCTGGCCACATGACCACAGAGATGTGTTTGGACAGCACTGGCTCTCAGCTTTAAATCAGAGATGAGTGCTGCACCCAACAGCTGTGGCTGGTGTCTATATAGCTAGCAGGGAAACAGCTGGCAGAGCAACCTACCAGGGACCTTTACCTTACCTTACCATTTATTGATAGGGCCATTGGGGAATATGAGCTCTCACCACACCAGCAGTGTGGTCTGCCTTGTCAACTGTCAAAAAAAAAAACTGATTGAGTATAACTGGCCCTTCTCATCCCAGCAATGTTTTTTTAGAGTGGCTTCTGCTGGTGTTCTTTTGCATCTTTTATTTAGAAGGGGGAGAGAAATTGGCTCTACATACCCTCAGAAATGTCTGTTCTAGTGGCTTCTGCTGGTGTTCTTTTGTATTTTAGATTGTGAGCCCTTTTGGGACAGGGACCCATTAGCTATTAATTAGCTATTAATTTTTTCATTTACTTTGTAAATCATTTTGTGAACTTTTTAGTTGAAAAGCAGTATATAAATACTGTAGATAAATACTGTAGCTAGATCTTTTTAGATTGTGGGGCCTTTTGTGACTGGGAGCCATTAGCTATTAGATGTTTTATTTTCTCTGTAAACTGCGTTGTGAACTTTTTGTTGAAAAGCAGTAGATAAATAATGTTAATTGATTGATGGGGCAAGGGAAAGGTGGAATGAGGTGAGGGAGGAACAGGGTGCATGGGGCAGGGGCTGGTGGAGTCCTATTCTGTCATATTTTTAACTCCATATCAAGTTAGAAGGCATAACAAGGGGTCTCTTGTTTCTGGGCCTGAAAATTAGCTGGCATGGATGCGAGGAGACCCATTGCTGGGGCTGACCCATTTCTTCTGGGGAAGGGAATGAAAGTCCCTGCGGTCACTCCCGGTGGCTTCCTGTTGTCCATGGACACAGCAGCAACCATTTTGGCATGGTTGTTCAGGATGGTGCTGGGAAGCATTGGATTGTGCTGCTAGACCCTGGATAAATTAATAGTCTATCAGATGGAGTGTTGGACTTGGAATCTTTATGGTTGAAACTCGGAGACCATGTTATAGGAAAGGGCAAAAACAAATACATGAACTGACACAATGCAAGCCAGCACTTTCTATCTCTTGTACAAGGCAATAGGTTCTGAGTTCTTCTGGATGGTAGTACCATATAGAACCCTTCCAATAGATATTGACCATTGTTTCATGGAGTCAATTTGTTTAGGGTGTGTGCATCTCATATTACAATTCAAAATAATTGATGATACAAAAATTATTATACTTCTGCTGAGTCTAATAGTTGCCCCTCCACATTTAAAGCCTAATTGATATTATCTGTGCTGTTCCCTCAAACCACAGCTCTTTGGATCTTTATATTTCCAGCAGGCATTTGTAGTAACAAAGTAATCCATTAAATAGTACACATATTGTTTTCTTAGTATTCCTGATGCACAAAGTAAGAGAAAAAGCAAGCAAACATTCATCTCCCTTTGGATTGTTTCAACCCCAAACATGAATTAAGCCATTCTTTTATATTCATAGTGCTGCATAATTTTCTGCCATATGTATAATATGGAATAGGATTTTACCTTCAGCCCCCCTACCTTCCTCAGCAAGTCTTTCTCAGGAATGTGACAACTCAGGGCTTATCTTTGTTGAAATTAGGTTATCTGTTTATTGGGCAAATAAATAAGGTATCAGGTTGTGTTGTTTGCAGTAGCTTTCACTAGAACTCAGAAAATGTTTGTGGATTCCATATTAGTGGATTATCTTGGACATGGTTCATAAGATTGGTTAGAGAAATGTTGCCTGTAGTCCCTAAGAAGATTTATTACATGTTTAATCCAACTATAGAAATGTTTGGGTACAATCCTAACCTGGGCCAGCAAAACTCATCGGTCTTCCTGTTGTGATGTGGGAAGGTAAACGCATGGCTATGTACTGGCCACCTGATACTAAGGAAGCTGTCTCTGTCCTGGATTGCTGTCTGGAGGTTGTTGGAATCTGGATTAGGGCAAACAAACTGAAAGTAAATCCTGACAAGACAGAAGTCCTCCTAGTTCAGAAATCCTCGATATATACTGGATAGTTGCCTTGCTCTGAATGAGGTTGCACTCCCCCTGAAAGAGCACGTTCATAGCTTGGGGGATGATCGTGGACTCACAGGATCCAGCTCTTGGATGCTCAGCTGTGGCCAGGAGCGCCTTTGCCCAGCTTTAGCTGGTGCACCAGCTACATCCATACCTGTTTCAATAGGACCTGGCCATGATGGTCCATGCCTTGACGACTTCAAGAATAGATTATTGTAACACACTCTACATGGAGGGCTGCCCTTGAAAATGGTTCAGAAGTTATAGCTAGTTCAGAACATGGCAGCTCGGGTAGTTGCTGGAGCTCAGCAATTTGACTCCATCACTCCGCTGCTCCAGCGGCTGCACGGGCTGCCAGTTCAGTTCCAAGCCATATTCAAGGTGCTAGTTTTAACCTTTAAAGTCCTAATTGGCCTAGTACCAGTGTACTTGAGATACCACCTTATTTCATACAATCCGGCTTGTTGTCTGAGGTCTTCTGAGGAGTTGTGCCGCAATGGAGACAGGTTAGGGGAATGGTGGCCAGAAACAGGGTCTTCTCGGTGGTGGCACCTACATTATGGAACTCTCTCCCCTTTGAATTAAGATCAGCCTCCTCTCTTTTAACCTTCTGGCACGGCCTTACAATCTTTTTATTCAAAAAAGGGTTTGAGGCCACATAATGTTTTTAATCTGTCCTCTTCCATCCCAGTTCTGGTTTTACTGCTGTTTGGTTGTTTTTTATATTTTTAATTGTATTTTATTGTTACTGTTTAATTCATTGTTAGCTGCCCTTTCTGCCCTTCGGGGAGAAAGGCAGAATACAAATCAAATAAATAAATAAATAACCCTTCCTGGGATTATAAATAAATAAATAACCCTTCCTATACAGCACTTTTGTGACATCCCCAAGTCAGCAGAGGACTTGTGCTGGGGCTTAAGGCAGCCAAACTGCAGGTTACAGAGGCAGTTATTCAAGTTTGTTAGAATCAACTAAGCAATTTATTAATCAGTTAAATCAGAATCAGTCTGCATATGACCAAAAAAACGAATGTTTTGATGAAACATTTTCTTTGATTTTCAGTAGTGTATATTTATGTTACAACAAGCTCCATCTAGGACAGTGGTTCTCAGTGGTTCCTAACGCATGACCCCTTTATAAGTTCCTCATGTTGTGGGGACCCCCAATCATAAAATTATTTTCATTGCTACTTTATAACTGTAATTTTGCTATTGTTATGAATCGTAATGTAAATATCCGATATGCAGGATGTATTTTTGTTACAAATGAAATGTGTGTTCTATGCATACATTGAACACAATGGGATTTATTTCAGAGTAGGCATGCATAGGTTTGGGCCCTGAGGCTGTCAGTCAGCCCCAGTACACTCACAGCTACAGCCGGAGATCTGGCAAGCCTGACCTGGCCCCCTGAACTAAGGGTCCTTAGGCAACCCCCAAGAAAGCTCTAGGCGACCCCCAAAGGGGTCCCGACCCCCACTTCGAGAAACACTGATCTATGCGGAGGTATTCTCTCCTATAAGAGTGAAATACATCTATTAATTGGAGGAACCACAATATTCAATTTTTATAAGTCCTGTATGAAGATGTTTTAACCTTTAGATGACCATCTAAAAATAACCTAATTTGCATAAATTATAATTGCCGGTCAATAAATCCAGTTGGTCATCTATTTTTTAAAAAGCAAGGTTTCTTCACTATAAAGCATCCCCAATTAATAACTCAATATCTCAATTATTGAATGCCTGCCTAATATTTTTAACAGGTATGTGTATACCTTCTACAAATTTCATGCTTCTAGGTCCATTGGTTTGGGTTAGGCATTGATGAGTCAATGATTCTTCAATGTTAAGTATAGGGACAAAAACATGTTGCATCCTTTTTCACCCCTTTCCAGTTTGAATTTCTAAAAATTGGTTTTTAGTGCCTCCCCAAATTTCACACTTCTAGGTCCGATAGTTTTGGCTGTGCATTGATGAGTGCGTGAGCAAGTGAATCAGTCAATCCATCAGTCAGTGATATATAATTATAAATAATTTTGTACATGAAACTCAGTTTATGTTCATCGAAGCATGATTTCTTGTTCTGTTATGAATGCCTGCTGGCTGATGCCCAAGGTCATGTTATGTCATGTCCTTGCTAAAAAACATTCTTGGTTTCAGAGCAGTCTGGTTTTTCAAAAAGTCATCTAACTATTTCCAGTTTTAAAGGACTCAACTTGCATTCCAGCATCTTGAGCTTTCTTTTAAAAAATCTGTCTTTTTAAATCTCTCTGACTACTTTTAATCTGAGATTTTGTTACAAAGTATTTGTGGATTCAGTACCTGTGGATTTGAATGCCAGTGGGTTCTGAACCCATGGGTTGGGTCACCTCTAGCCACCCAACCCATGGTTTGGGTCGCCTGTAGCCACAGCTGTGCTCCAGTTGGGTTCATAGGCTTGCCTCTTTCCTCAAAATCTGCAGATTACCACATCCATGAATTTTGTTATCCAGATTTTGTTACTCAGGAAACTGAACCTCTGCCGATAATGAGGGCCATATCTAATATAAAAATAATAAAAATTGTTTTCTCACCCTCCACAGGTGGTATATGTATGTTATCCTCAATCTCGGGTCCTCTACCAGAGGCCTGGGAGTTCGAGGGTTCTGTGCAGTATCTTAGCTGTTCCTAGCAATGCGCTTTTCTGGATTGAGTGTTCTGATGTACTTCCTGGAATCGGTATTTTTATATTTACAGTATTTATATACCGCTTTTCAACTAAAAAGTTCACAAAGCAGTTTACAAAGAAAATGAAATAATAATAATAATAATAATAATAATAATAATAATAATAATAATAATAATAATAATAATAATCTAATATATTTTTGGGTGAAAAATAAGGTCAGAATAAGAAAATAGAATCCTAGTCCTATTTTCCTAATGTGCTTTGATGTTCTCATTTGCTAATCACTGCAATACTTTGTGCTCCTTTCAATAAGCTGGCTAATAATACCTCATTTAACAGCAGGAGTTGGCTATCTAGATGTTCCATAAGAGACAATAAAGTACAAATCATTAAAGTTTAAATTCATTAATGAGCTGGCAACGCACACAGTAAAATTATTTCCCCACCCTGCTTTTTTATAATTTGAGCAACACTTCACTGAATAAAACTTACACAGTTGCATGAACTTGGCATTAATGGAGTTGTTTTCTGGAGAGGCATAACTCTTCACTAATTCCTATGGGATCGTGATGGGGGAGATTGAGGACCTAAAGATCACCCTCTGAATGTGCAATGATATACCTAATATGTTGGATTCTAAAATAGTAAATGGAATATAGGTGAAGTGGGAACAATCCTTTGTTTTATAAGCTGCTTTGTACAGTGGGGCCTTGATATCCCTGGGGTTCCCAGAACCGCTGCATGTACAGAATCCATGGAGGACCAAAAGGACAGATTAGGGCACCAAAAGCCCTCCAAACATAAACAGCCTTCTGACCCTCAAAACTCTCTCCAGACGCAACTAGGAAAAGCAGATATAAGCTGTGTATGTGGGCAACTGTCCTCTCCCCTGACTGCTGTGTGAAAAGCCTCGTCCACATGACATTAGCAGATAATCCAACCAGTTCAGTAAACACAGCAGTGTATCCAGATTTATATCCGTATCAGCTGCAGTCATAGAGGTCTACTTTCACACATGGCTGATCTTCCATGCCGGGTTGTGCTGGTTGTCTTTAGGGACCTGGTATTTTCTAACGACATGAATGAAAATTGCCTGCCTGTAACATCTAGTAATGAACTTTTGTGTGTCAGAATAAAAGTAATCCAATTATGATCAAGTTGTTCGCTGGATTTGTCTGGGGATTGATGAGAAAGAAAAAATGAATTGTAGCCTCCAAAATTTCTCCCTGTCTATAAGAATTGGCATGTATTCATACTGCATGGGTTTTAAATGTACCTTTTGAAGAGGCTTTCAACAGGTGGGGTTTGCGCTAAAATAAAATATAGGGCACAATCCAGAGTTAGGGCAGTGAGGAGTGCCCTGGCTGGGCTGCCCCAACATTTCTGAATCCAGAGCAGAGAGTTATGCTGCATCCAGAGAGTCAGGAAGCCTGGGCTGCCCTAACTGCTCTAGATCATGCTCAGTAGACACCAAGTCAGTGACACCTGGGGAGGGCTTGCTCTTGAGGAGACCCCCCTCAGATCACACTGAACAAGGAACAGCTATAGTGCCTGCATTATGAGGAGTCCCTGATGAGGCTGCCAGTACAGTCTTCAGTGAATACAAGGGGCTTCTTGGAGTGGCCTGCTGTATCCCCAGGTTAGTGGGCTGCAGTAGTTGTGCGATATCCTGAAGCTGAGAGGCAGGGTTTGCCAAGAACTCAGGCTGGCCAAGAACTCAGATTTTTGGTCAACACAAAACACAGCACTACAACTCAGATCTAGGCTGGCCAAGAACTCAGATTTTTGGTCAGCACTGCCATTCTTACTCTGCCTTATCATGGACCCCTATGGGTCTACTCATTTCTTTACCTGCTCCTCAGGTGGTATAACTCTAAGGAGCTGGAAAAGAGCACTTCTGCCCTGGAAACAGGCTCTGGATACAGCGTAACTGCTCTGCCCTAGGCAAAGCAGTCAACATGCCCTCAACATGCCTCTCCTGAACTGTCTAGACTGCACCAGCTAGGGCAGCCCAGGTCCACCTGTCTTAGAGCAGCCTATGTTGCCTTAGGCAGCCTCAACCCTTTTCCAGAATAACTAGGGTGGCCCATCTTGCAGTTGGGTCAGTCCAGTGATAGATAGGGTAACCCAAGTGCACTTCTGGATTGTGCCCTTATTCTCAATTCTTCTGGTCTTGTGGGATACATTAAGATTCTTGCCCAAAAAATTTCAGTGACTCTCAATTATATATGTATATTCTTAATATGCAAAGGTGGCTCTAATGGGTTTGAGGAGTGAGACAATGAACTAAAGAGGCACAGAGGAGAAATGAACATCAATTTGCATGAAGCTGCTAAATTTAACTCTGCAATTATGCAGGTCTGTTGTGCACAGCCTTTCCTGTTGAAAGTAGAAGAAAAACCTCACCACTCAAAACTTGTTGTTAAATATGCTTCTTAACAGTAGAAAAATGCAAGTCATTTATGCAAGTCACAACACAGAAGAGTACAAGATAAGAAATCAAAATGAATAAATTTGCTTACATTTGCTAGCTGACTGGTAACGTGCCCTTTGTAAATTCTTTCCCTCTTAATTCAGCCCTCCTTGGCTGGACTATGTTGGCTGGCCTTTACTTTGAATGTAACTCAACCAGCTTTAGAGTTTTTGAACTCTGAAGAACTTATTCCCCAAGCAGTGGTGGGCTCCAGCAGGTTTGCACCTACTCTGTAGAACCGGTTATTAACAAGAGATAGGACATATAAAGTTTAAAAATAGCCATTTAAAAGTGGCTGCCAGATAGGCATAGAACCAGTTGTTAATTTCTTTGAATCCCATCACTGACCCTAAGATTTAAATCCTGTTTAAAGTTAAAACACTAGAATATGCTTTCTCCTTCTCTTACCCTCTTCTTATATTTTGGGCTCCTATTCTAACTCAGAGTAAGGAAAATCAGAGAAAGGGAACTCAGAATAAGGGGAATTAAGTCTCCTTACCCCATGTTGCTCATGGGGCTACTTGGATCTATGGCACCAAAATCAGTGGTGCAGATCCAAGAAGGCCTGTGTGAGGGCCAAGCTGCTCTGACCTAAGTTCTGAATCCTGGCACCCCCTCCTGGGCCTGGCCCAGGCTTCTTCCCCAGGCCTTGGAAGGCCATGCCAGTAGCCTGCCAATGATGCAAGTGGTGTGTGCTTAACTTGCACTGGTGCCAACCCACCAGTTCCTGAATCATCACAGATGTGCCTTATGGGATGTTTGCAACACACCCGGGCTGGAGCAAGAGACATATGCCAGGCTAACTGGGTGTTAAGACTGGCGTCTTAATAGCTGACAGAACCTCTACCATTGCTACGTATGAGTACATTATAAGGTATTATTAAAAGGTTAGTGGGAGACATATTAATTATTCATGTTAGTAGGCAAGTAGCATTCTTTATTATGTTATGCTTTATCCTGAAATCTTATTCCTGCTGCCAACGATATCAGGGCTACTCGAGTATGAGCTGGCTATTTTTCTGGCGTATACTTGAGAACCTCTGTGTTGGGATTTATAGAACGATGTGGAGGATAGGATCTGGTAGAGGAAGCTCCATCAATCCCATCCTGGTGGCTTAAAGCCTGATGGCTTTCTTTTTTAATAATGCCATTTTCCCTGTGAAAACCACTTATCTCCCCTAATCACTCAGATTGCTGAACTAACTCAGTTCCTGAGTAAAATTGGTCTTGTTCTGATGCTTCTCCATTTGCAGTGCTGTTGGAAAATGTGTAATTGTTGAGAGAATTTTCCATTTCAGTTCATGACTCTCCTTTACTGCAGGTGACATAGGGCGAAATCCAGAGTAACTATGGGGAGTCCTTGCTCTGGAGTAAGAACAAGTCACTCTGGATTGCAATATGAATTTCCCATAGGTTTTCACTAGGTGGTGCAGTAACTACGGGTGCACATAATGTCTCTTACATGCTCCCGTAGTTACTCTGGATTGTGCCCTATAGCCAGCTTCTGACTTACAATTGTGCCATTGCAATATCAACCTGTGCCTTGAAGTTGTAACTGCTTCTAGGATCTGCTATTTGCAGCTATTTTTTGATTTGCTTTCTATTAAAAGAAATATAGCCTAGTAGAGCCCTCTCAAGAGAAGTGCTGGTATTGAAAGAAGGAACTCTCTGACTGTCTGGCATGAAAGAAAAGAGAGCATGGAGAAAAATAAATGAAAAATAAATATTAGCAGTCCTGTCTGCTTTTGGAACCAAAGGCATATATATATACATACCCAAGGCCAGATATGCCATGAAATCACAGCACTATGGGAGCAGATGCTGTGATGTTCAGTCTCAGTGGAAGCATAAGATGAAGCCTTGGTGTTCAGGGCAAAAAGCACCTGCTTATCATGGTGTTAACCAAACATTGCATGTAACTGCTTCTGCAGTTGATGCATTCCAATGGAGATGCTCTTTGCACATTACCATAAGGGAATGACTAGAGTTAAGTGGAATAACACTTGGTATTCCTGCAGAAGGCCCCACATTTAACCCCTGGCATCTGCAGGCAGAGAAAGACTTCTCTGCAGTAATGTTTCAGTGTTGGCTTCTCTGAGCTATATGCATCCATGATCTGTTCATAGTGTATGGCCACTTATTGCTTTTTTGGTCATATGACTCAGACTGAGGCCTCAGTGCCAACTTGTGGCACACTATTCTAAAGTGCTTTTGATGAAGAAGACAATTAGATAAGATGGGATAAACATCAAAGGTTAAAAAAATCTAGCCACCTCATTCATATTCTGCCATCACTCCAGGGCTCACTTCCTGGGCTTTCTCAGTTGTTCCAGCTTCCCAAGTCCAGGAGACAATTTGGCTACTCTTCTTTCTTTATTTTCATGGAACATTTTCAGCCTCTCAAAAATACTCATGGAACATTTTCAGTCTACCCCAAAATATGTCTTCAATGTTCAAATTTAGAGCCAAAAGTAAAAGTGCCTCTTTAAGATTGCAGATCAGCAAGTCCAGATGATGCAGCTAAGAATTGATTTGGGGATTTGCAGATGGAAGATGCTGTTTTGCCTTGGGGTTGATGTTCACATGCTGAAAAATGTTGCCCAATGGCTTCGGAATGAATAATCTGAAGCAGAAATTAAAGGAAAGCAGGAAAGGAATCAGAAATAAATGCATTTCCTGCTATAAATAAATAAATATCCAGACAAATTACTTAAATATTTCTGCTACCTTTCCTATGAGACACAGAACGCTCTGGAAAAAGCAATGCTTACATTATTGGGAATGGAAGTAGGGAAACTCCAACATTCTGGTCAGACCATTTTTCTTAATCAAAAATGGGATGCAGTAAAACCTTGAATTGAGAGCATTATGCAAGACAATCAAATGTTTTTTTTAATAAATTTTGACTTGCAATACAGGTGATGTCTTGTAAAACAAGCAAAAAAAGTCCCAGCCGGGATATGGCTGGTTTCAGGCTCAGCACTCCACTAGCATCTGCTCAGCCTCTCTTACAGACCAGCCAATGCATTTCTACTCTGACATAAGCCTATTGCAGTCAGTGGTGCTCATACCTACTTAAGAGGGGCAATGGAAAAGAGCCTGAGAGACTCAGGCTGCAATTTAGATTGTTCAGGTTCGTAGGGAGGAGAGGGAAAAGTGGGGGAAAGGCAGGGGAGAGGGTAGGAGAAGGTATGGATGGGAGGCAGATGGATGTGAGGCGGAGTCCCATTCTTCTGTGAACAGCAGGCACTTTGGCACTGTGGCAGCCATGCACTCCAGGCAGCTCAGGATGGGGCTACACATGCCTTTACCTCAATTGGTCCTCCATGACTTTCCCCTCAACCTCACAATGCAGACTGAGGCAACAGGTATTACATGAGTGGCTACCCTTCTGGCATAAATTTACAGAACAATACACGTATAGATTGTTTCTCACAATGACAGAGTTTTTTTCCCGATGGCCACTTTTTCTTGGTTCTGCTTATATGGAAAGTTACTACCAAAATTCCACTGCTCCTTATTCCAAACAATATGTCATTGCTTATTGTTGTGAAGTCTCCACATCAGTTACTGGCTATTGTTCTATGACTGACACTCAGAAGTCATTAGTTAACTTAGGGTGAAATCCAGAGTAACTATGGGGAGTCCTTGCTCCAGAGTAAGAACAAGTTACTCTGGATTGCAATATGAATTTCCCATAGGTTTTCACTAGGTGGTGCAGTAACTACGGGTGCACGTAATGTCTCTTATTGTGCCCTTAAACCATTTCTAAAGTTATTGTGGCAAGATTGTTTTGCAAGTTGGCTAGATGAATGACTGGCATTCCTCTCCATGTGTCAGAAAGATTTCCTTTTTGCAGCCATTCATAGCAAGGCATTTGGATGAACGAAGGAAAGAGAAAGAGTGATTTCTCAAACTCTACCCATCCCTCTCTTTTTTATTAACTTTTTACACATTTCCCTTGATTTACCCTTGCTATTCATGACCCTATATATGACAGGAACTCTAGCCCTCATTAAGAACAAAAACTTATGCCAGGTGAAATTTTCTTTACCTCAGAATTTTACCTCAGAGTTCCCTTTACCTCAAGTTGAAAGAGGTCAGTGTTTTTCTGGCACTGCTGGGAATGTGGAAATAAGCTCCTTAGTGGAAATGATAGGATTATTACATCCGCCAGTCATTAGAGATTGGGATATTATTAACCGTTAGACGCATGTGCCTTGTGTTTGACTTTTATTATCCTAATCAAAGTTAAAAACACAAAATAAAAAAATCATATAATTGCCTTAATAAGCGAGTTTCTGGCTAACATAGTTTAACACAGAAACATCTAATCATAAACTGGTGATTAAATAACAGCTTATTATGGTGATTTGGGCACTGTGCCTAGATTATGATCGGCTGGCGGCACCAGGAGATGTTAAAGGTATTTGGATAAGTGCAGAGAGAAATGAAATATTAAGGTGCAAGATGGAAAAACAGTGTGAAGCATTTATTTCGCAAGTGCCATTCCAAATGTAAAGGAAATATATCCTTCAATTTCAGTATATAGAATTCACCTTGGAAAATTCTAGGGTGATTTTTTTTAATGGGTAGCCACTAACAATAGCCACTATTGTTTGCTGTACAAACAATACCTTTATATCAGTGCAGCAAGGAGTGGCAAAAAATATAGTGTAATATCATAAGAATGTAAGAGGATCCCTGCTGGACCAGACCAAAGCTACACCAGCTTCCTGTGTACACAAGAAAAAGAGACCTGCCCTCCCCTAAAGGAATGTTCTCTTTTTTGCTCAAACCATGAAACATGAGTTTTATAGTGTTGTTTGGGACTCACAGGGGGAGGAAGGAAAAAGGGCCCCCTTCCTTTTTGATTTTCCTAAGAAACCTTCCTTTCTACTGCTGTATTTATTGCTATATATATTGGTTAAGGGCAGGCTGATCCAACAAAGCTATATGGATGCACAGTGGAGAACCATGCATACAGCTATAGGTTTTTCTCTGCAAATGTCCATTACCATTGCTAAATGTTTGACATAAATGCTGAATATTTGATTGCTAAAGAGGCAAGTGGAATGGAGTAGCCTTTTCAGCTTATGGTGGAAATTTAAAAAGAACCTCCTGGTTTCTCAGCATCTTCCCTCTCTATTCTCATTGGCATTTTAGCAGCCACCAGTAAGTAGAACCAAACAATTGTTGGTCTCCAAACCAAATTTGAGAATCACTCTTTTAAGACTGTTTTTGGAGATTCACTACCTCAAAGTCTAACAGCCCAATCCAGAGCAACTAATCTGTCCACATAAGAGCCCTTAGGTTGCCCTATCTAACACTAGGTTGGAGCAACTGCAAGATGCTCCAGCCCAGTTACTCTGAAGGAGGCTTAGGGCAGAGCAAGGCAAGATAGGGTGCCCTAAGAGAGGTGGACCTGCTCTGCCCTAACTGGGGCAGCCTAAGCAGCTCAGGAGAGGCAAGTTGAGGGCATGTTTAGCATTGCCTAGGGCAGAGCAGTTACTCTGTATCCAGAGCCTGTTTCCAAGGCAGAAATGCCCTCTTCCAGCCCTCAGAGTTATACCACCTCAGGAGCAGGTATAGTAATGAGTAGACCCATAGGGGTCCATGATAAGGCCCGAGTAAGAATGGCAGTGCTGACCAAAAATCTGAGTTCTTGGCCAGCCTAGCTGCAACCCCTTCCTCTCAACCTCAGGATATGGAACAAACTACGGCTGCCCACAAACCTCAGGATACAGCAGGCCACTCCAAGAAGCCCCTTGTATTCACTGTAGAATGTACTGGCATCTCATCAGGGACTCCTTATAAGGCAGGCACCCAGTGGCGTCACCAGACTGGTGCGGCTGGTGTGGGCTGCATTGGGGATGTGCTCCGTATGGGGTGATGTGCCGGAGGAGTTTGACTGTCCTTTGGCAGGCCCCGGGCGTCAGCACCCCCATTCAGGCCTGCTCCAAGGCGGAGAATCAGCCAGAAGCTGCCACTTGTCTGAGGAGCTGGCCTGAACGGCCATCTGAGGTGCGCTGCGCAGAAACACACTGAGCATGCCGAACAGCTTCAGAGGAGACTTCCTTAAAGCAGAGAAAGTCCGCGCCTCTGCACAGCCATTCGGCCTCACTCAGGAGGCGGAGCGGCAGCCGAATGGCTTCAGAAAGAGTACTGCACAGGCACCAACTCTGACGCCTGCACAGTCTCCCCCGAAGCCAAAAGGCTTCAGAAAAGTACTGCACAGGTGTCAGAGATGGTGCCTGCGCAGTACTCTTTCTGAAGCCAGTTGGCTTCAGAAACATCTGCACAGGCGCCAACTTTGGTGACTGTGCAGTCCAGATGGGGGGGGGCGCGCATCCCAGGGACGACGCACAGACTTCCGCACCAGGTGATGTGCAGAGTCATGTCACCACTGTAGGCACCACAGCTGTTCCTTGTTCAGTGTGATCTGAGGGGTGTCTCCTCAGGAGCAAGTCTTCCCCTTGTGTCAATTATTTAGCATGCTCTGGAGCAGTTAGGGCAGCCCAGGCTTCCTGACTCTCTGGATTCAGCATAACTTTCTGCTCTGGATACAGAATAGTTAGGAGAGTGCAGTTAGGTCAGAGCAGGCTGAATTTGCTCTGGATTGCAGCCGAAGGCTAAGTTCAGGCTAAGGAAGGTGGTTTGGATTTGGTGAATACTATTGCCCATAAACCTACGCCTTTCCTGATCCACTTCCAGTGGTTGGCTGAGGCCAGTTCGGGTCGGATCGCCCAAACCGGATGTTGCAATTAGCCCGTCACTGGCGATCCGGTAGCTGCGGGGGGGATAACCGGGTGGACCGGTTCTCTTAAGATTTTGCAATGGCTGCCATTTTAACTGTGTCCGTGCATAGTCCTTTTGGGAGTCCTTTTGGAGGTGTGGGATGATGACTGGGAGGCACTGGGGGCTGTTTTCCCTCAGCAGCGATTAGACGTGGCTAACCGCTGCTGAGATATTAAAAAAAATTAACTGCGCATGCGTGCACAGCTAATTACTAGTCAGGAGAGTTCCTAGAGTGTCTCTGCATAGGCAGAGATCTCAATTGAACTCTTCCTCACTTTCACTTGGCACGAGCTGGAAGAGATCGATTGAGGTCTCCGCCTATGCAAAGACACTCTAGGAACTCTCCCCGCTAGTAATTAGCTGCGCGCGCATGCGCAGTTAATTTTTTTGAATATCTCAGCAGCGGTTAGCCTCTCTAACTGCTGCTGTGGGGAAACAGCCCCCAGTGCCTCCCAGTCACCCTCCCACACCTCCAAAAGGACTCCCAAAAGGACTATGCACGGACACAGTTAAAATGGCAGCCACTGCAAAATCTTAAGAGAACCGGTCCACCCGGTTATCCCCCCCGCAGCTACCGGATCGCCAGTGACGGGCTAATTGCAACATCCGGTTTGGGCGATCCGACCCGAACTGGCCTCACCCCCCAAAAGGATTCCCCAGACCCCAAATTTTTTTAAAAAATGTAGGACAAAATGTAGGATGTCCTAAATTTTTTAAAAAGTCTTTAAAGGTGGGTGGCGTCGTACCCTCCCAGGCCTCGCCCCTGACCCTCCCCGCCCCCTGAACCTGGGCTCACCTCCTGACCCGGCCTGGCCCCACCCACTTCTGGGGAACCGGTTGTTGGGCCAGGCCAGGCCCACCACTGTCCACTTCCTCTGTGCCTGCCTCAATCATCTCCCTGTTCTGGCCATTCCTACTCAATCCCCAAGTCCTGTTCAATCTTACTGTTGTCAGTAATTGTCCATTGTTGTGCTGACTAAGGTGCTTGCCATTTGTGGCCATGCAGCACTGTTGGCACTGTTACCTTTCAACAGCAATAAAGCTTTTTTTGTTGTTGGAATACTTGTTCTGGTGGTGTAAATGGCCAATTGGATTGGGCAGTTACTATATCCCCTTATATTTCTACACCAGCGAAAAGCATACCCATGTTGCAGGAGTAAAATTCCCCCACACGCAACATCCCCCACGTGCAACTTCCCCCATGCGCAACCTCCCCCGTGCGCACCATCCCCCGTGCGCATCATCACCCCATGCGCATCATCCCCCATGCGCAACTTCCCCCGTGTGCATCATCCCCATGTGCAACTTTCCCCATGCACATCATCCCAATGCGCAACATCCCCAATGCGCAACATTCCCATGCGCATCATCCCTCCATGCGCATCATCCCCCATGCGCATCATCCCCCCATGCACAACTTCCCCCATGCGCAACTTTGGCCCGTGCGCATCAAGACCCATGCGCATCATCACCCCATGTGCATCAACCCCCATGCGCATCATCCCCATGTGCAACTTTCCCCATGCGCAACTTTCCCCATGCGCAACTTTCCCCATGCGCAACTTTCCCCGTATGCACAACTTTCCCCGTATGCACAACTTCCCCCCATGCCCATCTTTCCCCCATGCCCATCTTTCCCCCATGCGCAACTTTCCCCATGCGCAACTTTCCCCGTATGCACAACTTCCCCCATGCGCATCTTTCCCCCATGCGCATCTTTCCCCCATGCGCATCATCCCCCATGCACAACTTCCCCTCATGTGCATCATCCCCCATGTGCAACTTCCCCATGCGCAACTCTGCCCCGTGCACATCATCCCCATGCGCATCATCCCCCACGCGCAACATCCCCCACGCGCAACTTCCCCATGCGCAACCTCCCCCGTGCGCATCATCACCCCATGCGCATCATCCCCCCATGCGCAACTTCCCCCATGTGCAACTTTCCCCATGCACATCATCCCAATGCGCAACATTCCCCATGCACAACATCCCCATGCGCATCATCCCCCATGCGTATCATCCCCCCATGCGTATCATCCCCCCATGCGCAACTTTCCTCCATGCGCAACTTTCCCCATGCCCAACTATCCCTGTATGCATATCATCCCCCATGCACATCATCCCCCCATGCGCAACTTTGCCCCGTGCACATCATCCGCATGTGCATCATCCCCCATGCGCATTATCCCCCATGAACAACTTCCCCCATGCGCATCGTCCCACATGCGCAACTTCCCCCATGCGCATCAACACTCGTGCGCATCAACACTCGTGCGCATCATCACCCCATGCGCATAAACCCCCATGCGCATCATCCCTCCATGCGCAACTTTCCCCATGCGCAACTTTCCCCGTATGCACAACTTCGCCCCATGCGCAACTTTCCCCATGTGCAACTTCCCCCATGCGCATCTTTCCCCATGCGCATCTTTCCCCCATGCGCACCTTTCCCCCATGCGCATCATCCCCCATCATCAACTTTCCCCATGCGCATCATCCCCCATGCGGAACATCCCCCATGTGCATCATCCCTCCATGCGCAACTTTCCCCATGCGCAACTTTCCCCATATGCACAACTTCCCCCATGCGCATCTTTCCCCCATGCGCATCCCACATGCACAAGTTCCCCTATGCGCAACTTTGCCCTGTGCGAATCATCCCCCATGCGCATCTTCACCCCATGTGTATCATCCCCCCATGCGCAACTTCCCCATGCTCATCTTTCCCCCATGCGCATCTTTCCCCATGCGCATCATCCCCCATGCGCAACTTCCCCCATGCGCATCATCCCACATGCGCAACTTCCCCCATGCGCAACTTTGCCCCGTGCGCATCATCCCCCCATGCGCAACTTCCCCATCCGCCACTTTCCCCTGTGTGCATCATCCCCATGTGCCACTTTCCCCATGTGCAACTTCCCCCATGCGCATCATCCCACATGCGCAACTTCCCCATGCGCAACTTTGCCCCGTGCGCATCATCCCCCCATGCGCATCATCCCCCCATGTGCAACTTCCCCATCCGCCACTTTCCCGTGTGCATCATCCCCATGTGCCACTTTCCCCATGTGCCACTTCCCCCATGCGTATCTTTCCCCCATGCGCATCATCCCTCATGCGCATCTTTCCCACATGCGCATCATCCCACATGCGCAACTTCCCCCATGCGCAACTTCACCTTATGCTCAACTTCCCCTCATGCTCAATTTCCCCCAAGTGCAACTTCCCCCATACACATCATCCCCCATGCGCAACATCCCCCATGTGCAACTTCCCCTCATGCGCATCTTTCCCCCATGCGCATCTTTCCCCCATGTGCAACTTCCCCTCATGCTCAACTTCCCCTCATGCGCAACTTCCCCTCGTGCGCAACTTCCCCCCGTGCGCAACTTCCCCCCATGCGCAGCATCCTTGCCAGTGCAACCTCTTCCTCCGAACAACATTCCCCAGTGCACCAGGCACCAAGCACCAAATTGGCTGGATGTGGTTCAGTCTCCCATGTTAAGTATAGGAGAGAAACATTGCACTCCTTTTCAGCCCATGAAGGGTTAAATGTCTCCAGGTGGTTCTTGGTGGGTGTTCAGGTGACAGAAGGAACTCCCAGAATTCCATGCTTCAGGCCCAGCAATTGGGGCGGAATGTTGCTGAGTCAGCAATTCTCAATGCAAAGTATAGGGAGAAAAACGCGTTGCGCCCCTTTTCACCCCCTTTCTGTTGGAATTTCGGAAAACCGGTTCTTAGTGCACCCCTCCCTCATGGAAGGAACACCCACCCCAAATTTCACGCTTCTAGGCCCAGCGGTTTTGGCAGGGCGGTGATGAGTCAGTGAGTCAGTCAGTGAGTGACTTTTCTCTTTTATATATATAGATATATACATTGTATAGGACACAATCTTGTCTTTCAGAGAATGAATTCTGTTTACAAAAAGAGAGGAGACTGAAACATGTTTTTAAAAAAATCTGCAGGGGTCCAGAACACAATCCTCCTGAGCTTTAGATTTTCAGCAATTAACTGAATTGTATATGGTGTGAAAACAAATTGATTAGCAAGGCTGGCTGTTAGGGAATCTGTTAGTAATGGTGAAATTTAGTTTGTTGCATTCACAGCTGCTCCAATTTAGTGTGCAGGTGCGTCAACAAAATATTTATGGTCTTTCTTAAAATAATAATCATTTTAGATGGGAGTTTTGTTTTTTTTGTTTTTGTTTTGCTAGCTAATGAATTTTTATAGTGCCTCACTTTGGCACACTCATATGTGGTTCTGCACTAAGGCATTGGAGTTGATGACATCTTCCCGGGGCCAAGCATAAACGTAGCACTGCATAAAACTGTTATCCAGTGATTCCAAAAACTTTTAAGCATCTGAATACGCTTTTTACAGTGACACATATATGTGACACCCACCTAGGTTTCACCTTTTAAAGTGACACCCACCTAGTTTTACAAGACTGAAATACTGTAAAGGAGATCTAGAAAAAAGTGCATTTATTTATTTACAAGTAGCAATAATCTTAGATACCTTTTTCTCATAATGAAGCATCCCTCATGAACCTTAATGAATGCTGTCCATTCTTTTCCACATTTCTCCCCAGATAAATTTTTTTAAAAATAAAATCTTATGGGTTTTTTCGTTTGTTTTTGGGAATCCTTCATCACCAGGTTCACAAGGAAGACACATTTCTCTCCCTATAGTTATATTTGTTTACACTACACAGGCAACCGCTGACCTCCCCACACCACCACCACAAGAAGATATGCCAAGTGAGTTATACCAGCCTAACCTATCTGTTAGGATTGTGCCCATAATGCACAGCTGTAATTTAGAATTACGGTACATCTAAAATTGTGCTCCGAGTTGTCTTTCTGCATGAGTTTCTCATTCACTTTTAAGGAACGGACACTTGTATGAATTGTCGGGCACCGTAGGCCTTTAGATAGGAAAAGGCAGTGGGGTCTCTCATGCACTAAAGAATCAATTAATGCTTTTAAAAATGGAATGAAAATGTGTGCAGATTCATGAATGCTCATAAACCAAGCTTGACCAATTTGTGTTGGCAACTCTTCATTTAAGATCAGAATATTTTTAATCATTTAGGTGCTTATGTTTTACATATTTAAATTTGGGAGGACATTTTATTATGATTCATGCATTCAGATGGCAAATATATTATTTCCTCTCCATCCTATTTTATGAATCAGGGCTCTAAGTTATGTCCTTTGTATCCTATTAACATTTCCAGCCTACCGGAGATTGTTTGTTTTCTCCCCTTCTTGATGTGGCTTTTGTCAAAATAAACAATATGCCAACTTCAACTGAAGAAAAATTCATCAGGATTTCAGAACGTAGACATCTTTTCAGTCATTATTCTGGAAGAAATCAAATTCAGGAAAATAATCATATGAAGAAAGCAGTAAATCTAAAATAGGAAATTAGATGGACTAAACAGTTTTGGCATGTGTGTCAGTGGTGGGCTCCAACAGGTTCGCACCTACTCTGTAGAACCGGTTGTTAACAAGAGATAGGACATATAAAGTTTAAAAATAGCCATTTAAAAGTGGTTGCCAGATGGGCATAGAAATGGTTTTTAATTTCTTTGAATCCCATCACTGATATGTGTCCTCCCCCCATTTGTAGTTGTTCCTAATAGTGCCTGTACAGCTGTTGAAGAAAGGGCTAAAAGGGATATTCCATGTATGACTGACATCCCACTATTATCCCACTATTTTCCACCGTACACCTCGCTGTCAATGGATCTCTTAGGACCTGTGTCAGTTATGTTGCTGTTGTGTGTCCAAGGAGAAACATGAGCATTTGGGGCTGGAAAAACAGCTCCCCAATCCCTTTAACCCCTCCAGCCCTGAACAGACCCTTGCCCTTTCCATCCTTAACCACCCATGGCTCAAACACACTAGCAGATTACCTGCTTTGATGTAGGCTAGGACCATATGTGGGGGGGGGCCCCTCTGGCCATTCCTGAAAGTGTATTCAGATAGGATTGGTCATAATTTTCCTACCCCTGTAATAGCCACACCAATCCCCACCGTCTTTCCTGACCTGTCAACTTCTTAAAGGCAGAATAACGTTCTTTTCTCTCCCCCCCCCCCAAAAAAAATGAACCTTTAAGTATGTTATGCAGACAAAGGGCAACAAACAATAGTTCCTAGACGAACCACACATATTTACAATCCACATCCAAATATTACAAAAATTGCTTAGCATTTGTGGTGTTTAAAGCACTTTGCATGAATTATTTTAGGCGGGAGATTTGACACTGGTTGGAAATTATCCATTATGGTAAAATTTAACAAGGTCTTTTTCAGGAATGAACAACTACCATTTACTGATACAGGCAGCACCTTCTCCCTTGAAGGACTACTTTCTATTTCTGCAAACACTGCAATGAAATAAATGGCTTTCTTTCCATGGTTTCAATAGCAGCAAACTCACCAGCTTTCACAGAGCAACTCAACCATGAGAAGCTGCCACTTGAAGAGTTGTCTTTTTGTCCCCTTGATTCCCTCCCTACTGACATTATGAGACCGGCTGCAAGATCCCCCAGCACATGAAGATGTGACACATACCCACAAAGGCCCAGGTCACTGGACTATTTTGGTTTTCTTTGAGACAGCTATATATTAACACACAGAACTCTGTACACTACCTGGTGCATCCTTTCTGAAAGCTCATTTCACCTTTGGTAATATTCTCCATCACCAGAGATCTGATCGTATCACAGAAGTAGAAATTTATTACAGTGGGAAACAATAGAGTAAAAGACAGTGAATGTTGGTATATGTGGTCTTCTGGGGGGGGGGGTGAGAGGGTGTTTGGAGACAGTGGGGGGGGGAGATTCAGGCAGCTGGGAGTAGTGGCTGCCACTTTAAAAGCCTGGCTCCCTGCAGAGCCGGCTGGAGGGAGGAGCATCCCCTGGCCTGCAATCCAGCTGGGCTTGGGATGGGATTGAGCCTGGGGTTGGGATGCAGGCTTTTAAAGTGGCAGCCACTATTCCTGGCTGCCTATATCTCCCCCCACTGTCCCCAAACACCCTCCCATACCCCCAGAAGATCCCCCAGTCCCCCCAAGCACCTTCCCACCCACCCCCCAAGAGGAACGGACCTGCGTTACCTGACCTGTTCATTCAGGTAACAAGTGCAGGCTGGCAGCTCTTTAAACTTTAAAGAGCTGCCAGCTGACCTTTGTTACCCAAATCAGCTTCTCTACCCAAGTTGGAAGCCCAGGGGAACAGTATGTTCTTTACCTGGAACATATTTTACCCAGGGCATTCTTTACCCAAGGTACCACTGTATATGGATTGTAATATGGATGGCACAGACAATGCTAATCCTAAGCCAGTTTGTGCAGATGGAACAGGCACATGCCCTCTCTCTAAGTGCTGCAAAGCACATTGCAGCTACATGGAGACCAGTGTGGATGGCAAAGAGGCCTCTGCATACAGCCTTCCACTGATGTTAGAGCTGTGCCTGCCAGCTCTGATGAGTGAACTGCCAGGTACAGGAGGTGGGGGAACAGACGTAGCAAGGGAGTCTAAGCAGGTGAGGGGAGGGTAGCCGGTAGTGGTCAAGTCCAGGAAGAAGAGGCAGCATATCGTATCCCTTCTCCTGCTCCTCAAAGGTCCGATTGGTTATATGCCAGCATTTGGGCTGGTACAGATCTAAATTGATTCAAGCAACTACTGGGGCCAACATGGGGTAGAGGAAACAATATTCCTTTAGCCTGAGGAGACCTTAGGTTGCCTCTATGGCCCCATGGGACTCAACAGTTGCCATATTGGTGCTGCTGTACTATGGAACAGGCAGCCAAAATTGGATGGACTATGAAAATGTGTTGTATAACCACTAAGTACAGGGAGCCTCCACATCTGTGTATCCTATATTTGAGGATTCAGATAGTTACAAATCAGGTGTATCAGGCTCCCTCCCAGTTAAAATGCCATTTCTGGTTTCTCCATGAAACTAGAACTTATGTGTTTTGAGGTTGAGGCCTGCTGAGACTGGGCTGGGACATACAGAGACCTTTCTGGAGGGGAGGAGAGCTGGGCTCATCCCACCTTCACAGGGTCCATACACAGGTATTGGGTACTTCCCATATATGCAGTTTCAGGTATCCATGGGGGGGATTTCAAATGACGACCACAAGTAAGGGCAAACACTTGTACTGTAATTATCATTAAGAGAACAATATGTTGCAAAATTAGGAGCATTCACATAGCAGATCTGTACCTGGAGTCCATACCTTCATGTTTCCCAGACTGAAAGCAAGTGTGCTTTAGCAAGGCAGCTGACATAGCAGATGGTTCCAGTTGACACTAGTAAGACAAACCAGAGTCTCTAGGAACCCCAGGACCTGATCATAACTCCTATTCAGAACAATTTTAAGTGAGGAAGTTATTTCATGTTCCTGAAAACTGTTTCCTAGGCAAAGGAGACACAGTAATTGAAGCATGTCCAAAAAATTTAATTCTTTTTATAGCCATTCATGTCAAAAGGGCTTTTGATGGTGTTCCAATTTTTCTAGTCCAGTGTAACAAGCTTTCATGCCTGACTATTACAAGAGTATATGTAGGCTGCAAGGTTGCCAGACTCCTGTTTCAACTGAGGCTGGAAGAACAGCCACTGTATGAATGGCACATCTGAAGTAGGAGTGACATTGAAAGCAATTCTCTGGCTCCTGAGCTTTAATCATGTTCCTGGGCCTGATTGTGGCACAGAGGAGGCCAAGTCATAGGAATCCCAAAAAGATTTATAGGGTTAGCTGTACCTGGGCAACTTCAGGTAGTGGCATAGTTCCAGTGGGGCAGCACAGTCAGTCTTGGATAGAGCCTCACCATGGTGTGCAAGGGGCTACTCCACTTCAGAGCCATTCCAGGCAGGGGGCGGGGAGAAACTGAAGGGGAGGTTCCCTCTAACTTATAGTGAGGCTCTCTCCAATTTCTCTGCTCCCCTCTAGCTGCTTCTAGATTAGACTGTTGTTATATACTTAATTTGGGCCCACCTTGGAAGAAAAAGACTTCTTCGATAATTCCGTTTGTTCAAGCTGTGCAAACTTGTGCAAGATGTGCAATTCCCATCATATCCAATGGAGCTTACTCTCCAGAAAGTGTGCATAGGATTGTATCTCCAGGCTAAAAACAATAATAACCGTTAGAGTGACAACATTCTTGTACAAGGGGCTCTGAGAGACCAAGAAATTTTATTCCCTGTGTGGCTGCTCTCGAAAGCTGTATGACCTTAAAAACCCTACGTTAGGCGTAACTAGGATTTGAATTCCATGTGATTTTGTTTTTGCTCCCTCTCTGCACCATGATGGCCAAGAGGCCAGCCCCTCCTAGCACCTTCCTAGTTCTAGGTGCTGTTTGAAACCCCCCTAGTCATTTTTCCAGCTTCTTTTCTGGGGAGCAATAGTGACCCCTGGTAAATTTTTACCACCGTCACCCCTCCTAAGCTGACTTTTGGAAGTTTCTTATTTCCTTTTATATTCATCATAACTCTTTATTTAGCTCTTTTTATGAATGGAAATTACAAAGATTGTGGATATTATGATTTTGTTCATAATATTGTACATATTTTGTACATAAATATGTATTTTTGCCTAGGGTTGCCAATCAGATACAGTTCAAGCATGTACTCCTGTTTGCTTTTTCTCTTGTCTTTGAAAAAAGCCATTTCAGCCTGCATTTTACTGACCATTTGCTCATGTTGTCTTCACACCTTTGATTGCTATCTATGCACATGCATGAACAAGTCCTCTTTGTTCAAGAAGGACTCTCCCATTGTTCATGGGGTTCCTGACCCTGTTGATGATATGGATGTTTCTCCTTTCCAAGGCTCTTTCCCCCCAACTTCGGTGAGGTGTTGGTTTCACCTTCCAAGGATAGCTGCATCTCCTGAATTTTATTGTTCGCTTTCCTGTTGATTTCAACAGGAACAGAGAACACATGCAGAGAAGTTTGGCTTGTCCAACAAGGGCCGCATCTATGGGTTTTCTAAGCCAAATGCGGCCCTCGAGGCTCTTGTTGGACAAGCTTTTCAGTCACAGAACTGAACTGCTGAACTTCCCAACAGTGACTCAGAGTGACTCTACTGTGCCTATATTACCAGTTCAGCTCATAATTAATGCTCATATGTCTTTCTTTTTCATGAAAACATAAGGCAATGTGGAGGCGAGTATTAATTTTAGTGATTTTGGTTTTACTTGCTGTATGATTAATAAATGAGGATTTTTGATTATTGTCTCTTTGTACATCCTAATGAATGTCACTTAACACTTTAGGACTGTTACAGTTGAGTTAATTAGGTCCTTATGACAGTTTTCTAACAGTGGAATTTTGTGCGCACTGTACCCAATGGTTGAGTCAAACAGCTACGCTTGACGAAGGGTTAAATGGTGATTTTGTTGCTCCAGGATAAGCCCTTCAAGACTATCAGATGTTAAAAGTTTATCAAACAATCAAGGACTGACAGTCTTGAGGGACTTATTCTGGAGCAAAGGAACAAATGTTTCCTTACAAGGAGTCTTCTAGAGGCCAAAACTTCTCTGCTTCATTGCCTTATGCATTGAATTAGCTTGTAAGTGTCCTAGTGCCGTGAAATGCAGGTATGTTTTCTGTCCACCCCTTATCTGAACTTTGCTTCAGGTCATGTGTGAAAAGAGCAACAAGACCATGGAAATGTGTGATAATGATGCTGTGACAGAGATACTGATTAAGAATGCTTTTTTCCTTCTCTCTCTTACCAGATGAGGATAGGGATTCACTCAGGATCTGTTCTGGCTGGAGTTGTTGGTGTAAGGATGCCAAGATACTGTCTCTTTGGCAACAACGTCACCCTAGCAAGCAAATTTGAGTCAGGAAGTCATCCACGTCGCATCAACGTCAGCCCGACAACATACCAGTAAGTGCTCAACAGCCTTTCTTTGTCTACTCCTTTGACTAGATATATTTTTCTCCCCACTTATTTTATTTTAAATGTATAAATATGAGAGGGAAATACATGAACATCACCAAATAAAATGTGCAAAAGGTTGCAATTTATGCAGAATATCCAAAAGGTTGCTCATATGCAAGAGGGGAATACCTCAAGGTAGGTGCTTTGAAATCAACCATGATTAAAGCTTCTGTATAAACTGGACCTTTTCCTGAATAAAACATTGACTGCTTGGCTGCTGGACCTGGTCTCTTGACCCATTGCTGGATTCCCCACAGCATCATCCCTCCTGTTTCCCACTATGGTGTCTCTCTAAGATGCCCAGGATCAGGGCACCAAGAAATTGTTGCTTCAACTTTTGTCCTGTTTTTAATCATGGTCCTCTCACCCCATCCCAATCTTGTGAGATTATTGTTTTTCTCTCAATTTTTTCTGCAGTAAATTCTAAGCAAATGGCTTTGCTCTCCTCCTTCACTTGTGACTGTACACAAGTCACAACATTTAGGCTAGAAGATCTAGCCTAACATGTAACACATACACACACAAATCAGAACCAACAGAATTCTGAACACAGACTACCAGAAGGGAAGAGAACAGTTAAGCTGCAAAGAAGTGCAGTTATATAAACAAAACGTTAGAGCTAAAATCGATTTTTAAAACCCTAATTTTAGAAGAAAATCCCTGTTTTTATTGATTTGGTTTTGCAAATACAGTGGCGCCTCACGTAAAGAACGCCTCACGTAAAGTATGTTTCACGTAACAAACAAATATTTCTCTAGGATTCTGCTTCACGTAAAGAAAGTGCTTCACATAAAGAACACATTCATTGGCAGTTGGGGCAGACACGCTGGCCGGCAACCTATTTAGAAAGCATCAGGGCTGCCTAGCGCACCTGCCCATAGTGAAAGCAACACTTCTGTGCTGTTCTTCCTTTGGCTGGGTGTCTGCTGGGGAGAGGGAGAGAAGAGCAGTGGAGAAGAGGGAAGCAGCTCAGGGCTAGCCAGAAGGGAGCAGGGGAGAGAGAGGCTCAGGATGGAGAGAAGGAGAAAGTGGGGAGACACTTTGAAGGTGTCTTGGATTGCAGCCTCCTAACCATGTCTACCCAGAAGTAAGCCCCATTGTGTTAAAAGGGTCTTACTCCCAGGAAAGTGTCTTTAGGACTGCAGCCTAAGTAGACTTCATAAGGTCATGCACATTGAATGCATGTTTTGAATTCAATCCCAGTGTTCTGTCATCATTTTTATATCCAGTTAATATTTTTATATGAAAATTTTTGGGGTTGTGGAACCAATCGTTTGAGTTTCCATTATTTCCTATGGGAAAATCCGCTTCATGTAAAGAATGTTTCACGTAAAGAACATGCCTCTGGAACGAATTAAATTTGTTACGTGAGGCGCCACTGTATATGCTTCTTTGGCATGTGCTTTATGAGGTCACAACTTGATGAAAAGTTTGGTTTCTCTCCCTCCATTTTGTTTCTGTATTACGTGAGGAACAAGTGGCTTTCTGAGTTTTCAGAATTGTTCAGCTGTCAATATGCTTCCTCTTTTTGACAGCAGCAAGTGGTCCTATAGTTGTAATTCCATGCAAGCCTCTTTGTAAAAAAATACACAATTTTCTTCACCCAGGACATGACACACCTGATATGCTACAATAGAAAGCGATGTGAGACTGAAATTAAAAATAAACATAATTAAAAGCCAGTGAAAGACATGAAGCCCTCTGGCTTCAAAGATCATG
Source organism: Cryptoblepharus egeriae (assembly GCA_030015325.1). Taxonomy (NCBI): domain Eukaryota; kingdom Metazoa; phylum Chordata; class Lepidosauria; order Squamata; family Scincidae; genus Cryptoblepharus; species Cryptoblepharus egeriae. Next base: position 84,972,054 of record JAREYC010000005.1, read on the forward strand.
AAACTGGAAATAAAGCACAGTTGCTTGAGCAAAAAGCAGACATGTGAGCAGCATTTTGATAGCAAAATAAGCAGGGACAGATCATGATGGATGAAGGGAGTCAAAGCAGAGACCTGGAAATGCAAAGTAGTTAGGGACACAGAAACAGACCTGCTCTCAAAATCCACAGCAGTATCAACAGAACCATTCACTATAATTTGAGAATTGATATAAATCAGTCAGATTCTAATTTCCTTCCTGTAATTCTGGTACAATTTGTTTTATTTTTCATTGTTGCCTTGACACTCAAGTGCCCCACTTACATTGGTATTCTACTGCAAAGCACTAGAAATCAATATCTGATCCACATTATTGGAACACAAGTTACAATAGAAAATAGTTATTTGAACAAGATCTGTCACCCAGCTAAAGACATTCCAGGCAATTAACCATATGAATTGTCGCTTATTTAATCTCTTAAATACGCAAGCTTATAAAACAATTGTTCTGGAGACAATAATCATCCTTGGTTTCTAGATGATGCACCTATGTGTTGTAGCAGGTGCTTTCTTAAAAGAGCTGAATGTTTTGCCGCAGCTGATGGTATATTGTGCTGCTCCATGAGATATTTCTGTCCTGCTTTTTTGAGGTTGTTGCTTAATAATGTGTTTTTAATTTTCATATTTCTTTGGAAACCTACAGTCAAAAAGCAGAACTAATATATGTTTAAATACATAAATAAGGAAAAATATCTCATTTGAACTGACAACTTCCACTTATTCTATTTGTAAGTACTTGTATTTTAAAGTAGTGTTAAAAAGTGCTTATCTTTCAAGTTTCCATAGAGAGTGAGGCAGTGGTGGGGGTTTATCTCCTTTCCTGGGGTTACGCACCCATTTGTTGCCAGCAGTGAACAGTTTGCAAGTATTGTGTAGTGCTGACAAGTTGGGGGAAGAGTGGGGCTGAATGTGGGTGAGTGGGAAGGAGGTTTCCTACACAGTAGCCCTTGGCACATAACCAGTCAACCACAATTACAACAATCTACTGGCAGGATTTTTTTTCTGTGCCTGGATGGTTCTATTAGGTTCTGCAATTGTGTCAATATTTGTTTCGCAGGAAACAGTGCTTTTCATTTGCTGTCCCTTGTAGAACGAAAAAAGAAAGCTTATTAGTTGGGTACATGGAAGGACATAATCTTTGAAACATCCCTCTTCTGTAATATATGTATAATGTATGTGTAATACTATGGCTTCCTTTGTAAACAACCCGTTCCTGTGCAAATTACAAAAAAAGAAAAGACACAATGCAAACAACTGCCTTCCTAAACATCCAGGCAGTGAGCTGTGAAACTGAAGTAATTGCTTATTTTAGTGATAATTTTTTTCCCCTGGTTTTTGGAACTGTATGAATAATGAATTTGTCCAATGGAACTGACTGGCTCTGCATCCTACAGTACCCAAGGTGAGGAGAAAAAATAGTCAGACAATCCTTGATTGCCTTGACATTTGGGGGGGAAACAGCCGTTCAATAACAAGATATTTTTTACTCTCTGCTGGTTGGGGAATTAGCAAATGCTTTGTTTGTGAATTTTTAATTAAATTTGTATCCTGCCTTCTCTCCAAGGAGTTGCATTTGAGCCTAACACAATCCCATGAAGTTATATAGAGTGTGGGCTGAACCAGACAAAGCATATTATTAGTGTGTCTGCCTTTTATAAAAGGTGGATGAGGTGGATAGCAGATGGATGAGGGCAGAATAAGATTTGGACATGGTACATGGAGAAGGGGTATTCAATCCTGTCACCTCATGCTGTGGTCCTGATGGAACTCACAAAAGCTGTTGTTAGCTCCAGCCTAATAGTAGAGTTAGGCTTTGCATGCAGAAGATCTTTGCATGCAGAAGATCTTAAGTTAAGGCTGCAATCCTAAAGACACTTTCCTGGGAGTAAGACCCATTGAACACAATGGGGCTTACTTTTGAGTAGACATGGTTAGGATTGTGCTCCATATCCCTGTAATCTTCAGGTGGACTTGGGATTTGATTATCAACAATGTGTCTGTTGCCAATACAGCTGTGTCGACTGCTACTGCTGTATCAGCTGAGCCAATTGTGAGTTGGCATGTGGCACCTTTGGTCATGACATTTTGTTAGTTTAGAAGTCAGTAGCATCTATTCTGCACTCTTACCAGCCAGGATTTGACTGTGAATTTCCATAGACCACTGCAAACATGTTTTATGCCTGGTAACAGAGATAAAAAAATAATACATTTCTGGTATTTTTCCAGTCCTGCCTATGAATCCATCAAGCTGATGCTATAAATGCATGGATGTTTACTTCTAGCCATCACCACTATTCAGATTATAAATGTTACTAGAGGTGCTTTTTGAGAAAAAGTTGTATAACAGTATTGTAAGCACTCATCAGCTTTCACATGAGAATCGCATTTTAAAATGACCCCTGTTAGCTTTCCATGTCCATAGTTTGCCTACGATGGAAATAAGAGTTTAAAATATAAAAATAACATTTGCTGCTGCCTAGCAACGTCACTGCACTTGGGGCAGGTCTGGTCCAATTTACACCTGTCGGGAAAGGAAATCAAGATGTAAAACAGTCAGATTTGCATTAGTTGTCTTTGAATCTCCTCAGAATGAAAAGCCAGTTTATCTACAAAACAACTGGCTGCTTTGCTTCTGTCAGGCAGAGCCTGGAAATCTGTTCTCCATGATCAAGTGGAAGAAATCCTCTAGGCCGGAGGTGTCCCCTGGAGGTTCTTTATCTAGCCTCCAGGATAATTGGGCTCTCCCAATCCCATCTTTCAATAGTGCTGCATCTGTCAAGGGTATAGAAAAGGCCTCAGAAGGTGAAGAATGCTATGGAGTAAGGAGCAGACCCAAAGGAGAGGGAGAAAGAGATGCTGAGAAGTGCTGGGAAACCCCACATGTTTGTGACATCTCTTTCCAGACCTCCTTTCAGCTGCAGAGTTGCAGCAGAAGCAATTCTTCTTTCCTCTTCTTTCCACCCTACAATTCTGGTTCTGTTATGGGGTGGAAACATCCCCTCCCTCAGTTTTCTCCTGAGCAATGCCTAGGCTAGAACAGAAAGTCTGCAGTGCCCAACACTATATGTTTTCCTCACCTGTGTGTATTATCAGTTAACCAAGACATATTTTTTTTGTTGCCAATAAAGTTTGCTATGCTCGTTATTGTTATGCCTATAATTTGTGATCCAAGAAGATAAGATACCAGATTGCAAATAGAAGCAAGCTAAGCCAACAAAAGTTATTTGTATGGTAATAATCTACACCATTATGATTGCTCATGGATTTTAAATGTTTTAGATCTCATTAAACTTCCCATACAACTGCACAATTCATGCACTGTTGCTTTGAATAATATATAAATGTTGAATATAAAATGCATTTCAATAGAGCAATTACCTGCTGGCTGGTATATAATATAGATACCATAACTGGCCACTGATTTTCAATGCCATGAAAAAATGTAACTTGAATTTCATTGCAAGGCCTACTATCATGTTACTAAAGTTTTTTTCCCTTCTGGACCATCTGGTCTTTCACATTGTCTGGAAATAGGATATTGTCTAAGAGGAATGTGTCTGAGAATTGGCATTCATGACACCATTTGTAGGATGCTATGTGTATCTAAATGATGCACAAAAGTGTTATTGCATGAGTTGTCCCTAGAAGTTGACTTGTGCAGTGTTGAGAAGTATTCAGGACCTGCATATTTGCACAATAAAAACTCATTATTTTGACTGAAGGATTGTCTCTCCTCTTCTCTTCACATACAGTACTTAAGGAGTTATACACACACACACACACACACACACACACACACACACAGAGAGAGAAGTGATTTACATACTAATAATTTACCTGCGGCTTTGCCGCTGTGCATCTCTGGCGTGAATCCAAGAAGAAGGACTTAATTAGTTGTGGAGGGCAGTTAGGAGGCTGGTGTTCTGCAGGGAGAGCCAAGGCATTATTTTCCTCAATAGCAAGCAACATGAAATGGTTGCCCTTAAATTATGCACACTCCAGAGGTTTGGGACACCCACATTTAGGTGTGGATCACTGAAATTCTTAATCACATCAGTAGGTGGCGGAGCACATCATGTGCAAACAAACCTAGAAGCAGACAATTTTTAATTTTATTTACATAGATGTATTAACAGATCAGCAACTTCCAGGGAAGAGTTAGAGTTAGGAGCATTCTTTATTTTAAATAAAGTTTAAAACTTATACTTATTATAAACCTTTTATTGTGGGGCAGTCTACTCGCAGCTGTCAGGACCGTGAATCTGCTGTGGCACCAGAACAGAACCAAAATTTCATCCCCTTCCCCCGAGTAAGGAAAGTAGCCTAGTAATGGGTCTACTCAATTCTGTAATTGCATTGGAGCTGGCATAGAATTGAAGAGTCCTGTATTGGCCCATGGGGCCCAACATGAGGCCCAACATGGGACTCAGGATCTGATGGAGATGAGCCCAGCTCCCCATCACTCCTCTTCGCTGCACCATCTCCTTATTTTCCTCAACTTAGAGTGTCTCCTCCTCGATTCCCCCCCGCCCCCACATTTTCATCTACCTCCCCACTGTCTGGCAGTACTGGTGACTGTCAGGCAGCAGAACATGGCCCCAGTATCAGAGCTGGACAACACCAGCATGGACTTGTGCTGGCCTAGCAAACATGTCTAGACTTATGGCAAATTTGCAACTCCGCGTGTCAGCAATAAGCCAGTATGCAGGGCTCTGGATTGAGTTTTTATTTAAATTAGTGTTATTTGAAGGTATTCAAAATTTTCTGCTTGATAATGTCAGTTCTACCTGTTTCCAGGGTAAAGGCACCACTTCCAGTGGGTCCTGACAGATGGTCATTATACCAAGTGGATGCCAGTGCTAAAACATTTAAGGACAAGTGCAGTAGAAGAAGCAAGAAGATGTTATTTGAGTAGAGCCAAGATATTGGTAAACACGTATCTGGTTTGCTGAGGTTATATGTCCTTATCCAAAGCCTCTGTGGCTTGTTGAAAACATACTGTGGGATTAGAGTGGCTTTATGCAGAACAGTAAGCTTCTATATAATGTTTACAACTGAAGGAATGGATTTTGCTCTCAAGCTGTAGAGAAGGAATCTGTAGTCTCACCTGGACTCTTCTTGGTATCTGGTGTGCACATTTTGCATTTGGCTGAGTATTTGTGTTAGTCACTCACACTCTCAGATGGTCTGCCTGGCCTTTACATGGATAACATATTGTCTGCTGTTTGCAGTGGAAAGAAATCCTTTACTACTCCAAGCCGGCAATGGAAGCTGTACTTTAAGCTCCTTTACGGTCAAATAAAAGATTCATTTTCCTTACTTGCTTGAGACAGAAAAACCTGTTAGAAAGATATTTTCTAAAGGAGAAAAGAATGTTTGTCAGCAAAATAGGACACTTGCAGCACTGAAAGTAGAAAATATTTGTCTTTTAGTCCTTCAGCCCAAAGCTTGTAAGCACATTTTATCCTCTCAGTGAAACAGAGTTGGGCCTTTGGCTCAGACCTGGCTGCTATAATTAACTTATTCCCAATCACAAGCTTGCATACTTTTATGCACCTGGCTGAAGATTTTCTGAGTTGGATTAAAAAGAACCTATTGTGATTCCAAATCACAAACTTGCATACGTTAATGCATTTCAGTACATTCCTAAACATGCTTACCTAGGAGTAAGCTTCATTGAATAAAAATAAATCTTAATGGTGCCCTCCATGCTTTATTTTTCCATGAAAAGAAATCCATTGGCTTTCAAAGGAAGGTTTTCTAAATTTAAACATGAAGGATGATTGAACAGAAAAGTGGAATAAAAGTACTAAAGCCCCCTACCCTGCTGTACATTTTCCTCCATTTTGCACCTGCTTTCCTATAAATAATTAAATTTAAGTCTCCTTTAGATCAAGATGCATGAATAGATGCACATCCAGCAAGCATCCGTCACTCTTGAAAGACTGTGGTATCATGCGTGGCATTGCATACGCTGCATGCGAAGCACGAAGTCCGGGTTAGATTGATATGGAGGATAGGCAGTTGCCCAAGCAGCAAATCCCCCCTCCATGCCACTGAAATAGTCCAGTGGAAAGGCAGAGCCAATACGATTGCTTTCAGCTGTGTCGCAGAGCTGGGCTAAGGACAGAAGCTTACCCTGTCTTGTGGTGACCGACCCAGGTCTTGAACCATGGCCTGCTGGTTAACAGGCACAGTGTCTTAACCACTTGCGCCATCGCAGCCCTAGTTGCACATCCAACTAGTCTCTAAAATTATTCTATTGCAGGGAATTGTGAGCGGCTGGCATTCCCTAGGACTGGTGCATCGGAAGTGGAAGATGTAGCCATGATTTTATACCAGATCATAACCCAATTTCCAAGCAGCCCAGGGCTGTCTTGGGCTGCTTGGTTTTGCACCAACTTCTAAAGTGTCACATTCTGAGTACTTCATTGGGGCTGCTGTGGTATTATCAAGGGTAAGGGAAATATTTCCTCTTGCCCCAGGCTGGCCTGTACCCAGACTGAAACTTTTGCTGGATACATCAAACATCATACTTTTGCTGGATACATACAAACATCAAACTTTTGCTGAATACATCAAAACATCATACACCAACTTTTGCTGGATATACCATCCTGCCTATTCCAGTACAAGTTAAGATTGTGCTGTTAGTTTTACTTCAACACCCCATCTACTTTTCTCTTGCCACTGAGTATGGGTCCAATGATGGTGGTGGGGAGCTTGCACAGCAAGGTAAGGTAATCTGGAAGACCTAGTGCTTTGCCTCCTGTAGCTACACTATGGCTCAGGTTTCTAGCCTATCCAACTTTGCCACATCAGTGAAGACTTGGGGTAAGGAGATAAATGTTCTTTACCTTGAGGAGGCCTCCATGACTGTTCCTCTGCCACAGGATGAAGTTCATTCTATTGCCATATCTGTATTACCAATGGAAAGTGGGATAGTTTTTTCCATCCTTATCTCCACCTTATCTCCCCATCCTTATCTTCAGTGTCTATTCTTTTTTCCTACCCTGTACCTATAAAGACACTGTGCTGAAATAAAAAGGATTCTCTGTGATTTATTGAAACATTCTAAACTTCAAAAGGACTGCAGCGATGGTGTTTTTACATCTGCACTTCAGGTTTCATAGCTTCTGCTTTGCCTCCCACTTCTCTTTATGGTGGAGGAATGAGAAACAAACTACCTAAAGAGCACTACCCTAAGAGCACAATTCAACCACCCTAAGAGCACAATCCTAACCATGTCTACTCAAAAGTAAGCCCCATTGTATTCAATGGGTCTTGCTCCCAGGAAAGTGTCTTTAGGATTGCAGCCACTGTAAGCTCCTTATTTTTTTTAAAAAAAAATATTTATTTTTGATTATGATTTTGCAGCTGGTGATTTTTGTTTGTTTTTGGAGCTTAATCAAGGAGGTATTGATTAAAATAACAGTTTCATGAGGAAAGTGATTTAGATTGTGAGGAGAATTTAAAGAGAGAACTCTTCATAACCAACTTCATACACAGATAAACATAGTTCTGCTCAATTATAGTGCAATTGTATGTATTACCCCTCAGAATTAATTGTAGTCTTACAGCCCAAACCTATGTCTACCCAAGAACGTCCCATTATAAGTCAGTGTGGCTCACTCCTAGATAAGTGAGGATGGGACTCATTAATGGGTGATAAATGTCTCTGAAGAAATATGTCTTCCCTGCTTACTGTTACTTCAACTTCTGTGGTGTGTTCATCCATCTACTATCCCTGAAAGCCATCCAAAAAGGGAGGATTGAATTTCCTCCCTTTTTGGGAGGACTTTTGTTTAGTAATTTGTGGAGGACTTTTGTTTAGTAATTATAACCAACCAACATATACTGCTTTATACATTCTGGGTTTCTTGTAGTTGACTGATTGATAGACCTTAATAGATTTCTATTGTGGTACCCCATCATTGGAATCCACAAAGAAGCTAACTGATCATCTACTCAGGTTTCATTTTTACACCTGGCAAATATCTTTTTATTTTTCCAAGTTGTCCTTCAAATACTCATCTGTTCCTTTGCCTTTTGGTTTTATGCATCTTTTTCATGTTTTACCCATTTTTTTTTTCATTTTCATAGGACTTTTGCAGCAGTTCTAGGCCAGAGCTACGAACTTGTGCTGGCCTAACTGGGGGTAGGATGGGGCTGTCAGTGATTTAATGATAGCCTCATTTCATTCCTTCTCTGCCATTACAGAAACAAGTGCGTCACAGAAGATGAATTGGGACAAATTCAAGTCACATAGCTATTAGCAATCATTTTCTCAATGGGCAGAAAACATTAATGAGATTTTACTTGTGGATCATGGAATGAAATTGATAGTTGGTAAAGGAAAACATATTTATTAGACTGTATTTTGAGAGACAAAATAAGGATAAGAAAAATAAAATCAGACAAAAGGAAATCACTAGTGCATATTGCCTCATCAATCATATCAGTTATTCTGCTAGTTTAATTTAGAGGCTCTTATTACCATTTCATATAAACAGTTCTGACACAATTTTTAAAAACAGCATTGTTCATAATCCACAAGATGACAGCTATCTAATGATCTGTTGCAGTCTATATGTAAATTAACAGACAAATAATTAAAGCTCCAGAACCAGGAACACCACCATCTGTCTTACCTTTTGTTTCTGCACTTACCAGTTGATTCATAACATACATTCTTCTCAAGGAACAAAATACGTACTTGAAGGTACAGCTAGAAAATAATTGGCAGTATTTTAGTCCACCAGATCCATGAGATTGGAACCCATGGATTTGATATAGTGCAGGTCAGAAGGGCCTCACTGTACACCCTGGATGTGACTGGAAGCTTCCAGTAGTGTTAGGAGGAAGGTTGTCTGAGGCACAGGAAAGTAGTGCACAACCTCCCCATGCCTCAGAGACCTTCTCTGGACCAGAATAATGGAAAGTAATCATCACCATTGCAACATTGTTCCCACTAGGGAAGTAATGTGTAGAAAACTGGAAATTCTTTATGGCCGGGATCCACAGATTTGCTTATCTATGGGTTTCAATCTCTGAGAAAGTCTGAGAACAAACTCCACATAGATAATGAGGTCAACTGTGCATAACTAGTTTTATAGGAAAGAGATGGTTAACCTTATTACTTGTTCTTAAAAAATTGTTTCCAATTTGGCAACTACTGTATTTACTCGAATCTGATGCACCATCAAATCTAATGCGCACCTATACTTATAATCAAAATATTGTATTTACTCAGATCTAATAAACCATCAAATCTAATGTTCACCCTGATTTTGAAGACTGAATTTGGCTGAAAAGGGTGCACACAGTGAAAGGGTGAAAAGAGTAAATACAGTACTTTATTAAAAATCCAATCCTAATGAACTTTCCAATGCCAATACCGCCATGCTTACCGGACACTCTGCATTCTGTGAGAAGGGGGCAATCTTGGAGGCTTCCTCAAGGTAAGGGAATGTTTGTTCCTTCCTTCAGGGCTGCACTGCAACCTCATCGGTGCTCGGACTTTGGTCAGCATTGGGCTGTAATTTCTTTACATTGTAAAGGCCTTAAACCCTTCATATTTATTTTAGGCTTTTTGCTCAACAAGATTCAAGGAGTCCTACAGAAGAGCTCTTATAAATACATATTCACAGATCTCTGGCTAGCTGCTAATCCAAATTAGTTTGTACTGATTTGTCTTTGAAATTTAAATATGTATGTACAGAACTGTGTCTAGAAAAGTGTCGAGAGCTGGATTAAAATCTGTAATCATTTACAGAAATAAAATAGATGATAGCAAAATTCTTCAAGTATATGGGGTGTGTAGTGATACAATTAGAAAGATATTATATTATATCTGAAGCTATTATAATGAAGTTACCTGTGCAAAAACTTACAGAAGTTGTGCAAGTGGACAAATGTGCAATTTTTTATTTACTCTCCTATAAGTCTGTAATATGCATTTTAAAGTAGCCATTGAATAGAAGACACCTTCCCACAACCAAAAGAGCATCTGATGTTTTGTTATTTCAATACAATGATTTGATGTTTCATTTAAGCCCTATATAGCTTGTGTCCTACCAAAAAAGACAAAACCCAACAGCCATTTATTATTGTGCTTGAGCACTCCCCATCCCAATTTAAATCAGAACAAATGACATTGTCACTGTTTCGGAGAAGCTGTCTTTTGGTTAGTTGATTTGCTTTTCTCATCACTATGTCATATCAAATTCACTCTACATAAACCTATGTCATTTTAATAACATTGAACTAGAGTTTCTTTGGTGCCAAAAAGGCAATATTGTGACACATTTCAACAAGTGGTAAAATATTTTACTATACAGTCAGCGGTGAAATATTTTATCTAGAGAGTCAGCTGGAAATCTGACAATGAGCACAATCCTATCCAAGTCTATTCAAAAGTAAGCCCCACTGTGATCAGTGAGTCTTACTTCCAGGAAAGTGTCTTTAGGATTGCCTCAAATATCTAAAATACAAGTGCATTTTGACCACAGTAAACATAGGGTGATATTCTTTAGGAAGCCATGCGTTTCACTGAACAAAACTAGACAGGTGCACTTTCATTCTTTCTTATAGGCCCTGCTATGACCAGAATGGAGATTCAATTTGCAATCTGTATGTCTATAAAAGAAAGCTATGTTGCAGTTGCCTTGCGTGATCCTAAAACTATCTTTCCAATAGGACCTGTGTTAGATCTCAATGGTTGTGGTCATCAAAACCAAGAACTGTTTAAGATCCTACCCCAGGGCACCCACCAAATCAACATAGTTTCTTCTACAAGGTCACATAAACATGGGTTAACCAACCTACAGTTACCAAGTTGTGCTGTAGAAGAGGACAGTCTGTGGATGAGTGAACATCTTTCTGAAACTCTGAAGGGAGCAGGGACATCACTGGGGGGATATGGGGTGTGTGCTGTGCACCAGGATGACGCATCTTGAGGGTGACACACACATCTTGAGGGTGACATCTTTTTTGGCACCCCCAAAAAAGAAAGTTTGCAATGGTGCATGCTACCCATCATGCCATATGTTGTCAGATTCGTTTTGGAGAGCAGAGTCCAATGCAAAAATTGTTTTGAGCTAGCACCTTCCTAGCCAAAGTTATGGCCAAAAAAGCCCCAAAATTTGCAGCTTTACTCACGGGTAGGCAAACGTGCCATAGTCTGCTAGGAAGGGGAGGCTGTGAGGAAACCAAGGACACTGGAAGAGTCCTGATCCAAAGAAGGTGACGTGCTGGCCTCCCACACCGGGTGTCGCGAACCCTTGTGATGCCCTTGGAAGAGAGGCCTAATTTAGTTTCAGGGTATAATCCCAACCAATTTATGCCAGCACATCTCACTCATCTCTCCAGTCCCACAGTGGTGTGGGGAGTACAGCGCATGTCTGTGCACTAGCCTAAACCCCCCCCCCCCCAAGTATGGCACAGAAGTGCCTTGTGCAACTTTTATGAACCACCAGGCCAGTACAGACTTGTACTGGGACTTGTTCCAGCCTAACTAGGGGTTAGAATTGCACTATAGGAACCATAATTCAAATACAATCACCTTGTTCTGTCTTTCCCTTCAGGCTTCTGAAAAAGGAAGAAAATTTTCTCTTCATTCCCCGGTCCCGTGAAGAGCTTCCAGACAACTTTCCAAAGGAAATCCCTGGGATTTGTTATTTCCTGGAGGTTAGAACTGGTCAGAAGCAGCCAAAGTCTTCAGTCACATCTGCCAGAGTGAGGAAGATTTCCTACAACATTGGTACCATGTTCCTCCGGGAAACAAGCCTATGAGGCTCGCTGCAGATCAAAGACTCATCGAAAAAGCACAAGCCCAGAACTGGGTCATGAGAGAGGAGATTCTTTCAGTTTCACTGCGTTGTTTCAAACAAGCAGTAAAAGCTCCGTGAAATGACAGGCAATAATTCTTTTTAAAGGTGGGTGACTGCTGTCAAACTGGAAAGGGGAGGGGGCCGAGATTAAAACAAAAATCAAATTAAACAAAATATTTCTCAGTTGTCTGAACTGGTGTTGGTCATGAATGACAAAGTGGTGGAAAAAAATAAGATTCCAAATTAAGTTGTGATTGGTGGGGACACTTGAGTCTTCTATAGAAGCCCAATTGGAAGAAATGGAGTGGTTGGCAATTGCTTAGTTCTATTTAGAATTTGGGTGGGTGTTTCCTTTTGCAAAGCATTATATTCTTGCTAGGCTTAAACATCCTCCATTCAAATCAGTGGAACAAGGCAGGCCCCTACACATGCATCTGTTAAAGCATGTCAAAACAGTGGTAATTCATGGATTACACCAGCTCCGCAGGTCGTTCAGATCATATGCGTCCATGAATTTAAAAGTGGAAAAGTTAAGGATGCTTCTGTTGTTGCTTTAAAAAAACACATCATGCAAAACACTGTAGAGATCATTTACACAACCTTCCTGGCAGGAGGAATTATAATTCAGTATATAATATAGTAGAAATTTTACATATTTTTATACATTTCCTTTTTGGACAATTTAGTATTCCAGACACTGTAAGAAATGTGCAGTCTATTACTGTCTATTTTACAGGCTCTATCTCGCCCTCAAAGCAAATTCTTCTTATTCTTCAAATTATTAAAAAGATCATTTTGTTCATGCTTTGCAAGAACTACATTTTGGTAAATTTTATTTGCTTGACAGGCATTTAAGTCATGCATAATTTGAAATGATGCTCAGTAATTGTCTTGGTGGTCATGTATATCTAGGCAAGCAAAAGCTGTGATCGTTTTGATCTCTTGCTGGCATATTGGTGGAGGTGGGATATTGTTCCAATGATTCAGGGTGCAGTTCGGTTCCAATGCTTCACCTCCTTGTCACCGTGGTAAAGCCACAGCCATCTATGTATCAGAGCCTTTTCAGATATTCTTTGTGAAATAGCAATGCTTCATAGGTAATGGCACATACCTAGAAAGAGGTTATGTCAACATCATGGCTAAATTGTGCTCTGAACTTCTCCCCATCTGTCATGTACCATCATGTGCATAATATCACACTTCCTTATATGGTGTTTTAATTAATCCACTAGACCTATCAAGCTAGTTCTCTCTTCACAAATACGTCAATTTACTAGAAACTCCAGTTTCAGGGTGACCATATAGCATGGAAGTCAGAGTCCTTGTGCTTTTAAACATTGCATAGTACAGGGAATTGAGGCAGGTGCTGCTTTTTAAAGCCTTCTATGTTGAGCTAAACCTGCCTAAATTCCCCTTTTTTGAAGGTACAGGGACTCTGTCCTCCATCTATATGGTAACCCTGTCCAATTTTAATCATTTTTAATTCAATTTTAATCATCCTGATGTCCGATTTCAGAAAACTGGATGAATTTTAGATACCTACAAATTTTGCTTCTAATGTAGCTTTTATTAGTTCTTTTATTAATTTTTATTGTCACCGGAGGGCAGTACAAGCTCCTACAGTTTAACTAGCTCACATTAAATGCTAACCAGTACATATACTTTTAAGAAGATGGGCTATACTGAAGTCATACCATATATAGAGGGAATCTAAAATAGTAAAAAGGGAATACCACTATAATGAGAAATTGGGCTTATAAAATGATAAAATGCACTATCCTACCCAATTAATCAAATAACATCAAAAGGTACTTATTAAAGTGTCTGCGGATTATTTGTGGATCATTCCAAGTGCTTCTGACTGTGTTTCTAATTCCCAACCCCCTTGGAGTTATGTTGTTTTAATTGGCTGTAGGAGTTTTTGAGCAAGTTCAGAAGCTGCCAAGGAAAACACATGGATCCCTATGGAAAGTGAAAGAGTGACAGTGCATAATTATTCACAAGTAGGCGATGGCGCCTTGGCCCACTGGAATGAGAAGACCAAGAGAGATACAATTCTACAGAATTCCAATTCATTGGTCTTCCCATTCGTGTGGAGATATAGGGAGGCAAGCAGTTGTCTGTGACCAGGCCTAACCCTCCCCCAGGAGTGGCGCATCTCCTTCACCTCTTATGGCACTTTTGTGACACCCCCAGGTCAGCACAGGTCTTATGCCGGGGCTTAGGCCAGCCTAACTGGTGGTTAGGATTTCAGCCTTACTTGGATGTGTTTCATAGCATTGCATACATTGTAGTTCTTCATATAAGCAACATGTAAGTCTTCATTGGCTCATATAAGCTTAATTGGATGTGTGTGCACGCATGCATGTGTAATGTCTGTGGGTATATCTGTTGACAGCCACAACATAAACCGGGTATATACCACCTATTTGATAGTAATCACCCATGATAAAATGCTTTAAAGTTGAGTAAAATATTAATTTGGAATACAGACACAAAATACCATTTCAATGCCCCTTTTCTTAGGATAACACCACAATGCTAAACATGGCCTCAACATGCCTCTCCTGAGCTGCCTAGGCTGCCCCAGATTGGGCAGGTCCACCTCTCTTGGGGCACCCTATGTTGCCTTGCTCTGCCCCAAGCTTTTTCCAGAGTAACTAGGGTAGACCATCTTGTACTTGCTCCACCCTAGTGAGAGATAGGGCAACCCAAGTGCTACTCTGGATTAGGTTGCCTATCCAACAAGAAAAACAAGAACGTGACACTTTAAAATGTTGCAATATTTTGTGATATTCAGCTCCATGGACTACAGCCCACTGCCTCAGATACATGAAATGTTATCCTTTGTTGGTGCATATACCCATGCACACACAAGTATAGAGGAGGTGCATCAGGAGCCATGAAAATAGCACTAGGTCAACACAGATGGTTCTCTGTACAAACCTACATTGGTTCAGGAATTATCCTTGCATTCATAGACTATTCATTCCACACTTTACATTTTTTTCTGTCTGTGTATTTGTGTGCACATGCATGCACATGTGTATATCTATCATTTCATGCCTCTGATTACATGACTTCTCATCTCTTAACACCATACCACAATACATCTGCTCATCTTCCAGGTCCACAAGTCACTTTTTGATTTTGTATAACACCATTCCAGTGGAGCCTTGATGATTTGTGCCTGATAGGATTCTTGATACCTGCAGTTGAAGTGTAATAGAATAGTGTATTTCTCTGCTACTATGTCCCTGCCGCTTTCTTGACAGTGAAGAGATGGCTGGCCAATTATTTCTGCAGAGGCAGCTATAGTTGAATGCTAATTTGAAGCCAAGCATTGCCCATGTCTTACAGATGAGAACTCACGTTCATATTTGTTCAACAATTCTGAAGTTAAAGCACCCAACAAGGATTTAAAATGAAGTCAGTGGGGGAGAGGGGAAGGCGGTGCATCTCCCCTTCATTGAAGAGAGTGTGGTAATTGTGTATGATACTGTTTTGCTAGATTTATGCTTAGCAATATCACTCAAAGTAGATTACAAAATCATAACAAAAGTAACAACTGGAAACAAAATAGAGTATATTCCTGTATACTCTAGTGGATGGCAAATCTGTGAATAGTGAACAATTGATCAATTTGGATCAGTGGGGTTGGTGGAACGAGGAAAGCCAAAAGACCCTCAGAAGCTAGCAAAGATGTTTAGAAGCCAGTGGAAACATTCAAAATAGTGCCTATAGCACATATCCCTTTAAAATAGCCAATCATTTTAAAGGTGTATGCGCTCATAACAGACACCATTTTGAAGATCCTCTGTCTTTAGAAGGTCTCTTCTGTTTCCTGACTGCAGCAGAGGCCTTCTGAAGGCAGAATAGACAATACAGCAAGGTAGGTGCCAATTCTCCTCCCTGCAGATTAGCAAATCCATGGGTTGCAAATCCATGGGTCATAAATCTGAGGCCTGACTGTACTCAAAGTAAGTGGAACTAAGAACAGGAATACTTTAAAATGTTACACCATGAAATAAAAGGTCTCCCAAAACATGTGGCTGTACTTGCTGTCTGAAAATGGCCAAGAAAGAGCCAACATGATCTCCTCAAAAGGGCATCCCCCAAAGGTAGCGGTATCAGTGGTAGGATTTATCTGTAATATCTTCTGGGTGAAGTTCTGTCAATGGGCAGGATCAAAGAATAGGGCCTCCATGACCTATCTCAAGATCCAGACATGTCCTAATATGGATATGTCTTGATAGTGATATGCAAGGACAAGCTACAGTAGGTTGTCAGGGGACAAAGAAGCTTCTACCAGACCCCCTTCCTCATTTCATTGGACCAGGTGAAATGTTTTGAATGGTTCTGCAAGCCAATCCTTCCTTACTTATAAGAACATAAGAGCCTCACCTGTATCTTGAGGTCTTGAGCCATCCCTGATGTGTATCACACCTGGAGTTGGTCTTCTAGCTTGTGCTATGCTGATCATTTAGAATTAGAGATCATTAATTTCTTCTCTTTCAAAAAGTCAGTTTTGCATTGAATAGTCTGAGCTGAAACCTCATTGGCTGGAACCCCCCCTCCTGCTGTTGTATTGCGCTGTATCATGTACAAAACAGGACATGATGTATTCGTTGCCAGTACTGAGGTTATACCTCTTCCTTTTATTGTAGTCCACTAATGGATTCTCAAGTAAACATCTCGGTGTTTTTTATTTCCCTTTTTGTCTTACTTAGGAAACCAGTTGTGTCTCTATGCCTTCTCTAGCCACTTGCAGACTAGTAGTGCATTGATATAGTGTTCATAAGCATCTTGTATTGCATTTTTAGCTGTAAACCAGAGTTATCATTGAGCCAACTTTACTGTGAAATATCTTCACTTAGATTTTATCCATTTTCATTACAGGTGAGGCCCAGTGGTGGGCTCCAGCAGGTTCACACCTACTCTATAGAACCGGTTGTTAATGAAAGATAGGACATATAGAGTTTAGAAATAGCCATTTAAAAGTGTCTACCAGATGGGCATAGAACTGGTTGTTAATTTCTTTGAATCCCATCACTGGTTAGGCCTCTGTATCTGCAGGGATCTGCCTCCAGGGAACTTTCTGAAGCCTGCAGAGACCCAGATGCATGTGGCCTCTGCAGCCTTCAGAAAACTCTTTGGAGTCGACTGGAGCACATTTTGCTTCTCAACATACACAGAGTCACAGCAATGCAAATCATCATCATCATAGAATCATGAAAATCATAGGGACAGTGGGAATGATCCACCATGCACATCCTTTTTCTGCAGTCTCCATCCATGGCCATGGCTTTTTTGCTCAACCTGTGATTATAATTAGGGAACATAATAATGCACAGCCACATTGTTCACTGCATTGTTCCCATTGTTTCTAGACTGGAAGAAAGACTTGGCATACTAATTCATTTGAACAATGGTGCCCAGAAGGTAGGAGTGATGTCCTGAATGAAAATGCCTGAACCATCATTGAGGTGTCCTTTCAAGCAGCTAATTTGTCGTGAGAGATGAATTCATAATCACAGAGATCAGTGCAAAACCTAAACAATTGGTGTCAGCATCTCCATGGGGATAATGGAGGTGTTTGCAAATAATTCAACCTCAAAAGAAAGAATAGCTTCCCACAAAGCCTACAGACAGTGCTTTTAGGGAAGTATGTGCAAAGGTGATACATCCTAAACATGCGCTATCAATGCAAAGTACCATATTATTTGTTTCTAAAATATGACAGATAAATTCCCAAAAAGGGCACATTTCTGTAATTCACCGTGCGAGGAAAGCTTGAGTGTTGTTGTTAGTTTTTTGTTTTTTGTTGCTGCAACTGTCACTTTATTTCATAAATGGAAAGAAGCACCAACATTTTCTGTCAAGTCAGAAATGAAGAAGTATTTCTTCCCTTATTCTTTAGCTAAACAAAGTCTGGGAACCATCTATACAAATCAGTTGCACTTCAGTGTGAGAGACTTTTCTGATATAAGGATTGCAGTCCAATACATACTTACTTGCATGTCTGTCTCGTTGAACTCAATGAGACATCCTTCTGAGCCGGCAGACACAAGATTGTATGGCAAGTGTTGGAAGACTGTGCAGGTTGAGAGGTGTATGCAGCAATGCTTGGCAAGCTCCTTCAGAGCAAGGAGTCAATGTTTTTAAAATGTAGGAAGACTACCTAAAAGAGAGACATGTTGAGAGGTATCTTAACTCTCAGAAGTAATTTGCTCTGTTGACAAACACAACTGTAGTCTGTTTGGGACATAAGACATAGGGTACAATCCTAATCTATGCTGGCGCAACTCATTAAACTTCCCATTACTGTGATTATGTAGGGAGGCAAGCGCATGTCTGTGCACTGGTCTAACCCTCTCCCAGGAGTGGCCCAGAAGTGTCTTGCAGCACTTTTGTGACACCCTCACACCAGCATGGGACTTGTTCTGGGGCTTAGGCCTGCCTATATGGGGATTAGGATTAGAACTCAAACACTGGATCGTAGGCTCATCAAGGCTACATCTGAACTCACCCACTAAAGCTACCTTGGTGGCCTAAGGCTATAAAAACGTAGACTAAAATGTCAAATCCCTCGATCAATTTCAATCACTGCAGTTCTCTTCAGTGACTCTTAACAAAATAGATAATAATCTTAGTCTTTCAGAATTGGTTTATACTCATCCACAATAAAAAACAACTTGGCATCCATCAATCTTGAAAGGCTATGGTATCGTGCCTGACGCTGCATGCAAAGAATGAAGGCCTGGGTAGATTGATATGGAGGAAAGGCTGTTACCTAAGCAGCAAATCCCCCTCTCCACGCCACTGAAGTAGTCCAATGGAACAGCAGAGCTGATACAATTGGTTCCAGCTGCGTCGCAGAGCTGGGCTAAGGACAGGAGTTCACCCTTTCTTGTGGGGCCGACCTGGGTCTCAAACCCTGGCCTTCTGGTTAACAGGCACAGTGTCTTAACCACTTGCACCACCCACAGCCCTCATCCACAATAGTACTCTTTAAATAAAAATATATTATTTCATATGTATATATTTTATACACCAAGTACATTCATAACAAAGTGCTTGAAAAAAATCTAAATAATTATAATAATAAATTTGAATATGAAAATTCCTCTCTATAAATGTCTAACACAATAGATGTAGTGGTAAATTTAGGAGGAGGCATCTATCCCACCTTTTGCATCTGCCCCCATTCACGGTTGTTTTTAAAAGGCTTTAGGCAAGGGCTGAGGGAGTTGGTGAGGCTTGCAGATATCATTAAAGTCCCTGTCCCCATCTTTCCTCCATAATTTGAGACCTGAACAGATCTGCTCGTCCCTGCAGTCTAAGTGCCTGCACAATTGGCTGCAGGCTGAGTTTAAGTAATTGGTCCCAGGTCTTTCTGCATCAACACTGGAAGAGCTCGATTTCCCCAGACTTGGTTTTTTTCAGTTTGTCATTGTGATATCAATTTTTTTTTATTTTTGACCCAGTGATGTTTTTGTGTTCAGTTATCTCAGACAAGACAAATCAAGTACAATTGAATGAGAAACAAAAAAGCATGAGAATGAGGAAGCAGAGTCTATTTAAAAACAGTCAAGAGGAACAGGTGCATTTAGATGCTGTGACCCCATAGCCTTGAAGCCACTTCATGTAGAACTTTTGCATATGTGCATGTACATCACTCAGTAACTTCAGCATGTGAATTGTCTCAGTTGAAAATTATCCTGTCTGAATGATAATGTGCACGTTCTGTCTGCAGCATCTGAGTTGTGACAGCTGTTTCCCAAATGCAGTCCATCAATTGTTGTTTGTTGTTTAGTTCGCCTATGCTAGCTAAACACAGAACATGATATAGCTTAGTATTTCCTTGGCTATGTCCCTCTCCTAAGATTTTTGCCCTTCACTGTAAGGGAAATATAAAATGGACCTTGGTGCTAAAAAGTTTGAGAATCACTATACTAGGACTAGTTTCTATGAAAGTGCAACTCAACCTGGTCCAGAGCCTTCTGTGAACCCAGATGTGTGAACCAGTGTGTTCAAACACCTCCAATAAGCTTACCCATTGACTTCAGTGAACAAGGCTAATATTTCCTGTGCATCGGCAACGCCATTACCTTCATTTGCATGAACCTGGGATCCATTTCAAACAGAAATTCTTTGGGAGCACAACGTAGGCCAGTGACACTCAAGGCAGGAGTAATATAATTAATAAGGCACTCTTAGGCCTACAGGACATGTTGAACCAACATGGAAAGCATCTCTCATGGAATAATTGAACAATTCACATGGGTTTTCTTATTTGTGAAAAACATGTTTTCCTTTGGAATATCGCTCACCTTAGACATAGAATCATAGAGTTGGAGGGGGCCCAATCACAGGTGGGCCCAGGCCAGTTCAGGCTGGATCGCCTGGACCAGTTGTTAATTTTGGCCCACCGCTAGCGATCAAAACCCGGGCAAACCGGTTCGCCCGGGGAGCCCACCACTGCGCTTGCGTCAACCTTGACGCAGGCACAATTGCGTCCTGAAGAGGACGCAACTCCACCTGCGTCAAGATTGATGCAAGCACAGTCGCATCCTGTTCAGGATGCTACTCCGCCTCCACCAAGGTCGGCGCAAACGCGTCCTGAAGATGATGCGACCGCGCTTGCGTCAAGCTCTTCAGGATGCGACTGTGTGTGCGCCAACCTTGGTGCACGCATAGTATGCCAGGGTTGGGGCTGCACCCCTCGCCCCGCCCCTCTAGCCGCCCACCCGCAGCGCAGCCTCCGACCCGCCCCGACCCCGCCCCCTGACCCCAGACCCGCCCCCTGACCCCCGCCTGGCCCACCTACTTCCGGCAAACTGTTTGTTAGGCTGGGCCAGGCCCACCCCTGGACCCAGTGGATCATCTAGTCCAACCCCCTGCCTGTAGCAGGAGATCCTCGTCTTGTGGGGACCCAGGTTCCCCTGCATTGGCATTTTGAGGTTCTTCACACTGACATACATCCCTCACATCCCTTGCAAATGAGTAGCAGCAATAGTCAGAAAATGATATAAATTACACAGCAAGCAGGGAAAAAATATGAGAAGTAATAGTTGCAGGGAAAGGAAGAGAAGGAAGTGTACCAGGCACATGGAAGTGTGGTGGCCCACCCAATGTCACTTACTGACAAATTTCACCTTCTCTGCCCAGAGGTTTGACCTCTCATATTGAATTATCACCATATAGCAAAGTTCTATGTGATGTTCAAATGATCAGTGTATTTCATACATCTATTTTATTTAATTAATTAATTAATTAATATCCCGCCTTTCCTCACCTGCAAGAGGGAGCTCAAGGCGGCTAACATCAATTAGAAAAATAAATTATAAATATATAGAATTATAAATATAGATTAAAACATCTATATTTAAAACATCTATATTAAAACATCTATATACATCTACTGCCCCTATATATACAGTATCTCTTAAGCATCTAGATTTAACACGTGTCACATTCTTTAATTTACCACCACTCCAAAGGGACTTTTTTTAAACACTACTTTAAATGGTTAGTAGGTGATGGGATTAATTCATGGTGTATAGATGGGCTACCACCCATGAATTTCCATCTATCAGGGAGACAATAGCAGGTGAAGGACTATCCCTCTGGGTCTTGCTTGGTGAGTTTCCAGAAGCATCTAGATGGCCATAGTGAGGAACTCGGTAGAACAATGATCTTAAACTGTATGGCTATTTTTCTGGAAACATGAGCCCTATATTGTTGTTACAGTATTCCAAACAGTTGGTGTGTGTTTGTGTATCACCATCTAGCCTCAATGCAGCCTATGGTGATCCCACCCAGAACTTTGCCAGAGACCTCCTTATACTTAATCATGTAACAGGAGAGGCTAATGAAGTGTGTAAGCTCCCAAAATTGAGCAATTATTGCTAGAAGAAAGCTGCAGAATTGAATAATCTGGTATTTATCTGCTGGAAGTTCTTATTGTGGTTGCACAGTGTTCTCACTCTCAATGGTGAATGTGTGCTTTGAAGAATTATTCCCAAGCAATAATTTGCAATTACAAAGCAATAAAAAACAAGCCATGACCACACCGATGCATGTAAGTACAGTTGCCATATTCTGTGTGTATATGGCAGATGGGTGTTCAACAATGGAGAACAGCTATTATATAAGCAAAGAAGCCACAAGTTCTAGATCTGAACATAGCTGTAGCGCACAAAGCAATAAGTAGCTTCTGAGATGGAGCAATAGCTTCAGAGAAAACAGTAACACGTAATGTATCTCATTCTACATCCTCCTCTTTCATACTTATGTTTACCACATCAAGGTATTGTTGGGGGGAATAGGAATAGACCCTGTTTGTATTAAAAGTGCTCCTTTTGTTTGAGATAGAAACTCTGTGCAAGGACAGACAGAAAGGAGGGGAGATTTTTCTCATTCACTCATTTTCTCTGGAGATGTGAGATAAATCCAAAATACTTACTGGAGGGCTTGGAGACCCTCAGGAACAAATATTCAGAAGCACAGAGGCTACAGGTAGAAGGAAAACCAATAAAAGATAATCTCACTTCCTTGCAGGAATGTAGTTTCTTCTCCAGATAAGAGAAACACCTTAGGATACAACGCAGTAACATTTGTGAAGCTGGGGTTAAGTATGTACATTTGTATATTTGCTAATCCTTTCATGCCCCACAATCTGCCACTGAGGACTGCATCATCTCACCAAATAGATGGTCTGCTCTTGCAGGTGATGCACTCTACTTAATCCACTGTTTCCCCCAGCCACCTGAGATAAAAAAGGTTCAGCCAGAGTTATGGATGGGTCAGCCAAAACAATAGGACTGTGCTTTGCAATGGCATAGCTAGTGAGTGCAAGGGGTGCAGTTACACTGGGCTACAAGCTGTAGGGGGGCAACAACCTGAGCTTGACACTTGTGGCTAACAGTGGTGACGGAGAAACAAATGGGAGCAGAGCAAAAGGGTGATGAACTGCTGAGGAGCAGGAGGCAGAATTTTCCCCAATTCTCTTTTTAAAAATATCAGAGATGACATAACTTCCAGTTGTGACATCACTTCTGGGGCAACATTTTGAGCATTGCACCAGGCTACATGACCATTAGCTACACCACTGGTGCCTTGATTATTTAGATTCCTAATATTGGGCCTGTGGCCTGTTGCATACTCCAGCATATTATTATTATTATTATTATTGAATTATTAGCTGAATTATTAGCAAGCATATAAATGACAAACTTCAATTCAGCAAAGAATTGTTTACATCAGTGAAAGTCAAACTCATACTTTGCCTCCAATGCCTCTCAAGTAATGGAGTTGCAAAAAAAAAAAAAATTAAAAATTGACATGCACCTTGTAAAATGCATTGAACCGAGCACCCACACATTTCCTATGATATGTTATGTGGCTATTGGTAACATCATTTCTGAGCGGATATCAGTAGATCTTCTCTGGCCTCCACTTTTAAGATTCAGCGTACTTAAAAAGTAGGAATGGAAATCCTATGTCAGTTTTGTAGATTTTGGCTGCAATCCTAACTTGCGTTTAGGCCAGCTTAAGCCCCAGCACAAGATCTATACTAACATGGGGGTGTCATAAAAGTGTTATAAGGAACTACTGTGCCACTTCAGTGGGAGGGTTAGGTCAGTGCACAGACATGTGCTTACCTCCATACATCACAACAGGAATGGGAAGACGAATGAGTTGTGCCAGCCTAAGTAGGATTGCACCATTTGAGCCTTAAAGCGGAGTCTTCTAAACTCTGCTCTTCCAACAAGGCATCATCTGGAAATGGTTCTTCTTGTTGGCAGTGATTTGGGTGTGGAGGGAACAGAGAAATTTTTATTGGCATAAAATCAAAGAGCGCTTAATCGTGTATACATTTCAAATCAAGCACCATTTGCACTTTAAAAAAAAAACACTGTACTTCATCCACAACATTTTGTATAAAGCAAGATTAAAGTAAAATAGCAGCTAATGAGAATTTTGATGTTAATGGCCCAGGGAAGTATTCAGTGATGCCATTCAACATTTAGTAATTAAACGTTGTTGCCGTATCCTTGAAATAATGCTTATCATTAAGGAAGACGTGCATGTCCTCCAAACGTTTTAAATAAATGGTCAACAATGTTAAGCATTTTAGAAGAAGCTCTTATGGCAAAAGGAATTCAATTAAGGCCTCAATCCTAAATCCACTTACAAGGAAATAAGTGTCATTGAACTCAGTGAGATTTATGTCCATGAAAGCATATTTCAGAGGAAGCTTTGAGTACTTAAGAGCTAGTTTAAAGATCCTGGGAAGAATAGAGATCCAAGAATTTCCAGTCAAGAAGATCCAAAATTTATTTATTATTTAGCTAGGATATTTATTATTCCACACTTCAGTTCCATATAATTTCTAGTGCAATTAAAAACAACAAATAATAACAAATGTTTCAGCTTACAAGGAATAAGAGGAAACCTTACAAGGAAACCTTATGAGGAAAGATTGCGGAAGTTGGGATGTTCAGCCTGGAGAAGAGAAGGCTGAGAGGAGACATGATTGCTCTCTTCAGATACCTGAAGGGCTGTCATATGGAAGAAGGGGCTCATTTGTTCTGGGCTGCCTCTGAAAGCAGAACCAGAACCAATGGGTACAAACTGCAAGAAAGGAGATTCCAGTTGGATATCCAGAAAAAAATTCCTGACAGCGAGGGCGGTTCAGCAGTGAAACAGATTGCCAAGGGAGGTGGTGGACTCTCCCTCACTGGGGATCTTCAAGGAGAGGCTCGACAAGCATCTGTCGGAGATGCTCTAGGAGAATTTTCTGCTACAGGCAGAGGGTTGGACTACATGACCTACTAGGTTCCTTCCAACTCTAAGCTTCTGTGAATATGTTGCAATAAAGTACAGTGTCTCATACAGATATAGATCTCATACAGATGCAATCACTAGGTTGTCCTTGTTTTATATATTTTTGCCTATTAGAAAAAAATAGAAAACTGGGAATTTTCAGATTGGAAAAAGTTTCATGACTGCAGATTTAATTGTTCCGTAGGCTTTTGTGTTTTCATTTTCTGGTTAATTAGCCATAACATTTGACAAATTTTGGATATTTCATTGCAGTGTGTTTTATTGCATTCTGCATAAAATTTCCAACGAGATATATATATATAGTATCAAGCTCAGCTTGTAGCCCCCCATAGCTTGTAGCCAGGTGCAACTACACCCTCCTTCGCTACACCTCTGTTCCTTTTTATTTTTATTTTTAATAATTTTTATTTCTCTCTAAGCCACTTTGAGAATTTGATTTTTAACTAGTTAGGTAGATTTCAAATCTTGACAAACTACACATCCTTGACGATGTAACAGAGGTTTCCTTCTGCTTCAATTGAAGTCATCTGCAAAGCAGTTTTTCAGCTTCAGAGCAAAATCCTAACCATGTCTACTCAGAAGTCAGCCCCACTGTGTTCAATTGGTCTTACTCCCAGGAAAGTGCATTCAGGATTGCAGCAATAGTCAACTAAACTGAGCTGCTATTTATAGTACTGTGAAGTAGATTCTGTAGATGAGGTGCTTGCATTCTCAAAGACAGCTACAAAAGAGGATCAGAGGACACTAATGAAACATCTGATCTTGGAAGTGGCTGCAGTTGAAATCAGAAATCAGAAATGATCTCTTGGAGGTATAGTATTAGTCTCTTGGGATCCCACCTCCAGGGCTTAACTTGAGCATGGATGATGACCATCAAAAATTGTGATATTTGGGTGCTTTGTCTCCTTTACAGTAGGAATTAGGACAGGATTGCCTTCCCCAAAGTAACAGAATGTACACCTGACCAAAGATTTCAATTATCTACTTGAATAAGATTATTCATTAAATCTGGGGCATGACTCATCCAAAATTAAGCACATTTAGTTCCCAATAATTTCCACTGGAGAGTTGAGCATATAATTAAACATTTCCCACTGGAACTGTGGGCCTTTTAAAAGTGCATCATTTTGGCAGGATCATGGTCTTGGTTCTTAATTCCGGTAGTATATGAACTACATTTTAAACATACCAGCAAAATAATGAAGAAATGTACTTTGAGCAGGAATTACTTGAAGGCAGCAGAATATGAAGAGTGTGGAAGGAAACCTGAGTTCCTCCCTACATTGGATAGCACAAGAATTTATGTATCAATTACTGTGCCATACATATAGGCCATAAGAGACACTGTCTAAGCTTTAACATTCAAACCACTGTCCACGATAGCTGAATGTATTTTTACATAGCAATGACTCCTGCCCCAGTGAATTTCTGCAAAAACAGTTATGCTGGAGGGAGTCATTGTAACAAAACAGCATATTCAATGTTTTGTTGTTAATATTTTTATATTTAATGTTTTAAGCAGGGGGGAACAATTCTAGGGGCCCCATAGACCTATGAAGCTGTTCTATACTGAGTCAGACTCACCATATTGTAGACTCAGAGTAATAACACCTTTCCAAGAATTTTCAGGGGTTGTTGCTTGCCCTGACTATTTGAGATGCCAGGGATTGAACCTGAGGCTTTCTATATATAAAGCACAGACTCTTATCATTGACCAGTAGACGCGCCCCAAAATACACACCATTTCCATTATATGAAACAGTGCTGATAATCTTCAGTCAAAGGGATCAGGCACTTTTCAAAAACTCCTTGGAGTTTTTCATAATGTTCTCAATAGAGCCCTCTTTGCTTCATATTGCTTTTAGCCATGATACATCAAATCCAACATGATACATCATGATACATCATGATACATCAAATTCAATATAATTGTCTGGAAAGACTTGCCACTCCATACTCTGGCAAGAATAAAATTGGGAGGGAACCACAATTCAAGTGTCCCCAAGTATTGTTAAATTAAAAGTTTTAACGTAAAAGTTAAGTTAAAAGCACTCAGGTCAACTCAAGTAAATTTAAAATTATTAAACTTAAAACTATTATATATTATTAATTACAACAAGGCTGCATGCTGCCTGATCATAAGGAAAAGAAATACAATGAAGATTTTTTTCCCCAGGACACAAGGCTAAAAAAGAGGACATTTCCTGGAAAAAGTGGACATATAGTTGTAGAACAAGAGTCTGGTTGTGAAATCTGTTGAGTTCAGTGAAGCCACAGTCAGGGCCATGGTGAGGGGACCACAAATGGGTGAAGAACTTGAAGGGTGACTAGGTGCTTCCTGGGTAAAAATAACATGATGTGGAGTTTTAAATTAGTAATGTGTCACCTGCTTTAATATGTGCATGGATGTTAATTGTATTTGCACCTATGCAAACTGGTTACTCAATAGATTCATTACACTGCTCATTCAGACAACATAGTTACAGTACTCAGTGTGGTATGTTCCAGATTGGCAATGCAGAACATGGCACCTTCACTTGCACTGGAAACAATCCGCATGATCTCAGACACATGCCAACATGAGATTCCCCTCATATTTTGTTGTCATCGTATGAAGAGGCACAATTTTTCACCGAAGGAAGAGAGCCACCAAAGCAGGCATGCCTCTATAAAAGTTAGTTCCACACATCTGCTGTACTAGTGGCAGCTATTTTTATTTTTGCACATACACTGCTTTTCCTTGCTTGGATAAAGCAGGGGCATGTAACATCTTAGCCCTAATGCTAATATGAGAGTGCAAAGTAAAAACTTTGGCATACCATGTTGAGCTGTTTTCAGTGGCATATACTGTGACAGTGTTTGTTTGTGCAATGTCCCCTGATGCACTTACCGCAAGCAATGTGGTGCCATTGGAAACAAAGGAAATCAGCCACTATGACCGACCCCCCCCCCCCCAAAAAAAAAAAAGGGATTACATGCGTTGACCATCTTGCTATTGGTCAGTAGGCCAAGGAACCCCTGCACCTTTTCAGTTTGCCGGTGAAACTGAGAATTGACATTCAATTCCTCAATGAAAGAAATATTTGAGCTTACCTTGTAATAACTTCATTAGTTTGTGTTATGCATCATCATCATCATCTGGCTTCCACAGTGAAACCTCTGCTTCAGTGCTCTGTCCGTGTGTGTTTGTGACAATAAAGTGTTCTCACTTTGTCCTGAAGAAGCCTACTTGTCTGTTGCCATATTAGAAGCCTAAAAGTACACTCTTATAAAGAAAGCAATATATACTCCACATCTTTTCACTCCATAGGTATAAACTATGTATTCTTATAAATGTTTATAAACAGGACGCAGGGTTTTTAATATTACTCACTGGACCAAGCAGAGTCACCAGACTTTCTTCAAATATTCATATAATAATAATAATATCTTCAACAGATGCTTCTTCCATACCCACTTTTTCTATCCCTTGACCAACTTGTCACATTTTATAATCTTGCTAACAAAAAAGGTTTTTAAAGAGAAAAAAAGAAAAAAACTAATGAGCTGTTTCTTGTGTGACCTTGACATGTTACCTGATTCTTTAAAAAAAATAATAGCAATCCAGCATCCTTGTTCGATATTTTATTAGCGCTATTCAGATCGCTAAAGTCTTGGAACTTTGCTTATATAAGGACTCAGGGATACGGGCATTCATTCAAGTTCTCACATTCTTGAGTCATTATAGGGATTTTCTTTTCTGTATTTTTTTTTTAGTTTCTGCAAGCATGTAGACCTTTAGACATGTAGACCTTTCTGAATGTGAAATCCAAATGATGGATGTGGGGGGCACTTCCATCTTCTGTGCCAAACAGCTGATTGGTAGGATATCAGCTTTTTTTAAAAGAAAAATTTTTCGCCTTTTAAGAGAAACTGCATGTACATGATGACTCCTGTTTTGTTCTTTGTTTTCAACTCAACCTGAAACATTTTGATGGGTCACAGGGTAACCATAAGTGGGCATGTAAATGCATTTAGTAATGCAAGGGAGAAATAGAACATGTGGCAACCCAATTCCTCCATAAGCAGTTATAGGGAGAAAAAAGTGAATTGCTAATGTCTGTATCGATCCCAACCCCCCATTGTCTAAATGAAGCACTTTCCTAGAACCCAGCTTTTGGCTTTCAGAACTTGTAAATGCTCCATTTGTTACCAACACTTAAGAATCTATGTAACTTAAATCACGTGAGCAATTTGACTGAAATTGGATTTTGTCCAAAGATAGTTGGTATTGCATTGCAAGTCTTATTAATGAGATTCACTGACAACTGTACCCATATAATTCATTGATTTAATATCCAATGATGTCACTTGTTCCTGAATTGTTTTTGGACTGAAGCTAGTGGAGTTTAAGCAGGGATACGGGGATGAGAAAATCTCAATTTCAATTGCATTTTAATTGTTTGACCACAAGTTTGGTCAAAATGAGGGTGTGGATTGCTTTTTTATAAAGTGCAATTTCTCAAGAAGTGTCCTGAGCATGATTTGACTTAACATTGTCATTGCCATTCGTTCTTCGTTCCTGGACATAATTGAAAGAAGATTGTGATAAGTCTCCATGTGCATGTAGTAGCTTCTGCGTGGAAGGCCCTGTAGGCTCATGTGGTTCTCCACACCATACACAAGTCTTGGACTGGGAGCCAAGATTTTGTAACAATGAGTCTGTATACTGCAGTTATAACCTGATTCACAGCAATGTATCATTAGACAAACATGTATACATTGGGCCAAAGTTCCAGGGGCTTCAAATGCACCCATGGGACATAAACCACAGAAAGGTAACTACTTTCAAGGCAACGTCTTAATCATATTTACTTGAAGTAAGTCCTACTTAATTAAATGGGACTGACTACATACTTTGAGCACAATCCTCACCATGTCTACTCAAAAGTAAGCCCCATTGTATTCAATGGGTCATGCTCCCAGGAAAATGTCTTTAGGATTTCTGCCTAAGGCTGGAAACCTTTACATATTTTCCTGGGAGTAAGCCCCACTGAATACAATGGGAATTACACTTGAATAGGCATGCATAAGATTGTGCTGGAAATGTGTTTAGGATTTTAGCCTTCATTCTAATTTATTTCAGTGGATCAAATAACTTAATAAAAATGTAATTGGTTAACAGTTCAAAAAAATTAAAATAAATCCTCATTAATGCAAATTGAATAGGTGGTGGACTTTACTTTGGATCAGGCCTTCTCCATTGACTTTAACAACGGAGAAGACATTCATACAAATTCAAGCTAATACAAGATAATGGGGTCTACACTGTTTAAGCAGAGCTCAGCATACACACATGAAGCCTCCAAGTCCACCCAGGAGCTACTAGATAACTAGTCTTTTTTTTTTTTTTTTTTTTGCTGGTTCTTTTTGTTCACCAATTTATCTTACTGGTTCTGAAATGTTAGAATTTCAAGGGGATGGAGAACCCTCTTTTAAAACAGATATTTATTTGTCAAAAGGAACTTATCTGTATCTTTCTGCTCTGTTAAGATTTGTACATGTCCATACCTTTATATACGCATATGTATGCATATATTTTCTGAATAAGATCTGTGATTTTTACTATTCTGAGCATTTTTCATATGGCCATGCTCTCTTCTTTGGTTTGGCAATGTAAATAATTTTGTATACCATTATACATCTGTATACCATTATACATTATTTATTATTCCAATTTGCCATGTGAACTGTTCTTGATATATCACATTGGGGCAATTGCAATGCCCCAATTCCACATTGCTTCCATATACAAATGTATCTGTATGGCATGTGTCTCAGACAATTGTATCCTACTTATAATGTCAGAAATATTTGGCTTTTATTTTCTCAACAAAATATGCTTCTCGGTTATGTACAGTTCCAAATAATATTTATCTTTAGTGGTTGCTGATTTTTCCACGTCTCTCTCAAAGAAGAAAAACACTTCCCCCTTCATTTTGCATACAGACAACAAGTTTTTACAGAGTTAATATACTTCAGAGGCACAATGTCAGTAGTCATTTGAGATTGGAATTAACAATTTCACCCTGTATCATTTACAGAGCAAATAGTGGATGCACACAGTGCCTAGTCATTCACTGAGTCTTGTTAGGGCAAACCATGCAAATCCTGTTGAAGATAATTGCTATACTACAGCAGGGGGACCTACTTACAGAAAGAGGCTTTTCTATCAAGAATTCTTTACCTATAAATGGATGCTGCTTCATGAAATTAACAATTAAGAATCCGGACCCAATAATGTATGCAGGCGACCTTTTTGGATTTGTGATCTCATGCACACCTATTAAATAAGTGGTTAATGCTGCAGTTTCTGAGTGCAGCAATACATGGTGTGCATGGCTACAGAAATACTTGGTGAAAAGTTTCAGCATTAAGCAAGTGATTCTACCAATGTGGAGGAGAGGAGTCAACACAGGGAGGACATTTTTAGCAAATGCCATAAATCATGCATACCATAAACTTCTGTCTTAAAGGCCAAAATGGATGGAGAAGTTGGAGGACATGAGATCTGACCAGAAATCCCATCTGGTTTGGTCCTTAAAGGTACCCCTGCAGGTTAACTGCCAGTCGTTTCCAACCATAGGATGCAGTGCTCATCCCCGTTTACAAGCCGTTAGAGCCAGCGTTGTCCAAAGACACTTCTGTGGTCATGGGGCTAGCATGCCTATACGCCGAGGAACACGGAAAGCTGTTACCTTTCCCACCAAGGTGGTAGCTATTTATCTACTTGCATTTACATGCTTTCAAACTGCTAGGTTGGCAGGAGCTGGGCTAAGGACAGGAGCTCAACCTGTCTTGTGGGGATGCGGGTCTTGAACCCTGGCCTGCTGGTTAACAGGCACAGTTTCTTAACAACTTGTGCCACCACACCCCTTTGGTCCTAAGAGTGAAATTATCTACTGTGATATGGGAATACTGTATTAATCGTAACCATTCTTTTCCTTACTCGGTTTCTCTCCCCATCCCCCACCCCCATACATATATATCAAAAGATGACCAACATTGGCAGATCTGCCATTATCACTGAGTCGGCAAGGTGATATAAAAAAGGATCCCTGGATCAGAGGACATGCAACAGCATTGCATGCTGGATTGTGCCCTTTATCAAAAAATCTAATGTATCTTCCATGCTTTCCTACAACAAAAACCTTTTAATCACTTTTGTATATTTTTGTGTGTGTCATACGCTGTGTAAATAGCATGGTTCATTATGCAAAAATTTCTAGATCACCAACTTCAGAACAAGATGAATTTGTATATGAAGAAAATCAAAGCATTGACAGTAAATCTGGATGAAAAAAACATTTAAGTGATTATGACTGTTGTGTGTTCTTCTGTTTATACTCTCCATATCCCAGTTTTATGTTTTAAAGGAAAAAACATTTTCCTTGCCTTTGAATGTCTGAGCAATTATTTAAACTATATTTAAATCAATAAAATCTTACGACAAATCTAATAAACGTTGTTGGAGGTTTGCTTTGTGAGAACCTTGACAAACATTTTGGGAAGAATACAAGTTTTTCACATTTTAAAATGAGTTGTCCAGTGTTTCTCAACGATTGTCCTCCACTATACCATTTCACATGATCCAGCTATTTGAAGTACCACCATACATAACTGGCAATGACATCATTACTAGTAACTTCTGGCTTGGGAGGCCAGCTATGAAATACTAGTAGGAAGCACAGTGGATGGGAGACCATATTTGAGGAACACTATACAAGAAATGGTGGTAGGAGGTTGTACATGTCCATGTTGTACAGCTCGATGGGCAAAACTCCAGTTCTCAAATAAGCGTTTCCATGCTCAAATATGAATATCATAGAGTTGGAAGGGACCCAATGGATCATCTAGTCCAACCCCCTGCCTGTAGCAGGAAATCCTCATTTTGTGGGAACCCAGGTCTTGAACCCTGGCTTGCTGGTTAACAGGCATAGTGTCTTAACCACTTGATAATATGACAGGTGGCAGGTTTTTAGGAGCCCTGTGAATACCATAAGATACCATCTCAAGTGTCAATGGTGATACCTGTACCATGGGTTGAGAAACACTGCAATCGTCCATTCTAGCAATGTTTCCTGTTCATGTAGGAGAGGAAATACAGTGGTACCTCACTTAACAAGTGCCTCATTCAACAAGCGTTTCACATAACAAGCAAAAATTTCCAAGAAACCTTGCTTCACTTAACAAGTTCTGTTTCACTTAACAGGCAAGCGCGCTATAGGCACGCGTGCTATGCAGTGCTGATGCTCCGCATGGAGGCTCTTTAAAAGGACTGCCGGCCAGTGCTGCTGCCTCCAACTGCCCCCAGCTTGGGGGCAGTTGCCTGGAGGTGCCAGAGGCAGCTGCCCCCAAGTCCCCCCACCAACCACCCCCAGCAGCAGCCCAGGTAAGCCTCCCAGGAAAGTGTCTTTGATTGCAGTCTCCTAACTATGTCTACTCAGAAGTAAGCCCCATTGTGTTAAATGGGGCTTACTCCCAGGAAAGTGTCTTTGATTGCAGCCTCTTAACCATGTCTACCCAGTAGTAAGCCCCATTGTGTTAAATGGGGCTTACTCCCAAGTGTCTTTAGGATTGCAGCCTAAGTAGACTTCATAGGATCATGCACACTGAATGCATGTTTTGAATTCAGTTCCAGTGTTTTGTCATCATTTTTACATCCAGTTAATATTTTTATATGAATATTTTGGGGGTTGTGGAACCAATCAACTGAGTTTCCATTATTTCCTATGGGAAAATCTGCTTCACTTAAAGAGCGTTTCACTTAAAGAGCATGCCTCCGGAACGAATTAAGCTCTGTATGTGAGGCACCACTGTACATGGATTTGTGTACAATAGGAAACATTTATACCCATGTGAGACATTGCTTCTCAACAGAAACATGTACAGTATGATTTATATCCTAATGTGTAAGATACAAAAGCACATGACAAATAAAATCTAGTAAGGAAACATTGGGCTGACTCTAAATTGGCACTTGTAGAAACTGCTTCTGGGCAGTTTCCAATTTGGACCCAGAATGGACTCTTTCAAGTGTCTCAGCAAACGGATGGATGGAGTCCTCCCTCCGGACTCATAATCATGATAAAAACAATGTTCTTCATGCTGGAAGAACTTTGGAGCCCACTGATAGACTGAGAAGCATCCTTCATCCTCATAACCCCATATCTATCACTCCTGATGAAATATAACGTTTTGGGATAAGGAAACTGGACAAAATGCATCAAATGGATCAAGCTTATTTATGAGTCTACCCAAAAAAATTTTTAAAAGATTTAGGCTTTTAGGGCACAATCCTAAACAATTTAGCCCAGTACAACTCACCCATGCTCCCACTCCCATGATGGTGTGGGGAGACCAGTGCATGTCTGTGCACTGGCATAACCACCCCCCTTCAAGGAGTGGTACAGACTTGCGACACCCCCAGGCAAAAGGACTTGTGCTGGCCTAACCACGGATTATGCCACAACTGATACACAGTTGCAAGAGATTCAGCACCAGATTGTGCCAGGTCCTTGCATATGGTTAGTACTTAGTATTTCATGCTCTGTTTTCCTTCAGGTTTCTGGCCTATTGGCTGGCTGCTGAGGGCAGCTCCACCTTTTACTCTCAGAAGGTGGTAGAGACAGAGTTGCCTCTCCACATTGGGAACAAGACCAATTAACCAGAGGGAGGAAGGGTGGAGAAGAAAGTGCCTACTGGAGCCACTTCCTCCACGCTCAAGGCCGATGAGCCTTATTCTTGGCCCCCCTATATTATCTCTGGGACAGCTTGCCCTGGAAATAAGGCCATGCACAAATAATAAGTCACAAATAATCTCCTTGACAAGAACCCAAATGTGGCGCTGTCCCCACTTGGAAACATTATTACTAAAGTTTAATTATAGTTTTAATTAAATCTGTGGAAATGTTAACCCAGAAAAATGTTAATCCAGAGAAAGAATGGCTAAGCTCAGGCACTTTCATGAAATGATCTTGATTTCTGGCCACCAGTAGTTGGTGGACAATTAAACTGATGCTATATCTCCTTGCAGCTGAGAGTAGGCACTGTGAGAAAGCCGCCTGTGCTTTCAGTCATACTGGAATCATTGGAGTAAGTCATACTCATAGGAGGTGGCTGGCAAGGTCAGCCATAATGTATACAGATAGGAAACCATGAGAAAGACAACCAGGTTGTTTGGATCTGATGGCTTCAGAGGCCAGCATGTTGTCAAGTTTCATTAGAATTGCAAATCCAAAGCTCTGATGTCAGAGACTTTCTGGAAAGGGCTCCTCTGGAATGAGGATAATTAGCCGAAATGTTGATCCTGGCAGCAGACAGCAGAACCTTTGGCACCTGAATCCCAGCTATGACAGTGACAGTAATGAAGCCTGGCTACTGTTTCAGCAATATTTTGGCTTCTCACAGGGTCACTGCAATGCTTTGTATGGAAACCGGTGAACATCTGCTAAATTGCAGGAGGTAACCATGCTGCCCGAACCCCCAGTAGACAACTTACCCCTGAACACAGCTTTGTTTTGAAACCATGCCAGAAGTGAAGGAGGGGATGGGGAGACATATGCGCACTGACTTCTCACACAGTGGGTGGCTGATGGGTCTGCACCATCCAAACCAGCCTATGAGTATTTTGAACAGTCCAGAAATAAGGACGCTGGTTTGATACCCACACTGCAATTAAAATCTTGGCAGCCAAGCATTTGGGAGGCTCAATCCCCTGATTTTTGTTGATAGATTTTTCCTAGAAAATGGTTGAAAAGAATTTCTAGAAAATGGTTGAAAAGAACATGTTGAAAAGAATTACAACAGCCCAAGAAATTCTTTTCTGGAGGGGAGACTGATGGGGAAATGACTAGTACTATTGGTTCATGTCATTTTTGTTTACCTAGGCTGGCTGGAGGCAACAACATGCTTCCTTGCTGAGCCCCTCACATCTGTAAATAATTATCCCCCAAATCCAGAATAGCCACGGGATCACGTAAGAGCCTTTATGTGCATCCATAGTTACTGCACCACCTAGTGAAAACCTATGGGAAATTCATATTGGAATCCAGAGTAAGTTGTTCTTACACCGGAGCAAAGACTCCCTGTAGTTACTCTGGATTTTGCCCAATCTCTCATTTCTTCAGTGCCTCTGGGAAAAATGCATCTACTCTTTGCCTAGGAAATAAATTATTGTTACTGATAAACTGCACTTTTAACATGCAAGTTTTTTTGCTTACTTGTCTTCAAAATACCCTTGTGAGAAAAAGCAATTATTAACTTAATAATTTTTATTAATTAACTTTTTCATTATAATTATAATTATAATTAACCTTTTCAGGGAGATCATTGAGGCAGAGAGTTGAGATTTGGATACAGTCCTTTTAGACATGCCACATGCCACCCAGTGCCCCACAACCACCTAGAGAAGCCCTGGTTCACTTCCTTTGGCTGCAATCCTATCCTCCAGTTTGACTAGCCTAAGCCCCAGCATAAGTCCTGTACTAACCTGGGGGTGTCACAAAAGTCCCATAAAACACTTCTGTGCCACTCCTGTGGAAGGGTTAGGTCAGTGCACATACACATGCTTGCCTCCCTATATTACCATGGGAATGGGAAGACTGATAAGTTGTGCTGGGCTAGGTTGTGACTGCACCTTTTGAGTACTAGTTACTGGGGAGTAAAACTGGGAAAGAGATATTGCCTTCATAGCCTGCTGGTAAGCTTCCCAGTAGCTTTTAGTGGGCTGCTGTTGAAAGCAGGTTTCTAGGGTAGGTGGGCTCTTTGCCTAATCTGGTCAGGGTCTCCTCATGTAGTCATGATCTTGTATCTTTAATGTATATATATAGAAAAATATTTGCACCCTTGTAGGGCGGGAGCTATTGGATGCCTCCAATGTATACAAGATTATTTCAGATCTTTATAAATTATTATAAAGTCATTATAAAGTCATTATAAATTATAAAGGCATTATAAAATCAACAGAATAAAATACTGCATGGTCATCTGAAATTTTCTAAACAACAGGAAAAAATGTCTTTATGTATAGATGGATACTGCACTCAAACCTGGAGGAACCACAAAATATCTCACCAGAAGTCACTTGCAAAGCTTCATTTATAAACAGTGGCATAGGTAGAAGGGGGTGCAAAGCTTTTAACCCTGCAATCCAGAATAACTACGGGAGCACGTAAGAAACATTACATGTACCCATAGTTACTGCACCACCTGGTGAAAACCTATGGGAAATTCATATTGCAATTCAGAATAAATTGTTCTTACACCAGAACAAGGACTCCCCGTAGTTACTCTGGATTGTGCCCTAAGTTTTCCAGGGAGCCTCACCACAGCATGCAAGCGGCCACTCTCCCCTTCTAAACCATGCTGGGGAAGGGGAGCAAAACTGAGGCATTTGCTTTGTACCCCTTTTATTTTTAAAGCCACGAGCATGTTGAAGCTGTAGAGGGTTTGATAACATCTCCTGTCTGCTAGGCAACTTTCATCTGAAGAGTGCGCGCACATTTCTGCCCTGATCTAATTAGCGGCTACAAGAGTGATGTGCTGAGAGAGCAGGTCAGTGAAGAGAAGTAAAGGATGACCTGATTATCAGAAACATAAAATAAAAAGTGAACACCAGCTCAAAATGTTTTCAGTACATCTCTAATTAAACGGAAGGTAGTATAAACAGCCGAAGCAAAGAGCAGTAGACAGAAAATGGTTTACCTAGAAAAATACTCACTGGAGCCCCAAAGAACTGATTTTTAGAACAGACGCAGAAGAGATGGAGAGAATGTACTCATTTTACAATTTCTTGGCATGACAAAGCATTAACAGAAGGCTTTTATGAAATCCTAAATGAATAAGGAGGTTAGAATAATGGCCATAGGAGGCTGAGCGCCTCAGAATCACCCACCTGAGAGTGATGGAAAGGAGGCATGAATTGAAAACAATCAATAAAAAAAGTTGTGATTGACTTGAAATCTCCTTCTGGCAAAATAGCAAATCCAACATAGTACGTACAATCTTTACATTGTAGAATGTAAATGTAAAATAGAATGTAAATGTAAAATAAATTGTAGAATGTAAAATTGATCTTTAAATCTTCATTCATGGTTGACAGAGCAACTTGGCCCTGAACAGCAGTACTTGTTTGTCAGTTGTCTCAGTCACAAAAATGTTTTTCAGGCATCTACCCAGAAGAGGAACCCAAGCGCATTGGCCAGCCTGCAAACATCAGACCAATGTGTTCCTTAGCCACACCATTCTCCATTTCACAGTCTCCGCACCAATAGGTCTCAGAGTTTATTTGGAATGGGAGAAAATATCCCTGAATTCAACACTTCCATCTCCAGATAGTAGCATAGCCTGAGGGGTGGTAATTTACCATTAAAGCCCTATACCTGATACCCCTGCTTACCGAGCAAGAGGCACTCTTTCAAGTGGGTGTTCCTCTTTTATTTAGCAGGGGGAGAGTAACTGGCCCTACACACCCCAGCAATGTCTGTTCAAGTGGCTTCTGTTGGTGTTCGTTTTTGCATTTTAGATTGTGAGCCCTTTTCGGACAGGGACCCATTAGCTTTTAATTAGCTATTATTATTTTTCCATTTTCTTCGTAAACCACTTTGTGAACTTGTTAGTTGAAAAGCGATAGATAGATAGATAGATAGATAGATAGATAGATAGATAGATAGATAGATAGATAGATAGATAGATAGATAGATAGATAAGACAAGACAAGACAAGACAAGACAGATATACAGTTGGGGCCAGGATATTTGAGAGACCGCCTTCTCACATATAATCTGGCTCATCCTCTCCAGTTAGTGGAGAAGGTCGTTTAACAAGTGTCACCACCTGTGGAGATGGCTGGAGTGGTGGCAAGAAGTAGGGCCTTCTCCAAAGAGGCATCAACTCCCTCCCTCTTAGCCTATAAACTACTTCTTTCATAGAGACTTTCTGGTGGGGTTTAAAGACTTTAACACTTGCTTCAGTTTGGGCTTTTTAATACAGATACATACGAGTTTTTAGGCATTTGTTTTATTGGCTCATGTTCTCTCTAGATCTCTTTGCTTTTAGCTAGATTTTTAGATTATAAACTTTCAAAGCAATTGTGAATATTTATATTTTTATATTGTATTTAATTTTTATTGACCCATATGCCACTTTAAATGCCCACTCGGGAGGTAAAGCGGGATATAAGCAAGCAAACAAGCAAGCAAGTCAACAAACAAAATCAGTGAGATAGTTGTGACAGATTAGTCTCAAGTCTAAGAGACTGAGCCTACAATCCATAGTAACTTCGGGAAAACGTAAGAGGCACATACTCTGGATTGCGCTATGCATTTCCCATAGGATTCCCATAGGTGGCACAATAATTAGGTAGGTGTAAAAGGTCCTGTAGTTACTCTGGATTGTAGCCTTAGAGTCAAATCCTATTCCTGACTACTTCTTCCTTCTCAGAAGTAGTCAGTAAAATTAGAGGTTTTTCTCCCAGGAAATTGTGGATAGGATTGCAGTCATAGCCATGGGACACAGCCATGACTTACAGCAGGCCTCCGTCAGTCTTGAGAGACTATGGTATTGTGCTCTGCGCTGCATATGCTGCATGCAAAGCACAAAAACCTGGGTTGGACTGTTATGGAGGATAGGCTGTTACGCAAGCAGCAGATCCCCCCTCTCCACGCCACTGAATTAGTCCAATGGAAAGGCAGAGCTGATGCGATTGGATCCAGCTGGTGTCGCAGAGCTGGGCTAAGGACAGGAGCTCACCCTGTCTTGTGGGGCTGACCTGGGTCTCGGGCCCTGGCCTGCTGTTTAACAGGCACAGTGCCTTAACCTCTTGCACCACCCACAGCCCATGACTTACAGCACAATTCTAGATATTATTATGCTTAAGATAACAAGTGAATTTTCTTTCAGAACTTTCTGATTACCATATTCAGTCAAATAAGCAAGGAAGGCCTTTCTACCATCTGAGGACTCTACCAGTGATGAACTATTCATATGTGATCCAACCTCAAACAGGTTTGTTTCCTTCTTTTGTATCCTTTTAGTCTTCTGGAACAATTTTCTATTCTTTTTCATTCCTTCCAGCATTATGAATCTGCCATAAGGGACCATGAAATGCATGTTCAAAGCGTCACCGCACTCAACACAATTGCAAGCCATCTCTGGATGCCTTGTTAAATCTCTTCTCTATAAAACAGAACAGTAAGTGAGATATCAGTGACAGCCTTGTTACTGTACGGCTCCCAGTCACATCAAATTGGGATCAGAGATAATAAACACAGCTGCTTCAGCTGTTATCAGGCTATACTCCTTGCCACCTGCCATGTTTTGACCTCATCAGAATTGAGAGTGTTGCTGCTCTCTTTAATGCTGCAACCATGTTTTATATTACTCACCGTACTGAACAGCCAGATTCCTACAGAGGGAAAAATGTATCACAAAAAAAGACGAAACGGAGACCCAAACAAAACTTCACCTCTCCAAAATTAGAAGGGAGGATTGTTCACCCACTCTGGGCTAGATGGAGCAGTGGTCTGGCACAGTTTGCTGTCGAGATTCATATGTACACAGTGGACATTGCAAAATTGTCTTTATGAACTTTAGTTGAAAAGCAGTATATATATAGACTCACTGACTGACTGACTGACTGACTGATTGATTGATTGACTGATTGATTGATTGATTGATTGATTGATTGGAGCAGCCAAAATGCATGGGTGCAGTTCAGTGATAAAATGAGGCTGCAATCCTAACCACACTTTTCTGGATAGGATTTCTGAGTTGACCTGAATAGGATTGAGCTCAACTCTCTCTGTCATGTCCCTAGATGTTCACTCTCAAGAAGTGTGCTTCAAAAACTATGTTTTCCAACAAGCTAGAAAACATTTTTAAGTGTCACATACAGTGTATTATAAACCTCTTTGAATCATTTTTTAAAATTTCGGCTACAATCCAGAGTAATTATGGGAGCATGTAAGAGACATTACGTGTACCTGTAGTTAGTGCATCACCTAATGAAGACCTATGGGAAATTCATATTGCAATCCAGATTAACTTGTTCTTAGTCCGGGGCAAGGACTTCCTGTAGTTACTCTGGATTGCGCCCATTATTCAGATTAACAATTAATGAGTAATGCAGATTCCAAGTGTGGCTCCTAGAAATCTGCACAGCAACCATTACAAGATCTCAAGGCTACATCAGCAGGTCACAGGTGTGCTTAGGCTAAGTTTGTGCTCTTATCCATGATGCTGATGGGACTGCATTGCATTGCTCACAATGTTTGTCTCCCCTTTGGATTTAGTGTGGCTGAACTGCCTTTATCATTGTATGAATGGCCACGGCAGGCAGCAGTTTAAATCCTGAAAGGGCATCTTCTACAATCATTAATAACCTGGACTCAGTTGCTTTTTTTAGCACATACAGTTACATGTGTTTGTATTGAGTTCTCACAGCCTTTTTCTTTTTTATTTTAAGAAGAGAAGCAATACTTAAATTGTCTGGGAATGCTTCCATTCATGCCTGAGTTATCAAAATAGAAAGGAAAAGGGCAGAAAGCCAAGGCAAATAAAGGCAAAAGGCAAGAAAGAGGAATGGTCTCAGGCAGAAAAAATAAATGACTCAGAAATTAGAAGAATATGTTCACATTTCTGTTCCTGAAAGGTGCCAAGTTAATCTTAGCAAACAGGTGCACCAGCAATCTAATTACACAAAATTCACGGACTGAAGACTGAAAACTCTATAAAGGCGCTTAGCAAGCAATTAGTCTGTTGATGCAGTCATAGGTACAAGGAAAGTGATAAAATGCTACATCTCACAATGTTTTGGTGTCCAAGAAGCAGGTGAAAAATGTCTTATTTTGGGAGGGAGCTTATGCAGCCAGTGAATTGCTATCCCTGTGGCTATACTCTACTCTGCTAATGTTTTGACTCTGCATGACGTTTAAACAAGTGTCATAGCCAAGGAGGTGTTAAGGGTACCAGTTGCACTGGATCGCAAGTTCGGGGGGCAAGAAGCTGAGCTTGACTCTAGTGACTAAAATTGTGAAAAACAGAGTGTTTACGAATAATACCATCATGTCATTGTAAAGGGAATTCGCTGCATAATGCAATGAAACAACCTCATTGAAAGACAGTAAAAACTTGGATTGAGAGTAACTTGGACTGAGAATGTTGTGCAAGATAATCAAACATTTCTAACAAATTTTGACTTGTAATACAAGAGATGACTTGATAAACATGCAAAAAAAAAGTAGTGCTGGATGGGATACGGCTTGTTTTGTCTCTGCCAGCACCTGCTTAGCCTCTCCTGAGTG
Source organism: Cryptoblepharus egeriae (assembly GCA_030015325.1). NCBI lineage: Eukaryota > Metazoa > Chordata > Lepidosauria > Squamata > Scincidae > Cryptoblepharus > Cryptoblepharus egeriae. Next base: position 85,014,117 of record JAREYC010000005.1, read on the forward strand.
ACCAGTTTATGCATGTCTTTTCTGAAACAAGCCTATTATAATTAGAGGGTTTCACTCCTTTGTAAGGGGGGGGGGCAATGGAAAGGAGCCTGAGAGATCTAGCCTTGCATGAGGGAGGAGGCAGTTTTTTCGCTGATTTTTACATTTAAAAAGAGTCAAGGTGTGACTTGACTTTTGGTTGTGGCAAACCTTTGGTTGTGGCATTTCTTCCAGGACAACAATTTGAGCTCTGACACAATCATTAGCTGCACCACTTCTTTAAATCTGATTTTAACTTGTTTTATGAAGTTCAACCAGAAGCCAACACAAGGACTCAACTGGGTCATAAGTAAGACCGAAATATAAGAATGGATTAATGAATAGATATTTTTTAATCCATGAATTGTTATTTGTTTCAGGCTGCAATCCCAAACAAACTTTTCCTAGGAGGAAGTCAATATAATTAGGCATACTCCTAAGTAGACATGAATAGGACCATGCTGTAAACTTCATTGTCGAAGTAAAAAGTGCTTTTTCATTTTTCATCGTCTAAAAAGTGCTTTAATGAGGATTTTCTTTCTTTTCCTTCCTTTCATTGTGAGAACAAAAGAACTTTTTCTTATGATGTTCATAAACATAAACATTATGAAATAATGAATATCAGCTGCTGGGGGACAAATAGCAGAGAAAGGATTAATGCCTAATGACTCAAGCTGGAGATTTTTGGGAACAGGGTGTTAGGGAGGAGGTATGGTCCAGAGGAAGGGCTGCCTGAAATCTTTTGGAAGATAAACACATGCAGTCCAGGTTGTGTCTGGAGGAAGGAAAGACCAGAAAAGTCATTGATAAGCTGTTGTGAACCACAATGGTCGAGATGAGTTGCTGATCAGTTGATGATGACGTGCTGTGGTGGGAGAGCAATCTGGAACTTTGAGGATCTTGATAATAAGAAAAGTAACAGCAAGATAACAACATGAAGGAAATTAGAAAATCAGCTGGCATGTGGAAATTTTGGAGTGTTTCTGCAGCTAAGAGGAGGTTGGCTATATCACTGTAGGATAACAGCTAGAGTTTGAAGGGTTCTGTTTTCATAGAACAACATTGTAATTGGATCTTATTGGATCTAGGAAGACCTGCCTAATATAAACTGCCTTGAACAATATCCAAAGCGTATTCAGCAGAGAAGGAAAGTAATAAATACTTGTTAATAGCATTTATATACTGGTTTTCAACAATGCTAGATGTAGGATTGCCATAATTCCCTTCCACAAAACCGGACAGATCCCCATGTCAAACCTGCCAATATGTGAACCCAATCCCTGAAAACTGGGACAGTACCAATTTCAGGGACATATGGCAACCCTAGCGAGATATATTCTTGTTGTGAGAGTTCACAACTTCTTCATTCACAATGCTACTGAAAGATTAGGTTGGTTGTTAATACTCGGCAGTCAGGCTTAGATCGTATCCCTCTAGGGGTGGTTGATGATAGATGTAGTAAAAAGCAAACAAAATATCTAGCATGGTGTTCATACATAAAAGATAAAACAAGTTCCTATTAAAATATTGCTACAGATAGTGGACATTGTGCCTCAAATTTTTTTTCAGATTATTGCCTTATCATTGCTAATATTACACTTTGATGCATTGTATTAATATAATTCAATACCCAACATAGACTACCAGGCTAGGGAGGCAGATATGTTGAATTTTAAAATGCTGAAATAATGAATGGGTCAATATGTAAGGGCAGGATAAGGAAATGAGAAAGCTAGCATATTTCAGTACCGTATACTGTGAAGCAATGCAAATGCAAACATTTCACTCACATTTGCATTCTAAGAATTGCTTTGCACCCACAAACTGCAGGGTTTTTTTGCTTGGGAAAAAATTTACTCTGCTTTTAGGCCTCATGACAATTCACAACACCAAATAGTGGGAGTATTAACGATTAGTAGGAATATTAATGATTTCACTAATATTAATGATAATAACAAACAAAAAACCACCTGAGGCAAACAAGCGTAGGCTTGTATATCACTTGCTGACCCATGAAGCCTTGCTGACCCATGAAGGCTCCTGTATTGTGAGGAAGCAAGTCCTGGTGCATGTTTTGCGCAGGAACTTGCGCAAAGAAGGCTTGCTGACCCATGAAGCCTCCTGTATTGTGAGGAAGCAAGTCCTGGTGCATGTTTTGCGCAGGAACTTCCCGCGCTCTCTCCCCCCAATCAACAAGGTCGGTCTTCTGGACAGTTTCTGGACACATGAGGTTCCCAAACTGTGAGCTGTGGCTCCCTGAGGACCTGCAAAAATCTATAATGGGAGGTGAGGAATCCTCACAAAAACTCACCACAGCCCTCAAAAACCCATACAAAAATTCACCACTGTGCAATATATAGGACTGTAGCCTTGATAGGAAGCCATGGGAGACAATGGCTCAGTAGGTCAAGGGAGATGTGAGTTGAAAAAGTTTGGGAAGGGATTTGGGATTTGGGAAGGGAATTGAATTTGGGAAGGGAAAAGAAACAGGAAACAGTCATGAAAAATTCTCCCTACAGAACTTCACCCAGCTGGGTAGCTCTCCTCAAATGGTTTATGCTTACATTTTCCAACATAGATCAATTCCTGCCCACCACACTGATACACTAACTGGTTTGGCTGGTTGCCTGCAGTGTACCTGCAATAAATTCAATGACCGGTTTGTACTGGTTTTTTGAATGAACAGAGTGTGCCTCCTAGAAGACACCCACAGAATCCACTTGCCAAGCTGTGATGGTTGCATGGCATAAGCTTAGAGTCCTTCAGGAGATACATTGATATGGAAAATGTTCCTTAAATTAATTTTGCAAACCACCAGATTCTCAACTTGCTTTGTGGTTCACCACAATCTGGTCCATGTTGTCTGCTAGGTTGTTTTGAAAGATGCAAAGCATTCTTACAGAATCAATTTTCCACTTAAAAGACCCGAGATCAGATTAAACCAGTTTTTGCGGCAGGAATTGTGGTAAAGGAGAGGAAATTGAATTGCTGAGACATATGTGACAAGAGAGAAGACAGAGAGAAGTTTAGAGTTGACAGGTTCTGGAATGAAAGAAGCATGAAGATTGAAAACAAAACCCATAAGGCATTGAGAAGCTGGGTTACTGCAGAAGGATATTAAAAGAGAAAAATAAGGAATAAAAAAACCAAGGTTGATGGCAGTGAACAGGAAAATCACTTTCTATGGTGTGGACCTGCTCAAGGAAAAAAAATCCCAAACCATCAGCAAGTTGAAGAAGAAAATGATTCTGTAGTTCTGCTTTCCCAGCTGATAAAATGTTGAACTGGGATGGTTTCTCCACCCTGCAAAGCACAATTATCTGTCAATATGTCTGGTCAAATTTCAGTGAAATACCAGGTAGAAAGACAATGGGAATGAGAAAATCTTCCTGTTTTCTTCATCTACAAAGATTTTGAGATGTACGTACAAGCATTAGAGTTGTCACATGTCCTGAAAAACAGGAACAGTCCCAATTGGGGGGGATTGTGTTCACATATTGGCGTAACAGAGGGTCCTGTCCCAATTCTGTGGATGAGAATTATGGCAAGCCTAATAAGAATGCAACACTGTAGATTCCTAAGCCTTACTTGTTCCCCCTATTTTTCATTTATTTACACATATCACACACACACAGATTTGAGTATCTTCTGAAAATCCTTTGTGAAAATAGACTAAAGAAACAAAGATCAATTAAGTTTTCTAAGCAAAACTGTCCTTTATGACTTTTACAGCCAATCCTATCCAGAATTGGCAGTGCATGGAGGTGTTTATGACAGCAGAACAGCGTTAAATAGCCAAAGTCGTACACACAGCAACTAATGGCAATGCAGCCACCAAATTGGGAACTGTGGTGGAGGTGGGACACAGTGAGGTGGAATGCGAGAGATCCCAAAGAGTAAGGAGAGGGGAAGACTGGGTGGCACTACATGCACCAATATCCTCACGCTTTCTGTTTCCCTTTCTTCCACAATCATATGCCTTGGACTTAACACTTCCAAAATATCAAGTGTGGTTCTGAGGAACCCCAAGGCAGTGGAGAAGGTTTTCCACAGAGTAAGTGAAATTCAGATCACTTACCCAGAGACCTTTCCAGTGAACCCCCTGAAGTCTCAATATGCACTTTCTTGGCATTGCTGCATCAGTGGAGGGAGGGGGAAAGGATTTTGGTAGAATCAGGCTGTCCGTGTTGAATATCTGCCAAGAAATTTATGCTTGCTTATTCTCAACAGATTTTATAACTGCATTTGCTACCCAATGATGTTTTATTTCACAGTCTGGCAGTCTGCATTTGATAGCAGACTGTATTTATTTTATCAATGTTATTGCAGGGATTTCCTAACCTGATTCAGAACCTACAGTAATAGACTTTACACCTGAGCAACTGAACATTTGTTCAGCAAGTACAACAATTGTTGAACAGTTGAACAATTGTTACATGTTCTCTGCTTCCTTGAGTACTGAGATGTTCCAAGAGCCACTCAACTCAGGCTATGTTTCCTTTGGAAGAGCGATCACTAGAGGCTTATAGTGACTTTGTTTTGATTAGGTTCAGTGGCATATCTAAGGGGGTGCAAAGCATTACGAGCAGACTTGGGCTGGCCCCATTCCAAGATCCGGTACGCCGGAAGTGGGAGGGGCCAGCCGGGGTCAGGGGGTGTGGGCGGGGCGAGGGGCGGGACTAGGGAGGGGCAAGGGGCGGGGCGACGTTGGCGCCTGCGCAGTGCCTGCTTAGAAGCCAGCCTGCCAGCTTCTAAGCAGGCTCTGTGCAAGCGCCACCACCGGCGCTCACACAGTGCCTGCCTAGAAGCTGGCAGGCCGGCTTCTAAGCAGGCTCTGCGTGAGGGCCAGTGTCGGCACTCGCGCAGAGCCTTCCTAGAAGCTGGCACCAGCTTGTAGGAAGGCTCTGCGCAAGCGCCGACGTCGGCGCTCGCAGAGAGCCTGCCTAGAAGCGGGCAGGCCGCCTCTAGGAAGGCTCTGCACGAGCACTGATGTCGGTGCTTGTGCAGAGCCTGCCTAGAAGCCGCCTGCCCGCTTCTAGGCAGGCGCGGTGGGCACAAAACATGGCGGACCATACCGGTCCGCTAAGTTTTGCGTTTCCCTGTCGCTGGCGGTACGCTAGCGGCAGGGAAACTGGAAGAAGCGGTACGGGCGCGTAGGCCCGTACCGGTAAGTGCCCACCACTGATTACAAGTCTCACTACAACCTGCAAAGTGCCCCTTCCTCTCCCCTTCAGTGTCATTCCTCCCAGCCCTTGGGCAGTCTTAGCAAGGAGGCCGGCAGGGCCAGATTTAGGTTTGATGAACTGTTGAAGGTAATGGGGCCCTTTATATGTCCAGCTGTCTTTTGTCACCAACAAATTGTCACTGTTTTTTGTGTTGAATATATGCTATATGGTAATTTATGGACCTAATTTATGGACCTACAAAACACTGTTGCTCTATGTAGGTTTTATTTGTTTTTATCTTTTATTTTAGAAATGTACATCCAATTTTTTGCCTTTAATTTTTTGGGGGGCTCCAAGAGAGTGGGGCCCTAAGCTATTGCCTTTTTGGCTTATACGTAAATCCAACACAGGTGGCAGACACCTGGCAATCATAACCACACACTCATCACTTCTGGTGGCAGCCAGGGTACACTTTCTGGCAGAGTCACATTTGTGACAGCCACAAAGAACACTATGTTGGTGGACTGTGTGTTAGCATAAAATAAGGACTGGGCCCTATGTATAAAACACTTTGTGATGGTGGATGTTTAGTTGTTGCACTGGATCCTTTTTGGTGGGTTTTTATTACTGAATAAACATACACAAGGTCAGACTGTATGGAAATTTCTGTTTCCCTGCTTCGGGCTCCTTCTTCTTTCTGGTGCTTCCAACTGTACAGTCACCAGCAGTTTAGTTCGCCTTCCTGCAATCTAAAGAGAAGGTGTATTGATTCCAACAGCAAATAGCCATTATCCACAGAAGGGCTGTGCAGAATTCAGAAGTGGGATAATCCAGATCTGTTACTGATGCAACCTCTGCAGACAGGTCATCAATGCAATCCCTTTTTACCCCCTTAGAGCCAGATATTTCAACTATTTTTTCCCAAAGGACAAAGTCTAGGAATAAAGCAATATAGCTCTAAGTACGCCATCTGAAGAAAAGCAATATAGCTTTGTTTCAAAGCTGTCATACTGTGTTTCCAGCTGACTATTGTACATATGGTACTTTTTATTGGATTGTGATATAGCTGCTTCTTATTGGCTCAGAACAGCTTCAAAATATTATCGTCCTGCTGTCATATCTGTTTTGTTATTTAATGTACTTACATCATCAGTACGATGCAACATGTCTGGCACAGTTCAGGTCACTTTAATAGGTGACAACCAAAAAGAAATCAGGGAGATGGGGGAAGACACTGTATTACCAGCAGTCTGGGAGAAAAACATCCTAGAATTCAAAGCCTCCATTTGGAGATGCAGAAAGATGAGGATTTAGATGCAAACAGCCCACCACATCTAAGAATAGATACAGAGAGATGAGTCACTGAGTAGAAGGACTGACTGTTGCTTCTTATGGCCCCTGGGGGCTGCCTCCAGTAATCCACTTGTCCATGCCGAAGAAAAGCAGCAGGGTTGTTAACATTTACTTTGCATTTAATTTTATGTTTGTACTTAAAATATTTGTATTCCGTTAAACAAGATTTAAAAAATAATCACTATATGAAAATGTGCAGCACCTAAAAACATTTTGGTTTGTGTTCTTCTTTATGCTGTTTTCTGAGAGAGAGATGGGCTGGGTTTGCTTTTTGGAAACGAGGTGGACAAAACAAACATACCAAAACAATAATTTGTACTGAAATTCTTTCCATTTTGCTGCTGTTTTAAAAACTTTAATTACTATAAGAACTCTGATTTCCTTAAATATACTGCATTTACTCAAATCTAATTTTCCATTGAATCTAATGCGCACCTTATAAGAAAATAAGAAAAATACAGTTATCACACAAATCTTATTAACCATCGAATCTAATGCACACCCTGATATTGGAGACTGAATTTGGCTGGAAAAGGTGAGCGATAGATTCAACACTATTCATTTTACTTTTTAAACAGAGTTTCTGTTTGGGAGTCATATGCATTTGTATTTAGCTCACCCATGCTATTGCTTGGGTCCTCTGAGATTGCTGGGTACATAATGGAGCAACGTCTTGGCAGTGGCACTTAGACTCCAGAACTCTCTCCCTTCACAGGTACACTGCTTCATCCCCTTATCTCCTCTGCAGTAGATAAGAAATTTCAATTTGTTTCATCACACGTTTTGTCAGTGGTGTGTCCATGGGGTGCAAATACCTCAGGTGCAAAGAAAAAAGGCACCTAGTGGTAGCACTGCAATCCATACACCCTGAAACTTTTTTTGGGGGGTGGTCAGAACCACTCAGACAGTGATTGCATTCTTGTAGCTATTGAGGTCCACTCTAGGCACAGTTCTTGACTGAGGCAAAGGACCACCATTCTATCTTGCCTTTAATAAAAGGGGAGAAGAGGAAGGCAACCCTCACAATGGCCAGAAATGGCACACCTTTTTAGCACTCCCTACAAGGGGAGCATGCCAGCCCTCCTCCCCTCCCTCTCCCAGAGGCAGCCACTATCAGGCAGCTCTCCTTCCCCTCCCACAACTTTATTTAGTGGGCGCAGCAGCAGAAATGTTGCCCCACCCCAAGAGGAGAGCACCCCACTGGGGAGCCATGCATGCCTCATGACGGCCTGTCTGAGTCTGCAGGTGAGCAGCATGCTCTCAGGCATGGAGGGTCCATCTGAGGATCCTCCCTAGCGCATCCACATCCTCCTGAATGCATACTGGGGAGTGGACCGGCTGGGGAAGGGCCCTCAGATGGACCCTGCAGCCATGAGTGTGCCACGAGCATGCCATGAGCCATAGCATGGTGACCCATATGCCATGAGCCATAGAATGGTGACCCATATGCCATGAGCCATAGCATGGTGAACCAGATGCAGGACTGGAAGCCTTCCTGGTGGTGCGATCCCTGCCTGGGCTTGGCTAGACCTGCCCAAAGTCTGGTGGAGCAATCCCTGCTTGGCAATTTTGTCACACCTGCCTCATGGTACTCTGGCCCATGACATGGTACACCACTCACCTCCATTATCATTTCACGTTGGTCAAGACAAAAAAAAAAAAAAAGCAGGCCTCTGTCAGTCTTGGAAGACTATGGTATTGTGCTCGGCGATATCATTTACGTGCCTGGGTTAGATTGTTATGGAGGATATGCTGTTACCCAAGCAGCAAATCCCATCTCTCCATACCACTGAATTAGTCCAGTGGAAAGGCAGAGCTGATAGAATTGGATCCAGCTGCGTCGCAGAGCTGGGCTAAGGACAGGAGCTCACCCTGTCTTGTGGGGGCGACCCAGGTCTCGAACCCTGGCCTGCTGGTTAACCAATTCCTTGGCAGTATGTCAGAAGAATGCTCCAGCCCCTATGGATAGTTTCCATATGACTTCTCCACCCATCCTTTGTAACTGATAATTCTTTGTTCCAGGCTTGTAAATTGCACACCACCCAAACTGTCAACAATGCATACTTTTCATTGTGGTCAAGCGGTTAAGACACTGTGCCTGTTAACCAGCAGGCCAGGGTTCGAGACCCAGGTCAGCCCCACAAGACAGGGTGAGCACGAGTGGTGGGCACCAGCAGGTTCGCACCTACTCTATAGAACCGGTTCTTAACAAGAGATAGTACATATAAAGTTTAAAAATAGCCATTTAAAAGTGGCTGCCAGATGGGCAGAGAACCGGTTCTTAATTTCTTTGAAGCCCATCACTGGTGAGCACCTGTCCTTAGCCCAACTCTGCGACACAGCTGGATCCAATCGTATTGGCTCTGCCTTTCCACTGGACTAATTCAGTGGTGTGGAGAGAGGGGATTTGCTGCTTGGGTAACAGCCTATCCTCCATAACAATCCAACCCAGGCTTTCGTGCTTCGCATGCAGCGTATGCAGCGCCGAACACGATACCATAGTCTTTCAAGATTGATGGAGGCCTTTGTGTAGAAAAGTGACAATGTAAAAAAAGGACTTTGCACTGAGAGTTCCATAGGCCCAACCGAAAGAGTTTCTTTTGATTCCTGTTGAGGACTCAAAACTCTGGAAATGTGGTTTTGCTTTCAGGTTTTGTTACTCCAGTGTTACTTGTTTTAGCCAGGAGGAGCTAAAATCTCTGGCTCCAGATATTCCGAATGCTGTGTAAGACAATAGGAATTTGATTTTAAGACAGAAACATGGACTTTTAAAACCTCTGCACCAAATCATCTACTTTTCTTCAGGTATCAGTAGATAAAGTGCCAGATAAAAAGCAGTATTTATTCTGGCCTCATGTTTTTCGTTCCACATTTTCCTGCTAGTCCTAAAATAGAATAGGGAATAGGGGGACAAAATAAATACTGAAGGTAGCAATAGGTTTCTTTTTCCTGTTGCAAATGGATTGCAGCCTGAGTGCCCCATTCTAAGATGGCAGCACCTAGTGCCATATTCCAAGACTGTGGCACCTAACTTTTTGTGACCCTCCCCCCCCCGAAATGAGGTCACAAACTCCCAAGAAGCATTTGAGAAGCACAGTAATTTTTTATCTTTATTAAATCTGTATTAAATTTATGTCTGAAAGGATGGACTAGAATTAAATTAGTCGTGTAGAGAGCCACCACAGTCCACTTACCCATTTATCACTTTTATCCAGTTTTTTAAAAGCTCTTTCTCTCCCTTGTATTAACATGATTATTACTAATTATTCTAGTATGTGAGTGTATTTTATATTCTACTGATAAAGGTTTACTGATCTCCTGACTGGGGGTTTACCTCACACCAAGCATCAATATCACTTCATTAATCTGGGCCTTATTTTGTTGTCATACCAATTACAAATATTTTTTCCCTACAGGCATATCTGTCAAATATGTCATCCTGTGCATGTTCGTCAGGGAAAAAAAATAAAGGCAATTAGCTGAAAGAAAATTAATCCAAAAACAAATCTCTCAGCTTTTTCATGCAAAACAGAACTCAATAAAAATAATTCAAGATTAATTTGGGAAACTGAAACACACTCTGTGATGCTCAAAATTAACTACACATTATACCTGCCATGCAGAAAGCAACCTGGAAATGCCTGTTAAGAGCCCTGGGGACTTCCTAAAGACTCACTGTCTAAACTCAAAGCCTGTTGGAGGGGCATGGAATCTTCAATCATTCTTTGGTTTTCAGTGAAGTTCATGTTTGTCCCATCAGTGTTGGTGTTCCTTGATCTCGACCACGGGTAAGTGCCGGCATGGCATGGAGTCCAAGCCAAACTTGGATCCTCGTGACTGAAGTTGAATTAGCAAGCCAAGATTCAAACAATATTTTTCCTTTATAGCACATAACTCATTTTTTTAAACATAAAGAAACCCTATGGCAGCAGTACTCAAGCATCTCAGACCGGAACCCACTTCTGAAAATGACAATCCCTTTGGGACCCCCCAAAAATTATGTCATCACTAAAAGTCTTGCCATGGCTGGAAGTGACCTAAAACAGGAAGGTAACATTGCTGAGAAGCCAGATCTCCTCAATGTCTACTTGGAAGTTAGTCCCATTGTGTTCAATGAATTTTAGAGCACAATCCTAATCATGTCTGCTCAAAAGTAAGCCCCATTGTGCTCAAAGGGTCTTACTCCCAGGAAAGTGTCTTTACGATTGCAGCCTTATTCTCAGGAAAGTATGGCATGAGAGCCCCTTTCTACATTGGCACCTCCCTGTGCCATATTCCAAGATGTTGGCAACCAGCCTTTTTTTAACCCCCTGAAAATGAAATCACCACCCACCCAAGAGGATCCTGATCAGGGTGACTAGATGCCCAAACCTCAAAAGGAGAACAAAGTCTTGGATTCTTCTCAGCCTGGCCTTTCAGGTGGACAGTGGCATGTTTGCCTACCCACGAGTAAAGCTGCGATACTGGACACTTTCACTTTCCCATAGATATAGCTCTCTCTTTCTCTCTCTGAGTTTTTCCTCTTTTTATAATGTATTTGTTACTGTAGAGAAGGATCAGACTCCCTTTACAAGCAACTTAACAGAGATATGAAAAATGTGAGCAAGAAAATATCTCCACCTGGTCTGGCTGTCCAGAATTATTATTTCTAGATAAACTGAGCTAAAAGCATGGGTCAAGGCAAATAACTCTCATTCCCAGGACAGAGACTCCAAACAATTATAATTCCAGTTTTCCTTTGAAGTCATTAAAAATGCTCTGCCTTTTATCATCTGAGGCTACCATCTCTTCTCAGATCTTCTAGCATGCATAAACTCCCGTGCACCAGCGTATAGTACTGGGAGTGCTGTGATGTCCTGTCAAATTAAATTATTACCCACTTGACATTTTTGTAAACCTAATAGGTATAAATGTTACTTCATATATTATTATGTAATTATTGATTATGTTATAAATAATATATCTATATATATATATACAATGGAAGCCTGAGTGACTGATAATACGCCACCTCCCCTTCACCTCCCCTTCATTGAGCCACTTCACATGTGCATTGTTGGTGAAAACAGCTCTTAAAAAAGTTTTTCAATTTTAAAAGTGTTGAAATTGAGTACAGGAAAGCAATATAAGTATTTTTGCTTTATTTTAACATGTCCTACATTTGCCCTACATTTTTTTTAAACAAGTAGGAATTTTGGCTTGGGGGACAGGAATTTTGGGGAGCTTGGGGAGGAATTTTGGGTTCGGCATCTGGTCAACCTGGCGGAAATCATATGAGATCCATCTTACTATATGCTATGGTCCTCACACCAATTCACAAGTCAGTTTCCATCCTAGAGCTTTTGGGTGCTGCTGAAGCATTGCCTTTCCATTATGAGCTGAACACTGTGCTTCCACACAGCTCCCACTACAGCACTACAGCTCTCTTACTATCCATCCCCACAAGTAAGATAGTATGTAAGATCATGTTCTCGCAAAAGCAAGCTTTGGATTGCAGGTTTCTCCCAATCATAGCACTTACACCCCTGCAGTTTCATTAGTTTTGCTATAAAAATTATATAAATAGTCCCAATCTAAGTATGACTTACCTGGTGTGCAGAGCCATTTATGATGGTGGAAAAGATTTCTGTTGTTGTCAATTGGATGACAATGTTGTTCAGAGTGCTATGCTGGTGGCAATTTTCTTTCTTGTTTTTTACTTTTTATTATGCTATGTAAACAAAAGAAAACTGAAAGAAAGGTTACAGGTATGCTATTAACGATACAATACGATATGATCAACCTTTGTTAGGCATAAGTAGGAATAATGTATCAATAGCAAAAATATCAAAAGAAAAATACAATATTCCCTACAATCCAGAGTAACTACGGGAGCATGTAAGCGACATTACGTGTACCCGTAATTACTGCACCACCTAGTGAAAACCTATGGGAAATTCATATTGCAATCCAGAGCAAATTGTTCTTACACCGGAGCAAGGACTCCCCGTAGTTATTCTGGATTGCACCCTATGTTGCGTAATACTATGAAGCAAGTAATAATAGGAATTCAATTCTTCAGTAACAATAAAATTTCTAAAATGGGATACCTGCAGCTGTTAAAACATGTAGGGTCTAAAGCTATCAGTTTGAGCTCTTTTCCTCAATAAAACAGTGTTAAGAAATAACACGACCTTATTGACACTCTCCATGTCCACAGCGGACAACAATAGGTGTAAAATAATATTAGGACTGGCACCAGCGTATCCAGAAATTAGAGGAGAGATATAAATTATCCTAAGATCCGCATGGCGAGGGCAGTCGAGCATTAGATGTGCCAGGGTTTCAGGCATATCCCAGATGCAGTCTCGGCAAATCGGGCTTGAATTATGTTTAAAAATAGCAGCTAGCTCTTGTGGAGGCATGACATTGCATCGGGCTAATATGAAAGCACGTCTAAGTTGGGAATTATCTAATAGGGCCAAATATTTAGGTGTCAAACCAATAGTGAATGGTAATTAAAAGAAAAGAGGAGAGCGTATTCTGGAAGCTGCAGCAATAAGATTTTGCCTTTCGATGTCCATCATCCTTTGAGTTAGTAACTGGTTAAGTAACTGGCACTGGTTAAGTTATTACCTAGAGATTCAGGGGAGAGTCCAATGGATCGAATTTTTTGGTAAAAAAGAGTTAGACCAGAAGATGAAAAAGAATCGATTAGTAAAACCATAATAAATGGGGAGTAGTCAGCTTTAAAAAAGATGGAGAGCCAAAACTTGCAAAATTTGACCCAAGCCAAGAATTCAAGACTCAGTTGGCCGGCCTCCAAACATAGAGAGGCATAGGCCACACAGTGGGCTACTCCAAGAAGTTTGTACAAGAAAACCGATTGGATATGTTCCACCTCATGTTTGAAAGCTGGGATCCAGATCTGGATAGCATATAGAAGGTGTGAAGTAACCTTAGCGTTAAAAACTTTGAGCGCCGCGGGGATATAGGAATTACCTTGCACTAAAGAGAAGTGAAGAACAGATTGGCCAAGGAGTTTTGCCGTTTTAGTGGCTGTTATTCGGTGTTGTGACCATGATAGTGTATGATGAAAGGTCAGACCTAAATATTTGAAGGTCTTAACCTGATGGATAGCCTTACCATTGGATAACCAAGACCGATGTTTCCACCTTTTCTCGAAAACCAGGATTTTGGATTTATCGAAGTTTAACTGTAGTAGATTGGTGTCAGGATAATCTATTGTGGCCAGTGTGAGCCGTCTCAGTCCAACTCGAGTTCTGGAAACCAGAACCATATAGTCTGCATAAAGTAACAGATATATTGGAGAGCTATTTAGCTTGGGACAATGAGAGTCAATGGTAGCTAAGTGGGGTGCCAAATCATTGATAAAAAGATTAAACAGGGTGGGCGCAAGCACGCAGCCCTGCTTGACGCCTCTGCAGGTAACAATATTATCAGTAAGATTGCCATGGGCATCATACCTAACTTGACAGGAAGTATTCCCAAAGAGATGTTGAATCAAGATTCTATTAACAACTGTTAATTGTTAAAAGTGCTATTAACAATTACAGTACATTGATTTTTTTTTAAAGGGAGAGAAAAAAAAGGGGGGGAGAATTATATATGACCAAGGTTATCCCAATCCCATATGTATCTTACTACTTGATGACCATTTTCCACCCACTTTCACAAGAGGCAGCAGAATGAGGACAGGGTGGGTAGTGGGTGGATTTGGGTGGGAAGTGGCTGGAACTGGGTGATGAAGCTAATCCTTCTTTTGTCCCTGTTACAACCTCTTTGCTGCACTCAAGTAGACCTATTGGAGACCATGCAGGAGCAGAAGGTAGTAAGTAAAACATTCTTTTACTTCCTTCTTTTCTCTCATGTCTACTAATCCCTGTGTGCTGCATTATTTCAGGGTGACCATATGACCGGAAAAACCTGGATTTGTCTGGATTTTTAGCCTCCTGTCCAGGTATCCAACATTTTGGCTTCATTTTTTAACTTTGCAATGGTGCACAGTACCCCATCATGTCATATGTCATTGGATTTGTATTGAAGAGCAGAATCTGATGCAAAAAATCAGTTTTGAGATATCTCCTTCCTATCAAACGCTATGGCCAAAAAACCAAAAAACAAAAAAATTGGCAATTTTTTTAAGTGGGTAGGAATTTTGGCTTGTGGGGGTAGGAATTTAGGCCTGGGGTAAGAATTTTTGCCTTTGGGTTCAGGAATTTTGGGTTTGGCATCTGGTCACCCTGTTAGTGCTGGGCTGTGTCTTACATTGCTAGGGACATTGAACTGGCCGAAAAAAGACTATGGGATTGTAGTGTTAAGGAAAGCAAAATTTGATGATCAATGTGTCTTTGGCTCTCATGCAATTCAATCCAGCAACTTGATCGTCCCCTCTGCCCATGCCTCACAAAGCAGAGTTTTCCATAGCTCAGAAAAATATAATTTCCACTTCTGTAATCTTCTTAATATAAAGTAGCTGAACTCCACTGAAGCCTTTTTTATCTTGTTCTTGCTGCTTGGGCAGTTTATTAATGTCCAGTGCTCCCGGATGTGGCATTTTTAAAAAGCACAGACATCTATTCTCAATAGTTGAGTGAACTCTTGAGTGTCAAAGGTGCTCTGCTATCTTCTAAAAATGAAAAGGTGTCTTTTGTCAGCCCACAATATCTTACCGTGACAGAAGGTCATCCAAAACTTTCTCAGGGGCAGTGCTAGAAACTAGATGAATGCATGTCAGGTTTTTTATTTCTTTTTTCTCTGAAGCCAATCAACCAAATGAGCTGAGGCCCAGGCACTTTCTCACCTTAATTGGCTGTTTTCCATGACTTCGGACCTTTCAAGTCTCCTTTCTGATTTGAGGTTGCCAGCTGTTTTGTGTTGTCTGCTGATGGTGAAGAGATCTACCCTCCTTTCAGAGTGTCTGGGTGAGTATCTTTAATGTCCTTAAATCAAAATAAAGTAGCAAGTATAGCTTCTTGTATCCAACATGGCTGTGAAGCCTTCCAACGTTTCAGAGCATTGTGCATTTCGTGGAAATTGACCTGACACATGAGCAAAACCTATGCTGCTCTAGAACAGGCAGGTCAACACATCAATAAACAGTAGAGTAAGAGGTGGCTTCCACACAACTCGGAATAAAGGGATTTATTCCCCTTACTCAGTGTACTGCGGCAGCCATGTCAATGAGGCTATTTGGGTCTGAGCCAATGAAATTGCTAGTATAGATCCAAGCAGTCCAGTGTAATGACATCTCCCTACCTCTCCACACCCCAAACCAAGGTGATGTTCACTCTCTCCAACCCGCCCACTGACATCAGCCTCCCATTATGAATGCACCTACTGCCAACTGGAATTTGGCACAGGAAGGTAGGTTTGAGGACATACACTGAGTTCCAACTCACAAGGAGGTGTAAATATGCCATAAGGACTTGTGCCAGCTGGTCAAATGCTATGGATTGTGTTCAAAATCACAAATGGACACCTGATGTTGATACACCTGGGGGGTGATATACCTGTATCAACATGAGGGGGTTTAGTTAGGATTCAACTGCCTGAGTACGTCTGGACTATGGTTTTTCTTTTTAGTGACTGTAGGCTGATATCCATTTCTTCACATCTTGTTAGCATAAGTCCACGTCTCCAAAAGTTTCAATAACTTCCTCTATTTACAATTTGCAACACATACACACAACGCTTGAATAACTAAAACCTTAATCAACCTGAATCAATAATCCTAGGAAAGACACGGTTGACTGCCTGAAACATTTAAACTCAGTTCAGGGATACTATCCTGCCTTTTCTGATATTCATTCAGTAGCTAATAAGCTGGCCCTGCACTACTGACAATTTTTCTTCCTCAAAGCAGGAAAGCAATGTTTAACTGCATGCAAGCTTTCAAATAAAAATCCAGAAGGCCTTCTGCAAGATATGCAGCTGGCAGAACTCATTCAAGCACCTGTTTCTTCTGCTTTCCTTTTAATTTCATAGCCATCTAGAAATAGCTCTGCTTTCTTTGTAAGGTTTATTGATTTATTTGCTACTGAAATAGAGCTTAATGCTGCTTTGTGGCTGTTCACTCATTCTTATGGCATCTGTTGTAATCTTGAGTTAGGAAACATGCAGTGCTTATTCAAGCCCTGATGAATTAAAAAGTTGGTACAAATTAAGCAGATCTTCTAAAAGATAGTGGAATGCCTTATGGAAAAAGGCAGATCAGATCTACAAGTGCACAATTAGTGAATAAGCACCAGGTATGCAAACACAAAGTGTTTGTTTGTGTGTTTATTATATCCCACCTTTCCAATCCTAATGCAAATGCACAAGGCAACTTACAAAACTTTTATCCTTTCTCCTCACAACAACCCTGTGCAGTAGGTAAGGCCCAAGGTCACCCAGGAAGCTTCATGGCTGAGAGGGGATTTGAACCTGGTTCTTCCAGATCCCAAACCACTGCAGCAGTGTATTTGAGCATTTTAGCCTTGGTCCCCCTTCTGAGAATGATAATCTGTCAAAGCACACACCCCTGGAATTGATAACATGGCTGGAAGTGACACTAAAGGTGTCCATTGCCAGATTACAAGATAGCTGCACTCAGTTTTTCATGATCCCCAGAAATGAAACTGCAACTCCCAAGGGGGTCCCAACCCCAACTTCAGAGACCACTGCACTACACCATTCTGGCATTTCCCAACCTGGGTTTATTTAGAGTTCTGCCACTGCCCTTACTTCTCTACTGTCTCCTGCATCTGTGGTAAGTTAAATCCACACAAATACCAGCTCTAAATGTTTCACATTCAGCACAGCCACACAACAGACCAAAACAACACTTGCGTTTCTGAATATTTGGTGTTTGATGCTGTTCTGGTAGGTGGAGGACCCCATCTTTTAAGAAAGATGCAGCCAAACTGGAGCAAGTCCAGAGGAGAGCGACAAGAATGATCAGTGGGATGGAAGGGAAGCCCTACGAGGAAAGGTTGGGGGAACTTGGGATGTTCAGCCTGGAGAAGAGGAGGCTGAGGGGAGACGTGATTGCCCTCTTCAGATACCTGAAGGGCTTTCATATGGAGGAAGGGGCTCATTTGTTCATAGCTGCTTCTGAAAGCAGGACTAGAACCAATGGGTACAAACTGCAAGAGAGGAGATTCCGGTTGGATATCCAGAAAAAATTCCTGACGTTGAGGGTGGTTCGGCAGTGGAACAGATTGCCGAGGGAGGTGGTGGACTCTCCCTCACTGGGGATCTTCAAGCAGAGGCTCAACAAGCACCTGTCAGGGATGCTCTAGGGGGATTTCCTGCTGCAGGCAGGGGGTTGGACTAAAAGACCTACTAGGTCCCTTCCAACTATATGATTCTATGATTCTATGATCTCTGTCTGCCTAGTTGCCTTCAACTTCCTGGATTGGAAAAGGAAAAGAAGAAGTATCACTAGAGCAGGACCAAGTAGACCTGACCAGTGGCATAGCTAAGGAATGTGTGCAGGTGGTGCAGTTGCACAAACTGAGCTGAGCTTGACACTAGTGGCTCTGCAGGCCTCCGTCAGTCTTGAAAGACTATGGTATCGTGCTTGGTGCTGCATATGCTGCATGTGAAGCACGAAGGCCTGGGTAGATTGATATGGAGGATAGGCTGTTACCCAAGCAGCAAATCCCCCCTCTCCACGCCACTGAAATAGTCCAATAGAAAGGCAGAGCCGATACGATTGGATCCAGCTGGCATTGCAGAGTTGGGCTAAGGACAGGAGCTCACCCTGTCTTGCGGGACCGACCTGGGTCATCTTAACCACTTGCACCACCCACAGCCAATTGTGAATAACAGGGTATGTATGAAGGATAATACCATTATCTTATATATTGTTGGAAAGGTAATTTAATGCAGAATGCAATGAAACAAACTGCATTGGAATAGCTATAATCTAAAAAAAGCTATGGCCAATTAACCAGAAAATGAAAACACAAAATCCGAAGGAACAAAAAATCCTCTTTTCCATATACATATATCCAGTGGTGGAATTCAAATAAATTAACAGGTTCCTAATAACCTAAATTAACAGCAGGTTCTATGTCCCAATAATAACCATTTCTCAGAACCAGGTGATCATTAGCAAAGGGTTCTATAGAACCTGTGAGAACCCACTGAAGTCCACCACTGCATATATCATAATACAGTTACCCATGCTAACTGGGTGTGGTGAGATTGCTTGAGAGGACTATGAAAAATACACTATGGAACCAATGGTCACCTATACTCTCCCTCACTGGGGATCTTCAAGTAGAGGCTCGACGAGCACCTGTCGGGGATGCTCTAGGGGGATTTCCTGCTGCAGGCAGGGGGTTGGACTAGATGACCTACTAGGTCCCTTCCAACTCTATGATTCTATGATATTGGAGAGAGCCTATATGTAAACCGTTGTCCCAGGTACCCTCCCTTGGATTTGGACCTTTTTCCGGACTCTGTGGAGGTGTGGTCCGTAAAAGACTTGGTGGAACTGCATAATCGAGGATGGGGAGGTGGCAGGAGAAGGAGAGGGATCACGGTGGGCCCTTCTCCCCGTTGGTATGCAAAGGAAGGAGTCAAGATTCTCCCGCGATTGATGCAAGGTTATTGGGAGAGGGCGGACGAGGCAGGAAATTTGAGCGAGGAGGAGACGCGGAGAGAACAGTTGGAGGTTTTGCCCTGGAAGGAGGTGGATGCAGGTTGCAGGGCTGCAGAAGAAGGCGAGGTCCCGAGGCTGGAAGGGCTGTCACTGGCTGCAGAGGATCCTGGAACAGACAGAGAAGGCTGTTAGAGACCTGTGAATCCCTCCCCAGAGGAGAATAGAATAAGGAAAGAAAAGGACTTATGTTACCTGTTGAACTTACTTGTTGATACCCTGGTTATACTTACAGATTGAACGTGCCTGCGTGCTCTTGTTAGAGTTTTGGATACCTGTAACCAAGAAGTGCCTTAAGTAACCGTTATGCCTTTGTGCCTCAACTTGCAGTAAAGTAACCTTGTATTTTCATACTCACCTGTACTTCCCTCTTCCTTGGAATCATCATGATGCTGAGTAGGGATGATGATGATGACATGGAGATTTCCTTCCCTAATGGCATCCCTAGTGTGGAGAGGAGACTAAGGGAGGCAGGAGAGAACGGGGAGCACCACACTGGGTATACAGGAACTTCTAAGTGATGCGTCTCTTACATTTAGCAAAAAAAGAATAGCCATCACTTTTTGCCCCAGCACATTTTATCTAACCAGTAAGGGACACACTTTTCATTATTTTACAAAATAAATTTTTTTTTGGCAAGGACCGGAGGCAGCAAAATTGTCTTCAACTCCTGATAGCAAATAGGTGCTTTAGCTAGGCCACTAGCAGAGCAAATAGGTGGTGAACTGCTGAGGAGGAGGAGGAGGCAGTTTTTTCCCCAATTTTCGTTTTAAAAATACCCAGGGTTGACATCACTTCTGGTAGTGACATCACTTCCGAGGCAACATTTTGAGCTTTGCACCGAGCTACATGATCATATGCTATGCTATGCTGACATGAGCTTACCCAGGCTAGGGGTACAAATATTCCCTTATCCCAAGGAGGCTACTAGAGGCTGAAACTCCTTCATGGGATACAGCAGGTGCCATGGTAGAGGTACTGCATCACCACATAGAGGGAGTTAGGATAGGGCTGTTATTATATTAAATTCCAGATTGTTTCCAAACCAAGTTATTCCTCGGCCTCTTCAAAGACTGAAGTCTGTGGTTGGACACTCTATAAAAGATTTGGGTAGATCAAAACCTGTACCTTCTCCAAAACTGCAAAGGTTAAGGAGATTCCTGAGTTGGCCCTATGGCAGTTGTCTTAGAAGTGCTGAAGCCCACCAGCACCCTTTCCAACTTCATGGGATTAGCTCTGTCCTAGTGTGGCATATCTTGAGTACCCGTATATACTCGAGTATAAGCTGACCAGCATATAAACCGAGGCACCTAATTTTACCACAAAAACTGGGAAAACGTATTGACCCGCTTATAAGCAATAAAATAACATTTACTGAGGCAGTAAATGTAAAGATTTTTTCCCAGGACACAAGAGTGAAAAGAGGACATGTCCTGGAAAAAGAGGACATATGGTCACAGTACTTCCCTGGGAGTGAGTCCATTGACTATGATGGCTTAATGCTTAATTGACCATGATGGCTTAATGCTGCCAGCTCACAAGAAGGGCAATGCATTTTTCCCCCACCAAGATACAAGGCTAAAAAAGAGGACTTGTCCTGGGAAAAGAGGACATGTGGTCATTTAGTACTTGCTTCTGAGTAGGCATGAAGAGGATTGGGCTCTGATGCTGCCATCCTATCCACACCTACCTGGGAGAAAGTTCCATTGACTAGGATGCTTCTGAGTAGATGCTTCTGAGTAGGCATGCAGAGGGCTCCCAGTGAATGGAGAGAGAAGTGCAGCCACTCAGAGGTCCTCCCGTCCTTCCCAGGAATTCTTAGTGGGGCTTCTATGAATGTGCCTGACTCAGAATACATAATGGGAGGAGGGAGGGGACCTCATTTGCATAGACCCTCCATTGCAAACAAACAAGAAAATACCTCCTCAAAACTTGTGAGAAATAAGATTTTTAACCAAAATAAGATGTTTAGCTTCCTTAATAGCCTCCTCCGAGATTTCAGGGCAGAAAATATTTCTCACTCTCAATGCAAAGTATACAGCTGTTTTGGACAACCTACTTGTTTAGGCTTAGTAGGAAAGGAGGGGGCAGGATGGAGGAGCCCCATGGGAGAGGGAGGAGGAGGAATGCAAATAGACCTGTTCCTCTTGGGAGCTCCTGTCAGACTAGCTGGCTGCTTGACTCGCATATAAGCAGAGGGATCCAAAAAAAGTTTAAAAACTCTTATACATGAGTATATACAGTACTTCAGAAACAACCCCTGCTAGTTTTCCTCCTAGCACTCAAATTGGGAAGAGAGCTGGGATTGCCACACAATTGTAGGGCAGTCCCCATCTACCACCGCAACTCTAAATTTGAAAGGTAAGCTGGGGTTCATTTGTCTCATTCATCAGAGGACAATCCTTTGCAAACCTCAGTGAGGAAGTTGAGCAACAAAGTGGATTTCTGCCATTTTCCTGAACTGAGAGAGGTATTCTGCACACACATCCTCTTGCTTGCTTGAGGATCCTTTCAAAAATCCTAATAACATTGTTCATTTTGGATTTACAAGTGCCATTTAAAGAAAAAAATATGCCTTACAGTGTGTAATACTTTTAGGTTCCTTATCTGCAGCTTTCTTAAGAAATTTGCAGTTCAACTAAATGATTATAAATAACATTACAACATGATCCTCCGCTAATCACATCTGCTATACCTGAGGCAAAAGGGGGATTAAAGTTCCCTTTAGTGATCATCAGCAATACTGCTTCTTAATGTGACAATTAATAACTTCACTGTTGATAAATTACTTCCTACACATGTAATTAAAACAGAAGATTCAGGCATCAGATGCAATCAGTATGAAAAAAGAAATAAATTGCATTGCAATTTGGGTATTATATCGGACAGACCTCTCAGCTTCTTTTCTTAAACCCCATGTTATTAAAGGCTACCAGCTATGACACTTTGTTGCAATCCATAATTTGCACATGAAGTCCCACAACTCCAAATGACATACAAACAAGATGCTTGTCCCATTTTAAAAACCAATTAAACAAGAATTCCTGACATTATTGGCATAAACTCTCATCTCATTTGTTTATATTATTTTTATTTATCTATCGTTACAGTCCTACTCCATATATATGGATTCAGGATCTGTGGTTTTAACTAATGAACTCCCAGACATACCGTATATACTCACGTATAAGCCGAGCTTTTTAACCATTTTTTTTGGAGCTTAAAAAGCTTCCTCTGCTTGTACGCGGGGCAAGGGCCAGGCTTGCCCCAAAATGGCCGCTGCTGATTGTCGTGGCTGCCTGCACGCCTCCTTGGTCAGCTGGAGGTGCTTGCAAGCACCTCTAGCCAACCGAAGAGGCGTGGGGGCAGCCTCGACCACCAGCATCCGCTTGCGCAGCTCGCCAGCCAGCTGGAGAAGCATGCGGGTGGGCATCACAACCAGTATTGGCTTGCGTGGCTCTCTGGCCAGCTGGAGAGGCATGCGGGTGGGTGCCAGAACCAGCATCCACTTGCACGCCTCTCCAGCCAGCTGGAGAGGCGTGCGGGAGCCAGAACCAGCGCCCACCCGCGCACCTCCTCAGCCAGCTGGGGAGGTGTGTGGGCAGGCACTAGCCTCACAGCTTGGTCCTAGGCAGGTCTCCTCAGAAGTAAGTCCCACTGGAGTCAATGGGACTGGAGTCCCACTTACTTCTGAGGAGACTGACCAAGCCGTGAGGCTGCAATCCTATGCACACTTTCCTGGAAGTAAGTCCCACTGGAGTCAATGGGGCTTACTCCCAGGAAAGTGTGCATAGGATTGCAGCCTCCCAGCTTGGTCCTAGGCAGGTCTCCTCAGAAGTAAGTCCCACTGGAGTCAATGGGGCTTACTCCCAGGAAAGTGTGCATAGGATTGCAGCCTCCCAGCTTGGTCCTAGGCAGTTCTCCTCAGAAGTAAGTCCCCCTGGAGTCAATGGGGCTTGCTTCTGAGGAGACTGACCAAGCTGTGAGGCTGCAATCCTATGCACACTTTCCTGGAAGTAAGTCACACTGGAGTCAATGGGGCTTACTCCCAGGAAAGTATGTATAGGATTGCAGCCTCACTGCTTGGTGCTAGGCAGGTCTCCTCAGAAGTAAGTCACATTAGAGCCAATGGGGCTTACTCTGTAAATGTTATTTTATTGGTATCTATTTTTACAGTATTTTGAAATGCACCAGTAGCTGCTGCATTTCCCACTCTCGGCTTATACGCGGGTCAATAAGTTTTCCCAGTTTGTGGTAAAATTAGGTGCCTCGGCTTATACGCATGTCGGCTTATACATGAGTATATATGGTAACTAGAGGTGGTCTCTGGTTATGTCTAAGACCCTTTCATGGCCTTTCTGGCAATATGTGGCTGGCCACTTGACTTGCTGCTTGCAGGAGTGGCCTGGTAGCTTGCTATGGCTTCTTGCTTTTTGCAGCAATCTTCAAGTAGGAGTGCAGGGCAAGAGCAAAATTTATCTCACCAGCATTGGCACTGGCATCCATCAGTCTTGAAAGACTATGGTACTGTGCTCAACACGGTATGCGAAGCATGAAGGCCTGGGTAGATTAATATGGAGGATAGGCAGCAAATTCCCCCAAGCAGCAAATCCCCCCTCTCCACGCCACTGAAATAGTCCAGTGGAACGGCAGAGCCGATACAATTGGTTCCAGCTGCGTCGCAGAGCTGGGCTAAGGACAGGAGCTCACCCTGTCTTGTGGGGATCTCGGTCTCGAACCCTGGCCTGCTGGTTAACAAGCACAGTGTCTTAACCACTTGTGCCACCCACAACCCAAATTGTTCCTAATATGTTCCAGGTTAGTTCATAATAATTATAGTGTTCTATAGGATTGCAGTAACTCAATGGTTAAAGATGCTGTGCTTGTCAATCCTGAATGTCAGCAGTTTGGAGGTTTGAGATTTGGGTGAGCTCCCATTACTTGCCCAGTTTCTGCAAACCTAGCAGTTCAAAAGCATGTAAATATATACAGTGGTACCTTGCATAAAGAGCGTCTTGAATAAAGAGCGGTTTGTATAAAGAGCAAAATTTTCTCAGAAATTTTGGCTTGCTTAAAGAGCACTGTCTTGAATAAAGAGCACTTCTGAGGAAGTTTGGAACAGGCTTCCATGGCAAGGGAACTCACAGGCGGGACGAGGAGACTAGCTTGAGCTACAGTGGGGCCCTGGGCAAAGTTTGGAATAGGCTACCATTGCCAGGGAACTCATGGGACATCTGGGGGGAGCAGCCTGAGTCAGGTCTGTGTGTGGGATCTGTGTGTGGCAGCGTGGAAGGTGTGCCTTATCAATGTTCTAGTGCTGCTCCCCATCAGCAGCTTGGGAATGTTAAAGTTGAACAAAAAGACAATAGATTCCATTGAGCCAATGGATAGCAGTGACTCCATTAGTGATTGTGAAAGAGCACAATCCTAACCATGTCTTCTCAGATCTAATCCCCATTGTGTCCAATGGGTCTTACTTCCAGGAAAGCGTCTTTAGGATTAAAGCCAAAGTCATCCCCTCTCTATAACCCTCACACCAGCCATGAAGGTTTTCAAAGGTACAGTACAGTTCAGTTCGGTACAGTATTTTCTTTATTGCAGTGTTGTGTGTTACTGCATGTTACAGTGCTTTGTACAGTGTTATGTTGCAGTGTTTTGTAATAATTTCTATAAACAGTTAACATTTTTATATGAATATTTTTGGGGTTGTGGAACCAATCGTCTGAGTTTCCATTATTTCCTATGGGAAAATCTGCTTCACTTAAAGAGTGTTTCACTTAAAGAGCATGCCTCCAGAACGAATTAAACTCTTTAAGTGAGGCGCCATTGTAAGTAGATAAATAGGCCCCACTTTGGTGGGAAAATAGCAGTGTGGAGTGCAGCGTTGGTGTTTAATTATGCCAGCCATATGACCATGGAGATGTCTTCAGACAATGCTGGTTCTTCAGCTTTGTTAACGGGAATCAGCACAGTCCAAGAATAGCACCATTGTAATTCCATGTAATTCCCTATCTTGCTGGTCTCAAAGACACAAGATCTTTACCACTGTTCCTTCGTTTTTGAATGACATGATTAGATTAGATTAGATTAGATTAGATTAGATTAGACTAGACGGATGGATGGATGGATGGATGACTGGATGGACAGACATAAAGATAGATATGTAGTATTTCCTCCATTAGCCTCCATTAGAAACAAGGATGGACACTAAATCCAGAATTCATTGAGACTTTGCGTAAAATATGCATGTGCAGAACTACTGTTTGTGGGTAAAACCTTCAAAATCCATGACAAAGCATACATATGCACCTACAAATCAAAGTCCTGCAGTAGAAGCGCACCGCTATTAAAGGGCAGACTAACGGTTGAAACAAAACCCAAAATGTAGATTGATTTTCTTCAGAAAAGTGGAATTACCAGCTCTGAAGAGAATTTGTACTGATTTAAAATATTGGCTTTCTGGGTAGAACTAACAGAGCAGGCAGAGCTTTAGCAGTACCTGGTGGGTTAGCAGAGCATGGATGGAAGAAAATGATAGGTTAGAACAAAAGCATTGAATTTGCTGGGTGTTCAGCAATCTTGATAAGGAATATCAGAAGGGTGGCACGTGGCCATAGCCTGTTCAGATGATCACTTAAGTGGAAATGAATACATCAATAGGAAATTGAGATTGTGCTCACTGGATCATGCCTCAGTCTGCATGTATTTCTATTTCTTATGTGCATAGGCTGTGGGTGGCGCAAGCGGTTAAGTCGCTGTGCCTGTTAGGCAGCAGGCCAGGGTTCGAGACCTGGATCGGCCCCACAAGACAAGGTGAGCTCCTGTCCTTAGCCCAGCTCTGCGACGCCAGCTGGATCCAATTGTATCGGCTCTGCCTTTCCATTGGACTGATTCAGTGGCATGGAGATGGGGGATTTGCTGCTTGGGTAACAGCCTATCCTCCATAACAATCCAACCCAGGCTTTCGTGCTTCGCATGCAGCGTATGCAGTGCCAAGCACGATACCATAGTCTTTCAAGACTGATGGAGGCCTGCTTTTTTATGTGCATAGATCCTATGCACCTTTATAAATGCACTGTCATCAATTTACCAGGGTGCAAATCATGTATACAGGAGCTTTTACAGAACTGGGTGTAGAATAAATCCTGTACACATAGGACCCTGGAACAGAGGGAGGTTAAGCCCTAATTTCCCCTCCCATTTATTTAGTTCTACCTGAATGAAAACCCAAACAGTGTCAAGATTCTGGGACTTGTGTCAATATATGACACAAATTCAGTTCCTGAGAACTACTGGCTAAATCTCACTGGCCTACTATTACCTGTGCTAACTAGAAGACTAGCTTAGACCACCCAAATTCCCCCATGGCTGTATGTTGACAAGCAAAAGATCAATAATATTGAGGATCCTTCGAGGTACTATTTCTGCCATGCCTGCTCTTCACATTGGTGAACCTAATACTGGCTTTTGATCAACCCCGTGTGAACAGTATGAAAACCACTGCTCTCAACATCAAAAGTCCACACTTCCCAGCTACTATCTGACTTTATCTAACACGCATAGTGTTTCAGTACTGCAGACTTGAGGAAAGCAAAAACTTGCGTTGCCTAATACTGCCCCTCTCTGGGTAGATGAACAAAATCCTAACAGAGAAGCATCAGAAATTCCAGCCATCCAGATATATATTTAATAGTGGTCTGGAGGGAGGTGCTTGTATTGCCCTTTTGGAATCAATCCTCCCTCTGCAGTGTTGAAAGATTGGACTGATCACAAACTTCATTCCCAAAGTCAAAAGAAATGAGAAATATGTTCTGTGATTCAGGAGATTTATTTGAAAAGCTAATGGGGACACAACATGCCCTTTATCACAGAATCCTCTTCTGGGGACCATCTTACTCCATTTGGCACTATTAAAAAGCACAATGGAATGCCCATACTTGGCATTTAACTTTTCAGGTCATCTAGCACCAGTGGGTAAATATTCTTTCTTGGGTGTTCAAGATCAGGGTAGATATTATACCAAAACAAACTGCAAAGCCCCAGTAATAGGACCATTTCTCCAGGACTGCTGATTCAGCATTTCCTTCTTGAGTTTCCTACCACTGGTTACTTGTGAAGCACTGCACTGAGGGAATGGGATATCTCAGGACCCTTTGCAGTGCAAATCATGGAATGCACTGTACTAAGGTTATTGTAGGCAACCAATTGTATTGTAGTTCTGGTGTGTGCATACAGTATGTATGTGAACAATGTGCATATGAACATGTGAACATCTCATGCCAACAGTATGTATGTGAATCTGTGCATATGAACATGTGAACATTTGGTGTGTGCATATAGTATGAATGTATGTATGTGAATCTGTGTATATGAACATGTGAACATCCGGTGTGTGCATACAGTTTGTATGTGAACATGAATCTGCAGTGTGATGCTTCTGCAAAGAAGGCAAATGCAATTTTAGCCTGCAATGAGAGAAACATTGTTTCCAAGTCATGAAAAGTTATAGTTCCTCTTTTATTCTGCATTGATAAGACCTTACCTGGAGTCCTGCAATGGAAACTGATTACCAGCATGGATTTAACAATTAATTTGCCAGTGACTTCAATGCAACGCCAAAAAAAAATTCAGTTTGATCTCTGTGTTAACAACCACACAATACCTGCCACCATTACAGCACTTGGGCCCTGAAACAGACAGTTGTTCCAGTGGCTGATTCACCACATATTTCAAAAGTTGCAAAACCACATTTCTCATTAAAAAGTTATTTTTCAAAAAATATTGAACAGATACATCTCATCATCCAAGCCAGTGATGAAGAAGGCTTGGTTTATGGCTCTGATTGCAGTCCAAAAACCATTCACACAGGATAATCACAGTGAGGGTTTCAACATAAAGCCTGTAGGGTTTCTCTTATTGCCCTATTCTATGGTGTCCTGCCTCCCACCAGTAGTAGAGTTCCAGTTGTGGAACACAGTGATTCTTGCCACTGGTGATCTGGAAGCACATATTTTCTGTCTTCCAGATCACTGGAGAAGAAGACCCACTGATGTTGGTCAGTCAGTGGGTTGGGTAGCAGGTGGGCTTAATGGGGTGGGAACAGGAGGAGATTTGGTGGGGATGCTGGAGATGGGAGGTGGCAACACCCAGTGCAGGTAATTTATACTAGATGCTATCCTCTCCAGAACAAGACAAAATGTCCTCTTTGTGACCTTGGAGTTGCATCAGCTAAAGAGCTGGAACAGGTCTAAGGAGACCAGTTAGCAGTCAAAAAAATTATGGCATTATTTGAAAAACATTCTTCATTTTGCATCCCAAACTTATTGATTGCCGCTTTCCACAGCATGCAGTGCACGCTATTTAGGTGAAGATCAATGATATGGTGAAGAAAAGCATAGGTTTGGGCCTTTAGTCTGTTCCCAAGAAAGGAGCTTGTAAGTTAGCTTCAGTCCCTTCACAACAGGTTGTTACGAGAGCCAGGCAAGCAGGCATACTTTGAGACCCTGCTGAGATTTAACAGTTGTCACTGTGCATGGAGGACATGGTAATCATGGCCTCCAGAGGCCAAGCATCTCTGCACTAGTGACAGCAAGCGTGACATGGATCTGGAGAGAGGAGAGAAACCATCATTTCCTTAGAGAGAAACAATAAAAGGAAAAGCTGGCACACGGGAGGCCCCTTTCTCGTTTGCTCTCCTTTGTTTGCATAAAAGTGTTATGAGTTTGGCAGCCGTTCTGACCATGAATGGACTGATTTCTATTCCACACTAGAGTCTACTCAGACCTGTAACAGCTATATTTTGAACAAAGAAAAAGAAAGTGAAGACCCTATTGATGATACTATACCCTTTCTGGTCTTTACATCCCATCCTGTTCCACCCAGCCCTGTCCCCTCCATTTTCACACTGAATAGAGTGTGTTTTTTTCAACAGCAGCAGAAGTCCTTGCATTTCCAGAATGCAGGTTCTTGCAGTTCAAGTCTCTATGGGATTGGGCCATAACAGGCCAGAAGTGATATTTGTGAGCATTATAGAAGAGAAGGTAAAGCTAGTACATAAGAATATAAGAAGTGCCTCCACTGGCTCAGTCCAAAAGCCCATCTAGTCCAGCTTTCTGTATCACACAGCGGTCCACCAGATGCTTCAAGGGGCACATATGTCACCTGCATCTAGGTGCCTGCTCTGCATCTGTCATTTTGAGGTTGTCTACCTCTACGCACCCCTCATGGCATATAACCCATGATGGTCCTTTCCTCTTGGAATTTGTCCAATCCCTTCAGGCACTGAGGCTAGATGCCATTACCACATTCTGCGGCAGGGAGTTCCACAGACCAACTACACGCTGGGTAAAGAAATATTTTCTCTTGTCTGTACCTAACCTTCTCAACATTCAATTTTAATGGATGTCTGCCGGTTCTGGTGTAATGTGAAAATACAAGTAATGCACCTGATACAAAGAAATCTTGAGCATAACTAAACTCAGGAATTTCCCAGTTAACTGTAATTTCAGATGCAACCAGTGGTTGGCTCCAGCAGGTTCGCTCCTACTCTATAGAACCGGTTGTTAATGAGAGATGGGACATATAAAGTTTAAAAATAGCCATTTAAAAGTGGCTGCCAGATGGGCAGAGAACCGGTTGTTAATTTCTTTGAATCCCATCACTGGATGCAACCCCAGCTCCAGCTACTAACTTGGTAATCCTCCAGCCTCAGTTCCGATCAAGCATATTAAACCATTAAACCAGTAATCCAAAACCACAGGATCCTTGCATTTAGAAAAATCATCCACATGGCACGGTGTTCTGCCATAGTGGCTTATCTTTCCAGATGATCTTTTCAGGAACTCATGCCAGGCAGCCATTTTGGTTGCCATTGCCCCAAAAGGCTTTGCACCCTGATTTAGAGGCAGAGGCAGCTCCCTAGCATGAGTTTATGATTCCATCTGACTTTATGATTCTATCTTGGAACTAAAAATAGAAACGTGATAGAAATAGATTTCTTTTCCTGGACTGAGATTAATCTTACCACCGGAGGTACTGACCGCCCACTTCTGTAAAATTGTGCTATTTAAGTCCGATTCACAGCGTGGACTAAACAGTAAACACAGCTGCAAGTATTTGACAAGGCGCTATTCAATGTCTGTGAAGGCCTGCTGTTATGTAGTGGAATAATATTAATGACTGAGATTATCTTGATGTTTTGCAGACAACCAAACATGGCAAATCCAGAGACTAAAACAATGTGAGACTTTGATCACTGCAGGCAAAACAATTTATTAAGAATCAGTGGCTGGATTTTAATTTTGTTTGGCCAACCGTATCAGCAGAAAAAGCAGGGACACCCATGGAAATATGGGAGGGATGGAGACTGTATAGTGGTGGATTGTCCCAAGGCCATATTCTTAGGGAGGGATGTGGAGTACCTGCTTCTAGGGTCAGATTCCAGATCCTTGCCTTGAATTAAAAAACAAAAATAATGTTTCTATCTAGCTCATTTATTTGTTGTGCCCAATTTGATCCTGTAGTACACAGTAGTACTACTGCATAGTATGAGCTGGCTAGGGACCAGAGGAATAAGTAAAAACCTTTTTAGGTATCTATTTTGCCTCACCATGGATCTCTAGGGGCAGTTCCTTTGCCAATCCTGGAGCATGGAATATTAGTGGAACTGATGGCATCAATATCCAACATCAGTCTGCCCTTAACATTTCTCAATCCTTGCCCCAATCTTCTCCAAAAGCCCCAAGCACCACCCCATCAACTTATCACCTGTGATGGTGGCTGCAAGATGTAAGCTTTCCCCAATAAAGCTGCATTTTATAATTGGTGGGCAGTAATTTCTGTGGCCCTGATGCTGGTCAGGTACTCTGTAGCTGGAAATCAGATGCAGTAGTAGTAGTAGTAGTAGTAGTAGTAGTAGTAGTAGTAGTAGTAACAAATAAAATTTATTTAGCATTTTTCAACTAAAAGTTCACAAGTAGTTTACACAGGAAATGAAGTAACTAATGGCTCCCTGTCCCAAAAGGGCTAAAAATCTAAATTAGTAGGTTTCTGACTTTCCCCCATTGTATTTGTGTTGGTTTTATTTTCTGAAGGTTATAATGTATTTTTATTATATTGTGTGGTATGTTGAAGTCCCTTTGGGCAGAAATGTTGGGCAATAAGTTTAGAAATATATCAATAAATGTCTGAACAGAGCCGCAGTTCCCTTGTAAGTTGTTTCATGAGTGTATTTCTGTGTGTGTGTTATAGGTTGGCAATCTAAAAGATGGATGGACCAGAAAGTTCTTCATTAACACAATCACTGGCAAGGTTGCAAGGGGAAAATGAACTATGTTTTCCTTCTCTGTTACTGCTTAGTAACACACTAGAAAATATGTGAGGAATGGTTTGCATTTAGATAGCGAATTTACAAGGTCCTGCAATGCAGAATAAATGTCTTCTGTCCTTGAAGTGTGACTTGTTTCCCTTATAAAATTATGCTTTTCATATGATGATGGAAGATGTCATGAAAGATTCTCCACTCGCATTGCAGTGTTTATTAATACCTGTAGATAATCCTGCACTTCTTCCTGCACACATACTAGCTGGAGTAAGAGGCAAGAAGCTGAGCAAAAAGAATTTTAAAGGCCACACATGGCATTTGATCACCCAGGACGGGTAAATGTAACTGGAGGGTTTTTATGTATCTTGCTGTTAGTTTTCTCAACATGTGATGCTCAACCTTGTACTTCATGCAGCGAAAGGATCAAACTACACATGGTGTGAGGTTCGTGATTCACTCTTCCAAGATCATTCTTTAAAGTTTACAAACATCCATACAGCCTGAATGGCTCAGGGCAGTGGGTTCTGGTGGAAATTTTATCGTCCTTTCCCTTGCACCATATTCCTTGTCAAGATCTACAGCCCATCAAAACTGTAGCCTCACTTAGCTTCTGTTAATAGCAGTTCTTCATGGAGAAAATGGTAAGCACAATGGAGGTATCTTTCCCCTTGCCCCAGTAGGGCTATGGATCAGGAACATTTAAGTGAGGGAAATGGAATGGGGGAAAGACAAAGCTAAATACCCTTTCTCATACTGCTGTGATCCCAAACCAATTCATTTTGCATGATTGATTTTAAGCTTCAAGAAATATTTTGGGAGATGCAGCAGCGCTGGTTACAATTTTGATTGCCCCCAGTCAAGTCCCAGAAGCCACAATGGGTCAACTGGACCTGTGCCAGCAAGGCCCCATATCCATGCAATGGATCAGGCCTGGGAAGGGAGTTAAGATACAGCATGCACTGACACTGTCAGTCCTGCTCCATCTTGGCCCAATCCATCCATTCCTGCCCCATCTGCATCTGTTTCAACCCTGCCTTCCCCATACTGGACTTACAATAACTGGTCTGGTGTGTGTCCCAACAGCCAACAATACATATGGAAGGCTCTGGTACTAACGCTGTCACAAAATGCTTTATAGCACTTTTCTGATAACATGCATTATAAAATAGGGCTGACTGATCGACTGTAGAGTGATGAAGAGAATGATACAGAGAGGACACCTAGCTGTATAATAGGCTTTTCTAGCTAGAGATGTTGCCAAACTCCTTTTTGCTGACAATGTGCACATGCTTTGAGCCCTGTTCCACTCTCTAGCAGATTGGTTTTATAAAATACAGACATGTCTATGGAGTCTATGCATTTTGTTTGTTTGCAGAAAAATGCACATACAGTGGTACCTCACTTAACAAGTGCCTCGCTTAACAAGTTATCCACATAACAAGAAAAAAATTTCTCTATGATTCTGCCTCACATAACAAGTGTTGCTTCACTTAACAAGCATACTTGTTGGCAGTTGGGGCAGACGCGCTGGCCTGCAGCCCTTTTAAAAAGCATCAGAGCTGCCTAGGATGCCTGTCCATAGTGAAAGCAACACTTCCACACTGTTCCTCTTGTGGCCGGGCACCCACTGGGCAGAGGGAGAGAAGAGCAGTGGAGAAGAGGGAAGCAGCTCAGGGCTAGCCAGAAGGGAGCAGGGGAGAGAGAGGCTCAGGATGAAAAGAAGGAGAAAGTGGGGAGACACTTTGAAGATGTCTTGGATTGCAGCCTCCTAACCATGTCTACCCAGAAGTAAGCCCCATTGTGTTAAATGGGGCTTACTCCCAGGAAAGTGTCTTGGATTGCAGCCTAAGTAGACTTCATAAGATCATGTACATTGAATGCATGTTCTGAATCCATTTCCA
The DNA here is from genome assembly GCA_030015325.1 of Cryptoblepharus egeriae. NCBI lineage: Eukaryota > Metazoa > Chordata > Lepidosauria > Squamata > Scincidae > Cryptoblepharus > Cryptoblepharus egeriae. The sequence continues at coordinate 85,047,525 of JAREYC010000005.1, forward strand.
GTGTTTTGTCATTATTTTAACATACAGTTAATATTTTTATATGAATATTTTTTGGGTTCTGGAACCAACCGTCTGAGTTATTATATCCTACCGGAAAATCCGCTTCACACAGAGAGCATTTCACATAACAAGCATGCTTCCAGAACAAATTAAGGCACCAAATTGAGGCATTACTATATTTGAATGTGTATTGTGCCATGTAATATATTAACATACCACCTGTTTGGAAAGGGAACATGTTTTAAGTAGTTGAAAAAAATTACATATTTAAATATGAAATAATTATTTTTTATTTTATGATCACAAAACGTTCACCCCGGAGTAGCATATGCTGCAAACCTAAACACACTTTCCTGGGAATAAGACCCACTGAACACAATAGGGCTTTCTTTTGAGTTGATAAGGTTAGGATGTACTCTTACACATAGTTCCCTGTTGGTTTTCTTTCCTGGAGATACCTCCTGTTGTAGAATTAATTCATGACCTTTCAGACTATTCTTTGGCATTGGGCTTGTGAAATATGTGCCAATGACAGTGAGATTTCTACCTGAAAGCTATAGGTTTTTTTTAAAAAAATGTATTTCAATGTTCTCTTCCTGCTCATTTCAACTTGAATTAAGTTCTGTGGTGTGTTTTGTGCAGGCATAAGACAAAAACAGCCCAGTTTGCTAGCAGCTTGCAAGATATTTATAGCTTCCATTTGTACTATTTTCCAATTCGCTCCCTGTGCCTCCAAAGACAGATGCTTTCATTAATGCGAATCCTCACAGCACACGCCTCCGGGGAGAGCAATATTAAAGCAAATAAATTATTAAATGTGCATAAAATATGTCTCCCAAATACGAAAATGGTGATGACTTCTAATAACCCAGATCTCAGGCTTGCTCCTGGCAAGATAGGAGGATGGAGTTCATCAGAAAAGCTAGCTTTGCAAAATAAAAAAGGCTCCGTGGAACAACTGCACGACATGATGGGTGAAAGGATAAGAACAAAGGTTGAGCTTAAGAGCAGAGGAGGTCATACCATAAGAAATTTGGGTTTGGTGCTGGTTTAATCAGATCATATCAAAACCTGAACCAGCTGATTCAGATGGTTTTTCTTCGGAGATCTGGAACTGAAAGGTAACTCCCTACTTCAGAGTAATACTTCAAATCTTACAAAGGAATGAATATATTGGAATGCAGGTGCTCCCAGAAAAACCTCATCCCTATTGAACCTCAGCTCTGGAAGAGGATGGGGAATTTGATATGCGAGTGCTGGGGAGGGGGTACATGCTGAATTCTTGCCAAGCTTGCTGTTAACAAGATTTCCCTGCCCCTTTAAAATACTCCCAAATACCTTATTCTATGCAATGCAAGGGGTTGCTGCTTCCTAATGAATCAGTTAGAGCAGCTGATCTATGCTGATCTATGCATAAGATCTGTGCCTCTTGTATGGCAACAAGTGGCGTATGGACATTTTTTAAAATCACACTGTTATAATATTTAATGATTTCCTACTGCAGATATCATGAAAGACCTCAGTTTCACCTATGTAAAACATCCTGTGAGTCTTGCTCCTAATATCTCCTCTTTGGACAGACAAGAGTCTTTGGACAGATTCTTCTGCAATCTCTATCTGCTACCTGTTGTGTTGCTGACAGCACATGACAATGACATATGTTGTCTCTCTAAGGGTACCTTGTAAGCAAGCATAATCAGTGGTAGCGTTAGAGCTCCTTCTATCAGCCACTGACTACCATTTTGTTATATCACAATGTCCCTGACATATTGTTATTCTGAGTCGTTCTGGGATATAAAACTGGTATCTCCACTGACAGTCACCTTCCTTTGGAGGAGGCAGACTTTTAGCAACGATACCCAGTATGGGGGTTCAGATTTCACCAAGTGACACCACTAGGGGGTGACACCATTAAGTTTGCAAAGCTCAGGGCTTCGCGTCTGGGGGAAATTGGACTCGCCAAGGGATCACTAAGCTCTTCCACAAAATCCATCTATAATTTATAGATTGACTATCCCTTATCTGTCACCCTCTGCAAGGTCAGTTGCTCAGCTCTGCACTGTCCAACCTCAGGGGCCACTATGAGGTCAGCTACCCTGCTGTGTTGCACCGCAGTATGTATCACATTACCCACCTGCACTGCAACCCCTGATGTCTTGTGGCGGCAGTTTGGGGGACTTTGTGTGAGAATAGGCTGGTAGTGACACACCTTTGAGGCCAGAAGAGACAGGGCCAACTGCTGACACAGGGTGACAGCAAACTACTGAGTCAGGAAACATCAAAAAGCTCAAAGTTGACATTTATTGGCACAGGGCCTGCCTACGATCTCTTTTGTGAGTAGTTACAATCCATCTAGACACCTGACTACCTTCCTTTTTCATAATGCCAAAAATAGTAGACTGCCTTCAGTGTTCCATCTAGTTTGAAAACTGTACTTCCAAAAGCAACATTCAGTGACAGTTCAAAGACATTTTCAAGGCAGAGAGGAGAAACTCTCAAGTGTGAAGAAAAGGAAAGAGAAGAATAAGAGCTGAAAAATTACCAATCCTGATTATTCTTGCAAAGCAAAGCGATGAGAGAGACGGGGAAAAACAAGGAGGGGAAGTAACAGAAATAATTCAGCAAGAAAAATCATTTTTGAGTGTGTTGCCTGGAGAAAACATGGAAAGAATATTTTTAAACAGTCGAAATTGGTAGGAAAAAAGTTTACCTTCTTGCTTCTGAACTTTGCTGAACTTCGTTTAGAAAAGAAATACAGAGAAACATAAGAAGGAAAGCTTCTATATTTTTCTGTTTGAAATCCTTACTGCCTCCATTGAAAACTCATTCTGTTGGAAATCAATGAGGTTTTGATCTGTGGTGAATCATTCACATTCATGAGCCACCACTTGATGACATCTTTGTTAGGTGATGAATAAGCATCATCAATCCCTATCTCTCATGTTGGTGCTACCCTCAACCACCTCCAGTTTTATCAGAATAAGGTAAGGGGCACCTGTGCATCCCCGCTCCTCTCTCTCTCGTTCTTTCTCTCTCTCTCTCTCATTTGTAATACGATGAATCCAATGGTAGCCACATATTTCTTTCAGTCCCATTTTGTACACACATTTCCCATACTGCCATTGCTCTTACTATGATTAAATGGATCAAATATCTACAAAGGGTTAAGGAACCTTTTGTATTTTATATCAGAAACTGACAAATCACAAATGTACCTTGTAAAATAAACATGCCAGAGAACTCATTTGTCCTTGCCCGTGATGGTACAAGCCACTGTTCTTATTTAGGTTTATTAAGCTGGGACAGATCAAGGCAGCATAGATGTCCCAGGCCTCACATTCTGCATCTCTGGTTCTTTAATGCCATTTAAATTTCCATTTGCATGCAGGAAAGGGGTGCCACCTCCTTATAGTTCATATATATGTATAAAAGTTCTGTTTTGGGTGATGGCAAGATACTGCCAAGTTTGATCTTCACAGTTATTTATCACAGGGTGCCCTTATAGGAAAAATAAATAAATAAAAATATGCCCCAGAATATCTGGCGCTAGATAATATTCCTCAACAAATGCTTACAGTGATGGAATATGAATGCTGCATGTCAAGGCACATAAGGTGCTTTGTGACAAATAGGTATTTTCAACCAAAGCGATTTCTAAATAATTTTGGACAAACAACCTATATTCTTCCCAGTCCCAGTAAACACCAGTTTATGAGAATATTATATTTCTTTGGGGGAAAAGTGAAAAAAGATTGATGTTTGCAGCACTATGCAGAAGAACTGTGGTAGTTAAAAATAATTCAGCATTTTATGGAAAATACAACTTGAATCTTGGTTATCATCTCCCTCACCAATGCACAGAAACACTGAAGTGTGCATCATTAAAAGACCCATTTTTCTGAGTCAAATTGACGTTTCTTTTTCAATTTAGTTCAAATTGTTTGTTTATTAAATGCCTATAAACGATCTGTAATAATTACTGAGCTATCAGTGCAGTGAGAAAAAGCTTGATGGGAAACTGAATTCTTAATACAAACTAATGCATTTCTTAATAGCAAGCACAAATAATTACATTTCAATAAACTAGCACAGCATGGAGAGGAATTTCTGAAACCAGATAACCAAACTCTGCAGGACATTGTTTTGCTTTGAACTTTCCTGGAGCGAGGTGGACTATTCAGTTCAGGGGTAAGAAGGTCTCCAACTTGGTCCAACAAAGGTCAAACTGTATGTAGTAGCACTTAATCATTATGCTGAAGCTTTGATACTCCCTGTTTAATAAGTGCAAAGATGAGATGGGCACAATTCTGGTTTGGAGCATGAGATGAGGGGAGAGAAGCACTACTATTTGTTGAAAGTTTAAGCTTTAGGGGCAAATAAGAACCAGAGGGTTATCTTATCAGATAAGAACCAGAGGGTTAAATAAGAATAAGGGTTAGAATCAAATAAGAATCCTAACCAAATTTCCAGCACTGGCATAAGGGCAATGAAGATCAGAGGTAAGGAAACCTTAAGGAAGCTTCCATGACTGCATCTGCACGATGTAACCCATGCCCACTGGCACAGCCATGCCAGTGCGGAAAAGTTAGTTTGGATTACCCACAAGAGTGATTTTACAGAAGGAAAATGTGGTGGGATAGAGAGAACTTTTCTTCTTGCTGTGCGTCACTGTCCTAACTGGAACCGCACAAACACTGTCTATAGATGTTAAAAATGAAAGGCGGAGAAGCAATAAACAACATGTGTAATTTGACCCTCATTTTTGTGCCTGGAATACATACATTTATCAGGCAGTTGTGGGGTGTAGAGATATGTGAGGAAGATGTAGCATCAATACATTGTAGCATGAGATTCCCTCCTCTGCTACGCTTACCTGTGTAGGGTGCCATTCCTTGATAAGGTGGCCAGTGCAAAGGAGGTGGATCATGCCCACAGTTGGGTGGTATCCGATTGACATGTGACGTACTTTTTCCAGTTTTCTACCTGCTTATGTGCTCATTTGTCAATAGGTGGACTTCTACACCAGTGGGGCTATCATTGTGCCAACATGCATGGAGAAACACTTCAGTATTTTTTACATACAGCTGCTACTTTTTTACAATGACAACTGTTGTGTGAGCTTTCTTTTTTATTGTTGGAAAGCAGTATATATAAATATTATTAATAAAAATGATGTCAGTTTCAGATGCTCAGAGTAATTTAACTAGCCTAACTAGCAGATATCTTGCACTTTACCACGAATTGGTTTAGTGATTAGGGCTGTCCACCCACCTTCCAGCATATATTCCTTAGGAATAATCAGTTGTTATCAGCACAAACCTATGCATGTCTACTCAGAAGTAATTCCCCTTATTTTCAGTGAGATTTACTGACAGGTAAATGTGTGTAGGAATTCATTTGTACCCGAAACCAGAAAGGAAAGAGATCATTTCCTATGGCAGCAAATCCTGCATCTGCAGGGCAACATCAAGAGAAGGACTGGCATTTTCTCCTTCTCTCTCTGCTTGAAGAATTAGCCAAGGACAGATGCTCTAGGGCAGTGGTTTTCAATCTTTTTCATCTCATGGCACACTTAACAAGGCACTGAAATTGTCAAGGCACACCATCAATTGTTTTTACCATTGACAAGGCACACCAGGCTGCTCAAATCCCCCAATTTTCCTATTAATGAATGTCAATCCCCAAATTCCCATGGCACACCTGAGGACGATCCATGGCACACGGCCACAGCACACTGGTTGAAAATCACTGCTCTGGGGGTAAGAACATTGTCATGTATCCAGCAAAGTAGTACATAGGATATTTTTACCCCAGTTTTCTACTGAGAACTCACAATGGCTTGTGTTAAAAAAACATAAGAATAGCAAGAATAAACCCAAAATTTGCCACCTAAAGAGGTGGTGTAGATCCACGCAGGCTGGTGTTGTGTCAGGTCTCCCAGGAATGGGGTTAGGATCCAGCTTAAGTGTTGGATCCTGATGCCGCCTCCTGCTGGGCCACAGCCACAGGCCCCACCCTAAAATACCCAATTCACTCTCCTCCCCAGGACATCAGCCTCCTGGCCCCACCCCTGACCCTCCCCGTCCCCACCCCCTGACCCCAGCCTGGCCCGCCCACTTCTGGCGAACCGGTTGTTGGGCCAGGCCGGGCCCACCTCTGATCATCAGCATGCTGAAGACACCACATCTCATATTTCCAGGCAGCTGCTCCCTGTAGCTGCATGTATATGTTAAATAGGGAGAACATGAACCATAGGCAATACTGCACCAAAAGCCATGGGGACCAGTAGCAGCAGATGTTGCCGAGATGGATCAAAGATGCTGAATTTATAAAGATCAGAGTGTTCCTGTCCCCCTAGTGTAATATGGAGGCACTTAAATCTATTTATTCTGAGGATTCAAATATTGAAAGCTAAAATGAATGTGATCACTTTGAACATGAGGTTCTTGGGTGCAAAGTTTTCAATGAAGATAAGTACATGCTTTGAATTAATCACCCTTCTGTCAACCTCAAACTTTTAGCAGTAGCTATTTCTGTATTTTGTAGGTATTTGTGGTTTCTTTGGTGTTCAGCACCCAGACATCTGTTCCTACTTTAGAGCTAGTCATGCGTCGTATTGAACCTCTCCTTATTGCATTGGAAAAAACCAAAGAAACTGATAGATCCAGTGGGAAGAAATCACAAGAGCAGATATTCCAGTTGTACTGTTGGATTTCTGAAAATAAGGATGGTTTGGCAATGGGACAGATTGCAAAGGGAGGTGGTGGATTCTCCCTTATTGGAGAGGTTCAAGCAGAAGTTCAACAGGCATTCATTGGAGAAGCTCAATTTCCTACTATTGGCAGGATGTTTGGTTACTAAATGATGTACGTCCTTTCCTTTCTATGATTCTACAGGTTCATGATTGCAAACTTAAGTTTTATGCACATGTATTCCATGCCAATTTCCCAGGTTTTTTTTTCCTGTCACTTCACCTGAGCAACCTGACATTATAAATTTGGATATATTGCACAGCACTGGGACAAAGAAATAAAATTAAGCACATAAATCTGTAATTCAATACCTCAAGAACAAGTCTGATTTACATGGCTGCGAAGAGGGGAATTGTGTCTTCTAATCCAGATAAGGCAGGAATGGGTTTTTAATTAACCATTAACCCAGGGATCAATTTTGTCAACAAAACATTCTCCAGGCATATCAAAATGTAGTTAAAAGTCTCAGAATTAGAGAGGGTATGACAGTCATGGGACTATCATCAAAAACGGCGAGCACCATGCCTTCTTTTCTATCCCCTATGACTTCTCAAATGAATTGATCTAATATGCATGTTATCTGATGTCCTCAAATATTCCCCATCAGTCCTCAGTTTCATTGGCTGTTGATTGTGGGGTCAGGGAAGGTGCAGCATAGTACAGCAAAACCTTTGATTGAGGGTGTTTGGGACTGAGAGAGTTTTGCAAGACAAGCAAACATTTCTAATAAATTTTGACTTACAATACAAGCAATGTCTTGTAATACAAGCAAAAAATTAGCCTATTACAGTCAAGAGGACTCATTCCTATGTAAGGGGTGTAATGGAAAGGAGCCTGTGACACCTACCTTTGCATGTCTAAAGTATAGTCAGTGGGGCTCACTCCTGTGTAAGGGGGTCAGATCCATAGCCTGAGAGGCCTGAGAGAATAAGTGCAAGTTAATTTTTCCTGTTTTATTATTATTTATTTTTTGTGTTTCTTTATTATTTTGTATTATATAACAGTATTGTGATCATTTTTATCTGAATATTTTTGTCTAAGTTTCCATAATTTTTTATGGGAAAATTTGCTTGCATATTCAAGTGTTTTGAATTACAAGTGTTTTGAATTACAAGTTTTGAATTAGTTTACACTCGTAAACTAAGGCACCACTGTATCACATAATATAGTGACCAATCCTAGGTATTCCAGGAAGAATAAGGAGAACAAAATGCTGGATTATCCCAGGGTGACCATATGACCAGAAAAACCTGGATTTGTCTGGATTTTTAGCCTCCCTTTAGCCTCCTTTAGTCCTACATTTTGGCTTCATTGTCCTACATTAGTCCATCAGGAAAGTTTAGGAAACTTTGCCTACCAGTTACTAGTAGTACTATAGTACAGTACTTGTGGTACTACACTAACTACCGGTTACTGGTAGCACTAACTGGAAGCACTACAAGGTTGTTTGTTCTGCTTACCATCAAGGATTCCAAAGAATTCAAGAGAATAAGCACAGTACTGGCAACAATAGATGCAACATTCTGGGTACATAAAGACTGCCTTTCAGCTTAACAGGGCCACATGCCAGCACTCAGTACTATTGATCTGTTCTTCCATCTTTCATTTCTTAGGACAAAAAAGAGTCAACGAGACACAGTCAAATCCCATGTCTGAAACCATGCAGCCTGTTAAGGGGGAAAAATATTTTATGTGGTTAAGAGAGATGCTGAAACACAAGGGCCTGCATTTGAAAAGCAAGCTGGTATTCCCAGTATAATCAAAGGATACAAAAAATTTCTTGATGCTACATGTGCAATTTGCAGCTTCAGAAGAAAATGATTTCTAAATGATATAATATCCAGGTGGCACTTGAAGCACAAGGTAGGAGTGAAAGTATTGAACTGTTGAGACAGCTAAAAGGGAACATCTGGCAGTTTTTCAAGGGTTGAAGTTTATGCAGTATTTGAATGGTCTGAGTGAACGAGGAAGATCATGTTGACCCCACACACCAGAGAGTCCAGTCCTAACATCCCCCTCCAAACTGGTACAGACATGCCAGAAAGGAGCACACTGTATCCAGTGGGTGTGTGTGGGGATTGGGAGATCTCAGAGGGGAAAAAGAGATTACCTTCTATAAGACTTCCATTCTGCAGTTGGTCTCCTTGAAATTGCACCAGTTTTGTAGTGGGAACAAGTCCAATGAGAGAAAGGAGAGATAGGATCTGGCATGTGACATTGGTGCTGGATCCATCCTTCCAACGCAGAGCCCAGACCTGGGCAATGCCTATGCAGTGTTGGCTGCTAGATATGGTAATATGGAATGTCTCTAAAAAAATTTAAACACAAAAAATAATTGTAGAAACTTGTCCCTGAGTCTTCCTGGTAATTAGATCCACCATCCGAAGAACTACTGCAGCAGGCCAATTTCTTCCCACTGTGTTAATGAGTATCACATATGAAATCCTTGGCCCAACATGTATGTCTAGGTAATAGTAGCAGCCACTGCATATCCAGCATCCCACAAGGGCACTGAGTCCAGGTGAGATAGGAAAATAAAAGATCCCAGGAAATTTCTGGTCCGGCTTCTTTGGCTCCTGGATCCTCTTTTTGATGGTAGGCCTGGGCACACCTTTACTCACCTCCCCATTGGCCCTGTGACATACCAGTATTCCCATTTAGATGTGAACACTTACAAGCTATCAACTGTGTCAGTTAACTGATCTTAGAACAGTTCAGGGGAAAGACTATTTCTCCACAATCTGAATAGATTCTATTCAATAGACCTTTCACTTCTAGAGCAAAAGGAGTAAATGTTGTGTACAAAATAAATGTCCTATGTACCCTGCTTGAATGACTTCCCAAATTGGGTAATGTCACCATTCACAAGCTATATATACTGAAGGCTCTTGGTAATCTGAACCATCTGCATTTCAAGAGTACTCAAAGCGCCGGTAAGGATGTGCTTCTTCCTACTTTTGCTGTGAGAAATTTACCTCTTCTTGCACCCTCAAAATGTTACCACTGTTTTGCCTGAAAAAAACCTTCAACAACACAGTCCTGTGCATTTATACTCAGAAGATAATCTTACTGTGTTCAGTGGGACTTATCTTCCAGCAGGTGATTATGGCTGCAATCCTAACCCCATTTAGGCCAACCTAAATCCTGGCTTACATCCTATGCTGACCTGGGGGTGTCACAGAAGTGCTGTAAGACACTTGTGTGCATTCCGGGGGGAGGATTAGGCCAGTGCACAGACATGCACATCACCACAGGAATGGGAAGACTGAAGAGTTGTGCCAGCCTTGGTTAGGATTGCACCCTAAGTGTAAGATTGCAAATTTGCATTTAAAATCTGGTGAGATGCGCAAAATATACAACTCTGAGAGATGGATATCTCATTAAATTATTCTAATTTGGGCACTCCATGCAGATTAAGAGTACAGTGGGCAGATAGGGGACTTGTCATCTGAATTCTAGTCCAGATCCCACCCATTCTCATATGTTGTTTGTCTACCCTTGTTAAAAGTGCAAGTTTTTTATTCTTGGGCAAAGGAGGAAGGCATTTCCTTTTTCTCATTCTAGACCACAATGACTTTTGTTCTGGGTGTTGTTTGCCAAGAAAAATTAAAGCATGTCAGGGACGGTGACACATTTAATGCCATATGTAGTTTGGCACTAACATTTCAAGCAAAGAAGTGATGAATAAGAGGTTGATTTTTTGATTAGGAAGGCTTCCTGCTTGGGGAAAAAAACCGCATCTGTTCAAGAGTCAAGGCTTCCACCTGAGTTTTCAGAACTCCCTTATCTATGCCCTTTGAAGGGCAGGGTATGAGGCATCTGTCTTACCCACAATTAATCAAGGAGCTCAGCACCCCCTGAAGACCACCTGCAGATACTGATATGACGGTGCAGTGAACCATCCCACATAACAAGAATCATTACAATTCTTAGTGCAGCATCTGTAGAGATCAGAAGGGTTGGCACTCTGGGGCACTTTTCCTGTATAAGGTCAGAATCCTATTGTTATAATCTTTATACAGGGTTTTTTCTCTCCTTTTAGATTGCATCTGATCTATTTGTCATGACAATTACTGCCATGCTCTTTGGAGAGATGAAAAAGAAAAGAGGGAGAACAACCTTTCCAAACAACCAAAATCCTAAATCCTTATCCTGATGTCTGAATTCAAACTCAGCTTGGGAAATGAGACTGCCTTGGTCACATTAGTAAATGGCCTCTGTTGGGAGCTGAACAGGGATAATCTACATGTTGGTTCAACTGGAATTCTCAGAGGCTTCTGATACTATCAGCTGTAGTGTAGACTCTTCCTGAACTGCTGCTCTGATTTATTTCTGGAGGTAAAAGTGTCCCCCGCAGATTGCCCTGCAAGTTGTGACCATCTCTAGGGTGCCGTGTTCATCCTTGTTTCTAAACTGAAGATCCAGCATTGTCCAAAGATGCTTTGGTCACTTGGCCATGTGACTGTACGTCGAGGCACACTGAACACTGTTACATTCCCACCAAAGTGGAACCTATTTTATTGGAAGCTGAATCAACTCAGCAGAGTGATGACCACAGAGCATCCTCTTTTGTGGTTCAGAAGCCTTTCCTCCCACCCTGGCTGTTTGCTTAGGAACATGCATCAATCAAGACTGAGACCAGAATCAAACTTTAGAAGAGGTTTATTTCCAGATCATGAAGGCTCATATTTACAACATCTGTTTATCATCAGAGTTCCTACCACTTGATTCGGACCAGAGGCTCTAATGCTGCCCCTGCTTGCATGTGGGTGTGTGGCCTGGTGGAGAGTCATGTGCTCACATCTTGAGAGAGAGAGAGAGAGGGTCCAAGCCACAACTCCTGCAATGGTCACTGAGAGGGGACAGATAGAGAAGTCATTCAGGACAGGGGGTAGTTCACTGCCCCCTTCTGACACATACAGGTCGGTGTTGTCTTTTTCCCCCCCAACATATTTATCTATTTGCATTTGCATGCTTTTGAACTGCTAGTTGGCAGGAGCTGGGCTAAGGATGGGAACTCACCCCATCTGGCAGTACTCCATACTGTAGTACTTGCAGAACTTGCTGGAGGACCCTATGTTAAATTGATTTTGGTGCTTTTGGCAGATTATTGTTCAATCCCTTGGTCTTTGGCTGTTTTAAGGGACCCAGCAGGTTCTGTTGTGGGCAGGTGCCAGGAAGAAACAAGAAATTGGTTCATTAAAATCTGGCATTTGCCAGAAAAGCAACTGGGTGGCCTTGTATTCGAGTCAGCTTCTTCAGTATTCCTACATTGTCTGAGCTTCTACAAATATACCCAGGGCTATTTTTCTGGGGATACTCACCGGTACTCAGCACTGACACCTTTTTCTGCCTGCCTCCCAGCAACTAATTAATATAAGGGAATGATCCATGCTGAGTACTGGCATCTTTTCCCCCAGAAAAAAAGCACTGAATACACCTATCTAAAAGCTCCACATGGTGGTAATTCTTTCAGTCAGCAATTTAGTATTTAATGTTCTATACTAGGTACCATATAGGAGAATATTCCTCCCACTGGGAAAATTTGGATGAGCAAGTCACCAACAGACTTCACATTAAAATGGCTTTGTGGTGCATAATCACAGACAACAGGGTTTTTCTGAAGGTTAGAACAGTATTAACAGGGAAACGATAAAGTGAATGAGGAAATAACTGCCAATTGGCCATTATTAAATTCCAACAATTACTACAATTACTGTTCGAATGAGGTTGCCATATTACATGGAGTGCTGGGTTTTCCACGGACATTAGCCTCCCACCTGGCTCCAGTTTTGCCCATTTAACTGGCTTGGACTACGATTTAAAATAAAAAAGTTTTAAAGTGCACTGGAAACAGCAGTAGAAGCCAAAGCAAGCAGACTATTCTATGTGACTGTTCAGAAGACCTGCTCCTGCCTAGGAAACAATTAGGAAAGGCAGAGCTGGGATTGAGTTACAGTCTCACACTTCCTTGGGGCCATACGTGCTCCTCCAGGATTACCAATGGCGTCCTCAGAACACCTCTTCATCCACTGGATCCAGTGAGTGAGTGATAACTTGTTAACTGCACTCCAGCAGATGGCACAGAGCTATGGTGTGACCTGCAGCTAAGCTATTTAGCATATGGCAAATACATGGACTTGTGATAAATCAAATGTTAATCTGATTTCCATCAGATTAACCCATCCACCCATCCACTCAAGGACAGAGTGGTCTATATTGAAAAAAAAAACTGGGCTGGTGTAAGCTCTTGATGGACACTCGGATGCAATGTGATGAATATTTTACCAGCTTACACATGCCATTCAATGGACAACCAGCTTTCCCTACTGCATTTCCTATTGACACCCTTTGAATTCTCCTAGCCCCTCCATCACAAATGCCAAGTGAACCATCTAACACTTGGTTCAGCACAGTGTGACAGTGCCATAGCCTCTTGGATTCAGCACACAGTGGTCCAGAGCCCTGTTGGAGGGTCGCAGGGCATAGCATAGCGGTTTCCATTGTTTGAGGATTTGTGTTGTGTCAGACTTGGTCTTGTTTCCAAGGCTGAGATTTGTGCTCAGTTCTGCAAATCCAGCTTTAGCGTAGCAGCTTATAGGTCTGGCTTGTGAGAAGTTTCTGAAATCACATAACAAATGACTGATGGGTGACTACTGAGGGTTCCTTCTCTTTTTCAGCCTTCTACCCTATATAAATGTGGATTAGCTCTTTGCTATACACAGAGGTGCTAAAGGGTAATTGAGCTCCAGCTATACCTTCACAATGCTCTATTATATGTTATGAAAGCCTAGGGCAGCAACAAGACATGATCTTTAATAGAAATACTGCCCCCTGGTACACAGCCCATCATAGATTTCACTCAGACATCCAGCTACCATCCTTTTTTGTGTGTATAAGAGAACATTATCTCAGCTTGAAGGATCTTTTTGGCTACAAAATGGGATCTTAACAATGCCCTCCGTGTTTTGGATGTGAATTTAATTTTGAATGGAAAGCCATTCTTTAAACTGAGGATTTGGGGCATCAAGCCACAGCAGACGAAAAGCAAAAAAGCTTTCCATCAAATCCTATACAATCTAGGGAGATTACTCCTATTTTCATAAAAATGCAGAGACAGACACCTTATGCCCTATCTTTCCCTGTAGATATTCCCCGTCATTTCATCTCTAACCATTAGCCCTGTCCATGGCATAGCCAGCTAGGATCTGTCGCAACACAGCAGAAGTTGTAAGTCAGCCAGGAAGGAGAAAGAAGAAAGTAGCAGCCACTTCTTTGCATATCCCCTTCCGGCACCCTCTTCTAGCCATACTGGTCTGAGAACACAAAAGGTTGCTGAAAAAGTTGCTGCCAAGAAAGTTCATCCAAAAATGTTAAGAGACAGAGGTCTCCGACTTGGCTGGCCACATGTGGCACCTGCTCATGTGAAGCTCTGGGGAGATACCCAGGGCAGCCCAAGCCTCCTCCCAAGCCCCCCATCCAGCCAATAGGTACATCCTATTTTCTGGTGGTGAAGGAGGTTGTTCTTCCTTCACCTCCAGAGGTTATTCTGAGGGAGAGGCTGCACATCTCTCTCTCTCTCTCTCTCTCTCTCTCTCTCTCTCTCGCTCTCTGTGTGTGTGTGTGTGTGTGTGTGTGTGTGTGTAGGAGTATAATCCCCCTGGATGATGCTGATAATGTCTCACCTACTGTTTGTGATATATAAAAGACTGGCTATTTGTTCTGGAACTCTGCACATGCTTTGGGGAACAACCCCCATGTACCTTGCTTTGGTATCAGCTATATTTATGTCTAAAACACTTTCTCTCAATATATTTCACTGGATGGAAGCGTGCTAGGTAAATGAGCACATGTTGTCTATGTGGCAACAAGAGTATGAATATATCCCTCAGTGACCAAGCATTGACCAATACCATATCAAATGCTGTTTCACACTTGATGTCCCAGCTCTTTTCACACTTATTTTCATTCCCCTGACGTTTCTGCCTAAAAGGTAGATTCAAAGCTGATTGAACTACCATCAGCTGGGGAAGCAGTGAGATATCAAGTGGAGTGTCACAAGATTGGGGTTGCCATAAATTTCTTCCAACAAAAACAGGATAGGCCCCTCGGTCCCATTTGCCAGTATGTGAACAAAATCCCCCAAAATTGGGATTGTCCGTGTTTTTCGGGACATATGGCAACTCTACACAAGGTTGTATCTTGGGCCCCATGCCGTACAATATTTAAATGACCTGGATGAGCAGGTAGAAGCAATTCTTGTGAAATTTGCAGATATGGGGAGGATAGTCAACACCCCGGATGACCAAATTTGGATTCAAAATAATCTTTGAAGGCTCAGTCATAAAGCATATACCAACCAGTTGAAGTTCTGTGATTTTAATATCACATTCTCATAGTGCTAATATAACCACATTGTAAACTAATTTTTGTTGAAAAGTAGCATTAAATATTCTTAACTATAATCATGTGTATGTCTGGAATAGAGGTTTTTTCTCATGGAGACATAATGCTGGCTGTTTAGAATGATCAAAATGGAGGAAGCCTGGTTCAGTGATCTGTTTCACGGGAAAAATTTTTTTTAGCCAAAATGTTTGTGCTGCTTATGATTAAAGGAATGCAAATAAGTTAAAGCGTTGAATCCTTGGAGTAGTGATCTCCACAACTTGTCTATTGTGATATAAATAAATCATGCATAAATTAGAGTTTAATTCTTCTCATTTGCATCTCCTAATGAACAGAGGCAGATGTTTCTTGTGTACCATTATCCATACATTTGGAAACTCCATACAGTACATGGTGTTCTTTTTTTCTCAGGAGTTGTTATCTTTACCCAGCAATGTCTTCATTTCTGGCTTCTCTCCAGTAAGAAAATATATGGTTTTCCCCCTTACTTCAAACTCCAAACTAGGATCTAAGACCACTTGAGAAATCATTCTAATTGCCTTCGGCTGTAAATTATTCTGACATGCAAAAGGAATATGTAAGTATTTTGGCTGATTGTTCCCTACAGTGGACCTGAGTTCAATGCACACAATGCTCTTTTAGTTAGGGCGCAATCCAGAGTAACTATGGGGAATACTTGCTCCGGTGTAAGAACAATTTGCTCTGGATTGCAATATGAATTTCCCATAGGTTTTCACTGGATGGTGCAGTAATTACGGGTACACGTAATGTCTCTTACATGTTCCCATAGTTACTCTGGATTGTAGGGTTAGACAAAGTTTCCTCTTATACAGCTGCTTTGACCTGGGGGCAGTTCTGAGTCACACAGAAATCTGCCCTCCTCGTCAGCATTTCAGTGCCTTTCACCATTCCATTTTTCCAAACTCACAGTACACTGATCTGTATGAACCAGATGAAAAATTTCTTACTTTTTTGTAAGATTGCTAAAAAAAGTCTATTTTTCAAGCTTTTTGCTCTTTTGAACCACTCCCACTACCAGTTCTCTTCCATATTTCAAGGCTTTGAAGTCAACAACCCCCCTGGTGTTTTTAATACTTCCATTTTGAGATCCCTATCCCTTGTGCCTTGGGGAGGGGAGAGTTGGGGGTGCTTCAATAGCACTACTATAATTGGTTTTTTCTCCTTTGAAAGAGTTGAAGGTGGAATCACTGGGGGAACTTGGGCTGTGGCTGGTGTAGAAAAAGGGGGAACTAGTAGGGACTAGGCAAACACAGGCTGCAATCCTAAGAACAATTTCCTGGGAGTAAGCCCCAGGAACTTACTTCTGAGTAGACATGAATAGGATTATAGTGAGAATGAAAGGAATTCAAGAAACAGCAGAGGATTGTGAACAATAAAAAATCAGGTTCTAGGCATAAGAAAGGAGCCTAAGCAAGAGCTGTTGACCAGCCTGAAGATGCAGTTTTTTGGCAACAACCCAGTGGAACCAAAAACCTTTTTGGCTGCCTGTTCCTTCGACCTATGGCCCACTGGCCATGGCACAATCCATGGCACAGAGCGACAATCCCATACATTGTATTTGATAGTGGGTTTTAACTAGGATTCTGTGGCTGCGTCGCTGGTTTCTGTTGGGGAACAAGTATAATAACCCATTGACTTCAACATTTCCTACATCCTTTGGCAGCAGAACTCCATCATTTCCCACAAGGGTGTTTCCCGGCTCTACATGAAGATTTCAGGTACTGATCCTGATACATTCTGTATGCAAAGCAGGAAGCTCCCCACTTTCTCAAAACCATATAGCTTGCTCAACAGCCTGTCAAAAGCCTTTTCCTCATTCTTTTTACAACATAAAGACTCCAGGGAACTGGAACCACAGAAAGCAGAAATACCCTACAATCCAGAGTAACTATGGGAGCACGTAAGAGACATTACGTGTACCCGTAGTTACTGTACCACCTAGTGAAAACTTATGGGAAATTCATATTGCAATCCAGAGCAAATTGTTCTTATGCCGGAGCAAGGACTCCCCGTAGTTACTCTGGATTGCTCCCTTAGGCTACTATCCAGAGTAACTAAGGGACCTTTTAAACCGACATAGTTACGGTGCCACCTACGGGAAACCTTTGGGAAATGCATAGAGCAATCCAGAGTAAGTGCCTCTTACGTCTTCCCATAGTTACTCTGGATTGTTGGGCCTGTGAATAGGCACATGATAGGCAGTGTTGGCTTTCTCATGCTACGCAAGTGCATGGCTGTGTTGTGTTAAGTCTGCTGCATCTGCACCATTCACAGTACTGCACTATGGGCAGACTCAGAGTGAGACGCTTATATACAGTTGCAAACAGAAGATGTAAGAATGAACTGAAAAAGATCCATCGCTATTTCCCTTTCATGTTGGGCTTCCTTGAAAGTCTGCAAAAGCACTTCCTCTCCTATTTTAAGGTTTTCCCATCGCCTGCAGCTCCCACGCTCCCTCCACATGCAGCTGCAGCCAAGAAAACAGCATAGTCAGGCCCTCTCCAAGACTCTTTTCCAGGGTAAACAAAATAGCAACCTTCAATGATTACTGAGGCACTTTGTCTTCCTCTGGAGACATTACATTATCTCAGAGCCATCCTGTTTTCTGTCACCATCTCCCACTCACACCCACCCCCAGGAATGTTAAGGTCAGCTACGCAGAGCCTCCTCTGGTAACAGCACACAAGACTCTTTTTGCCAGCCGAACAAAGGGAAATATTTTTTATTTGACTTATGGAGAACACTCTTCCCTAAAAAGTCCGTGTAAGCCTGTTTTCCAGGGTTGCCAAAGGGGTTCCTATTCTTTTCACGCCTTTGGTCAGCACTAACTTGATTCCTACCAACTGCTATCACATTTGACCTCTTTGTCAACTTTGTCAATGTGACTACTATCACATGTCCTCTTTTTTACTCTTATGTCCTGCAAATAATATTAATTGTCCTTTTCCTTGTGAGCAGGCAGCATGGTAGCCTTCTTGTAATTAATAAATTATATGTAATTGTTAAAAATTTAATAATAATGTTTAAATTAACCTCATGAAAACTACACACACACACACACACACACACACACACACACACACACACACACACACACACACACATATATATATATATATATATATATATATATATATATGAGAGTTTTAGTTTTTTATGTCCTGTATTTTTCTTGGATGTCCTATTTTTGGGAGGGACAACGACTTGTCCTCTTTTGAGTCAAGTCATACGGTTACCCTATATCACAACCAAGCTGAGGGAAAGCTTCACCTCTGCCTCTAGATTTATTTATTTACTAGCAAAATACACCAACGTTGCAGGAGTAAAATGCCCTCGCATATGCCATCCCCCCTTTGTGCATCATCTCCCCCTTTGTGCATCAACTCTCCATGCGCACTGTCCCTCATGTGCACCGTCTCCTCATGCACATCAACCCCCCATGTGCAACAATCTCCATGCGCATCAACCCTGAATGTGTAACATCCCCCATGTGCAACATCCCCCATGCTCATAATCCCTCATGCACATCAACCCCCATGTGCATCAATGCCCCATTGATGCGCAACATCCCCCATGTGCATCAACCACCCATGCGAACCCTCCCTCCCAGTGCATCAGGTACTGGGCACCAAATTGGCTGGATGTTGATCAGTCAATCTTCAATGTTAAGTATAGGACAGAAACATGTTGCACCGCTTTTCACCCCCTTAAAAGTGAAATTTCTCAACATCTGTTCTTGGCGGGTATTGATGTCACATAAGGAACACCCTCCCCAACCTTCATGCTTGTAGGTTGAAGGGTTGGCGCAGTGCCTCCCTCAGTCAGGGATTCTCAATGCAAAGTATAGGCAGGAAAATGCGTTGTGCCCCTTTTCACCCCCTTCCAGTTGGAATTTCCGAAAACTGGTTCTTAGTGGGTGCCTCCATCTCGGAAAGAACACCCTTCCCAAATTTCATGCTTCTAGCAGTTTTGGCGGGGCATTAATGAGTGAATTGAGTCAGTCAGTGATTTTTCAATTTTATATATATAAGATTTATTTATGGAATTTCTATCCCGCCTGTTCTTTGGCAAGGCTGACTCAAGGCAGCTAACAAACATTAACAACAATGTATATTAAAAAAATATATAACATTTAAAAAACATAAAAAAATTTAAAACAACCCACCACCCTAAAATTTTCATTAAAAACATTGGCTAGAATGGCTAAAAACTCCTAAAAAACACAACACCCCATCCTCTCTATTAGCTAAAAAGCATTTGCCCACAAGAATGTTTTTAGGCCCCGCTGAAAACTGTACAAGGAGGGAGCAGTTCTTAAGTCAAAGGGAAGGGAGTTCCAGATCTGGGGTGCAGATCTGGGGTCCAGGCCCTGATCCTAGACGCCACACCTCTCAGTGGCAGCATGGTCAGCAGGGCCCCCCCAGTTCACCTTAAGTGACGGGTTGGATTGTATGGACACAGGCGGTCCTTCAGATACCCTGGAACCGAGTCGTGGAGAGCTTTAAAGTTCAAGACCAGCACTTTGAATTCAGCCCACTTTGAATTTACAGTTGTTAAATATGCAGTGTTGGATTTACAACTGCTTATCTAACAACTCTCCCAAATGTTTTAATATGTATTTGAAGCAGTGTCCGTTTTGCCTGTAATTCAATAGGTCAGTGGTTCTCAAAGTTGGGTTCAAGCACAACCTCAGATCAGGGCGGGCATAAGAGGGTGGCAGTAGGCTTTCATGGGAGAAAGTCTCATTCAAGACAATTGACTGACTTCTGAGTAGACATGGAGGTAACTTTGATAGAGGGTCTTGGACAGATTTTTGAATTGGAAAGTAGGTCCAGGGCTGAAATGTCTTAAGTACCACTGGGATAGGTATTCAATCACCTACTTTATATGAATAAGGACTCAATCCTAACCAACCTTCCAGCATGGAGATAAAGGCAATACAGAGCAATAAGGTAAAGGAATGAACATCTTCTTACCTTGAAGAGGCCTCCATGACTGCCACTCAATGGCAGAATATGTCCCTTTGGCACAGCTAAAAAGATGGTTAGAATTTGAGTCTAACTCCTGTTATGCTGAAGGCAATAGGTATGGTGCATAGGAAAAGCCTTGTTTGGAGTGGCTCATAGACATCACTCCGAGAGTGGCTGAAAATGGAAAGGTCCTTCTTTACCATGACCCAAGATGCCAGTTTTCATTCACTACCACCACAGCACTGTTATATTTCACTGTTTATTTTTAAAAGAAAATGGCTTGGAATTCATGGGAAACTTGTACGGATTTTATTAAGTAGAATGTATCGCAGCCATTAAAACAAAGAACTTTGACATATCTGGATCACAAAGGCACTATTTATCTGTAAATGGTGTGAAGGAGGAAATGAAGAGGCAGGTTCCATTCCTCTTAATAACAGAATTCCACTGACCTCTCTTCAAGGATCATTTCATTTTCTCTTTTGCAGATCTATTAATGTCAGAAAGAAAGAAAGATAAAATGCTTTGGAAGAAGAATGCCGGTGTTAACTTCCATTCTGAAAGCCAATCTGTACAATGTTTCGGAACTTCTCCGAGTGCAGTTTGTGGATTTTAAGTTGACTCATAGACAGGAAATGTCTATTTAAAAAAATAAATGGCCAAGGAGAATATGAAGGGGCATTATTTTTTGCATTTATGTGTTTTCAGGATATATCAACTAGCAAGTCACATAGCTTTAGCAGCAGCTTATAAAAGAGGCATGGGAGGCTACCAATATCCACTGCAAAGCATCACAATGTCATGGAAAGAAATGTAGAGCATAATCCTAACCATATCTACTTAAAAGTAAACCCCATTGTTTTCAGTGGGTGTTATTCCCAGGAAAGTGTCTTTAAGATTGCAGCATTAGCCCCTATACAGAAAGGCTTTACTACATCAGTTTTGTTTCTCCCTTCAGTGTATCTCCATTGTGGTTATATTGGCAAAAGAAGCCCAATTACAGCAACAAGTGATATCCATGCTAGGAAATTATGAGCTCTCCTTTCCATCTCAGTGTAAGTGTGAATCTCCATAGAATATTCATGCAAACCATGTTTCCTATATAGACCTAGGTCATATTTTCAAAACCAAAAAGCCAGAAAAATTTGAAGGGAAGATTGTAAAACACATTATAGTCCAATGTCCAGTGATTCTTTCCAGTGTCCAGTGATTCTGGTGGGGCTGGAGGAAGCCGCAAGGATTCTTCTTGATTGCATCGGGCCAGCAACTTACTCTACAGAATGGCCTGCAAAAACCTCTGAAAACTACTTCCAGTTTTCAGAGGCAAACTGAAAGTTGCATTCTGAAACCCATAAGTCGTTTTCAAAGGCTTCTGTAAGCCATTTTGAGGCCTGCAGAGTGGGTCACCAAATTGGTGCAACCCAGAAGATGCTTCCAGAATGGCACTGATTTGGAGGCAAGGGTGGGAGGGTAGATCAAGGTTCCAACCACCAGGTATGGGCTTGATTGCATCGGGCCAGCAACTTACTCTACAGAATGGCCTGCAAAAACCTCTGAAAACTACTTCCATACTTCCAGTTTTCAGAGGCAAACTGAAAGTTGCATTCTGAAACCCATAAGTCGTTTTCAAAGGCTTCTGTAAGCCATTTTGAGGCTTACAGAAGGTGAGTCAGGTGAGTCAGGTGAGTTTGGGAAATCCTGCCTTAAACCAATCAGGATTTCACCACCAGTAATAGAAGCCAAAGCTCCCCATGCTGGGACACTGCAATACCCCATCCAGGTCCTGTCTATGCCTTCTTAAGGGATGGGGTGACGATGACAGCAGTGATGTGATCCCCACAATTACACCACTGCCAGGACAAAAGGGTGATTTTCTAGAGGATGTGGGGAGCACATGAACTTCTCTGCAGGGCTGCCAAGCCTCTGAACTGGAGACCCACTTCTGGCTTGGATGTCCTACTTGGAAGGACTTGGCTTGGAAGTCGTACTTAGGGGGCCACACGATTGTTGACCCTCCAGAAGGGTGCCAGGGTTAGGATTAAAAAAACCAGAGTTCTTTTGTCCCTGGCAGTGGCACAATTGTGGGGATTGTATAGCTGCCGTTGTCCCCTTCCACAACACTGTAAGTACTTGTGGAATGCTAGCTTAGGCCACCTAGTTCAATCCTCTGCTTGACACAAGAAAATCCTCTTTAGAGCCTCTCCAAAAGGATTGTGTCAAGCCTCTGCTTGAAGACCTCCAAGGGAGAGGCCTGCCACTTTCCACAATAATTGGTTCCATTGTTGAACTGCTCTTACTGTTAAGAATTTTTTTTCCTGATATCCAGCTGAAATCTTCCCTCCTGCAGCTTAAACCTATTAGATCTAGTTCTACGCTTTGGGGAAGCAGAGAACAAGATACACTTATCTTAATCTATAAATCTTGTTCAGAAATGCAGAAGCTAAAAAAAAAACACAAACTCTTATTTATCTCACAAACTCACAACCTCTCGGCATTCACAGGGACCAACTCAGAAAATAATGAGTATGAGCAAAAATGATAGTTGCTTCTGTTAAGTATTGAATACATATACAGTGGTGCCTTGTTAGAAGAGCATAATCTGATCCAGAAGCATGTTTGTCTTACAAAGCATTCTTCTTACAAAGCATTTGTCTTACAAGGTACCACTGTGTGTGTGTTAAGCCCTACAAATTGAAACTGAGGCTGCAATCCTAAAGACATGTTCTGGGGAGTAAGACCCATTGAACACAATGGGGCTTACTTCAGAGTAGACATGGTTAGGATTGTGTTCAGATGACCCTAATTGTTTTGGAGGGAAACTTAGAACATTCATATTTTGGGCAGACTTTTTAAAGTATTATGATTGGTTAAGACTCCGTGGACCTAGAGTATAAATTACAGGCATCTGCCTGCTGTTCCTCAGTTCAAATTTGAGTCAATAAATGCTGTTGTAGCTATGCTGGTCTGCTTCTTGCCTACTGAAACCCACTACACGATAGCTACAATATACACACAAAAAAGAAGTATTCCTGGGGTTTATTCCAAATAAACCATGCCACAGCTTCATTCATGGTTCAGCTTCCCGGAATTCTCATTCCCTCCTAAAAGCATAAGGTTTCCATGTGGAGTTGACTGTTCATATGTTCTTATGACGGCCTGATGCTCATTAATGTTGGAAGTTTCCTGTGCACAGAACCCTCTGTGCAATGAATTGCAAGTGGCGCCCAGAACGTTCACTTATGCTCTGGATGAAAAATGGCTGCAGCCCAGTCAAAGCCACATTGCCTTGCAACCACATTGCCTTAATTTGGTTTCAGGGTGGTCAATATTAACGAGGGGAAGGGGGAAGAATATGCTTTAATGGCCTCCCCATTTAATTGAATCTCTATGCAGCAGCTGCCGGTTTGCATTCAATGTGCTTCACTATTAGATTAATTCTAGGAGGCACCAAACTTTGCTAGTTGGAGAATCCTTCCGCATTAGAATTGAAAAAAAAGATTTATGGCTTCTTAAAGGCTAACAGTTCTATTGTGGAATAAGCTAGCGTGAACTTCATCAGATGTATAATCAGTAAAGCATACAAGAAAAGCCCCACTGGATCAGGACCATCCCTTTCTCTCACAATGGCCCATCAGAAGCACACAAGACAACAAGAAAACTGCATCCTAGTACCCTCTCTGGCATTTTGGGGTGGCCTGTATTTAAAATAAAGAAGTTGCACATACCCATCATGGCTTATAACCTGTGATGGAATTTGCCTCCAGAAGTTTGTCGAATACCCTTTTACAGGCATCTAGGCCATAAGCGATCACCACATCCTGTGGCAATGAGTTCCACAGGCATTGGATAAAGAGATATTTTGTCTGCCCTAACTCTCCCGACACTCAATTTTGGTAGGTTTCCCCTGGTTTTAGTGATGCATGAGAAGGAAAAGACTGTTGCTCTATCCACTTTATCCATCCCTACACTGTAGCATTTTGTATGCACATGCATGCCACATATGTGACTAGAAAAAACAGTAAATAGAGGGCTTTTAATCTTTCTCAGCATGTCTCCATCAGTCATTGAGGATAAAACTTCATGAACCAGATAAAATATCTCTAGATCACTGAAAACCCCAGAAAACAAAGACTCTAGATCTAGAAAAAATTATGCTAATACATCTAAAACACAGATATCTTTGTATAAAATGTGCATGTCTACTGGGCTATATACATATAACTTTACATTAGGAAGTCATAGCCAATTACTGTAATTAATTGGAATTAACCTCATAGTATGCACATGTCAGTGACAGAATTCTCTTGTGGTACACAACCATGTAGATATACTTTTCCTTACACTAGTAGTAAAATTTCTTTATATGCAAATTTGCTATCTCTGAAGGGCTCTTATTACCCACATCTCGTTTCTTATTATCTGCTATGCCTCCTTCTGGAGGCTGCCGTGACCTTCAGAAAAGCACCTGTGATCAGTGCAGACTGCTTTAAACTGTCCAGAGGAGGCGTCTGCTGACTGTTTTAAAGGGGTACTTGCTGATTGTGGGTGGCATTCTGAATGTCCTGCAGCCTCCAGGTCTCTGTAACATTCAGAAGTATTCTGCCCTATACTGGTTTCCTGGTGCCTGCTGGATACTTCTGATGGTTGGGAAGGTACCCTTTGTTCCAAACCCCATTGATTCCATAGGATCAGTTCTTTGTTATCTACAAATTTGCTTAGGTTTCCAGGAACTTTACTGTTGTTGTAATGAGAACTGGCTGTGATAGCCAACAAACAAGCACATTTAAAACACTGTACCACTGAAATTGATTTTCCCTGACCTTGTTTTTGTGCAGGCAGCCAAATTCAACGAAGAGGCTATCAAATTTCATATGTACAGTTTTATTGTTTTATTTTTTTCTGATTTGCCCCTACATTTTGTTCTTCAAATCAAAAAATGGTTGCTTAGAAGCTGATGATGTTCAAAATCCAGGAAGTGTTCTAACCTCTCACAGGCAATTTTTCCCCTATATTGGATTATGCAAATCCTGTTTACAAGTCAGCAAATTCAATTTGGCTGGGTAAATTAGGCATTACTTTTAATCACATTCTACAATTTGTTTTCAGCTGCCCTTTTCACACCCATCGCTGTTTTCTGTTAACTTCAGAGAAGTAGCCATTCAAAAGAAGGGGGTCTGTTATCCGCAGGCGACAATTGCTGGCAAGCATCCATCTTCACAAGGTGATAGGTAGAGCATTCCTCTGGTTAAAAGCAAAGATAAAGTGCCTTTTCTGTGCTTTGCTGCATATGGAGCTTCAGTCTTGCTTGGTGTTTTGCTCTTGACCTTCCTGGCTCAAGAACGAAGGCCAGTTGCCAATACATCTGGAGCAACTTCTTAGAAAAAAAATGTATTTGAAGCATCCACCTACACTAGTAACAGGTGATGACACCATCACTAATAACTTGCCTTTTGGTTATCAAAAAGAATAACATCAGAAATAAGCTCAGGGTAGTTTGGGGAGGTTTATAGAGCATGTATAAAGCATGTTTTGGATTTCTGCCTGTTAAGCTAAGCCTCCTATAAATGTTTGTCACATCATGTGGATGGTCTTGCTGCTAAGTGGCAGATGTTGGGGGGTCCCATAACTACCACCAGACACCACATCAAATATCACTGGTGGAACCACCTCAAATATCACAGGTGGTACCATTGGTTGAGAAACACTGGGGTAGTACTATAATGGGAATACTATAATAGACAGGCTTACGATAGCACTTCTTAAATAAGTGCTTCTTATTTGATCGCTGTCTGCCTGTTTTTAACCATCTTATTCTTTTTACTGTCTATATATAGTTTTTGCCATCTTTATATAGTTTAATTGTATTTATTGTTTCCATAAACTTTAAATTGTATTTTATTGTTGTTTTAAGCATTGCTAGCTGCCTTGGGTTTCCTTTTTTAAAAAAGGCAGGATATAAATCAAATCAATCAATCAAAGAGGAAATCCAGCCATTCAAAATGCAAGTTTTAACTGGGGCTCAGACCAAATCAGAGCATGCTTATGCTGGCACCTTCAGTGGCTACTCATTTGTTCCTGGGTTCAATGCAAAATGCTGATGGCTACTTTTGAAGTTATCACAGCATGAAAAAATATACATTTTAAGTATTTGAGTGCAGTGTTTTGTGGTGGGCTTATTAACCAGGTTCAGTTTGACAGTATGGTGTTGTGGACTGCGCTGGTGATGTTTACTGGGGAAGGAGAAGTGACACCAGTACTGGCCAAAAATTCTATGAGTAATTCATGCAGAAGGTAACAAAACAAACTATGCTGAGGTATTTCTATTTTATCAAACCCCAAAAATAAGCCCCCCGTTAAAAAAACAAGAGAGCAGAGCAATGGTGCATCATCATACCCACCGCCTAGGGCATTGCATGACTGACTGCATGGGAGGTGGTCCATCATAGGGGTGACATCATACACTGGGAGATACCAATGATGAGGATGCAAATTCTTGGAATAGAGTATTTTGTAAAGTGGAATAAGTATGGCAGCATCACCGTTGATCAAGAAGTGTCTACTGTGGAATCTTTCCTGTGCCTTCAGTTCTGCTCAAGTCTGTTCTATACTACCTATGAAAGCCTTCATGGCAGTCTCATTATAGCAGAGAAGTAGATAATTATTTAAATGCATATAATGTGTACTATAAATGCATATATAGTAATGGATCATGTCTTGAAACCCTGGAATGGAAGGCCAATCCTGATCTTTGGCTGCTGCCCCCTGCCAGCATGCACTGATGTACCATGAAGCATGTTTGTGAGCAGTACCTTATGCTCAGCACCAGAGCACTGTACTGGAGCCAGCAGTCTGCCACCCGACACTTGCCTGAAGGTTGGTGGAGAGGTGTGGTGACAAGGGGGGAGAATGTTCCAGGTTGGAGGAATATGGTCCAACATCAGGCTTCTTGATTCTGTATTGGCTAAATAGCGGGGCTATTATTTCTCTTACTCAGGAGAAGGGGATGAAGAGATGGCTGCTCAATGCATTCAGGATGCTGCAGCAAGCCTTCTGGCACTCTGCCCACTGAGCAGCTCAGAACTGGGCTGCCCCACTGAAACTGTTCTTGAAAAAAAGAAACGCAGTGTTTAAACCATTCAAACCATTGCTTTTTCACTGAAAGAATCTGATGCTTCATAATTCAAAATTATCTGGGAGCCAAGATGATTCAGAGGAATAATAAATCACTTCATTAGAAATGCATGAAAAGATGGTCAGGGTTGTATGAACAATCACTGCCATTGCAACACCTTGCCTCCATGTTCTCAGTACCAAGGTGTTGACAATCAGCACAATCCTAACCAAGTCTACTCAAAAGTAAGTACCATTGTGTTCAATGGGACTTACTCCCAGTGTCTTTAGGATTGTAGCCAATGTTAATCTTCAACACGATTTGAAAAAGTTATTCCATTTTCTAGTGAAAGCAATAAGTAATTGAAGTAATGTTTTATTTGTCTATGTGGGCTACTCTTCCCTTTTGGGGGAAGGAACTTGCAATGATCCTTTGGGGTAGGTTGAAAATTACAACTGAGGATGCAGTCCCATTCACACTTTCCTGGGAGTAAGCACCATTGACCATAATGGAACTACCTTTTGAGTAGATAGAAATAGAATTGGGCTGTCAGAGTGCAACCACATTGTCCACTGAGATCAAGTCCAAGGTATTTCAGAAAAGAAGTGCAGCCAATTCTGATGCATGTTTACTGTGCTCGAGGGGGACTTACTTATTGAGAAGTATGTGTGTAAAGCACAGACCCCATGACTTTCACTGTCCACATCGTTCATCCAGCAGAGAAGATTCTTGAATGATCCCACCACCATAAAAATTGTTTGTCTCCACAGGATTCTGCTGACTTTGATGCAACACTATGGCTCTCATGGGCAAATTAGCCTTTGGGGCTTACTATCTATCCCCTTTCAATCATTTTCTTACCTTGTGAGACACTAGTCAACCCGAAGATGAAAATCTAATTACAATTTTCATTAAAACCAAGCAAACCAGGCTTGGATTGGAGCATCCACCTCTCTCACTTAAGCTAAGAGCAAAACTTCCATCTTCAGGAGATTGATTTTCATAGCTTATCAGAGCTATCTCATTTCACTGTGTCACAGTAGTACAATGAAATTCATTTCAAGGTAATGTGGAAGAGACTGAGCTTCAGCTACGCACATGGAATCGTATGTCGCTCACAATTACGGGAGAAGAACTTGTGTGGTATTTTAGGAAAGCTTTTTTGGAAGTTGCGTCATTCAAGTTTCACTAAACTCAGGAAAGTTTGGGCAGCTTGGATAATGGTAGAAAAGAGATTAAAGCAACAATCCTAAGTAGACTCACCTGGAAGTAAGTCCCCCTCGAGCACAGTAAACATGCATCGGAATTGGCTGCACTTTTCTTCTGACATACCTTGAAGGGACTTGATTTCAGGCTGTCACCATTTATGTCACTCCAGCAGAATAAAAAAGCATCATGAAGAGCAAAAATAAGCTCACCTGTCTCAGCTCATCATATTTTTGAAGGGTGATACGCTGGAGATTGAGATCTGCCTACTCTGCTTCATACTACCACACGAACTACTAGCTGTAGGCATTGCTGTATAAGCCATGTGGCAGCCTTGTCCACTGTCAGGATCCAGAGGAGGGAGACTCCCATGATTTCACACACTTCCAGGTAGTGATGCCTAATTTCTGGCTCTCACTCCTCCCTGGTATTCTCTACACCCTCACAACTACCTGAGGAAAACCCATGGACAGCTACTCTACCTATGATACAGAGCTGTGGTATAATATACAGTGGCGCCTCACGTAACATATGTTTCACATAACAAACAAAAATGTCTCTAGGATTCTGCTTCATGTAACGAACTGTGCTTCACGTAACAAACACACTCAATGGCAGTTGGAGCAGACACGCTGGCCGGCAGCCCTTTTAAAAAGCATCAGGGCTGCCTAGCGCACCTGCCCATAGTGAGAGCAACACTTCCATGCTGTTCCTCCTGTGGCCAGGCATCCGCTGGGCAGAGGGAGAGAAAAGCAGTGGAGAAGAGGAAAGTAGCTGAGGGCTAGCCAGAAGGGAGCAGGGGAGAGAGAGGCTCAGGAGGAAGAGAAGGAGAAAGTGGGGAGACACTTGGAAAGTGTGTTGGATTGCAGAAATATCTTGGATTGCAGCCTCCTAACCATGTCTACCCAGAAGTAACCCCCATTGTGTTCAATGGGGCTTACTCCTAGGAAAGTGTCTTTAGGACTGCAGCCTAAGTAGACTTCACTGGATCATGCACATTGAATGAATGGTTTGAATTCAATTCCAGTGTTTTGTCATCATTTTTACTTCCAGCTAATTTTATATGAATACTAGCGAAATCCTGCATTGCGGGAGTAAAATTCCCCATATGACATCCCCCCCACTGTGCATCAACCCCCCCCATGCCCATAAAAACCCCCGTGCGTATCATCCCCCCTTGCGCATGAATTCTCCATGCACCTGAAACCCCCATGCGCATCATCCCCCCATGGGCATCCGCCCCCCCTTGTGCATGAACTCTCCATGCACATGAACCCCTCATGCGCCTCCATCCCCATGCGCATCCACCTCTCATGCATCCATCCTCCTATGCACATCATCTTCTCATGTGCAACATCCCTCCATGCCCATCAATCCCCCGGTACACATCATCGCCCATGTGCAACATCCCCCATGCGCATCAATCCCCTATGCGCATCAACCCCCTCTGCGCATTAACCCCATTTGCATCTACCCCACCATGTGCAACATCCCTCCATGCTCATCATCCCCCATGCACATCAGCCCCCTATGCGCATCATCTCCCCATGCACAACAGCCCCCCTCCAAACATCCCCATAGTGCACTAGGCACCAAATTGGCTGGATATTGGTCAGTCTTCCATGTTAAGTATAGCACAAAAACACGTTACACCCCTTTTCAGCCCCTTATGGGTTAAATTTCTCCACATGGGTTTTTGGTGGGTGTTCATGTGACAGAAGGAACACCCTCCCTGAATTTCATGCTTCTAGGTCCAGGGGTTGGGGCAGAGCATCCCTCAGTCACCAATTCTTCAATGCAAAGTATAGGGAGGAAAACGCATTGTGCCCTCTTCTGATTTGACTTTCCAAAAACCAGTTGTTAGTGCACCCCTTGGTCACGGAAGGAACACCCAACCCAAATTTCACGCTTCTAGGCCCAGCGGTTTTGGCTGGGCGTTGATGAGTAAGTGAGTGAATCAGTCAGTCAGTGATTTTATCTTTTATATATATATATATGTATGTGTGTGTGTGTGTGTGTATATATATATATTGTGGAACCAATCGTCTGAGTTTTCATTATTTCCTATGGGAAAATCCACTTCACGTAAAGAATGTTTCACGTAACAAACGTGCCTCCAGAACGAATTAAATTTTTTACGTGAGGTGCCATTGTATATTATATTTCTGTCCTGCTTGTTGTTCTATTTCAAACATTGCTTGCATGAATATTGAAATGCCAGAATTTCTGGCAGCACATTAATGGGACATAGAAATAAACATCTAATTTCAGATAAGTGGAAATGTGTGTTTTGCTATTAGCAACCATTTAGAAATAAGTGCAATAAGTGAAATGAAAAATGGTTAGAGAAGTCTGTGTTGCTATTAGAATCTTAGAAATCTTGAAGATATTTGTTATTTAAATACTATTTATATTGTTTTTCTAAATGGTAATAAGATCCATAGTGTTTATGTTCATGATCCTAACCATGCATTCAGGGTGGGGGCAAAACTCAGTTCAATCCCAGCTACTCCCAATTCAGTTTATAACATCAGTTTATTTTTAGGGTCATCACTTTATTTTCCAAATCAAGAAATGTATTCTTTTGCATATAATGAAATCAACAGGGCAGAGATAAAACAGCAAGAGCTATTTCACACATTACAGTTTAGGTGTTAAAAACATCTTACAGTGCAATCCTATTTGTGTCTACTCAGAAGTAAGTTCCATTGAGTTCAGTGGAGCTTACTCCCAGGAAAGTGCTTTTAGAATTGCATCCTTAGTCATACATTTATGTGTACATCTAAAAATGTGACGTATGAAGGTGATAAATCTTTTGAAAACAAGTACATCATGCAGACAATGTTTCTTGATGCCCTACAATCCAGAGTAATTACAGGAAGACATAAGAGGCATTTACTCTGGATTGCGCTATGCATTTTCCATAGGTTTCCCATAGGTGGCACCGTAACTAAGTTGGTGTAAAAGGTCCTGTAGTTACTCTGGATTGTAGTCTAAAACCTGCAAGCAAACCTGGGTTTGCCTGTTTAAAATGACAGAAAAATTTTGGATGTCATTAACTGCCAACCCCAGACTACACGTTATATTAAGCATGTAGTGTGGCCCTCTATGCTTGTGTTTCCTAAGTGTCAATTATAGTGTCTGAGAAGAATCAGGACTGGAACCACAGTGTTGTACAGAGACCTTTAACTCATCTGCTCATCACAGTCTTGAATTTCCTGGTCCACGTGGATGCTGTTTCTTCCCTTTCTTATAAAAGCAGCCATAGTTTGAAATGGGGCTGTAACTTCTCTGGCTCCACAAACCAGACAAGAATCCGGCTTTGAAAGTTATGCTGAGAAGGAGAGGTTTACATTTTTAAATTGATTAAAAATACATCACAACAAGGCTCTTCAAATATTCTGTCATTGCTCTGTTTGAATGTATGCAAGAGTCGTCCTTGGGACTTTTGCTGTGCATCTCACCTTCTTCCCTGTTGAAATCTCTTGCCAGGTCCTTATGCCTGCACAAATTGTGAAGTCTCTGAATTTTAAGTGTTCTTATATATGAAAGAAAGCTGTAGAAATATAATGCAGTTTTCCCAGTGAAAGCCATTGTGCCATTTAAAAAAAAGTTATTGACATTCCATCTCTTTTTCTAAAATGAGATCATTTAAAATGTCTTTCAAACAGTGTGCTTAAACACTTGAAAGTGTATGCTTTGGGCCAGCAGGGGTTCATGAGGTGGTATTAATTCTTGTGACAATTAGCAACATATTTCAATGACAGTGGACTTCCTTAAGGACCCACCTGCTTCACTGCAAATAATTAAGTGCCAATGACTTTTAGAACAAGAATGCTCACGGGGGCTGTTCTACCTTTGTGTAGCCCTGAATTTAGAGTTATTGAATCATCCAACTTAATGGCTCTGGAGTGCCAAGAGATTTACAACTTCAGTGCTTTGTGCCGCCAAAAGAAGAGTGTGATCAACATATACAATGTGCAAAGATGAACTTCCTAAGGGATGGTGAGACACCACTGCAGAGGAAAAAAAAAACCATGTTAACGGGAAAACTGGCAAGACAGAATATTTTAATGGGAAAGAACCCATGTCAAAAATGTCATGTACTTTTTAGATAGTAATCCCCACAGAATAAACTGTGAATTACTTCTGAGTAAACATGCATAAGATTGTGCTGCAAGTCACTTTGTTAAAGGCACTGCTATGAATCCCCAGCATCTTCCCCAAAGGTCTCTCATAAGAGTGACAATGCTTTTATACAGCATTAGCATTGCTGACTGTGAGTGCCCTGTCTGCTGTTCAAGGATGAAAACAGGAAAGCATACTGAAGGCAAAGCATGCTGTCTCTCTCTCTCTCCCCCAATTCAATTGTCTTTTAGTAGAAGGACTCAATACATGGATTCCAGGAAGCAGAAGTTCTCAGATCATAATAGCAGGGCAGCTGCTTTAATGAGAGCCCTCTTCAAAGATTTTTCTACCATCTGAGCCACATTTTAAAAAGATGGGTAGTGGTGGCAGAAGTAGAGTCAGACTGAGATCTGCCCTTTCTTCCTTGATTTGCCCTACAATCCAGAGTAACTATGGGAGCACGTAAGAGACATTATGTGTACACGTAGTTACTGCACAATATAGTGAAAACCTATGGGAAATTCATATTGCAATCCAGAGCAAATTGTTCTTACACCGGAGCAAGGACTCCACGTAGTTACTCTGGATTGCGCCCTTATTCTACATCTGCTCTTTGTCAGATGCACCCCACTGCGGACATGTGTAGACAAGGGAATACTCCAGTTTCCTCAGGTTCAGCTTACACAATGGGAAATAGAAGAACTGGAAAACTGGTTGATACCACATAACCAAAAGCAGCATTCCCACCTGCAGGAAGACATGGGTTTTCTGTCTCTGTCTCCGTGATGCTCAAACTGATGGGCTGTGACCCACCAACTTGTGTAAAGCTTCCTCTTTCCCTTTAAGGAGAAGGAGGGGATAGGCAATGATGCAAACCACAGGACTGTGTCACTAAAGGGGCAAAGGAAAGTATCAGTACTGAAGGCTGCTGCAAGCTGCAGGAGCTCCAGTGTGCCATGCACAATCCTCTGCAGGGCTCTCCAAGACTTTGAATGTTGAAATAAAGCAAATGCAAACCACTCTGGTTTATGAATGCAACCAAAAAGAGGGTTGCAATAAGTGAAATGAAAAATGGTTAGAGCAGTGTGTGTTGCAATTAGAATCTTAAAAATGGTAGGGGCTTCTGAATCACACATTTCACATCTGTGCAACCACAGTATTTCCTAGACTTCGCCCATATCAGCTATTTGAACATTCAAGTTCTTAGAAAAATGTCAAGGGAGTGGACCTCAAAGAAAGAACCATTGGTCCAGATATGCACTCCCCCCAATTCCTACCAGCTGTTGTTGGTAGAATGTGTAGTTTCTGAGTGTATTCCAGTTTTTTTCTTGTAAACAGTCTTTATGTCAAATTAGAACTCTGTCGTGTAGGTGATTCCTGCCTGGAAGAAAAGCTATCCCAGCAGGCTGGATCCTCAGGAGTCAGAGGAACAGCAGATGCAACTAAATCACCAAAAGTCAGTAGAGTAAATGCAGGCTGGCTCACACCTGTTGAAACAACCTAAAACAAAATGATAAGGTTTCACACAAACATGACCAATACTTCCATGACTGAAAAAGGCTACAATTGTTTTTTTTTTTTCCCTGTTGGAACCATTTTCTTAAAAAGAGTCATTTTAGCAAAGGGAGGCAGAAATACATAGACTTTTCTAAGATCAACCACTGCAGTAAGTTCACATTTGAACTGCTCTCCAAGGGCTTAAATATTGGTCTATTGGTGTGCTCTACTGGCCCATATTCTTCTGCACTTGACTTTCAGTTCTACTTGGAAAATTTCTAGATTTTGAAATTGGCACATGCAGCCTACTGTACTATTTAGTTTCAAACGTCAGCTTGCAGGCAATCAAGATGTGCATCCAAACATGTGCAAATTCATTGAATCTCAGTGCAAAAAATAATCTTGATTATTTTTATGCAACTATTTTATTATTTTATTATGCACATAATTATTTTATTATGCAACTCTATCAGGATTCTTTTTTGCAGGGCTATGTAATCAGTGGGCATGCTGTATGTGTTGGTGAATATCAGTAATATGTAAGGAAAAATACTATATGTTTTTAATTCCAACTATGGCAAAAGTGCATAGAAAGGAAAAAGACCAGAACTTAATATTATTTTTAATATATTTAAAAATATTATTGTTTTTAACCCAGCAGCAAAATAATGGTGCTGCTTTGAAAATAAGAGCAGGTGATTCAGAACATAAAAACTTGGGAGGAAATTGAGATAGAGAGAATTTTGTAATTAAACTGAAATATTTCAAATGTCATTTTAGTTTTGCTCAATCCATATTTATGTAGGAAACACTTTTCCTTATATATGTTTGTCCAGAACTTAGGTTGTAGTGCTAAACCTACTTTTAAGGTGTAAGCCCAATTGATCACAATGGGATTAACTTCCAAGGAAAACAGGTACAGGATTGTGCTATTGATACAGACCTCATTCAGGGTCACATCCTTTCAATAAAGGAGGTTTTGGAAATCTGGGCCTGTGATGGTTTCCATCTTCTGGTTATTAACTCATTTTCTTAAGCATTATTCCTGCTCCTGGCAGGGTCTGCTTTAGATGATGGATGTGACATGGGAAAATCTGGCATGCTTGCCGCAAGGTGTTGCACCAGTATGTTGCACCTTTAACCACAGAGCGACAAGGAGTAACCTTCTGGTTATCAATTAAGCATTTAAAATTAGCTGCAGCCTAACTCTGTATTTAATAAGGAATAAAAAATGTTCTCATTTAAGTAACCATTTGTTTACAGAGCAGTTTATTTCAGAATATTATGTGCATTTAGTTCATTTTCCTTTTTTTAAAATAAAAGTATAGTTTATGGTGCAAGGATGTATTTCAGTCAAGTGGTCCACACTTTTAAAAAGGCAATATATATTAATGCAGGAACATAAGAAAGAACAAAAAGTCATGGCATCACCAACAGTTTTTGTTTAAGAACTGCACAAAACTGAAATTTTTGGAACTGAAAATTCTGGAACATCTCACCTCAGTGCGCATCTCTCCGAACCTTCCTGATTTGCCCAAAGCTACTGCAACATGATGACAATCATCTAACCGAGTTTCCTAGTTGACAAATAGATATATTAAATTAATATGGTATAGTAATTTGGTAGGGTCTTTCAGTGTTTATGGCACTCACTATGCTACAATAACAAACATTAAGCAAACATGATAATTTTTTATTTAATTTTTATTTCTCTGGTTACAGTACTCTACACAGTATCAGAACTAAGGGGAAGTTTTTGCCTGTACGTGGTGTGGATGACACTGACTTAGGCAGACCAATTGGTCTGACTCAGGATATAGTAGCTGCCTATGTTCAACTAACACACGCTGAAATACCTTGCTAAGAGCTTCTCAGAGATCAGCTAAGAGGTAGTTGGCATGGCCAGAGAACAATCATTAACCTATAGACCCAAAGCAATTTATGAATAAGATGCTCTCAACACTGAAAAAGCACTTACAGTTACTAATTAATAGCTTGTCTTCTTAGATAGAAAACTGAGGCTACTTAAAAAACCTAGAAGGTTTGCACACTTTAAAGACAACACAGATCTTCACTGATGGTCCTCCTCTGCACAACTGTACTGGTAAAACTGTACTGGCAGTGTTTCTAAAACTGTGGTCATGAGCCAATTGCAGGTGGGTCCCCATTCATTTCATTTTTAATACATTAGATTTGATGTTACTATCGTTATGTGACTGCATCTAGGGAAGTATTAGATATGTACTGTTAACAGACTACTATGTATAGACTTTGAACAACTATAATAATGGGACCTAGTTCTGGGTAAGTATGGGTTGGACTGCAGTCCAGGTTTGGTAAAAAACATTCTGATTGATGATGCCACTTCCTGTTATGACATCACTTCTGGTATGTCCCAACAAAACCACTGTACTAAATAATCCTGGTTATTTTAATATTTTTTTTTAAAATTACCCTCATTAGCTGTTAAATTATTTTGTCTTGTAAAATTCTGTGCAACAGAAGTAGGATGTGGGGTGATACCCCTGCTAACTGGTCAAGTGGCACTCTTTCAAGTGAGTGTTCCTCTTTTATTTAGCAGGGGAAGAGTAACTGGCCCTCCTCACCCTTGCAATGTCTGTTATAGTGGCTTCTGCTGGTGTTCTTTGACATCTTTTTAGATTATGAGCCCTTTTGGGACAGGGACCCATTAGCCATTAATTTTTTCATTTTCTTTGTAAACCGCTTTGTGAACTTTTTTGTTGAAAAGCGGTATATAAATACTGTAGATAGAGATCGATAGTTTTGTTACAAATTCCCCAGAATATGGAGAATAAAAAGCACTGTCATTACTGAAGGACATCTAGTAAACCAAGCTTCAAAAACTGAAAGAGGTTACTTTTCAGTGATGTGCATTAACATGTTTTCCCCACTGCAAAAAGTTAATTGTGAATCCTAATTGCTATTCCTGAATGTGACATGAGGTCACCTAGACCACATACATTAAAAGCTTTTAGGATGCCTCAGCTGAGTGCATTTCAAGGTCGTGGCAGCATTTCCAGCATATCATACAGCTGGTTCTCTACTTGGAAATGCTAATAAATTACTGAGCTGAGTTCATTCTTGAACAAACAGTAACATAGTCATTCCAAAAGATATGGGATAAGATCAGAATTCAAGCAAAAATGCATTCCTTCATGCGGAGAAAGTATGTTCTCAGCTTGCTTAAGATATTGGACAAGTTCAGTTTGGAGGGCATAACCCATAGGGTATGAAGTTCAAGAACATGCACCGACATACCATAATATTTTTAGATGACATAGCCCTATATTCTAAAGTGAAATTAAGCTGCTTGCTCTGGAGCAGTTAAGATGACTTTCCATAAGATAACACTAAAGGGTGACGTAACTGCGTGGACCTGTAACTGCTATGGATTTTGCCCATATATTCTTAAGTTAGGTAACTATCTGTTGGGTCAAGTCTTACCTCAAAAGTCCATTCCTTTTCTTCTTCGTCATCCAAATACATAACTGTCTCATTATATGTTTTCCCCACTTCAAGGTGCACTGGCGATACACTGAACTCAATCCTTTGAAGGTCAAAACCTATCCCAACTCCAATGGCTTTTATGAAGCTTTCTTTCAATGCCTAGAATAATATTGAAACACAACGTGCAGTACTTTCTGTACCTTTAGATTAGACTAGTGAGCAAACTGCAATCCTATCCACACTTTCCTGTAAGTCCCATAGAATACAATGGGACTGACTTCAGAGTAGACATGCTTAGGATTGCACCATAGTTACATTAAACAAATGAGTTTTAACCTCTTTCATCAAATGGCACACTGACAAGATATTAACATTTCCAAGGCACAAATCATTTTTTTAACAATTGGCAAGGCACACACACAGAGGGTGTGGGGGACTCACATCCCTAATAGCCTACTAAGCAATCGCTCTACTGTACCTGGATGCTCAAGGCAGGAGAAAGAGGGGTATAAACCTTTTAGATAAACAAACTCCTCTTTCCTGGGCTACTTAGTACTTTTTAGGTATGTGTGATTTTTGATCATGATCCCATTAAAAGAGAGAAAAAGTTATAACTTGTCACAAAACTAGATAAAGGTGTGTCACATTTAGTTTGACCCTAAAGATCATCAGAAAGCACTAAAGGAAGCCAGATTTCAAAAACTTTGTTTCCTCTGAGCAGAAATTGTGAGAAATTAAATATTATTGCTCTACCAGTATATATTTAAAATTCCTCTCTGACTATATGGTTTTGATTAAACCAGAACCCAAGGGTTTTTTCTAGCCTGTATTTATAATAAATTTCCATGGTTACATTGTGCAGTTAGAGTGACCTAGGAAAAAGTCAAGGGTTCTTTACAGACTCTTGCATGTTTACTATGTGATTAAGGATTTACCACAACATGCCTACAGCTGTTGACTAATTCTTTAAATGTTAATTGATCATTCAAATGCCATTTCATTGATTTTTTCCCATTATACTTCTATTTCACAATTCCTCCAAGACTCTCAGAGTAGCTTATATATATGCTTCTTAGGCAGTCTTCAGCCCCTCTGTCTTAACCAGACCTACTTCTTTCAAGAACAGAACCTTTAGACCATTCTCTGGGTCTAATCAGTGATTTAATTTAAACAATATATCAGACTTATTAATTTATTAGATTAGATTTGTATTCCGTCTTTCTCCCCAAAGGGCACCCAAAGCACTCTTACCAAAAACTCTGTACAGGAGGTTCTTTCCAATACAAAGGGATGCATGAGACAATTTACAGCTTCACTTAACAACTTATGTTGTTATAATAAACAACGGTTATAACTTTCTGCAAGGTGGTAATCTCAACATATTTCCAATTTTATTCTTTATTACCGTATCGCATCAGAAGCAAATAGCTTAATAAAATCCTAAACTAAAACACATGACTGCCTTTTAACTCTATTTCAGTACTTAAAATTGGATGCCACCAAATAATCAGTTTTTTCAGGGACAGTAAGTGTTTGGGAAGGTTTCAAACAGCTGATCCTTAATCTTCCACTTTTAAAGATTAGGAGTATTTGCTAAATTTTGCCAAGATGGTAATTGGGACAGGAAGATACAGAGGTGTGAATGGTCAAGGCCTGATAGCAAGAAGAAGCTAAAACACAGAGATGAAGAAAACCAACTTTATTGCCTTTCCAAACAGCGTTAACAAAAATAGGAGCAAGCAGATATTAAAAGAAGAGAGTTATCACAGAACTTTTATCTGCACAGCAAGGATGTATCATAGAAGGTGTGCCCTTGGATAAGAAGGCACTATTGGGTGCCACCTGAAGGCAGATCATAGAGGGCCCAAGTCTGGGTAGACTCATTGGGAAAGGGGAATGAGACTTCTACTGTGGGGAAGGGGAATGAGCCTCCCTTTCCCTGTAGAAGTCCAGTAGCACTCCCAAAACCTGTGCTGGATTCAGTGCAGCTTACATGTTCCCAGCCCAAGTTAGGATTGTGCTGCCCCCTAACATGCTTTAATCAATAACACTTTTAATTTGATTCCACTGCTTAGAGAACTCTCTTCATAGGTAAAAAGAGGAAAGAGATTCAAGTATAAGGGTAATATTGGGGAATCCTGATCATCTTTATTAGTCTTTCCTCCCTCCAAGGAAGGCCACTTTGACGTAGACCACCTTTTTGCCAAGTCAGCTGCAGTTGATTGTAAACTTTTTAGGTCCAAACTCTCTCACACCACAAAGAACTTAGGCAAATTAGCTCACTGAAATCACTGAGGCTTGCTGAGGGCCGCATCTGACCCCTGGGTCAGGGTTTGGAGACCCCTGCTCTAGATTGAAGAACCCCAAACACTGTAGCCTTTCCTCATATGGAAGGTATCCCGGAATATCAACCATTTTGGTCGCTTTCCTCTGAACTGTCTCCATTTCTTCTATATCCTTTTGAGATGAGGCGACCAGAACTTGACATAGTACTCCAAACGTGGCCTCACCATTGATTTGTACAATGGCATCATAATTTTTGCCGTTTTATTCTCAGTCTCTTTTCTAATGACCCCAAGTATGGAATTTGCCTTCTTCACTCCAGCTGCACTGCACCTTCATCAAGCTATTCACTAGCACTCCTAGATCTCTCTCCTGCTCTGTCACAGATAACTCAGAGCCCATTAACCAATATGTAAAGTTAGGATCCATACTTTCCCATTATAATGTATAAAGCAGAAGCATATAGAATATTCATAGTATATTCTTAGTTTTACAAATGGAGGAAATTTCATTCTGAGAAGTCAGGAATCAGCAGACTGTAACTAGTAGAACAAATGGAGAGTTCAATAAGATGTTGGCCAGGAGCACCTGAATTTACACACCTACTCAGTTCAACCTTATCTATCTTTCTGCCAAGGTTGTTGAGGATAAAAGGAGAAGAAACCCACATATGTAACTCTGAATTCCTTGGAGGAAAGAAAAGATTTAAATGTGATAAGAAATGAAAATGAAACCTTGAGATTACATTAATTCATTACCTACTGTTTGAAATGCTAGAAGTGAGATTTTGAATCATACAGAATTATTCCATGTTGGTTTTCACAGCAAATATTAAAAGAGAGATTATGATCTGGTAAAGCGGAATGTTCTTCAAAACAAAAGGCACTTGAGGCTTGAACGGGATCTCTGTTAATTAGATTACAAACATCGAAAAACATAGATAGATAAAAATGATTCATTACCCAGTGTCTATGGAACATGTCCAACTGCAGCCATTCATTATTCATGGATGTGATCGTTCTCCACTCTTTCTCTGTAAACTGACGCTTCATAATGCGAAAGAAGTCGGGAACTGAACCACTTCCTGCAAGGAGAAAGTATAATTGGAGATGATTTTGGGATGTAGGAAGCAAAAGCTGCTACTGGTTAGCTGTCCTACCTTGATATTTCAAGTGGAATATTATAGGTGCTCGTTAATGAAATGAACAGACCTATGTTCTCCAAGTGCTACATATATATATATTTGATATTGATCTAAATATATTGGGCTTGATCTGTTTAATGATTGTTTACAGGTTGAACTTCCCCATCTGCAACAGTTCATTCCAAGAAACTGTTATTAACTATTTTTGCATTATACAAAGACAATTGTTATCATGGTAACAAGGTAGGCAATCAATCAAGATAATCAAGCAGTATAGAATCATAGAATAGAATCATAGAATCATAGAGTTGGAAGGGACCTAGTAGGTCATCTAGACCAACCCCCTGCCTGCAGCAGGAAATCCCCCTAGAGCATCCCCGACAGGTGCTCGTCGAGCCTCTGCTTGAAGATCCCCAGTGCGGGAGAGTCCACCACCTCCCTTGGCAATCTGTTCCACTGCCGAACTGCCCTCACCATCAGGAATTTTTTCCGGATATCCAACCGGAATCTCCTCTCTTGCAGTTTGTACCCATTGGTTCTAGTTCTGCTTTCAGAAGCAGCTATGAACAAATGAGCCCCTTCTTCCCTATGACAGCCCTTCAAGTATCTGAAGAGGGCAATCATGTCTCCTCTCAGCCTCCTCTTCTCCAGGCTGAACATCCCAAGTTCCCCCAACCTTTCCTTGTAGTACTCTTTCAGGTACGCCCTGCAAGGAGTTGAGCTGCAATTTGCAACGCATGTGCAATGTACTAGGAATCTGCAAATAATACCTGCTCAGATAGTGATTCATTCCTAAAGACAGGGGTCTCCAAACCCTGGCTCTGGGGCCAAATGAGGCCCTTGGCAATGTGGCCTCCATCTGGCCTGTGGGCAAGCCTTATAATATCTCTAATACAATCTTATATGTAAATTTATATAAATTTATTCAAAATTGACATGTACCGATAAATAATTTTTCCGGTCCCCCGACACAGTGTCAAGCGAGGATGTTGCCAGTGGTGGGATTCAAATAAATTAACAACAGGTTCTATGTCCTAATAACCTAAATTAACAACAGGTTCTATGTCCCATTAGTAACCGGTTCTCAGAACCTGGCACTCATTAGCAAAGGGTTCTATAGAACCTGTGAGAACCCCCTGAAGCCCACCACTGGATGTGGCCCTCCTGCCAAAATACTTGGAGACCTCGGCCTTAAGAAAAGGGAGTGTCTCTTCTTCCTAGGCTGGAACATGAACAAAGTTTTTAAACATAAACATAAACTTTTTAAAGGAAAGATTAATAATGCCTGCCACATTGTCTTGGAAAGGTAGGTATCCCCCACAGGTTAACTGCCAGTCGTGTCCGACTCTAGGTAATGGTGCTCATCCCCATTTCTAAGTCTTTAGAGCCAAAGTTGTCCAAAGACAC
The DNA here is from genome assembly GCA_030015325.1 of Cryptoblepharus egeriae. NCBI lineage: Eukaryota > Metazoa > Chordata > Lepidosauria > Squamata > Scincidae > Cryptoblepharus > Cryptoblepharus egeriae. The sequence goes on from JAREYC010000005.1 coordinate 85,089,918, forward strand.
TTCTGTGGTCATGGGGTCGGCATGACTAGATGCCGAAGTGTACAGAACGCTGTTTCCTTTCCCACCAATGGTACCTATTTATCTACTTGCATTTATATGCTTTCGAACTGCTAGGTTGGCAAGAGCTGGGCTAAGGACAGGATCTTGCCCGGGTCTCAAACCCTGGCCTGCTGGTTAACAGGCACAGTGTCTTAACCACTTGTGCCACCACAGCCCTATCTTGGAAAGCAAGCTGCCTGTTAAGCCATTAATCAGACTTTAGGGAAGCTTACCTTTCAGGTTAAAGAGCCTACTTCATTCACTTTGAGACAAAATAGCATATAAACAAATCACATATTATTAGTCTACACCTGTATTTCTTTTAATGAGGTTGGTTCTATATAATGGCCAAGTTGTTAGACACACTTGTTAACATTGGTACCAATGAACATTGAACCACATTTAGGACAGATGGATAAAAAGGACATCATCATTAAACCTTTAACCAAGGTATGCGTTTCAAAGCTAGATTACTAACTTTAAAAGCTTTATAATTCATTGAGAAGAGGTCTGTTAACATTTATTAGCCATGCCGTCTACATCAAACTTCTGTGTTCGTATGGGAAGTAAGTTGGAGAGTAATTATCAAAGATAGCAGTAGTCTACAAGCTATGTATGTGGATTTCTGGAAGCTGAAATGCTTGTGGGATTTCCTCTTTGCCGATGACGCTGCTGTTACTATTCACTCTGCCGAAGACCTTCAACAACTTATGGACCGTTTTAGCAAAGCCTGCCAAGACTTTGGACTAACAATCAGCTTGAAGAAAACACAAGTCATGGGTCAGGGTATGGATCCACCTCCCTGTATCACAATCTCTGAACATGAACTGGCGGTTGTCCATGACTTTGTGTACCTTGGCTCAACTATCTCTGACACTCTCTCCTTAGATACTGAGCTGAATAAACGTATTGGTAAAGCGGCTACCACGTTCTCCAGGCTTACAAAGAGAGTATGGCTTAATAAGAAGCTGATGGAACATACAAAGATCCAGGTCTATAGAGCTTGCGTCCTGAGCACACTCTTGTACTGCAGTGAGTCTTGGACCCTTTATGCATGGCAGGAGAGGAAGCTGAACACCTTCCATATGCGCTGTCTCCGACATATTCTTGGCATCACCTGGCGTGACAAAGTCTCAAATGACGCAGTCTTAGAACGTGCTGGAATCTCTAGCATGTTCACACTTCTGAAACAGCAGCATCTATGCTGGCTTGGGCATGTCGTGAGAATGGCTGATGGTCGGATTCCAAAAGATCTCCTATATGGAGAATTAGTGCAGGGAAAGCGCCCTAGAGGGAGAACAGAGCTGCGATACAAGGACATCTGCAAGAGGGATCTAAAGGCCTTGGGAATGGACATCAACAGCTGGGAAACCTTGACCTCTGATCGTTCAGCGTGGAGGCAAAAGACTCAGCATGGCCTTCTCCAACTGGAAGAGACACTTGTTTGGCAGGCTGAAGCAAAGAGGCAGACCCGAAAGCAGCGAAACCTGGGGCCTGGGCAGGGGACGGAATTTATCTGTCCTCAGTGTGGAAGGGATGGACACTCTCAAATTGGCCTTTTTAGCCACACTAGATGTTGTTTCAGGACCTCCAATCAGAGCAGATACCATAGTCTTTCGAGACTGAAGGATGCCAATGTGGACTTGCTGATTCAAGGAGGAAACAGATGGTAGACCAGATGCAATTTTGATCTGATCCAGCAGGTCTTGTCTTAGATTATTTAAGGATGGGAAGATAGGAATGTGCTGCAAGGCAGTATGCACTTTCAAGGTTCACTCAACTATTTAATCATAACAGGGAACTACACTGTATATGTACCAGCCCTATGACACCTGCTGAACACAAGATTATAGGCCTTGACCCTAAAGAAGGACAACAAAGAATACGTTGAACTGAAGTCAAAGGAAGTCAAAGGTTGCACAGTCACCAAAATCCCACCAATGGAAAACCACTTGTAATTTTGACTCTCAGTATGGAGTCCAATCAGGTCTGAAGTGTCCATTGTTGCTGACCCTACACCAAAAGGTGAATGAATTCCAAGATAACTGCAAAAGCAACAGGGATCTATGGCAGTTTATACATTCCAGACCTTTTCTCACTCCCATGCTTATTTTCCCATTAACAGTCCAGTTTAGGAGCCCTTCTTGGCCAAGCATCTATAACAAGAGCCAGTTCTGAATTGATATATATCCTGAAAACAAGAGCCAGCCCCAAACTGATATATTTTACAAAGCCATTACATTATATTAGAAGCTTTGCATAATGTACATACTTTGCTAGAAAACCCAAATTTTTACTGAAAAACAGAAGTTGCCTTTTAAAATACATCCAGGTGGTATTCAGAAGGTTGCAGAGGCTGTGATTAGTAGCATGCAGCCAGAAATAGAAAGCCTCCCAGATGCAACTAGAACAACGTGTCAGCGAGGTCTTCAGTGAATCTATCCATAGATTCAGAACCCGCAGATGATGAAATCACAAGTTCCAAATCCACAGATAAGGAGTTCCCACTTGATATGGAATTTAGTAGGTACGCTGTTAGCTTTAATTTGACGTTGGAAGAAAATATGCGCACACACAAAACTAGATTTAAAGTGTATTCCTTAAGATTTTCTATAAACTGGTAAAGAATCTGCATTATTTCTGCAATCACAATTTTTACAGCCTATGTTACAATACAATTCCATGCACATCTGCTCAGAAGTTATCCCCAGCTAGGTTCAGTGAGATTTCCTTCCAGGTAGATGTGTATAGCATTTCATTTTTACCATTTCTACCACAGTGCTTTCCAAACTTTTTTTTTTTTTTGGGGGGGGGGGGACCAGTGGTAGGCTTCAGGGGGTTCTCACAGGTCCTACAGAACCCTTTGCTAATGAGCGCCTGGTTCTTTTTAGGCTTTCCGTAAAAACTGAGCTCCAGGTGTGTTCCCCAAAACCTTTACAGTCATTCTAGAGTTGGGGAGCAAGATGTTCACTTGGCACTTCCAGGCCAAACAAAAGTCTGAAACTGGGTTTATACATGATTTATGGCACATCAGTTATTATAAATAAAATTGAAAAACATTTTTCTTCTGCAAGCTGGACAATTTTAAAAAATATATTTCAAAAACATTTTGTGACAGACCAAGAATCCGCATCCAGCCCAACTCACAGTTTTGGAAACGATGGTGTGCTAGATACCAACAAAATATAGCTTTAAATGCCATCACTGAACAAATCTGCAACTGACTCTGAACTTTGCTCTAGGTAGCATATTTTTCCTTTAAGTGCTGCTTTTAACCACACTTGAATAATCCTGTCTGGTAGCTGGGACAGGAGATTATTCTTAAAACAACAAATGTTTGTACTGTATTCAGCAGTGCATGGTTTCAAAGTGAGAAGACATACTTTTAACTGACAGCCTCTCTCACACAGGCCTTTTCCCTATCCGGCCCTCCACTTGTTTCACTGTTAAATGATCTCACAAATATAACACAAAACAGAATTGGCCACTCCTTGGGAATTTTGCAATGCATTTTATAAGATTGATTGCATGCTGGAAGAGAGAAGCAATCACTCCATCACATGTCAAAGTTTTGTGTAAAATAGTCTGAGCGATGGTTTTATAAAGGAACAGAGTCTTGTGGCATCTTAAAGACTAAGGGTGCAATCCTAACCATGTCTACGCAAATGTAAGCCCCATTGTGTTCTATGGTTCTTACTCCCAGGAAAGTGTCTTTAGGATTGCAGCCTAACACATTTACTGTACCATAAACTTTCAGGGACCAGAAACTGATGCATCAGATGGAATGGGCTCTGATCCACAAAAATTTATGCTGTGATAAATTTGTTAGTCTATAACGGCCACTAGACCATATCATTTTTGCTGCCAACAGTCAAACAAGGCTACGCTTCCAGAATTTGAAAAACAAAAACAAAAAACGCTTTGGGATTTTTAAGAGGGAGCTTCCCTCCAGTTGTTACCAATAAAGCCCAATCCCAAATTGACAGATTACTTTCTCTCAGGAAAGATAAAGAATTTGGGGAGAGAGGGCAGAGAGAGGGGTGGATTGGGTCCAGTAGTGGGGTGGAGATAGTCTCAGCTTCTGCAACCTCATCTTAACCATCTCCTGAGCTGCATGACCTGACATGTGGAGTCACAGAGCCAAGGAGGTCCACTATGATCTGGTCCCTGAAAGGGAAGAAATAACCTCTTACGCTAAGTTAGTGGTCTTCAAAGTGGTGGTGAGGACCCTCTTGGGGTCACAACTTCATATCAATGGGGTTGTAAAAAGCTGGATGCAGCCATCTTGAAATCTGGCACCGGGCACCTTTAATGTCACTTTCAGCCACATCACTTTCAGGGGTCCCAGACAAGACTGACATTCTCAGAAGGGGGTCATGGCCAGAAGTGCTTGAATACCACTGCTCTAAGGAGACTCCAGCAGTAGCCACAGCACCCACCAGATGCAGTAGTTATACAGATTTGGACTGCCCACAGCCAGACGCCAAGTGCCTTTTCAACAATAAATGTGCCTATAGGAAAAGCAAGACCCCCATTCTCACTAGAGACCATCACAATGACGGTTTCCCACTGCAAGCCAAATTATTTCAAGCATACACTTCAGGCAATGCAAGCAAATACATAAAATGGAGAAAAAGAAATTGTGCTTTCAATGTATTGAAAGCAATTAGAAGAAGGAGCACCTCTCAGGGTGCCTCAGTCTCGCCACTTTTGTCTGCTGAAAACAAGTGTGGCAGGTTTTGCGTTGTTCTCAGAGGTGACTGAAGGACAAAAGGAATGTGCACGCACAACGTGGACAGTGAAATATCTTCCTGTCTACTTTCAATTTCCTTGAAGACTGCTCTCTGCATCCAGCCTAATTTGAAATGGGTTAGGACAAACTAAAACAGATTACATGGAACAACAGTAATTTGACCAAACTCTAAAATAGATGCAAATAATGGTGATAAATGGAGGATTACAAGACATGTACATTGAGCAGTGAGAAGAAGGAAATGAAAACATTGCGGGGTGTGTGGGAGACACTGTTATTTCTACAAATTAAATATATTTAAAAGTCTTACTCCTAAAAGCCTTACTCCTTAAAAGGCTTACTCCTAAACAAAAGTAACAAAGGCTTTTAACTTTTTTAAAGTTACCAAGGATGTTTATAAAAATTTGCAATATTTTGTGGGTGCTGAATCTGAAAGTGGCATCAGTTTTGTCTGGCTGGCTCTAATTGTAGTTATGGCATAACCACAATATATGCCAACTCAAGCAGGTTCCTCATGAGGAAGCCAATTCCATGCTTTCTGCATGAGAAAGCTGCTTGAATCAGCATTTAAAGAAGCTTTGCCATATCCCAAAACTAATGCCAGCTGGGCAAAACTGATGCCGTATTTTGAGGAGTATACACCACATGTATTGGGATTTCCATTACAGAGCCTTCAGGTTCTTGTGAGGGCCAAACTCTTATTTTCCAAAAGAAAACCGACTGCTGTGAAATACCTGGAATGAAGTGGACATAGAAGAGTCAAGAAACTGAACTTTAAAGAGATGTGCTAAATAATTATCAAGACCGTAGCAGAGGTTATAAAGGATACTGCACCATACAACTAGAAACAAAACATTCAAATTGAGGTATAATAAACCTCATTGGAGAATTCAGCAATATATAGGTATTATATTTAGTATTAAATAGGGTCTCTTTAGCTGGAGACTTTAATTTAGTATTAAATAGGGTCTCTTTAGCTGGAGACTTTAATTTACATGACTGAGAACACTAGCAAATTAATAGCTAACTCCCAGCCTGACCCTATGCAAGTCTACTCAAAACTAGGTTCAATTATATCCAGTGGGGCTTACTCCTAGGAAAGTGTGGACAGCATCTGAACCTCACCCTATGCATGTCTACTCATGTCTATTCTAGCCAATGGGGCTTACTATTAGGTAAGTGTGGATAGGACGCAGCCTCATTCTCTAGAACATGTAATTATTTCAATTCATTGTCACTATAATCCCTTTATGAACACAATCCTAGGCAGGCCTATGCAGGACTAAACCCCGTTGAGTTCAATGGAACCCTCTTCCAGATATAGGAACAGGATTTGTGATGTAGAAATAGGATTTGCGATGAGTTAATAGTTGTGGTTTGTGTTTAAGATTTTTCCTCTGAGTCACTCCAGTGTCTGAGGGGTTTTGGATTTGAAAGGGGGCAGCCAACTGAAGTCATGGAGAGGTGGGGGTCTGAAGAAGAAACTTTCCAGGCTGGAGGGAAACTCTCTCCTCTGTTACAGGCTCTAAACTGGGCAGGACTAGGAGAGGGGAAGCTGCTGGAGGGATCGCTAGGGAAATAAAAAAGGGACTTTTTAAAAACCTGTCACATTAAATTGTGTTTGTCAACATCAGTGTTGCCACATTAAATAAATAACTATTAAATAGCCATATTATTACATATATTGCATAAACAACCCCTTCCAAGTAATACTTTGCTTTTTTGTATTGGCATCCATCAGTCTTGAAAGACAAATTATTATATCTAACTTTATAAAGCTATTTTCAAGCAAAACCCCTATTAGAATGAGATGTGATGGGAGACTCCCTCTCCCCCATTTCCAACACCTGTTTCACTTTTAAAGTACAATTTTTCCAATGTTGTCAATATCTTTACTTTGAAATTGATGTCAAAACTCTATTCTCAAGACTGCCCACAGAAAACTGGAGCCTGTAAGACTTCAAGAATAAAAATAGATTTCTTACTTTCATTTCTTGGAGAGTGTTCACAAAGCCAGCAGAGATTACCGTATTTTAGTTTGAAATGAAGAAGAAAATTGTATAACTGTTATTTTGCATGTTCTACAGGTCTTGTGATCATGAAAACATATGATGTGCTATTTAAAAAAATGAATAAATATACTGTATAGGAAATTTACTGTTCAGTCTCTGCTCTAAATTCTTATTAGCAACATAAATGTAATGAATTTTATCTGCCAAGAATGTGCAGAAGAGTGTTGTGCAGTCCATCTTGCTTCTTAAGACATAATTTGTTATTAAACCCAAAAGTGGATAGACAGATAAAGGGCAGAAAGTGAGATGGGCCAGACATGATGGATGAGAATTATAGCAACAGAGGAGATAAAGCTCTAGGAGTCCCACAGGGTTTTTGTGGCTGCCAGATAAGCCTTCCACCACCTTAAAATGGCAGAAGTAGGGGTTCCTTTGTTGTGTCTCCTCAGTTTATGAACCTCTGCCTAAAGGACACCATGGGACATGCACCCAAGTTACAGTGCATGAAAGTTGGCTGGAAATGTGATCATTGTCTACTGCAAACTTCATATCTAATTTCTGTGTAAACGAATCACATCAGAACCTCACTCCCTAGAGTGTTAATTTTGGAAAGGAGAAATCCAGCTTTTAGTCAGCAATTGTAGAATTAGACTTATTTTTAATTGATTTCCCCTGGCAAGGGATAGACGATAACTATTAACTGAACAAGCAGAATAAGCCCTTAGGACAAATGAAAACGTTAATGAGAATGGAGAATAAAGCACACAAGAAGTAAAAAATACATTCTGAAAAAAATTGACAGGAGATGTCATGTTTCTTTCAGGCCCAAATTTCAGAAGCAAATCTAAAAAGTAAAATTGTGAGGTTGAGCTACTGGCCTCCCTGTCAGTCCCAAGCAAGGTAATCAACCATTAGCCAAGCAACTGGCTTGGATTTCTGGGGCAGTGGGGGGGGGGGGAATCAAAATGTTTTCCTTTGAGAGTTTAGGACATTGTTCACTTGGATAATAAGTTTAGGATATTGTTCATTATATTTGATAATAAATGATTCAGATTCAGTTAATCATTATTCTCATGAATTCTATGGGGAACAAGGCTGCTGTTTTTTTCAAGATAGGGTATCTGCTACATGAATACATGGCAAGTTGCATGTCATCACATGACAGGCAGATACAACAGGAATGGCTGTGATTGACACACAGGAATGGCTGTGATTCCACTTTGGTTGCATTTCTACATGTTGTTTCACTATCCAAGAGGTACCCAACTAACATTCATTTTTTAAATTGGATTTTGACTTTTTCCTGAGCAAGATCCAACCAAATTTGAGCACTGTTACCTATTTTAATGAATGAGAGTCAGGGGCACTCTTAATTAACTCTCTGGTTCACATCAACAGGGTTAGCTGATCATACTCTGAGCCTCTACCTAAGAAGAGTCCCAACAGATTAGGGCAAAGACTAGAGCAATGAACACACAAGGCAACAGATCTGCATCCTGTTTCTATGCCCCTGCACTTTATTTATTTTATTTTTTAAAAATCAAACTTATTTAAAAGATGTCCTGTCCTTCTGCGGTAGCCTCTTTCTAAAACCAGGAAAGACACCCAGCATGGCTTGTCACCTGTGATGGACTTTTCCATCATAAATCTATCTGCTCCCCTTTTGACAGCTTCTATGCCAGACACCATCACCACTATCCCGTGGCAAGGAGTTCCACAGCTTAATTACATGGTGGGTAATGAAATATTTTCTTTTTCTGTATTTACAATCCTAAAGAATGCAAAACCCATTTTATTCAGTTCGGTTATTAATTTAAGGAGCAAATATGACTTGTTGTGAGCATCACTCACAACATGAAGGCACTTTACTGTTTTATGATCAGGGATCAAGCTGGCCAATAACCTTTCTCCACATTTTACTATCTCTTTCTCAACTGCTAACTAGATACTAGGAGGCTACATTGAGCTCCCTATCATCATTACTTATTCTGTTCTGAAGACAGAAAAGATGCTCAGCCATCTACATAACTCCATTCTGTTCATCTGTGCTTGCTTATTCAAATAGGGTTCCCTACTTATTCCTCACCTAGTTGCTACACACAGCACTTTGGAAACAGATTTTAACTGCACTACTGGAGAAATCCATCACCTTGAACACCAATGGCAGACATAAAATCACAGCACAGTTGAATGCTATAAAGATAATGAGCACTTGCTTGAAACCCATCATCACTCCACACTTTCCAGCTCCAAATATAGTTCTTGATGCACTGCTACTCGTTGAAAATAATCTGAAAGCAATTATTTCCACGATCCCAATCTAAAGAACGGGAAATTTCTCCACAGATGACTGAGGAGTTCATTTTCAGAAGCAGCAAACTGGAGTTAAGAGTGAAGAACATTTGCGGGCACATGATGCAAAGGGGAAAAAAAAAGAAGAGCAGCATAGTAATAACTTTCCTTTAAAGAAATTAAATGTTTCATTCTTTTAAAGTGAAACTAGAGGAGCCTATTTCAGGAGTGAGCAAAGAAGTTTTTGTTTGTGTACATGTGTAAAAATAAAAATGCAACTCACAGCTCAGCTTTTCACAGCAAAATATTTACATCTGATTAATTGGAGTACATAAAAATGCCAATATCTTTTAAATAGATGCAGACATATCTTCTTTATTTATACCATAGCGTTGAAAACCGATAGAGCTATGACATGAGAGATCAGTATTCCAAAGAGCCTACTTCAGCAGAGAGCCAAACAGATGAAGCTCACTTAATGAGTCCACCCACTGGACATTTGGTTCAGTGTCAACTACACAAACTGGCTGCACTCTCCAGGATCTCATGAGGTCTGTCCCAGACCTAACTGGAAATGCCAGGAATAGAACCTACTGCTGAGTTACAATCCCTTGCCAGACTTAAAGTCCCTTTAAGCTCTCTTCCCATACAGAATAAATTACCATATAATATAGAATGACCATATAAAATGGAGGACAGAGTGCCTTTACCTTTAAGCACTGCATAGAGGTAGGAATTTAGGCAGGTTTCACTCAACAGAGAAGGGTTTAAAAAGCAGCACCTGCCTCAATTCACACCTTTATGCAATGCTTGAAGGTAGAGGCACTCTGTCCTCCATTCTATATGGTCACCCTATATCAGGGTTTCTCAACCCCCAGTCTGGAGACCACTGGAGGTCCTTGGGAGCTGACTAACCGGTCAGTAAGAGGACTCCTGTGTGCCTCTTCCCCTCCTCAGAGCAGGAGGACTCTGTCAGAGGATTGCAGGCTCAGAGACCAATCCTATGCCTGTCTACTCAATAGTAAGTCCCATTGTAGTCAGTGGAACTTACTCCCAGGAAAGTGTGAACAGGATTGCAGCCTCAGAGCCCAATCCTATGCCTGTCTACTCAGAAATAAGTCCCATTATAGGCAGTGGAGCTTACTCCCAGGAAAGCACGGATAAGACTGCAGCCTCAGAGTCCAATCCTATGCCTTTACTCAGAAATAAGTCCCATTACAGTTAATGAGACTAACAGCACAATCCTAACCATGTCTACTCAAAAGTAAGCCCTTGTGTTCAATGGGTCTTACTCCCAGGAAAGTGTCTTTAGGATTGCAGCCTTAGGCCCACATCCTAAAGTCAAAATAAGCCCTTTGCTTTAGAGCAGTTAAGGTGACTTTCCATAAGATAACACTAGAGGGTGTCATAACTGCATGGACCCATAACTGCTCTGGATTTTACCCTTACTCTCTAATAAGACTGACTAGGATGGCTTTGCGCATTTTCAGTGCATCCTGCATTGAAAAAGGTTGAAAATCCCTGCTCTGAGTAGACATGCATTGAGACATTGGGCTCTCACCTGCAATCCTATCCACAGTAACCTAGCAATAGCTCTGTTTATTATAATGGGATTTTACAGCTGGAGGCAGCAGTGCTGTGCTCTAGGTGGGAAAACTGAATTATTAGTTCGAGTATTAACTCTGTTATATGGAAATGAGAGCTGATGACATCCTGTAATGTGGCATATTGCCAGGAGTGGCACAGGACTTTGGGGAGGGTCATTCATTAGCAGGACAATTGGGTATTTGAGCCTCCACATTTGAGCATAGTGTACCTTTGTCAATGGTTAAAAAAACTAACTAATGGTGTGCTGTAATAATTTTAACACCTTGTCAGTGTGCTGTGAGATTGTTGTCCCCCTCCAGGTTATTTCCCCTTTCTACTTTTGGACCCCTATTATTCATTTGTGTACATCTTTTTTTGTACTAACGTTTTGTACATTTTATATCTTTAATCATGAGCCACCTTGAACATTTGCTCTGATAAAGGTAGGATATAAATCTTTTGAATAAAGAGTTTTGCAGCTGGCTTTTTCAATGCTGCTTCTTAATCTATTAGACTGCTGACTTTTAAAATAGACTGACTGTCCATTAATTCTGAATTACAGTGGCGCCTCATGTAACAGAATTAATTCGTTCGGGAGGCAGTTTTTTTACGTGAAACTTTCTTTACGTGAAGCGGATTTTCCCATGGGAAATAATGGAAACGCAGACGATTGGTTCCACAACCCAAAAAATATTCATATAAAAATATTAACTGGATGTAAAAATGATGACAGAACACTGGGATTGAATTCAAAACATGCATTCAATGTGCATGATCTTATGAAGCCTACTTAGGCTGCAGTCCTAAAGACACTTTCCTGAGAGTAAGACCCATTTAACACAATGGGTAGACATAGTTAGGAGGCTGCAATCCAAGACATCTTCAAAGTTTCTCCCCACTTTCCCCTTCTCTCCATCCTGAGCCACTCTCTCCCCTGCTCCCTTCTACCTGGCCCTGAGCTGCTTCCCTCTTCTCTACTGCTCTTCTCTCCCTCTGCCCAGCGGACACCCGGCCACAGGAGGAAGGGAATGGAAGTGTTGCTTTCACTATGGGCAAGTGCGCTAGGCAGCCCTGACGCTTTTTAAACAGGCCAGTGCATCTGCCCCAACCAGTGCATCTGCCCCAACTGCCAACGAATGTTTTCTTTACGTGAAGCACTTTCTTTACGTGAAGCAGAATCCTAGAGAAATTTTTGTTTGTTACGTGAAACTTACTTTACGTGAGGCATTCTTTACGTGAGGCGCCACTGTATTTTCTTTTCATATAATTGCTTATAATAACTTTTTAATTTACTGAGTGACGTTTTAATGATACCACTATTTGCCACTTTTGTTATTTTAATGGAAAGCAGGGCTATGAACCCTGAAACAAATATTTGCTAAAAATTTTGTAGGGATCTGTTAAAATAATGAAAAAGGCTACCAGACATTCCAGGGACATCCCCCGGCACTACATACATTTCTAGTCTATATATTAGTCTTTATCTAGTCTATATTAGTCACGGCTTCTAAAGAATCCTGAAAATATAGTTTTGAAATGGTACTAAACATCTATTATTCACTAATACCTTTCTTAGAATAACAGTAGCATCCTACATTAGATGTAATGAACTTGTTTACGTATACCTATATACCACTGATGGGTGGATAGTACTCAAGCACCTCAGTACTCTAGCTCTGCGTCTAGGAGGATTTCCTTCTATAGGTCTGGTGTTGGACAAGATGACCTATGAGGTCCCATCCAACTATATATGTCCGTATAGTAAAAGTGCCATGGATTCTAGTGCCTGAAGTGTTTTCATAGTAAAAAATCCCAATTTTTTTTTCCTAACACTATAGATACATTTTACAGACATGCTCCCATCAGCCATTAGAATTTCAAAAAATAAGTCTTTTGCACAGCAATGGTACCACCTTGTGGCTGTCCTTACGATATACAAGTTGTATTGTCTCAGACTCAGAAATGTCCCCCATCTATAATTCATTACAAATCTATATTCTTCCACGGGCTCCCTCTCATATTTCATGACATATCACCTGTCTACTGGAACCAAGTTCATGGATGTCTTTTAGGGGCTTCTTCACAAATGCTTTGCATGAAGAAGTTCCCAAGTTAACTCGAAGGCATCCCTCCTAGTATTGTTCTCAGTGCTTTTAATGTCTGCATGCACAGAGCCCAGATAAAACTGCAATACTTTCAGACTTATTTTAAGTTAAAGCTCTATTGAAAAGAACTCATTTCTGAGTAGACATGCATTTGATTGCAGCACATATACCTTAAATTTTTTAAAGGATGACTTAATCACCCCCTTGTAGCTAGATTTTTAGTTAAGTGATGTGTTTGGTGCCCTTCTTGCAATTATAGGTGGGGGTACTCAAGAGTAACCCTACAATCCAGAGTAACTATGGGAGCACGTAAGAGACATAGGCAGCAATCCTAAAGACATTTTCTTGGGAGTAAGACCCACTGAACATAATGGGGCTTACTTTTGAGTAGACATGGTTAGGATTGTGCTCTTAGCGTACCCGTAGTTACTGCACCATCCAGTGAAAACATATGGGAAATTCATATTGCAATCCAGAGCAAATTGTTCTTACACCGGAGCAAGGACTCCCCATAGTTGCTCTGGATTGCGCCCTATGTCAAACTGCATTCAGTGGACTTGCTGCTGAGAACGCTAGTATGGTTGTTTGTTGTACATCTCTTGTTTGCTCTCCTCTTCACTTCCTAAAGTACAGTTGCTACATTGGAGTCATATTCCAGTGCATAGGCCCTTTTAATATTTCTTGGCTTTCCAGTTTCAGAAACATACTTACTGTGATTCATTGCAAAACAAACTCTCACAAGCTAAAGGTTACATGTATACAAAAACATAAGCATACAACACTCTGCTCACTCTTTTTTCCAAGTTTGTTTTCCATCAGAGGTTTATTCCTCTTAGTTTTCAAGAATAGTTTTAATTATATTTTATTGTTTGGTTTTTAAACATGTTTTAAATTAGCTTTTAACTGTATTTTATTCTGTTATTTTAAATGTTTTAGCCGTCTTGGGTATCCTGTCTAGGAAGAAAGGTGGGATATAAATTGAATAATTATATTTTGGACTCTTCTTTGTTCTAGCCCTCCACCACCAGATTTCCACTCTGCAGCCTTCTTATTTTCCTAGTCTCTTGTGGCTAGCCTATTTCTCTCTAGACTCTGAGGCAGCAAGCCTATAACTCTTTCCTGGGATTAAGACCATTGGGCACAAGGGGATTTACTTCTGAGTAAACATGCATAGGATTGGGCTGAGAGCTTTTCAGCCAATTACAGCCAGTGACCTGTCCTAGCCTTTTGTGACATAACAATAGATTAGTCAGTCACTGGCAGTCGTATTATCTTCTATGTATATATATATAACTGAAAAGTCACTCACCGACTCACTCATCAATGCCCAGCCAAAACTGCTGGGCCTAGATGTTTTACCGGGGTGGTACAACAATGTGCATGGGGGACAATGAGCAAGGGGAGGTTGATGTGCAGTGGGGGGATGGTGTACAGGGGGAATTTTACTCCCACAACACGGGTACGTTTTCGCTAGTTAGTCCATAAAATTCCTACAGCATGGTAACACAGAAAGCCCAAACAGAAAAAGGTTTGTTATTCTACAGTAAATACATTGCTTAAGCTGTCCTTGCAAAAAAAAATTGTATTAGCAACTAGAATACACCACCTGGCAAGCTGGTCTTCATAATATCAATGCCAACTTGATGATCAGGCTCAGCAGCAAGAACAGCATAATTCCCTTGATGAGAGACATTAAAGTTGAATCTGGCATGGGCACCACTTAAGTCATTTGTGAGGATGGGTTTGCCTTTTGCAGTCCTTTGCAACTGTATTTCATGCCAAGGGATCTTCATTTTTTCTGCAATTAATCTCCTTATCAGCAGACGACCTGCCTAAGAAACAAAGTATATGAATTCTATAATAAATGTTTCATAAAAAAGCAGTTTATGAAAATACCATTTGTCTTGAAAAAGTTTTGATAGTCCACTACAGAGCAAAGCTCCTTTTTTCTTAAAATGAACCTCAACTTGAGTAAAATATTAAAGACAGAGGAAGCAGACTAAATAATTCCAGTCCTTAAGGATGTTCTAATTGCATTAAGAACATCTCAATAGGCATATAGGAAATATATATGCATATCTATTTCATATAGCTGCATATCCATTTCAAAGGTTGAAATCGGGAAGGGGTTGCAAAGCAAGTGATGAAAACTAAAATTTCTGGGGGAAGTACCTTAATGCACAGGAGTGCGATTTCAGAGGTATTGCATGGCTTATAAAGACGCCAGGCAAAAGGAGAAAACAATAAGGGGAGGAGGGCAAATCAAGGACCAAATTCATAGAATCATAGAGTTGGAAGGGACCTAGTAGGTCATCTAGTCCAACCCCCTGCCTGCAGCAGGGGGACTTGATGGAAATGATTCTTCATGGTGGACTTGATGAAATGGTAACTGCAGGGACCATTTTGGGAGGAAAGGCACCAAATGAAAATTGGCCTCTACCAAGAAGATGGAGTTGGCCTTGCCTTCTCACTTTTCCCTCAGAGCTGTAAGGAACGTATATCGTCTTCAAATATGTTCATACTTATGTATACCATAGCAGCCTTGGCATCTCGGGTAAAGACAAACTGTCCAATGCGCTCCTTTTCTTCAGGCTGCACAAGGCGCATGGCCAACAACCAGTCCTCACGGCAGGGGACCCAGGCACGATAGGAAAATGCCCAGCGTACGCTCTCCATAGCGAGACGTTCCAAAGAAACCACTGGAAGTCAAAACATATGTAGAAATTGGCAATGAGAACAATATATCCTCAGGTGAGTGAGAAGGAAGGCTGACTGAACTAACTCTTAAACACTGATAAATTTGGGGTTCAAATCCTAGCTCGGTGATTACATTCAGCAAATGACTATCTTTCAGTCTAACCTACTTCGCAGGGCTGTTGTGAAGATAAGGATGCCAATTAAGCCACTCTGTGGCAGAAGGGCTGGGTGCAGGTACAAAATATAAATAGGAAATAACACAAATTTTGGCACCTCTTAGGAAGCCCACAAAAAACAGAACAAGAAGTTCAAATAATGACTACAGTGGCGCCTCATGCAACAAACGCCTCATGTAAAGTATGTTTCACGTAACAAAAATTTCTCTAAGATTCTGCTTCACGTAACAAACTGTGCTTCACGTAACAAATTCGTTGGCAGTTGGGGCTGATGTTCTGGCCAGCAGCCCTTTTAAAAAGCATCAGAGCTGCCTGGCGCACCTGCCCATAGCGAAAGCAATACTTCCATGCTTTTCCTACTGCAGCTGGGCGTCCTCTGTACAGAGGGAGAGAAAAGTAGTGGAGAAGAGGGAAGCAGAGAGAGAAGGGAGCAGGGGAGAGAGAGGCTCAGAAGGGAGAGGAGAAAGTGGGGAGACACTTTGAAAGTGTCTTGGGTTGCAGAAGAAAGTGACTTTGATTGCAGCCTCCTAATTATGTTAAATAGGTCTTACTCCCATGTTTAACTCCCATGTTAAATATTTAAATGTTGAACTCCCATGTTAAATGAGGCTTTCTCCATGTATTAAATAGGGCTTATTCCCAGGAAAGTGTCTTTAGGATTGCAGTAAGACCCACTGAACACAATTGGGCTTACTTCTGAGTAGACATGGTTAGGATTGTGCCCTAAGTAGACTTCATGGGATCATGCACATTGAATGCATGTTTTGAATTCAATTCCAGTGTTTTGTCATCATTTTTACATACAGTTAATATTTTTATATGAGTATTTTTTGGGTTGTGGAACCAATCGTCTTAGTTTCCATTATTTCCTGTGGGAAAATCTGCTTCACATGAAGAACGTTTCATGTAACAAACACGCCTCCGGAACGAATTAAATTTGTTACACGAGTTAACATGCTAACATGTTAACATGTTAGCCGCCTTGGGCTCCCCCTTATGGGGGAGGAAAGGCGGGGTATAATTTGAGTAAATAAATAAATAAATAAATAAATAAATAAATACCACTGTATAGTATTTTGCAAAAAATCTTAAAGGCAAAGAGCAGGGCTAACAGTCCCTTCCCCTGGCTCTGCCATCACTTGAAAAAGACAACTGTTAATACACATACATTGCATAGACTATTGTCTGCCCTTATTCTCCCATTTGGAGCAGCTGACCACTGGTTGTGAGATGCATCTCTTTTGCATCTCCACTCTTCCCATCCCAGTGTTATCCCCTATGTCTTGTGGCAAGGAGTTCCACAGAGCAATTGATTCTACGATTCTATGAGTGGCTATCCCTAGTTCTGATTTTGTGGGAGAGGGAAAATAGCTGAATTTTCCTCTCTTCACTCTATCCATCCCTTGCATCATGCGGCAAGGAGTTCCACAAAATAATTGAGTGGCTATCCTCTGGTCCCTGCATAATGTCTTGCCCCAGATCAGGTGGCAAGGAGTTCCATGGACCAATTGAGTGGCTGTCTTCTAGTTCTTGTGTTGTGGGGAAGGGAAAAGAGCTGAGCATTCTTCTCTCCACTCTACCCATCCCCAGCATCATGTAGCAAGGAGTTTCACAGCCCAAATGAGTGTCTGTACCTTGGTCCCCTGCAGAGTGTCCTCCCCCAGATCATGTGGCAAGGAGTTCCACAGACCAATTGAGCAGCTGTCCCCTGGTTCTGGTGTTGTGGGAGGAACCAGAGGTGAGCATCCCTTTCTCCACGCTTCCCATTCCCTGCATCATGTGGCAGGGAGTTCTACAGCCTAAGTGAATGGCTGTTTCCTGGCCCCCTGCATAGTGTCTTCCCCCAGATCAAGTGGCAAGGAGTTCCACAGCCCAAGTGAGTGGCTGTTCCCTGGTCCCCTGCGTAGTGTCTTCCCCCAGATCAAGTGGCAAGGAGTTCCACAGAGCAAGTGAGTGGCTGTCCTCTAGTTCTGGTGTTGTGGGAGAGACCAGGGCTGAGCCTCCCTTTCCCTTCCTCCCACTCCCTGTATGATGTGGCAGGGAGTTCCACAGCCCAAGTGAGTGGCAGGTTCTGATGTTGTGGAGGGACCAGGGCTGAGCCTCCCTCTCCTCTCCGGCCCCCGCCCCCACACACTCACTGCAGCCTCCCCTTCAGTCTCCCTCCTGCAGCCCATCAAGAGCGTCTCTGCAGCTGCAGCAGAAGTCCCTGCGCCGCATCCAATCAGGAGCGAGCTGGAGCCTCGCGCGCAGCACAACCACCAATCAGCAGTCAGCTCGCCCCTCCCTATAGAGAGATTCTAAGGGAGTATCAACACCTCCGGGTCCTCATTCGACAGCACGCAGAGCCACTCAGCCCCGGACTGCCCTTTTAATCCCCGCTTTGAGATTGGCCACGCCCCCTCCGAGTTCTTATCACAGCCAGAGGTGTTCATCCGGGTCTTGGAAGACCGAGTCTCTGTCAGAGAAGAGCGAGGCTGAAGGGGTTGGGAGGCCTTGTGCTCTCCAAGATGGCTGAGGAGGGGGAGCCTCTGTCTCAGAGCAGCATCCACGTCCATCCTCTGGATGGAGGAACACCAGGGCCCTTTTGAGAGACTCACCACGTAGTTCACCCCTCAGAGATAACAGCCTCAGCAGTCTTTAAGGGAAATCAGTTACCTCACAGCAGAAATAGTCACTGGGCTTTGCAGGCACAAGAAATGGAGATTCCAAAGCCCAGAACTTCCAACTACTTCTTTATTACATTTATTATAACAGCCTTTATTATATTTATTACATCTCAGGGCTCATTTTACTCTTGTTAATATATTCTTTAACTCTAATGGATTCAATCAATATGTGAAAATAATTAGACAGCTTTGCAAATCAAACAAAATGGAGATTTCAAAACCTGGAACTTCCAACTGCCTTATTACATTTATTATTATTATTTATTATCATAACAGCCTTTTATTACATTTATTACATCTCAGGGCTCATTTTACTCTTTTGTTAATATATTCTTTAAGACTAATGGATTCAGTAAATATGTGAAAATAATTTGCAAATCAGACAAAATGGAGATTTTAAAGCTTAGAACTTTGAAAACTTAGATCTTTATTACATTTATTATTATTTATTATAACAGCCATTTATTACATCTCAGGGCTCATTTTATTCTTTTTTGTTAGTATATTCTTTAGATCTAATAGTTTCAGTGAATATGTGAAAATAATTAGAGAGCTTTGCAAATCAGACAAAATGGAGATTTCAAAGCTTAGAACTTCCAACTACTTTATTACATTTATTATTTATTACCATAGCCTTTTATTACATCTCAGGGCTCATTTTACTCTTTTATTAATATGTTCTTTAGATCTAATAGCTTCAGTGAATATGTGAAAATAATTAGAGAGCTTTGCAAATCAAACAAAATGGAGATTTCAAAACCTAGAACTTCCAACTACCTTATTACATTTATTATTATTATTATCATTATCATTATCATTATTATAACAGCCTTTTATTACATTTATTACATTTCAGGGCTCATTTTACTCTTGTTAATATATTCTTTATGTCTAATGGATTCAGTACGTGAAAATAATTTGTAAATTATGAAATGAAGATTTCAAAACCTATAACTTTTTATTACATTTATTACAAAAACCTTTTACATTTTTTTACATCTCAGGGCTCATTTTACTCTTTTTTTGTTAAGATAAACTTTAATCAAAATTTCAGTGTATTGATCCAGTAAATATGTGAATATGATCACATAGTTTTGCAAACCAGAAGAAATGAAGATCTCAAAGCATAGAGCTTGAACTACAGCACAATCCAGAGCAACTAATCTGTCCACATAAGAGCCCTTAGGTTGCCCTATCTAACACTAGGTTGGAGCAACTGCAAGATGCTCCAGCCCAGTTACTCTGAAGGAGGCTTAGGGCAGAGCAAGGCAAGATAGGGTGCCCTAAGAGAGGTGGACCTGCTCTGCCCTAACTGGGGCAGCCTAAGCAGCTCAGGAGAGGCAAGTTGAGGGCATGTTTAGCATTGCCTAGGGCAGAGCAGTTACTCTGAATCCAGAGCCTGTTTCCAAGGCAGAAATGCCCTCTTCCAGCCCTCAGAGTTATACCACCTCAGGAGCAGGTATAGTAATGAGTAGACCCATAGGGGTCCATGATAAGGCCCGAGTAAGAATGGCAGTGCTGACCAAAAATCTGAGTTCTTGGCCATCCTAGCTGCAACCCCTGCCTCTCAACCTCAGGATATGGAACAAACTACGGCTGCCCACAAACCTCAGGATACAGCAGGCCACTCAAGAAGCCCCTTGTATTCACTGTAGAATATACTGGCATCTCATCAGGGACTCCTTATAAGGCAGGCACCCAGTGGCGTCACCAGACTGGTGCAGCTGGTGTGGGCTGCATTGGGGATGCACTCCGTATGGGGTGATGTGCCGGAGGAGTTTGACTGTCCTTTGGCAGGCCCCGCGCGTCAGCACCCCCATTCAGGCCTGCTCCAAGACGGAGCAGCAGCCAGAAGCTGCCACTTGTCTGAGGAGCTGGCCTGAACGGCCATCTGAGGTGCACTGCGCAGAAACACACTGAGCATGCCGAACAGCTTCAGAGGAGACTTCCTTAGAGCAGAGAAAGTCCGCGCCTCTGCACAGCCATTTGGCCTCACTCAGGAGGCGGAGCGGCAGCCGAATGGCTTCAGAAAGAGTACTGCACAGGCACCAACTCTGACGCCTGCACAGTCTCCCCCGAAGCCAAAAGGCTTCTGAAAAGTACTGCGCAGGTGTCAGAGATGGTGCCTGCGCAGTACTCTTTCTGAAGCCAGTTGGCTTCAGAAACAACTGAGCAGGCGCCAACTTTGGTGACTGTGCAGTCCAGGTGGGGCGGGGGGGGGGCGCATCCCAGGGATGACGCACAGACTTCCGCACCAGGTGATGTGCAGAGTCATGTCACCACTGTAGGCACCACAGCTGTTCCTTGTTCAGTGTGATCTGAGGGGTGTCTCCTCAGAAGCAAGTCTTCCCCTTGTGTCAATTACTTAGCATGCTCTGGAGCAGTTAGGGCAGCCCAGGCTTCCTGACTCTCTGGATTCAGCATAACTTTCTGCTCTGGATACAGAATAGTTAGGAGAGTGCAGTTAGGTCAGAGCAGGCTGAATTTGCTCTGGATTGCAGCCCTAGTTTATTATTACATTTATTATAAAAGCCTTTCATTACATTTATTATATCTCTAGGCTCACTTTGCTTTTTTTGTTACATTAACTTTTTTAAGTTTTATTTTTATTTCAGATACAGGAAAAGAAATATTGGATGTACAACAATAGGTATAGGTGTACGCAGCCATACACATAAGATTCTCCAGGCACAACACCTATTTTCTATTTCTTTAATACTACGTAACATACATCTAATTAATCAATTTCTATTTTTTTTGCTATTTCTATTATTTTAAAGATATAAAATGATATTCTCATTAAACAATATCACATTGTGATATTATCTAATGTAACAACATATTCTCTTCAGTATACAGTTTACAACTTCAACCATATATAGAATGGCTTCCAAGCTTTATTAATTTCCTCAACTTCTCCATCTTTCAATCATTCTGTCAGAATATCCATCTTGACAATTTCATAAACTTTATGACCATCTCTATGTTTGGTACCACATCTTTTTCCAATTTTGTGCAAAAATGAGTAGCTGCAGTACAAATATGAATCAATGCATGTCTACAATCTTTATTAATATTTATTGGAATCCTATTAAATAGAAATATTTCTGGCTAAAAATGGTATTGGACATTTTAAAATCTCCGTTATCATTTTATGTATCATTTTCCAAAACGCTTTTTCCTTTGATCAGGTCCACCAAAGATGATAAAATGTTCCTACGACATCATCACATTTCCAACACTAGCACAAAACATTTTAATTGATTAGTTTCTCTGGTGTGCAATACAATTGTTAAAACATCTTTACAATATTTTCTTTTAACGCAACAGTTCTTGTCTTCTTCATATTTTTTTTACATATTTGATCCCAACACTGAAATCAGTATTATGTCTAACATTTTTGCCCATAACATCATATCATTGGTTCCTTTACGATTTGTTCATGAGTATTATAATCTAAAAGAAATTTATACATTTTTATTAAATTGACCTTCATTTAAAAACAAATGATCAAAATCAGTATTTTGCACATATAAACCCACTTTTTTATTTTCTTTCAATTGTGATTTAATTTGTAATTCTGACCACCAATCTAATTGTATTTCTGATCCAATATTTATTTTGTCCATAATTCATTATTCTCATCTAATAAATCTTCGTAAGTTTTATTCTGGTTTTTTTAATCCAGTTTGGATTTGTAGCAATTTCTAGTGGCCTAATCCATCTTGGAATTTTTAAATAAATTTTAAACTTTAATTGATCCAAAACTAGATATAATGCTCTTCTCATAATGTTGCTTAAAATATGTCTGACTTTAACATACATGAGGAAGGCATGCCAGCCTATTTGTAAGTCGTGTCCTTCAAGTTTCAATAATTATTCTGTCTTAATAGTGCCCAAACAATAATCCAATGTAGGGCTCTGCCTGATAATATAATTCCCAATTTGGGGCTCCGCATCCTTCTCTGTCTTTATAGTCCTGTAGGTATCACATTTTAATCCTTTTTTCACAGCCCACACAAACTTCGATACAACTTTATTTAATTCAGTAAAAAAAATTCTTCAAAATAACTGGTATTGTTTGGAATAAAAACATCACTTTTGGTAATACATTCATTTTGATTGTTGCAATTCTTTCAAAAAATGAAAGTCTCCATTTATGTCATTTCTCCAAATCTTATTTCTTTAAGCACGTGCCAATAATTCTCCATTAATGTGCTGGATATTTTAGTTGTTATTATTCCCAAATATTTGACTTTTGGAACTATCTGCATACTGTACTCTTGAAATTCATGTATTTCCATCTCTTTTATATTCTTTACTAATAATTTGGACTTTTGTTTATTAATCTGAAATCCATTTACAGTTCCATATTCTATATCTTCTAATGCAAACTCCAGTGCTTCCTTAGGATTTTCTTTCATTTTTTGTTACATCTGCATAAGCTTGTAATTTAAACATTTCATCCTGTACACAGATTCCGGAGATCCTTTTATTATCTCTTATCAGATTATTCAATATTTCTAAGGTTAAAATAAAAAGCAATGGTGATAAAGGGCAACCTTGCTGAGTTCCTTGTTGAATCTATTTCTTTTGAGACTTCCCCATTTATCTTAATTCTTGCTTTTTGTGTTGAATAAATGCCTTTAATTATTAACAAAAAATTTTCTCCAAATTCCATTTGTCGAAATTTTTCAAACATAAAATCCCAGTTTATTTTGTCATAGGCCTTCATTGCATCCAAGAAAATTAAACCCATTTTCTTACTTAGGTATGCTACAAAGTATTCCAGTGTATTATTAAATTAAATCCTGATAAAACAGGTTCTCCTGGTCCGGAAGTCCTCGACTCGGGTATTGGAATATCATCCTGTTCTGGATGAGGTTGCACTCCCTCTGAAGGAGCAGGTTCGCAGCTTGGGGGCTCTCCTGGATTCGCAGCTGCTCCTGGAGTCCCAGGTGGCGGCTGTGGCCAGGGGAGCCTTTGCTCAGCTTCGGCTGATCCGCCAGCTGCAACCATACCTGAGTCGCTCGGATCTGGCCACGGTGACCCATGCCCTAGTGACACTGAGACTAGATTATTGTAACGCGCTCTACGTGGGGCTGCCTCTGAAGATCGTCCGGAAGCTGCAACTTGTCCAGAATGTGGTAGCACTTGTGGTTGCTGGGGCTCGTCGGTTCGACTCTGTCGGGCCACTGCTTCAGCGACTACACTGGCTGCCCATTTGTTTCCAGGCTGAATTCAAAGTGCTGGTCCTGACCTTTAAAGCCCTAAACGGCTCGGGTCCAGGGTATCTGAGGGACCGCCTTCTTCTGTAGAATCCGACCCGTCACCTAAGGTCATCTGAGGGGGCCCTACTGACTGTGCCACCATTTTGAGATGTGAGAGGTGTGGCGGCCAGAGATAGGGCCTTCTCGGTGGTGGCACCCCAGCTTTGGACCTCCCTCCCCTTTGAACTGAGAAAAGCTCCCTCAGTACAGAGCTTCAGGCAGAGTCTTAAAACCTTCTATTTTAAAAAAGCATTTTAAATGGGGCAGAAGTGGGGGGACAGTTTTTATTGTTTTTACTGCTTTTAACAAATATTTTTAATCTGCATGTTTTTATTCATTTTAATTGTATTTTAATTATATTTTAATGGTGTTTTAATCTTTATTTATGATCTATTTTAATGATGATTTATTCCATGATGTCAGCCGCCTTGAGCTCCCCCTTGCAGGGGAGGAAAGGCGGGATATAAATTAAATAAATAAATAAAATCATTCTCACATTCTGTTTCACATGTCTTTTTGGTGAAAAGCCTGTTTGATCTTCATGAATAATCTGACTCAAAATTTTCTTCAATCTTGTGGCCAGAATCATCATAAATAATTTATAATCTACATTCAATAAAGAAATTGCCTGGTAGTTTTTATCTCCTTATCATCAGTGTTTTGTTTGTGTAATAACATTATGGTTGTTTCCTTCCATGAATTTGGAATTTCACCTGAGTTCCAAATTTCATCTAATAGCATCTTCAGAAGAATTTGTAATGACTCTTTGAATGTTTTACAATATTCTGCTCCCAAACTGTCAGGTCTTGGTGATTTTCTTTTTTTCTTTAATTGCGTCTCAACTCTTGAATTGTTGCCTTAGCTTCCATCAATTGTCTCTGTTCATTTGATAATTTCATTATATTATTTTGTATCAAATATTTTCTTTGTTCTTTATATCATTTCTCTTACATAAAGTTTGAGAAACGTTTATATATATGGGGGGGGGGGGCAAAATTTATATAAAATTTTGTTATGGATTCTTTAAATCTTACTAGTTTCTTTGAACTTATCAGTAAATATGCGAAAGTAATCGCATGGCTTTACAACCCAGAGAAAGATTTCCCCTACAATCCAGAGTAACTACAGGAGCACATAAGAGACATTACGTGCACCTGTAATTACTGAACCACCTAGTGAAAATCTATGGGAAGGGAAATTCATATTGCAATCCAGAGTAAATTGTTCTTACACCGGAACAAGGACTCCCCGTAGTTACTCTGGATTGCACCCTTCAAAGCCTAGAACATCAACTACTCTTTAGTTACATTTATTACAACAGCCATTTATTTTATCCCAGGACACATTTTATTCTATATAAGCTAAATATAGAACTAGAACTTCACTTCTTTATTGATTTATTATAAAAAACTTTATTTACATTCATTACATCCCAAGGCGTATCTTACTTCTTTTTTGTTTGAAATTAAACACAGTTTCAGTGTACTGATATTATGTAAATATGTGAAAATAATCACATGGCTTTGCAATCAGAAGATTTCACAGCCTAGAACTTACTCTGCTTGTCACATTAACCTAGCGTGCCTGGTTTTTTTTATCATCACCTGTACCCATTTGGATTATTTTCCGAATACTTCCGAATACTGGAAGTATTGGCACATATAATGAATAAATGTTGCCTCAAGTTTCATTATAACTATATTTTTTTATTAGGAAGTGTTGTGGAACAAAGAATTTGGATTTATTACACCTTGCAAAAAAGTGATTAATCATATATCTAACATAAAGTGTATAGTTGACAGTTTAGTTTGCATATTTCTTCACATGAACGCAATCAGCACAGAACACTGATGCAGAACACTGTTTGATGCTCTTGACAGATTGCATATTACATCACATGCACACAATCAGAACAGAAGCTGATGTTCTATGCAGATAAATTTCTTGCATGCACCACATACTTTCTCAGTTCTCCTATCTTTACTCGAAAGGTATTGTGGCACTGTCCTCTCTTATTATTTCTCAGCCCCTTTCCTGAGTTTTGTGCAAGGGCACCTGCAGTCACACGTACTCCAGGATGGGGACATTCAGAAAAGCTAATAAGCCCTTTGCCCAAGGGCTGTGAGGAAATTCTTCCTCTTGTGCACTTTACCTGCATTCCACCCTGGTTCTTTTGTCACCCAGATCACGAAAGCATTCAAAGCACTGACATCAATCATATTATAAAACACACACATAAGGCCACCTTCTTGTCATCCTTTTCACGTAGTAAGTCCATGTCATCTTATCCGCCAAGTCCACGGCGCCCTTCATGGAATTATAATCCAGAATTACGTCTGGTTTTTTGGTGTTATCTGTTTGAACAGTACCCTGTGAATGCATTGTGCTCAAAAGGGTCACAACTTTTTTGGGGGGCAGTATGACAAAATCATTGCGTCTTTCTGGAAACCAAAGAGTGTAGAGTGCACATCTCTTCTTTGGGGGGCAACAAATTCCAATGGCAGTTCTGGCTTGGTTTTTCTAATAGTTCCCAGAACTGTAATTTTTTTTTGCCAGCAATTTCCTGGCTAAATCCAGGCTTGTGAAAAAGTTGTCAAAAGTAAGATTTCTCCCAGAATGAAATATTCCCTCAGATAAATCCATTACTACACGCTCCCCCAGATGCAATTCCCTTTGTTTCCCTGGAAGTTTTCCTGTGTACACCTGCATATTGTACATGTATGATGTTGCGCTGTCACACAGTGCCCAAATTTTAATCCCATATTTCCCAGGTTTAGATGGCATGTACTGTTTGAAGGGACATTTTCCGTGAAAGGTAACTAATTGCTCATCAATAACCATACAAGATCCGGGGTGAACGACTCAGAAAGAGTGGCAAAAGTGTAGGTGAAATTGGGCTTTTATCACACAACTGTAATCAGGAAATACTCAGGAATGACTTCATAAATCTGGAATAAAAATGCATTTCCTTCCTGTGCTCTCACCTACAAATTGGAGGTGGAATTCCTTTCACACAAACCTGTCCTTTCATATTCTGTTTTCAAAGATGTTACAAAATTTAGCAAGTACTTGCTAAGTACAGCTTTTGTTCTAAGATTTGTGAGAAAACTGTCCTATCTTCCCGCAGATGGTTATCAGTGCCACACCAGCTTGCAAAACATTTACCATATATCTGACATAAAATTTATAGTTGATAGCTCATGGTGCAGTACTGCACTACAGTTCATAGTTTGTAGTGCAGTGTGGAACAGGTGAAGCTGTGGCCTAGCAAGTGATTGGAATATTATATATAGCCAGAATATTATATGGCAAAAATAATAGTGTATAGTAAAAAAGTATAGCACATGATGATAGCTGACAATTGTTTGTGAAGACAAACATTTCAGATGGCTGTTGATGTGGTATTGATGTGCTGAGGAATATCAGAAATGAACCATCTCTGGCTTTCTATTGTACAATAATGTACAATACTGGAAGGCAATATTTAGGCCTGCTTCAGGCCTGCTAAAAGATAGAAAAACAAATAGATAGATAGAAAATAGATAGAAAAACAAAAGAGCACAAATCAGTCCTCTTTCAGATGAAATCTTCCCTTTTACAAAGATGAAGCCTGGCTGGAATTTAGCAAGCGGTTCTGAATGCATTTAGCAGTCACTTCTCAATGCATTTCAAAACTATACCATTTGTTCAAACAATGGTGCTCTTCCTGTTCCCAGAGATGGTAATCACTGCAGATCAGCAGGTGGGCCCAGTAATCCATCTTCTTTGATGCCTTGCCATAAAGTCACAGCGACATGCAAATAGAATTTGAATGTAACTGCATTGTTGGAAAATTTTCCGCCTGGTACCAGGTGGTAAAATGTTGATTTTACAGGAAAAATAAACATTCTAAGAATTCATTATTTCAGATTTAGAACAGTCTTATTATTAGAGAAAAAGTCACCAGATCTTGTCAAATTATAAGCATAACTTCCACTAGAAAAATAAGAAAAACTGACAAATTTTGGAAAATTTTCCGCCTGGGCACACTAGGGTTAAAAACCATTTATTTATATACTAGCAAAATGTGCCAGCGTTGCAGGAGTAAAATAACTCCTGTATGCCACCCCCCATTGCACATAACATGCCTATGTACATCACTCCCATGTGCAACATTCCCCCATGCACGTCAATCCCAGCATGTGCATCAACCACCCCCAAATTTCATGCCCCAAATTTCTTGCTTCTGTTTCTAGCGGTTTTGGCAGGTCGTGAGTCAGTGACTTTTCAATTTTATTTATATAGACTTGCCACCTTTCCTATGCTAAAGTGAATGCCCAGGGTATTTAACAATGTTTATAAAAACAGTGTTCTTTTGTTTAAAATTATAAACAAAAGAACAAAGAGAAAACAGTAAAATAAGGCATTAAGTTCAGTTATTTCACATTATAAAGCGGACGCTACCAGAATAGGGTAAAAACTATTGATGAATTAAGGCTTGGAGGGACTCAAGTTACAGTGGTACTATCGGAAGTTAATTTATCCATTCAGCTGTCAAAATGCCAGGTGTGTTTTAAACATGTGTGTTTTGAGGCCTCTGAAAAGCTATTATTGGGATAGTTCTCAATTCCCCTGGGAGGGAATTCCAAAATTGTGGTGCCACAACAGAGAAGGCTTGTCCTTGAATTTCCACCCCTCTCATTTGGGATAAAAACAGCACTTGTTGGAAAGCATCATCAGATGACCTAAGAGGGTCATCTTGAATTTATGGGATGTATGGAAGGAGGTGGTCTTGGCCCCAGATCATGGAGGGCCTTAAAAAACTAGTATCTTCAGTTGAGAAGGATGGGCAGCCAGTGCAGCTTTTGAAACAGAAATACCAGTATTTGTTTTTTAGTCAGTGCGCTAATCCGACTTCATGGCTTTATGCAATTTTCTCTACTCCTGTACTGCAAGTTTTGCATGTCTTCAAAAGTATTGGGGTACAGTTAGATTACATAGTGTTACATGCACAGGGCTGCACCTTTGAGGTGATATATCTTTATTACTTCATTGAGAGAATCTAAGTACGACGGGTCACACTCTCCCTCTGTCCAACTGGCTTTGGGTTTGAGCTCTCCTGTACCTCTCCCCCCCCCACCCCGATAAATACGATAAATAATTTATTTTGCAGGTATGATAAATTGTCTTGGCAACTAGATTAGGCTTGTTAGCGGGAAGAGAAATTTGAGTATTTCCTGAATTACGTTCTGCCAATTTAGCTCATTGCAGGTTAATGAGTGAGATAAAATAAGTTTGTTGTTATTGAGTGAGATAAAATAAGTTTGTTATATAAGATCAGTCTTGTGAAGTGAAGAAGTTCACTGAGGAGGAAGAGCTGGCGGGTGACTTGATGCATCTGAGTGTGCTGGATGAGGACGATTCACCTGGGAGGTGCCTCCCGTACTTTACACCTACCTGGCAATGTCCATACCAAGAGTAACTGGCTTTAAGGGCAGCAGAGGAGAGGGAAGGGGATCCCAATCCCTCATGTCCATTGTTCCGACAAAAGATGGGATCAGCCAAGAGGAGTGACATGCCTGCCCAATGTGGAGAGAAGGAGAGGAGGTTTTGTTAGGACTCCCGGGTCCAAGCATTCATTACCCCAGCTAGGGAGGGGGTGGGAACCCTTGTTTTCCCCGTGGGGAGGACCAATGGCTCATTTCCTGGGACCACAGCCACCTCCTCGGTGAAGAGGGCCAATAGTAAACTTGGTGTGGCCCCAATCCCCTTGGGGCGGGGCATTTGGAGGGGAAAAGCACGGGAAAGGGGCAGAGGACAGGAGGCTGGGACAGACAAACTCAGGGGACTCTCCAGAGCATCGGTGTCCTGCTCTGGGAGAGGGGAGGCCAAGTTGGGCCTTATTAGTACCGGTGGGAGAGGGCAAGGCCAAGGACACCAGAACCAGAATTTGGAAATCTGTCTCAACCATGGGTGGTACTTACCTGTTGTTTAGAGTTTTGCTTACCTATTGGAACTGATGTTGAGCTGTACCTACCTATAACCATTACGCTTCTGTGCCTCTTCGGAGAAGATGCAATATCAAGTAAAAACCTACTGGTTATATCTGCCACCTCTGAGTCTGACTCCTTCACCCAAGTTGACTTTAACATGGAACAAGTTAGTGTTCCTTTGGTCTACCACCCACTCTGCTGGCTGGACAAGGCATGACAGGTCTGATAACCAACTAAAATTGCTTTATCTCTGTCCCTTATGCCTAAACTTCTTAGGGATATTGACACATGCATTACAAGATGAAAAAACATTTAACACTCTGACAGGAACAACAGGTAAGAAAAAGATCTACGGGGTCGCCCAGAAAGTAATGCACCATATTTTTTTCTTCAATAATTATTTACTGAACACAATGAAACTTACACACAAGAAAGAATGATGTTTCTTCTACACTCCCTATTTTTCCACGTAATCTCCGTCCAGTTCTATGGCCTTCCTCCAGCGATACAAAAGGGCGTGTATGCCCTGTCAGTACCACTCCTTTTTCTGGTCATGAAGCCATTTCTGCACTGTGCGAATCGCCTCTTCGTCATCCTCAAAATGTCTTCCGCGAATGGCATCCTTTAATGGCCCAAACAAGTGGAAGTCTGAGGGAGCTAGGTCAGGGCTGTAGGGTGGATGAGGTAATACTGTCCCAACCCTGTTTAGTGATGTGTTCCGAAGTCCTCAAATTTGTGTGAGGCCGAGCGTTGTCATGTTGAATCAAACATTCACCTGGGTTGTTATTGTGCCGAAGTTGCTGGAAGTGCTTCTTGAGTTTGGTTAACGTATTCCCATAAGCTTCAAAATTAATGGTGCTGCCTCTTGGCATCACATCAGTGAGTACATATGACGCCCTCACAGTCCCAAAACACAGTGACCATGACCTTACTGGCGGAAGCAGTTTCTTTGAATTTTTTTCTTCTGTGGAGATTGAGGATGACGCCATTCTATCGACTGTTGTTTTGCTTCGGGCTCAAAATGGTGAACCCAGGTTTAATCACCTGTCACAATCCTGGACAAGAACGCTTCCCCCTCAGTTTGATAAAAACAGTATTGGAAGTTGTATGACAAGTGCAGAATTCTGAAATTTCTTTAGTTTCATACCAAATACCTATTAAATTATATTAAATAGTTTATCGTCATATTTTAAAATTCCAACACGTACAACTGCTTCAATTACAGTTCTTCTTGTAGCAGATCTGCTGCTGTGGAACTGGCTCTGTCCCCACAAGTCCATAGGAGGGGAACCCTGCTGGCACTGCTGCTGCAGGAGAAGGGGTGCTGTACGCCTATGACCTCTAGCTGCTCTGCGATGGCATGGAGCTAATCAGGTAGAACTCATGTTGCAACAACGTATAGCTGCTCCTCATGCAGATGGAGCTGCTGGTCCCACTGCTGGAGTTGCAACCTGGCCCCGCTGCAACTCCTTGTGGAACCTCTGGATCTCATGTTGGCATCCTTGATGGTCCCAGTCCAAGCCAGCTGGTCCTGGCTCACCCACCACTTCCCAGGACTCAACATCACCTGGGGACAGTGGGTGGTGCATCATGGGTGGGTGGTGCATCCTCCTTGCCCAACCCCCTTTTCGGGGGCAGCGGGCTCCCAGCAGGGCTTTGGAGCACCCCCTCCTCGGTGGTATCTGGGCTGATGGTAGTCTGCGGCTCCTCCTTGCTCACCCTCTGTACAGGAGTGGGTAGCAGTGGGCTCCTGGCAGGGCGCTGGAGCGGGCTCTGGGCAGAAGCTTTCCTCTTCTTCCTCCTCCTCGCACATGCCCTTCTAGTACCGATCTCTGAACAATGGTTGCCTGACCTTAACCCACATTTGCAGGAGCTGGTGGTACCTCCTGGGGGTATCTGAGCCAGGACGGCTGGTGGACTGACCATGAGCAGTCCATTGTGACAATGAGCAGTCCAGACAATGAGCAAATTTGGCTTTCAGGCCTTCAACTTCACCCTGAGCTGCTGGACCGTTTGGAACCTTGCCAGCTGCCCCATGGCCTCCAGCACATTCCTCCATTCTCCCTCATTGGGGGCTGATGTGCTTACCATAAGGAGGGGCATATGGGAGCTCCTTGGGAGTAGGTGTGCAAAGGCATGGCTGAGCTGGGCAGCCCTGATGGGGAATGGGTAACACCTGCTTTGAGGCAGCAGGGTTCCACAGCAACCCCCCCTAATATTGTGGTTGGATGCAGAAGGGTTGTGCCCCCCCCCCCTTACCTGGCTACAGCAGATGAGGGACTGTGCCTACAAGGAGAGTGGAGGAAACAATACACCTGTGAGGAGTGAAGGGCCTTTGAGTTCCCTTTGTGTGTTTACCCTGTTCCCCAACGCACCCCATTTCCCCCCTTTACCTGGGATACCTCTAGGGAATGAAGGAAAGCCTGCATGGAGAACTCATCACTTTCCCTCCCACGAATAGACCCCCCCCTCACCCGCTTGGAGTACCTGTGGACAGACAAACAAGTTGCAAAGTCAAATCTCTTATTATTCTCATATTATTGTATCATATGCTCCTCTTGTGATGTGCAAGCCCCATTATGTTCCTGGTGAGGTGTTGATATGCGTGGAAAGTCAAATCCCCAAAGCCAAAGACCCCAGTGAGGGAGCAGAGTGGCATAGCCCTGTGCCATGCACCCTGTTCTCTGAAGGGGAGGGTAGGTCCAGGGGCTGGGCTATTTATGGGAGGGTGGATACGAAAGGATTGGCTGGTGGACTGGGCTGCTGCAACTATGCTGGATCCTGAGTCTGTTGGGCAGAGGTTGCATTGATGCTGGCGGGTGAGTCAGAATTTTTTCAAAGACCCTCATCCTTAGTCTGGCTTACAATGGATCCTTATGGGTCCACTTGTTCCTATACCACCTTGTAAGTGGGAAGGGATAGGAGAGGGTAGCTCAGCCCTCTTAATGGGGTCTGGATATGACATAGCTGCAGTGCTGGGAATCATGTCCCCGTTATGCCCCTTCCTTGTCTCTAATGGTGACACACTTGCGACAGCATATCTTTTGTTGACACTTAACCGACGCAGGACATTTTGGCTGCCTTGCAGCAGCACAGCTTCTCTTCTCTGCAACTGTGTCACTGCATCTACCTCTTGCGTCAGCATAACATGATCCACTGATGCAACGGCACCTCTAGATTGTGCTGTTCCTATCTATAAATTGGTACCACAGATGGGACTCAAACTGTTAGCAATCAACTGGTTGTCCTGCAACTGGTACTGGGTGCAAGAGAGAAGACAAACACAGCAGAGTCATTCATACGCACTGTATTCACACACAGCAGCACAAACATGATAATCGAAGGCAGTCCAAACCCTAAGTCATACAGCACAGCAACCAAAGCCAAGTAAGAATCCAGAAATCAAAGCCAGTAAGTTGGTCTAGAGCAGGGGTGTCCAAGCCTTTAGCTTCCCTGAGCCACATTGGAAGTTGACAAGTTGGTTTGGGCCGCACATAAACACTAACGATAGCTGACTATCCAAAAAAAATGGAAAACATAGTTAAACGTATTAAATGTACTTGTAATCAAAGTTAGTGAGATGTTTGACATTGTTTCTGAGCCACCAATGCTTCCATATTTGCTTCGATGGAAGTAGTTGCAATTCTCAGTGATTTCTCAAGGTGCTCATCAGATATTTTGGTTCTAGTTTTATTCTTTGTGTGCTTCATCCTTGAAAATAGCTACTCACAAATGTAGGTGCTTCCAAATAGCAATGACTTGAATAAGGCATGATTGTGAAATGAGGGATATTTTTCTCTTGGAAGAAATATCTTATAGAAGTCCATTAAAGGGACATGATCAAATTTTTCTTTCAGTTGAATGTCAGATCAGAACTCATACATTCCATTTGAAAATCGGCAGGTAATATGTTTATGTTAACTGAAAATGGAGTTGCAAATATCACAAAAGATGGTTGACTTTTTCTAAAATCTTTAAACTTGTTCTCAAATTTCTGTACCAAATTGAAAAGCAAGGCTGCATATTTTCCGGTGTTCACATGAATGTGTTTAGCCAATGTGACAAAATGCATAAAATTGTTTATCTTAATTTGAGACTGCCATAGTTTCAGTTTCATTTCGAACACTGTTTTGGTTTGACCTATTGTATTGATCAGTTGGTTTTCACTTTGAAGACGCATGTTTAACTCATTTAAATTGAGTGGTCAAGTCGACTAAAAATGCCAAATCTGTGAGCCAGTTTTGATCGTCAAGTTCTAGCACAAATTTTGTTTTTGATACCATAAACAACTTGATTTCATTTTGCAAATCACAAAATCTTGCCAACATTAACCATCTTATTTCAGAAAAATAAATGATGTCCCCAAAGTCTGCATCCATAAATTTAAGGAAATCCTGGAACTGGTGATGATTCAATCTGTTGGACCTTATGAAATTTACAGTCTTGATGACAATCTGCATGACGTTACCCATCTTTAAAGCTTTTGCACATAAATTTTCTTGGTGTACTATGCAGTGATATTTCATCATACATAAATTTTGGGAGGCAATTGCATTGTCTTCTATTAATTTTACAAGTGCATCTCTTTTACCAATCATTGCTGGGGCACCATCAGTAGCTATACCAGGTATGTTCACAATGGACAAAGGAAATTGCTGTAATGTATTTTTCATGGCTTCATATAAATCTCTTGTTTTAATTGTATCTTTTAATGGAACTAAAGAAGCAATTTTTCAATATTATATTTGTCATCAATACCTCTAATAAAAATTGTCAATTGGGCTGTATCTTTAAAACAGTGATTTTCAACCTTTTTCATCTCAGGGCATACTTAACAAGGCACAGAAATTGTCAAGGCACACCACCAGTTGTTTTTACTATTGACAAGGCACACCAGACTGTATAAATCCCCAACTTCCCTATTAATGAATGTCAATCTCCATATTACTGTGGCACACCTGAGGACTATCCGTGGCAATGGTTGTGCCACGGCATCAGTGTGCCACGGCAATGGTTGAAAATCACTGATTTAGAATCTGTACTTTCGTCTATTGCCACAGCATAAAATTTAAAATTTGCAGCTCTACTCTTCAAAATCTTTTCGATGGATGATATCCATCAATTCACTTGGCTACTGTCTGGTGAGACAAATTGATTTTAGAAAATTCCCCTTTTTTATCAGGGCAAATTATATCTGCCACACTTTCCATACATTGCTTAATAAACTTGCCATCACAATACGGTTTTGATTTTTTTACTCTCAGGTTTGCAGCCACATAAGCTATTATAGCTTTTACAATAGAATCCGATTCAATTGATATTTTTTTAAAAATAATTTTGCTGAGATTGTGAAGCCCCCCCGTGGGGTGATGTGGGTAGAAGGTGTTGAGCCTTCCTTTCTCCCACTCCCCTTTCCCTCCTCTTTCTTTCCTGCTCCCCCTCCATTTTATTCACACCATATGTCCCGCCCTGGGGGGTTCCACCACTCAGGTCTTGGGGTGGAGGGACTTCTTTCCACCAGGCAGGCTCTGTGTCCAATCTTGGCCAACCCGGCAGCTTCCCCCTTCTGTCCTCCCTGCTGGGTTGCCAGGTCATGCCTCTGGCTACCTTCCTCCTCCAAGCAGGCATTCGTCGTGGAGGTCCTCTGGCAGGTTCTTCCACTGCTCCTTGCTTTTCGGTCTGGTTCCCTGCCACCTCCTTCCACCACCTCCCCTTGCTCTGAGTCCATTCTTTCCCAAGGTGGTGGTCTGGGCGGGAACACACGATGTGGGGCGGCACAAGCACATGGACTCCACTTCCTCATATGACATGTCTGAAAACATTAAGTCCTCTGCAGCTCCTCTTTGGGGGTCTGGTGGTGGGCACCAGAGAGATGATAGATTTTTTTCAGTTCTGCTGTTTTCTTTACGACACGTTCCTTGATACACACTAAATTTTCCAGCAAGCCTTGTCATGTAATGCCTTTTCAAATTGTAATCTTTGAAAACTCAGTAATTCCTTGCAAATTAAGCAGATTGCCTTACTGTTTGACTTGTCAAAAAAGTACTCATCTGTCCACTTTTCTTGGGACACTCCTCCTTCGTCTATAATTTTTCTTTTTTGGTGTTTGGTTTTCTTTTTTGACGTGCTGGAATTTAAAAAATTGACTTTTAGAAAGCACAGTTTATTAGCCAATGTGATTACTATGTGCACTATTCTGTGGATTTCCCTTTCAAATTATTAATTTTGATATGAAATCCGCAGCACATTTCACTTCAAAATATGTTGTGTGAACCCAGCCTTATAGGGGAAACACAGACCTCAACACTGGCTACAGAGCTGATCTAGGTCTGTCAAGACCCAGCAGCACCTGCAGTTACCTGGCTCTGGTGATCACTTAATCACCGGTGAGGGAAGCAGGAGTACTATAGGCTAGGATTAACAGCAGATACTAACCCTTAGATTCCTGGCTTTTTTATATCACCTAATACCGACTTGGTCCAATGGACCATGAGGCCAATCAATGTACCCTGTACAACCCAGTACTATAGTTTGGTACAAATAATGAATAAATGTTGCATCAAGTTTTAGTATAATTATTTTTATTGTGAAATATTGTAAAATAACATTTTAGAAACATTTTTAGAAACAAAATTTTTCACTTTCCACACCTCAAATACACCACTTTCAGATGTTCCTGACACACATGCATTTGATCCAGTGTATCAACTCCTCCTTTGGTCTCGTTGTAAGCCAGAATTCTCTCTGGTTTTTTGCCTTGTTGGCTGTCAACAGTAGGTTGGGAATGTTAACAGACCAGGGTGGGGTGGCACCTTGCTGGCTGGGGGCTGCCCAGCTTGGGGTGGGCGATAGGTCCCCTATGAAGTACAATTACCTCTGCCACTGTCAAGAGTAGCCCCTGGCATCATGGTCTATGCCAATCGAGCAGAGCCTTATAACCATTAACTGCCACTTCGCATGTTATTTCAATTCTGTATGCAAAGCTGTTCTCTAGAGCACGGGGCCTGGGTAGATTAGTATGGAGGACAGACTGTTATCCAAGCAGCAGATCCCTCATCTTCATGTTGCTGAAATAGACCAATGGAATAGCAGAGCCGATACGACTGTTTCCAGCTGCATCGCAGGAGTTACCAGAATGTTATTGTACACAGTCATGAACTGCTTCCGGAACTCCAGACCTTGATTTTATTTCAAGGGTAACCCCTGAATCCTTTTCCAATAATAGATATAGCCACAAGGCAGTGGGGGTTTGAAATCATAGTTTCCCTTCTAGAGAATGGTTCTTCTGTTTTTTGTGAAGTATGTAGTCTTCCTATGAAGGTGACACTGTTGTAATTCTCCATGGAGCCAGACTCATGCAGGCTCCTCTGGTTGGGACTCAGCATTGCCCACTCCTTTTCACTGAAATGCAGAGTAACCTCCCCAAAGGAAATGGGGCTCTGGCCCAGACAAGTGTCAGCCATTCCTATTCCTCTTCAGGGTTTGGTTTGCTTAGATTCAGTTGTTCTTCATGGGGATCCTGTGACTGCGAAAGGGTCGCTTAATGGGGGGAGGAGGTGTGGGTGGCTGGGATGAGTGGCTGTTCCAGGCCTGGACCAGACCCCAGTCCAGGGGCCCCTGCAGGTGAAGAGTCTGGCAGGCCCTTCTCTGGCTGCGGTGATGCCCCAGAGCCCCAACCAGCCTCTTCCCCCTTCTCTGCCCCAAAGTGCACAAAAGAAAGAATAATTTTTTAGTGTTGGAGCAAATAACTCATCACAGTCTGTATCAGACTGCCCAAAACCTTGTGCAACCAGTCTGGCTTTGCACTTAGTTGTCCATCAGCACTGTTTTTAATCTTAAACACCTACTTACACCCAATTGCCTTTTCACCAGGGGGCAGGTCATCCTCCTCATACGCATTTAAATCATATAGAGATTGCAATTCTGAGGCAATTACTTCACTCCAGGCAACCTGCTCCTCCTTAGCGACGTCACTTACGGAATCAAATGACTGAGGTTCAATGGAGAATTGGCAGACTGTCCCCGGTTTGAACCAGTCTGGCTCTTTTCTTACTCTCGTGTAACAGTGAGGCAGTAGCAAAACATCGTCCATGCTTTGCTATTGTGGAGATGGGTGGAGTCCAGGGGGGTCTGCCCTCCTTCCCAACTTACACCAGCTCCATCCTCCTCCTCTTCCCTCATGACCCGCTACAAAATTCACACACATCAAGCTTGAAGAATTGGGAACTTTACTGAAACATTAATAAGGTAACCACAGTCTGGCTCCGTTGTTTAACAGCAAAGCACAGTTGCTCAGCCCAGCTGATTCCTCTCCTTCGTTCAACTGCCTTCCTGCCCTTTCTCCTTCCCTTTTATTC
This sequence comes from Cryptoblepharus egeriae, assembly GCA_030015325.1. Classification (NCBI taxonomy): domain Eukaryota; kingdom Metazoa; phylum Chordata; class Lepidosauria; order Squamata; family Scincidae; genus Cryptoblepharus; species Cryptoblepharus egeriae. The sequence goes on from JAREYC010000005.1 coordinate 85,127,844, forward strand.
CTCCCTGGTGTCTTGTCCCCTTCCGGGGAGAGGCCAGGACAGCCAATTGTTGTAGTCCTCCGGGCTAGATTCTACCAGTCTGGTGGGCCCAAACAATCAGAGCACCCCATTCTTCCTGTCCATCCAAGGGCACACCACTCAAATGGGCGCCCCTAATGTCCCCGGACACCTCCGGATGCTTTCCACCCGTCAGACCCATGACAGCCCGTCAGCTGGTGCTTCTCTTTAGTCAGGTTGATCATTGATTGTCAGGGCTCTGGGGGTTCCCGTTTCCTCCAGTGAGCTGTCCAGCCAGAGAGAGAAGAGCCCGGCCAGGATCTCATCACAGAGACATCATTGGTACAGGCTGCAGTTCAGAAACTGGTACTTCAGGGGTTACCTCGGTCTCTGTAGGCTCCTCTTTGAATCCTGAGTTGCTAATCAACACAACTTGGGCAGACGGGGTGCATTCCACGGATAGCATGATGCAAGATCCTAAATTATTCCAGCCAGCATTGCCTTGCAAAAATTTAGCAGTTGCTCTTATGGAAATGTCCCTAGAATGTAAATGCTCAAAACGATAAGACTTACGGTTTGATTCATATCCCCAAAAGTACATTTTTCTGGCTTTATTTCCCATTTATTCCCTTTTTTTTCTTGGAGCCTTTGGGATGTGTACAGTGGATAGAAAACGTCTACAAACCCCTGTTAAAATGTCAGGTTCCTGCAGTGGAAACAAATGAGACAGAGAAATCATGGCAGAACTTTTTCCACCTTTAACGTGACCTATAAACTGTACAACTCAGTTGAATAACAAACTGAAACTCCACATGGGGGAAGATGTGATAAGGACATCCAGAATGCACTCCCTCAGATAAGAAACAACACTTTCCTATATGAGTCACAGAACTCATTAGTTTCTAATCAGAAGTTGAGCTAGCAACTCACAATGAATTCCCCCAAACGCAATTCCCCAAAACAACCCTTACAAAACCCTCACAAAGACTAGCTAGCCAGATATTTTCCCATTTCCACTTATTTCCCCATTATGTACAAAAAATAAGAGGTAATTTCCTCAGTCTGCATGCTGAGGCAAAGTACCAATTCTAAAACAGACACCAAAGAATGAACCACAACCCCACTTTTTATCTCTCTGGCCGAGCTTGGCTTCCTACTCTTAAAGAGACAGCCAAATTCTTCACACGTCCCCTTTCAACGAGGAGGGTTGGAGGTCTAACATGTCCAAATCCTCTTCTAAATTATATCAACCCGATACCCAAGAATATTCAACACAAACTCCATTAAACAAACACATTTCTGATTCCACAACCCAACCAAATCTACTCACTCCTTCATAGTTCTATGATCATCATCACTCCAAAAGCAAGATAAAGCATCAGCCAAGATATTCTTAGAGCCTTGCAAGTAATCAATTTCAAAATCATAATCTTGTATACTCAGAGCCCACCAAACAATCCTTAAATTATCTATAGATCCTGACAGAAAAGTTAATGGGGAATGATCCGTCTGTACCTTAAATTTAGTTCCTAGCAAATAGGGCCTCAGTCTAGATAATCCCCAAACAAATGTGGGACACTCTAATATAATTTGTTTGTTTCCCTTGGTAGAAGCTTATGACTCAAATATGCAATTGGATATAAAACTCCTTCGTTCGAACTTTGTAATAACACAACCCCCAAGCCAGTAGTACTTGCGTCAGTTTGAACTATAAACTTACTTGTAAAATCCGGTGTCCATAACATGGGATCTTCGGAAAGAATATGTTTCAGGGCCCCAAATGCCCTTTGGCATTGTTCTGTCTAACAAACCCGAAACAGTAGTGTTTTTTACACAATCCAACAAAGGGGCTGTCAGTGTGGAGGCATGAGGGATACATCTTCTATAATAGTTCACCATCCTGAGAAAATAATTAAGATCATCTTTCCCTGGAAGCAAAAAGGTCTATGACTGGGACAGTGGGCCCACGAGCCTTGTGTCTGACATGCTTTAGAGCTTCATAAGGTACCAAATCTGGACCTATCTCTCCCAGCCTTCGTTTGAGTAGCTCAGCTCATATTGAGCTTTAGCATTCCTGACCCCTTCCTAACAGGATAGGGCTATCTGCCTGTATTCCTCCCTGGTGATCTTTCCAGTCTTCCATTGCCTATATATACCTTTCTTTAACTTCAGCTGATCCCCAAGTTGCTCGTGGAGCCAACTTGGTTTTTCCCCCTTTTTCATAGGAATTGTTTCTGACTGTGCTTGTAGAAGCTGCCTCTTAAGGAGCTCCCACCCATCTTGGGCCCCTTTCCCCATTTGATCATCAACCCATGGGATTCCGCCTATGACTCCTCTAAGCCTGTTGAAATCAGCCTTCCTGAAATCCAAGAGTTAGGTTTCACTGTGCACACTTTTTATTTCCCATAATATTCTAAATTCCAGCAGTTTATGATAGCTTTCTCTTAAAGTTCCTACTACACTGACCTGGTCAATCAGTTCTTCACAATTATCTATCTATCTAGAGTATTTATATACCGCTTTTCAACTGATTAGTTAAGATCAGGTCAAAGACGGCCCCTCCCCTCATCGTTTCTTCCACTTTCTGGACCATGAAGTTATCTTCCAGGCCCATCAGGAATTTATTGGAGCTTCCATGCTTGGCATGCTTCCAACAAATGTCTGGATAGTTAAAAGTCCCCCATTACTACTACCTCATATTTCCTTACAACGTCTGCCAGTTGCTTCAAGAAGACATCATCCACTTCTTCTCCTTGGCCTGGTGGTCTATAGTAGACGCCCACCACAATGTTTTTGTTTTTCCTGCTAACCTTCACCCAAACGCACTCTACAGGAATATCCGGACCAGTTGGTTGGATTTCACTGCATGTTCCTGATATATAATGCTACTCCATCTCCTCTTTTGCCACTTCTGTTCTTCCTGAACAGCTGATAGCCTTCCATTTGTGCGTTCCGGTCATGGGAGTCATCCCACCAAGTTTCAGTTATTCCTATCAAGTCAAATTTCCCTTCACTTGCTAGAAGTTCAAGCTCATCTTGTTTATTTCCTAGGCTCTGTATATTTGTATAAATGCAACGTAAGCCCTGGAGGTTGCAACTCAATTCGTGTTCTCCCCCTTTTTAAGGCCAGGCCCCTCAAAGAATTCTCCAGTAACAGCACTGCCCTGACAATTCCCATTGAGAGCATTTTCTTGATTCCCTGTTTTCATTTCTTGATTCCTAGTATTCTACCCTTTTCTTTTTTTAGGGTTCCAGTATTAGTGGAATTATTATTCCACTAATAATTTTAATACTTTTAATAATTTTAAAACTAATATTATTCTACTAATAATATTTGTATTCGATACAAATTCAGGATTTGTATTAGGCAAGGCAGCAGTCAACAATCAATATTAGTGAAACTTCCACGCCCAACAACTCCAGGCTTTCTAAACCACCCCTTAATACTCAGCTCCCATCATTCAGGGCTGGCAGTCCTCAAACAACCCACTTTGCACCGCAAACTGCCCTAGGTGGGATCACCTTCAGAGCAAAACAAGCAATGCCAGGATGGTCAGCAGGTCAACTGATAAAGTCCAGCTGTGCTCATATTGCTATTGTCAAGCTGGCAGAGAGATTATGTTGCCGGTATTTGCTTGACAGTTGAAGTAACTGGCATGTTGCAAACTGTTCTCTCTTTTTGTCCCTGAGACCCACGGCCAAGAAGGATATGATCTTGGTGAATGGCATCTGTATTCCAGTTGTTGGAGAAGGAACTGGGCGCCTGCAGTGTTTGGATTCTCCCCTGTTGTGTGTTCTGTTTGAGCCTACACTTCGGTACTGTTTGCTGAGTGTGTCTGCCCTGATAAAGGAAGGGTATCAAGTGGCCTTTGGAAAAGGGGGTTGTGATATTTGAAGGGGGAATAAATCGGTTGCTTGTGGTATGCTATGTGACAATGTGTATGAGCTGGAGACCCATGCTGCGGGAAATACTGCCCAGAGTGTATTTGATAACAAGCATGTAAAGGATGATACAAACATTACATATTTCGCTGATACAAACAATACAAAGCAGTTCTTTGGCTCCCTCAAGGCAGAAGATCAGGATTCATTTGATCCTGATAAATGCCATGGCAGGAAGTATCATTGAAGATCTGTCACACAGAGTCCCTCTTGGCAAACTGTCATGTAGTTTTTCCAATTTTCTGTTGACTTTATTCAAAGCTTTTAACGCATCCTTCGTGGCTGTTGTGCGGTCTGGTTCAAAGTCTTCTGCTGATACTGGACTCAACTATTGGCATCCATCAGTCTCGAAAGAGTGTGGTATTGTGCTCAACGCTGTATGCGAAGCACAAAGGCCTTGGTGTTATTGCCCTTCGGCAGTGCAGCTGTTCACCTTTGTACACCTGCATTTGTAAGGTCTTTAGGGCCTTAGGAGTAATTTTTCATTCTTCCAGTGCGGATACTGATGGGGTGAAATACCGACTAGAATTCTGCTGGAGAATTCAAGATGTAACTCAAAATTTCCTTTTGTGGAATTTCTCTCCGGCTTGCCATATATAACCCTCCTTTGTTATCAATCTCCAGTTCCGTAAGGACCACCTTCTGATCCGATGAAAATTCACTGATGGGTCTCTGGACCTTAATGATTGATCCCTCCACTTTTCTTCCATTAATGTGGTCGATGGCTAGCTGGGCAGTGTTGGCAGCCTTGATTAATTCATATTGTATTGAAACATGCCTGTATTGTTTCTTTGATCAGCTCAATAGAACATATGGCCAAACGGCTTGAAGATCTTCTTTACTCTCTGGAGGCAGAAGCCTTTCAAAAGTGGTCCCACAAACACCTTCATGAGATTGGAAAATCTCATCTTCAGGTTCATTCCTTTAACCAGATCTGGACTGATGTGCTCAGTATGATTTGATCATACTGAAAGAGGTCACTGTCGAGAGCACCTGTTTTGTTGAAGGATCCGGACTGTCAAGGAGTTTTGTCTGCTTAGCAGATCTCAAGGTTTCTGCTTACTGCTGTGGTCCCCCTTGCTGGGCTTTGATAAAGAACCATTCAGCATGCCGTCTTCTCGCGCCAAAAGTTTGGCTTCCAGGTCCAGTTCTGAAACCTTTTTGGGTCCGTTTTCTATAAAATATTGTGCCAACTCAAGATCATTCCATGCATCTTCTGTAGGGTCGTGACCCAGTTGCTCTTGCTGAATTTTTTTGCCCAGCACTTCAAAGGTTAAAAATTTCAGTTCCTTAAGCAAAAAGAAGGGCAGTGTCAATGCAGTAGGGATGTATCCTCTCTGATGCTTTTAGGTCACAGTGTAGTGAGTGACCCACCAAAACTGCATCTGGGGGAAGTTGGCTCTTCAGTTGCATCTGAACAGTGGCCAGCGTTATTGTGACTTGTGCTAACATCTTCTCTGTGATGCGTGGGCATCTTTGTTTTTAATTTATTACAGTCATCGACCAGGATGTACAGAGATATAAAAACCACACTGTCTGTGTCTACCATCGGTGTCTACTCACATAAATGACAAATTTAAATAGAATATATTAACTTAATAAAAGATCCTGATTGTTGACATCAAACTTATCATTAGACCACAATAGGTATAAATTTACATATTAAAAATTAGAAAAGAAGACATTAAAATTACAAACCAGAATTAGGAGGACATAGTATTCGAAAGTGTCCTTTTCTGAATCTTAATAGCAGCAGCACAGAATTTGGCCACAGAGGCCGTAACATGTGGCTTAATGTTAGATAGGAGCCACTGCATATAGGTCTCATTAGAGCAACCTGGGTAACTTTGTAGCAGTGGCAGGATAAACTCAGAGTTTGATTACTCTCCTAGCTTAATTGAATTGAAGTCCTGAGATAAAAGAAACGTTGGGGATAGTCCAAGACCTGTTAATTTATTCAAAATGGCCCTACCTCATGGCAAGCAGAATTGATCTTCCTAGATCTACGGGGCTAGCCCCTGAGGTTGAAGACAAAGCTTAAGCCATTGGATGCAAGCAAGAACCCAGAAACTTGCTCCTACCTGGACCATTCCCATTTCTAGTTGGACGACACTCAAATATTTAAAATAGTGGACTTGTTCTACTTTTCGACCATTGATACAACAGCTTCTCAACTTAGAATGACAGGCAAACACCATCACTTTGGTCTTTTGGTAGTTTATAACAAGGCGATCACACCTCCAGTGCTCTGAGAGTGCCTGTAAGGTAGGTCTTAATCCCACCTAGAAGATTCCAAATCTGTTGGCTCCTTAAGGACAACACCCACAAGCTCCCTTGCAAGTGCAGAGAGAATTCCTCAGCCTGGCACTGAGGGCTGCTTTGGCAGTCCAACACCTTCAGAGGGTGCCAGAGCCTGGCACTAATCCTGAGCAGACACCAGCATGGAGTTCACATCTGAGACTGGAAGAGGCACTATCTGAACTGGCCCCAGCCAGCCACATGCCTTTCACCCAGGCAGATCAGACAAGTCAAGAAGCTTACCTGTTACCTACTAATTAGATTCAGTGTTGTTCTCTTGGTTTTGTCCCTGGGGCTCAAGGTGATGCCTGCAAACTCACACATTCAGCAGTCAAAACAACCCCACATGGCCCCAACCCATAGTTAGCATCCCCGCCAAGACGTCCCCTCCAACTCCACCCACTCCAAACCTTATATGCGGGTCAAGCAGCCAGGAGTTCCCTAGTAGGCACAGGTTTCTCTACATTCCTCTCCCTCCTCCTCCTCCCCCTCCAGGGAAACTCCTCCATCCTTCCCCCTCCTAATCACTTTGCTAACCACGTGCAAAGGCCATCATTCAAACAGGCTCTCATTAAGAGCCTAAGTTCCCCCAAACCTAAGTAAGTGGTTGTCTAAAACAGCTGTATACTTTACATTCAGGGTGAGAAACAATTTCTGCTTTGATGGCTTGGAAGGAAGCCCCTGTCTGCTAAACATCTTATTTGACTTAAAAACCTTATTTCTAGCAAGTTTTGATGAGGTTTTTTCTTGTTTTTGCAAAGACGGGTCTATGCAAATGAGCCCTTCTTTTTCCTCCCATTGTGTTTCTCTACTAAAAATTCCTGAGGTGGGAGGGAGAACCTTTGAGTGGCTGCTCTTCTATCTCCATTCACTGGGGGCCTCAAAGCCCAAATCCTCTGCATGCCTGCTCAGAAGCAAGTACTAAGTGACCATATGTTATCTTTTCCCAGGACAGGTCCTCTTTTTTAGCCTTGTATCTTGGTGTTGAAAAAGATACTTTGCCCTGCTTTTCCTTGTCAGCTGCCAGTATTGAGCCATCATGGTCAATGGACTTACTACCAGGAAATTACTGTGACCATATGTCCTCTTCCCAGGACATGTCCCCTTTTCACACTTGTGCCTGGGAAAAAGTCATCATTGTCCTCCTTATCCTTATGAGCAGGCAGCAGGCAGCCTTCTCATAAAATTTTTTTTCCCCAGGAGCACATTTCCCCCAGGACATGTCCTCTTTTCACTCTTGTGTCCTGGGAAAAAAATCTTTACATTTACCAGTAACCTACTGATGCCTCAGTAAATGTTATTTTATTAGTATCTATTTTTACGGTATTTTGAAATGTACCAGTAGCTGCTGCATTTCCCACCCTCGGCTTATACGCGAGTCAATAAGTTTTTCCAGTTTTTTGTGGTAAAATTAGGTGCCTCGGCTTATACACGGGTCGGCTTATATGCGAGTATATACGGTAAATATGTCCATGTGACGTTTGCCAGAAAACCCAGCAGATGACATCCTGGAAAACAAGCACTGGATAGGTGTAGGGTGGGAATAAGCAGTCTCTGGGTTGGCTCTGAGGCTGCTGTCCTGTCTACACTTTCCTGGGAGTAAGCCCCATTGGGTCTAATGGGACTTACTTCTGGGTAGACCTGTCTAGGACCAAGCTGTGAGGCTGCTGGCTTGTCTACACTTTCCTGGGAGTAAGCCCCATTGGCTCTAAGATAGAACCAGGATGTCATCTGTTATCTGCATAAAGAATTAACACTGTCCTATTAGCCAGCTTTGGAGCATGAAAATCAGGACTCCTAACTTGAAGTATTAAATCATTGATAATAAACGTTGAACAGTAAAGGTGCTAAAATGCATCCCTGTTTAACGCCAAGCTGGGTGAGAATCAAGGAGGTTAGGTGGCCTTATTATGCCTTAAGACTTGTTTTGGTATGTAGAGTCCTTATTAGGAAGAAGAGGCGTAAGTCAATGGTTGTTGATTTCAGCTTTTCCCAGCGCTTAGTTTGTGATATGGAGTTAAAGGCCGATTTCAAATCAATAAAGTCTGCGTAGAGAGAGAGTGTTTTATTAGAAATATATTAGAAATATATAAGACAAGGCAATGATCCATAGTAGATCTTCCTTGTCGAAAACCAGCCTGTTCATCTGCTATTAGCTGATCAGCCTCTAGCCACTCTTGAAACTTATCCTTGAGGTGCCATGCGTATAGATTACTCATGATGTTGAGGAAACTGATTGGCCTATAATTGGCCTGCTCTGTTTTCTCCTCCTTTTTGAAAATGGGAACTATAACTGCCAGGCCCCAATCCTTGGTATGTGTCCTGCTGTGGCCCAGCCCAATGACCTGAGTTGGCCTCCCTCTTCCATGGCTACAACGCACCAAGGAAGACACAGACACAAGTGGGGTTTGGTTCACAGGTTTACTTGTGCACATGCTTGTGATTGCTTCTCCTCATTCGTAGGGTTACGGAGGGGTGTCAGATAAATATCATTCTCCAAGTGCAGTAGTACAAACAACAGTTCCAGAAACCTGAGCCGGTGGTCCCATGGGCACCCTTCCTGGGGAGGCAAGCCCCCTGGGACACATGGGAGGCTCCCCCCTTTCTTGAGTAGACAGGGTTAGGAGTGCAAAGAACCCCACAGGACACTCCCACGCATGTCCCATATGAAAGTGCAACAGTGCAAACAGACAGTTCAATAAGCTCCTGCGGCAGGTGGCACCCCCGGGGGTGGCACCTCCCGGGGGGGCATGACCCTTCTCTTGAATAGACAGGGTTAGGATTCCAAGAGGCAAAACTACATGATAAAAAAACTATTTACAATAAAAAACTGTACAGTGGGGGAGGGGTGGGTAGCAAAGGGGTGGGGGCCATGGGGGAACAGGGTACAGTGGTGTGGGGTGGGGGAAATGAATTGTCCTGTCCCCACATGTCCTCTGAAAATCGCCTCCAAAGAATTATATCCTTAAAAAAAGGTGGAGGTAGCTGCCCCCCTTATTGAGTGAGCTGTAACACCCTCTGGATCCCTCCCAACTTCCCTATAAGCTTCTTTGATGGCCAGTCTCAACCATCTGGATAGGGAGGTTACTGAAGCCTTCTTACACTTTGATGTACCTTCAAACAGTACAAACGAAGCCTCAGACTTTCTAAAATCTTTTGAGCAATCCAGATAAAAACTAAGTGCCTGCTTGACATCTAATGAGTGCCATGCTCTTTCAAGGGAGGACCTTGGGTTAGGGTTCAGGGCGGGCAACACTAATTCCTGTACCTGATGGAAAATAGAATTGACCTTGGTAGGAAGGATGGATTCAAGCAAAGGACGACCCTATCCTGCTGAAAAACACAAAGGTTTGGATTTGGTAGAGAGGGACACCAGTTCAGAAATTGTCTAGCCGATGTAATGGCTACCAGGAAGATGGTCTTTAGGGTCAAGAACCTGACAGACACCAAGGCCAAGGGTTCGAAGGGAAGCCCCATCATGGCCTTAAGAACCAGATGTAAGTCCCGGGTTGGAAACCTGTGAACGGTGGGAGGATTGATCAGTTTGATCTACCCCTTAAGAAATGTTTGATATCAGGGTGGCTAGACACTGGACCATAGTGTTTGGTTCCCAAAATAGTACTAATGGAGGACAATTGTCATTTGATCATATTAGTACTCAAACCTTTTTTGACCCCATCCTAAAGGAAGTCCATAATGTGTTTAACTTTGACCTTCTGCCCAGGGATCTCTCTCACTTCACACCAACAAGCAAACTTCTTCCAGGTACGAGAAGAAATCTTGTTGGTGGACCTCCGCCTGGAAGACTATAGTGTAGCTGAGACTGTTTCAGAATAACCCTCCTTTCTTAGCTTTTGCCATTCAAAAGCCAGACTGTCAGGCATAACATGTCTGGCTTGGGGTGAATCAGAGGACCCTGTTGGAGAAGGTCCAGTCTGCTCGAGAGCCTGAATGGTGGGCGCCCACAGGTTGATGATGGTTGGGCACCAAGTCCATTGAGGCCAGTTTGGGGCCAGTAAGATTAGTCTCACCTTGAAACTCTTGACCCACTGAAGGATGGCTGGAATCAGGGAGAAAGGAGGGAAGGCATAAAGAAGAACTTGAGGCCAAGGATAATATAAGAGCGTTGGCCCCCATGACTTGCTGGCACAGAACTCGAGATAGAAACATTGATACTGTGCATTGTTGGGGGAGGCAAAGAGGCCCATCTCCGGTTTCACCAGAGTTCTTGTGATGAGGTCGAACGTTTCAGGATAAAGGCTCTATTGGCCTTCATTGACCCACCTGTGACTCAAGCTGTCAGCTTCTATGTTGTTTATCCCCGGAAGGTGTTCCACCTTGATGGACACTGCAGCAGGTGGAACCTGCAAACCCCTAGACCAAACCCCTGCCTGCAGCAGGAAATCCTCCTAGAGCATCCCTGACATGTGCTCATTGAGCCTCTGCTTGAAGATCCCCAGTGTGGGAGAGTCCACCACCTTCCTTGAAAATCATATTTCCCACCTTTGGTCTTCAAAGAGATTTCCTCCTCTTCTCTGTCTCTCTTTGCTGGATCAGCCATCTTCAAATGACAGTAGGCTGTTTTCAGCGCCTGGGCGGGTGCCAAAGTGACAGGGGAGTCGACTCCTCCCTGGCAGGCAACGAGAGATTCTAGAGCACATGAGGTAAAAAGGCAGGAAGGTGGCAGGAGGGTTGGACCCCCCCACTCTTCTCTGTGTTTTATTTATTTTATTTTAAAAATTTATATCCCGCCTTTCTCGGGCCAATAGCCTGACTCAAAGCAGTTAACATAAAACATAAATAGAACATTCAATTAAAAACAATTAAAGCATACAAGCTAAACACATATATACTAAATACAATAAAACAGCAGCCCCCCAACCTCTGCCCTGTTAAAAAGCTTTTAATGTAAAGGTTCCCTCCGGGTTGATCCATTTAAAGACTCCCCTGAGCTGGATTCACACCTTGCACACTTGCCTGGCCTTTATCTGCGATATCATCTCCTTAAGGCCTCCGTGTTCTCTTCTGTCCTCTAGACCTCAGAATCCTCCTCCTCCTCTCACGCTCTCCTGTATCCATCATTTTGAAATGAACGTCCTGCAAGTTAGTCCTAACTGTGTCTTCAGCACGTGGCTGGCTTACCAAGATGGCAGGGGACTCGACTCCTCCCTCCCAGCCCAGCGGAGATACCTTCTAGAGTGGTGTGAGGTGAAAGGGCAGGAGGGCTCGCTCGCTCCCCTCTCGAGACTTGAGTGTATGTGTGACCAAGAAGCCTTAAAAACCTGTGTAAGCTTGTGTTTGGGGCCCAGGCTTTACAATATGAATCCCCTGGTACAAGCTGGCTCAATAAAGCTCTCTCTCTGATTATGGAAACCATGTCATTTCTGCAACATTTCTGGGGGCTCATCCGGGATTGGGAACATGGCTGAAAAGACTGGGATCCATGCTTGTAGCTACACATTTTAAAAAGTATTTTACCGCTTGTAAGATTCTGTAAAGGCAAGCATACTGGTTTGATTGATTGCCTAGTATCTCAAACTGCATTCCCTGTGTTGGAAAAACAATGGATAAGAATCCAAAGTAGTGGAGCCTCCAGTAACAGGAATGAGTTGCTTTAAAATTTAATGCAACTTAAACATCTTGCAGTAAAAGCTACTTTGATTTTATTGTTAGCAGAAATATATGTACACATAGACAGAATTGTAGTTAAAGTCTGAAAAAAGAAGTTTTGCATAATATGTGTGGTGTCACATATCAGAATGTGTTGTCTTTTCTGAATAAAGAAAACCCACCAGCTGGTTTTTAAAAATTCCCTGCCACCCTGATAAGCCAGGAACGTTCAAATGTTGCTTTAAAGAATCCTGTGCCATATGAAACAAAAAGTTACTTTTTCTTCAAATCCAACTGCCTCTGAGCATGGGCAAAGTGCAAAAGCTACTAAAGACTCATGTTCTAATCCTCTGTTTACAGGAAAAGACATTTACCTTCAGGGACATTCTAATTTCAGTTTGCATAAGCTTTGTCTCTCTCACAAAAAATGTCTTTGCAACTATCTGAAAATCTGCAGAGTCCAATTTTTTTTCTTTTTGAGGAAAAATGTAAAGCTTATCAATAAATTATGGTGCATACTTGCACAGGAACTGCCCACTTTGTCTCTGTGATACTGATCTGCATCAGAACTGCACTGCATCAGAGAAGGGAACTTATACTGTCCTGCAAGTGTCCTTATTAGTACAAGGCAACTTTTCCACAAACACCTATGCATTGACACATTCAGATTGAGACTCAGCCAGTTTGGGCTGGTTTGGTCTGGTTTCTTAGACAGAAAGTCTGTTTTGAAGCCTTGTGTTTGGAAATAAGTTGCTCAAAGAAGGACTGCATAGGAAACCCCTGAGGAATATTCTGCACGCTGGTGAAGACTGCTGCAACACCGCACAGTGGCATCTCTGGGTGGGAGTGAGATTGAGGATTTTTGGAACTCCAAGACCTAAATAATATCTCCAAAGACTTTGGAGAAATGTTCTGGAGAAAAGAGGTAAAAGCCCTGCATGGGTTGATCAGCTCCTCATCAGATACTTCCCCTTCCTTTGGCAGGGAATCCTGTGTGACTCATCCCCCAGGGCCTCCTGGTCAGATGCCTCTTGACCCGTGGTGGGCACTTACCAGTTCAGGCCTGATTGCCCGAACCGGATCTTCCCATTTCCCTGCCGCTGGCGAACCACCAACGGCAGGGAAAGCCGAAAACTGGGCGGACCAGTTCACGCTGGCCGCCATCTTTTTTCTTGCGCGCTGCACAAGCACCAACGTTGGTGCAAGCGCAGTGCCTTTACTGAAGCTGGCCTGCCAGCTTCAGTACAGGCACTGTGCAGGCGCCAATCTTGGCCTGCCCCTCGCCCCGCCCATCCGCACCCACAGCCCCTGACCCCAGCCCTGACGCTGGCCTGGCCCCTCCCACTTCTGACGAACCAGATCTTGGGCCAGGCTGGGCCCACCCCTGCTCTTGACCACCCTCTTGGTCACATGAGCAGGAACTGGATCTTTAGGCTTTCTTGGGGGTGTGAGTGTGTCCACCTTTCTCACTGGAGTGAATGGTTGCAGGAGGAGGAAGGGGACAGGTAAAGAGGCCTGGATTGGAACCTGATCGGCTGCCACAGCCCCATAAATTGAGTCTAGAGCCTTAGAAAGGCTTGTAGATACTGATGCTCGGATGATAGCATCTAAAGAGTTAGTAGAGTCTAGGAGTGCACCAGAAGCAGTTGGGACTCCCTGGGAGGCACTCTCTAAGGGGTTAAAAATAGTGGGACTGTCCTTAAGGCTAGCTCCGAAGGTGTCACTAGGCAATACGTCCCCATCCCATTGGTCCTAAAGCCTATGAAGATAAGGAGAACCCTACACCCTTGACCCCTCTCCCCAAAAAGAAGAATGTACCTTGAACTTGAAGATCCTCAATAAAAGAGGCAAGGAAGCTCAGGCTCTATGGCACAAGTCCTGGGTTGCTCTGCTGCTTCCACTCCAGGCACTTCTCCACTCCAAAGATGGCTGCTGGGCTATGGAGAGTGTGTGGGAAAAGTGTGCTTTCTGTGGCACAGCTAGTAGGCTGCCCACCTCTCCTGAGACTGAATGCTTGGGAGAGCTGCTCCACATGGGAGCATTAAGCCAGGGAGGAGGACTTCCCAGATCAAACTATGCCCCTATCACCGGAGAAAGAGAACTTGTGGTCACCCTGCCCTTAACCTAAACCCGTTTTTCTCTGTTCTGTGACTCACCTAAACTTTCCACATTCATCACCTGCCTCCTTCCACTTCCAATCTCTGATCTTCTCATTGTTTCCCCCCCCCCCCACTCAAAGCATGCTCCCTGCACTGGCAGGATTCAAAACTCCCCTTACCTGCCCACCTCGCAGACCTACGTTCCCATGTCACTTCCCATCTTCCTACCTGCTCTCCATCAAGCACCCTGTCAAGATACCTGCTCCCTCCCCATCCTCCCTCTGTTCCATCATGAAGGGGGGTCATGCACAGATTTCTCCACACAAAGGGAACAAAAGTCTTCCAGGACCTCTTCCCCACATGCCTCCTCTGGTAAAACTGGGGCCACAGCATCAGCACCACAGCATCAAAGGGAACCACCTTCCTGCCATGAAAGAAAGTCAGCGTTAGTGTGGGTGCTTCCCTTTTTGTATTTCACTGTAAACTTATACTGTTGCAACTGTAGGTACCATCGAGTCAAACTGGCATTGGAGTCTTTCATTCAGCTTAACCATACCAAAGGTCAGTGATAAGTTGAAGTGGGGCTCCCAACAAATAGTAACGCTGAGTCTCCAAAGCCCACTTTATTGCCAGGGCCTCCCTCTCGATAGTGGAATACCTTGTCTTGGCTGGCTTCAGCTTCTGACTGAGGTACATAAAGGGGTGTTCTTCCCCATCTTTCTCTTGAGTAAGAACAGCCCCCAAGCCTCTCCCTGAGGCATCAGTCATCAGTGAACGTTTAGCTGAAATCTGGCGCCACTTATACTGGGGCCAGGCACAAGACGTCTCGGAGATCATCTTGCCTTTTGGAAATACTTGGTCCACCTCCACCCGTTGCTCCATTTACTTTGTATACTCAGGGGAGCTGCTCTCTCTGAAAAGTTGGGAATGAATGTTCTATAATACCCCAAAATCCCTAAGAATCTTTGTACTTCCTTCTTATTGGTAGTGGGCTTAATTGACCTGGTAGCTTGGACGTTGGACATTAATGGCCTAACCTCGCCCTATCCTATTTGAAACCCCAAATATTGGGTTGATTTCATTCCTATATGGCACTTTTCTGGATTAATGGATAAGCCTGCTCTGCCACTCTTGAACAACCTTCTCTATATGTTTTACATGTTCTTCCCAGCTTTGGCTAAACATAATTACGTCGTCAATGTTAGCGGCGGTGTACTGAGTGTGTGGTGTCAATAATTTGTCTACTGGGTGTTGGAAAGTGGCAGCTGCACCTAGAGGCCAAATGGCATCTGGGTAAATTGGAAAAGGCCTACAAGTGGTGGCGAAGGTGGTGTATGGTTTTGATTTTTCCTCCAAGGGAGTTTGCCAGTACCCCTTTGTCATGTCTAATGTTGACAAGTAGGATGCCTACCCCAATCTCTCCAATAATTCCTGCACCTTGGGATAGCCATCGAATTGGGACACCTCCTTCACATTCCTGAAATCAATACACACGAGTAGACCCATCTGGTTTTGGTACCATGACAGGATAGTGTGAATATGTAAAGGGATCAAGATACCAGGCTTAATCCCATCTTAAAGGTTTTTGCCCCCTGGGGGTCTCAATACCTTAGAGAATCTCCCAGCCAGGACCCAACTCCACATACCTTGGGAGCTATAAAACTCAATCTCTTAATACTTTAAAGAGATCAAACCACCAGAGTACACTGGTACACTTTAAAATGTTTATCCAAGATACACAAAACATTGAAAATGCATTTGGTCATTTACTTATATCAGAACAGTAAACAGCTATCTTTCCAGCTAAACTCACAGTGATCCTTACTCAGATGAGGTAGCGTGAATTTACGGCTGCAATTGCACAAAAAATCAATGATATGCAAGATCAGGCTGGATGCTGGCTTCTCACAAACGGGCCTTGCTCCGCTTGCCCAAGGTTACTTCAGCCTCTTCCTTCTTCAAGCACAGCATGTCACCCCTCAAAGTCCCACACCTTTTATACCCTTTTCCTGTGCAAGATCAAACACAGCTTGCATCTTTATGATTAATTAGGCTACCATCCTAGATGGGCATTGATGGCCTGCAGCTGAGCATCTCAGGTGTCGTAAATTTACTGCTTAAGCCTAAGGCACTACTGGCCACTTTGTGATAAGGGAACATCCCTTCCTTTCTCACCCTTTTGAAGGCCATCACTCCTTTCTCACATGTTCCAAGGGGATCTGGCAATTAGCTTTCACATTTATGGTTTTATTACACAGGCTTCTTTGTTCCTAACTCCCCCTTCCAGATTCCCCACAATCTGAAGGACAGAACCACCATCTCCCAGCATCCCGTGATCTAACACTGCTACACTTTGGTTCTTCCTCGCGTAGGAAATTCATAAACTACACATTTTTGTCACAGATAGCTCCTCCACTCACATACAGAGACTTCTATAACTCCTAACACTCTCATGGCTTGTGCCTCCTTCACTAACACCACTTTAGGCCATTTTTGGGGTGGCAGCCTTACCACCTTGGGTCCTTTTACTAATGTCTGATAGTTCACCTCAGTGGTTTTATTTGGCTTCCTAGAGAATACCTCCGGGTATCGGCCTTGCACATTTTCTATCACTCTCCTTAGGGGTTCGGTGAGTTCTTCTCCCATTTTTAATTGGCCTGTTTCTCCTGAAACCTGCTCCCTGCATGGGCCCATCTCTTCTGCGCTGGCTCCTAACTCCTTTCTAGTCCTCCATTTTTTCAGTAAGTTAACATGCTACACTTTTGCCTCTGTATTCAAGTCTAGTGTTGCCGTCTAGCCATTTGACTTCTAGCCACCTGTGGACTGTGTATGGGCCTGTCCATTGAGCTAGCAATTTTGTGTCACTGGTGGGGAGGAGTAGCAATACTTCTTCCCCTTCCTTGAACCCTCTGACCCTCCTATCATAAGAAGCATTTTGTTCCTTTGTTACTTGATTGTTCCTTTGTTCCTTGATTGTGCTGCAATCAAATTCTCTTGAGCCCACTGGGACATTTTCCT
This sequence comes from Cryptoblepharus egeriae, assembly GCA_030015325.1. Lineage (NCBI taxonomy): Eukaryota > Metazoa > Chordata > Lepidosauria > Squamata > Scincidae > Cryptoblepharus > Cryptoblepharus egeriae. The sequence continues at coordinate 85,144,808 of JAREYC010000005.1, forward strand.
TAAACTTTATCTTAGTGTGTATGGATCAATTGTGCTGTTCCCCTTGGCCCCCTTGCCTCGGCCTTCCCAAGTTTTTCTACCCAGATCTAGTACCCCTCTTGGTTGTTGCCCAAACAATGATTTGAACAGTGAGTCTCCTGTGGAGGCCTGTGGGACTTCTCGCACCGCAAAGATGATGGGCTCAATCATTCCATGCCACCCCTTCAAGTTCAGTTTCATATGTTGAGCCATCTTCCTTTGGAGGATTATAGTTCAGTTTTGTCCTGCCTTCCCAGCACATAGGAAGGCCCTGCCTCCCTTCCAGGCCACCCTTTGGGGCTGTCCACTGCAAACCTGCATAACATCCCCTTCAGGGTTTTGTTGAATCTCTCCATAAGCCCATTGCATTGTATGTGATAAATGCTGGTATGAAAATGCTTCACCCCTAGTTGCCTCCACAACTCTTGCATCTCCACAACTTGGTCCCTGATCTATCAGTTCCTCTTTTGGGAAATCCACCCTCGTAAATATCTTAATTCTGCAGCCAGCACTGGGGTTTTTGTGGACTTGAGGGGAACTGCTTCAGGGTACTTGGTTGTGTAGTTGATCAAGACCAGACATATTGGTGATCCCCTTTTCCCTTGGGTAGTGGACCAACCAAATCAATAGCTACCCTTTCAAATGGTGTCTGTATTATAGACATTGGCTGTAGGGGGCCTCCAGGTCTTCCTTTAGGCTGGGTTTGCTGGCAGGGCCCGTATGTTTCACAGTACCTTTTAATATCTTGATATATTCCTGGCCAGTACACTCTGGTTAGTAACCTAGCTGTGGTGGCTGCTTCCCTCATGTGCCCGGCCAGGGGGCATTCATGTGCCAGTGTTAAGGCTTCCCTCCTTTTGTTATGCGTAATACCAATTGATCTATCTCCTCTTGCATGTTTGTGTCTTTCCCTACCCTGTACAGCACCCTCTGCCTTAGGGTCAGTCTTGCCTTGCTCATAGTGGTCCCCGGGTTTCGGCTAGGCAGTTCCCATGCCTTTCTTAATGTGGGGTCTGTTCTCAACTGAGATTTTCTGTATGGTCTCCTTTTTCTCCTCCCCCTTCCATGCATTCTTCTCTCCTCACGTCTCATCTTACCAGCTTTTTAAATTCAGGCCAATCTTCCCAGTATTACATCATATGTGAGTTGTTGTGCCATGCCCACTCTTATTTTTGGTGTGACCTCTCACTGTGATCTCAACTCACCCTATGTATGTCCAGATGCAAGCATTCTTATCGCCATTGTGCATGTTTCTTCTTTCCCTTTGATCCATTCCCTTTTTACTAGGGTCTGGGTGAATCCTGAGTTTATGTGCATTTCCAGGTCTTCCATCAACCCGCACCTCTTTTACCAAGGGCTTGGGGTCTGTACCTTGGGGGTCTATCCATACAGATTCTTTGGGTGTGGTCTCCCCACTAACAATTCTTCCTCACATGGCCACTCTCACAATATTTAAAGCAAATAAGACCCCCTATTTTTGCCTTGAGGTTTCTGTGCAATCCCAGGGGGAACATATTGCGTAGACGACAGCTCTGTTGGTTTATAACAGGGCAGTGGCAGCGGTGGGAACTGCTCTGTGTGGCTGCTTTCGTGATCTGTTAGCCTCTCCATTGCACGTCCTCTCCCTATTGTTGAGATCGCTGGAGTGGCTGGGCCTCCTTCCAGTCACACACCCTTTCCCTCTCCCCTGCCCTTCACCTGTATCATCTTTGAGGATCTTGGGAGTGAAGTCCTCCCAGCCGCTTCACAGCTTTCCATGATGCGGAAGGCTTCCTCTAACGTCTCAGGCTCGTGGCACCGGACGCAGCTCCTTGCAGCTGGTGGCAAATCTGCCAGGAAATTGCTCCAGCCATATTATCTATCTACAGTATTTATATACCGCTTTTCAAGTGAAAAGTTCACAAAGCGGTTTACAAGAAAATGAAAAAAAATTAATAGCTAATTAATAGCTAATGGGTGCCTGTCCCAAAAGGGCTTACAATCTAAAATGCAAAAAGAACACCAGCAGAAGCCACTAGAGCAGACATTGCTGGGGTGTGTAGGGCCAGTTACTCTTCCCCTGCTAAATGAAAGAAACACCCACTTGAAAGAGTGTCTCTTGCCCAGTTTGCAGGGGTTATCTCCACCACTTCTTCCACAGACCTTTCTGTTTCTTAAAAGCACGCTTGCCCTTGGCCTTACCTTTGAACAGTACAAATAGACAGTTTTGCGGAAAGACTTGGTTCTTTCCAGATAGTGCTTAAAAACCCTCCTAACGTCCAATTTGTGCCAAAAGGATTCCAGTTTGCCTTTTGGATTCAGACAGAAAGATGGTAAAGCCAACTCCTGCGCCATGTGGAAACAGGAGTTGACCTTTGGCTTAAAGATCATGTCTTAACGCTATCTTGTCCGAATGAAAGATACAGTGGTTCGGATTTATGGATAAAGCTCCCAGCTCTGAGACCCTTCTGGCTAAGGTAACAGATACCAGAAAAATTGTTTTGTAGGTTAATTATTGTATATCTGATGAAGCCAATGGCTCAAAAGGAGAGCTTAGCCACCACTGAGAGTACCAAATTCAAGTCCCGTGAGGGAAAATGATGGATTGTGGGGTGGGGTTGATCTGACTTCAAGAAACGTTGTACATGTGATGGCTGAGAGCCATGTTGCTGGTTGATGCCCCAAGAGTGCTTTGCAAGGCTGCCACCTGATGTCTTAGAGTGCTGATACTAAGCCCCTTGTCAAGCCTGTCCTGCAGAAACTCAAAGAATATGCTTGGTTTTAACCTTCAATGGAAAAAATACTTTTAAAAAGGCACCAGGATCGAAACTTTTTCCAGGTGTTGTAAACCATAGCCGCCAAAGATTTCTTAGAGGCCAGAAGAGTATCTAATATTAGAAACTCCCTTTATACTCCCTAATAATACTCCTTAAGAGTAGAGTACCCCCTTTTTCCTAGAACATGCCGCTCAACCTCCAGGCTGTTAGATGGAACAGTTCTGGATAAGGATGACTGAGTGGCCCTTGGGTTAGCAGGTCCAGTCTAAGAGGTAGTCTCCTGCCTTCTCCCAGAGCGAGCTATACTACATCTGGAAACCAGGGACGTCTTGGCCTGTGAGTGGCCACCAGGACCACTTCTGCCCTTAAAAACCTGCCCAGGCAGAAGGGCCAGGAATACCGACAGCTATTTTGATAGTTCTTATAGCAGCATTTATTTTTTGAATTAAAAAAAATATTAAAACATAGGACTTTATAACATAGTCTTCATAGACTGAACTTCAGAGAGCATTTTTTGAAAAAAGTGCTCCCTGACAGAGAAAATAGCTGTCCCCCTAGGAGGCTGCTGCACTGTATAAACTTTACAATCTATAGGAACAGCTTCCCCATATGAGAACAGTGAATGAATGCTGATCTGTTTATTTATAACTAGCGAAAAGCGTACCCGCGTTGTGGGAGTAACATTTCCCCATAAGCCATCTCCCCACGGCGCATCAACACCCCATTTGCAACTTTCACTCATGCACAACTTTCCCCCCATACACAACTTTCTTCCCCATACACAACTTCCCCCTTGCGCAACTTTCCCCATGCACAACTTTTCCCCATGCACAATTTCCCCCAGCACATCAGTCCCCCCATGCGCAACTTCCCCCATGTGCAACTTTCCCCCATTCGCAACTTCCCCATGCACAATTTCCACCATGCGCAACTTTCCCCAACGTGCAGCTTCCCCTCAATGTGCAACTTCCTCATACGCATCTTTCCCCATGCACATCATCCCCCCATGCGTAACTTCCCATGGGCATCAACCCCCCATGCTCAACTTCCCCCATGCGCAACTTCCCCCATGCGCATCATCCCCCCATGCGCATCATCCCCATACGCATCATCCCCATGCGCATCATCCCCCATGCGCAACTTCCCCCCATGTGCAGCATCCTCGCCAGTGCAACCTCTTCCTCTGAACAACGTCTCCCCCCCCCCCACCGTGCACGAGGGTCCAAGGACCAAATTGGCTGGATGTTGTTCAGTCTCCCATGTTAAGTATAGGACAGAAACAGGTTGCCCCCTTTTCAGCCCCTGAAGGGTTAATTTCTCCAGATGGTTCTTGGTGGGAGTTCAGATGACAGAAGGAACTCCCAGAATTCCATGCTTCAGGCCCAGCAGTTGGGGAGGAATGTTGATGAGTCAGCAATTCTCAATGCAAAATATAGGGAGGAAAACGCGTTGCGCCCCTTTTCAACCCCTTCCGGTTGGAATTTCCAAAAACCGGTTCTTAGTGCACCCCTCAGTCACGGAAGGAACACCCACCCCAAATTTCACGCTTCTAGGCCCAGCAGTTTTGGCGGGGCGGTGATGAGTCAGTCAGTCAGTCAGTGACTTTTCTCTTTTATATATATAGATAAAATACCAAACCAATACAAGACAAATATGATTTTGTGGTTCACATCAGGCAGGCAAAGATTCATACCTCTCAAGCACACTGACCTGAAATGGTGAGTTTTGGGGGGAAAATTATTTTTGGCAGAGATGACATTTGTACTGTATTTCATTGTATTTTACTGTAAATATTTCATTGTTTTTGTACTGTCAGGTTTGTAGCTCTTGTATAGAATTTTGTCACGTTTGTAATAATAAAAACATGTTTTTTGAAAACATTTGGAAAATATTTTATTTGAAACTAAAAATATGTTATTGGAAATATAGTTCAGCATTCATTCACATTCATAAAAGGCTGAAATCCTAAGCATTTCTACTCAGAAGTCAGTCCCATTCGGTTCTATCAAACATACTCTCAGGAAAGTGTCTTCAGGAGCGCAGCCTGAGTTTTGTTGCCATGAGAAAAAATCAGTGAGACATTATTTGTCTCTCAATATATATTGAATTTCACGCGCCAAGTGAAAGTGAGGAAGAGTTCACCTGAGGACTCCGCCTACGCAGAGACAATCTAGGACTTTCCCCGGCCAGTAATTAGCTGCGAGCGCATGCGCAGTTAATTTTTTCGAATATCTCAGCAGCGGTTAGCAATATCTAACCGCTACTGAGGGGAAACAGCTCCCAGAGCCTCCCAGTGACCCCCAAAAGGGCACACCAGACCCCATTTTTTTAAAATTAATGTAGGACAAAATGTAGGACGTCCTACATTTTGTCCTACTTTTTTTTAAAAAAGTCCTTAAAGTGACCAGGACCAGGTCAGGAATTTGAGTAGACAGCCAGAGGGCACATTGCAGTCCCAGACTCCCAGTGCATCCCAGTCACCCTCCCACACCCCCAAAAGGACACACCAGACCCCAAATTTTTTTAATAAATGTAGGACAAAATGTAGAACGTCCTAAATTTTGTCCTACTTTTTAAAAAAAAGTCTTTAAAGTTGTTAAAGTGACCAGGACCAGGTCAGGAATTTGAGTAGACAGCCAGAGGGCACATTGCTATTCATGTGTGTTGCTTACTTCTAAGGAGACATCACATCATGTGCAGCTTCTTTCTTTCCTGTCCTGGAAAGGGATCTCTTCTCGTCCTCCTTTCCCTTGTAAGCAGTTTGCAGACAGGCTGCGTGGAGGAGAGGGGGTGGCCATGCGGCCTTGTGTTGCATGGTGCCCAATAAAACGGCCTGCCTGCAAACTGCTTACAAGGGAAAGGAGCATGGGAACATCTTTCCAGGACAGGTCATCTTTCTAAGACTGGTGATGTCCTGGAAAGGGATCTCTTCTCATCCTCCTTCCTCCTATGATTTATTAAGTACCAGGCCACCTCTCAGGCCACCCTACCTCTACTCCTCTTTCCAAGGCATGTTCACTTTAAAGCTGTGTCCCCAGCAGGTACAGGGAGGAAGCCAGAGCCAAGTACTTCTGGATTGTCTTACCTTCACTCTTTCCCTTTCGCATTTTGCGGAAACATCCTACTTCCCACCCCCACCCCCCAAGTGGGAACGTTCTCAGATCCTCAGCACTGTCAAACACTTTTTTGTACAGCTGATCATTTAACAGCTGTACAATGTGCTGGGTTGTACAATAAGCAGTTTGAAGTCTGGAGTGCAATTTGTAGCAAACCTATCAGTTCTTGTACAACACTAGCTGGCAGTGTTGCACTGATCACCAGATCCAGTAGATATTGACAACCTCCTTTATAGAGTGAGTGAAGAAGTTAGCCAGAGAGGTGGTGTGATGGAAATAACTGAAAATGGCCATGATTAATGCTAAGAAGGCACTCATCTTTTTCCCATCTCATTTTTCCTTTCAAAGGTTCTCTGAAGGCTTGGGCCAACTAGAAGCCTACATTGATGCACAGGAAGAAGTAGTTTTTCAGATGGACAACAGACTGCTCTGGCTGGGGATCCTTGGGCATAACTTCTGAGGGGGCCATTTTTGGTTCACCTAAAAAGGAGGAGTCAAGCAAGTTCATGGACACTTTTCTCCCTTCAGGAAAAGTTATGCTGAGAGATTCCTTGTTTAGTATTCCTTTTTGCACTTTAGATTGTGAGCCCTTTTGGGACAGGGACCCATTAGCTATTAATTAGCTATTAATTTTTTCATTTTCTTGTAAACCGCTTTGTGAACTTTTCAGTTGAAAAGCGGTATATAAATACTGCAGATAGATTGTTGTATTTTCAGCAGCTGCAGTATTACACTTTAATAAAATGTTGGTTTTCTGAAAACAGCTACTGTGGTCTGCTTTCCATCTTGTAACTGTCACAAGCCACATCCGGCTTGCAATTGTGAAACTGGAATGTCTTTCTGATAGATTGTTAGTAGTCTAACACTCTGGGCACTGCAGTGAACTTTTAAGGCTCACCACTTTGGATCTTGCAGCAGCCCTCTGGGGAAAAAAGCTCATTTCTCCTGTTACTGACACAGTTCTAGGAATCTTGTCTTTTCTTTTCTCTGCCCCATACATGGCTGGGGCTGAGGCTTGAGAGTTGGATTTTGTCATGCCCCAGATTAACCATAGTTAGTTGGTTTATTATTCATACCCCAGATTAACCATAGTTGGTTTATTTACGATCCAAGATCAAATAACATAAAACTTTCTTAATAGAACATCAGATTTATTGACAAAGATTTACATGTGAAGCATTTTACATTAAAAGGATTATTACCAACTACTGCTGTTGGTAGAAGGGGAATGCAAATTTAAGGCCCGGCCAATCCTATCTTCTCCACTATCTGCGTACCTCTCATGCTTTCTGTTATTCTCATAATCTGCAGCAAAGTGTTTATATGCAGAATCATATTTAAGGCATCACTGGTGGCAAATAATGTTTCTAAGTGGTGGTGTAGCTTTCAGGATGGGAGGGAGACATTCCAGAGAGAGAGGGTAGGAGCCTCACAGGAGGAGGCAGGATTGACAGAGTCTTCTTCCTCTGGAGTCCATCCTTTGCATTGGACTGCAAAGGTTAAAAAGGTAAAGGCCCCCTGCAGGTTAACTGCTAGTCGTGTCCGACTCTAGGGTGCGGCAGTGCTCATCCCTGTTTCCAATGCTTGAGAGCCAGCATTGTCTGAAGACACTTCCGTGGTCGTGGGGCCAGCATGACTGGACCTGGATGCCGAGACACATGGAGCCAAACGCTGTTCCCACTGAGGTGACACCTATCTATCTACTTGCATTTATGCTTTCAAACTGCTGGGTTGGCAGGAGCTGGGCTAAGGATGAGTGAGCGCTCACTCACTCCACCTCACCTCGCTCAGTCACTCAATCATTCGCTCACACAGTCATTCACTCCACCTCACTCATGCAGACAGTCATTCACTCCACCTCACCTAACTCAGTCACTCACACAGTCATGCAGTCACTCACCTCACCTGTCAGGCCAGATCACAGTGGCCATTTCCCCAGGGTGACCAGATGTTGGCAGTGGCACCCAAAAAAGGAGGACAGGGTCCTCCAAAAGAACCCTTAAATTTTTTTTAAATCACATTAAATCCTTTTTGGGTGCCTGCATTCTGGTCACCATACAAGGGAGCACACTGTTGTACAAATGTCTCTTCAGAAGTGTAGTCTCATGATGGATAATATGATAACTATCTCATGATAGCCTGAGAGCCCAATCCTAGCATGACTACTCAGAAGTAAGTCCCATGACAGTCAATGGGACTTACTCCCAGGAAAGTGTGGTCTCAGGGTAAGGGCAGCATCCATTGCATCTTCAGAGTCCAGTGTGCAGGTCTACTCAGAAGTAAGTCCCATGACAGTCAATGGGACTTACTCCTAGGAAAGTGTAGATGGGACTGCCGCAGAGTCCTTCCCCTTTAAATTGTCTGCACTGCCTAGCAGTGCGGACGTCTTTAATAGAGGAGTCGTGGGCGGGAGTTCCTGCTAGTTCTTGCAGGTCCAGGGACAGCCAGCCATGAATCCGAAGTAGAGCCTCCCCAAGGCGATGTTGCTGGTCCTGGGAAAGAGATATGGTAAAGGCTGCTATGTCTGATTGAAGTCCCAGGCGTTATAGAGACTAGGATGGGTTCAGTGAGCTGTTCTCCATGTTGACAATGAACCTTATGTCCCTCAGGTATTTGAAAATCAAAGTCAGATCCTCTTGTGCCCTTTATCTGGACAGTGATCTGATCAAGATGTCGTCTAGAAAAATGTGGAGGGCCACTCCCATACACCTGAGGTGAGCCACCAGATCCACTAGGATTTTGGTGAATACACAAGGAGTGCCATCAACCCAAAAGGCATGGATCAGTTTTGGAAATGATGATTTCCATAACGTAACTGGAGGTATTTCCTGTGCTTTTCCAAGATGGGGACGTTCAGATAAGCTTCTGTGAGATCCACTGATGTTAGGAAATCCCCCATTGTAGGGAAGCTACTATGGATCTCTATGTCTCCATCTTGAACTTCCTTTTCCTGATGGAGCAGTTCAGCCATTTTAAATCGAGAGTAGCCCTCCAATTGCCATTCTTCTTGGGAACCAGGAAAAACACAGAATACACCTCCTTACCCCTCTGATTGGGGGGGAACTGGCTCAATGGTTCTGATCTGAAACAGTTGTTGGATAGCCTCCAGCTTCAGGCGATGTTTGATTGAGTCCCTTGAGATCAGAACTGGACAGTTCAAATCTCGAGGAAGCCTGAGAAACTCCAGTGAGTATCGCCTGCTGACTGTCTGCAGAACCCAGGAGTCCGAGATGCTCGAGCTCCAGAGGTCTGTAAAGGCCAGAAGGTGAGCCCCCACTGGGAGCGAGTCCCTGTGGCCGAGAGAGTCATGTTGTTTTGTGGTCTTTGGAGGGCTTGCCAGAATGGGAGGAAGAAGAAGGGCCTGAGTGTTGGTTTTTGAACATGCCCTTACTGCGATCCCACTTAGGTTTGGGTCGCAGACCATAATTACCTGATCTGAAGCCTGATCCGAAGGATCGAAAGGGCTGAGTCTTCTTTGGTTTGTCCTTTTTGAACGCAGGAAGAACCTTCTGCTTTTCCTGATTCTCTACAACAGGGGTCAGGGAACCTTTTTACCTTTTACCCCAAAATATATTTAGATATGCTGATGTTACCCTCTTGATTTGAAAGGAAGGAAATAATATATTATTATTGAATTATTGTGGGTGGCGCAAGTGGCTAAGACACTGTCTGTTAACCAGCAGGCCAGGGTTCGAGACCTGGGTCAACCCCACAAGACAGGGTGAGCTCCTGTCCTTAGCCCAGCTCTGCGACACCAGCTGGATCCAATCGTATTGGCTCTGCCTTTCCATTGGACTAATTCAGTGGTGTGGAGAGGGGGGATTTGCTGCTTGGGTGACAGCCTATCCTCCATAACAATCCAACCCAGGCTTTCGTGCTTCGCATGCAGCGTATACAGCACCAAGCACGATACCGTAGTCTCTGAAGACTGACAGAGGCCTGCTTTTTTATTGAGTTCAAAATTTATTGAATATTCAAAATTTCTTTGAAAGCTTCAACTTCAAAACTTCTGGTTTTGGAGAAATGATGTTGCTTCATTTTTTATACCAGAGCATCAATATTGGGGCATTTTGATGTCAGAGCAATTTGGATACAGTCTTCAGCATCCAATCAATTTCTCTGCTTTGTTTTTATGTTCGTTAGAGTGGAAAATGGGCAGATTTGGTCTTACAGTGTAAGCCCCCTTCTTGGTGGAAATGCCCATGGTGGGGTCATACTCTCGTTTGGGAAATGAGTCAGTTGGAAGACTGCTTGGAGAGGGGTGCTTCCCTCAGATCCCCAAGCAAATGGATGATGCTCTTCAGGAAACAAACGACGTGTTGAACAGACTGATGCGAGCTCGGGAGAAAAGTCCAAGGCACAACAGACTTGGAACAAAGAAGGGAGGAGAACAGACCAGAAGGCAACATATACATAGAATAAGTGAGATAAGGGAAAGGTATAGGAGCAGAACCAGAGGATACAAAGGCCAGAAAGAACCCTGCCTGCCTAAATGCCAACGTGAGGGGTTCCCCTAGATGCTTGGACAGATCCCTCACCTTGCCTAGTGCCTGCAGTTCCCTGTTTCACAGACCACCAGCAGTGGACATTATCCCCACCATGGACATTATCACCGAGAAGGGGGCTTACACCGTAAGAGAAGAGGACCTCCATCCTCCTGTAGGAAGACGTGCATTGAAGGTAGAAGATGACCGCACGTCTGACATCAGACAAGTGCTACTCCTGCTCTCTTGGATGGGTGAGATTGGGACAAAATGAGGGCAGAATGACCTCATGTGATCTGTGAAAAACCGAATTGATCTGTGGAAGAAAGGCAGGATTGGTGTACAGTACAATCCTGTCTTCCTGAATCAGAGTTCACGGATCCATAGAAAGGGCGCCTATTTCTGACATCTGTTGGACTGATGTGATAGCCACCAGAAAAACTGGTCAGCAGCTTAATAGGAAAAGTTGCTAATGGCTCGAAGGGGGTCTGGCCAATGGGTGCAGCACCTGGGGAAGATCCCAGGAGGGGGCACAGACAGGCGGCAGCGGCCTGCCCCCTTTATGAACTTAAGAACGTGAGGGTGAGATGCCAGCGCCCGACCCCTGGAAAACCCCAGAATGGAGAAAATCCCTGATACCAGCCACTTGAGCATAGCGGTGCTCTCTATGGTGCTCTTATCCAACCCAGCCTGGAGGTGCTCTATGGTGCTCTCTCTATGGTGCTCTTATCCAACCCAGCCTGGAGGATTTCCAGGAAACTTCAGACTCAGATAGCCTCAGGCTGAATCCCCCTAGTCGCACACCAGGACGAGAAGACTCACCAGATGGAACTGTACACCCTGTTACTAGAGGCCCTCCTGTCGGCTAACTGTGTGAAGCACAGCATCAAAGTATCCCCGTTTGGCTAATCTACCCCTTTCAACCTCCAGGAAACGTAGAGACAGAGGCTGAGGGGGCAGAGTAGGGCCCTGTGAGAGGAGGTCTGACCGGACAGGCAGAGGGACGGGAGGGAACACAGAGAGCTCCATCAGGTCTGAGAACCACGGTCTCCTGGGACAGAGGCGGCTGTGAGGAGGACCTGGGCTCCCTTCATCCTGATCTTTGCAAGGACTCTTGGCATCAGCTTCACAGGCAGAAAGGCATAGAGTCCTGGGGGGGCGTCTGGCGTGAAGGGCATCTGTCTCTTCTGCATGGGGGTTCTTTTCCCTGGAGAAGTACCTGGGCAGATGGCAGTTCTTGGAGGCAAACAGGTCCGCCGTCAGGACCAGAGGTGTCATTCAGATGTTGGATGACCCTGGGATTGAGGTGCCATTCCGACTGATCCAGGTCCTTCTAGCTCAGCCAGTCGGCAAGGACATTTTCCACGTCTGGGACGTTCTGCGCCCCGACGGAGGCAAAGTTCTGCCCTGCCCACAGGCGGAAAATATCGGGCTTCCTTGTTCAGCCGGCCCAACCTGGTCCCTTCTTGTCTATTTACGTAGGCCTTGGTGGAGGTGTTATCTGTGTAGACTAGGACGTGCTGGGACTTGAGCTGAGCCTGGAAGGCCTGGCATGCCAGGAAGATTTATGGCATCCTTAGCTCTAGGAGATTTATGCTGAGGTCCCTCTCTGCAAGAGACCAATACTCCTGGATCACGGAATCTAGAAGATGGGCCTCACATCCTCACAGTAAGCTCACATCCATGAACATGATCACTCAGGACCCCTGGAGCAGGCGAGAAGGCTGGGCTCACCAAGCAAGGTCCCAAAGGGAGAGGGGGTCCAGCTGGACCAGACTGTGTTGCTTTGCAGCAATAAGTATCTGAAAGGGGGAGGAGGAGATGTTGAAGCAAGTGACAGCGGAACCTCAGTCACAGGATGATGTCCTGGCAGGAGGTGAACATCCCAAGGCGTTTAGTTAGGGTTAGTGTGTCCTGCAAGGGGGATTAATGTACCTGCCGAATCAGCCGGACAATCTTCCCCCTCCGCTTGTCTGACAGGAACACCATGTGAGAGTGGGTGTCTAGTCTGGCCCCAAGGTGTTCCAGACTCTAGGATGGGATGAGATGACTTTTGTCCCAATTGATGAGGAAACCTAGGTGTTGGAGGACCCTGGATGTTTCCAGTAGATGTTGCTGAGCCAGAGCGAAGGATGGGACCCTCAGGAGCAGGTCGTCTAAATAAGATAGACTGCAACACACTGCAGGCGGAGGTGAGCCAGTAGGACCACCCAACACCTTGGTGAAGACTCTCGGTGCTGACGAAAGGCAGAACGGGAGTGAGCGAAACAAAGTGTGAGTCATGTAGCAAAAACAGAGGAAGCGCCTGTGGGCCGTGTGATGCCCCCTATGGGTATGATGTGTGTAGAAGGGGTGAAGCCATCTTCCAACGGGAATGGTCTCAGCAACAGACCCTCAGATAAGTAAGGCCAAGGAGACTGCGGGGTCATATCCATGACAGCATCTTTACTGGCTTCCATAAGGAGGTTCACAACTTGGTTACAGTAAGTGCAACAGATAAGTAAACGAAATAACAGTTCACAGATAAGTTAACAGCCCCCAGGCACAACTTTCCCCACCAGCCAATATAACTCCAAATGCCAACACCACTTCCCTCTCCTTCCACTCTCTTTTGGCTGCATCTTCCCGCTCTCTCTTTCCCGTTCTTTCCCCCTTTATTCATGCCTTATTCCCCGCCCTGGAGGGGGATTCCACCACTCAGAGATCAGAGATGAGGAGAACTCTTTCCACCAGGCGGACTCTGTGTCAACTCTTGGCCAACCCGGCAGCTTTCCCCGCCTGTCCTTCCGGCTGGGCTGCCAAGTCATGCCCCTGGCTAACTTCCTCCTCCAGGCGAGCATCCGCTTTGGTGGACCTTCATAGCCCTGGTCTCTGCCCCACCTCTCTCAACCATGTCGCTGTCCCCTGCATCTATCCCCTTCCAGGGTGGTGGTCTAGGTGGGAACACGCAGTGAAGTCGGCAGGAGCACATGGGCTTGTTTTCCTCATAGGACATGTCCTCAGTCAGTTCCCCTTCAGGGGTCTGGCACCAGGCACCACACACCACCGGGTAAGACCAGAGCTTGGTCTCCGGTTTTCCATGGCGCCTTGTTCTCCCTTCGAGAAAGGAAGTCGGCATTAGTGTGCAGACTGCCCTTTCTGTGTTCAATTGTAAAAACATAAGGTTGGAGGCTGCAACCCTGCAGCAGCCACTGATGATGTGGAAGCCCTGTCACCCGCCCCTCAGCTCATTCATCACACTCCCTTTCTAATGCATCCAATCGGGCTTTCAGAGCCCTGGCATCCAACTGGCTAAGCTCTTCATCAGAAGAGGGAGGAGGTGATGGAGGCTGTGGGGATGCCCACCTTGGGGGTGCTTTGCCTCCCCACTTCTGAGTTTTCTTTCCCATGTCTAACATAAGCTAATAAGCTCAAATGCTGAGAAGTAAAACTCAGAAATAAATGGAAGCCCAGACACTAAATGGGCAGCCAAAAGCCAAGAAATTAATTGTGGGATATGCTTAGTGAACTTCCCAAAGAAGCCAACTGGCCACCCCTAAATGGCCGCTCCCCATGGGCAGACTAAAAGGAACCTAAAATGGCCCTTGAGTTTACAAAATGGTCGCTATTGTTTGCAGCACCATCAGCAACCCCCCCCCCCACCGGTTCAAGCCTACAGCCAAACCACCTCCTCAGCCCCTGCCATGAGCTACATTCTCATGCCCCATGAGTGGTGCCTCCCCCTGCTTGGAGTTGCCATATGCTACATATGACAGGGGGACTTGGGGGACCGACAGCCCCCCAGAGCATTCCCATCTTAGGACACATTGAGGACAACAGTCCTACACAGCATACACAATGGGGATGACAGTGCCTGGACTTGCCTAACATTGAAGGGCAGAGAAACCTTCCAGCAGTGCAGTTTCCACTCACCATTGCCGGGTTTGGGAAGCAGCACCTGCCAGAGGCAGAAAGGCTTCCATTCCCTGTCATCCCTCTGACCATGTCACTCCATTGCAACTGCAGACACCCCAATGTGGAGACCCCACTGGACACTTCATTGGCAGGAGAAGCACCTGCAGGCCCCCTCACCAGTTCTGGACCAGTCAGGGCCCACACTGAGGTTGGACAGGTAGGCCTCACTTACCTGTGTAGCGCCGGTCTCTGAAGCGCCGGGCATCCAGCCCTTACCCACAGTCTGAGGAGCCTGCAGTAGTTTGGAAGAGGCTGGCTGCTCGGCTGGCCAGTGGCTGCTCGGCTGGCCTTCACCGCCTTCCACTTTGCCCTGACCGGTGGGACCGTCCGGCCCCTGCCACAGGCCCCCATGCTCACTAGCACACCCTCCCAAGCAGCAGCATTGGGGACAGTGGTGCTCAACATTAGGCACGGCAGTTGGGGGCTCCTGCCCACTGCCCTGATGAGCACCTTGAGGGCCAGGAGCGGCCCAGGTGTTCCTCATGGCTGCCATAGCACTTCAGGGGCTTCCTGGGACTTCCTGGTGCACCCTGTAATGACATCATGCATCACAACAGGCGCCCTGTGATAACGGCATGCATCAAAACATCGGGGCGGCAGTGTATTTTGTGCAGAATACGTTGGGAGCGTGGGCACTGCAGGGCTGAGTGTGTCTTCAACTTTATTATTTGTGGGTTGTGTTTGCCTCATGTGTGATTGGCAGGGTGGAGATAGTGTTCTGGGTAAGTGCTTGTGCAAACAAGGATTAGTAAATTCACTTTCCTGGGAGTAAGCCCCATTGGATACAATGGGGCTTACTTCTGAGTAGGCATGGTTAGGATTACACTCTGTGTCTCCTTCCCAGTGGAATGGCAGCCTGCAATGAGAGGAAAGGAGACAGGAGGGGATGAAGAGCGTGTGCAGAGTGGCATCAGTCAGCTAGCATCCTTCTAAGACAGAAGGGTCACACCAGCACTGGCAAAACTTCCAATGTACTCCATTGCAGCCCCTGCAGGACTCCAGCTGCATAGGGTCTACTCGGGAGCAGGTGTGGAAGGCCATGGCTGAGTATGGAGTTGGTGCAGCTGCCCAGCTATGCTGGGCAGGGAATAATTGGAGTCAGCAGCACCTGCTGGCTGGGTGCTCTGACAGTCAGAGAGGCTGCAAGGATGAAACCCAGACTCCACAAACAGTTGTGAAGGGTGCGTGCCCTTGTTTCCTGGTCGATGTTTGTGTGCACTCCTCTCCCCACCTCCTTGCACCCTCTTATCTTGGGGGACCTATTGGGTGGAAAGGAAGACCTGCAAACTCACAGCATTCATCAAGTGGGCACACCCCTTCCTTGGTGAAGCAACCCCCCTTACACAGGTGTCAGCCCCAGTATACTGGGGCTTACTTTAGAGTAGACATACAAGGCTAGGGAAAGTTGAAGGAACACTTTGAGCAAAAGGTGCTTCCAACACCCCCCATGCAGCCCCCCTTACCTGGCTGGAGTACCTGTGGGGAGAGAGAAAAAGAACAACTTCCACAGACAAACAAATGGTACTGCTGTTAACCAGCAGGCCAGGGTTCAAGACCCAAGTCGGCCCCACAAGACAGGGTGAGCTCCTGTCCTTAGCCCAGCTCTGTGACGCCAGCTGGATCCAATTGTAATGGCTCTGCCTTTCCATTGGAGTAATTCAGTGGCGTGGAGAAGGGGAATTTGCTGCTTGGGTAACAGCCTATCCTCCATAACAATCCAACCCAGGCTTTCGTGCTTCGCATGCAGCGCCAAGCACGATACCATAGTCTTTCAAGACTGACGGAGGCCTGCTTTATATATAATATACAGTGGTACCTCATGTAACAGAATTAATTTGTTCCGGAGGCAGTTCCTTTAAGTGAAACTTTCTTTACGTGAAGTGGATTTTCCCATAGGAAATAATGGAAACGCAGATGATTGGTTCCACAACCCCAAAAATATTTATATAAAAATATTAACTGGATGTAAAAATGATGACAAAACACTGTAATTGAATTCAAAACATGCATTCAATGGGCATGATCCTATGAAGTCTACTTAGGCTGCAATCCTAAAGACACTTTCCTGGGAGTAGGACCCATTTAACACAATGAGGTAGACTTCTGGGAAGACATGGGTAGGAGGCTGCAATCAAAGACACTTTTTTCTGTAATCCAAGACACTTTCCAAGTGTCTCCCCACTTTCTCATTCTCTTCATCCTGAGCCTCTCTCTCTCTCTCTGCTCCCTTCTGGCTGGCCCTGAGCTGCTTTCCTCTTCTCCACTGCTGTTCTCTCCCTCTGCCCAGCGGATGTCTGGCCACAGGAGGAACAGCATGGAAGTGTTGCTTTCACTATGGGCAGGTGCACTAGGCAGCCCCAATGCTTTTTAAACAGGTTGCTGGCCAGCGCGTCTGCCCTAACTGCCAACAAATGTTTTCTTTACGTGAAGCACTTTCTTTACAGAGGTTCTCCTGGTCCGGAAGTCCTCGACTCGGGTATTGGAATATCATCCCGTTCTGGATGGGGTTGCACTCCCTCTGAAGGAGCAGGTTCGCAGCTTGGGGGTTTTCCTGGATTCGCAGCTGCTCCTGGAGTCCCAGGTGGCGGCTGTGGCCAGGGGAACCTTTGCTCAGCTTCGGCTAATCCGCCAGCTGCAACCATACCTGAGTCGCTTGGATCTGGCCACGGTGACCCATGCCCTAGTGACATCGAGACTAGATTATTGCAACGCGCTCTACGTGGGGCTGCCTCTGAAGACGGTTCGGAAACTTCAACTAGTCCAGAATGCGGCGGCCCTTGTGGTTGCTGGGGCTCGTCGGTTCGACTCTGTCGGGCCACTGCTTCAGCGACTACACTGGCTGCCCACTCGTTTCTGGGCTGAATTCAAAGTGCTGGTCCTGACCTTTAAAGCCCTAAATGGCTCAGGTCCAGGGTACCTGAGGGACCGCCTTCTTCTGTACAATCCGACCCGTCACCTAAGGTCATCTGAGGGGGCCCTTCTGACTGCCGCCACTAAGAGACGTGAGAGGTGTGGCGGCCAGAGATAGGGCCTTCTTGGTGGTGGCACCCCGGCTTTGGAACTCCCTCCCCTTAGAACTGAGGAAAGCTCCCTCACTACAGAGCTTCAGGCGAAGCCTTAAAACCTTTTATTTTAAAAAAGCTTTTTAAATGGGGGCAGAGGTTGGGGGGCTTTTATCTTTTATATCTTTTCTGTTTTATCGTTTTTAGTCTATGTTTTTAGCTTTAATCTAATTGTATTTTAATTACATTTTAATGTGTTTTTATCTCTATTTATTACCATATGTAATTTTAGTGGTGTTTTATTGTTTTTTAATTGTTTGGCTGCCTTGAGTTCCCCCCTGTGGGGGAAGAAAGGCGGGATAAAAAAATTACTTAAATAAATAAATAAATAAATTTACGTGAAACAGAATCCTAGAGAAATTTTTTTTGTTACGTGAAACTTACTTTACGTGAGGCGTTCTTTACGTGAGGCATCACTGTATATATAATCCATTTGCCCCTTGTGCACAAGTGCAAGCCCCTCTGCAGCTGTCCATGGTGAAGGGTGTATGTGGGGAGAACGCTCCCCGAGAGCAAAGTGCCCATTGGGAGAGCAGAGTGGCATAGCCCTGTGCCATGCACTCTGTTTCTCTGAAGCGGAAGGGTGGGTCCAGGGGTTGGACTTTTTATGGGAGGGTAGCTGTGATGGGATTGGTCAGCCACTGGGGTGACCCAGTTAATCCATATCTTCAAGTAGGCACGTACTGCCCGTAAGGTCTGGTTCAAAAGTTTTTCAAAATCCCCACTTTCCACAGCCCTTACTTCCCTTTAACATGGAGACCTATAGGTCTCCTTGTTACTAAACTACCTCTTGGGGTGGTATAACTGAGGAAGCATTTATGTGTGCCCGTAAGCCTATGAAAATGTTTAGGATACAACATAGTTATGTGGAAGGGGGAGTGACCCCCGACATGCCCCCATTACGCCCTCTGTTAATTGCCTAGGGCAACACACTAGCGTCGACGGAGCCTCCATCGTATTTGCGTTGGAGCAAGCTACGTCCGTCAGCGCAAGGGCTCTTGCGTCGACAGAACTATCCGCTGATGTACTTGCATCAACGCTACCGGCGTTTCCGTCAACGCAAATGCCGTTCCATCGACATAAGAGCCCTTGTGCTGACAGATTAGTTGCTATGGATTGAGCTGCCCGTGAGGTTTGTTTTATTTCGGCTGAAAGCCTGATTTTGCTTTTAGGAAAACTCAACAAAATAGAGACTTATTTGCAAACTTTATCCCAATTATTTGCAAGCACAGTCTGGGAGCTTCAGTATGGAAAGAGAAAGGAAGATTACTCACTTCCTGACCCTATTGCAATCAAACAGGCCAGCCATTCTAAAACTGATCTTAAAGTAACCAGAATTTATCAAGCTAACCAAGTATTACTATGTGTCCCTGTATAAGATTTATCTTCTTGGAATACCAAGGTTAAGATACTTACATCTCTATCAGCACTGTTGGACTGTTATATTCCTTTTTCCGCTTTGAAACACTTCTAATTTCTGTCCTCCCAAAGAGAATTTAAAAGAGTTTCACTGACTTTCCAATCCTTTGAGATACCTTGGAAAATCTTCCACTCTACTCACTGGCTGGGCAAATTCTGTCTGTTTCCCCACCGGCTCTTTAAGGAAACCGGAGTCAGAGCTCTGCTTGGGAATCTGAAAACCAGTCCTTCACTGCCCCAGAGGGGGAACCTCAAGGAATCCTCATGCTGGCTGCTCTAGTGTGCGTGGGACCGGTCTGAATCGGGTGCACCGTCTCCCACCCTCAGGCTGCTCCGCAACAGGCTCTGCTGCTGGGGAATAATTCTCTATGAACACTCCTGCTTCCCTGCAGTGGCCTTAGGCTTAGGGCTTCTCTCCTGGTGGGGAGGGAGAAGAGGCATCTCAGTAATTAAGTAAAAAAGGGGGAGATAGATCAAGGAGGATGCTCCCCAAGAAGGGGACAGTGCAAGGAAAAAGGCAGGAAAGAGAAAACAATTCAGAAAGAGGAAGCGTGGAGCAACCGCTCCAGAACACGTCCAACACCTCAAGGGGCAGGACCAGACTGGAATGATCTGGGTGCCCTCTGGAGAGAGTAAGCAGAACTTCGTCCAGCCTGCCTCTACACAGGAAAGGCAACCCATGCTGTGGATGAGTGCTCTCCCTTCCTCCAGAGAAAGACTCCAACATCACCCTGGAGGGTGGGAGTCAGCAGAGCTGACTACTACCCCAACCAACCCTGCCAAAAGGTGAGCCCAGTCTGGGGATCTCTGTTGGCCTCTTTGGGAAGTTCACTAAGCATATCCCACAATTACATTTCTTGGCCTTTGGTTGCCCATTTACTGTTGGATGTCAGATACCTTATAACTATATCCTTGATGTCTTCAAAAGTAATATTTTCACAATCTTCCAAGAACAAAGCTAACTTTGAAAAGGTAGCTATCTTTTTCTGTTCAGTTTTTTGTCTCCAATATAAAAGCTTTGATCCAAACGCAGAAATCTTTTCTCTGGCTGAAATTATATTTATGTTTTTTTCTTTGTAATTCTTTGTTCAATGCATTAACATGCTCAAATACATCAGCTAAATATGTGAGAAGTGCAACCCACGAGGAGTTTGTAAATTTCTCTGCGAGAACATGCTTTTGATCAACCATAAAAATTTCTAGTTCAGTTTTGAGAGCCCACACTTGGTTCAGAACATTTCCACATGAGAGCTACCTCACTTCAGTATGATAAAGTAGGTCTGTATATTCAGCCTCACCATCTTTACATAATTCATGAAATAATCGTGTGTTTAGTGCATGTCCTTTGATCTTTTACTCACTCAACTGAACCTTTATTGGCATACAAAAGCAGTACAATTGACATCAAAGTAGATGTGTAAAGGTACATAAATAAGATCACAAACTGTTAATATGCTTGAAAAAGTTGGATAGTTAATAAAAACCATCCTGTCTGACTCACTGACAAACTCCTTCTCAACAAAATCAGAGCCTTACAATCTGGATGGCATGGTACTTATCTTTTCCAATATCAGATGATTTATTACTTGTAAGTCTGATAAGTGGCACAAAGCAACTCCAGGGAAAAAGGTCTCATCACAGACAGAATCTAAAACAACCCAGAGAAGAAGCAGGTCTGAGTGGCCACCAGCCCTAAGAATATTTAAGCGGCCAGGATCTATTATAAGTCAGATGCTAAGAGACCACATTTCAAAATCCATTATGGGGGGGTGGGGGAATCAGTTACAAAACACAGGCAATAGGTGAAACGCAGGAACCAGTATGATGTTGGAATGAAGCTTTCCTTGTGGCTTTAAAGTGGGAACAGAGTCTTGTTGGAAGGGTAAGGATATCATTGGGGCCAATGACGGCATCACTGTCCTAAAGATGAAAAGGATCCATAAAGGAAATGAACAATGGAGAAGTTAACAAGTAGCTATCATACAAGAATTAGTTTACTGTGCATATAATGAAAAAGGTAGGGGAGAGTGTCTCTGGAGAACGGGTGGGAACATGAAATACAAACTCGGGGCGAGGAGACAGGACCTTGGAATCCAGGCTCACAGAGCTTCATTCAATTTTAAGGGCCTTCGTCAAGGAGGTCCACTTGTAATCTGGATCGGGCATGGATCTGGATCTGCTTTGATCTCTGAGGTGTGCATTGGAGGCTCCTTTGATATTCCAGGGTACTTACTTAAGGGAGGCATGTAGGTTGGAAAAGGAAGAGGAGGATTTGATAGTCAGTGGAAAGAGTCATCAGCCATACTATCTGGAGAAAACCTGTGGCGAACACAACCATTCGTATGAGGCTTTGCAGCCACAAGAGGCTTGTTCATCAGCTTGGAGGGAGTGACCAGGATACAGCTCCCAAGGGGAGTGGTTGAAGGAATCTCCAAGGGGACATTCGGCTGATTATTCACAATAGTAGTAGAGTCAAGAATTAAAGGGGAGACTTCTAGCGTCTGAGCATCAGTAAGAATAAGAGCATCACTTTGTAAACTTCTGTCCACTGTACAAATAGACGGTGAAAGCACACTGGAGGGACATGAGGGTGGTTGCAAAGTAGGTAGACTTCCATCAGGAAACTCAAAGTTATCACAAGGAGAGGTAGCCAAGGATGGATGTTTCAAAACTTTGTGACCTAAGGACTCCGGAGGAGGAGAAAAACTGGAAGAAGGGCGAAGAGGACACTCTAATCGTTCACCAAATAAGTCATTAAGATCCAGGTTTGGGATCGACAGAGGGCGAGGTAGATTAGATATAACAGGTAGATCCAAAAGGGGTGGAGAGGAGCTGGAATTCCTCTCAGAAGGAGTATTATGAGTTGGAGGAAACACATTGACTGCCTTGCGGGAGTTCTCAGTAGAAATCGGGACTAACTTTGTGATGGTCAAATTTTTAAAATGTCTATGAGGATAGACTCCGGCATCCTTAAATTCTCGTGAATGAGAGAATATCAAACTTGGTACATGATGCGAGTGAAAGTGGAGTACAACACATTCCTGTTGTTGAGAAGAGGGCAGTCTCTGAATTCTATACAAGTTAATCTCGAGTAAGTCTATCCTTAACAATTTGGCCAAATACTTCTTGGTCTTCCATTTTTTAGTCCAGTCAGAAAATTGTCCAGAATGGGGAAATACTGTAATGGCAACGCTTTTTGGGTCGTATATTAACTTGGTGACAGAATTCCCAAAAGATGGAAAGGCAGGAACTTCAGGTTGGAAATTAGAAGAGGTTGCTTGGAGCTCAGAGAATTTGGTAGCGAGGCTTGGCTTGGAATGTGCTGGATAAAACTTCGAGGAGTCTAAGTATTTTCCCTTTAAGACAGATAAGATGTGCTCTAAAAGGTTAAGAATTTGTTTAACAGTCTGGGCAGTAGAAGAAGATTGCTGCAATATCAGTTCTAAAAGGTGTCGGTCTGTCGGAGCATCCCCCTCACTTGGCCGTGATCTCTCCTGGTCGTCTATCAAATCTCTGACCAGGGCTCTGGTAAGAGGGGAGAGTCGGGAGTAGTCAATCACCTCTGAAGAATTGGCTCGACTCTCTAAAGACGCTGCACTGGGCTGGCTCTTTGAACGCCCAAAAAAATCTTCAAGTTTACATTGTTTAGGGGTCTTGGGTCCAAGGTCTTGGCTCTCAGAAGAGAGTTGACGTTTCCTTCTCATGGGGATACAGAATGAAAAAACAACAGATAAATTGCAAGATCCCACTCACAATTCCAAGGAAATGGCGGTCGAAATCTCGGTCCAGCAGTTGGGTGGGAAAAAGCTTAGAGATAGTGCAGCATGACTCAGACACAGCACAGTTCAACAGATAAACAAAAAGGGAGAACTTCTAAAGGAATTAAAAACAATTGGACTGATAAACAAATGAAAAATAATAATTGGGCATGGCGAATCTCTGATTCATGCTGCTGCTCGGCTTGGCCTCAGGCCACACACCCCTAAAGTTATCTTTAAGTTTGGAACTTAAAGTTATCTTTAAGTTTGGAGTTTGTAAATTTCTCTGCGAGAACATGCTTTGGATCAACCATAAAAATTTCTAGTTCAGTTTTGAGAGCCCACACTTGGTTCAGAACATTTCCACATGAGAGCTACCTCACTTCAGTATGATAAAGTAGGTCTGTATATTCAGCCTCACCATCTTTACATAATTCATGAAATAATCGTGTGTTTAGTGCATGTCCTTTGATAAGATTGACGATTGACGATAACATCATGCATGATGGCTTCCAGTGCAGGTTTCACAAGCAG
The DNA here is from genome assembly GCA_030015325.1 of Cryptoblepharus egeriae. Classification (NCBI taxonomy): domain Eukaryota; kingdom Metazoa; phylum Chordata; class Lepidosauria; order Squamata; family Scincidae; genus Cryptoblepharus; species Cryptoblepharus egeriae. The sequence goes on from JAREYC010000005.1 coordinate 85,167,909, forward strand.
TGCCTGGCAATGGATAATACAGTGGTTTGCTTCACCTTTTGGATTTTTCTCTCCCTCCAAAGCTGAAAAACCATTAGCATGACCCAACAAAGCTGGAGGTCCATCAACAGACACAGTGAGGCAGTCTTCCCACTTTAAATTGACATAATTAAAGTCTACATTAACTTTATTGAAGATATCAATTCCACAAGATCGCAAGTTGAGAGGAGAACACAACAATTCCTCTTCATTTAAATGTAAACCTTTGTAGCGGACTTATGTCTTATGTCTTGACTTATGTCAACTTACATCAACAGCTGCGAATTACTACTAACATTCGTAGTGTCAAGCTGAATAGCAAAGTATATACTCTCTGAATAGCAAAGTATATCATCAAGCTGAATAGCAAACTATATACTCTCTTTTATTAAGGAAATAACTTCTTGCCTCACATTTTCTGCTAAAATTGAAATTCTTTCTTTAACAACTCTTGCAGACAACAGCACTGAATTTAGTTTCTTGGCTTCATTCTGACCACACATAAACTCTGCCATTTTCAAAGCTGCTGGTTTAACCAATTCCTCCCCAATATTATAAGGTTTTTTGTTCCGGGCGACTGACCAGGCCACTTCAAAGCTAACCTTTGATGCTTTTGATTGAATGTACCTCTCAAGTTGCTCTCCAGACTTTGTCTTTTGACAGACATTTCCAAATTTACAAAATATTCCCACAGTTTTGAAGTCATGTGGGTGGCAAATTATCCACGTGTTTCTTCAATTGACTTTTTTTGAAAGATTCTGCAGTCAGTACTTTCAAACAAACAACACACTGTGGTTTCATTATTCCTTTGTCATCAGTTTGGGTAAACCCATAAACTAGAACTCTTCCAGGTATATCCTTGTTTTATTTGATGTCATCTGAAGGGTAAAAAAGACAGTGATTGGAAAAGTTGTAACCCTTCAGCACACATGCAGAGAGCACAGAAAAGGGGTTCCTTAGCCTCTTCAGGACTGCAGTGCCATAACCCCTGAAATTAATTGTAATACACACTGTACCCCCAGAAATTGATGATATATCTTGCTAGTACAGTACACAGTCTGGCGGCCATTGATGATGATGATGATGATTACCATGTATGTGATACTATGTGTATGGTACCGCACACACAAAATTTGTACCACACACAGCCACATATGGTCATCATCATCAATGGTTGCCAGGCTGTGTGTGTTACAGCCATTGATAATGTGACATCCAGGCAACTATTAGTGTCAGTATTTCAAGATGATATAATGAGTCTATAAATTTTTTTCCCTAGACTAGGGATGGGTATACCTTGAAAGGAGCCTATAACCATGCAAAGAAACTCAGTGCCACAGTGGCAGTACAGACTGCACGCTGCTGAGATGGCGCAGCAACTAGTTGACTCTACTGAAGAAGTGGGCAGACTTGGAGGCAGGGCCCAGGGCATCACACAGGGAAGTCTGTTATACACAAGGACCTGACACACTCAGGGCGACCAGATCCTAAACTCAAAATATAAGACATGGTCACCCAAAAGTCCAGATTTTCAGTTGAAAACCCTAGTTTCAAAAAGTCTCGATTTTCAATTGAAAATCCAGATTTTTTTTAAAAAATGTAGGACAAAATGTAGGATGTCCTACCTTTTTAAAAAAAATCAGGAGTAATCTCAATTGAATTAATGGGCTTTCTCCAGGTGAGTTGACACCTGGGAATGGGTGCTTACCTTGCCTGGGGAAGCGGCTGGGGAGGCTCAGGCTGCAGTTGGGGGCAGCTGAGACTGAGTTCAGCCATCCCAGCAGACACTGCGGGCATCCATCTTGAAAAGAATGACTGCGCATGCGCACACAGTCTTTCCCTGCCTCTCTGCGTAAAGGTTCCCATGCAGAGGCTTCTCTGTGGGCAGAGAATCCTCTCCTGACCCTGCTGGCACATGCCTCCAATTAGGGAAGGGAAAGTGCCAGTGACGTCAGGAGAGGACACTCCGCCCACAGAGAAACCTCTCCATGGGAACCTTTGGGCAGGGAGGCAGGAAAAGGCTGCACATGAAATGAAATTCCTGGGGATAATGGACAGTTGTGCTGCTGAGACACAGCCGGGCATGCATATAGATTCATATGCATGTCCGGCTGTGTCTCGGCAGTACAACCATCCATTACCCCCAGGAATTTCATTTTTACCCCATTTGGGGTAATTTACCCCAGTTCCCCAACCACTGCTCTACAAGCAGAGGGTCAAGGGCTTCCCCAAAGAGTTTCTCACCTTTGAAAGGAAGGTTCAAGATCCTGGAAGCCGAAGACGAGTCACCCTCCCAGAGATGCAGCCAGATATGCCTCCTTGCCAAGATGCCCGTGGCCATAGCCCTGGAAGAAAGCTGGAGATTGTCATAGGCACAGTCTGCTGCCGCTGCAGAAACCACAACAACTTTCTTTAGTGTGCATCTGGCCTTGTGTGACAAGCGATTAGTCCTCTGTGGTTAGTTCATCTGCCCAGATGAACTGGAGAAATGCCACCCTGGAGAAAAATGTTAGACACCCGAAACCCCTGTGAACAAGTTTCAAAATTACGTTTAAGAGCTGCCTCTACTCTTTTATTGCAAGAATCTTTTGGTCCCAACTCGCCCTCAGACGTTAGAGTTGTGGCAGAAGAGACTGCTACCACAGGTGCATCAACAGAGGGCACCTTTAACTTACGCATGATAGGCTCAGGTAGTTGGTAGAGATACTGACATACTTATCAATATGTCAGTTGTGGCCCTTGGTTGGGTGGAAGTGGTCCCACACTGTGGTGAAGACCCATTCTAGGGGTTCAAGGAATGGAAACACTTGAGGCTTCGGGGGTCCCTGTGGATATGATTTGGTCCTGGAAGAAGGTGTAGTTAGCTTTGGGGCCGATGACAGTCTAAGACCGTGGCAGACTTGGAAAGCACTCTTTGGTAATAGTCCGAGGGGCAAAGCCGGTCAACTTTTGGGGGCAGCCTGTGTTCTTGCTCTTCCTCCACTGAAAACTTGTCCTCCTCCTCTCTCTCTCTCTCTCTCTCTCTGACTTGGATGGTGATGAGAATCGTCCCCTTTTTATGGTGAGTGGAAAAGGCAGAAAACCTTGTGGGGGGGGGGGTTCGGGGCCATGAAGGAGTCCTCAGAATCTGGCTGGTGTTTACGCCTGCAAGAGGCTTTTGTTTCCTGTGGGGGGTTTTTGGTAATGGGAAATGGACCCATAAAAGTCCCTCAGCTGTTCTTGGAGGACCCCCTTGACTGCCTCTCTAACCACACTGGAAAGGTTAGAGGCAGAAATGACCCTCATAGTTCTGGAGGTGTCTTGGGTGGTTTCAGGCATTTGCCCTTCTCCTTCCATTTTACTTACAAAATGGCGCCTATCCAGGCCAAAAACCAAAACAAATGGTGGCTGCACGGTAGCTTGCCATGAGGCTCCCACGATGCTACCTCAGACCAGCCCAAATCAGGGTCCCAGCCCACTGGGTTCACATTGGTCGGATGCGGGACGCAACCCAGCTGACCTGCATACAAAGCAGGAGGCTGCACTGTCTAAGAGGCATGCGCCAAACCGCTGCCTCTCCTGCAATCCCTGCTGTTCCTGCAGCCGATGGCTCCTGGCTGCAGCACTTAGAAGCGCTCCTGCGGTGTGAGGAGGACTCCCCCCCCCCCCGGCAGCCAGGGTCCAGTGGGGCTCTACCTGCTCCTGCTGGCTCTGCCCTAAAGCACAAGGTGTTTCTGTGCCCAGTCAAGAGGATATTTATTTCTTCTTATTATTGCATGTAAGACAGATGGACAGCTAATCTGGAATGCTAGCCAGCCACTAGGCAGCTTATGCATGCCCCCTCTGAAGCAAGCCCCACCAAGTAGCATGGCGCTTACTCTGAAGAAACTATGGAGCTGGTCCCCAAGTGTGTGAGAAGTCCCACAATAATAATAATACAGGATATATATATATATAATAATAATATATCGTTTTTCTTGGTCTTTTTGGATTGCTCCTTGAAGCGGTTTACATAGGCAAATTCTAAATCACATCATAATTATTTCTGTGATTGTTCTTGGCTTCTGATACAAAGGCTGTCACGCACTAGTGAAAAAGTAAAAGTTATTGTGATAATTAAACAATTTGTGAAGTACAAATGGAAAGTGCATATTTTAAAGTATCCCCATTTATTTATAACAAACTATTTACAGTTTGGCATCATAAGGATTTATTTTTTGGGGAAAAAAATCAGACTGATTACCCAATTCCTAATTAACTCACAGAAGATTATGCTGCAAGAGTTATACTAAGATGTTTACCCAGAAAAATGTTATTTGATTTCAATAGGATTTATTTCCACTTTATTGTGTTTCAAATTCTAACAAGTGTTGCAATGTGAAAAATAAAAATAATCAGGAGCTCTGTGCACAAGCCCTGTGCTGAGCTCCTTCTTGTGAAAAATGTTGGTAAATACATGCATTAATGCACCTTTGGCTCACCAGTACACACTTATTTTTTTTTTTTGAGGAGAGCTCAAATATTAGTTGAGGCTGCCTGTACCAAGCCTTAGCAGCAGCACAAAGGAAACATCTAACATTTTACACAAATATCATTTTTACTGACCTAATTTAGTATTCCTCTATGCTTTTCTAAGATGTAATACAAGTTAAACATAAATGACCTAAACCACAATCTGATGCAATAAGCAGTACTATGATTATTATGAGCATTTATATAACACTTTAGCAAGAAGTAGTTCACAAAGTGGTTTACATAGCAAAATAAAGCGATAAATGATTCCCCAGAAAATGATGTGGAAGTGACACCAGCAACTGTCACTGGCAAAGATGTCTTGCTAGGATGAAAAGAAACAGTCGCTCTCCCCTCTTTGCCCAGTTACTAGTGTAAAGTAGACAAATGTTCCTACCTATTTCTTCATAATTACCTAATTGGATAGAATTTGAGTGGAAAATGTCCATGCACAGCTTTTCATCTTCCAAGGCTATTACAAGGAGCTTGCAATGTGAATTGCAAGGCTATTACGTGAATTGCAAGGAGCTTGCAATGTGATAGACGGTTACTGCTTGCTGTTCAAGAAAATAAAAACTCAGTGACATGCTTCAAAATCTCTTGCCTAACCATAAAGGGCCTCTAGTCCTTGCCAATGTTTATGACTACTTTGAAGGATATATAACAACACTAGCGGCAACACTGAAATAACTGTGTTCTTTGTATCAATACTTACAGAAGACTCTATTAATAGTTAAATCCACATGTTTAAGTGAATTGACTGTGCAATCCAGTCCATTTTACACAGCTGAAATCCCAGTTATTTAGGATTAGCAAGCTCTAGTCTAATAAATAATCTGTGAATAATGTTAAATGGAAGGGGGCCTAAACAGCTAAAGTCTTCCTTATTATCTAATTGAGTTGAATTTGCTTATCTATGGAATTATGCTAATATCCAGAAATTACCAAGTTTAAGTAGTTAGATCTTCAAGCTACAGATTGTAGCTTAATTCATAATGCTAATTAAGAATTTTAATTTTTTGGTTAAGCTTTGCTTTCCTTCTAAAAAGCTAAGGGTTTCAACAGTGTTTGTGCATAGCATATCTGAACAGACATTCATGTTACAGTAGTAAATACCAATCCGATGTGACCATAATTTTGATCAAAAAGCTGTGATTTCTCAGGTGGCTTTAAAATACCCCGAATACATACAAATCAGAAACAATGATACTTAAAAATGTGAACCAGGATAAAAAAATATATATCCATAATCCTACAAGGCGCTGACACTGGCTTGATGAAATTTTTTGGCACTTCTCCTTTGAACAGCTGACCACAGAGCCATGTAAATGCAGTTTAAACTCATCAAAAGCAAGTTTGCCAAATGGCATGGGGGCTGCTTTTAAAAGCTCACATTCCCAATTTGAAAAGTTGAATAACTCTTACTATCTAAATTCTGAAGGATAAGCTGTATTTCCATGAGTTAATGCAGTCCAGCAAGCTTTGCTTTCTCTCAAATTGTGCTGGAAATAATATGGTAAGAAGTGCTGCATACAGATTCTCTAAAGAAAAAATGAACACTGAGATGAGGAATGGCTTGAAACAGTGCTTGGTGAATTGTGTCCTTTTTCACAGTTGTGTAAAACACAACTTTTAAAAGTTGTGTTGAATACTTTTTACACAGAGTTGTGTCCGTATTTAGTCACCCTCAAACAAATATATCTCTTTGTGCTAATATGCCATTTGTGCATAACTGATTCATCCGTCACACTGTTGCCAGTAACCATGGATCTCTATATTTGTTAAACTGAATCACTTGACAATAAAACTCTGTTAAGGCTCTTGGCATGGGTGAAACCTCTTCCCATTCAGAACGACTGCTATGGTAGACTTGCACTTCATCGGTAATTTCATCAGGAGCATAATCGCCCCCAAGGATGTAAATTTTATCTTCTATTCCAACTGCCCCTGCATTAAAACCAGCACATTCAAAAGAGCCTTCCCCTTTCCAGACACATGTGTCTGGACAAAAACTATACACTTTGTAGGTGGATAAGTCACAGATGTACAATGTATAGTTCACTGGAACAGCTTTGATTAAAGTTGCATGAAAGAACTGTCCAAATTCTGCTACTAGTTCTGACCACTGATCAGTTACAGCATCATACTTAAAGAAACAGTCAAGAGATGGATTAAAAGCATCAGTAATTTCTACTTCAGAACCAAGTACATAAATTATATTCAAACATGCACTTGCTTCTGGGTAGTAGATGCCTCTTGGTAATGGACTTACAGATTTCCACTCATTGGACAAAGGACTGTATGCCTCTACATTCAAAATACTTTTGATATCCTGAGATGCCCTTGTTTTTCCCCCTATTACAAAGAGTTTATTTAAGGTCACAACAGATGCATGCATAGTCCTTGGCTTCTTCATGGCTGATACTAATGAGAAACTATTATCTGCTGGGCAGTAACACCAGGTTTCATCGGTGGCATCATGAAACATTTCAGCAACATGAAGCCTAATCGTCCGGAAACAGTTCCCTTTGCATCCACCAGTTATAAATATTTTTTCACCATAACTTGATAAGCTTGATCCTGGCAGATCAACAATGTGTGTATGTGTCAATTCTTTCCATGTATCCATTTTAATATTATAGCAAAATGTATGTCGATGTGTTCCAGTTTCTTCAGTTTTGTGAACCAGTATATACTTCTCAGTGGTTGAAGGACGAGCATCTGGAAACAGCCCACTGAAAAGTTGCACTTTTTTAATTGCCTCACAGATTAGTACTAAGCAACCAGAACTTTCAAGTAACTGTTCTTCAGCGTGCAAGAAGTTCTTTAGGGTCTCCTCAGATAACTGATGTAATCTAATATATTTCATCAAATGAGGAAGATGCCTCTCTCTTGTTTCTAAGTTATGCTTTGTCCACTGAAAGGCAGCTTTCAACACAGTCTCCTCATCTGGGACGTTCAGCTCATCGGCTTCTAGACATTTTTGCAATATCTCAAAATTCATGTCCAGGAAATCATTAGATTGAAGAAGCAATGAAAAATGGCGTTGTGCATACTCAAGCGTATGACTGAACAGCTGAGTAGACCCATAACTTTCAGAAATAGATAACAGTTGCAAACAGTTGACAAGATCAATGTTCTTAATTAGAAAGTCACTGCAAGCTTTTGAAAGAAGGGAAACTTGAAGGAAAGATGATAGCTGAAAGAACATCTCTACGTTATCATTTGTTATGTCTGTGCTTCCTGTGTAGGCATAATCCAGAAAAGCCTTCACTGCCTTGGGTGATAAATTGCTAATAGTAACACTCCCATCATCTCTTTCTTTCATGTCAACTTCAAACATGGCCCTGCAGTTAAAATATAGAAAATGAACATATACAATGCATGAATAATTGCCAGTCTCAACATGGAAGAGAAAAACAATATCAAGACCTGAATATTGAGTAAGAAGGACTCTGTGAGCGTATTTTTGGTAATTTATTAAATAGACCCACCCTGTCCTAGGTGGCTGTTGGTGCAATTCTCAAACTGCAATCATAATGTCCAGTAAGACCAGTAAGCCCTGAGAACAGTCCTGTGCTGACCATGGGGTTGTCACAGAAGTGTACTCCTTCACCACTTTGGAGGAGGGGGTAGGCCTGTGCACAGGCATATGCCAACTTCCCCACACCACCACAGGAAAATATATCAGGTGAATTATGCCAGCCTAAATCAGTTAGGATTGAGCCCTCAGTTCCTTCAGTACATAAGCAGCTTTCCACACTTATCACTGATTTGAATGTGAATGTACAGTACATCTGAATGCACAAATCCACTGCAATGTTAATTCAAACACATTGTATTGGCTAGGTGTAGCTTTTAATGTAGATGGACATTATTATCTTAGGGCAGAAAGTCTGATTTAGAGGTAGAGCCATCACTAAGCCAGAAGAACCAAAGGTTTCCAATTTGAAAACACCAGGAGCTGTCCAATGAGACCTAAAGTGAGCAATAAAGAGTCAGCTAGCTGCTGAGTCTCATTCTCAAGGCAAAAAACAAGGCCAGGAAGTTGACAAAGATGAAAAACTGGATACATCTATAGCAGTTCTTGAAAGATAAAACCTCTGTTAATTAATTAGAATTTCAACAGGGAGAAGAGCAAGGTTCTGTAATTTGGCAATAAAAACCAAAACAGGTATAAAATGGGAGATACTTGGCTTGGCAGCACAACATGTGAGCGGGACCTTGGAGTCGTCGTGAATCACAAGCTGAACATGAGTCAGCAGTGTGATATGTCTGCAAAAAAGGCAATTGCCATTTTAGGCTGCATTAAGAGGATTCTAGCTTCCAAGTCATGAGAAGTTCTAGTTTCTCTTCAGCATTGGTGAGACCTCACCTTGAGTACTGTGTTCAGTTCTGGGCACCTCACTTTAAGAAAGATGCAGCCAAACTGGAGCAAGTCCAGAGGAGAGTGACAAGAATGATCAGTGGGATGGAAGGGAAACCCTACAAGGAAAGATTGGGGGAACTTGGGATGTTCAGCCTGGAGAAGAGGAGGCTGGGGGGAGACATGATTGCCCTCTTCAGATACCTGAAGGGCTGTCATATGGAGGAAGGGGCCAATTTGTTCATAGTGGCTTCTGAAAGCAGAACTAGAACCAACAGGTACAAACTGCAAGGAAGGAGATTCCGGTTGGATATCGGGAGAAAATTCCTGACAGTGAGGGTGGTTTGGCAGTGGAACAGATTGCCAACGGAGGTGGTGGACTCTCCCTCACTGGGGATCTTCAAGGAGAGGCTCCACGAGCTCCTGTCGGGGATGCTCTAGGAAGATTTCCTGCTACAGGTAGGGGGTTGGACTAGAAGACCTACTAGGACCTTCCAACTCTATGATTCTATGATTCTAAAACCCTCACATCCAGCAGCTCTTCCCTGAGATCCCAAGAGAGGAGAGGTGCATTGAAAGGTTTACCTTAGGCCAGTGGTCTTCAGAGTGGGGGTCGCGACCCCCAGGTAGGTCACGAAGGCTGAGGAGCCGCCATCTTATTTTCCTCCCTGCAACCCCAGTGATCTCCCAAGGTCACCAAATGCACAACCTCGGGGGAGCGCTACAGCCTTAAGGCTTCGCAGGAACCATGCTGGAGCATTGTGCAAAGCTCCAGGGGCACGCCTCTGAAAGGAAACCAGGACCTCTGTTGCTCTGTGGTGCTCCTTTTTGGATGCCCTCCCCTGTCCCTTTCCCAAGCAGGAAGGCACAGTACTTGCCAGGACCCCCAGCCAGCCTCCCTGCTACTCCAGGGGACTCCTTTCAGAAGGGCGCCTAAGGAGCTTTGCAAAGCGCTCCATCAGGAAGGGGGGCAGACTTAATGTGTGTGTGTGTGTGTGGCTGTATGTGTATGTCTGTGAGTGTGTGCATGGTGTGTATGTGTATTTATGTGTGTGAGTGGTGTAAGTGCTGTGTGTATGTATGTCTGTGAGTGCATGATGTGTGTATTTATGTGTGTGAGTGCTGTGCGTGAATGCTTTATGTATGTGTTTGTGTGTGAGTGAGTGCATGTGTGTGTTGTGTATCTGCAAGTGAATGCATGGTGTTTATGTTTGTGTTTATGTTGTGGGTGGGTGAGTGCATGGGATGAAAGGTGTGTGTGTGTGTTGTGTGTATGTGAGAGCGCATGTGGGGAGGTAAGAGAGGGCTGGAGGTTGGGGACAGTGGGGGAGGGAGAGAGCCTTGGGGGGCCACGGTGACCGTATGTCCTGTTTTTACCAGGACATGTCCTCTTTTTATCATTATGTCCTGGATTGGGGAGAACAAGTTTGACAGGGGAGTCCCAGACAGATACAAAAGTTTGAAAGGGGGTCCTGGGCCAAAATGGCCAAAGACCACTGCCTTAGGCCATGAAGTTGGCTGTCAATAGTTGTGTAAGAAGACCTGGACATAGGTAAGTATGGTGATCATTACTTTCTTTTCCGTTTCAGGCTTCTTCAACAGGGTTACAGTGCAGCTCAATAGGAGGTTGATATAACTTCAAGAACTTTTCCCAGCAGGAATCCTGGTAAATTCCGGACCCTGGGCAGCTGCCACCTCTGTACCGGACATGGCTCTGATGCCCACATGGTCCTTTGTCTATTTGCAGGCCTTGGGAGTCAGGTTGCTCAGACGGGAACAATATCCTTCTCTTCTCCCTGCTGCTCCCAACCCGCAGGCTACTCCTTTCTAAACTATGTGCTTTCCTTTCCCTGTGCTGGGCTCCTGCCATGGGAGAGGCAAGGGAATCCAGGGGAGTACCAAGTCAGATGCAGCTGGTCCATATGTCAACAGACTTGTGGGTTTGGGAATGGAGTCCTGGGGAGGTAAGTAGGAGAGGTAAGTGCTTCCCTTCCTATTCTTTTCTCCTTATCTAGTTCCCCTTTGTCCCCCCATTTAAAGTAGTTTCATCAGCACACCTCCTCTACAGGTGATCTCCTTAAGAGTCACCATGATTACTCCTGAGGTACAATTTCCCCAGAAATTCCTACTCTGGGATCATCCAAGCTCACTTTCAGGGGCACCATCCCAAAGTTATCCTTCCTGACCTTCTTTGAAGGAGGAGGGACAGGTCCGATGGCTCCACATCATATAAACCACCTTGAATAGAGTCAGAAGAGAAATCCAATGGCTATAAAGCTGGTATATAAATACCTGTGTATTGTACGTTGCAACATATGAAGCCATCAGCAACAGCTTGATGAGCCTCATGATATTTATATTTCTTTATGACTTGATGTTACAATGGCTCCCTCTCCTAAACACCTTTCCAGCTCCAAGGTAAGGGAACAAACATGTCCAACTGACCAAGCTCTATCAGTGTGGGCAAGTTTGACTCATGTTTTCAACCCATTTAAAAAAAAAAATCAATGTGTATTAGAGATAGATTTACCTGAAAAAGTCACTGCATGCTGCTAGGACGCAACGATGACATGGGATTATTTCATCTTTCACAATTATTTTAAAGTCAAAAAAGATGTTTTGTTCTCTGAAGCTTTGGAGAACATTTAAGATTTGCTGGCCATGGCCCTCAGCCACTAGGGAGTCAATTTTCTTTGAAGGTGTTGAAATGCCGTTGCAAGTTGGATTGCTGATGGAATCGTATGGGTTGTCCATGGCTGCTTCACTCTATTTTTACTGCTAAAAAGACAACAGTAAGTTAACACCATAAAGTCATGGAAAAAAACAAAAATAGCATGAGTGAAAAATTCAGTGTCAATATTTAAAAGAAACTAATGTGTTGTACACAGTGACCCCACACAGCAAAGGTATTATACCCTGCAAAATAGATGAGCGCACACACAATCCTGTATAAGTATGAGGTTGAAGCCTTGTAACCTGGGCTTGTATCATCATTCAATTATCATTGGCATCCTTCAGTCTCAAAAGACTGGTATCGTGCTCTGACTGGAGGTCCTAAAACAGCGTCTGATGTGGCTAAAAGCCAATTCGGGAGTGGCAATCCCTTACACACTGAGGACAGATAAAGTCTGTCCCCTGCCCAGCCCCTAGATTTTGCTGGTTCCGGATCTATCTCTTTGCTTTAGCCTGCCGAATGAGTGTCTCTTCATATTGGAGAAGGCCATGTTGCATCTTTTGCCTCCAAGCAGAACGATCAGAGGTCAAGGTTTCCCATCTGTTGATGTCCATTCCCAAGTCTTTTAGATCCCTCTTGCAGATGTCCTTATATCACAGCCAACAACTAAATATTCAACTTGGGCCTATATCCTAAAGTGAAATTAAGCTCCTTGCTCCAGAGCAGTTAAGATGACTTTCCATAAGATAACACCAGAGGGTGACGTAACTGCGTGGACCCATAACTGCTATGGATTTTGCCCTAAGGCTGCAATCCTAAACATACTTTCCTTGGAGTAAACTCCATTGAATATAATGGGACTTCTGAGTAGATAGGGTTAGGATTGCACCCTAAATCATGCCCCTATTGTTGACACTTCTTCCCCTCTGGGAGAAAAACACCAACTTTTTGTGACCCTTTCCAAACTCTGTTCCACCCAAATTTATAAAAAGCCTGGCATGCAATTCTGGGCTTCCATGAGGCACATCACACATGCACTGCTGTGTGGCTTGGCCAGCATGGGTCCCTTAGCATCCCTGGAAATGCACTGTGATGCCCAGTATGAGAACTTCTGCACATCAGCCTTTCACTAGCTGTTTAAATTATCCCAAGGAATGCTGGTCCCTATTTTATGGAGAGTTATTGGATGTGCCTTCTGCTAATGAACTCTAGATTTCAACCAGAAATCTGACTGAAAGGCACCGATGCATCCCAACATTTGAACTTGAGCAACATAAGAGCCCTATCCTATCCAGTTTTCCAGCACTTATGCAGCCCTGAGCTTCCCAGCTCTTGGAATACCATGGAACATGTTATCCTATCTGTTGTCCCAAATTTACTACTGGAAGCCATGGCTTTTGGTTCACTTCTCAGATAGTTGGTGTAGTGCTTACAGTTCTACACCTGGACTAGAGCAATTGCATTCATCACAACCTAATTCAGAGCCCAAACCTATGCATGTTTACTCAGAAGTAAGTCTTATTAGAGTCAGTGGCGTTTACTCCCAGGTAAATGGATAGGATTGCAGCCTCAATTTACAGGTTAATCCCATACTAACCCCTGAGCATTTTGAGGAAGAGCTGGATGCAAATGTCACTAAGTAATGTCACTAGCTACATCTGAACGTCACTGAATTCAGTAAAAAAAATTGTTACCTGAGCATCCTTTGTAAATAAATCCAGTTTTGTGTGAAAAACTGCATTACTTCTATTTCAGTCCTGCCCTGTGTATTGGAGTGCCAGTTTACTAGTGAGTAAACTGGACCTCAGAGTTGAGCATCCTCCCCCAAATCCTTGAGAAGAGTGAGGACATGACAAGTGAGGAACTGATGGCAAGACTTACTGGTTGGGTTGATGTCAGCATCTGAAGGTCACAGATCAGGAATATTTGACGCGCCCACTTACCATACTTAGATTTACCACCTCCAGGCTCCCCAGGCCTCCCAATGCCTTAAGTAGAGACCTGTAAAAGGTGAATTTTTCCTGACACAGGAGTGTTATCCTTTGTCAGGATCAATAACCTCACCTTTTGCAGGTCTCTACTTATAAGTCATTTAAAACTTCATTTCCTGTTTCTCTAAGTTTTTTTCAAGTTTCAGAGCTCAATCTGAGCTAGGCAGAGGCTGGGACAGACATCCTTGGCCTTTGCTGAGCTCAGAAGCCCCTCTGAAGGTGAGGGAGCTGAGATCTGTTGCACCTCTGGAGAGGGTATGCATGGGGGGTGTGGACCTTGGGGTTGCCATAATTCTCTTCCACAAAATCAGGACAGGGATTTAACACAACCCCCCAAAATTGGGACTGTCTGTTGGGGGGGGAGGGCATGTGTGACCCTACCTGGACCGATCTGTGCATGTGCATATGGGATCCATGGAGATGGAGGTGTCCCAAGTTCCTCTCCCAAAGTTTGAGAAATACTGAATTATATTTTTAATATTAATGGCTTTTTTAACCTAGCAGATAGCATAGGAACAATTTCTAATAGTGGAGAATTTAGGCATGTGCACAATTTTATATATGACTAGAAATGAAAGCAATCTAGTGCCAAAATTAAGAGTTCGGTTCTTTTATTGCATATACACAGCAGACTTGCATGCAGTAAGAAGCAGATATTAAGAGACTGGTATTCAAACTTTACCACATGACAGCTGACAACAATGCAATTTTAAACATACCAAGTTGAAAATACAGAAAGATGTAACTTTTAAAAAAATTATCATAGAATCACTTCTTGCTTCATAATAAGGGCCCAAAGAATGAAAAATAAACCACCATGTAGTTGCAACTGCCAGTGAAAATGGAGGCTAAATCCTCTCCTCTTGGCAAGAAAAGGGAATTGGAGATTAAGGAGCTGTACACTTTAAGAGAAAGATGTTATTGTTTTCTTTCCACTGCAATGACAAGTGATTCAGCCAAGGAAAGCTGAGTCTATCTGTGCTCTCTCTGTAGGGCAGAGGCTTCCAAATCCAGTAGGATGTCTGTCCAGATGCTGAGTCCCAGAGCCTCAAAGTTCCCATCTTGGGATTTTAGGTGGATCAGGTGGGTTAGCACTGTGCTTGGAAGAGGCTCTGGCTCCAGATATAGGCAGAAGACCCGATCCCGCAGCTCCTGCCAGGACATAACGACATCAGCTCCACTGTCCACGCTGCTGGCAGAGTCTTTCCATTTCCCAAGCAGTGGGTCGTAGGCCAGGTGGCTTCCCCAGCTGGCTAAGAGGTTCAGGTAGGGGCCGCACAGCTCAAGGTGGTGGCTGCAAAGCGAGGCTGCACGGGAGGCAGACAGGAGGCGGCAGAGAGCAGCCAAGTGGTTGGAGTCTCCTCCCTGCAGGAGCCAAGGGAGCAACACGGCCTGGGCCTCCTCCTCTGCATCAGGCTCCAACAGTGCACCTGCCACAGCCTTGGAGAGTGCAGGACCTCTGGGCAGCTGGTCCAGTAGGGCTGGTGACTGAGCTTTGCCTCCCTCCCGCAGCCATTTCAGCAGCAGCTGTGCCTGGGCCTTCTCCGGGGCAGCCTCAGTAGGGGACGCTGCAGGTAGGAGGAGCAGCGAGGCAGCCTTGCGCCTGGCCAGGATCTGGGTAAAGTCCTCACCCGCCTCCTCACAGGGCGTAAGCAGGAGGCTGTGCAGGAGGCGCTGGAGGGCAGCAGCGGGCAGCGCCCGGTTCTCCAGCAACGACAGGCCCAGCAGCTCTGGGCAACGCCTCATGCGGCCCAAACCCCGGAGGCCCAACTGGTGCTCCAAGGTGGCCCTGAGGCCTGGCCGAGTGTTGAGGCGGCTGTGAAGCTGGTGGTAGAAGCGGCCCCAGTGCAAGGCGCGCTCCAGGGTCGCTGCATCCCAGCCTCGCACCACCTGGCCTGAGCGAGAGGCCTCCAGAAGGCTGGGCAGTTGCTCAACCTGAGACAACAGTGTATCCATTGCGACCAGGAAGAGGCACAGGTTGAAGGAGGCCGCTCCAGCGATGACGCCAACCAAAGACTGGCTTCTCTTTGAACGTCTGTTGGGCAGCGGATGCGTCACTCTCCTGGCTTTAAAAAAAGCAGCTTGATGGTCAAAAATGAGGAGTCTTTCTATTTGCTGCGTCACAACAACAGTTCAGCTTCCCATAGCAATGGGTACTGCTTCATCCTCAATAGCGCTAACCCTGAAAGGCTGAGGTTTGCAAGGGAAAGGTCCAAGCTGGAACCTGGAAAATATGAGGGGGAAGAAGGGGTGGCAGAGCTGAGAAGCTTTAAAAGAGTAGGGTCCAATCCAGATGAGCTTGTGCCAGCCCAGTGCTGGTGTTCAGTGGCGTAGCTGTAAGTTGTATTATCTATGACTGCAATCCTAAAGACACTTTCCTGGGAGTAAGACCCGTTGAACACAATGGAGCTTACTTCTGAGTAGACATTGTTAGGATTGTACTCTAAGTGTATCTATGTTTAAAGAGCAAGACTCTGTTTGCTTTGAAATCTCACATTATGTGCCAGTTCCTCCATGGTTTCCTGGGAGTAGGTCTCATTCAACAGCATAGAACTTGCTTCAGAGTAGACATGGAGGAGCTCTGGCATCAGTGATGTCACTCCCAGCCAGGACATCCTCTCCAGGGGATCCCAGACTGAAATGCTCAAGAACCACTGCTCTATGCATCCCTATTTCAAGCCATTTGAACACTCCTCTGGAGTGACACAATTTGAGTGTGTGTGTATAGCTGTAGTATCCTCTTAGCAATTTGTATGAGGGTGTGTATATAATGTGTGTATATAGCAATAATATACTATTAGCATTTGGTGTGTGTATAGCAAAAAGTATATATACCCTTAGCAATTTGTGTGTGGTTATTGTGTGTGTATGTGTGTACCGTGGTCCCTCGCTTAACAAGCATTTCACATAACAAGCAAAAATTTCCAAGAAATCTTGCTTCACATAACAAGTTCCGTTTCTCTTAACAAGGAAGTGTGCTTTGGACACGCATGCTATGCAGTTATGACACTCCTCATGGAGGCTCTTTAAAAGGGCTGCCAGCCAGCACTGCTGCCTCTAACTGCCCCCAACTTGTGGGCAGTTGACTGGAGCTGCCAGAGGCAGCTGCTCCTAACTGTCCTCAAGTGTCCCAACTGTCCACCTTGAACCTCCAGCAACAGCCCAGTTAAGCTTCCCAGGAAAGTGTCTTTGATTGCAGCCTCCTAACCATGTCTACTCAGAAGTAAGCCCCATTGTGTTCAATGGGGTTTACTCCCAGGAAAGTGTCTTTAGGATTGCAGCCTACAGTGTTTTGTCATAATTTTCACATCCAGTTTATATTTGTATATGAATATTTTGGGGGTTGTGGAACCAATTGTCTGAGTTTCCATTATTTCCTATGGAAAAATCTGCTTCACTTAAAGAGCAGGCCTCTGGAATGAATTAAGCTCTTTATGTGAGGCACCACTGCGTGCGTGCGTGTGTGTAGCAAAGGTATACCTTTAGCAATTTCTGTGTGTGTTGCAAAAATATATATGCTCCTAGCTACTTCTGTGTCTATAATGTGGATGTATATCAACAGTGTACCCTTCGCAATTTGTGTGTCTTTAGCAAAAACATAGTCTTAGCAATCTGTGTGTGTGTACAGAATGAGCATGTATACTAGCAATTGTGTGTGTGTAGCAAAAATATATATAACTGTTACCAATTTCTGTGCATATATAACGTGCAGGTACAGCAAAAGTGTACCATAGTAATTTGTGTGTGTACAGCAAGAGCAGACCCTTACCAGTGCTTGTGTTGAGGTCAGTTCCAGTCTCGCATCCACTCCCAGGACCCAGCGGTCTCTCTGCATCCCTATTTCCAGCCCTTGATTGACAGCTAAGGGCACAGGAGGGGCAGAGGAAGCGTCAGTGTTCGCTGTGCGCACGCGCATAAAATTGCGCATGCCCATTGCTGCCACAGCTCCGAAGAACTCTATGGCTCTCGGCATCTGGAAAGCTCTCTTGAGGTGGAGGGAGAGGGGCTTCGAGGCTTTTCAGTAGCTCTCCGAGAGGATCATCAGGCCCTCCTCGCCCCTGGCAGACCCCCTTCAGCCACCCACCTGCATAGCTCACACCGCAGACCCAAGGCACTCCGGCGCACCCGCCATCCAAATTCCTCCTCCCTGGCTGCTGATTGGTTCACTACACTGCCTGTCAAGCACCAGGCCCTGCGACTGGATCAAGCTGTATTTTAATCCGCCCCTTTTAGCGGCCCCAACCGTCAAGCAGTCTGCCCGAAGAGACTCAGTCTCCCATGAACACTTCTGGCTGTGATGAGAAAGGGCGTGGCCAATTTCGGAGGGGAATTAAAATGGCAGTGTGGGGGTGAGGGGCTAGAACGTTGCATGCTGTTGAATGAGGACCGGAGGTATCCATGCTCCGTTAGCATTTCTCCCTAAGGAGGGGCAAGCTGACTGCTAATTGGTGGTTGTGCTGCGCGCGAGGTTCCAGCTCGCTCCCGATTGGATGCAGCGCACTTCTGCTGAAGCTGGAGAGACACTCTTGATGGACCACAGGAGATTGAAGGGGAGGCTGCAATGAGTGTGCAGGGGGCGGGGAGCGGGAGGATCAGCTCTAGTCCCTCCACAACCTGCCACTCCCTTGGGCTGTGGAACTCCCTGCCACATGATACAGGGAGTGGGAGGCTCAGCCCTGATCTCTCCCACAACACCAGAACCAGAGGACAGCCACTCACTTGGTCTGTGGAACTCCTTGCCACATGATCTGAGGGAAGACACTATGCAGGGGACCAGGGAACAGCCACTCACTTGGACTCTGAAACTCCTTGCCACTTGATTTTATTTATTTATTTTCCTAATTTATACCCCGCCTTTCCTCCCCTAAAAGAGGGAGCCCAAGGCGCCTAACATCGGAGAATAAAACACCATTAAAATCACTAATAAATACAGGTTAAAACATAATTAAAATACAATTAGAATGAATAAAAAGACTAAGAACATTTAAAAACAAGCTAAAAAACATTTGTTAAAACAATAAAACTATGCAGGGGACCAGGGAACAGCTATTCACTTAGGCTGTAGAACTCCTTTCCCATATGACCTGGGGCAGTAATTTTCAACCAGTGTGCCGTGGAAGGGAGTGCTTCCCAAATAAGGGCAGACCCTACCATGGACCAAGAAGGGGGCTTACACAGGTAAGACCAAATGTCCCCATTTCTCCTCAGATTTGCTGCCAAATCTCACAGCCCATGTGCCCTGACTCCCCACATCCACATCCCAAAACTGGATTTAATTGGATTTGATTTAATTTTTACGATTGTTGGAATATATTCTGCAAGACATCAGTTTACCAAATGTGAGAAAACTAACTTGGGAACAGAAGTATAACCCATTTTGAAACATTTATGAGTCAAACATCTACATTTAGAACCTACATTAAACACAGTTCTAAAAATCTGAGCCAAATTATTGCTATTATCTGGACTGACACTGACATCTGCTGGTGTGGAGTGTATTTGAAATTTTTTTCTTGTCTAAAAAATATAAAGAACTTACCTTTTAATTTCAGCTCTTATATTTAGCAGGCTTCCATCAGTCTTGGAAGACTATGGTATCGTGCTCGGCGCTGCATACGCTGCATGCAAAGCACAAAAGTCTGGGTTGGATTGTTATGGAGGATAGGCTGTTACCCAAGCAGCAAATCCCTCCTCTCCACGCCACTGAATTAGTCCAATGGAAAGGCAGAGCCCATACAATTGGATCCAGCTGGCATCGTAGAGCTGGGCTAAGGACAGGAGCTCACCCTGTCTTGTGGGGCCGACCCGGGTCCCGAACCCTGGCCTGCTGGTTAACAGGCACAGTGTCTTAGCCACTTGCGCCACCCACAGCCTTCTTATATTTAGACAATATCAATATGACAAATGAAAAAGAGCTAATACTATAGAGCAAACCGAAGAACAGTTGAAATGCTTGAATTTGCCGACCCATATGGACTCCATGTGAAGACCTTAGTGTTGTGATAAGCCATTAAGTAAACAAACACAAGGCTGATTGGATCCTGATAATGTACATTTTTTATGTACAGATCTAACTCAAAGCAAGTGGCTGAGCTGCTAATTAAGGGTGAAATCCTATCCTAGGGTGGCATAACTTATCTGTCTTCCCATTCCTGTGGTGATGTATGGAGGAAAGTGCATGTTGGTGATGTATGGAGGAAACTGCCCAACCCTCTGCCTGGTGTGATGGAGAACTGTCTTATGGCATTTTTATGACACCCCAAGGTCAGCACAGGCCTTATGCCAGGGCTTAGGCCAACCTAACTGAAGCTTAGGATTCTATCTATCTAAGATGCAGACGGATGAAGTTTTGGCGGCGGCCTGTCTCCTAACAGTCAAGCCTTTCCCCAGCAACAAGCTCTGCAACCAGTTAAGGCCTGCTAGGAAAGACCCATAGGAAAGACCCAGGCTTACAATGTCAAAGGCAAGAAGGATTTGGTAGCAATGACCATTTGTCTCCTATGTTATTCTATTGGGACCTACGTTATTCTATTTATTATTCTAATTATTAAATTACCTTGCTCCGTTTCTATTTCATATTGAATCCCATAGCCCCAACTTTAACAACTGTCCAGTTCCTCTTCTACTCTATGCAGATGACACGGTGCTATTGTCCCAGACATGCATAGGGCTGAAGTGCCTAACAGCCAGAAGAATCCTTTATTTTTCCAACAGTGCCCTTTGAAATTACTCCAAATCAAAAATATTAGTCTTTGAAAAGCAGTGGAGATGTCGGTGGATTTTCAATGGTAATGCCATAACAGGTAGACATTTAAATATCTGAGAGGGAAAAGAGCATCCCTCTCTCCACTGTATCCATCCCCTGTATTGGGGTATAATGTAGACCATCTTTTGGTTCACAACAGGCAATGTGACTTGTTAGGACTTGTCAGTCAAATAGTCTACATATATTGGCTACTGGACCTTACAAGGGTCTCCCAGTAAGAAGCAGCATGAATATCAGAATACCATACAATTAAATCTTTCTCGGATGCCACACTATGAAGGATTCTGTCCAAAGGAGTTCTACATGCTGCCCAGAGAATTACCTAACTCACAAGGTTGTTGTGAGGACAAAAAGCTATAAGGGCACAATCCATAGTATCTATGGGGAGTCCTTGCTCCGGTGTAAGAACAATTTGCTCTGGATTGCAATATGAATTTCCCGTAGGTTTTCACTAGGTGGTGCATTAACTACGGGTACACGTAATGTCTGTTACGTACTCCCATAGTTACTCTGGATTGTATTAAATGTCATCTTGGGCATTTGCATTAATGTGGATCCCTTAAGTAAGAGCACAATCCTAAGCATGTCTACTCTGAAGTAAGCCCCATTATAGTAAATATAATGGGGCTTAATTTTAAGAAAGTTTGGAAATGATTGAAGTCCAAGTTCGTCATCAGTCCTTCGCAGTGGACCCATTTTGCATGGATGATGTTTATAAATTGGAACTGACAGAAAAACTGTAAATTCAAACACTTTTCTGCTTTTGCATTTCTAACTGTCTCATTAGCAGTAAAAACCTCAGAAAGTCTTGTCAACTAATAATAATAAATTCCAGTAAAAAAACACAACACAAACTTCCAGTCGGGTCCAATGGACCCGATTGGGACCCTAGGGGTATTAAAGTGAAGAGCATCACACGCCATCATATGGCAAGGAGTTCCACAGATTAATATGTTGAGGGAAAAGGGGAGGCGGGAAAAACACCTCACAGCCCACCCCCAGACATCTATATTTCAACCATATCCCCCTAACTCATCCTATACACGCTTTCCTGGGAGTAAACTGCATAGGATACAATGGGGCTTACTTATGAGTAGACACATATAAGTGTGTCTCCTCAGACCACTGACTCCAGGCTTGACCCCTCCAATTGGAGGAGTTTCCATTGAACTGAATGGAGTCAACAGGTAAAGGGTTGGGGGGAGTCAGTTTCAGTGGAAGCAGAGCTGCCCCCCACCTCTGCTCCCTCATGGAACAGAGAGCAGGAACTGAGTACCCACCGCCCGCCTCGGCGACTGAGAAAGGCACGAAGAAAGGCAGAGCGACCTCCCTCCCCCTCACGCCCCTCCAGACTGACTGCGAGGAGAACCTCGACGGCTCCCTCCCGAGGCGCGTGCTTAATTCTAGCCAATCACGACGCCGCTCTGGGGTGACAGGCAGCTCCGCGGACCAATAGCAGTCGATGCTGTCAGGCGAGAGGCGGGGAGAAGCCACTGGGGAAAAGAGGCGGGAACGGCCGTTGGAGCCGTTGGTGGGGTGGGCGGTGACGTGAGCGCGGCCTCGAGCCAATAGGAGCGCGGCGTGGAGGAGTGAGTGACAGGCGGGCTCTAGAGCGGGCAGGGGGAGGGGGTGGGTCAAAGGGCCGGCGTTCTGAGGGGGAGCGCTGAGCGCAGGTGAGTAGGTTCGGCGCTGTTAAGAGCCGGCGGGTGGAGGAAGGGGAGGAGCTGCTCCCGCCTGTGTTAGCGGGGCAGGCTGAGGCGGGCTGGGCGCTCTCCTCCTCCTGTCAGGCGACGCTGCTCTCTCCTCCCTGCTTGTGGGGTTTCCTCTACCCTCCCTGCTGAGGTTCAGCCTCCCTGAGGGGCTGGTGGAGGAGCTTCTGTGCCCCTCAACCCTCAGGGGTCTCGGCTGTTGGAGGGGCTGCTGCTCCCCTCAAGGCTGTTGGAGGGGCTGCTGCCCCCCTCAACCCTCAGGGGGCTAGGCTTCTGAGGGGCTGCTGCTGCTCCCCTCAAGGCTGTTGGAGGGGCTGCTGCCCCCCTCAACCCTCAGGGGGCTAGGCTTCTGAGGGGCTGCTGCTGCTCCCCTCAAGGCTGTTGGAGGGGCTGCTGCCCCCCTCAACCCTCAGGGGGCTAGGCTTCTGAGGGGCTGCTGCTGCTCCCCTCAAGGCTGTTGGAGGGGCTGCTGCCCCCCTCAACCCTCAGGGGGCTAGGCTTCTGAGGGGCTGCTGCTGCTCCCCTCAAGGCTGGTGGAGGGGCTTCTGCTGCTCCCTTCACTGTGAGGGGAAAGGGGCTGCGAAGTGCACAGCACCCCTCAGTCAGACATGTGAAGAAATGCCCTCCTGTTCCTGAGGAAGAGCAACCCTCTTTCTTTCCTCCAGCCCTTCCTCCTTCTGCTCCCCTTGCACAAGCAACAGGAGAAGGTGGCAGACAAGGATTTCACCACCAGTGGCTCAGATACCACCAGTGGTACTTGAGGTGGTACATGTGGGACTTCCTGCCTTCCACCCTGGATGCAGCAAAGAGCAATAGGAGGTTCAGCTAGGTGGGCACAACACCACAGCATCCTCAAAGCTTTGTTCTCCATTTAAGATGCAGTGAGAGACAACAGCATTCTTGAGCATGTACAGGGTTTTGGGACTGTCACACACATCAGACTCACTAGGAAATCATGATTTTTGTTCCTTGCCCACTTGTGTCCTTGCAACAGGTGTGTGGGAAAAGTCAGGCTGAGAGTGGGTGGAATGGAATTTTTCAACCAGTGGAATGGCTATCATCACTGGTACCTGAGATGGTGTCTGGTGGTAGGGCCTCTGCCACTTGGATGCAGCAAACAGTGGTAGGAGGCTCATCTAGGTGGGCAGAATGCAAAGCATTATTTTCCATAGACAGCTCTAGAACAAAGAATGTGGTGAGACAAGAGCATCCTTGAGTATGTATAGAATTTTGATTTTGTTACAAGCATCTAAGGTAGTGTCTGTTTGGTGATTCCTGTCAGACCTCTGGACACTTGGCAGCGAGATGAGGAACATAACACAACAAACTGGTAGTTGATTAGGCTCAACTCCAAAGCATGCTTTTCCTTATTCAAAAAGCCCTCCTATCCATCCTGAGCCTCTTGCTGTTGTTTATCTTGTTTAATCTGGTCTCCCAACCCAGGAGTTGATGTGATCACCAATTAGATATGATGGTATTTAAAATAGGTAGATCAGTGGTACTTGAGATGGTGTCTGGTGGTATTTGTGGTACCTCCAGATATCTGCTGGTAGCAAGATGGTTACAAGGCTCATGATGTAAATGACAAATACTGGTAGGAGACTTGGCTCAATGAGTGGTACTCCAAAGCATGCTTTCCTGTGCTCCAAAAGCCCTCTTGTTTACCCTGAGCTTCCTATATTACTATTTGTCATGTTGGATTGGGCTTTCCAGGCAAGAATTAACTGGCAATGATATCATCACCAATGGTACAGGTACTTAAAAAAGGTGGACCAAGCAAAGTAGATAGCAGAAGACAAATGATTAGAAACACTGGTAGAATTTTGAGGCAGTAGGAGTGGACAGCACCAAATTTTTCTGCTTTCAGGGAAAAATCTGTAAAAACTGATGCATGATAATTACCTTTCATTAGGGCTAATCTAAATGGTGCAAAGTTTTGGGCAGCTATCTGATGTTTTGATTGTACCTAATAAGATTTAGGTTATATCTTAATAAAATATAGACTTTTGAGGGGTTTTTTTAATAAACCACATGGCTACCTATTTAACGTTTTGTTCTTGCTGTTTGAACCATTTAAAATATTCCTGGATTAATGCATTAAGTAGTTGAAGGATCAGGTTGTCTCAGCTTCAGGATATAAAATACAGTCCTGAACATGCAGTTTTGTTTTCTTAGAAGTTGGACCAGTATCCCATCCTCTTTGGAGCTCAGCATCATTGTGCAAGAGCCAAAAGTACTGATGGGTCCCAAAGCTACTTCTGTGTCTGTAGCCTTTGTGCGATAGTGACAGAGTACTAGTCTAGGCCCATTTGGGTTTAAGTGGGGTTTGCTATGGATCAACTGGAATCTGGAACTGCTAGCAAGTTCCAGTGAGTTCATCAGTTTTGTGATTTACAATTAAAATCTGCATTTCCTTAACTTGTTCATTGCCATTTCCTTGTTATTCTCAGGATTCAGTAGTGCTTCACTTATACTGTTGATACTCATGTATAAGGTGTTTCACTGAACATGGAATTTTCAATTATCCCCAGTAAGGAGGGCAGTAGAACTTTTGAGTGTGTGAAATTCTTTGAAAATGATTTACCAGGAATTGAGAAATTCTGGCATTTATGCAGTTATCAAGATAGTCCTGAAGTAGGTTTTAAGTGGTTTGAAGATTTTACACTACAAGAACAATTTGAAACAAAATGATAAATTTATGGTTAAGTGCAGATAAATATGTACCAGAAAAGATCCCCATTATACTGTTGCATTCTAAATTAGTTTTTATTTCTTTAGAAGGATATATTTGAATTGTTGTGGACAACTCACTATAATGAGTATGGATATCAAACAGGAAGTAAAATTTTAAAAGCCAGGAGAAAAATGTTCAAAAAATAAACTTAGCAGTTCAGGAGTTTTCACAGTGTGTATTGTAACATTTTCAGCTTCACAAGAAAAGGGAGGAAGTTTTACTAGCGCTTATGTGGAAATCCATTTTGGTCAGATTAAAGCGCAATTTGTTTTTTATATGGTTCAATGAGTTTAAAATACTTAAAGATTAAAAAGATTTTAAAAAATTAATCAAAGCATGCTACTCTTGTTTACCTGAATTTCGGTCTGATAAGTCAAAGAAATGGGCTGTAAACTTTCAAAATGTGCAGCATTTGATCTGATCATCAAAATGTACTGATAATGTGCTGATCTCCAAAAGATCAGCAAAGTTCATTAGTTTTAATGTGAGAGATTTTGGTGTATATTCAACTCTTCCATTGAATCCAGTAGAATATAAAGGCTGCAATCCTATGCACATTTTCCTGCAAGCAAGCCCCAATACGGCTTACTTCTGAGTAGACATGTATAGGATTGTTCCCAAAGTGTATCTTTTAATAGACCATGGGTGCAACCTAACCAATTTAGGCTGGCCTAACTCAGCCAGCATATCTTCCCACAGTGGTGTGAAAAGCTCAGTATATGTAAGTGCACTGGCCTAACCTACCCACCCACCAGGACTGGGGCAGAAGTGCCTTATGACACTTTTGTGTCACCGCCAGGTCAGCACAGGACTTATGTCAGGGCTTATGCCGGCCTAACTAGAGCTTAGAATTGCAGCCTAAGCCTATGGTAGATCTTTCAATGTTCAGTCATATTTCAGATATTTTTGTATAAATAATACTCTTTTTTTTGTGCCTTGATAGACTTCTACACAGCAACACATAATCTGAGAAGCTATGTTAACAAGCATTGCTGCAGCTCATGTTGATATACGTCAAGCTCTAAATTATGAATTTCCAGGTTAGTTCAATATTTTACTGCATGTATGGTAGGCCAGAGTATGTTGGACTCAAATAGGAAAAAGTGACAAATGCATTTGCCCTGTCTTGGAACTAAGTAATTATACAAAATCATTTTCTAATTTTCAGACTCCACAATTTTATAAACATTTCTCATTTATGTCCTGATTTAATGGTCTTGTTTAGTAATTCTGATAATTTTTTCTCCATTTGTGAAATTAAGTTGGTCAGACTATATAACTTTCCAGTAATTATTTTAAACTCCTGATTGCTTCAAGAAATGTAGAGACTTGATGGCATATATTACTCAATGAAACACAACAGTTGTAACTTTATGGAAAAATTTCTAAAGGACTTCGGATTGCTGTGGAGAACATTCAGCATCATTTCAGATACAGGATATGTTGCTAGCTTTCATCATTACACTTCATTAGGTCATCATTACACTTTGTGAAAATCAGCTATCTGGAAAACAAGAGGGAAGCAATGTTTGTAGCCTTCATTTCTGGTCTGTCCTTTTAAACAGATTTTCTCTCCAGTCGCTTCCAGAACGATCCAGAGCTGAGGAAAACTTGAGATGAGACCTTGATTTTCATCACCCTAATCAGCTGTGTGCCATTTTGCAAACTTGACTGTTTCCCCTTGATTTCTTGTCATTATAAGCAAGTTAAAAACCATTTGTCCTAGTAAAGATTGTTGGGAGATGCAAAGGCAGACTTTAACTTTGGTGCTACCTGTCGTATTAAAAGCAGTCAAATTTCATCATAGATGCCGTTGTTTGCCATAAGCACATAAATATACTGTAAGTGTGTGGATCATACCAGTAATCCATCTTGTCATGTTTTCAACCAGGACCGGATTTAGTTTTGATGAGGCCATATGCTATTGAAGGTGATGGGGCCCTTTATATGTCCAGCTGTCCTTTGTCAACAACAAATTATCACTGTTTTTGTGTTGAATATCTGCTATATGGTAATTTATGGACCTACACAACACAAAACACTATAGCTGTATGTAGGTTTTATTTCATTTTTATCTTATATTTTGGAAATGTGCATCCAGTTGTTTTTTTCTTTAAATTTTTTTTGAGGCCCCCAAGAGAGTGGGGCCCTAAGCTACCAGTCTGAGAGCCCAATGATGCATAGGATGGGCTGTGATCCTCTCCAAGCTTAACCTTGGAGATATGCTGCAACCCTAACCATATCTACTCAGAAGTAAGGCCCATTGTAGCCAGTGGGTCTTACTCCCAGCAAAGTGTGTTCAGGATTGTAGCATATCTCCAAGGTTAAGCTTGGAGAGGATCGCTGCCCATCCTATGCATAATGCCTACTCAGAAGTTAGCCGCATTAAAATCAATGACTTACTCCAAGGTTTAAAAAATGTAGGACAAAATATAGGACATCCTACATTTTGTCCTTTTAAAAAAAAGTTGTTAGAGTTTATGTGCGGCCCAAACCAACTCATCTTCTTCCAATGCGGCCCAGGGAAGCTAAAAGGTTGGACACCCCTGCTTTAGACCATGATCACTTTTCCTTACTTTTAAACTAAAAATTCCTCTGGTAACTCCTGGGTATGTTAGCTGGGTTGGTTAGCAGCCTCTGGTTACCAAAGTAGCCTCTGTTGAAAAATTGCTATATGTAAACTACCAATTTAGCTGAGATTTTTCTGGTCATTTTTCAAAAAACAAAAATGTCTCTGTTGAATTAATACTGGATTAGTATGCACGTTCATGGTTAAAATACTCAAGAGGATTTGCCACAATGCAAAAGGTCAGTGGCGCTAATAAATGTCCATCTTAATTTACTTACTGCTTCTCTGATATTGAAACATAGTTTCTTCTCTAGGCTTCCTTAATTGACTGTTCTCCATTGACCGGCTATTTGGTTGTTTAGCTTATATGTAAATCCAGTACTGTTTTCAACCCCTGAAGCCAATCTTTTAAGGTGCTTTGTGGAACTCTGGGAGGGGCCACATCCTGAGTTCAGAAGCTCCAAAATGCTTTAGGTCTGTGGTTACTGATACCTCTGGTGATCCAGAATACCTGCTGCTCATTCTTTGTGCTCATAGAAAATTAGAAGGGTTTTTTTTCACTTATAAAGACATTAGTGTCAATGTTTAAGACTTGTGATTTATTAAAATTTCTATACCACCCTTCCTCCAAGGAGCTTAGGGTAGTATATAGAGATCCTGTCTCCTTTTTTCCCCCCTTACAACATCCCCATTAAAATAGGCTTTTCCTGGCATTTCACAATAATTCATGTCGGAGCTAAGTAGAATTCATGGGCATCAGAAACCAAATATCTTTCCTTGTACATAAGGAACAGCTGTTGTCCAGTGGCATGGTAGTTACTCGTCAGATGCTTAACTTTAAGATGAAACTGATCTTTGATGTTACCTATTATACACTTTTTTCTTACTAGGTAAATGAAGGAGCCATAACCCATAAAAATTACCTAATCAAACTGAATTAGCAATCACACTTACTGACTGGAATGCAGTCTCTATGTATTTATCTTGGATGTTTATTTCGTTTGTTCTTGGCAGTCAAATCATTTAAGGAGAAAAAGGGTAGAAGCTGAAGCAATAACTGTCTGCTGTGCAGGAACAAACTAAGTTCCAGGTTAATTGTTTCCTAACTAAGGAATTCAGCACTAACCTCTTTTGTCTGCTACAGAAACAGGCATCACTGAAAATTGGAAAAAGATGAAACAACTAAAACGGAAAAGAAAAAGTAATTTTAGTGTTCAGGAAACTCAAACACTGCTTAAGGAAATACGAAAAAGGAGAGAAGTGCTTTTTTCCAAACAGTTAAATACAACCATTAATGAGATGAAACGGAAGGCTTGGGAAGAAATAGCAGAGTGTGTGAACGCTGTAGGTGAAGGAGAGCAAAGAACGGGAACAGAAGTGAAAAGGCGATACCTTGATTGGAGGGCCCTCATGAAACGAAAACGACTGAATGCCAACATTAAATTTATGGGTGCTGGCTTTCACCTTCCTCCATCTGATTTGGATGACTCTCTAAATGAAGATATTGACGAAAAAATAGGATTTTCAATTGAATCTAATTTTGAGTGGCAGAATATTACAGACTTCCGGGAAGCAGGTGGATCATTAACAGAAATTAAAGTGGAAGAAGAGGAGGATCCACAGAGTTTTGAAGTAAGTACTGTAGTTCCTGTACGCTAGGAAGACTGCAAAGTTATATCCATTTATGTCTAATAGCCCTATCCTATTCTACCTTTCTCCTCGCTGTCCACTGGTGCAGCTGCACTGTAAAAGCATGTGCTTTTACATGTCCACCCGAGGGGGTGGACTGGGCATCTAGAAAGATGATTTTCCCCACCTAGTCTGGTGGGTCCAGGTGATGGATTAGGAGGTGGCAAGAGGGTAAATGGAGAGTGCTGCCTTGCTTGGCTTTTGAGGGAAGGCTTTCTGGAGACCTTAGATACTTTTCACAAAACCCAGAAGTGTTTTTAAGGCCTCTGTCCAGAAGGCATTTCCAGTTGCATTTGGGAAATCAGGTGAGACGTACTGGGCTCAGAACTGGTAGAATCTCAAGATTGCAACTTAATATGGAGATGCTAAAAGTATCTAGTGTTTCCACAATTTTCCTTGTTAATACCTAGTGAAATGCATATATAATATGATGCAATGTTAGGGTGGTGTTCATCCCCCCAAAACAGCAGATAAAGTTGACCAGAGAGAAGGAAAACTTTTAGTATATCTGCCATGTCTTGTATATTAGCATGTCTATGGCTGCAATCCTATCCACCCTTTCCTGGGAGTAAGCACCATCGAACACAGTTGTATTTACTTCTGAGTAGACATGTTTAGGATTGTGCCCTATATTAGTTTAGTTAATAGGTGTATGGGCAAAAGACAGTGAAACCCAGAGCTCCTGTTTTTGGGACCATCTACATAACATACACTTAGATTTGGATTCTGTCAGAGTTCTTTCTGAATAAATACACAAAACATAAACACCAGCCTTACATACACAGTATCTGAATTAAATTATGAATGAATGATATTTTTAACAGTTGGTAGGAGTATCTTTTTTAGCATAGAACTACATTACACAATTATTAGAAAATATCTTAATTTTTTTTTAGTTTCCTATAGAGGAAGAAGAAGAGATTCTGTCTTCAGTGTTGCCAGATTCCAAAAGAGAAAGTGATCTTCCTGATTTCGCCCACATTGAAGAATTTGGCAATCTGAGTGCTGTCCAAGCTCGGCTGGCCTACGAGGATTCACATTTGCTGCTCAGCTTGGAAAAACAGAAGCTGGAGCTGGAGAAGCAGCGTCTGGATATTGAAGCAGAACGGCTGCAAGTTGAGAAGGAGCGTCTGCAGATTGAGAAGGAGCGGCTGCGGCATGTTGACTTAGAGCATGAGCGGCTTCAGCTGGAGAAGGAGCGGCTGCAGATTGAACGGGAGAAACTGAAGCTTGAGGTGCTGCATGCTGAAAAACCTGCCCTGGAGACCGACTCCATTCAGTCTGAAAAGTCCATCTTGCAGCCATTGGATCTAGAGACGGAGAAACTAAAAATGGAAAAGGAGCGCTTGCAGTTAGAGAAGGAGAGGCTGCAGTTTCTGAAGTTTGAATCGGAGAAGCTTCAGATTGAGAAAGAACGTTTGCAAGTGGAAAAGGAACGTCTTCGAATTCAAAGGGAAGGACACTTGCAGTGAGCTTGTGGAAACCATATTGGATAATGTTTGGTGCTTTGGTGTTGGTATTCTTTTGTTTGGTCAAAGGGTAGCTGATTTCAGTAAAAATGTTGGGCAGTCTGATCTTCACTGCATTTCACTGTCAAGTGAAAACCCTGCTTTATGTTGCTTTGATACTGTGATACTTTCACTGTAGCAGTTCGTTTTTGACCAGAGTTGAACATTGATGCGTTCAAGTTTAAAGAAGCAGCAGCTGGAGTTGGTGTTCAATTCGTCCATGTGCCTGTGTGAATGAATCTTGTATGAAATTGCATCCAAGTGTAAGAGAAGTGTTGATGTCCTCTTGCACTCTCTGTTGTATAGCTTTACTTCCACATTAAGGATTGAGGCTTTGCTGTATCTTGTTTTTAAGAGTGTTATTCTAAATCCATAGGAGCCTTCCAGATGCCTTTGCATTTGACCTGCAGGAATGAGATGAAAACTATGCTAATGAACATTATGCGGTATTAACTGAGAGTAAGTAATGTCTTTAATATGATGTGTGGTCTTTTTGAAAGAATCTTGAAAGGTCAAGCAGTGAGGCTCGTGGTTGTTTTCCTACTAAATACATTTGTTTGTAGAAAAATAATATATAAAGCTTCATTTGTGAAAACACAGATTTGAGCAGTTATTTCCAAGCCAGATTATATTAATTTCTGGCTTCCTTATATAACTTTTGTGGCCCACTGTTGACATTCAAGTGTTTGAGAAGGAATATATCTGTGAAATTTACATAGATTATTTATACATGTCAGTTTATTTATATCGCTATGTAATTTTATTTTGCAAATAAAGTGTTATTTTTTTTATTACTGAAATATTCGTATTTCTACAGTGGAAGGCAATGTGGCTCTATTACAGATTTTCTTTTCCCCGAAAATGAAATCATGTTTCATTAAGGAATGAAAGTTGTTGGGACAATAAAATTAAAGCTATTCCACTTCATCCTGGAGTTTGATCAGAATTGGTGCCAGTTTTCAGAGCTGTTTTATAAAGATGGGGTAAATAATGTCACAGAGACTGGACTTCTTATTGCTGATTCCTCCACATAAATTACCTGTCTGTTTCTTGCTAAAAACCTCAATCCAGCTATTTGTTTTATTTATTGATTTACAATATGTTTGCACCAGTGTTCTGACTGAAGCACTCAACAGTGACTTACAAACTTTCTATGTAAATGCCTTAACCTGTCTGCATCTTCTGGCCGACTTTCCGTGTCAGTCAGGCTGAGGAGATGCAACTGTCAACTGATAACAGGCCAGGTTGAGAAGAGGCTGGGGGACAATTGAGAGCTATCAAGAAGAGAACAGGGAAAAGAGGCAGGGAAAGGGGATGATTTTTTTTACTGATGCATTATGTGAGTGACAGCTATGGGCTTTTGCTCATTTAAAATAATGGCTTACAGTGTTGATGACACAATACAGAAAGTGATGGGGAGGAAAAAGGGAAAATAAGCTAAAATTCAAGGTGACATGAATTTCATGCTACTCTAATGTTACTAAAGGAGGCTGTTCTTGGGAAGGAATCCAGTGGCAGTTGCTGCTACCTGATCTGACAGAGATAACCTCAATGACACTTCTTTCTCAGAGACAAGGTGAAATGTTCGCTATGGAAATGTTCAGGGAAGGAGTTGGTTGTCATTTGATCATAATGAACCCTTTCACTACTACTTAACACTTATTTTGCACTGACTATTTCAGGCTCAGCAACTGTCATGCTTTACAGTTTACACTCTCTTGTTTTGCAGGGATGTCCAAACTCTGGCCCAGAGGCCAGTTGTGGCCCATAGTCAGCCCTTCCATTCAGCCCATGAGCATGTTTAGTAATCCTCTGGAGGCAAAGGGAGCTCTGCTCTTCCCTCCTCCAGAAGGTGTTCCAAGAGCCAGGGAAGCTGCATGCTCTGCTTCTCTTTATGTAAAACTATTTATGTACTGGTTTGAATATCATCCTCTCTGTTTGAAAGTGGTTATGAACTGATTTGAATTCATTCATTTATTCATATAAGTAGTGCCTCTAGTATATTAATTTACGTAAACATATTAAAATTTAAAATGCAATTTAATTATGTTTCCAGACCCTGACACAGTGTCAAAGAGATGATGTGGTTCTCCTGCAAAAAAGTTTGGACACCCCTGTTTTAAGACTTATCTTCCTATGAACCTTTTCCATAATAGGGATGGTATATTGCTATACCATATTTCCTGGCTTATTACACACACCGGACCATAAGTCACACCAAAGGTTAGAGGAGCAAAACAAGAAAAAAATATTCTGAACCAAATGATGTACTAATATATTTAATAAAATATAGCAGAATAATATTTCAACCATGTAAAGTCAACAGTGGTATTAAGAACCATTATCACTGTCATTAACAAATGAGGAAAGTCTTTAAGCTTCAAGCACTCTTCTAATTTTCTGGAAAACCCCAAAACTCATCATCTCTAGTGTCAGTGATTTGTGACTTTTGCACAAATCTCATTGCAAATTGGTCCAGGAAGGCAGGTAAGTTGGGGGGGAGTTCTTTTGGGGGTGGGGAGATCCAGGTAGGTAGGGAAAGGTGAGGGGATTTAGATAGATAGGGAAGAGTGAGGGATGCACAGGCATGGAGCAGCAAGGACAAGGTCTTGTGCATATCTACTTTGGAGCAAGTCACCAAGCCAGGGAAAGCAGCAGTCTCCAAACCATGGCTTGATTCATTGCAGAAAAGCCTTCTAGGCATGGTGTATTCCATTCCACCCCAAAGCCACTTGTCTTCAGGCCCATCTCCCTCAGCCCCTCACCAGGCACCTGTCTCATATGGCCCAGTTCTATGCTTAGAGTTGGCAGAACAATTGGCAATATGCTGTATGCAGAACAATTGGCAATATGACTGCGAACATGCTGTAAAGCAGCGGCTCTCAA
Source organism: Cryptoblepharus egeriae (assembly GCA_030015325.1). Taxonomy (NCBI): domain Eukaryota; kingdom Metazoa; phylum Chordata; class Lepidosauria; order Squamata; family Scincidae; genus Cryptoblepharus; species Cryptoblepharus egeriae. Next base: position 85,201,310 of record JAREYC010000005.1, read on the forward strand.
CCTTTTTTGCTCCAGGGACCAGTTGCATGGAAAAACTTCCACGGACCACCGTGGTAGTGGTGGTGAGCCAGTAAGGGCAAGAAGTACCTCGTATACCCAAAATGGTGGAGGTGTTGAAAACAGCCCTAGGCCCCCTGCACTCCAGGCTTGGCTGTAGTTGCCAGTGAAGACTGAAGTGCCAGTGCTGCTTTTTTCTCAACCCTCTGCTCGTGGTGCACACTCTATCTGAGTTCATGCCCAATACTGATCTCAACCAGAGATTGAAGACCGCTGTCATAAAGCATATTGAAGTGTCCATTGCTGCTGGAGGAGAAGCTTGTGGCAAAAGGCTTCAACTGTTACTGGGAGCTGAACCCAACAACCAGGGTTAGTGAGCTTCCAGTAGGTGTGGATGGCTTGGGATGTGGTGGAGACAGCAGCTAGATAAGGCATCCTATCTCTCCCAAGTGTCAAAGCCCTGCATGGGTCTCCTCGGTTCTTCACCAGCTAAATAGCTGGCACGGATGCAAGTCTAGATCTGTAGGGGCTCCCTGGGGACAACCTGGGAGGGTCAGGAAACTGATGTTTTACCTGAAGACAATTCCATTCCAGGAATCATTAAATAGGGGATTGAGAATAAAACAGCCAATGTCATAATACAATTTTTTCAAATTGATGGGAAGGCCACATCTGGGGTACTGTGTTCAGTTCTGGTTGCCACATCTTACATTAAAAAGAACAATTAAAAGAGACATTGTCCAATTAAAAGGGACATTGTTGAACTAGAAAAGGTGCAAAAGAGCAACCAAAATTAGTGGGGCACTTTGCTTATGATGAAAGCCTCCAGGATTTGAGACACCTCAGTCTAGAAAAAATTGAGACAAAATAATGCAGGAGATTGAAAGAGTGGAGAAAGGGATGCTCTTTCCCCTCTCATAAGGGTAGTGTTCCCTGCAGATTGTGCTAGTCGTGACTGACGGTAGGGTGCAGTGCTCAACCCTGTATCAAAGCCTTTAGAGCTAGCATTGTCCAAGGATACTTCCATGGTCATGGAACCAGCCTGACTGACCCACAGAACACCTTTCCACAGATGTGGTACCTATTTATCCACCTGTATTTCCATGTTTTTGAACTGCTAGACTGGGCTAAGGATGGGAGCTCACCACGTCTTATAGGACCTGGGTCTTGAACCCTGGCCTGCCAATTAACAGGCACCAGTGTTTTAACCACTTTCACCCCTAAATACAACACCACAATTTGAAAACATCCACTAAAATTGACTGTTGGAAAAGTTAGGACAGACAAAAGAGAACATTTCTTAGGATGTAATTTGTGGAAGTACCAAGTGTGTAATTAGACTGTGGTGATGGTGTTTGGCTGAGATTCTTTTTAAAAGGAAATTGGCCAGATTTCTGGAGGTAACCTCCATCACAGTTTACAAACCTTGATGAGTATGTACAGTCCAAGATTAGGTTGTTGTTCATCATGAGAGCTGGGTAAGAATTCTATCTGTCATCAACCAAATAGGCTGTGGGCAGCAGTTTTTTCTACTCTACACCAGACAGTTGAGGAAGGGAAGGTGTGCTCAGCGAGTTTCACGTGTTAAAAATTGGTCACTTGAGGGTGTGATTAGGGTTGTGATATGTTCCAAAAACATATGTTCCAAAAACATATGTTCAGGGACAGTCCTGATTGGGGGGGGATTGTGTTCACTTCCTGGCAATTGTGACAGAGGATCCTGTCCCGATTTTGTGGAAGAGAATTATGACAACCCTAGATGTGAGGGTCAATAGAATGCCAGCTGCAAAGGAGTGACAGTGAGATGCAAGTGTCTTGTGTGTCCCTGAGGCATATGGTGGGCTGCTATGAGATAAAAGAAGCTGAAGTAGATGGGCCTTGGACCTGATCCAGCAGGACTCTTCTTTCGCTGGAACCAGGTGGTCTTTGACCTTCCCTTTCTAAACAGTTACTGACACCTGCTGGCAAAGAGTCCACTGGCTGTTTTCTTAGAGTCTATGGATCATCCTAGATCAGCTGATGGAATTCTGTTGGATCAGAGGTATATAAAAGCTTATTTTGTTTGGTCTAAGGATAATCCCTATGTTGATTTTTTTTGCTTAATAGTGGCTTATGGTGTAGATAGAATATAGCACTTAGGTAATACTCCTTACCTAAGGGAGTAAGGGCTGTGGGTGGCGCAAGTGGTTAAGACACTGTGCCTCTTAACCAATAGGCCAGGGTTCGAGACCTGGGTCCCCACAAGACAGAGTGAGCTCCTGTCCTTAGACCAGCTCTGTGACACAGCTGGAACCAATCGTATTGGCTCTGCCGTTCCATTGGACTATTTCAGTGGCAGGAGAGGGGGGATTTGCTGCTTGAGTAACAGTCTATCCTCCATATTCATGGAGCCATATTAATGAAGCCTTTGTGCTTCGCACACAGCGTAGAACACAATACCATAGTCTTTCGAGACTGATGGATGCCAATGCAATGCAATACTCCTTAACAATGGTGGACAATGAGGGTGATGCTGGGAGCCACGATACAGCTTTGATGGCACCATGTAAGCAAGCAGCTGGTAAAATAGTTGGCAGCACCTGGCATGAGCCCACTCTGCTATCATGAACTACACGGGTAGTTGTGCTGCCCCAACCTTGGTAGTAACCTGCTGAAAATATGATTGATTTGGTCTCTCCCTTTCAATGGTCACTCAGCAGTGGCTGAACTCTACTCTCATCACTTTATAAACCATGGTTGTTTCTCACTGTTTAATGCCTTTGGTACTCATTAGCCTTATTTTTATACCAAGTGTAATTGGATGCCTGTTATGTTCCCCGTTTTTCTAATTGCAATACTCGGTCATTAGTCAATTGGTTCATAAGGCATATTTGCCAATTTATTTCATGCTGTGTAATGAAATACTCTTAGTTCAGTAATTACATTGCATCGGGCTTTTGATCTATCCTGAGATAGCTCACTTGTGATGGATGGTGTTATCAAAGAGTGCATAGGAACTAGAATGAGAAGCTGCAGACTAACATTTTAATGTAGCTCTTTTAGCTCTTTTGTCCGTTTAGCAGGTTGCACACTTTTTCAGTGGAAGAGTATCTCATAGGAACAGATCAAGAAGATTAAGGAACTTGGGATGTCCAGTGTTGTGCACTCTAGTTAATTTCATTTATATTAAAGCCACAGATGATTGTTCGTTAATTATTTTTACACATATCAGTGAACATTGTATCATTTTAATGGAAACTTGATTTGTTGAATTGCAAAACTACTAATTAAGGTAAATGGCATTCCTCCTTGCCATGGTACTACAGTTTGGGCATCCCATATCCTAAGAGACCAGAAGCATTTTGGATTTTTTAAAATATTTTGGAGTACCTGAATATATATAATGAAAGATTATGGTGAGTCTAAAGACAAATTCATTTCTTTCATAAACCCCTTACACACATAGCATGGAGATATTTTATACAACATCTTTAATAATTTTGTTCATGAAATACAGTGTGCGATTTCATTTCCTTGGGTAAAGTCTTTCAAAAGTCATTGGCACTCAAAAGTTCTATATTTTGGGATATTCTGTACTTGGGAATTCCACACAAGTGATGCTCAACCTATACTATATATTCCTAAAATCTTTCCTTATTATTCAGTTACTAACCTACATCTCATTCAAAGCTACATGCATAAGCCATTAGTGCTAGTGTGCACAATGAAGCTCCTATTGCTGCCGCTGGTATTTTCAAAAAGTACCAACAGAGGAAGGGTGGATGCTGCATGGGCCCTCCTTTCACATTTCCAGTCTTTGTATGAAGTTTCTGTGGAATGAGTTTCATGCATGCAACATTTTATGATCTCAATATAAGTGATTATTTCACAAATTCCTGTGAAAAATGCACAATGTACTTGTGCATATTAGTACAAGTACAACTAATAGTACATAACTGGGAGTTGGGAAAGATTTAAGGAATCAACAAGTTGGCTTTTGTAAGACAGGATATTGTTTCCCTACTATATTCTCAACACCATGTTATTCTTTGTCACAAACTTAGAGGCGCTGTCTTTAGGACCTTGATTTGCTCATGCATGTCTAATGTCATACTAACCCTACAATCCAGAGTAACCACAGGAAGACGTAAGAGTCACTCTGGATTGCTCCATGCATTTCCCACAGGTGGCACTGTAACTACGTCAGTAGGATGCCAGTGTAGGATCCGGTAGGTACTCTAGTTTGTAGCCTAAGGCTGTAATCCTAAAAACACTTTCCTGGGAGTAATACTCATTGAACACAGCGGGGCTTACTTTTGCATAGACATGGTTAGGATTGGGCTCACAGTGATAACTTTCACATGTAAAATAGCCATTGCATGTCAAACACCACAATAACTGTTCTGTGTCCTTTTACGTGTAGTATGTTACGTGTAGTATGACATTCAGCTGCAAGTCAATAAGGGTTGTGTAATTAAATCACAAGAAATCAGATGACTGATTTCTTTCAATGTAAGCTGTTTTTAGCCTCACAGAGACAGAAGGAATGCTTTGAGGATGTTACAACATGATCTGCTTTAAGAAAAGTAAGGCCTATGTCTAAGGAATCTACATTTTTTGGTACCTATTTAATGTTCTCCTGACATAACTAATGATGTCATCACGTTATTTCCAGATTGGGAGACCAGACACAGTGGTTGCAATCCTAACAGCACTTTCCTGGAAATAAGCCCCACTGAACTCAATGGAACTTATTTTTGAGTAGACACAAATAGGATTGCCCTGTGACATGCACTGGCAAGGTTGGACATGGGCTTTTTCAAGCACACACAAAGTGTATGCTGGAGCCCTGCCCACTGAGCCAAGCTTCATACTGCTGCTGGTCATACTGCTTGCATTGCTTGTCAGGCAGCAGTCTGAATCCTGTGAGTACCACCAAACCAAATACTTGTACCATCAGTGCTACAAGTATCACTGGTTGAGAAACACTGGTCTCGCTAGCAAGTTCCCTTCCCAATGACCTGCTGAGGAGAGCTAAAAAACAGCACTCTACCACCAGAAACCAGTATTAAGTGACATACTGCCATTATTGTCAATATTAAGTCACAATATTGTCACTATCTATCTATCTACAGTATCTTCAGTGAACTAACAAGTTCACAAAGCGGTTTACAAAGAAAATGGAAAAATAATAATAGCTAATTAATAGCTAATGGGTCCCTGTCCCAAAAGGGCTCACAATCTAAAATGCAAAAAAAGAACACCAGCAGAAGCCACTTGAACAGACACTGCTGGGTTGTGTAGGGCCAGTTACTTTCCCCCTGCTAAATAAAAGAGGAACACCCACTTGAAAGAGTGCCTCTTGCTCGGTTAGCAGGTTAACAATGGCTGCAATCCCAACCACACTTTCCTGGGAGTAAGCCCTATTGAACATAATAGGACTTACTTCTGAGTAGACGTGCTTAGGGTCACACAGAATATTAACTGATCCAAAGGCCCATTTATCCCTCAAGCCAAGAGGTTATTTCCACATCTTGTGGCAGTGAATTCCTAAACTGATTATGTATCCACAGGTTTTCTGGTTTATCTCGGAATATATACTATTCTAACCTACCTCATATAGTTCTTCTGAGGACAAAATGATGGTGGGTAGTCCAAGTACACACCCCTGAGCTCCTTTGAAGAGAGGTGGGGTAAAATAAATAACTCCTGTAAATACAAGAGCATCTGATTAACATCCATAGTTGATCATCATCAACAATCTTATCACTGTGGGTTCAGGTGAAGCACAGGTTCCTGGTGGGGAAATATACTGATGGCAATACAAGGACATACAAAGCCTAAGTTCTGAACATACGTATAAAAGCCAGTTTTTAAAGCTAGCCGTCTAGAAAATGTGAACATACAGTATTTAGATTTTCAAATCTTTTATTCATGAAGATGGTAAAAATCACCTTGGAAAGCCAATTGCATATGTCCATAACACTTCAATATCTGTTTCTAATAAATGGTGATGGAATAGATTGCCTTGGAGCGGAAACTCTTGTTTATCCACAGAACAGAATTTGAGTGGCTGACAGCAGATGCCTCTTATCTGCCGTATCCTGACAGCCTGCCTCCTTCTGAATCCAAGAAAATATAGGTGAGATTCACATCTCAAGCACTCCTGCCGTTCTGGAGTGTTGCTGTCAAAGTCAACAGCCAGAATCTGACATTGTAGATTAAAGTATACTGAGGGGTGGTCACACATTTACTGGCCAGGAATATCTGCTACATGTGATGAAAGGAGTGGGTGCATGTACCCCTGCAATCTACAAGGAGAGTTGAATTCCAGGAATGGAAAGCCATACAAAAACACAGCTCCCGTTAGTCTACTTTTTGCTTGTCAGTTAACTCATCCGTGATCTTTTTTGGCAGTTTAGTGTCTCAAAATTAAAAAATATTCTGCAAAACAATCTGTGTGTAAACTAATGGAACTTCCATTGCATTCTTACACGCATCAGGAGGAATTACACCTTGATAGCTGAGTGTTTGAAAGTTACACCAATTATACACCTGCCTTCCACCTCACGTGGCACAAACTGCTACAATAGGTTAAACCAGGATTTGATCTGTAAATTAGTCATACAGTGGCTCAGGGGAAGTTGATTCATACAACTTGATATTTAGTATTCCTAATAGGATAGTTTTCACATTTCAAGTTATTGTCACAATGGAAAAATATTCATTTCTGGGGCATCAAATGCTCTCTGAAAAGAAAGGTCTTCATCAACTTTCTAAACAACATGTTGGACTTAGAGTCTCTGTGGGAAGGGTGCGCCACATTGCCACAACTGCAATAGCCCAGCTTTTCAGATGATCACACTAATGTCTTAAAGCTGGGCCCAATCCTATCCAACTTTTCCAGTGCTGATGCACAGTAAGCATCCCCAAGTAAGGAATTAATGTCCATGACTTCTTCACTACCCCCCTTCCCGAATGCATCCCATATTCTTTTGGCACAAATGTAACAATGTTGGAAATTTAGATAAGATTGGGCCCAGAGTCAAAGATACGCGAGATGCTTCAGGAAACATATTTCCTCTTTTGCAACGTAATAGATGTTCATATCTTACCAGCTTCCATCTTAACACTGATAAAAAGTACGTGTCTATGTTCATTTTAACTCAGTGGTCAGGGAACAGGGGTAAATTACCCCAAATGGGGTAAAAATGAAATTCCTGGGGGTAGTGGACAGTCACGCTGCCGAGACACAGCCGGGCATGCATATGACTCTATATGCATGCCCGACTCTATATGCATGCCTCGGCAACATGACCATCCACTACCCCCAGGAATTTTATTTCATTGCATATAGACTCTATATATAGAGTCTATAGCATGCCCGGCTGTGTGTGTTACAGTACTGTAGAATACAAGGCCCTGCTGACACAATGCACTATATTAATATGATTTTCTTCCTTTCAAATCAAGGGGGTAACGTTGCCATGTCTAAATATATTTTGGGGTAAAATGTAAAAAAGTTCCCTGACACCTGGTTTAACTATTTTTTTTTCAGCTGTGAAATAAACTGGATTTAACTTTGACTGCAACAGTGTTGATAGTGTTCAGTCTTGTTGGCATCCTAAAATGTGAGTTTACAAACGGGTTGCTATGATGCTATTTAGTAAACCATTTGTCCTGGTAGTGTTTAGTCTAGCAAGCTTTGGAAATGATCAGAGCTCTTCTTCAGGCCAATCCTGCCCATTACAGCACAGACCTTTCCTTCCCAAAGCTATCATTTTCAGCAGCAGCCATATGTATGTTTGAGACAATGGGTGCTTCTGCTGTCCATTTTTTCCGACTAATTTCAATGAAAGAGGAGATCCTGGTTTATTTAATTCATGGACATCTGTTTTCTACAGTTGCAGCTTGATTCCTTTTCTCAGCCTAATCTGCCTTCCTGGTTCAATATGGACTTGCACTCTGAATTGACCCATAGCTCCTGCCTGGGGCTTAACCTGGTGTAAGGAGACCTCTAACAGCCAAATCTTCCCTGTGGGATGCAGCAGAAGTCACACTGGCATGGGGAGGTGGATAGGATTGCATTATAAGATTTAGGGTGCAGTCCTAAACAATTTAGGCTGGCATAATTTGCCTGTCTCCCAGTTCTGTGGTGGTGTGGGGACACTGATGCATGTCAGTGCACTGGCCTAACCCCACACCAGGAATGGCATAAAAGTGTCTTATAGCACTATTGTGATAACCCCAGACCAGCATAGAACTTGTGCCAGGACGTATGCTGGACTAACTAGGGCTTAGGATTGCAGCCCAAGCCACTTGGGTGTTGGTCCCTGTGTGGCTAACACCTAAGTGACATTCTGCTGCTGTCAGGAGGGACATGTCACAAATCTGCTGAATTTAGCAAATTTGTGACATTTGTTTGGGAATCCCCAGCTGTGCTGAAACTGAAAGGCTGGACTCTGTTGCACAGGGATTAGGTGGAAGACTAGGAGCACCCAATTCTTGCTAATGGGCTTCGCTGTCTTTCCATTGCACAAGTTAATCGTAGAAAGCTGAGATGAGAGATGGCATTAGACAACAAGGACTACTCCACAAGCCATTTCCAGATGTAGTATGATCATATAATGAGGGACAAACCACAAATTACTCTTAACACATCCATCATTGTGAATGATTCTCAAGAGGGAATACTTTTCAGTGGAAGAGATTGTCAACACTCTGCCATTGATGGTAATTTGAACCCTTTTGAATCTTTCTCGCAACACATATCCTTTTGGAATATTTATGAAAGACATGTGGGTCCAGCACCTGTGGCAGGGGTTAAAAGCTCCTGGAGCAATTTGACAGAGTAAACAACATGAAACCATCTTCCCTGTATTGGGGAGTGAGGAGTGGCACCCCTTCTTGAGGGGACTATGAAGTGAGGAGGGAGCTATTGGGGTAGTATTGCACACACGTGCAGTGTTAACGCATACGAGTGTGCAGCTGCAAGACGTCTCAAGTGCTCAAAAGGTAAACTATTGCTCCGTTAAATAGTTCAGTTATCTGTTCAGTTAAAAAACAGCATAGAGACATAGGACACAGAGAACAAGCATGTCACAAGCACAATTATAAATACATTGATACACAAATATACACATAAGCAAATGAAATATTACAAAGATAAAAATGAAGACAAATGCCAAGCCTATGGAAACGCTTGACATGCTGCTCTGTGTATGAAGCACCTTCTCCAAATCCACTCAAGCAAGATTCATCTCTCCAAACCACTTTCTGGTCCTATTCAACAACTGTCCTTCATTTTGTCCCATCTCGCACCTTTTCAGTCCTAGAGGTTATGACAAGGTAGTTTGGACAGCATCTGTGTGATAGGTACAAGGGGCCTTGCCACTGCGTTTTCTGAACATCTTTCGCTTGTCTAATCCTCCAAAAATTTTCAGCTCTTAGCATGGTATAGAACAGCAGTTATGCTACATCAAATGGTGGCTGAAGTAGTAGTAAAAACTAGTAGTAATCAGTGGTACAGAAACACACTCATCCCAATTGTCAAAGGGGACATGAGGCACTCTTCGATTTGGAAAAAAAGAGTGTGCAAAAACTGAAAATACAGATACTTTTTGCTATTCAGGTGCGCTACAGAAATACAAAAGCTGCTGCTGATTCCACCTCTTTTCTCCAAGTAGGTTTGAAGAGTGTGTGGCTGACTCGAGGATGTTTAGAGGGCAGCATTTACTATATGGTGTTCCTGGATTATGCCAGTAGTTGCCTGTGAGGGTCACTATAGCGTCATGGCATTGTATTTGAGGTGACTGAGCAGCTGAAGAGTCAGGCCTTTAGTTACTCCTATGCAACTATATAGGAATGGAAGGATTGGATTTTGACTCCCATAGATAATATCCAGAAATGCTCCATATAGCAGCTGTCTTCTGTGGGATAAAAGCAAATTAACTGCCAAAAAATAAATTGCAATTGTGGTGGCCAAGTTAAACCAGGAGTTTTTCATCAGTTTTGCTGTCTGCTTTTGGGGACAAATGCCACATGTAATTATTATTTTTTAAACATTATAAAGTTTTCTGTTTGTAACATTGTTATGGACTTTGATCACATGTCTTTTAAACATTCACTTGAGAACATTGCTGAAGGATTATAGAAGCTGGTATGGTAAAGGGCCCATTCTGAAATTTAACCAGTGCTGAGCCCTTGTGCCAATGCTGGGTGACATAATGTGCCATCAAACATGTTTGTGGCACTTGGTCAATATGGAGTGCTGGTGCTGTATACACACCATTAGGTGCTGGACCCAGTGCTAACTGGAAAAGGATGCACCTCTACCAGGGTAAATGCAGCAACCAGGGGGTGGTTCAGTGTTGGGAAGGAGGAAGGAGAGGGGAGAGAAGGAATGAGGGCAAGAGAGGGTGCTCCCCTGGATCCTGAACTCTGTATCAGACCAGAAACCTGACATAGGGCACAATCCAGAGTAACTACAGGGAGTCCTTGCTCCGGTGTAAGAACAATTTGCTCTGGATTGCAATATAAATTTCCCATATATTTTCACTAGGTGGTGTAGTAACTATGGGTGCACGTAATGTCTCTTATGTGCTCCTGTAGTTACTCTGGATTGTAGGGTTACAGTCTCTCAAGTCTGTCTCAAAATAGCCAGCAAAGACTTGAGAAGCTCCATTGTGGGGCTTGGTGATGAAAATCCCTTACCTCTGGCAGTCTCTTGGCTCCTTCCTGCTGGATACAATGGCAGTCACTTTTGCACCATTGCTTCAACAGGTGCCAGAAAGCTCAGGATTGGGATGCCCAACTCTGAGCAAATGTGGTGAGCCTGATTACCTTTCTATCGTTCCTTCGTCATGACAAGCAGAACCAAAATAGTAAAAAAAATGCAGAATTATTCAAAAGATGATATATTGTGCCCCCTGCTTGATCTGCAAAATATATGCAAGACTTTCATGTTTCTTACCTCAGAATCTGAGATCCCCTATACAAAATGTAATTCAAAAGGCAGATACCTCCAGCCCTGTCTACTGAACATGTGATCATGCAACATCAAGCACTGTCTGCTCTTATGGCTTTCTCCATGTTCCATTCAGCTTCATGCTAGTTTTTTTTGTACTTTTGCCCTTGCCTCTGTTGGCCTTCCTCATGGAAGAAAACCAGTCCAGGTCAGTAGATATTAAAAGAACAGTTGTTGTTTTATTCTTTTTGGTGGGTACAAAAACCACAGTTTCTTACACAGAACAAGATTATAAATAATATCGGTAACATGAGTGACCCGTAGTCTCTTTTGATTCTACACTGCAGACTGATGGTGTTCTCTAAACGTATTTGTTGGTTTCTTGTAGTAAGACAGATGCAAATCCGTGGAACACTGAATAATGGAACAGAATGACGGTAACAGCAAATGAGAGGATGACCAACCATGTTTATAAAAAAAAGTCTTCAAATTTTATTACAGTGATGGCATTTTATATCAATTATTGCAATGAATTGTTCCCTAAGATGGTTAGAAAAAAGAATTGTGTTGTCCTCTACTGAATTTACATCCGTTAAAAAGCAAGCATGTTTCAATATTCCTCTTTTGTCCCAAAGAAAAAGTAATTAATTTCTTTATTTTTTTCACAGGATTTACATATTTATTCTTATCACAGTTTAGTGACTTGTTTCCACAGCTGGGTATTCTTCCCATTGTATAATGTTGATCATCTGGAGACACAGGTTAGCATGTCCATTGACTTCTATAGCTATTGGTTTCCCACTTTGTCAATACAAAGGCCAAAAGATGGTCCTTCCTCAAGCATGGTCTTCATGGTTTTAATGCGCTAAATTGGCAAGTCTTATTAGTGTTTGAAGTCCACTCATGTGAGATTTGTTGTTGTTAATATTCTTGTCCCTGCCCCTCCTCCCCTCAACAAAACTAAATTATGATTTTTTTTCCTGATATAAAATCTGAGTTTGGGTTTCCGAGCTGAGCCCATGCACGCATTTGTTGCTGATGATGTCTGGCACATGTGGACCCTTCCCATACTCAGCCCGTTTCTAAGTTCATCAATGACATTTCACATGTCGTGTTACAGTCCATGCTGTATTCCCATCAGTCACTGACACAGTTTAATTAAGGCACTCAATTATTTTTTTGGTTTTTATGGTAGGTCTGATGCAATTACCGCCAATCCTGAACTTTGTCTAATTGCAGTTCCTGCGTGTACAGCCTTTGGGCAATCGGGAGTCAGAACGCGGCCGTTTTCTCCCATGCTCCCTGTGATGGACAGTCTGGCTTTGTTTCGTATGGCTTCAGAAAAGGTCAGCTAGGAGGCAGGAAAAAGGAAAGTAAAGAAACAGACACAGAAAGAGAGTGTTACAATATTTCTACTCTCCATTAATCCGGCTCACAACAAACACCAAAAATATCTATATGTAGACATCTGCATTATTGTGTTAGTTTTTATTTCACAAATATACATGGGTCCATTTTATGCTATTTTCTCAAACTGGATTATGTTAAAATTTAGTAAAAGTCAATTGCTGTGGGCCAATGTAAATTGTCTGCCTGTTGCCTGGATTCCTCAAGAAATAGTTTCTACCCTCTTATTTTTCTAACAGCTTTCATGTATATGACTGTAGCAATAAAACAATATGCTTTTGAAATTTACTAATTAATTCATAAACATAGAGAAATTTACTAATTAATTCATGTTAATCTGTCATTATCTATGACACAGATCGGTTTTTAAATTTGTACACATTGGCCACAAATTTGCTGCAATTTATTTTAAATTCCTTTGATTTCAGCAAGAAGATTAATTTAAAGCATGTGCTGAATTCTTCCCCAGAAATCATTGGAACTTAAAAGTACCTAACTTTGGCTCTAATTTCCTTTCTATGCATTTTAATCCTGCTTCTTATGACTGAAACTGAGATGCCTTACAAATGCTTAAAAATACATAAAACATAAAACATAAATTTCCAATAAAAAGTGATTGCTATAAAGAAAAATTGAATACTCATTAAGTAAATAGTTTTAAAATCTGATTTGAAAAGTATGTTAAAAAATATGATTCAGCTTGTCTGTGCTAGGTGAAGCATTTAATCCTACCTGATTTTACTTGGAAGTAAGTGCTATTGATCCCAATGAGTCTTACTTCTAAGAAAAAGTGGATAGGATTTAGAATGTAAGAATATCAACTCTCTAGTGGGCTTCTCTAGAATGGAAGCATCTTCCCCCCCCCCACCCCAATTTGTAAAGTTTTTAAAAAGGCTCCAGTCAAATTAAACTTAAGCCTCACAAAGCATAAATCCTCTTGAAACCAATCAGGCAAGTCAGTTTTGACCAAACCCCACTGGTTTTCAGGGGGACATAAATGCAGCTAAATTTGTGGGAGTGGGTTCCAAAGTTCCAATAAAGAAATTAATTTGCAACAATCGTGCCCATAATCTTGGCCACATTTTGCATGCAAGAGGACAAGAGCAAGACACAGGGAAAATTAAAAAGGCCACAATAGGGACATTTAGGGTAGATTCAAACAACCAATATTCCCTTCCCCATCCCAATAATAATAATCTAGTTTGTCTCAAGAGCTTCTATGGAAGCATTTCTCAATCAGTAATATTCATACCGCTGGTGGTACTTGAAGTGGTGTCCAGTGATTGATTCACATGGGACCTAGTCCTTGCCACCTGATAGTAAGACCAGCAGTGCAACAGGCTTGGTTCATTAGTAAAAGCTCCAGTAGGCACTTTTCCTATGCTTGAAAATGCCAGCCCATCCTGACCATTTTGTTGGTATTTGTCACATTGTGTCAGGTCTTTCTGTCCAGAAGTAATATCACTGACATCAGTGAAATCACTGATAATATCACTGACATCATTGCCAGTTACTTCTGGAGCTACTTCTAATCAGGAGACCATATAAAATGATGTGGTGGGAGATAATACTGGCCTATGGGGTCTGTAGGGCACCTTTTGTTAAAGTCAGTGCACTCTGGAAATAGAAAAAACCCTATCTGAATTCACCATAGAAAAGGAATAGAGTTTAAAAGAACACTAGGGAAAAATTGGGGAAAAGGATATGGTTGATTCTTTCCTTAAAGACCTTTCGGCATGAAGGGGTGTTTTTTTAAAGAATAGGTGAACACCGTTGGTAGCCTGAGTTTCTCTTCTTAAAGACTTTTTGGGGGCACTAAACAACATTCATAGTAAATTAATAACAGTCTTTTCCATTGTGGAGCTTCTGAGAGAAGGGAGGTAGCCTTAGTATGTGTCCCAGAACTGGAAGTAGCACATAGCTACTGGTTCTGTATGAATTTATTTTAATTCTCCTTTAAATAGCCATCACCCTGCCTTTGGCAATTCAGATTTTTTTTTTTAAAAGAGAGCTCATGCTCACGGAGGCAGTCTGTATTCAAAGTCAAAAATCACTTTGGGGGAGAACAGGGTCTTGGGCTGGCCGAGATCAGTGAATCCTTGCCAGTTTAGAAGAGGTGGAACTATTAAAATTGTGAAAGTAATAATGAGGTCAGGAAGCAAGGAACTGGCAGGTTCTGCAGGGGATTAAAGTGGGCTAGAAATCACATTTGAAGGGGCATGTTCTCAGTCTGGCACATGGCCTTATGGACATCATAGCTCCATTAATTTCAGGAACTGTGCTGATACCTTGAACAGGTGACATGAGGACGTTCTGGCTCAGATGTGCTACGGATAAAGTGCTGTTTCTCAGGAAATATGCTTTCCCCACTCTGGAATCCAGGATGCCTGGACTCCGCATAGGTCACAAAGAAAAACTAGAAATTATGTAGTTGTAACAATGCAAATCTGAGTAGCTTTACTACACATACAAAATCTCTTGGGTTGGTGGTAGTTTTCAGTTTTTCCAGAGACAAACATAGAAGACAACAGGAATAAGACAGCCGAGAAGATATGAAGGGAAAGGTGAGTTTTGGGGCAAAAATTTGAGGACCAGGTGGAGAAAAGTGATTTGTGCAAAGCATGGGCACACACATATACACGTCAGACTCCTATCCAGTTTTCTACAGGTCTCTAAGTAAAAAGAAGCTATATTTTCATGCACAGAAGGATTTGATGCATGGAAAAAATTGATTTGATTGCAGTCAGGAAAAGTTTCTAGTTTGCAGTGACTGCCAGCTTGTCCAAGCTGTAACTGAAACTTTTCATTGAGATAAATGAGAATTGCACATGTCTATGTGCATGATTGTGGACTTTGGCCACAGTCCCTATGTCCACATGCCCAAGGTATCTATGTGTGCCATCCCTCTGCTTTCCCAAGCTCTCAGAACTCATTTGTAAAACTTGTTCCACTGTTTTTTTTACAGTGAAGCATTTAAAAACCAGCTTAGCAGCTTGCACAAGAGTGGACACTGCTGCTGGTGGAAAAGAGCAAGGAAAACCTTAATGGCACATGTAGACACCTCTTTGCAACTTTCAAATCCTCACCCAGGTGGAACAAATTGAAAAAGAGTTTGAAATCAGGTTTCCTTTATAATTGTTTCTGCCACAAAATAGTAACATAACTGGGCAAGGAAAACTGCAAAAGAATCTAAAATTTTCCAGTCCATGTGCACCAAGCCCCCACCCTCACTTTCTTTGTAACCCTCCTGAACACCCACCTATTCCTTGAAGTGCTCCAGCTATAATGCCCACACGCCATTCTCTGGTCATGCTGTGTTTGTTCTGTATTGTATGGTTCTGTTTTGTATCGGCTGTGTCTTTAGACTGTAATCTCCTTGGGGCAGGGGCTTGTTATTTGACTGGCACACTTTGCCTATTGTACAGCGTTGTGCGCTCCAGCGCTATATAAATAATAAATAAAAATTATATAATAATGCTTTTCTTTTTAAATCCTTCTAAGGTGGCAAAATATAACTTCTGCTTCAATGTTTAACACTTTAAAACTTTATAGCTAAGTTCTGGTTTTAATGTTCCCCCCTTAAATATCTATTAATCATTTCTGAGGGTATTATTATCAAAATACATTACTGCTTTATGGAGTATTACTAAAATATTATGAACTGGTTCACACACTTACCAAGCCAGGTGTCCAACAGTGGAGTGGAAATGTATACATCCACACTTTGCAAACCTCACAGGATGTGAAGGAGGTGCTAAAGCAAACTCCCACATGTGCACCGGACTAATTCCTATGAGTTTTCTCTCCACTTTTTAGAGGGGCAAAAACCATATGGCCAGGGTGTATGCCTATAGTAGGCTACATCATATGTTGCTGCCTACACACACATGGAAGGGAATTAAGATACACCCACTCCACCACCCCCATAGTGCACAATTGTGCACATGCAGGTGTGTGAACCAGCCTCTAGTACGCCAAACCTAAGATTCACAGTGCTTTCCTATGTATGTTTACTTCCAAGTAAGACTACTATGTTCAGTGTGACTGACTTTAGCCACCCTATACAATGTATAAGGTTGTAGTCCTATTGGGGAGCCATGACATCCCAGTAGGTTAAGGGAGCTGCCAGCTGAAAGAATCATTGTCTTAGGCTATAATCCAGAGTAACTACGGGACATTTTACACCAACATAGCCACAGCGCCACCTATGGGAAACCTATGGGAAATGCATAGAGCAATCCAGAGTAAGTGCCTCTTACGTCTTCCCATAATTACTCTGGATTGTAGGGCAAGTTGATCCCATGTAGTTAGCAGGCTGTCTATGACCACATGGACAAGGTTTTCCAGCAAAAAAATGGCTCCAAGAAATCTGTATCTAAAAAGCAGCAGCAACTTTTTCTCTAGATCTGGATTTCTGATACCATAGTCAAGATCAGGTTTGTCTTTGAGGTCATTGTTTTAGGGTAAAAGAATATGAGCTACTTTTTGATAGTTTCTCACTCTTGTTCCTTGTATAGTAACAAGTGAGCACATCGTTTCAGTCAGAGAAACTACTGTATTTACTCCAATATAATGCACCATCAAATATAATGTGC
This sequence comes from Cryptoblepharus egeriae, assembly GCA_030015325.1. Taxonomy (NCBI): domain Eukaryota; kingdom Metazoa; phylum Chordata; class Lepidosauria; order Squamata; family Scincidae; genus Cryptoblepharus; species Cryptoblepharus egeriae. Next base: position 85,218,254 of record JAREYC010000005.1, read on the forward strand.
ACCCTATGCTCATAATCAAAATACTGTATTTACTCAATTCTAATTAACATCGAATTTAATGCACACCCTGATTTTGGAAACTGAATTCGGCTGATAAAGGTGAGTGTTATATTTGAGTAAATACAATATGTTCATCTGCAGATCAAAATAAGAAAAGCCAAAAGAAGTGGGGCTAGTCCAAGAGACTGAGCTTTTCCAAAGAAGTTGCCACATGAGTTGCAACACAAAAATTGCCCTAAAAATGGTATCACCACAACTGACTAGATGGGCTACCTGGGCTGTTGAAGCCAACTAAAGAGGACAAATGACTGAAGCCAAAACTGTATTATAGCTCTTGCAGTGGAAATGCCTAAGTAATTTTGTTGTAAAAGTAATTCTGTGGAGTAATTTAGATGGGGGCAAGGATGGGAGAAACTCTTTCTTCCATGCCATGACCCTGGTCCAGCTCACCTCTAAAACCTATAGTTAAGCCTTGATGAAAACAAGGAGAAAATCACAGTGCAAACACAGATATCCATTATGACATCAAGTTTTGCAAAACTGCATTTGCCTCCCCTTTCCTCCACACCCACACTGTATAATAAAAACCAAAATGCACAGGGCCATATTATGCATTCCTTATAAAATGTAGTTTAGCTCTTTAAAATTACTGTACTATAGCAAAATGAAGTCAATCCTGACTGAGCACCAAAGCAGTGAAGCTTAATGGGCTTCATTTTCTGTATTCTGGATTGCATTTCCAGTCTCTGACTGTGATGTATTTGCAGTCAGATCTTGAGGGTTCAGAATGACAAAACCTGCAACACCTGCTTATCCAAAGTGAGGTGGGTGTGCATGCCACAGCTAACAAGAACTCTCTATCTCCAATCTGGACATCTGATTTCACCAGTTCCTTATGAAAGTACTCTCTACTTCCAAAGGGTTTCCACAGTGGCTCAATGAATTGATACTCAGGTTTTTTGATGGGTATTTTTTTGAGGGGGGTTGCCTAACTGTCCTTTTTGTGGCTTTCCTTCTCCTTGTTGCTCATTGTCTGTGGCATATGGGACATTGTTTTTCCATGAACAAATTTTATAATTTTACATGTTGCCCCCACCACTAAACCTGTACTCAGGAAGTATTCTGGGGTTTGCTCTGCCTGCTCATAAACAATAAGGCACAGTCAACTTGAGCTGCCTGGATAATATACCAGTAGTTATAGTAAAATATAGTTATTTTATTATAGCAAAATAAACTAACAACAAAACCATTTTACTTCTACAGAGACCTGCCAAGAGCAGGTGGACAACATGAAGGTAATCCTCATGAACTGGACAATCAGGAGCACCAATTCTGAATTTTATTCCTGCTCCATATATAATACCTATTATATATTTTCTAAATCCCCCCTCTTTCCTGAGAGGTCTATAAAAAAGTCTTGTTTGTCCTGACTTTTAGATTTTTCTCAACATAATGGAAAATTTCACTATTCAAAAAGTCCCTGCCAATTTTTTCTTTAAAAAAATCCTAGTATCAAATATATACATATATGGGTATATACATATATTGATGCATTTTTTAAAAAAATCAAAATCCCTGCAATGCAGATGTCTATTGGCAACATGTAAGTAAATATACTAAACATCTGCAGCCAAAATTAACTTTCCAAAAGTTTTCCAAAAGAGGAAGCTCTCTTGAGAAGCAAGCAGTTACCATCACTGGACAGACAGGTCACAACACCGCATGACAAGATGATGATGATGCATCA